>CM061138.1:2516068-3860558 GCA_030789695.1 Scilla litardierei | reverse complement strand
TTTCGTTAAATATTGCCTCCGCATGAAAATGTTTTCTCTGATTAATTATTAATTCATGCATGTTTGTGCTCTGCTAGATAAATGGCTAATATTGCAAGCGTTAATTTCGAAGTACTAGAAGCATCAGGTAGAAACTATCTATGCTGGTAGCTAGATGTAAAGTTTCACCTGCGGGCAAAGTCCCTCATCGCTGCTGTGACTAAAAAAGAAAATGTTAGCGATATAGAGAAGGCGCAAGCCATCTATATTCGCCGCCATGTGGACAAGACCTTAAAGGCTGAATACCTTACGGTCACAGTTCCATTTGAGCTATGGACTGCCCTTGAGGACATGAATAAACATCAGAAAGATGTTATACTCCCAAGGGCACGATATGAGTGGGAGAACCTGAGACTACAGGACTTTAAGTCCATTGCTGAGTAAAACTCAGCACTTTTTAGCATCACCTCACGCCTGAAGTTGTGTGGTGAGAATGTCTCAGAAGATCGCATGCTGGAAAAGACGTATACATCCTTCCATGAAAAAGATGCGATACTCATGCAGCAATACCGTGAACACAGGTTCACCAAGTATTCTGAGCTGCTGTCATGTTTACTCATGGCTGAGCAAAACAGAGAGCTTCTTCTCGCCACTCACAATATGCGACCTCCCGGCACTGCCCCCTACCAGAAGCTCACCATTCCTCTTCTTTCAAAAAGAAGAGAGATAATAAAAGAAAAGAAAGACCACAGAAGGGGGGGGTCAACAGAAAAATGCCAAGGGCCATGCACAGCAGCAGCGAAATAATGAAAGTAAGCGGAAGTTCACGTGGCACAGAAATGACAAAAATGATTCACCCCCACCCAATAGGGAAATGGGAAGACCAGTGCCATAATTGTGGCATGAAAAGCCACTGGTCCAAAATGTGCCGAACTTCGCAGCACCTCCAGGATTTATATAAAGAGAACAAGAAAAATAAAGCTGAAACAAACCTGATGACCTCTGATGCTCCAGTCAAGTTTTCAGCTGACGACTTCGAAAATGACGACATGCTTGTTTAGCTTTTACTTTTATCTTAGCAAACTGTTTAGAACATTTCATGTTATGAGAGCTTTTGCATTATGCAATCTGTTTTTGAATAAAATTTTTAGTATACAATAAATGAAAATGATTATCTAAATATGCATGTGCCGATACGTTTCATCTTTTGAAACTGCTCTCATAAATGCTTAGTAGGCAATAAACACGTACGTTTTCTTTCAATACAAAGCCCAATATCAGGGCTATATTGAAGATCCAGGGAATGCAACACAGTTGCCCCCAAACGACACAAAAATAATGGATGCACTAATCCCTCCGAATTCCAAAAGAAACTTTTTAAGTTTCAAGGACATCCGTTTCAACGGATCCCACTTGGAAACAACAAATGTAAATGAAAAATTACCGTATGCAACATCTCAAGAAAAAGGAGTAAAATCCACACTTGAACGTTTTGAGAGCCTTATAGGCCTATACCATACGAAGATTCGAAGAAAGAAAGCAGAATTAAACGGAGCACCTGAAGTGCCCTACATCAGCCGAGTTTTTACTCTGGCATGATGGACTTGGCCACCCTGGATTTGTGATGATGCACAGCATCTTATCCTATGGATATGACTTGAAGAACCAGAAGATTCTTCAGAAGGGAAAATTCCCTCGCATCCCTTACTATAAGGGAAGATTAATTACAAGGCCATCTCCACGAAAAGTTGAAAAAGGATCTCAACGCTTCCTCAAAAAGAATACAAGGAGACAGATGTGGATAAAATCCACCACCCCTGGTGGGCTATTTTGGTACTTCATTGTACTGATAAATGCATCCTCAGAATATTCGTACGTATGTCTACTACAAGACCCGCAACTTAGCTTTTCCAAAGCTATTGGCACAAGAATAAAAATGTTGCGGGCACATTTCCCAGACAATAAAATGTTGTAAATAAGTCTGGTTAATGTTGGGAAATATACCTCCCAGTCTTTTCAAGAGTACTGCCAATCAACAGGAATTGAAAATGAACATACAAGTGCCGCATGTTCATACCCAAAATGGGCCGGCAGAGTCACTGAAAAGTAGACTCCAATGGACTAAACGTCCATTAAATCCCGATTGCCTATGGATGCATGGGGACATGCAAACTCTGCATGCTGCATCGTAAATGAAAATAAGACCCTCTGGAGGTCAGAGTCTCCAATGCAATTTGCATATGGAATGCCACCGAACATTTCTCATCTGAGAATCTTCGGTCGCGCAGTCTTAAATCCCCATTGCACCACCAAAGAGGACCAAAACGGTACTCAACGTCGCCTAGGTATCCATGCAGGGTTTGACTCACCCTCATTTATAAGATACCCAGAACCCCAAACGGGGGACGTAATTAAGGCACACCTTGAAGACTGTGATCTCGATGAGACGAGTTTTCCCAAAAATAGGCCCAGATACTGGAAAATCTGGCGCGAAGAAAATTATAACGTGGGATACAAACAGCTTGACCCACTATGATCCGGTAACAATACAATGTGTAGATGAGATCCAGAAGATCTTCCACATACAGAACACTGTTCACCAATCACCGGAATCATTTATTGACAACCAGAAGATTGTCAGATCACACATCCCTGCTGCAAAAACTCCAGCTAGGATTGACATCCCCGAGAATGGATGCAATCCACCAGCAGCAGAAGTGGCTGATCCTCAACAGAAAAGAGGCAGACCACCAGGCTCCAAGGACAGAAACTCCTGGAGACCTTAAGATAATACTACCACAGGACAATGAGCTCCTGTCCACACCATCACCCTTCCCGGAATCCACTGCAGAGGAATTGCCGGGAAAAAGTGAAATTAAGTAAATGTTGTACGTACTGGGGATGTGTTGGACAGATAGAACATAAATTGTCGACAATGTATTCACGTATCATATTGCCATATACATCGCAATGGTGATGACGTTTATAAATTATCGTTCCACACTCCGTTGCTAGAAGGCAAACGTAGAGATTGGCCAAACGTGGAACATGGCATTAAAAGATGAGCTGGACTCACTTATGAAACGTGAAATGTTCGGACCGGAAGTCCAGACACCAAAAGGTGTCAAACCTGTGGATAAAACAAAGTATTACAAACATAAGACAAATAAATACAAAATCGTATGCTATAAGGTACAACCTATAGCCCGAGGACAATTTCGCTGAAACTACGGATCGAACAAACTCAAATGAGCATGTCTCATAAATGATGCATCAATCTCCCTAAGTTATCAAAAGCGAATACCTTACGATTTGGCGAAGGAAAATTTTGGATATGCTGTTATTGGATGGTGTGACGGCATACCTTCGTGGATATCTTGTAAAGATAATTTCCACATTTCCTTAAAAGCCCTGAATAGACTTCGGCACGTCTATTCAAATGAAAAAATATAAGTATAACAAATAAATGTACAACCAAGAGAATCACTTGACAAGTCAATGATTCCTACTGAAGGTTGTCTTTGCATCTGTGCAAAGAACAGGATTAGAGATCATAGTTGGAGACAACTAAAATCTCATCGGATCTCCTGAAGAGAAAACCGAACTACATGTACAAGACTGACCTTTGAACATGAAAAGACCTATGCAAATATAAAGTCATGGCTCATAGAATCCTGTTACAAACGCCCAGAAGTGCGTTGGAGAAATTAACAGGACCATAGTCATCCAAAGTACACCTACGGTGGTACACTTACTGGATGTATAAAAAGAACCCTTCCAATCGCTAGAAGAGGGAGAGGATATAATTGGTCCTAAAGTCCCTTATCTAAGTGCAATCATGCACTCCTGGATAACTGCATGTGTCCCGATATAGCAATTACAGTAAACTCATTAGCCAGAGATAGTTGGCATCTAAAAAGGGCCATTAGACCTGAGTTAAGCCTTCTGCGCTTCCTCCAAGGGTCGAAATATTTGGACTTACAAAATGTAGTAGCATCCTCCAATGTTTATGCGAATGCAGGTTACAGGTCCGGTCCCTATACTGAGAAATCACAGAACAGGTACCAACAGTGGGATGACCATCTACTACAAATATGCAAAGCAACTTATGAAGGCAACATCATCCTATAATTCCGAGATCCTCACCATTCCAGAATCACACCAATGGTGTATTTAAGGGCGCCTGGTGGTACATCACATCCCAGTGGCGACTGGGATAGAGGCTGGTTCTGTGGAGCTGACCATATAGTCTGAAGACCATATCAGAGGCGACGAAACTTAGCACACCTCTCCAGAGTTTCTGGATTCAGCAGCTACTTGATGGTGACAAAATTTGTAATCTGTGTACATTTTCGGAATATTGTAAATATGAGTGATGAGATAAGCCTAATAGATCTGAAAGCCTAAGAGCTTTTACAGATCAGGGGGAGTTGAGGGAATTTGTACTCTTTTCCCTTAGCTATGGTTTTTCCCACTGGGTTTTCCATAGCCAAAGGTTTTAACGAGGCAAATCAAATCAACTCTGGATCCCGAAGTATCCACCCCTCTGTGACGCTCAGAATCCAGAAGTATTCATGAGCAGAGTCACTTGTACAAATCAGGGGGAGTTAAAGAGCGTTTGCACTCTTTTTCCTTAACTATGGTTTTTCCCACTGGGTTTTCCATAGCTAGAGGGTTTAACGAGGCAAATCTCACCAACTCAGGATCCTGAAGTATCCACCCCATGTGAGACTCTTATACGCTCAGAATCCTGAAGCATTCACGAGCAGAGTCCACACCTATGGCTAGATAAGGGGGAGTGTTGTGAACGGTTATTTAACCGTAGTTGGGTGCGATTCTGGGCTATCCTAGAGATAGGCCCATATCATTGTAAGCACATATCTGTATTCCCCCAATTGCCTATAAATAAAGAGCTGAGGGCTCCTCCCCCAGTAGTTGATTCATAACAAGGATAAAGATTTCACCTGATGGATCATATATAGTAGTTATTGACACAAGTCTGATCGAAGTCTCCAATATACCCACATCCAATATAAATCCGACAAATCGCTCCTCCCACCAAGAAACAAGTTACGTGCACAAACAGATAGCATTGGTCATGACGGCTCCCGATTTATGACCATCTAACGATCAAGTCAACATCCATCTCAAATAAACACAATGTAAATAATATACTTAAGGGTTTATTTGTGTATCTATGCATTTCCTCTTACCCTCATATCTGACGCTTGCATGTGGAGGATGATTGTATTTATACGAGTCTCCAAATGGTATCATTATCTTTTTATATATGAATCCTAATATAGTTCATATTGTTGGGGACAAATAGTACAATCAGAATACTAAACAATGTTGGTTGCCATAAACGATTATGTTTTTGGTAGCATTCGGACATTTTGGGTCAAAGAGCTGAATTTGACGGTTGAATCCTTAAAACAAACCTATAGAGACCCTAACCGAAAACCTACTACACATCTATTATACAAATGAGGGATGTTTTTGCTGACTGTGACAAACCCAATTGGCAGGATTTGTCCCATGCAGGAAGGGGAGGGATATGCAACCTCATCCCCCACATGGGGGTGAGGGGTGGGGGCACTTTGGGGTGTGGTTTTGGAGACCCAAAATCAATAATACAAATGAGGGATGTTTTTGCTGACAAGGACAAGCCTGGTTGGCAGGGTTAGTTATATGTGGCAATGGGATGGGTGCGTCACCTCATCCTTTACATGGGGGTGAGTGGGTTGGTGCAATTTAGGGTGTGGGTTTGGAGATTTCTGTTGACTGTGACAAACCCAGTTGGCAATGGTTGTCATATGTGGCAAGGGGAGGGGTGTGACACTTCATCCCCCTACCCTCCCCCCCAACGAGGGATCAGGACTTATCTCATTCCCATTAATTGCAAGTAGGGATGGTAATGGGCTTGCCCCAAAGTCCGATTGGGCTTCCAATCGGGCATGCCACATTGCCATCCCTACTAATGATCAGTAAGGATGGCAACGTAGCATGCCCCATTGGAAGTCCAATCGGGCTTTGGGCATGCCCGTTACCTTCCCTAATTGCAAGCTTGCCAATTTTTTTAATAAAGCGCAACACCCCTCCATTTTCCACATATTTACGGGTTTGCCATCTTTATTTTTTCCCTTTTGCCCTCCTGCATTTTTTGCACTTTAACGCTAGCTTTTTTCCTTTTTATGCACTTTGTGTAGTGCCCTGGGAAGCTACTGCACATGTACTAGAGGGGGGGTGAATAGTACTTTTAAATAATAAGGAGAGTTATTCCTAATTATCGTGCAATTAACAAACAACGTTGCGGAATAACTACAATCAAGAATTAATGCAAACGCAAACACAATGGATTAATGGGTTCGGATCCACCCAAGTCTCCCCGACTTGTTCCCGGTGATCCTACGTCCCAACCACCCGGATCCCTTCCGGATACTTGAGTTAGAAACCCTAACTCAAGATTTCCAATATGAACACTTGCGAAAATCTCACAAGTGCAATCGACCTACAATCGATGACCGTGACTCCCACAACCCGGGATCACGCAAAACCTCTCACAACCGAGAGTATACAATTCAAATATAACTGAAATGAAATGCTTACCAACAAAATACCTATGCCTTGAGATTTCTTACCAAATTAGGGCAAAGAGGATTTTGATGGAGGAAGAGTCACCAAACCCTAGCTTCAAGAAGATGACCAGCAATGGAAGCCTAGGGATGAGATGGATGACCTAGAATCAAGCCCTTGGCTTGGAAGGCTCACAATCAATGAATCTCTCTTGAGGAATAAGAGTGAGGGAGAGATTCTTGAGAATGGGAGAGCTTGAAGATGAGAGTTGAAAACTTCTCTTTGAATCAATAGAACTCTGAAATAGCAGCCTTAGATCCTATGAAATAACCCCTTCAGATATTTAAAGGATCAAGGGAAAATGGAGAGAGAAACGTCGCTTTCAAAACTCCAACGGATCTAAATCTGAAGCAGACTAGTCGGTCAAAGAACAACCACTGACCGACTAGTTCATCAACTAGTCGGTCGGTGAGACAACATGGACCGACTAAGAGGTGAACAGCGAACAGATGAAGATTTCAGACCTAGATAACTAGT
This sequence comes from Scilla litardierei, assembly GCA_030789695.1. Taxonomy (NCBI): domain Eukaryota; kingdom Viridiplantae; phylum Streptophyta; class Magnoliopsida; order Asparagales; family Asparagaceae; genus Scilla; species Scilla litardierei. The sequence continues at coordinate 3,853,466 of CM061138.1, read as the reverse complement.
CGGTCCAAGAAGACTTTCTGACCGACTAGTTTCACAACTAGTCGGTCGGTCAATAAACTTAGACCGACTAAGAGTCAAAAACAAATAGTCTGAATACAAATGATTTAGTCGGTCCAAGAACAAATGTTGACCGACTAGATCAACAACTAGGCGGTCACCAAACGTTCTTAGACCGGCTAACGATAAACAGTAGCTTAGGAGAAATTTAGTATGAACAGTAAGTCACAACTAGTCGGTCAAAGAAGCATCACTGACCGACTAGTTCACAAACTAGTCGGTCGGTGAGTCAACGTAGACCGACTAACTGTAAACAGTAAAGTCCAAGAAATTAAGGAATCAAACTAGTCGGTCCAAGAAGAGTTGCTGACCGACTAAATCACCATCTAGTCGGTCAGTACTTATTCTTGTACCAACTAACATGCACAAACAAGTCCGAATCGAAGCGCGATGCTTCGAGGAAGTTAGAATGAACTTGTACTAAGATCCTAGAGCTACGATATGAGCGTTATGAAGATAGAAATGTAAGAATTACTCAAGGCTTAACATTCTATAGATCGAAGCTAAAAGACTATAAAATAAACCTTACGAGCCGTCTTCAAAGCTTCAATCTTCATTCCTCTTGACTTCAATATTGCTCCTCGAGCTTCAACGAAGCTCCAGGCACACGATCACGCATATTGAGAAGTCTTGAGACGTCGCTTTGGATGTTCACATGAATTTGGCGACGATCTCCATAACTGCGCTCACAAATTGTTAGTTCATGATATATTTATGTTTGCTCATCATCCAAAACCAAATCCGGGGAGTCCAATACTCAACACTTTGACCCCAAAATTTTCTTTGCAATTTTAACACCTTTTACCCACTAACGAGATACAACCCCCACACTTTTCTCTCGGTTACATGTGGGTCCCTCATTCTCTCGATGATACGCACAACACATACCAACTCTTCTCGCAATTTTGTCGGTTTCGTGCGTGCACCACATCTTTTGTGTGTGTGTTTTCTTGGGATAGTTGTGCACTATGTGCACAGGTTACGTCTACCCGAATTCTAAGAATGGTAGATGAGATATAATATTTATGTTACAAACGAGGGATGTTTTTGCAGACTGGGCCAAACCCAGCTGACATGGTTTGTCCTATGTGACGGGTGGAGGAGTGTGCCATCTCTCCCCCCATGGGTGTGATGGGATGGGTGCAATTTGAGGTGTGGGTGTCGAGACCCAAAACAAAGCCCCCCTATTTTCCCTTAATTTCATTATTGACACCCCTTTTTCACGAACCAAAGAAGCCACTTCCTATCTACACTATTTAAAACTCTGCCATTACCCTTTTTTCACTTTGCAACCCATGTTTTTTTGCTATTGGCCCTCCTGCTTTTCATATTTTCTCAATTTCATCCCATACTTTTCACATTTTACCTCCCTTTTGCACTTTGCTCCCGTGTGATGGCTGTCTTCATTTGCACGTTGCGCCTGGGTGACGGCTGTCTCTGTTTGTACTTTGCGCCCAGATGACGACTGTCTCCTGCCCTCCGGGCACAGGCATGTACCAATACATATATGATGCAATGTGATAAGTGAACGAGATGATACCATACTAAAATGGGAAAAATCTGAGGGGATTGAGGATAAATGGTCCAAATTCATGTAAAGTTAATGAAGTAACCTCCGAACGGTACAAGAAGATAGACAGAACACAATGTATATTTTAACACGAGGAATCTCCAAGCAATTTAGACGAAAATATTAATGTATATATATGTTTTTTTCGATGCTTGAGAGGAAAAGAGGTAATCAAGTATATAAATTATTCTATAAATATCATTTTTGTTATAAACGGGCTTCTTGGTGGGCCTACCCGTTAGTGGGTATCCACCCATTATGTAACCCTACCACTATAAATATAGGGCTATGGTCTACATATCCGCCGAGTTTACAACACGTTATCAGCACGCTCAAAGCTAAGCCGAACCCCTGCCGACGGACGGACGCGACGGACGGACGCGACGCGAACGGGCTTCCTTCACCGAACGTCGTTAGATCCGGCGGGTAGGATCTAGAGGTAACTTTCTCCCTAGATCTAAATTTGCATATGCGCATATGTGGTGATTCAATTTTTTGGATCAATCGATCAAAAATATACCGTTTTTATTGATAAAAATCACCCTTTTTCAATAAAAACGTATTTTTTGGAAGAAACAAAATTGGTTTTCCCACTAAAAATCGGATTTTTACCCGTTCTTTTTCTCCAAAAATCACCCAAACCCTAAAAAGGGTTCACCCACGCCCCCCCCGTCGCCGGCAGCGGCGGGGCCTTCCCGCCGTCGCTGCGGCGACGGGAACCCCCCACCGCTGCAGGCGGGGGTTTCCCCGCCGCCAGCAGCAGCGGGCAACCCCCGCCGCCGCCGGCGGGGGCAACCCCCGCCGCCGCAGGCGGGGGCACCCCCCCCCCCCGCCGCCGCAGGCGGGGGCGATCCCCGCCGCCTGCAGCGGCGGGCAACCCCCGCCGCTGCGACGACGGGGCCCCCCCGCCGCCTGCAGCGGCGGGCCCCCCCTCCCCGCCGCCCGCTGCGGCAAACGGGCCCGCCCGCCAGTAGCGGGTACGGGCCCGGCGTGCGTACCCCAAAACCCTAACTAGGGTTTCTGACACAGAAAATTTTTCGAATTTTCAAAAAATTTTCAGATTTAATTGCGATTCTTTTTCGTTATAATCTGGACCAAATTGCATGTGATTTTTACTCATCGCAATTATATTTGGATTTATGATTTTCTTTAAAAAAACGTTTAAAAATTAAGAAGTTCCTGCGACCGCTCTGCCGTTAGTCAACTAACCTAACGGTGCATGACGTTGCCTAGTGGTCCAATAATTTTTAAACGGTAGATTTCATTTTCCATTATAAACTGCCTGTGATGAATAAATAAATTGCATGTGATGTATAAACTGTCTGTGATGATGCCTGCTGCATTATAACTGCCTGCGACGAATGATTAATATTTGTTGTGGTTTTGGATCGGCTAGTGATCACCATTTTACTTTTCATGCATTATTTTCTTTTTGAGAGAAAAATGTAGTGAGGATAATTTTGTAAAATTACAAGCCCGGCGGACGCCTCAAGAAGATGAAGGACTATTCCAGAAGAATAGGGGCCCCACGGGGTTCCCGAGTTGTACGTTCTTTCTTTTTGGGACTGTAATGGACTGTAATTAATTATGGTGATTAGCCGATCCACGCAGCAAATATTTATGTCTGATGTGCTTGATTATTTATTTTTCTGCAAGATATCTAATTAATGCTATCTTTTTACATGCTAGAGTGAAAAATGGCCAAAATTGCGAGCGTCGATTTCGACGTTTTGGATGCTTCAGGAATAAGCTGGCAGCTGGATATAAAATTCCATCTGCGAGCACGGGGATTGAGTCACGCCATCGCCTTAGGCGATAAGGTTTCTGATATAGATAAAGCGAAAGCAATTATCTATATCAGACGCCATATCGATCGGACCCTGAAGGCCGAGTACCTAACGGTGGAAGACTCGTATGAGTTGTGGACCGCCCTCGAGGACAGGTATAAACATCAAAGGGATGTTATCCTACCTCGAGCGCGATATGAATGGGAGAACCTCCGTCTCCAAGACTTCAAGTCTATTGCCGAGTACAACTCGACACTTTTTAGCATCACCTCACGCCTGAAGTTGTGTGGTGAAAAGGTGACGGAGGAACGCATGTTAGAGAAGACGTATACATCCTTCCATGAGAAGGATGTCATACTGATGCAACAGTATCGTGAACGAAAGTTCACAAAATACTCTGAGCTTCTCTCATGCCTTCTGATGGCAGAGCAGAATCGTGACCTCCTTCTGGCCACCCACAACTCACGCCCTACCGGCACTGCTCCTGCGCCTGAAGCGCACCACAGCTCCTTCCAGAAGAAAAGGGGCAACTTCAAAGGCAAACCCCAGAAGGGCAAGACCATGAAGAAGCAGGCTCGAGGACCCCCTCCAAGAAACAACCAAGAGGGAAAGAAGAAAAATGTGTGGAAAAGAAAAGACGACGGCCAGACTTCTGCCCCCAGAAAGGACTGAGAAGATAAATGCCACAGGTGTGGCATGACTGGACACTGGTCCAGAAATTATCGTACTCCACGCCACCTTCAGGAGTTGTACAAAGCAAGCCAGAAGCAAGCTGAGACAAACCTGGCGGTTCAAGAAAACCTGGCACCAATCAGGTTCATCGCTGAGGACTTCTCCAACGATGACCTGCTCGACTGAGGACATTTATCTACTTTATATGCATTGTAGTTTTTTCCTTTTGAGAAACAATTTATCTGCTTATCTCTGGCATGTTTAAGTACTTTTCAGACATCAACTTAATTTTCTTAGTATATTCCTTTGTGCTTTTGCCTTATACTGCGACATTTTTCTTTAAAATAGATGGACTTTAAATGCCTAGTGGACAGTGCCTCTACGCACATGATCCTCCAAGACATCTGCTTTTTTCAAAGCATTAATAAATATGATGGCACCGTAAATACGATTTCCGGTCCATCAAGTATCATTGAAGGATCAGGGGAAGCACATTTTATGCTCCCCAATAGTACAAAACTACTTATAAAAGATGCCCTTCTCTCCCCTAGCTCGCATAGAAACCTGTTAAGCTTTAAAGATATCCGCTTAAACGGATACCACCTAGAAACGATGAGCAAAGGAAACAGTGAATACCTTGATGTAACGTCTCATAAAAATGGTGCTAAAAACACCGTCGAACGTTTTGAGGGACTCCCGTCGGGTCTCTACCACACAAGGATCAGAGCAATGGAAGCAAACACATTGGAGCACCAGAAGTGCCAAAATCAACCAGAATTCAAACTCTGGCACGATAGACTAGGACACCCTGGAAGGAATATGATGCGGCGCATCATATCCCAATCCCGTGGAATTAATCCGAAAAGCCTGACGCTACTTCGGAAGGGTGCAAATCCTTGTCCCCCTTGTTACAAAGGGAAATTGATTACGAGACCATCCACCCTGAAGGTGGACTCTGAGTCTCCAAGCTTCCTAGAGAGAATACATGGTGACATTTGCGGGCCTATTCACCCCGCAAGTGGACCATTCCGGTACTACATGGTACTAATCGACGCATCTTCAAAATGGTCGTATGTGTGCCTCTTGTCCACCCGCAACGTAGTCTTTGCAAAGCTACTTGCACAAATTATAAAATTGCGGGCACATTTCCCAGACAACCAGATCAAGAAATTGTGTCTGGACAATGCTGGGGAATTCACCTCACAAGTCTTCCTAGACTACTGCCAAGCAACCTGCATAGAAGTTGAACATCATGTAGCTCATGTTCACACCCAGAACGGGTTAGCCGAATCTCTCATAAAGAGACTACAATGGATCGCTAGACCATTGTTAATGCAATGCCAGTTGCCGGTATGTGCATGGGGACATGCCATACTGCACGCTGCATCACTGATAAGATTACGACCGTCAGGTAGTCAATCTTATTCTCCGATGCAACTTGCATATGGGAACCCGCCCGATATCTCTCACTTGAGGATATTCGGATGTGCTGTCTATGTCCCCATAGCACCACCGCAGAGAACCAAGATGGGTCCTCAACGGCGTCTTGGTATCTATATTGGTTTCGACTCACCATCGATCATTAGATACCTCGAACCCCTTACAGGGGATGCCTTTAAAGCACGTCTAGCAGATTGTGAGTTTGATGAAAGCATTTTTCCAAAACTAGGCATTAACACACAGAAGCCAGAAGCTTCAAAGACCATTACATGGGACACAAAGACCTTATCCCATTTTGATCCGCGCACAAATCAATGTGAAGAAGAGATCCTGAAGATCCTTCAAATTCAGAACACAGTTCACATTTTACCGGATAAATTCACTGACAACCAGAAGATTGTCAGATCACACGTCCCTGCTGCAAATACGCCAGCTAGGATTGACATACCCAAAGATGGATGCAATCCACCTGTAGCAGAAGCGGCCTTACCTCAACGAAAAAGAGGACGACCCCCATGCTCCAAAGATAAGAATCCTCGAAAGAGGAAAAATCCTGGAGCAACAATAACGATACCACCACAGGATGCTGAGCTCAGCCCAGCTACCTCTCCACTCCTAACAACCCCTGAAGAGGAAAATATAAGAGAAATTTCATTAAACTATGTACGTACAGGGGAGGTACTGGATAGAAAAAGCACAATCATCGATGATAACTTCGCGCTCATTATTGCCACTCACGTCACTGAATACGACGATGAGACCGATCCACGCTCTCTAGCAGAATGTAAACGCAGAGAGGATTGGCCAAAGTGGAACGAGGCAATAGGAGTATAGCTGGACTCACTCTCGAAGCGCAAAGTTTTTGGACATGTAGTCCTAACACCAAAAGGTGTTAAACCTGTGGGATATAAATGGGTATTCGTGAGAAAAAGAAACGAGAATAATGAGATCGTGCACTATAAAGCGCGCCTTGTTGCACAAGGTTTTTCCCAACGACCAGGAATAGACTATGACGATACCTATTCCCCGGTCATGGACGCGATCACTTTCCGTTTCATTATCGGCCTATCCACGAAGGAAGGTCTGGATATGCAGCTCATGGACGTTGTGACTGCATACCTATATGATTGACTCGGAAAACGCGCACGGGGCACGCCTTCCGCTCCCAAGCGTAGGAGTGTCAATGCAATATAAAAATAATCGGTGAGTACCGGGTCGGATCACAGGGACAAGTCGTTCTACGTTCACAAATTTGATCGATAAAGAAAAATAAAGCGTGATTCAACTACCTCAATTAACGGTGGATGAGTTGGAAAAAGTGGTGGTGAAACTAAAATCTAACCTAAGTGGCTAAGGGTGGAGAGCCGAATCGGCAAGTAACAAGGAGGACTCATGTGGTGTGTGTGTGAATGAGGCCGTGGGCGTGGGAATTCATCTCAAATATAACTCAATCGATCTCCCGGCTAAGGGAGCTCAATCGGAAAATACGGCCTTTTATCGAACGTGTAGGGTGCAATAAGTAATGAATGAAACCCACATGAGTAATAATCAATTTAGCACATTAGAGAGGGTCCGCTAGGATTATCCTCTTCTTGGATTTCCCCCTAGGGTTCCAATAAACAAAGTTAACTCAAGTTTCATACACAAATTTAGGAATTGAAAAGTGCTAGGGATGAAATTTCTCAACCCAACGACAACAATCAAACAACACATCCACACAAGCAAAATTTAGAGATTCATGATGAAAACGGAGTAATCTTTACTCAAAATTAACATCCAATTTACAACTTAAAACCCTAAATCAAAATACACAAGAGAATGGGAAAATTTCACCCAAGTGTCACTCCTAGATGAGTTCTTCCACTCCCAAATGCCTCCTCCAAGCTCCAAGCTTCATCAATGGCCTCCAAGCCTCTTGGGGAAGAAGAATCCCCTTCCAAGCCCTAGAAAAACCCCAAAAAAACAAGAAAATTTGTGCCCTAATGAAACATCCAACATTAACATTCAAAATTTGGCAAGAGGAAATTAGGGCAAGAAATTAACATCCAACCCAATGATTCACAACCCAAGCAATTTACACTACTCAATCATCATGAAAGTTACGCTCCTACGCTTGGGAGTGGAAGGCGTGCCCCGTGCGCGTTTTCCGAGTCGACCAATTGAAACCGGTGAGTACCGGGTCGGATCACAGGGACAATTCGTTCTACGTTCACAAAATTTGATCGATAAAGAAAATTAAAGTGTTTTACAACTAACTCAATTACGGTGGAAATGTCGGAAAAGTGTGGTGAAATGAAAAATCTAACCTAAGTGGCTAGGGTTAGAGAGCCAAAGGTGGAGTTTAGGATAGCTAGGAGAGAGAGCATGAGTTGTGTGATCATTAAAATTGGCGTTAATCAAGTCCAAATTACCGCATATAACACAATCGGTCATCCGGCTAAGGAAACCCGATCGGAACATTTAGCTTTAAAAACACAATAATTTTGCAATAGGGATGGATAGATTATCACGACACTAATCAAATCAAGCACATGGATTCTCTCAAATTTGCCCTCTCGGGACTTAGCCAATTAAATTTGTGCCCTAATGAAACATCCAACATTAACATTCAAAATTTGGCAAGAGGAAATTAGGGCAAGAAATTAACATCCAACCCAATGATTCACAACCCAAGCAATTTACACTACTCAATCATCATGAAAGAAATGTTTGAATTTTCATTCAAAATTAACTCAATATCCATTACAAATTGAGAGATGCAAAATACAAAAGGGGTTAGAGAGATATCACCCAAGATCTCCCTAGGGTAAAGCCTTCCTTCCACCTATTTGCTCCTCCTCCAAGCTCTCCAAGCTCCACCAATGGCCTCCAAGGTTCTCCCTAGCCTTTGGGGAAGAAGACCCCCATCCAAACCCTCAAAATCGCCAAAAACCGCAGCAAAAACCCCCAAAACCGAGAGATCCTCTCAAAATCGCACTCCCTGGCCTTTTACAGCATTGCGGGTCGGATCTGGGTCGGATCCGACCCGCAGAACTGCCCCCAAACCCGCCCGCATAGCGGGCGGGCCCCCATGCGCGCGCCTGCGCGTTAGAGCGGCGGGGCCCGCTCGATTTGAGCGGGCGCTGGGCCCGCTCAAATCGAGCGGGCGCTGAGCCCGCTCAAATCGAGCGGGGCCCCATCCGCTCTTTCGATTCAGCGGGCCGGCCCGCTGCTGGGCCGGCCCGCAAATTTAAAAAAAATAAATTTTTTTTAATATTAACTGCGCGCGCGGGTCGCCCAAAGCGCAGCAGCGGCCCATGTGGGCCGGCCAGGCGGGCCGGCCCACGGTAAAACTATTTTTTTTATTTTTCTTTTTAAATAAAATCCAGAAATCCTTTTAAACTCCAAAAACTCTTATTTCTCCTCCAAAAATCCACCAAAAATACCTAGAATTCTCGGAAAATTCCCAAAAAATTCTGGAAAATCCCCAAGACTCCTATGGGTACCTGAAAAATATAGGAAGAAGAAATTAGTCCATTTGATGTGAAAATAAATATAATGACTATTAAAAAAACAATATTGACCTCCAATAATCCATATAACTTATCCACATGCTCAAATAATTCCCAAAAAATGGGGATGTGATCAAAATAATAGCAGGAGCATATGAAAAATAATAGGAAGTCAATAACGACGATAAAAACAGTATTTTGTGCCAAGAATGAGAATAAGCCCCGAAAATGACCTAAATTGAAAATATACCCAAAAAGAGCACAATTAAGCCTAATCTTTGGCACAAAATGAGTGTAGTTAGGGGGAAAAATATGCAATTTATATCCCGAATCACACCCCCCAACTAGCTTTTTGCTAGTCCCTAGCAAAATATGCGATAAATTCGGATTAAATGGAAAAACATGCACCAACTCAAGATATCTTCATGGCACACTCAAAATGGTATTTCCAATTGATTTCAAAGCCAATATACCAAATATATGAAAGTAAACAACAAATGAGACTCTCTCCAATCCAATTCAAAGAAAAGTAAGGAAATAAGCGATGTATCACACGTATCGGGATATCACGATGTCAAAGTTTCCAATTTTCATGAAAATGGCCAAAACGAAAAAAAATTCATCTAAGTTGTGGGAGATGAGATTGCATCACTCATGTTGCTTATTCTTTCATTTTTCATTCATTTTCTTTTCTTTTCTACTTTTTTTTTTGTTTTTGATGTTTATGTTTTGCATTCACGCGATAACGCCATAAATGCAAACACCGACACATTTGCATACACGCGATGACGCTATATATGCAAATGGATGGAATGATCTTCTAAATCTCATCTTTGGCGTCCTCCCCAATGTTTCGTGGAGCACCGGCTACTCGATTCGATTAGAAAGAAACATTCACTTATACTAACTCTCTTTTTCATTATCCAACACGAATTATCAACTCATCCACCCACTCCTAAGAGGAAAACAAAGCATGCACAATTGGCCAAATCCAATCCAATTAAAAACGACATCATTCATCCCAACACATGCAATCGCTTACACCAAACTTTTCCCAAATTGTTTCAAAAAGATATCACGACGTCAAAAATAGTTTCATACATGGCATATTAGCAATTGAATCCAAATTGGAAAAGAAATGAAAACGTGCCAATCAAACATCGAGAAATCGATACCAAATTGATAATCCGAAAAAAATTGCATGGCATTAAGCATATAGGGACAAAACAAAGCTAATGGCGTAGGAACGAGGAAGCCAAAATATGATATGCAATGAATTCATGGAATGAGGCGAAACATGGAGGGATCTCAAAAAAATTTTTTTTTTTAAGGCCAAAATCCTAACAATCCTAAAGAATCTAACACTCTCCCCCCAACTTAAAATAAAAATTGTCCTCAATGTTGGGAGAGTACTAGATCTCGGCAAAAGATCCTAGAAAAGAAAAAGAAAAGCATACGAAAGCAAAATGCAAAAGCAAACTAACTTTTAATTTTATTTATTTACACTACATGGAAAGAACACTCCGTGGCAAATGGCGGATCTCGAATGTATAACGGTGGTGGTAGCTGCTCGATCATATCCTTTTGCTCCTCCGCCAGCTGCTTTGGAACTAGGCCACCACCGGCCTCCTTGGATTCCAGCAATGCAACTCCAAGCATCTCCTTTGGATAATATGGATCACGTGGGAGACGAGCTGCATCAATCCAAGTCATGTCCTCATGCCCTGCAAAAGCATTCCAAAACGGGTCGTCAAAACAAATAAAAGAATTTAAATGCAATGGACGACAATCTGAAACAAATGTATATGGAAGTGAAAATTTGGTTTCAGAAATGCAAGGCATGAGATGGTGGAAACTTCCCTGAATAACGGTGCTAGGTGTGGAATGATGCACGGCCTCAGGAGGAGGTGGAAGTGGCTGCAGAGAGAAAACTGGAGTAAGAGGGAGCTCGGGCTCAATATATACCATCTCGCAATCCCCGTCGCTATCATCCTCCTCGACATCCATATCAACATCAACGATCTCTGCGGCACTCCCCACATCTGATAACTGCTCCTCACAAACCTCCTCGATGACTGGCAAGTGCGCATCCTGAGGCGAGGGAAGTGACATCTGTGACAGGACTGGAGGTAGACATGTCTCGGGCAAATCCAAGCACGCATCATCCTCGCCATCCCAGAAATAGCTCATCTCAGTCGTCCTCCCAAAATACTCAACCGCCTCGACCTGTGAAGCTAACTCTGAAGTGGAATGTGGCTCAGGCCCCATGGTGTCCTCAATCTGCTCTCGGCCATCATGCACATCCGCTTCATCCTCAACCTCAAAGTGAAAATGCATCGTGTCACCGTCGTGGTCGACACGCACTCCATCATCTATCTCATCCGACTCAACAATATATAATCTGTCAATATCCTCTACCTGGCTCTCATGCAACCCATCCTCCTGCTCTGCTCTATATCCCATGGGGTCGCAAGAAAAAGAGCCCAAAGGTGGCTCCTCAAGCTGACACTGGACCTGCAGCTCTGCATCCTGAAGTGGAAACTGGGACTGGCCATCATCCTCATAACCAAGTGACGGCTCTCCAGATGGCTCAGTCTGCTCCCACTCTGCAAGGTCTCTCAGGTACAACCAAGAATCCTCGGTCGAATAATCAAAGAACTCTCCACCGCAGCTCATCTGCACCAAATCTCGCCCAGATGGCGATAACCCTGTGTAGAAGATCTGCAGAAGATGATCCTCGTGAAAGCTCTGGTGTGGGCATGCAAGCACCAAATCAGTGAACCTCTGCCAAGCCTGATGGTAGGCCTCCCACTCAGCCTGGATAAAGCTCGCTACATGCTCCATGGCCTGCCGCCCATTTACCTGCTCCAAAAAGATAGGCAAAAACACTCGGAGAAATTCAGCCTGAAACGACAACCAAGTAAAATGTGAGTCGAGAGACAAAGAATCAAACCACAATCTAGCATCATCAAGTAAAGAATCGGGAAAGAATCTAAAATATATGCAATCATCATCGATATTCCCACCAAGACATGAATGCATCCAATCTTCAAAATTTTTAATATGTAAGTGAGGGTTCTCCCACTCCGTGCCATGGAAGTATGGCGGGGGTGTGATATCCTCCAAATCAACGTCCGAAAAATTTGAAGGTGATGCCATGTTGTTAAAAAAAAATTTTCACAAAATAAATGAAAATAAACAAGCAAAAAGACTCAAAAAATGGAAAATAAACAAATAAAAAGACACACACTAAGAGATAGAAGCATCACACTAAAAGTTTCAAAATCAATCAAAAATTGCTACTACTAGAAACCGTTGTCCCCGGCAACGTCGCCAATTGGTCGACTCGGAAAACGCGCACGGGGCACGCCTTCCACTCCCAAGCGTAGGAGCGTCAATGCAATATAAAATAACCGGTGAGTACCGGGTCGGATCACAGGGACAATTCGTTCTACGTTCACAAAATTTGATCGATAAAGAAAATTAAAGTGTTTTACAACTAACTCAATTACGGTGGAAATGTCGGAAAAGTGTGGTGAAATGAAAAATCTAACCTAAGTGGCTAGGGTTAGAGAGCCAAAGGTGGAGTTTAGGATAGCTAGGAGAGAGAGCATGAGTTGTGTGATCATTAAAATTGGCGTTAATCAAGTCCAAATTACCGCATATAACACAATCGGTCATCCGGCTAAGGAAACCCGATCGGAATATTTAGCTTTAAAAACACAATAATTTTGCAATAGGGATGGATAGATTATCACGACACTAATCAAATTAAGCACATGGATTCTCTCAAATTTGCCCTCTCGGGACTTAGCCAATTAAATTTGTGCCCTAATGAAACATCCAACATTAACATTCAAAATTTGGCAAGAGGAAATTAGGGCAAGAAATTAACATCCAACCCAATGATTCACAACCCAAGCAATTTACACTACTCAATCATCATGAAAGAAATGTTTGAATTTTCATTCAAAATTAACTCAATATCCATTACAAATTGAGAGATGCAAAATACAAAAGGGGTTAGAGAGATATCACCCAAGATCTCCCTAGGGTAAAGCCTTCCTTCCACCTATTTGCTCCTCCAAGCTCTCCAAGCTCCACCAATGGCCTCCAAGGTTCTCCCTAGCCTTTGGAGAAGAAGACCCCCATCCAAACCCTCAAAATCGCCAAAAACCGCAGCAAAAACCCCCAAAACCGAGAGATCCTCTCAAAATCGCACTCCCTGGCCTTTTACAGCATTGCGGGTCGGATCTGGGTCGGATCCGACCCGCAGAACTGCCCCCAAACCCGCCCGCATAGCGGGCGGGCCCCCATGCGCGCGCCTGCGCGTTAGAGCGGCGGGGCCCGCTCGATTTGAGCGGGCGCTGGGCCCGCTCAAATCGAGCGGGCGCTGAGCCCGCTCAAATCGAGCGGGCCCCGCCCGCTCTTTCGATTCAGCGGGCCGGCCAGCTGCTGGGCCGGCCCGCAAATTTAAAAAAAATAATTTTTTTTTATTAACTGCGCGCGCGGGTCGCCCAAAGCGCAGCAGCGGCCCATGTGGGCCGGCCAGGCGGCCCGGCCCACAGTAAAACTATTCTTTTTATTTTTCTTTTTAAATAAAATCCAGAAATCCTTTTAAACTCCAAAAACTCTTATTTCTCCTCCAAAAATCTACCAAAAATACCTAGAATTCTCGGAAAATTCCCAAAAAATTCTGGAAAATCCCCAAGACTCATATGGGTACCTGAAATATATAGGAAGAAGAAATTAGTCCATTTGATGTGAAAATAAATATAATGACTATTAAAAAAAACAATATTGACCTCCAATAATCCATATAACTTATCCACATCCTCAAATAATTCCCAAAAAATGGGGATGTGATCAAAATAATAGCAGGAGCATATGAAAAATAATAGGAAGTCAATAACGACGATAAAAACAGTATTTTGTGCCAAGAATGAGAATAAGCCCCGAAAATGACCTAAATTGAAAATATACCCAAAAAGAGCACAATTAAGCCTAATCTTTGACACAAAATGGGTGTAGTTAGGGGGAAAAATATGCAATTTATATCCCGAATCACTATACGGAAATATAGATAAGGACATCTATATGAAAATCCCAGACGGATACAAACTACCGACAAAAATGACAGAAAGACCTCGGGACGTCTATTCCGTCAAACTCCAGAGATCACTGTATGGTCTCAAACAGTCAGGTAGAATGTGGTACAACAGACTGAGTGAATTCCTAGTGCAACAAGGATTCACAACAAATGAAGTCTGCCCTTGCATCTTCATACGAGCAAAGGGAACATGATTCGTAATTATCGCCGTCTACGTAGACGACTTGAACATCATCGGATCTCCTGCAGAGATAGATGAGATATCCAAAAGTCTCACACAGACTTTTGAGATGAAAGACCTCGGCAAAACGAAGTTTTGCCTAGGACTACAAATTGAACATTTAAGCGGAGGAATCCTGTTGCACCAATCGACATACACAAAGAAAGTGCTGAAAACTTTCTTATGGACAAATGTCATCCGCTTAGCACACCAATGGTCGTCAGATCATTGGATGTTGAAACAGACCCCTTCCGACCGCTGGAAGAGGGGGAGGAAACACTGGGTCCTGAAGTACCCTACTTAAGTGCAATTGGAGCACTCCTATACCTGGCAAACTGCACGCGTCCCGATATAGCATTCGCAGTAAATCTACTAGCCAGATACAGTTCAGCGCCCTCAAAGCGCCACTGGAACGGAGTGAAACAACTTCTGTGCTACCTCCAAGGGTCTGTAGACATGTGACTATACTTCAAGAAAGGTGTATCCACCGACCTGGTCGGTTACGCAGATGCGGGATACAGGTCCGACCCACATACCGCAAAGTCCCGGACCGGTTTCGTATTCACATACGGTGGGACGGACATCTCATGGAGATCCGTGAAGCAGACATCCACAGCGACCTCATCCAACCACTCCAAGCTCATCGCGATCCACGAAGCTAGCAGAGAATGCTTCTGGCTTCGATCAGTCATCAACCACATCCTCAAGACCACCGGCCTGAAGACGGGAGATCTTGGGCCTACCACCATGTACGAAGACAATGCTGCTTGCATCGCTCAACTACGAGGTGGCTACATCAAAGGTGACATGACGAAGCACATTTCCCCCAAGCTCTTCTGGACGCATGAACAGCAAGTGGACAACCAGATCGACATCCAGCAGATCCAGTCCTGCAACAACCTGGCTGACCTATTCACTAAAGCTTTGCCTAGCAATACCTTTAGAAAACTTGTACTAGGAATTGGGATGAGACAGCTGAGAGATGTACAAGCCTGAAGCTTGTACTTATCGGGGGGAGTTAACGTAGTGCTGTACTCTTTTTCCTTGACTGTTGGTTTTTCCCACTGGGTTTTCCACAGTCAAAGGTTTTAACGAGGCAGCCACATTAACTCTGGATCCAGAAGTATCCACCACTGATGTTATCCATCGATCAGGGGAAGTTACAGAGACTTGTACTCTTTTCCCTTAGCCACTGGTTTTTCCCACTGTGTTTTCCTTGGCAAATGTTTTAATGAGGCAAGCACTCTTAAACTTAGAGATCCAGAAGTATCTCCAACCCCATGATCAAATAAGCTTCATGAACCCTGAAGCGTTCATCATGGCTTACAACAATGGATGGATAAGGGGAAGTGTTATAAACGGGCTTCTTGGTGGGCCTACCCGTTAGTGGGTATCCACCCATTATGTAACCTTACCACTATAAATATAGGGCTATGGTCTCCATAGCCGCCGAGTTTACAACAATTTTAGAGTTTAAAAATTGATGAGAAATAAGAAAAACTAATGTTTGAAAATGTAGGCGTTAATTATCCAAAAAAATGTAGGCGGACTTTTAGGGCTTGTTCTTTTGTCGGAAAGTATAAATCAGGAAAGTTGAGAAGTGTGAAATCTTTGTTGTTCCGCTTCAAATTTGTTGTTCCGTGTTGAAGACGCACGCGTCGAATTTGTTCTTCCGCACCGAACGGGTCCGTGCCGCTAAATATTTTTAGCTAATTTGTTGTTCTATACAATTTTGACCGTGGAAATAATTTTTTGGGAACAAAGATTTCGCTGACCCGTGCAATGGACACGTGTTATGACGAGTAAAATTACAAACTATATCATTCCTGTCAAAAAATCATACAAAAATCTCAACCTTTTTAGTTTAATTTGAACTCATCCAATTCGTTGCCCCAATCAAAGGCAACATATTACTTCTCCTCTTTTATCCCTCAATCCGATCCCTATGGGCGTGAACCTGGTGCGCTGTTTTCCATCGATTCCAGGGTTTGATCCATTGCTCAGTGATTTGGGCTGTCTCGTTCTCGATTCTTCAGTGTAATGTCGATCTGTTTTTAGGAGCAGCTGGCATTGGCGTCCGCTTGAAGGATACACATGGTTTCGGATTCTGTCGGCGGATGTCGAGTTCAGGAATCTATGGGCGTGGGAATCTGAGGATAGCTGGGGCCTACTGATTGGGATGGGGAGCTAGGATTTTGTTTCGGCGGTGATGTAGATTACTGAGATTGGTTGGGTTTGGTTTTAGAAGGAGATTTTGGGGGGTTTTCTTACGTTTTTGGGAATTTTGGGAGATATTTACTTTATATGGTTTGGATTAGGTATGTGAAATGGAGGAGCACGTGATTGGTGGGAAGTTTAAGCTTGGGAGGAAGATTGGGAGTGGATCTTTCGGCGAGCTGTATATCGGTGAGTTCAATGTCAATAGTCCTCCTTAGCCTGAATAATTGAACTGTACTTTTTTAATATCTATTTGCAATTTTTTATGTGCAGGTGTTAATATACAGAGTGGAGAGGAAGTGGCTGTTAAGCTGGTACGTAAATTATGTTGGCATGAAGCATGAAGTAGAGCTATAGCTTAATGTTTTTAGGTCATTTTGGGTTTTGTTCTTATTTTTTAAAGTTGTATATGTGAAAATAAGATAACGAATCTTTAACATATATATTGTCTATTTGCTGTAATAAAATGTTGATAATTTATGCTTTTTTTTTCTTGAATTTCTACGTGCATATATGCATGGCGATAAACTCTATGTCCTTATAGGTCTTGGAATAAGAGACCATTTTGTCTTTTTGAAAAATTTGAAACATGGTATGCCAAACTCTGGCATGCATTCGTAATTCTGTAGTACTAGCTTTAATCACAGGAGAAGTTGTTTTCTTGAGAACTTGAAGATTTGTATGTAACCGTTGATTCTTTTTCATTGTACTAAGAATTAACTAGCTAACTAGTTGTAAGGAAACATCCTTCAATTATTACATTTTATATCCGAAGTAGATGCCAGAATTCTAGAAGGTTACTGAGCTAGTATAAATGAAAATTTTGCACTTTCCTGTCTCTCCTGCATAATTTGATTAAGTGTAATAGGATTAATAAATAGGAAAGTATTTATTTATGCAACACTGTGTAAAGCATAAAAGAAATGCACACCGCCTTCTGTCCATGGAAAGTTTGCACCGTGTTTTAGAGATATGGAAGATGGTATATCTGTATTGTCAGATAACAAAACAATTTATTGAAGTATAACATTTGCGAATAGAATGTTAATCTAGATGCTCTAGTATAGAAGGGGCATGTTCTAAGATGAAAATTTTCACCCATGATTTTTGCTTGAGAACATTGCTACCGATTCACTAGCCCCAGCCAAAAAATCCATTTTTTGCATGGACACCGAAAAATAGCGACCGAATAGCTAAAGAGAGAGCAGCCGCATCATCATAGCCTTCAACCCAAAAATCGGGGTAGCTAAAGCTAGATTGACATTGATTAATTGATACACCGTGCTGTATTGATGAAGTTTTCTCCAATATTTCGCTTTTCCTCATTGCACATTTTTATGGTTTTTGTGACTTGCTTTATGCGCTAATGCTGGAGTTTGAACTTCGATTTTCTAATTTTATTAGAGTTGTGAACATTCTATTATTGAAGTAATTTTTTTCTTTATGTCATATAAGTATCAAATTAGTGTTTGCTCTCTACATATTGGAAGATGCACAATCTAATATCACAATTCTATGTTTTACATGCCTTCAAGTATATTTGTATGTATCATTTCTTCACACATAGACATATAATGTATGCATAATTCTTTAACTGATAACCCTCCAAGGTCTATCTTGGCAATAACTATATATGTGCTTAAGCCCGCCTTCTCCATAACATATCCCGGTAGTTTAACTCATCTCTGTACCCGTATCATGAACTAAAGCATACCAGGAACCTAGTACCATTGCTTTTGGATGACATATTGGTTGTTTGTTCTTTATAGAGAGACCGCATTGCTTTGGCTCCTTAGAAACGCGAATGAATATCTTGACATTCTTATGTTTATTACATCTGCGTAGTATGTTTGGAATACAGTGTATGGTAAAGTACTTCCTTATCTCAGTCTACATCAAAAATCAGTATGGTCTTTTATATGATACTTTTATGTCCTTCATTTTCTTTTGGTGTAAGAATGTTTTTGCCTGAAATAACCTATAATATTTTTGTATTAATTATCTTCTTGTCTGTGTCTAATTGAATTATGACAAGACGAAAGTAGGGCAAATAGGGCAAGATAACACTTTGGGCCCCTCTTGCTTTGCTTTTATGTCATCTGCTTAATTTTTTAAGATTTATATTTGTGTCACACAATCTTTAAGAGGCACATAACTAGCTAATTCATTTTGAGTATTAACCACAAGTAGTTCATATTTATTATCAAATCCTACCACCAATTCCTACATCCAAATATTTCTAAAGCACAAGTTTCATCGCAAATTGATCGCTATCCATGAATTGTTAATTTTTTACAACAAATGAAAAATAAACTTAATGTATAACCCAAATTTTCAACAAAAATGGATAAAAATTTTTATGTGCTCAAAGCCACTACATCATAATGCAACCCAGTTTTAGGGTTGTGTGATGATTGATGTCTACACATGTGATTTCATCTTTTCATGTTTTAACCCTAAAGAGCAAGATTTTCTCAATTGTTTTCGTTTTTCTATCAAACCTAGAAGTACATCAAGTGTGCCATTGTGATTTAATTGGTGAACTATTTTCTTTTCCAGTGAGTGCTTTTTTACTTTTTCCCTTTTTGTCTATGAAGTGAAACATTTACCTGACGTTCATCTTATTATATATATAATAACATACTTCATTTGACATACGAGATATTCTCATTTACACTAACGTGATGTGTATTCTTTCACATTGTACATATGGTCACATGGGATGTGTTTTTGCATCTTGTGAAGGAGAGTGCATTACATCAATGCATGAGATATTTCTCATGTCTTATGAGCTACATTATTCTCGCGCGCGCGCGTGTGTGAATAATGGATATGTGCTGACAGCATAAGAAAATTTTCCTATGATACAACACATTTCCACCTTTACAGTTAATTTTTTCAGTGATTTAAGTCTTTTATGATGATCTATGCATGTTAAAAACTCAATATACTAAAAATCTGGTGAACCATTTGCGATTTACTTCAGGATCAGATCGTTCAAAATTTTTCGTAAAGCTGTTGAATTTTTAATGATCTTTAATGATCTTTAATGATCTGATCCACCAGCACGAGGTTCACTTGGTTTTTGGTATATTAGGATTTTAGCATGTGTATATCACCGTGAAAAATCTTGATCATCGAAAAACTTACATGAAGTGCTCGATATGCGTTGCAACATAGTGAATTTCCTCCGCTCTAAGCACATATCCATTATTCTCTCTTTATTTAAGACAAGTTCACTTTAAACTTTTGTCACTACAAGCCAAGGTTTGAACTCTTGGCCAATGCTGATATGTATTGCTTGTATTGTATTGGATTTCTAGCGTCCAGATACGAATTTCAAAACTAACCGATACTAACTAATAACAATTATAAGCGGATTTGAATTATCAAAATTTAAAATTCTATTTTATTTCGTATCATGATCAAAAGAATTTTGTTAATAGGTAAAATCAAGGTTCGAAATAATGGCGGGTATCGATATTGCAAATATCGGATTTGTTAGAAGGATAAAAATGGACCCCTCTTTATTTGCACAAAGTGAAACTCATCAAGTTTCACGAGATATAGTATCAGATTAGTCCTATTATAGTATAAAACTAATAGATCTGCATTTTTGGCCCATTAGGGGTGCTTTTGTAATTTTCAGATTTCTAGGCACGTTTTTGTATTTTCAGTTTTAGGGGTCGTTTTTGTATTTTTCTTATTTTCAGTTTAGTATTTATATGGGGCTAGGGGATGATGGATTCACATGCATATTTTGAGATAATTTTTTAAGAGGTTGAGAATTCACTTTACTTTCGGGAGAGTGCGGTCGTCCTCTTTAATTGGCAACTTGGGAGAGTGGTTCACCTCTTTAACGTGGCCACCATTTTGTATTTTTATATTTTCAGGTATTTATTAATAAAAACGGCGATTTTCGCCCAAAATCCTCTCTTTCTAGCCCTAAAAATCAGTCATTTTCCCTAAAAACCTCACATTTCCACCAAAAATTCTCCATTTATCCATCAAAGCCCTAGAAAAACCCTTAAAATCCTATTTTATCATCAAAAACTTAGAATATACTATCGATTTGGTATCAGAGCTTTCACGATCCATGGCGACGACGAGATCCAAAGACAAGATCGATGCTTTGGAGGAAAAGTTTGATGGCGAGGTTAAAGACTTAAGGAAAATCATAGAGGAAATTAGGGCAAAGGCGGGACAAACGGCTAAGGAGATGGTTTTGATGGGGCAAGAGATCAAGGGTGTGGCGCAAGCCCTAGCGCAACTTTCACAACAACTTGCGGGGTTTGTGACGGCTAAGTAATCCAACGAGGTAGAAAATCCTAATTTTAGGCGAAATATGACGGCTTTGGAGAAGAGAAAGGCAAAGATGGTGAAATACGAAGAAGGGATGCTTTCTGATGTCGACGAATACTATGCATGAGATGAGGACAAGCCCCTACGACAAGGAAACCCTAGCAGCTGCCCCCAAAAGGTCGTCGCGACCCATGCAGAGTTTCGGCAGGGGCGGCCAGCTCGTGCAGACTCTTTGCAAGGGCGGCCAGCCCCTTGCAGGTGCACTCAGCCCCTGCAGATCATCTGTAGGGGTGGGCGGCCCCTGTAACTATCCTACAACGTCGGCCAACCCTTGCACCCTGCAGGGCTGTCTGTCCCCTGCATGGTGGATAGCCCCATGCAAGGGCGAACATGCCCTGCTGACTTCTAGACAGATCGTCGGGGACCTCGTGGCCCTCCGACGACTTACAGAGACACCGACGACAATTGGCAGCTTTCCCCTGTGGCCGGACGATGATGGAGATGATTTTTTGGGGCCACACGGACCTCGCTACGCGGTAGAGATGCGACGGCGTCGAGTACCTCCAGCTTATGAGGAGTTCCGAAGGGATTATGACGATTCCCAAGGTTTCGATGATGGTTTCGAAGAGGACGTTGGCGATGGTGTGTGGGATGACGATGTCTGGGGCGGCCTTGGAGACAGAGGCAGGGGCCTGCCGAGGGGCTATGAGCATCACCAGGAGGTACAACGTGACCCTTACTATCATCCTTACTATAAACATGCAGCAGGATGAGCGTATCAGGGGCAATTTGGGGTGTACAGTCGAGTGAGGAAGCTAAAGATGTTGATATTTGAGGAAGATGATCCACATGGCTGGATTTACCAAGCGGAGAGATTATTTTAAGTGACTCACATGACGGAGGGGTAGAAACTAGAGGCGGCTGCCTTATGCTTCAAAGAAGAGGCGCCTTCATGCTTATGCTTCAAAGAAGAGGCGTCTTCATGGTTTCTATGAAGGGAACATAGAGAGCCGATCCGATCATAAGATGAGCTCAAAGACCGTCTGGTGGATAGGTTTCGGGATACCCAGTGGGAGAACCTCCCGGAGCTTCTGGAGCAGAGATCTAGATGGATTGTGGCGGCTCCTCTTTTAACAACCATTCGACGGTAGGAGGACATCAGGCATCAGCAGGGGTAGATCGGTCCAGTAAGGAGAAGCACAGTGAGCCACAGCCAGGAGAACAATTTAGGAATATAGCTGATGCTGAGATGCGGGAAAAGAAACAGAAGGGATTATGTTTCCGATACGGTGAGAGGTTTATCCTATGACTAGGACACCAATGTGGCGCACACAAGCTTCAACTACCGTTGCTAGAGGAGGATGAAGACGATGTGGTGGAGGAAGAGCCAGGAGGAGATGAGCATCTCCCCTTGGAGTAATGCTGCCATAGACTTCATGCACCATCTTAAGGACAAAGTGAATTTTTTGGGGGCGGAGTAATGATAGATCTGCATTTTGGCCCATCACGATCCATGGCGACGACGAGATCCAAAGACAAGATCGATGCTTTGTAGGAAAAGTTTGATGGCGAGATTAAAGACTTGAGGAAAATCATAGAGGAAATTAGGGCAAAGGCGGGACAAACGGCTAAGGAGATGGTTTTGATGGGTCAAGAGATCAAGGGTGTGGCGCAAGCCCTAGCGCAACTTTCACAACAACTTACGGGGTTCGTGACGGCTAAGTAATCCAACGAGGTAGAAAATCCTAATTTTGGGCGAAATATGACGGCTTTGGAGAAGAGAAAGACAAAGATGGTGAAATACGAAGAAGGGATGCTTTCCGATGTCGACAAGTACTATGCATGAGATGAGGACAAGCCCCTACGACAAGGAAACCCTAGCAGCTGCCCCCAAAAGGTCGTCGCGACCCCTGCAGAATTTCGGCAGGGGCGGCCAGCTCCTGCAGACTCTTTGCAACGGCGGCCAGCCCCTTGCAGGTGCAGTCAGCCCCTGCAGATGATCTGCAGGGGTGGATGGCCCCTGTAACTATCCTACAACGTCGGTCAACCCTTGCACCCTGCAGGGCTGTCTGTCCCCTGCATGGTGGATAGCCCCATGCAAGGGCGAACATGCCCTGCTGACTTCTAGACAGATCGTCGGGGACCTCGTGGCCCTCCGACAACTTATAAAGACACCGACGACAATTGGCAGCTTTCCATGTGGCGGACGATGATGGAGATGATTTTTTGGGGCCACACGGACCTCGCTACACGGTAGAGATGCGACGGCGTCGAATACCTCCAGCTTATGAGGAGTTTCGAAGGGATTATGACGATTCCCAAGGTTTCGATGAGGGTTTTGAAGAGGACGTTGGCGATGGTGTGTGGGATGACGATGTCTGGGGCGGCCTTGGAGACAGAGGCGGGGGCTTGCCGAGGGGCTATGAGCATCACCAAGGAGGTACTACGTGACCCTTACTATCATCCTTACTATAAACATGCAGCAGGATGAGCGGATCAGGGGCAATTTGGGGTGTACAGTGGAGTGAGGAAGCTAAAGATGTTGATATTTGAGGAAGATGATCCACATGGCTGGATTTACCAAGAGGAGAGATTATTTTAAGTGACTCACGTGACGAAGGATAGAAACTAGAGGCGGCTGCCGTATGCTTCAAAGAAGAGGCGCCTTCATGGTTTCTATGAAGGGAACATAGAGAGTCGATCCGATCATAAGATGAGCTCAAAGACCGTCTGGTGGATAGGTTTTGGGATACCCAGTGGGAGAACCTCCCGGAGCTTCTGGAGCAGAGATCTAGATGGATTGTGGCGGCTCCTCTTTTAACAACCAGTCGACGGTAGGAGGACATCAGGCATCAGCAGGGGTAGATCGGTCCAGTAAGGAGAAGCACAGTGAGCCACAGCCAAGAGAACAATTTAGGAATACAACTGATGCTGAGATGCGGAAAAAGAAACAGAAGGGATTATGTTTCCGATATGGTGAGAGGTTTACCCTATGACTAGGACACCAATGTGGCACACACAAGCTTCAACTACCGTTGCTAGAGGAGGATGAAGACAATGTGGAGGAGGAGGAAGAGCCAGGAGGAGATGAGCATCTCCCCTTGGAGTAATGCTGCCATAGACTTCATGCACCATCTTAAGGACAAAGTGAATTTTTTGGGGACGGAGTAATGATAGATCTGTATTTTGGCCCATTAGGGGCGGTTTTGTAATTTTCGGATTTCTAAGGATGTTTTCAGAATTTTCAGTTTTAGGTGTTTTTTGTAATTTTCTTATTTTTAGTTTAGATGGTATATGGGGTGAGGGGGTAAGGGATTTGCATGCATATTTTGAGAGAATTACTAAGAGGTTGAGAATACCATCTACTTTTGGGAGAGTGCGATCGTTCTCTTTAATTGGCGACTTGGAGAGCGGTCCACTTCTTTAACGTGTCCATCTTTCTGGTTTCAGGTATTTATCAATAAAAACTGCGACCCCCCAAATCCTCTTTCTAGCCCTAAAATCGTCCCTTTTCCCTAAATATCCAACATTTCCACCAAAAATCCTCCCTTTATCCATCAAAACCCTAGAAAAACCTTGAAAATCCTATTTTTATCATCAAAAACCTAGAAAATCCTATCAGAGACCAACTCTGAAATAGAAACAAAAAAAAATGAACTGATTGATTTAGATAATTCATGAAGATAACCTGTTGATATAGTGGGTTACACAAAAAGAAAATGATGTTTTGGATGACAGATTATAGAGATGGTTTATAAATAATGTAACATTTACTAAATATCAAGATCTACATGCAACTAGCAGACATGTTAAGCAATGCATCTAACATTGAAAGTCCTATACTCTTGGTACATGTCAGATGATACTTCTAATATAAGCCGTTACGGATATTACTAAGTTACACATCGCTAGCGTATAACTCTCATCAATGTAGATTGTCACTATGAGGCTTTACCTTTTATTCTGAGTTTATTTAATGAAGTTTAAATGGGAAACCTTGGGGCTTAGAGTAAAAAGTGTGATATCATTTTTCTTCCAGTACTCCTGCTGATTTTAAGTTATTAAAAAGTCGGTTCAAATTCGGCCCATTTATTTCTCATGATGTCACACAGCAGACCAAATGAAGGCAAAAAGATACTGTCTCCTATAGCATAAAATGCATTCATTATTTTCTTATTGTCAGTTACATTGGTTCACAGGAATCTGTCAAGACTAAACATCCTCAGCTTCACTATGAATCAAAACTGTACATGCTTCTTCAGGGTGGAAGTAAGTTAGCAACTAACGTTTGTGGATAGTATGTTGTAAACTAGATAACGTTCTGATTCTCGTTTGGATGCATTTAAAATGAAGCTGGAATTCCACATCTGAAGTGGTTTGGTGTGGAGGGCGATTATAATATTATGGTTATTGATCTTCTTGGCCCAAGCCTGGAAGACTTGTTCAATTACTGCAATCGGAAGTTTACCTTGAAGACGGTACTCATGCTTGCAGATCAAATGGTAAATACATGAATCTCCTTTTTCCCGGGCCTCATTCTCAAGAAGATGTAGCTACTTTGAAAATAGAGAAAGTATAATATGTTTTCTTGCTTGCTAAACAACATAAAAATCTCCTAAGTCTCTAATATTGACATGCTTGTTTGATCTTGTGCGCAGATTAACAGGGTTGAATACATGCATTCAAAGGGCTTTCTTCACCGTGATATAAAGCCAGATAATTTCCTCATGGGCTTGGGCCGTAGAGCAAATCAA
This sequence comes from Scilla litardierei, assembly GCA_030789695.1. Classification (NCBI taxonomy): domain Eukaryota; kingdom Viridiplantae; phylum Streptophyta; class Magnoliopsida; order Asparagales; family Asparagaceae; genus Scilla; species Scilla litardierei. The sequence goes on along the minus strand of CM061138.1, from coordinate 3,827,846 downwards.
GTATGTACACACACATAATATACATACAGACTCATGAACTGCATTGTTGGTTTCTGAATATCCAGCCAAACTTAGCTTATTTGATTTTAGCCAAGTTGATGGTTAAACTTTGCCTCTCTTCCCTTGTGGTTATAATTTTGACATGTAACACCAGTGATGCAATTTTCATTTGATGCATAGCAGTAAGAATGATCTTGGGACCGCTCATCCTTTCTAATTTTGCTGTTTATCAATTGTTCTTTCAGCTATGTTGAATCTTAATTTGCTTCCATGAGGCTATCTTTGTTGTGGCTTATTTCTGGGAATTCTTTTTGAAGTATTGCCACTATTCTTGATTACTTCTTAATTCCTTGATATCAACGTTGGTGCATGAGCTTTAGTCTAAATAAAATTTTCATGGGTATATGCAATGTAGTGATTTCATCATAAACAAAGTTGTTGATGCCTTCATGATAAACAATTTTGCTTTGGGTTTAAACAAGTTTCAACACATGTTGTTTTTGGGAGAGCTTAGCAATTACTTTTTGTCACGTTAATACAGGGATGGAGCAAGGATTGTGAAGCAAGTTGGGCACATTTTGTCCTTGGATAAATGACTTTATATTCCTATCAAAAAATTAGTTATACAATTGAAGCATAGATTTGAAATGGGAATTGCTATTTGCACAGGCCCTTTTGCTAAGTTCACAGACCACTTATTTACAAATTTGCCATTAAAAATATTTTGCTGAGTTTACAGACCACTTATTTACAAGTTTGCCGTACTCCTCCCCCTCCTTTGCGTCGCCGTCCCCCTTCTCCACCGTCGCCCCTGCCCCCTTTTGCCGACGGAGAAGCAGACCGCTGTCGGATCCTTTTGCACAAAATTCAACAATGCTACCGCTGCCCGACGCGAAGCACCCGATCCCGGAGGGGGTGAACAGATCTGCGGTCCAATCATCAGCTCAGGGGCGAAGGCGACCGAGATGGAACCGAGGAGCAATTCAAGCGCGACAGATGAGGAGGATGCGGCCGGGCGGGGGATCTGATCACCGTCCAACTCGGAGGAAGAGCAGACCAAGGCGCTGGTCACCCGAGCCTCGAGCGTAAAAGAAGACTCGGCAGTGTGGGTGTCCCAGTCCCCCTCGTCAGAGAAGAATCACACCGATTCGCCTCAGATAGTCCTTCGGGTCTCGAGGATTCAAGATGAGGCGGTGACCGGATCTTCGGTAGGGTCACCGTCCATCTCGTCGGAGAATCACCGGATCTCCGGTAGGGTCCGCTTATCCGCCGGCGAGAGAGGCGTGGGCGGAGAGGGGGATCCTCGACGGCAGCGGTGGAGAAGGGGGACGGCGACGTGAAGGGAAAGGGGGGGAGGAGTAAGGCAAACTTGTAAATAAGTGGTCTTTGAACTCAGCAAAAGAGTCTGTGCAAATAGCAATTCCCATTTGAAATTGGGAGTATATTCGTACAAAACATTTACAATATAAGTTATATTCGTTGCCTTAAAATTCTCGCAAGTAAATTTGATTAAACGAAATAGCAACTATGCACTATATATTTAAAACAACAACAACAACAAATAAATAAAAACCTAGATTTATTATGTTGTGACTTCTAATTTATATCATCATATTTCTTTTCATAGATATCATCATCCATTTCTTGCATTTTAGGATCTTGTAATTTTAGATGGTAAAAAGTCTCACGTAAGCAAAGAAAAAAAGAATATCACTCCTAAAATGTTTAAAAAAAATAGAAATTAAATCAAATCATAACAATTTCTTTCATTAAGCAGTACAATTAAAATTATGTAAGATTTATTATCTTGAGGGAAGCAAAAAAATAATGAAAACTAACTATTTTGAAATCTGCTGATTGGAGTTTATTATCATCTAACAAGATAAAAAGTTGGTGTTATATTGATAATGGATTATTCAATATAAATAATTCCGTTTTTTAGTTTTTCTTTTTCTTTCTTAGTTTTTTTGTTGGTGAGTTAAATTCCAACTCATATTGCTGTTTTGATTAACTTTGTGTTTTTAAATGTCCTATCAAATTGGTTTAAAATAAGAAAGGAGACCAGCTTAGTTCTGGTATGAAATCATGATTATGTGAACTACTTTGACATGTGGGTTGTCAAGGAAATAATGTGAAGCTGCCAGTCAGAGCAGATCATGAATCCTATCTAGAAGCATATTATGACTATTTTCCGTAGAAATAATTTCACAAATACATCTTGTATAGACATTGGATTGGATGTCGAACATCTTTGGACACAGGCACATTGGAACTTTGACCACATCTGCTTGTTAATGTGCAGCTATAGTAAAAATCATGATCGGTCCTGCCTGGATTCTATGTGGATCCACCTCTAGGAAGCAGACACTTTGGTGGTTTCTGTAAGGAGACATCTGGTGAATTCCTGAGAGTAATGCTGGTCATGCCGTGATATTATGTACGTCAGTTGAATTTGTCGCTCTGGTTCCATCATGCGACATACTAGCTTAAGTCTAGTGTCATGCGATTTGCAATTTTGGATAGCTTTATTTCCTTTTTATTTCATTTACATAAGTGCAAAAATTTGTTGTCAAAGTTGAAATTTGAATCATAAATGCTGAAATTTCTAAATGGCTAGGTAGAAATCTAGGTGGAGCTCATACAAGCTTCGATTATGCAGAATCACATACTTGTATGAATGCGTACTTAACCAAATAATAAAATAATAAAATATAGTAATGTACGCAGTGGTACAGCTGCATCCACTGTTAGTTGATGATAAATGGTTAAATAACATAAAGGAGAGAAAAACTCCTTTTAATATCACACAAAAACATTGGCTGAAGGCAGAGAAGGATTATTCAAGCAATGATTTTTTAGGATTAAAGAAGCACACATGATGTGAATCAAACTAGCCTCCTTTGAAGGACTTACGATATTCGATTTATATTGTTAGTCAACCTAGCATCTAGGCTGATTATGGACTTCTTTCAGGTGCCATGTTAGCAGAGAATGATAGTTCAAGCGACATTTTTTTGGATTAAAGAAGCACACATGATGTGAATCAAACTACATTATATGTAACATCTTCTTATAGCCTCCTTTGAAGGACTTATGACTTTAGATTTATATTGTTAGTCAACCTAGCATCACATCTGATTATGGACTTCTTTCAGGTGCCATGTTAGCAGAAAATGATTGTTCAAGCAACAATTTTTAGGATTAAAGAATCACACATATGATGTGAATCAAACTACATTGCATGTAACGTCTTCTTATAGCATTGCAGTGGGCCAGTGGCCATTCAATACATGACGGTCCATTCCATTTCCAAACTTTTTCATCAAGATACACTTCTTTAGTTCATTTTTGAAAGATTTGGGTCATGATTTCCAAGTTGTGGAGATTTTTTTCTTTGTGTTATTTATTTCGCCATTGCTTCAAATTCGAATGTATCTAATTGTTCATAGACCCTTGCAATTACAGAAGCTTGTTGAATTTACTAAATATCAAAGAGCCCTGCTTGAAAAAGTGGAACTCTAGCATTCGATCTTTTTGTCACCGTTTTATATCCCCAGTACGGTTGATAAACCCCCTCCCAATATGTGGTTTTTGGACCTTAAATGAATGATATGACCACTGCGATATGAAAAAAATGATTGTATGTATTTGAGCTCATATAAATAGATATAACCCCGTTTTGTTATATGCTGTATTTTTACTTATAAAACATAGGCGTGGTCCGAAATTTTTAAAAATGATTGTATGTTTTTGAGTTCATATAAAGAGATATAACCCAGATATATGCTGTATTTTTACTTATAAAACATAGGTGTGGTCTAAAATTTTATACTTAAAGCTACTTAGATTTTTATTTTCTTCCTAGTTAAGCCTTTTTAATTAATTCATGATATGATAAATTTGGGGGGGGGGGGAGAGAGAGAGAGAGAGAGAGGCTTTATGATGATTACATACCAGATTGACAATATGGATGACACCAGCTGTAACTGATTTTTTGCACGTTCAAAGAAATATTCGTCTCAAATAGTTAGATGAAAATTTTGATATTTTAAAAGTTGATTTAATTTTTTTTGCTGGAATTACATTGCTTATGCCATTGTTTCTACATTACCTTTAACGTTGTTTGTTACTTCCTCAAGTTTTGCTTACCATTGTTTTTTTATCTTCTAATCGTTGCTTATGCCACTGCAACAAAAGCAGTTATTGTCCCCATTACTTGCAATAGTTGTAGATATCATAGACAAATCTAGTATCAAAATTTATTATTGGACAAAGATAGAGTGTAACACCCCGCCTCCCGACCGGCGTCGCTACAATTGAAACTAGAGTGTGCAGGTCCTGCAGGTGCCATTAAAGTCAATGTGGAGCAGTGCAGAAAGTAAAAGGTGACACCCTAGACATAACAAGCTACACCGTTCTAAACGAGAAAAAGACAGTAGCAAACAAGTAAAGCAGTATTGAACAGAAAAGAGAAGTAAAAAGCTACACTACTGCTGAAGCATAATTGGAACACGTACATGCCACAATGTCAAGGCTCAAACGGTCCTGCACTGGGAGTTCTGACTCCTATCAAGGTCATGTAGCGAAAGCTCCAACTCCTCGTGCTCAAACACCTCTGTGTGATCATATGCGTCGTACCTAGTGGGCAACAGAGGTCGCACCATGCTCAATAGAGTAGACAATATCTAAACAAGGGATAAGAAAAGTAAGTGTGCACAAAAGGAAACAAGACAGCCAAAGGCATGATAGTACTGAACAAGAAGTAACATGACCTGGTAATCCACGAACTCCTACAACGAAAGTATAAAGAGGTACAAAAGACGACGTGACAGCAGCAGAAAGGGTACCGAAAAGAGAGACGTTATGACGGTTAAAATGAGCACAACTACGTAAAGATGGTACTAACTAAAGTGAACCAATTCTAGGCCGTGACTTATGGGGGGGAGTACAGTAAGCATCTGTAAGCTACTTAGACCGAGAGGGTGCGACCCCGTGCAAAGTCCAAAAGTGTACGGTACCGTACTGTGAGAGCTGCAAAACCTATAGAGCTGTGAACCTGTAAGAGCAGTAACACTGTAGCCTGTGGCAGGGCTCCAGGACCCATCAATGTGGCCATCCCTGTCTGCCTCCAGGACTCGAGATCCATCTGCATGATGGAATCCCCCCTAACTCGAGGCTATATATCAGGTCCCAGTCGCTCCTGTACTCCCCAATCATAAGTTTCCACAAACCCGTTGAGTCAAGCAGAAAGTAATCATTTTATTAGTTAGTGTCGTAAGGTGTGTCAAGTTTAATATTACTTAAACTACATATCCAAGGGGGATCCACTATCGTACCTGTAATAGTAACCTGTCAAGTTAAGAACCAATCTCAAGATAGTCCACTAGTCATCCAGTATCAACATAGTAACGTGCCAGCATCAGAACATCCCAAGGCTATGCAATTTAGCAATATTAAACTAACATGTTACTAATAAGCTTATGAGGCAACATGATAATGAAACTGGTATGAGACAAGGTAAAAGCATGGATGTTCCTCATGGCAACACATTCTAAAGTGAACTGAAATAAAGCAGCAAACCGAATTTATGAGACAAACCAAGTAACAAGGAAAAACAATATCCGATAAATAATGAAAACTCGAGAATCAACCACATCATGGTTCTAGAGGCTCTAGGCCACTTGGGAGCAGAACGGGGGTTCTCATCATATAGCAGAGGCACTCATGCCCACGGCAACATCCACGGGGTTCCTAGCAAGGGGCTGGGGCTATCCAAGTGAATCTCGACAATAACCCAAAATCAGCGAGAGAACTCTCAGTCGGGCCTAATGGCAACAGGAGATCAGCAAATCGCAGGTACAGTCAACATAGGCCGCAAGAACAAGGGACAACAGCAAGTAATCCAGCGAGCAAGGAGAACAACAATGACTAAGGAGCCACCTATTCTAGGGTCAGCAAGCAAAAGGGGCAAACCGCAAACCAACGCAGCCCCTAGGGCTCCCCTGGATTCCACAACCAGCGGCGAGGGAAACCTACACACTAAAATTATCGTAGGGGCTCGAACCCTACATCACTCCCCCTGAATCATCCTTTCCCGTCATAAAAACCCAATTTTTATTCCGACAAACCCAACACCTCATCTCAGGGAAACATGCAATAGAACCAACAAAACGAAAATGGAAAAAGGGGAGATAAGGTCTTTTGAATCGGAGCCGAAGAATTAGAAAGTTAAGAATCCAGAAATCCACAGAAATCAGCTCAGAAAAGCCGCAGGAAAAGCTCCGAAATTAAGGAAGAAATACTCACAGAGTTGCCGCCAGAAGATGGAGAAGAAGATGGGGTTTTATAGGGTCGGATGGACCCTAGAGGAGGACAGAAGGAGGCGGCAAGGTGACATCGGCGTTGTCGAGTGTGAAGGATGGAAGGGACTTGTCGCTGCCGCACGAAGAGAGGACGGAGGAGAGGACGAGGGGACGGAGCTGCGTCGAATCGATGTCGAATCGAAGCCCTAGCTGGGGCCCGTGCTGATGCGAGATGACGAAGGAGAGAGAGCGAGAGGCGACAAAGAAGCCCCTGTGGGCTTTGCTGTCGCGAGTCAAGGGGGAGGGACCCTCGATCGAAGCCTTCGAAGCTTCTCCGCTGCTGCGAGAGGCGACGACAAAAAGCCATAAGGGCTCGGGGCTATTTGCGGAGAAGAGAGAGAAGCCCGCGTGGGATCATCGAAAGGGCAGCGAAAAAGAAAAAAAAGAAAGGGGGGGTCGGGGATTTTATTAAAGGCCCGATGGGCCAGGCCCTTACATTCTACACACCTTAGAAAAATTCCGTCCTCGGAATTCTAGAACAAGATAACACATATAGAACACGAAAGAGATCCAACAATGGCTACACCAAAATAAAGATCAGTTCAACAACTGATAATACAAGCTAAAAGTCGGGAGCGTCCGTCTCCATCGCCTCCATGGTAAAAGTCTGGCACCTCTGAGGTGATGGTGACTGTCTGGAAGAAACTCCTGCTTGCCCTCGTTGTACTCGCTCCCGATATACGTTCTCGTACTCTCGAGCTGTGGAGAGCATCTCAGCGTGGGGTCGTCAGCTTGAGTCCCACCAATTTGTCGCGGATGTCGATGGCCAGGCCATGCTGAAATCTCTTGGCCCGAGCCTGAGGGGTGGACACCATGTCCCTGGCGAACCTGGAACACCAATTGTTAGCAAACACAAACACAAAGTATGGTTAGCGATCTTGCATCAAGTTACACACATACTGAGCTTAGAAAACTCAGCGTCGTACTCCCCTACAGTCCTGGAGCCCTACTTCAGGTCCATGAACTGTGCCTCCAACTCCATCTGTGCCTCTGGGGAGAAGTACTGGGCGTTGAACTCCTCCTTGAATGTGGCCCAAGAGATTGGCTGAGGTAAACGGTCCTCCGCAGCATCCCACCAATCGCTGGCATCTCTAGTCAATTGTAGATTCGACATGTTAATCCACAATGCTGGAGGTACCTCTGCTGCCTTCAGCATGACGGTGATCCACCCTTCCGCAGTCAAAGCATCCCTCGTCCATTAAAACCCGACGGCCGAAGAGATTGAAACTGCAGCACTCCTCCATCCTGCCTGGTTCTTCTTGTATAGCCTGGATCAACTCTCGCAAGGTCTGGTCTGAAATCTGATACACCGTGTTGGGTCTGGCGTCACCGGACCCAGATCCTGATCCCGAAGCCATGTGCGCTCTCCTGGACGGTCTATGTCTCTTGCGTATACACACACACATGCATCCACAAAGCAAGATGGAGTCAACCGAGTATCACACTTTCTGCATGCTCTACAATGTTCACGAGACGTTTGCGCGGACCTGCATGGGCCACCACTTTGTAACACCACGCCTCCCGACAGGTGTCGCTACAAGTGATACTAGAGTGTTCAGGTCTCGCAGGTGCCAGTGAAGTCAATGTGGAGCAGTGCAGAAAGTAAGGGGACACCCTAGACATAACAAGCTACACAGTTCTAAATGAGGAAAAGACAATTGTTGAGTATTGACTCCCCGGTTTTGGTTTTGATGATGAACAAATATAAATATCGTGAACTAACTCTTTGTGAGCGCAGTTATGGAGATCGTCGCCAAATTTCTATCAACATCAAAAGCGACGTCTCAAGACTTCTCAAAGCGCGTGATCGTATGCTTGAAGCTTCGTTGAAGCTCAAGGACCTTTATTGAAGTCAAGAGATTCGGAATGAAGCGTTTGAAGACGGTTCGTCAAGCTTTATTTATAGTCTTCTAGCTTCGTTTCATAGATTGTTAAGCCTTGAGTAGGTATTACGCTTTAATCTTCATAACGCTCCTATCTTAGAGCTAGGATCTTAGTAGAAGCCCATAGAATCTTTCTCGAAGCTTAACACTTTTTATCGCGGCTTCTTGTGCATGTTGGTTGGTTCAAGAAGAAGAACCAACCGACTAGATGGCAATCTAGTCGGTCGGCAAAGCTTCTTGAACCGACTAGAATGCATTCTTCAATTCCAGCTCACTTACTGTTTACAGTTAGTCGGTCAAAGAAGGTTCACCGACCGACTAGTTGTGAAACTAGTCGGTTAGGAATCCTTCTTAGACCGACTAGTTGAGCTTCCACTGTTCAGCCTAACTTACCGTTTACAGTTAGTCGGTCAAAGCACAACGACCGACCGACTAGTTGAGAAACTAGTCGGTTAGAAGTTGTTCTTAAACCGACTAGCTGTATTTGAACTCAGACTATTTGTTTTCATCTCTTAGTCGGTCAAAGAACACTCACCGACCGTCTCAACTAGTCGGTTAGAAGTTGTTCTTAAACCGACTAGCTGTATTTGAACTCAGACTATTTGTTTTCATCTCTTAGTCGGTCAAAGAACACTCACCGACCGACTAGTTGTGAAACTAGTCGGTCGGCAAGTCTTCTTGGACCGACTAGTTCTCTATTGTCTGAACTTCTTCTTTTGGTTGTTCTTCAGTTAGTCGGTTCATGTTGAATCACCGACCGACTAGTTGATGAACTAGTCGGTTAATGGTCATTCTTTGACCGACTAGTCTGCTTCAGAATAGAGCCGTTGGAGCATTAAATGCCACGAATTTTGCTCTCTTTCTGCTATCCTATATATACTTGGAGTGCTGCTTTCATAGCATTCAAGGCTGATATTTATTGAAGTTTAGAGATCAAAGAGAAGCAATTAATTCTCATTCAAAGCTCTTTCATTTCTCACTTGAATCTCTCCCTCACTCTTATTTCAAAAGAGAGATTCATTGATTGTGAGTCTTCCAAGCTAAGAGCTTGATTCTAGGTCACCAACTTCCCCTAGGCCTCCATTGCTGGTCTACATCTTGGAGCTAGGGTTTGGTGCCTTCATCTTCCCCAAAATCCTCTTTGCCCTAAATCGTAAGTTTTACTCAAGGCATAGGTTTTTTTGTGGTAATCATTTCGTATTTCATTTACTTTGGATATTGCAAGTGTTTTACTCTCGGTTGTGAGAGTTTGTTTGTGATCCCGGTTTGTTGGAGTCACAATTTCATTTGTGTATGATTTGATCTTGTAGAGGTTTCTACAAGTATTTCATAGTGCAAATTTGAGTTAGAAGTTTCTAACTCAAGTATCCGGAGGGGATCCGGGTGGTTGGGACGTAGTATCACCGGAAACAAGTCGGGGAGACTTGAGTGGATCCGAACCCGTTAAATTGTCTGTTTGCGATTGCATTTCTTTGTTGTCTATATTTACAATTTCGCATTGTTGGTTGAGTTTGCAAGATAATTAGGAATTATCTTCTTAATTATTTTAAAGTACTATTCACCCCACCTCTAGTACTTGTGCAGTAGCTTCGTAGGGCATTACACCAATAACAAACAGGTAAGGCAGTACTGAACAGAAAAGAGACAAGTAAAAAGCTACACTACTGCTGAAGCGTAATTAGAACACGTACCTGCCACAATGTCAAGGCTCAAACGATCCTGCACTGGGAGTTCTGACTCCTCTCGAGGTCCTGTAGCGAAAGCTCCAACTCCTCGTGCTCAAACACATCTGTGTGATCCTGTGCGTCGTACCTAGTAAGCAACAGAGGTCGCACCATGCTCAATAGAGTAGACAATATATAAATAAGGGACAAGAAAAGTAAGTGTGCACAAAAGGAAACAAGACAGCCAAATGCATGATAGTCTAAACAAGAAGTAACCCGACCTGGTAATCCACGAACCCCTACCATGGAAGTATAAGGAGGTACAAAAGACGACGTAACAGCATCAGAAAGGGTGCAGAAAAAAGAGACGTCATGACGGTTAAAATGAGCACAACTACGTAAAGATGATACTAACTAAAGTGAATCAATCCTAGGCCATGACTTATGAGGGGGAGTACAGTAAGCATCTGGAAGCTACCTTGATCGCGATGGTGCGACCTCGGTCAGAGTCCAAAAGTATAAGGTACCACACTGTGAGAGCTGCAAACCCTGTAAGTGCTGTGAACATGTAAATGTTATAACACTGTGGCCTGTGGCGGGGCTCCAGGACCCATCAAGATGGCCGTCCCTGTCTACCCTGGAATCCCCCCTAACTCGGGGCTTTAGATAAGGTCCAAATCGCTCCCGTACTCCCCAATCATAAGTTTCCCCTAACCCGGTGAGTCAAGCAGAAAGTAATCATTTTATTAGTTGCTAGTGTCGTGAGGTGTGTCAAGTTTAATATTACTTAAACTACGTAGCCAAGGGAGAATCCACTATCGTACCTGTAAAAGTAACCTGTCAAGTCAAGAACCAATCTCAGGATAGTCTACAAGTCATCCAGTATCAACATAGTAACGTGCCAGCATCAGAACATCCCAAGGCTACACAATTTAGCAATATTAAACTAACATGGTACTAATAAGCTTATGAGGCAACAAGATAATGAAACTGGTATGAGACAAGGTAAAAGCATGGATGTTCTTCATGGCAAGACATTCTAAACTGAACTGAAATAAAGCAGCAAACCGAATTTATGAGACAAACCAAGTAACAAGGAAAAACAATATCCGATAAATAATGAAAACTCGAGAATCAACCACATCATGGCTCTAGAGGCTCTAGGCCACTTGGGATCAGAACATGGTTTCTCATCATATAGCGGGGGCACCCATGCCCACGGCAAAATCCACGAGGTTCCTAACAAGGGGCTGGGGCTATGGGTCGAAACATCGGAGTTCCTATCCAAGTGAATCTCGGCAATAACCCAAAATCAGCGAGAGAACTCTCAGTCGGGCCTAATGACAGCTGGAGATCAGCAAACCGCAGGTACAGTCAACATAGGCCGCAAGAAAAAGGGACAACAGCAAGTAATCCAGCGAGCAAGGAGAACAACAATGACTTAGGAGCCACCGATTCTAGGGTCAGCAAGCAAAAAGGGCAAACCACAAACCAACGCAGCCCCTAGGGCACCCCGGTACTCCACAACGAGCGGCGAGGGAAACCTACCCACTAAAATTATCTAGGGGCTCGAACCCTACATCACTCCCCCTGAATCATCCTTTCCCGTCATAAAAACCCAATTTTTATTCCGACAAACCCAACACCTCATTTCAGGAAAACATGCAAGAGAACCAACAAAACGAAAATGGAAAAGGGGGAGATAAGGTCTACCTGAATCGGAGCCGAAGAATTAGAAAGTTAAGAACCCAAAAATCCACAGAAATCAGCTCAGAAAAGCCGCAGGAAAAGCTCCGAAATTAAGGAAGAAATACTCACAGAGTTGCCGCCAGAAGATGGAGAAGAAGAGGGGGTTTTATAGGGTCGGATGGACCCTAGAGGAGGACGGAAGGAGGCGGCAAGGTGACATCGGGGTCGTCGAGTGCGAAGGATGGAAGGGACTTGTCGCTGCCGCATGAAGGGAGGACGGAGGAGAGGACGAGGGGACGAAGCTGCGTCGAATCGATGTCGAATCGAAGCCCTAGCTGGGGCCCGTGCTGCTGCGAGATGACGAAGAAGAGAGAGCGAGAGGCGACGAAGAAGCCCCTGTGGGCTTTGCTGCCGCAAGTCGAGGGGAGGGACCCTCGATCGAAGCCTTCGAGGCTTCTCCGCTGCTGCGAGAGGCGACGACAAAAAGCCCTAAGGGCTCGGGGATATCTGCGGAGAAGAGAGATAAGCCCGCATGGGCTCATCGAAAGGGTAGCAAAAAAGAAAAACAAAAAGAGAAGGGGGGGTCAGGATTTTATTAAAGGCCCGATGGCCTGGGCCCTTACAGAGAACAAAAGAAGAAGAAGAAGAATTGCATAAAAGTGATGAAGTTCTACTGCAGCTTGCATAATTTTGCTTATCATTGGATGAGATTTAAAATCCTTTGTTATTTCGTAACGGGTTGTGATGCCTATATCATGGCATGGATTGGTTTAAAAGTTGAATTTATGATGTTTTCTAGTGGTTTGCGATGCCTATCATAGCTTACACTGCTTTGTATATCACATGTATAAGATTTTAAGCTCCAATGCTTTTAGTTATTTGTGATGCCTATATCATGGGTCACAAAATTTTGCATATTTTTGGATGAGATGAAGTTCTTAGAATATTTTGTAATGATTTGCGATTCCCATGTCACGACTTATACAAGTTTTGGAAAGTTGAATGAGACTTATGATGATTTATAGAGATATGTGAACCTTTATTATACTTTTTATTTATGATTTATTATTTTGTGCTAAATAAGTTCACTATACTGTTATTTGACCATATTCGTGGTATTTTTATGACATATTGATATCTGAAATGTTATAACTACTATTTAGTTATCAATATGTACATATGTATATATGTATACACATATATGTATATATATGTATATATATGTACATATATGTATACGTATATATGTATATATGTACACACACTGACACACACATACATACATGTATGTAATGTATGACATGCACACCCTGCTATTGACATGTGTCATCGATATATCATCTGATATCTAATATCTAATATGAAAAAATTCCATACGATAGAATCCCGATTTCCAATATTTAAAACCTTGTTTTTTGGTAATGTTGTTGGTCTAAACTCTTCTAATATAACCAATACAAGTTGTTCTGGAGTAAGATCTACAATTGGATTTTAATTAGAAACATGGGTATCAGTGAACCTAGGAATTAAAATATGAAATTGTAATTGTATCATATTTTCCGTAGTATATAAACAACAATTTTGGTTTGGGTATGACCTATTTTTATAGTCCAGTATGGTTATAGAGCACTGATCAATGTTGTTATGATCACTTATTTTACCACCACCATCTAAACTTTTTCCTTCTCTAAATCTATACATTTCACCAAACCCAACTCAGCTCAACGCAAATCAACCCATACCCAACCCCACCTCAAATTTTCTTAACCCTAATTAACTCCACCTGACCCAACCCAACCGATTTAAACTCAACCTCAACCTAATTCTCAAACCAGTCCACTTCTTTCTGAACACCAAACCCGCTTTGCAGCTAGATTATAATTAGAGATTTGAGTATGAGTAGAATTAGGAGTTTGAATACGAATTGTAATTGTATTTTATTTTTTCAGCTATATAAACATCACATCCTAATTTGGGATGTAGCCCATTGTCTATTTCAACTCAACTCTTAATGGCATGCATATGTAGAAATGGTTAAATCTTTGGAAGCGCCATGAAATATGCGTGTGTGTTTTAGGTTCATTTCAAAGAAATTAAAATTTTTCTCCCTGGTCATCCAGATTTCTTTTCTATTTAGTTATTAGGCACAATATTAGTATTGCAGGTGGGAGTTATGCATACTTGCTCTCTCTTTACATATCTTGTTTGATTGAATACTTTATTACTTAGGCAATGTCTATTCTCCTATATCTTAGTCATGCGTTAAGAAGTTTCTATCTCAGAAACTAAAAAAGCATTAATCATAGTTGTCACATCGCATATCGTATCATAAATGACAAATTGAAAGAATTAAGAAAATATGTCAAATAACTAAATATATCACAAAAACAATAAAGAAATTTAGGCATAGAGCAAGTAATGAACAATGAGATATGCTAAAAGTGCAAAAGTTTAAGTTTTCATTGTTTCAAAATATAAACATAGAGATACACATAACAAAAGAGATACCAACAATGTCACTTATCAATTCCTCCCACGAAAGCGACACAATAGTGAATCCACTACGAGATCAAGTATTCATGACAAAGATCATATGTCAATTGTTCTGACACAATCGATCACTCATGCTCTGATCACCATCATCTTCTTCAAAAATTGTGTTTTCTTCTTCCTTTTCTTCATCTTCATCACTCTCCACAAACTCTTCATCTTCTTTATCCACATCCATTACTTTTTTCTTTGCTTTTCCTTTCACTAGTAATCAATGCATTCAAATTTTGAGATGCTTGTAGAATAAAAAATATTTATTAGACAACGAAATATAAACTTAAAAGTTTAGAATTGAAGAAAATTATCCCGTCAACATACCTCTTTTTCTCCTCCTTTGCATAACACCACATGTGCCTCATCGAATCTCAAGACATTCTTGAATATCCATCCAAGTCGTGTCATGCGTGAGATGAGGTGCTTCTTTCTCCATTATCCACGGATTTTATATCCGACAAGCAAATTGGATTTAATGATTCTTCCGTCTCTTCTCTATTTTTTTTGTCTCAACTTCAGTTGAATGTTATATTTGACAAACACTAATGTATTAAGGCTTTAGCTTGAAATGGATAAATTCAAAGATACTTTAATTCCTCTCACAACATGTGACGCTATAAGTAAGGCTCAAGACATGGATTGCAAAGCTTTGAAGCTTTTTGCATTCCTTAACATAACTCACTCATCATAGGGTTAACAAAACAAAGAAACATCACAAATAACAAATGTCATGTGCCACTTCCTATTCTACTTTAGAAGGGAATGGAAGGACGCGAAGTACTAATTCAAAAGGAGGATGCATATATAATTGCATGTAATTTTTTCGCTTTTCCCTCCTGTTGATTTAAATATGCCGAGCGTATAATGAATAAACACCATCTAGGTTCTTCATAAAGACTTCTTTAACAAGAAACAACTAAAATTTGAAACTAAAATTATTACATCTCAGTTTGAATGAAGAAAATTATCTCTTATGATGGACATTAATTAATTACAATCAAATCAAAATGAAGTAATAATAAAAATAAAGGCTCTATGGTCAGTAGAAAATACGATCAGTACATTATTGGTAATTACTAATGGAACTAAAAATGACTAAGCCTAATACTAAGGGAACAACTACCCCTCTTCTTTGACCTGCACAAAGAGGTTAGTCTTTATGTACTCACTCTCTAAACCGAACGGATATTCAATAAAAGAGAATATCATTAGCGATTACTCTGTAAGTTAAAAAATAGATAATTTACCTTTGTTAAAAATCAATAATAGCAGTTTTAAAGAAACATAAATTAACAATTTTATTTAACGAATAACTTTCTTTTTTTAAAATTATTTAATTGTTTAGCAGTTAAAAACATAAATCAATAAGAGATGGTAAGTATATGCAGTAATAAGTCAAGTATATCGGTAAATCAAGTGCATCCATATCATGAACTAACATTAAATAATAAGCAAGGTGGTCAATAAATAAAACTAATATTAAACTAGAATTTTTAGTTTATGGTGTCAAGAACATCGTGATGAAAATAGTCTAACGCGTAATTCATGTTCGAGTGTATGATATATAATTTGGGTATTCCATCCGAGTGAAATAACGATCAATATGGATCAATAACATTTCCGCATAGTGTTGCACTGGACTACATCCATGAATCATAACCTTCCTACCCAATTCCTGATCATGATCGTAAATCATAGATCGTAATCTTCCCCCAATGGTTGCTAACCGGAATATAACTTTTGCGTCATAATCAGTAGTGTCCATTAATATTCCTCGCACCCATGATTGGATATAGATGTAATGAACCCTCATTGCTCATGTACCCTTTGTGATAATGAGTTTTTCACACCTCACTACTTCATGTTTTTGCTTCAATATTCGAACAAATATTTATATAAGGTCGAATGGAGTATACAGTGTTGGAAAATTCAACAAACACTATTTTTTTTCACACAGTATATATCAAAAAAGCAAAATCAACCCCCATCAATCTGAAAAAAATGAAAATTAACACTAAAAGTAGAAGAATTACTTTGAGTTTGTTGTTGAGAACCTCAACAACCCAAAACAGGCTCAAACATTGCCAGAGCGGCTGAAAGTATTTAAAGAGGGCTCAAAATTGATCTTTAAAGCTTCAAATCGGCTCGAACAAGGTTGGAACTTCTCAGAATCGATGTTCAAAAACCCTAATTGAGCTTCAAAGATGATCTGAACTGCTTGAACAGTTCAACAAGGTCTCAGAATTGAACTGTGAAGCAGCTAGAAGTAGAAGAGAGTAATGGCAGCACGACTGTGAATTGGAAGAGAAAGGGAGCATTGTGAAGCAGATCAAAGCATCATCCTCGTCGTCGAGGTGGCGACATCATCAATTTACTATCCTCAAGTCGTTATCGTCGCTGTTGAAGCCGAGTCTTTTGGGTTGGTCAAAGAAGATAAGGGAAGATGTCCTTAGATGGCTTTACATAGCCATTGGGTCAGGTGTTAAAACCCAGCAAACCTGTTTACCTAAGCCAAAAAAAAAAAAAATCGGAAATCAATATCGGACATATATCATACCAAATTACCAATATATAGCGTATCATTCGACATGATGATTATATCATCTTATGTTGCTTGTGCTGCAATATTATGGCCCGAAACATATAAAAAACAACATATCCGTTCATATTGTATGATATGTGGCCTATCGTATGATTTTAACAATTATAGCATTAACATGAAAACTTTTTGCAAATTTTATAAATGAAAGTAGACATGTGAAGATTTACAGGACTTGTGTTACATCCCAAGAAATGATTTGTAGTCCATCAATGATTGCAAGATACAAGCAATAACAAGAGTTGTGAATCCTGTGATACTATCGATAGGATTTTAACATAGATTCCATCACTTTGGAAGTATATTGTGTGCAAGGAAGATCCTTACTGTTCAACATGGTCTGAATCATATAAAATGCATATGAACAAAAAATTAAATATTTCTGCGATCTTTAACATATGCATTAAGTAGCCCTAAAATGGACAGCTGAAGGGTAAAGAGTTTTCTTGATCAATGCCTCCACGAATTCAAATTGAAAATCATACCCTTGAATCATGCTTTGGTTTGAAATTGAAAATCCAAACACATTAAAACTATTTGATACCAATTCTTGTTGGGTTTTAAATATTCTCTTTATCGGAAAACTAACTCTATACTTTTGGCCATTTCTTTTGCAGTTACTTGGAGCATGTGTAATAAAACTTAAAACAATCTAAATTTGGAGTGATATGATTCCATTTTAGAGAGAGAGAGAGAGGAACTGTTCAGATCGATCTTCACATTCTAAAACCCAGATACCCTAAATATTTGGAGAACCTCATGCACATTAGTAGTGTACCTAGTGGTGAAAATAGTTTTGTTGCCGAAAAACGATCAACTTTTCAATTACTAGGTGCGTGGGCAAGTTACATAAAAATCACAAGATCCTTTGTGCATAAACATTGAACATGGAGATCAACTCGAACGTTGCCATTCGTCGAGAGGAATGGAGAATAGACTTATTAACCACCATAAACTTTTGATTCCATCTCTCTATATCTCTCTGGATGGGTGGGTGGATGGGTGAGCAGGCCCCATGGGAGTGTCTACATGCATACATATATAAATATGAACTGTATGCTTTCAGAGGAAATTATAAAGTTAAGAGTTTAGTCCTGCTGTATGTATGACCAGTTGGTACAAACTTTCTGTCAAATCGAGCTTATCAAAATATTCAGTAGACTTGATATGATAATAATAGACTAGATTAGATTGGTGGCGGTTGTGCCGAAAAGCCTTTTAATTTGTATATCATGCTTAATTTGAAGTTCGGTATCCATTATGTTTTTTCAATTATCAAATTTTTTATAGTTTTATAACCGGCACGATCAGTGCTTGGGTAGACATTAAAATGGAATGTTTGAATAGGGCATATCAATATTTGATTACTTATTCAAGAAACTAGCTATGTGCTTTGTGTTAAGCAATGGAAGTATTCTTCATGAAACATAACTAAAATCCAAGGCAACTTACATATGTTACGTCATGCTGAGAAGATTTGGTTCTGTACAAGTGTAGCAATAGCATATCTGCTATGCAGCAGCTAACACTTTAGCTTTAGTAAGCACTTTCTCTCTTCTGTATTTTAATTTGTACAATTTATTATATGCATTCATCAATAAGGATTAGAATTTGCGATATTTGAGTTGATATAACTTTGAGTTTTCATGTCTGATATTTGGAGTAGAATGTGGTACAGTAGCATGCTCTTCTGACAATATGCTTATCTGCCAGGTTTATATAATTGATTATGGACTTGCAAAGAAATATAGAGACCTTCATACTCATAAGCACATCCCTTACAGGTAACTAACAGTTTTGTTTTAGGTGTCAGTGTGGAACAAGATTTTACTTAATCCCAGTTTGTGCTTGAATATTGTGCACAATTTAAAATAAATTTACAATATTCATGTAAGTTTGTTTATGTTCTGGACTTGAGCTTGCCATTCTATCTGTCTCTTGTTATTCTAGAACCAGGAACAATGTGCAAGTAATGTTATTCAAACCAAATCATTAAATCACATGAAAAATGGTATGCTGAGAGCCTAGACCAGGTGTCAATGTTAGTGTGCGGGTGTAGATATTTAAATGCATTACAATATTAATTTTAATTTACAATTATAAAGCATTTGTTATAGATTATATACATATAAACTATTGAGAAAGTTCAATTGAAAGGTTATACTTGTTAGCACTCCAATCCAACCATTATGTCATAGGTTTAGGAATCAATACATCACCATAAATAACTTCTGTATAAAATTAAATTGTTACTATGCATTAACTTATCAATATAATGGTTTTAAATTTTAAATCATTTAGACACTTCATGGGTATTGCCTATATTTATATGTCTGTAGATTAGCCAAAATGGATGTTATTTATATATGATGCCATGGATAATAGGTGTTGTCTATGTATGTTTTATGCATAACGAACATTTATATGATTTTATGTACAACCTAAGGGAAGCACACCTTATACTTAATATTACAATTTTTAGAAAAAAGATATGATTATTATTTCTATAAGTGCAAACATGTGTTGAATTTTACAAAGTTGATTTCAACTGCAGGCAGCGAGCAGATATACACATCCAAGTAAATAAACTTTTGACCGTTTCACCCAAGTGCTGTAAAACAATTAGGATCATGCATTAACCAAACCACACAGTGAACAGCCTGTTAAACAAATTTTGAAGCTCTCAATATAAGTTGGACTTTTAATGGATTTCTACCTTGTTGCATGAAAAATGTTGAGTGGACAGTTTCATTGTACTACTACAGAAGTTGGTGGGGTGTGTATAAAGAAGCAAATTTATATTTTCCCTTAGTTTTAACAATCTATCCATGATATCGTGACTGGGGTGAGTGTAATACATGACCCTTCTCGGCATTTGTCACAACTTTCAAATTTACCAATTTTTTAGTAAAGATGACAACAATTACAATGAGATTTTTATCCCAAATCTTCGGGTTTGAATGTGATAGGAACCAAGAGAAAAATCTTATTTTTTTATTAATATAAACGGAAAATAAAGATACCTTGATCACAATTATAGGGGCGATCACCCTCCCAAGACGTTGATTAAAGAGGACGTCCGCACTCTTCCGTAGACGAGGGAAGAATCTCATCTCCACAATCAATTTACTCTCAAATTTTGCATGCCCCATGGCCAACCGGCCCTAGGGTATAAATAATTCTCCTAATTGCCAAAATTACCCATAACCCCTTACAATAATATAAAATCACAAAAATACCCAAAAAGTTTACGAATATGCCCCTAATGGGCCTAAAACTCATAAATGAGTGCCAAGTCTACCATTACTCCGTCCCCGAAAACCACCTTGTTCTCAAGGTGGTACATGAAGTCCATGGTGGTCCTACTCCAAGTGGGGATGGTCATTCCCCGGGCTCTTCCTTCTCCACTATGTCCTCCTCGTCGTCCCCAGCTATCAACACTTGCATCTTGCGTACCCCACAATGGTGTCCTGAGGTGAACATCTCATTGCATCTAAAACATTGCCCCTTCTGCCTTTTCTCCCTCATCTCGGTGTCAGTCATCTTCATAAACCGATCTGCATGCCGGTGGTGCATTGTTCTTCTCTCTAATCTTCTTATTACTCGCCTAATCTGACCACATACCCACCTTCTGTTCTCATGTCGCTGTCGGAACACTGCGGGATACCTGCCCACTCCAGCTGCCCCTGGACCTCTGCTCCTCCATCTGGTGATCCTCTACCATCTGAGCCATCTCCATGACCTCAACAACCCCTGAGGCTTCTGCAAACGAAGTCCTTAGCGAATAGTGGCCTTCGGACCCTTCATAAAATTGCTCTCCAGTGTCTCATCAGAGACCCCCGAACTTGCCCAGAAAGTGTCTCGAACTGCTCCCTGTACTACTTGACGGTCCCGTCCTGCTTGAGGGCGAACAACTGCTCTTGTAAGTTTCCCACATGGGACTCCCGAAACCTCTCCAATCTCCAATATGCAGTCTTTGATCTCCTTCCAAGAGCGAAAAGGACGCAGTTGCTCCCTCCACTGATACCACCGAAGTGCCTTGCCCTCCAGACATACTGCTGCCGCCTCCAGTTTATGTGCCTCAGTCATGCGGGACACAGTGAAAAATCTTTCTGCCCTGTAAATCCACGCATGTGGATCCACCCACTCACGGGCATCTTCAGCTTCCTGATCATGTTGTCCACCCCCAAAGTTCCCCTACTCTGCTCTCTCTTCATGGGGTCTCAAACGGTTGGGATGGTAGTTGTTTCTGTGCCACTCGAAGCCCCCCTGGACCCCCTCATCGTCCTCCATAGTCTCCCTAATCATCGTCTCCTGCATAGCCTTCTCCCCCATCTTCGTAGTCTTCGCCACATCCTTCATCTCCCGGATAAAAACCCTGACCATGTGCATGCCCTGAATAGCCGTGGAGTGGCTAAAAATCGTCCTCGGGGCTGTAACGTCCTTGTCGATTTTCCAGATCTGCACCATACACATGTGCATGTCTCCGCGTCAATTCGCTGTTCGGGGCTGGATGGGCTCGGAAAAGGCCCCTTGGCGGCTGAAATGGAGCATGAAAGAAGAGGATTAAGTGGGTTGCATAAGGTGATGTGTCCCATATTGTTTTCATTTATTTGGCAAGATGAAGTAACATGTTTGGCGGTTCTTTGTCTCTTCTCAGAAACTGAGATCGACCCCCAAGATCCGAAGACATCAAAGTTGGCGCTGGCGGGAAGTTGTTAAAATTTATGATATTTGGACCTTGATCTGATAAAATTCATGACATTGGACTCAACACCATAAATAAATGCACATTACTGAAATCCGCTTTAGACCAGTGTGTGGTCAAATTGAAATAGGGCGATCAAATGCTTTTCGTGTCGTGCCGTGCCGCCCATGGGCTGAAAAGCTTGGCCTGGGTCCGGTCCGAAAATGAACCGGGCCGGCCCGGTCCGATAAGGATTTCGGGCCAAAATTGTTGGCCCAAGCACGGCCTTATCGTGCCGGGCTCGTGCCGGGCTATCGTGCCGGGCCGAAAATTGCCACCCCTACTGGCGGCTGCCAGGGGTGCGGCGGGGGCTGTCGAACTTGGACAGGATTAGAGAAGCCCCCTGGCGGCTGTCGGGGGGTTAGCTGGGGGCTGATCGAACCTTCGGTAGGCCTTGTCGGGGCTGCCGGAGGCCCCCCCGGGGTGTTGGACAGGGTCGGCCGACCTTGCTATAGGCCGGCAGGGTTCATTCGGCCCTGTCGGCTGCTGTGGGGGGCGGGGCAGCCTGTTCTGCCCCCGATCTGGGCCGGTCGGCCCTCAACTTGGTTTCTAGGGTTCGGTCGGCTCCCCCGGCATTCCGATGAGCCGCGTCGATGTCTTCCTCCATCCCTGGCTCTTTCTCTTCCTCCTCGAAGTACTTGTCGGCGTCGGAAAGCAATCCCTTCTCGTAGTTTTTCATCTTTCCCTTCTCCTTCTCCAAAGGTGTCACCTTTATTGTCAGATTAGGGTTTCCGCCGTCGCTTCCACCTTTCGCCGCGAGGAGCGCGAGTTGTTGAACGATTTGAGCGAGAGTCTCGCTTTGTTGTCTTGAGTAGCCGCCATCTTGTCTTAAGAAGCCGCCAATCTTGCCATCGCTTCGCCATGCTCCATTAGGGTTTTCTTCATGCCTTCAATATCCCCATTGAATTTTTTCTCTACCGCGTCGATACGATTTTTGGATCTCGTTGTCGCCACCATGTATCGTAGAGGCTTTGATACCAAATCGATAGGAACCAAGAGAAAATCTGATTTTTTTGATTAATATAAACTGAAAATAAAGATATCTCGATTACAATTATAAGGGTGATCACCCTCCCAAGACAACAATTAAAGAGGACGTCTGCACTCTCCCGTAGACGAGGAAAGAATCTCACCTCTACAATCAATTTACTCTCAAATTTCGCATGCCCCATGGCCGGCCGGCCCTAGGGTATAAATAATTCTCCTAATTGCCACAATTACCCATAACCTCCTACAATAATATAAAATCACAAAAATACCCTAAAAGTTTGCGAATATGCCCCTAATGGGCCCAAAACTCATAAATGAGTGCCGAGTCTACCAGAATGTTGAAGAAATACTCCAGTACATTTTTATGTGATTCACATACTCACGAGATCAAATAAAAAATAAACAGATTAGAATACATTGATTTCAGTTCTTGATATAAATATAAAATGCCTTTTATCATTACATTTATTCATTCAGGTCATGGTAATCAAACAAGTGAACGAAGCATAACAAACCAAAGAGAATCTTCAAACCAAAATGAGTTGAACATCCAAATCGATCTGTAACATATTCTAAAAAGGAAGACTTATAATAAGGTTTCATCAAATTTTTGAGGTTAATAACATACTATCATCTAGCAATTTTTTTGGAAACATGCGACTCTAAAAACCATGGTTATATGTGCTTATCTCTTTGCACTCAATATGGATGGACTTTTCTAGGCATGTTAGGTTTAGGATGAGATGCTGTGGCATGCGCTATTTTGCATATTATATTGTAGTGGACCAGTGGTCAATGACTATTAAAGCGGAAGGGTTCATGCGGAAAATCCCTGCAATCTAAATGAAACTGACATGCGGAAATCGAAACATGCAAGGTATATAGCAAAATTTGGAAGAGAAACAAGATTCTATTTCACATCAATGTCCAAAGGGATACCAAGAGTGATGCAGCAAGTTCAGCCTTGCATGAATATTCTTCAGTCGAAGCTGTGGCTGCCATGCATCTTATTGCCTTTTTTCTTGTCCTTTTTTGGCTTTCGTAATTTATGGTCAGAGAGCCATTTGTGGCCTTGTTACACTGCCGCATGTTCATGTTCACAATACAGTAATAGGGAAAACATTGTGGTGCCTCTTCCTACTTGATTCTTGTAGTTATGTGAGCTTTCAGTTGTACATTCGACCAGTCATAACATGGTATGCTGTTGGCTGACATGAAGTGGATTTGTGAATGGGCCAGCTTAAATTTTCTCGGTCAAAAGGGATGCAAAATCCTCAGGGATTTGATTGCTCACTTACTTCGTGCTGTGCTGTATTCAAAATTTAATGTGAAAGTTTAAATCAAAAGCCTTATCAATTTGAAAGATTGCAATGGAATGGGATAGGCATGTTGAAATCTCATTATTTGGTCTGCTGGGCTAATCTAATCTAATTTAACCTAGTCTACAATCTAATAAATTAGTTTTGGTCTCCCTGCAATCTTCTTTTTCTCTTTTAAAGGGCCACTAGGGCTATCAAGTTAATCTGTTTTGGACAATGAACTGAATTTTAATTTCAGTCTTTTCTTTGCAAGGTTATTTCGTTTTTGCAATTTTGGTTTATACTTTAATGACCTGCTCCGAAAATTATCATCTTCCATATTCTATACCATGTAATGATCATTTCACTACCAAATATCGATTATTGCTCATTAAGATGGATGGGGGATGTGCGTAGAATTAAATCAAAATGTATTAAGGGGAGAATCACTAATGGAAGACTTTGTGAATTTAAGATTTTCATGAAGTTGAATCGACTATTTAAGAAGACTTTCTTTCTAGCCAGTTTACTGGTTGACAACTAAGTACATTTCCAGAAATAAATTGAAACAAAAATGTTTTTCAAATGGATTAGTGGCAATATGTGAAAAGATATATAATAAAAGAACGCATGTTGTGAATTCAAGAGTAACTTCAACTCAGAATATAATCAGTTTGCATGTAGTGCAGATGGTGCAGAACTAACCAGTACCAGATACCCATACCTGTCAAATATGCATTGGTGTTCTTTTAATATATCCTAAAATCATAACTTATTTAACCACATACTCTGATTTTTGTTTAGATATCAATTAGATGCCGTCTTTGATATACTCTCAAGTTCCTAACATGCTCTTGGTCAAATGTTAAATGTCTGAAAATTAAGGATTTAAAGATGCCTTAGTGACGGGGATCGTGACTCTGTTTGATTTGTACACGCATCCATATAGATGACCACTTAACTTATGAAGGACAGGTATGGTACTGACAACCAGTGATTTATATGAGTATGAAAGCTGTTAAACAAACTTCAGGTTATGGTGTTTTATTTATCATATTGGCTTTAGTAGCACATTATTTATTAATTGTTGTATCCCTGATGTGTGTCAGTAGAATGACTGTGTCCTAACTTTTTGTGATTTGTCTTATATGCATCTAGTGTCACCACATCTAACATCAGTATCAGTTGGTGTAAATCAGGTGACATGATTTGGAATCATGATTGTAGCAGTTAAGGGGGTAGAGGACTAGCTGAATAAAAGAACATAGATTCAGGCAATGATACTTACTAATTTAATACCGGAGATTACCCTTAGCTGGCTCCTTCAAGAAAGCCTTTAACAGATGCAACAACCTTTAATGGGAACTGAATGGAGGAAAAGGGTTCATATTGTCATACCAGCTTAAAGATTTGGTATTTTATTGCTGCTGCAGCTGCTGTAAAAATATCATTAAAGTAGTATATGGATGGAAATTACTTGTAAATGCGAAAGAGTTTCTTTACTTGATTTAAATAGACAAGCCAATCAAAATTTAGTACTTGGCTAAAAAAGGAATTCTGTTTCAAATGTTTATGGGATTTGTTTGAGATTTAGCCTTGGGTATGGATATTCTAGTATGTAACCAGTATTTGATATGTTGAGCAATTAAACTTGTCTGTGACTGATTTAACACCATGCGGAATGAATCTTATATAGTTGGGAAATTCCAATGTTTACATGTACACCTCATGTCTTTATACTATGAAAAACATGGATGTAACATGCATTATTATCTGGATACTGGATGCATTTATTATTCTAGGCTGATGTATGGTAGTTGTACAGCTAGTACATTTTTGGATAAGAGTTTGCAAATTTTTTTGAAAAAATTATGACCGTAGTGTATAAAAAGAATTCAGATCCCTACTAACATGGTCAAAAATCCATTTGCGCCTGTTTATTATTATTATTGGATAATTCACTAATTGTATGTCAGATAGTAATTAGTTATGAATCACCTGATTGTTGTCATAAGGAGCAGATGACCTTATTTGTGACCGAAGTAAAACTTGTATTGGATGGACTGTTTGCCATCTATCTTTCACGAGTTTATCATTTATCATTTGGCTTATTCCAGTTATAACCTTCTCATGTCCTATGAACGGCATGTCTTGATTTCTTTTTTCTTTTTGAAATAAAGATAAATGCCGTGATCATTCCTCCAGTTTTATGGAATCCCTTTCATTTTAGCTTTGATGAATTCATCTGCACATCCTGGTCTCTGATGCTATATTCTAGTAGAGATCTTGAAATATGTGATATGTTTGCTTGTTTATCATTATCAAACACTTTAAGCTATTTAGGGAAACTTAGTGCCTTTATTGAGCGATCTTATGTACATATATGTTTTTCTTAAACTACTTGTGTGGAAGCTACATGTGTCTTCTGCTGAAGTATTTCTAGTCCTTTTTGACAGGGAGAACAAGAATCTCACAGGAACGGCACGCTATGCAAGTTTGAATACTCACCTTGGAGTTGGTGAGCTTGCCACGAATTGATCCCTTACAATAATTTTTGTCTGATGTTCTTTAACGCCTCCACAGTTTCCTCTTATTTAATTTGTCTCGATATACTTAGAGCAAAGCAGGAGAGATGATTTGGAATCTCTTGGATACGTGCTGATGTATTTTCTAAGAGGAAGGTTAGGATTAATCAGAAGTGCTATCACTGCTCTTTATATTCTCCTTTCATTTCTCGCCTGGTTGGATGATTTAACTGTTATGGTTTCTTTACGGTGAACCAGCCTCCCTTGGCAGGGGTTGAAAGCTGGGACTAAAAAGCAGAAATATGATAAGATCAGTGAAAAGAAAATGCTCACTCCAGTGGAGGTATTACAAATTGATTTCTCTCAATGAATATTAGTAGATGTTATAAGTTTACTAAATTGATGGGCAATGATATTCAGGTTCTCTGTAAATCATATCCATCAGAATTCATTTTCTATTTCCACTACTGTCGATCCCTGCGATTTGAAGATGGGCCAAATTATGTTTATTTGAAGAGGCTCTTCCGTGACCTTTTTATTCGTGAAGGTAGGTTAAAATAAAGCTTTTGATATTCATTTGTTTCTTTTTCTAAACTTTTTGGTGCAATTTTGTATACAAAATCATTCTTCCTCATCACGTTATGTTTCACAACTTTTTTAATAACATGTTGACCTTATCTATAGGCTATCAGTTTGATTATGTATTTGACTGGACTGTTTTGAAGTATCCTCAGATTGGTGCTAATCCTAGATTACGGGTATGTTTCCTTTTCTCAGTTTATGATGACTTCTTTAGTTTATCATGGCTTATGTGTTCCATTGTATTCGTCTGGCTTATATGTGCTATTATTATGCTTCTTTCCAGCAACCAAGTGGCAGAACAAGTCGAGCTGTCGGACCATCTGTAGAAAGGACAGAATGGACTTCAGGTTCTCCTTTTCCCCTTTTTATCATAAGCTTATAACTTTGAAGCTGCAGGATGAGCACTGCGTAACAATTTAAGTGTTTGTTCATTTTATAGTGGGACAAGATATGCATGATAGATTCTCTGGTGCTGTTGAAGCATTTCCCAGAAGGAACAATTCAGGTAGTGGCCATTATGGAGATCATTCCAGGCATAAGATTCTAGAGGAAACACTGCCGTCATCCATGGAAGCTGTAAGTGATTTAGACTGCCTTTTTAATAAGCAGTCATTATATTTGTGGAGCTGATTTGAATTGTAAATCATGTTTGTATGGGTCAAGAGGTAGGCTAAGAGAATTTAACCCATTTAATCCTGCAAATGTTAAAATGAGGGGGTGTATTAAGATATCCAGTGAACTACCAAAGGGCAGGTTAAATGATCTGCATTTTTCAGTTTACTAACCCTTTGACCCAAACACAACGGCTACATGATGGCATATTATCAGAACGCAGTGTAACAATTCTTCAATATTCCCATTTAGAACCATATTTTTCTGTGTATTCATCGTAGCCTCGCAAACATTGACCCGCCTATGCATAAACAGACCCACATGAGTGGCATTGTGTGTGTAATTTATATAACCGGCTTGGCATACCTTAAACAACATGTACACTGGCTGTCTGCACTGTGAATCAGTACACAGAAATTGGATGAATTCAAGGGAAGGTGGATTGAAATATGTCTAACATTTTTTTTCAATGTCAAATAGCAAATACATAACCATTCGGATGTGAATCATACCATGAGATGGAACTGTATGATATCTTACATTTTAGCTTATAAAAAGTTCGAAAGCTACCAGTCTTTCTTTAGCTATTTCTTTTCAGTTTTGTTAATTGTCAATTTAATTCAAATTTTATCCATTTTGACTCGTGCATGAGCAAGATTTGTGAAATATGGTATCTACTTTTACAAGTGAACAATCTCCACATATCTACATCTACCGTACAGCCTCCATATCCTTCTCCACTTCCACCATTATGTATATGATCATACCAGTGAAATCTTGTGCATTCTACTTCTCTTTAGTAAGCATATGGAGCTTCTTGGTACTATGCAGGGTCAAATTATGTTCATATTTTTCAGTTAACAACTAGATCTTCCCGCAAGACAGCGAGATTCACATGCTCAGATGGTGAGAAGGACATCCTTTATTTTTGGAGGGTCCTAATAGCTTTTGCTTGTCTGGGCAAGTGAATCTCATCGCTAGTGTCCTGCAGCCGATTGATCCAAGCTTGCTTTTATGATGTCAGTTTAAGAATTCCCGATACTGTCGAAATGCCCGAGCTTTCCCTCCATTGAAGGGGTATGTTTCACGAGTCTTGTTTGGTGAATTCATACTTAAAAATAATCATGGGAAGTAAAAAAAAATTGTTGACATGCGTATTTACCCTGTAAACATGTGAGTTCAAAATGTTTTTTGAAGTATTAAAAACTGTTATTAATTTGTTAAAGGAATTCTTCTTAAACAACCTAACCTATGGATGCAGGTCAAAGTGACAGAACAGATGTCTTCTTGCTTTGTGATCCTACCATCCTTCATTTTATGGGGATTTTGGTTAATCCGAAAACATTTTTGGCTTGATTTTCAGGTTGTTGATTCAGAAAAAACTCGTGCATCCGCTTCCCGTCATGGCAGTGCCTCAAGAAGAGGCATTGGCTCAAGCTGCCGTCCTGGTACTTCTGTGCAGCCCAGTGAGCAGCAGGTTGCTCGTGCAAACCGGTTAGTCTCAAGCAGCAGCAGCAGCAGCCGGCCAGCCATGGTACAAAGAGCGTATTCATCTGGGCTTGAGCCAAGGTCCTCATCTCTTTCACGAACTATGGCAGCAAGAGGCTCCCGTGACGAACCCCCTGTCCGAAGCTTCAAACTTTTTTCAATCAGTGCAGATAAAAGGAAGTGAAATGAAAACCATTGCAATGGTGATAGCCATATATTCTTTGCTTCCAGTCAATCAGAATGGTGTAATGTCCATCTATTAAAACTTGAAGGTGGCAGCAAGTATCGGTGCATGATGATACATCTGCCGTAGCAATTAAGGTATTATGCATATTGCCTGCCTCCGCAACGTAAAAGGAGACATTTTGATATCTTCATTAAGGAGTCTCTGGCCCTACAGAATAGCCAGGCTCAAAATACAGGTGGAAAAATTCCTTTCGGATAAATTGTTTGTACGAGAGATTTAACACTAATAAATCAACTGTGTCCTACAGACAATGTATTCCTGGTGTTCTCTGATGTTGGGTTTCAGTTTTAAGTTGCAACTGCATTATCATTTTGGCGTATCAGGTTTTGGTATTTTATGCTAGTTTATGGACTTCTCTTATATCAGAATTATGTTTCTGCACTGATTTAAAGGGAACATTGTGGGGGGTAACACAGTGATGTAGAACTGTCGCAGTTAACTCTGTTCAATCTCATATAATGCAGATGCCTTCCCCAAAAACATTGAGATAATAAAAATCAATACAACATTTTAGACCTCGAAAGGAATAGTTTTGTACTCTAATGAATCCCCAAAGGCCAAAAATGACCCTTTTCTCTTAGACTGGATTTGAACTCTAATACAGCATCGGGAGAAGCCCATTGCAACCTTAGAAGCCATTCTCTGATGCCCATGCGAGCAAACTGCTGCTGTTCTTCGTGATCATATGCAATGGTCATCTTCTTGAGTCGGCTCGCATTAACCAACAGAAATTTCGCGAAACCAAACAAATGTGTAGTGTACTTGCTTTCAGTGCATACGGCTACTGAGGTCAGACGATTCCTAACGCAATTTGAAGGCACCTGGTTGTCCCAATAATGTGGGTCAAGATACTCATTGTATCCGTCTGTAATACCTTTATCCTAGGAAAAAAATAGAAGAGAACCAATTTCATTCATGATGCAAAATATACAAATTGCAAAACAAATGCAATAAAATTTTGATAATGGAGAAAATTAGGCATACCATGATCTCTAGCTCTTCCAAAGAAGGAGAACTATTGAGCAGCAAGGCCAATATGGAACCCATATATGCCTCTCTTAGGTCCATTCTCAGCCATATCGTCTTCAATTCACGCAAGTGATGCTCACAGGGTAAGCTCTTGGGCAATGGCAGTTTCTCCCCTGTCAAATTCTAGAATGGAAAACATGGCAACTGATTATGATGGACAATGAAAAAAAAACCAGTAAAAAAGTCCAAGCAGTTAACCTTGGTGTACGCATCCGAGAACCAAAATGTAAGTCTTCGGATGTGACCAAACCCCTCCAGAAGCCCAACAAGCCTACTTACAGCGGTCCTCCCAGTGTTACCATCGGCATCCTTGGGGCCAAAGTGCACATCACAAATGACATCATGATGGATAGATATCGACCTTAATTGCGGTGCTTTCACCAGATAAATTCTACTAGGCTTGAGCATCCTGAGATTCAATTCGCATAGGCTGCC
Source organism: Scilla litardierei (assembly GCA_030789695.1). Lineage (NCBI taxonomy): Eukaryota > Viridiplantae > Streptophyta > Magnoliopsida > Asparagales > Asparagaceae > Scilla > Scilla litardierei. The sequence continues at coordinate 3,797,152 of CM061138.1, read as the reverse complement.
AGAAAGGATCGTGAGGTTGTTAACGCTGCAGTTGAGTATGCTCATAGTTTGAACAAACTGGCAGCACGACACCAGCTGCTCGAGCTGTTGATTGCTTACAATGACTTCAGAAAGATACAGCGTCCTCAGCCTACTGAAGCCCGTAAACTCACAGGGAACTACCAGCCTGCATTTGATTAGGTACAGAATCTGCAGTGCCTTGCATGAGAAGAGGCTGGAACGAGGAAACCTGTAATGATCGGTGCCTACGTTTGCGAGGACGAGTCGACAGATGTCGTCGTTGCAGAGGGAGCTGACGATGGCATCAAAATCCTCCTTATGCCGCCCACTGAATGAATAATATACGGAGCAATATCGCACAGGTTCACGTCGTGAATTGAGGATTCCATGTACAGAACGGATCCAATGCTCCAGATCAGCTCCCACCTCGTGATGGGGATGGTAAGGATCTATGTTTGATGAGTACATGGTTAGGGCTGGGAGAGTGTGGAAGAGGTGCCTCCACCCTTTGGAGAGGATGGCAGTGCGGCAAGCCTCTTTCAGGGTCAGCCGGGACAGGATGCAGTGAAGGACATCATCTGGAAGCTCGCTGATGAGGTCCTCCTCCACTGCATTTTCTCCTTTGGTATCTGTTTTCTTCTTCTTCCTCCTCCCTGGGTATCTGAGAAGAACAAACCGCCATTAGCTTCCTTCCAGAGCTAAAATAATAGCCATGTCGATAAGAATACGGTAGTTTGGCTTCTACATTGTAAAAAGAAACTGAAAGGAAAACCCTCATCATCTCAAAATACTGCATGTTATTATGCGTTGTTTGAGACAAACAGAGTTCTGAACAAGGGATTAAAATTAAGTTCAATAATGATAAATAAGCACATCGCTTTGAGGTTCTGAAACTCATTGTGTGTTGCCACTGAGACACAAAAATTTAGGTGATAATTACATGGTGTGGAATCTTAACACATTTGGATGAGAGAACAAAGGATTATAAATGTCGACAATTTTGTTCTTCTCTAAGTAGCACAACCATGTTTCTGTTAAGCTTCAGACTTGTACTCTCCGACACTGGTTAAGATCAATAATTTACAAAGGAAACGAATAGAGAAAATGGAATTATTTATGGAATACAACGGAAACAAACTGTTAGCCTTTGATGTAAGAACAGTTGAACAAACATTCTCAGGTATATGCTGGAATGGAATGGTCAAATGTTGTTTAAATTAGTTCTCATTGGACTATTTTTTTTCATTTTTTTTTCAATTTCTTCAATTAGATAAGCAGAAAGCCCCTCGCCATATGCGCAGTTCATTATGAAATTTTAAAGAAAAATTTTCCAAAATAAAAGTACAGATTACAATGATAAGACCAATTTTGCAAATTGTCTGCCTGCACGCACAATACCGAAGAAAAACCTAATAGCATCCGTCAATTAGAAGAGTCGGGATCGCTGAGTTGCAAGGTTCACATCAAGATGAATGTTCTAAGCCTCCCTAGCTAGAATCACTTGCCATTGGAGCTCAACTTTCTGTCCTGGTGTGATAAAAACAAAAGGTGATATGAAATTAAGAATTGCTCCCTTTATAACCCCATGGCTTGAGTTCTCCATTTCTATATTTGATTGTGAAGATGTTTCACTCGGTTAATATATCTACCAGGGTTTGATACCCAAACATTTTTCGGTTGCTATCAATATAGATTAAATTTAGGATGCCATTTCTTGGACCTTCATATCCTGACTACAGCTCGTATGGTTGGTGGCAATAAGTGTACTCAAGAGTCTGCAGGAACCCTATCACAGCAATATTGGCACCTCCATCATTAACAGCAATATTTTCATACATACTAAAAGTTCAATATTGGCAGCATTTTCTTCGTACGAATTTCATCAGTATGCAACATATCCCATATGCCCCCAAACCAGCAAGTCGTCGCTTCCCTACATGCAAATGTTCTCGGTCAAATTAATTTAGAAAGAATACCTTCCATCAGTATCGGCGGATACTATATCAAAGCCTTCATAATATGTAAACATTTTTATATTGGTTATGTGAAAATTTTGACTCTCCAGTAAACTAAACATCTTAGTATAGAATTAATTGGTTAGCGAATACAAGTAGCATGACAGAAACCCAGCCCAAAGATTTGGCCAACGTCTCAACTCAAAAGGGAAGAAAAAAGCCGAAATATGGCCAAAGCCCATGAAACAATACAGACTAAACGATAATAATGATTCCTATAACAAACCCAAAATATGGAAATGATATACATTTCACCAATGAAACAATCGAAGCCTAATGACAGGAATACTCTATAAACCAAAGAGGTGAAAGAAAAGAAAGCAGATACAAGAAGAAGATGCATGCTCACAAAAAGGAATCTTGCAAGATCTTTCCAATACGCATTGCTGCTATACTTCTGATGCAGAGATATTGAGTGTGCATATCATCCATTGAAATTTCAGAAACTAATCGTTTGGACAATTTGATGCTTCTTTAAACAAATTTAGGAATCTTAAAGATTTAAACGTAAACATGGGGACGTTTGTTTTTTATAGGGGATGCCAAGATTCAATCTTGAGACTAATGATATGGAGCATTTGATTCATTATACTGTAATTAGCGTCAGAGGAGCCAAAACATCATTTAATATATATATACAATTTGATATAAAGCTAAAATAGCAATAAAATCATCCGACCCAAATTAATGGGACAAACCCTAACCAGCAAAATGCACTTAATTGAGCATATAAAGCTATGAAATGAAAGATGATGCAATCGAAAATTTAGTCATAAAACTTAAACCGCAATCAAGATAAATGACATGCACAATAACCAAAACCCTAAAATGAGGAGAACTAAACCCTAAATAGACAAAACGGGGATCGAATACGCAGAACTGCAAAAGGGCCGACATGAAAAGAGAGCGAATTAAAAGGATCAGAACTCACCCTCTGGTTCTGCAACTACAGCCATTATTGCTCCTGTCTTCTTCCTCCTCTTCTTTCACTTCATCCTTCTTCCTCATTTGAAACGATCCGGGCATTTGATTATTTTGATTTCTTGGTTGATGGGTATTTGTTTTTGTTCTTGTTCTTGTTTTTTTTTTTGAATATTTTGGAGGCATTCTTTCGGTTTATACTAGCTTTATAAAATAAATAGGGTGTTATGAATCAACTACTGAGGGGAGAGCCCTCAGGTTTATATTTATAGCCAAATGGGAGAATACAAGTGGGCTTATACAGATATGGGCCCAAACACTTGGGTTGGCCCAATAACTCATCCAACCCAGTAAATACTCATTCACAACACTCCCCCTTATCCAGCCATAGTTGTGGACCATGCTCATGAATACTTCAGGATTCTGAGCCTGCATGGGTCTCACATGGGGTGGATACTTCAGGATCCTGAGTTGGTGAGATTTGCCTCGTTAAAACCTTTGGCTATGGAAAACCCAGTGGGAAAAACCATAGTTAAGGAAAAAGAGTGCAAACGCTCTTTAACTCCCCCTGATTTATACAAGTGACTCTGCTCATGAATACTTCTGGATTCTGAGCGTCACAGAGGGGTGGATACTTCGGGATCCAGAGTTGATTTGATTTGCCTCGTTAAAACCTTTGGCTATGGAAAACCCAGTGGGAAAAACCATAGCTAAGGGAAAAGAGTACAAATTCCCTCAACTCCCCCTGATCTGTAAAAGCTCTTAGGCTTTCAGATCTCTTAGGCTTATCTCATCACTCCTATTTACAATATTCCGAAAATGTACACAGGTTACAAATTTTGTCACCATCAAGCAGCTGCTGAATCCAGAAACTCTGGAGAGGTGTGCTAAGTTTCGTCGCCTCTGATGTGGTCTTCAGACTATATGGTCAGCTCCACAGAACCAGCCTCTATCCCAGTCGTCACTGGGATGTGATGTACCACCAGGCGCCCTCAAATACACCATTGGTGTGATTCTGGAATGGTGAGGATCTCGGAATGATAGGATGATGTTGCCTTCATCAGTTGCTTTGCAGATCTGCAGGGGATGGCCATCCCACTGTGGGTACCCGTTCTGTGATTTCTCAGCATAGGGACTGGACCTGAAACCTGCATTTGCATAAACATTGGAGGATGCTACTACATTTTGTAAGTCCAAATATTTCGACCCTTGGAGGAAGCGCAGAAGGCTTAACTCGGGTCTAATGGCCCTTTTCAGGTGCCAACTATCTCTGGCTAATGAGTTTACTGCAATTGCTATGCCGGGACACATGCAGTTAGCCAGGAGTGCATGATTGCACTAAGATAATGGACTTTGGGACCAGTTATATCCTCCCCCTCTTCCAGTGATCGGAAGGGTTCTTTTTGTTCATCCAGTAAGTGTACCACCGTGGGTGTACTTTGGATGACAATGGTCCTGTTTAATATCTCCAACGCACTTCTGGGCGTTTGTAACAGGATTCTATGAGCCATGACTTTATATTTGCCTAGGTCTTTTTATTTCATGTTTAAAAGTCAGGCTTGTACATTTATTTTCGGTTTTCTCTTCAGGAGATCCAATGAGATGTTAGTTGTCTACAACTAAGATCTCTAATCCTGTTCTTTGCACAGGTGCAAAGACAACATTCAGTAGGAATCATTGACTTGTCAAGTGATTCTCTTGGTTGTACATTTATTTATACTTATTGTTTTTCTTGAATAGACGTCCCGAAATCTATTCAGGCCTTTTAAGGAAATGTGGAAATTATCTTTACAAGATATCCACAAAGGTATGCCGTCACAACATCCAATAACAGAATATCCAAAATTTTCCTTCGCCAAATCGTAAGGTATTCGCTTTTGATAACTTAGGGAGATTGATGCATCATTTATGAGACATGCTCATTTGAATTTGTTCGATCCCTAGTTTCAGCGAAATTTTCCTTGGGCTATAGGTTGTACCGTATAGCATACGATTTTGTATTTATTTTTCTTATGTTTGCAATACTTTGTTTTATCCACAGGCTCGACACCTTTTAGGTGTCAGGACTTCAGGTCCGACCATTTCACGTTTCATAAGTGAGTCCAGCTCATCTTTTATTGCCACGTTCCACATTTTTGGCCAATCTCTACGTTTGCCTTCTAGCAACGGAGTGTGGAACGATAATTTATAAACATCATCGCCATTGCGATGTATATGGCAATATGATACGTGAATATATTGTCGACAATTTATGTTCTATCTGTCCAACACCTCCCCAGTACGTACAACATTTACTTAATTTCACTTTTTCCCGGCAATTCCTCTGCAGTGGATTCCGGGAAGGGTGATGGTGTGGACAGGAGCTCATTGTCCTGTGGTAGTATTGTCTTGAGGTCTCCAGGAGTTTCTTGTCCTAGGAGCCTGGTGGTCTGCCTCTTTTCTGTTGAGGATCAGCCACTTCTGCTGCTGGTGGATTGCATCCATTCTCGGGGATGTCAATCCTAGCTGGAGTTTTTGCAGCAGGGATGTGTGGTCTGACAATCTTCTGGTTGTCAATAAATGATTCCGGTAATTGGTAGACAGTGTTCTGTATGTGGAGGATCTTCGGGATCTCTTCTACACATTGTATTGTTACCGGATCATGGTGGGTCAAAACTTTTTGTATCCCACGTTATAATTTTCTTCGCGCCAGATTTTCTAGTATCTGGGCATATTTTTGGGAAATTCGTCTCATCGAAATCACAGTCTTCAAGATGTGCCTTAAATGCGTCCCCCGTGTGGGGTTCTAGGTATCTTATAAGTGAGGGTGAGTCAAACCCTGCATGGATACCTAGGCGACGTTAAGTACCGTTTTGGTCCTCTTTGGTGGTGCAATGGGGATTTAAGACTGCGCGACCGAAGATTCTCAGATGAGAAATGTTCGGTGGCATTCCATATGCAAATTGCATTGGAGACTCTGACCTCCAGAGGGTCTTATTTTCATTTACGATGCAGCATGCAGAGATTGCATGTCCCCATGCATCCATAGGCAATCGGGATTTAATGGACGTTCAGTCCAATGGAGTCTACTTTTCAGTGACTCTGCCGACCCATTTTGGGTATGAACATGCGGCACTTGTATGTTCATTTTCAATTCCCGTTGATTGGCAGTACTCTTGAAAAGACTGGGAGGTATATTTCCCAACATTAACCAGACTTATTTACAACATTTTATTGTCTGGGAAATGTGCCCGTAACTTTTTTTTATTCTTGTGCCAATAGCTTTTGGAAAAGCTAAGTTGCGGGTCTTGTAGTAGACATACGTACGAATATTCTGAGGATGCATTTATCAGTACAATGATGTACCAAAATAGCCCACTAGGGGTGGTGGATTTTATCCACATCTGTCTCCTTGTATTCTTTTTGAGGAAGCGTGGAGATCCTTTTTCAACTTTTCGTGGAGATGGCCTTGTAATTAATCTTCCCTTATAGTAAGGGATGCGGGGGAATTTTCCATTCTGAAGAATCTTCTGGTTCTTCAAGTCATACCCATAGGATAAGATGCTGTGCATCACAAATCCAGGGTGGCCAAGTCCAACATGCCAGAGTAAAAACTCGGCTGATGTAGGGCACTTCAGGTGCTCCGTTTAATTCTGCTTCCTTTCTCCGAATCTTCGTATGGTAGAGGCCTATAAGGCTCTCAAAACGTTCAAGTGTGGATTTTACTCCTTTTTCTTGAGACGTTGCATACGGTAATTTTTCATTTACATTTGCTGTTTCCAAGTGGGATCCGTTGAAACGGATGTCCTTGAAACTTAAAAAGTTTCTTTTTGGAATTCGGAGGGATTAGTGCATCCATTATTTTTGTGTCGTTTGGGGGCAACTGTGTTGCATTCCCTGGATCTTCAATATAGCCCTGATATTGGGCTTTGTATTGATAGAAATCGTACGTGTTTATTGTCTACTAAGCATTTATGAGAGCAGTTTCAAAAGATGAAACGTATCGGCACATGCATATTTAGATAAACATTTTCATTTATTGTCTACTAAACATTTTCATTCAGAACAAATTTCATAATTAAAATGCTCTCATAAATTATTCTCAAAACAAATTGCTAAGATAAAAATAAGGGCTAATCAAGCAAGTCATCATTTTCGAAGTTGTCAGCTGAAAACTTGACTGGAGCATCAGATGTCATCAGGTTTGTTTCAACTTTATTTTTCTTGTTCTTTTTATACAGATCCTGGAGATGATGCGGAGTTCGGCACACTCTGGACCAGTGGCTTTTCAAGCCACAATTGTGGTACTAGTCTTCCCAGTCCCTCTTGGGTGGGAGTGAATTATTTTTGTCAATTCTGTGCCACGTGAACTTCCGCTTACTTTCATTATTTCGCTGCTGCTGTACATGGCCCTTGGCATTTTTCTGTTGACCCCCCCTTCTGTGGTCTTTCTTTTCTTTTATTATCTCTCTTCTTTTTGAAGGAAGAGGAATAGTGAGCTTCTGGTGGGGGGCAGTGCCAGGGAGCGTATATTGTGAGTGGAGAGAAGAAGCTCTCTGTTTTACTCGGCCATGAGTAAACATGGCGGCAGCTCGGAATACTTGGTGAACTTGCGTTCACGGTATTGCTGCATGAGTATCGCATCTTTTTCATGGAAGGACGTATACGTCTTTTCCAGCATGCGATTTTCTGAGACTTTTTCACCACACAACTTCAGGCGTGAGGTGATGCTAAAAAGTGCTGAGTTGTACTCAGCAATGGACTTAAAGTCCTGTAGTCTCATGTTCTCCCACTCATATCGTGCCCTTGGGAGTATAACATCTTCCTGATGTTTATACCTGTCCACAAGGGCGGTCTATGGCTCAAGTGGATCTTTGACCGTAAGGTATTCAGCCTTTAAGGTCTTGTCCACATGGCGGCGAATATAGGTGATGGCTTGCGCCTTCTCTATATCGCTAACATTTTCTTTTTCAGGCATAACAGCGATGAGGGACTTTGCCCGCAGGTGAAACTTTACATCTAGCTGCCAGCTTAGATAGTTTCTACCTGATGCTTCCAGTACTTCGAAATTAACGTTTGCAATATTAGCCATTTATCTAGCAGAGTACAAACATGCATGAATTAATAATTAATTCAGAGAAAACATTTTCATGCGGAGGCAATATTTAACGAAAGACTAAATGTGTGGATCGGCCAGTCCCACAAGAAAGAGTCCAAAAAAGTCCACAGTCCAAATTATACAAATTTGCAGCTTAAAGAAAATGAAAATACAACTTTGGAAACCCCGTGGGTCCCATATGATATCTCCATCTTCAAGCGTGGCCTCCGTCTTCATGGAAGTTGGTCTTCTTTCTTTAACATTTACATAAATTCCTCACTACAATTTCTCTCAAAAATAAAAGAAAAGTGCGGGAAATAAACTGTGGGACTAAACGGCCGATCCAAAAACCACATTTAGCAATTCATGCAGAAATATTGTGCTCATCAACATTTTCATCAGACATTTTCATTACAGGCATCACAGGCATTTAATATTCGCAGAGATGGATAGATAATTTAAACACTTAATAATTATTGGACCACTGGGCAACGTCATACACCGTTAGGTTACTAACGGCAGAGCGGTCGCAGGATCTTCCTAATTATTAAGTTTTAAATACAATGCACAACCACGCATATAATATCCAACAGAATATACCAGAGATGCAAAGCATGTAAATATGATTTTTGCAAAAAAAAATCACCACAATGCAAAGGTTGTAAATTGAATGGGTTTAATCAATTAAATTGATTAAGAGCCCAACATAAACATTTTCTTTGTCAGAAGAAAAATTTTCCTCATCATCCCAAAAGCCCCCCCAAGGATCCCCAGGAAGTCCTCGCCTGCCCGATATTTGTCCAGTAATTTACCGTGATTTTTCACGAATATTTTGCCCTTAAATCCCCTTTTTAAATTAATTTTTAGGCTAACAAGTTGCCTATTGAGGCGAGCTTATAGCCTTTACCTCCCCCAAATTTTTTTTTTTCAGATAAACCAGCCTGCGGGCCTGAAGCCCGCAGTCGACCTATGGGCTTCAGGCCCATATGTCTCTCTCGTTTCTTTTTTTTGGAAATCTGTGGGCCTGAAGCCCACAGATCTGCTGTGGGCTTCAGGCCCACAGATCTTTTTTTTAAAGAGAAAAATTGGCCTGTGGGCCTGAAGCCCACAGGCTGCCTGTGGGCTTCAGGCCCACAGGTTTATATCTGTTTTTTTTTTGAATTTAGGGTTTGCTGGGTGGGAGGGCCGGCGCCGCCGCCGCCCCCTGCAGGGGGGCCGCGGCCGCCGGAGGCCGCCGCCGGGCCGCCCCCCTGCAGGGGGGGGCGCGGCCGCCGGAGGCCGCCGCCGGGCCGCCCCCCTGCAGGGGGGGCGGCCTCCGCGGCCGCGGCCCCCTGCAGGGGGAGGCGGCCACGGGGGGGGGGGGGGGGGGGCGCCGCCCCCTGCAGGGGCGGCGGCGGGGGCCGCCCCCCCTGCAGGGGGATGCGGCCAGGGAGGGGGGTGCTCTTCCGGCGAGGGGGGTTCCGGCGAGGGGGGGTCCGGCGAGGACTAGCCGCCGGGGGGTTCAAAATTGGGTTTTTACCCTAAAAATAGAGTTTTGGGATGAAAAATCCGTCGTTTTCAAGGCGACGATGAATCCCCATGACGATCTTGCGAGATCTAGGGGAGGGGCAATCATACGTATGATTAAAAATATCGTTTTTAGTAGTTTTACCTCTATATCTGTCCTCCGGATATAGCGACGGTTGCTCGAAGCCCTACGCGGATGACGACCATTGATGGAGGAAGCCTTGCACCGCGCTCGTGGATCTCCCGTCTCGCCTTCGCCTTCGCCTTCGCAACGAACGGAAAAAATTTGTGGAAAAAAAATTTTAGAGGCTCGTGCTGATAACGTGTTATGAATCAACTACTGAGGGGAGAGCCCTCAGGTTTATATTTATAGCCAAAGGGGAGAATACAAGTGGGCTTATACAGATATGGGCCCAAACACTTGGGTTGGCCCAATAACTCATCCAACCCAGTAAATACCCATTCACAACATAGGGAAAATATTTAATTTTTACTATCAATGAATTATAAATTATGTATCATTTTTCATATGTTATTATCATTATATAGCATAAGATATTTATATGGATTCACTGAGATACCACTGCTCTATTTATTAAAAAATTAATGAAACGTGATTCTATGGGTTAATTACTTTTTTTTATCTAACCCCACTTTCAATAAATGTGAATATGATTTATCTAAGAGAGTGAACAAGAATGAAGTGTTAATGGCCCAGGTACCAATACAATAGGGCATATATTTTTGTGTGACATGCAATATGTATATGGTTGTATACACGAGTAGTGTGTATAGTACGTATATAATGTGTATAGTATGTGGTTGACTACATGTAGGCCTATATGGATGAATAGTATATTGATTATTTCTTTGGCTATAATTGACGGTATTAAGTGTTAATTAATGTGTTGTGGTGGGTGTGTGTGTGTTTAGTAAAGGGGGAGTGTGCAAGGTAGTAGTCTCTTTGTAATTAGAGAAGTGATGTGTATTAGAAATGTGGTAGTGTAAGGAGGGTTTCTAATGTGAAAGTGGTTTGGGTTAGTGGCAATGTTGTAATTAGTGGGAAAGTGAGTTAAGTAAGGGTACTCTTGTAATTAAGTTTCGGGGTGTGTGTAGCAAGATGACATGTGTAAAGTTATGACAAACTTGTAAATATAGGGATTTGTAGAAGATAAATTTTATTTAATTAATTATTTCATTCTCCTACACTCTTCCACGCTCTTCTTTTTCTCCTTCATTTTTCATTTCATTTTCTCCCTCCCTCTCTCTCTCCTTCCTATGGATTGGCCGAATCATCCCTTGCAAAACAAAAAAAGAGAGAAAGAAAGAAAGAAAGAGGAGGAGGAGGAGGAAGAGAAAGAGAATGGTTTTCTTAAGAAAGGTGGAGGCTTTGTGGAGAGTCTTGCAAGAATTTTCATGGAGCTTTCATGGAGCTAGGAATGAGGGTTTTTGGAGGAGTTAAAGCAAGGATTAGAGGTAGGAATCCAACTCCTACTCTTACGACATGTCCATGCATGTAAAGCTTTCACCTTTGTTGCTTTTTAAATTCATGCAATCTGATATCAACTTCTGACCTCTATATCTTCTGCCGTGTGTTGAATTGAACTCTGCAAAATTTATATTTGTGTAGCTCTTTAAATTCTACCCTATGTTCATATATAAAATACAATATGTTCAATTCAGTAATTAGGAGTAAAAATTCCATCTTTACAACATGTCTGAATTTCGCTCAGTCTGGGCACAGTTCGGAGAAATTGAGCTCAGTCACTGCACACTCCATAGAAATTAGTGTTCTTGGTCGCGTTGTAAAGTTAACAACATGTTCTACAACTTTTCCCTTGTATGTTTTCGATATTCTAACTGAAACATGACTTAAAATAGCAATTGTTACAGCCTTCAGAATCTACCTGAAAAACAGTTTCGACATGCCTCACCAAATAAATCACCATAATCACTCAGTTGGTATCTTTTCTTGAAATTTCATCAGTGAATCCACAACACATATATCTGAAACTTTCATTTAAATACCTTGGTCATGTTCAGTATAAAAATAGGGAGAAATATGCTCATTAATCTGACTGTGGACAGATTTCAGAATTGTGATATAGTTTTGATTTTATGTAACCAATGGCATTGGTGTGGTGTTAGGCGATTGAAATAGGGGAGGTAGTATGTAACAATGGCCATGCAAGTTTTGAAGTCCTCTCTTTAGATGTAGTTGGTATGGTTCTTCTTGTTGTTATTATGTTGTTGTTGTCACCCTAGGTATTGTTGTTGGTGTTAACTAAAGTTGTGATGTTCATGCTTTTATTGAAAGAAAAGTTGCATGTGGAGAGAGGATTACATTTTTATATAAAGATGCACTCCTTTACAATATGTGGTGATGATGTTGTAATTGCTCTTATTCATGGCATTATGTTGTTGTGGTTGTAATTACAAATGTTGTTATAGTTGTCCCACATAATTGATTAAGTCCTCCCCAGAGGAGGGTGACACGAGGTTTGGGGGAACCATAGTAGTATATGGACATGCAGGATGGACCGTTTGTGGTGTGCACTCCTGACGTAACCCATGAGGCAGGGAGTGACGAATATAATGAGAACTGAGGGAAGGGCTCCTTTGTTAACAACATTGCACGTTTGGCTCAGTCCATAGCATGTCTGGGGGAGTTCCAGTTCCACCCCAACTAGGGGGAGTTCCAGTCCCAAAAAGGTCCTACCCACTACCTAGGTTCCAAAATGCTAACTATTTATCTGTGCTTGTTTTACTTCTTTCTATATCATTGTCTTGTTTATTTTCCCTTCTTCCTTGTCACATTTACTCTGTGCATCATACTATAAATGACATGCCATGCATAAATCTGTGTAGATCATTCATGCATGAGTAGTTGCTTTAGGAGTGGCATACTAGTTGGAGATTGGAATTCTTACCGGGTCATGCTTTGACGTGCTCCATCGTTTGCTTTTCAGGTACTAGCTGGAGTTGGTGGTGGAAGCTGGAGAGTTGGACTAGAGCTGGTTGGGTGGAGTGTTAGTTGGGTGGTGAGGGGAGAGATGAGGGACATTCTACTTACTACAAAGAAAACAAATTTAGACTTGTTATGCACACAACTGATCTCCTTTTTTCTCAGCAGCTGAACACACATGTTCACATCTTGGACACACTTGGCTTTACGGCTGTACACACTTGTTCACAACCTGAACATACTTATCTTGCTTTGTATACAGCTGATCTCCTTTTCTTCAGCAGCTGTACACACTTGTTCTCATCTTGAACATACTTATGTAACTGGCTGAACACACATATTAAACAGCCAAACATACTAATTAACACCAACAGACTTGGCAAGCTAGAGTTGTATCTATCATTGATTCTTAAGCATTCAATCCACGGCACCATTAATAGTAATATGGACTGAAACATTTCTAGTTATTAAAAATGGATATACAGATTCAGCTAACTGTGATTGGAATAAGAGAAATAAAATAAAAAATTAAATTTACATCATAACATTCTGTGGAAATTATATTCCAACTCTCATTATCATTATTTTCGTGTTGATTAAACTGAGGTTATTCTTGGTGCCATCCATGAGATCTTTTTTCCAACTGGGGACCTTGAATTTTACTGCCGACACAGGCCCATCAGTAACAAGTTCAATTATTATTATGGCCTTCAACCAAGTCTCTTTCAAAGTATTTTTATCATTCTTATAATGCTGTGGTCCAAAGAGTGCACTATTCTCTCCCTTATGTAAACCTCTCTCTCTCTATTAAAATCAGCAGCAGCAGCAGCAGCAGCAGCAGCAGGTGTGTTCGTCTCGAACAATTTGCCGGTGGTCCGTTTGCTGTATGAGTACACAGCAGTAGCTGCTGCATGCATAGACCACTGCCCTCGATCAAATAGTATTGTCAGAAATATCTTTGCATAACCTAAGAGCTCGAGATTGTAGCATATGTTGTTAGGTTAAATGTTTGTGTCAGTCATTGTATATCGTCATATTTGCTAGATTTTGGTCTTTGATGTATGCTTTGCTACCTGTGATGGTCACCAGTGCTGGGGACTCTCAGTTTATTCTATGGGAATATGCTTCACTGCACCACTTGTTAGTTTCGGTGTTGTGTCTCTATTGGCTTGATGGTAATGGGATGTTGGATTCACATATAAATCACATCTATTCAAAGGAAAAGTATCACAATGCCCATGCTTTCGTTTGAAAGGAATTATCTCATTGGGAATGCATTTGGGTAGAAAAATATTTAAAAAGATGAAGAAAAAATAGTAGCCGGCAAGAAAAATATAAATCACACCCACTCTCTTTTATAAACACTCGTGCCCACCGAATGCTTGCTTGCAACAGCCGGCTCTTGTGAGTTTGTGATGTTCACGAGGAGGAGGAGAACAAGCCTTTTCATGGAGGCATGTCATGCTTTTCTCTTGCTTGGGTGGGTGGCCCTCTTTGAGTTATTAAAGCTCCCTTTCAAGAAAGACTCTTATTAGTTCGATTTAGGTACAACTTTTGTTTTCAGACCCTCATATCAATTGCCAACTCATTGTGCAAATGCAAATGAGAGGTTTTTTTCTCAGTTTTAATATATAACAAGAAAGGACAAACGTCGGCTGATACAATATTTGTAACACAGAATTTTAGTACACAACAAGAACATAATCACGTGCGCTTCATCATCAAGCTGGCTCTTTTTAGCTATGCCAAATCTTCTCCCAAGAAATGTATCCTTTCTTATACTTGATTTTTTCGTTGGAATCTCTTTAGATAGGAGTATAACATGGATATCAACAATAATCAGGCCATTTGCAATCAATTTCCATCTTTTATGAGTACATGCATGATGATGGAAGCTACATCAATTTTTGCAAAAAAGAAGATCATGGAAGAATGTATGATTGTTGGCTACCCTTGGAAGACAAGCAAAAAAAATCAACTTCTCTTGCTTCCTTTCACATCTACCTCACATAATGTTTTGAAGGTATCAAATTAGGATACTTTTTAGTCATAGTTTCCAATTTCCATTCACAAGATAAAATTAGTCATAGTTTAACATCAATCTTATTTTTGTCTTTATAGTCTGATGCATTGCCTTCACCCTTTTCGATTTAATAACATAGTTGGGGAATATAAATCAAAGCACTTCCAACAACCAGGTTTGATTGATTTGGCTGCATGAATAAATTTTTTGAAGGCTCCCAAATTTTGTCAGCTTTAAAAGTGCATCAATTGCAGTCCCAAAGAAAGTAGTGTTTTAACCTTCTTCCATTGAGTTATGTAAAGAGGTGGAGTCTGTCCCCCTTCTACCTAGAACCCCTACTTCTTATTCATTCAATACTTGGTCTGCATTTGGTATAAGCTTTCATTGCCATTGCAAGCATCCAAAGCCTTTTTCCACTCACATTTATTCTAGTCTTCTAGGCACATGCAAAATGCATGTATGGCTATTAAATAAGTTCGATTATGTATCGGATCCTTAAAACCCACTTTTCGAAGATCTTTTCCTTCTCTTCAGTAAAACCCCACTTCTTGAGTCATTTTGAGGGCATGGGAACACAGTAGAAGGAATGTGAAAAATGTGGTGTCACTCTCTTCAAAAGTTTTACATTGGCGGTAAAATTTAGAACTTATTGGTACAGATTTTCTTCTCAACTGTACAAGCAGTAAGGACAGAAAGGATGAAAAGATGACAGTCAACTATTTTTTATATACAAAAACTTTAAACTTGTTATGACTATTTAACACAGGTCGCATGTCTTGAATCATCTTCCTTTTTTTAGTTAAATTGTTGGCCAGAATAACATTGCCCAAAATAGACACCTATGATCAGCTTTGAAGCCAACATGTTGTAAAGAAGTCTAACCATATATTTTAAGAAGAAGATCATCACAAAATTATATTATGGTCCTTATTTTGTACCATGGTTATCATATTGGATGCCTTGTTTTGTTTATTTGAACTAAAAGAGCCAATGGGAGTCAATAGAGTCTCCTTTCATGTTTTAATTAAATAATGAGCAACTCAGTTGCACGCCCTACATTTATGGGTTATATGAATTAAAAGCTTAATATTCTGTGAATGATTATGTATTCTTATTGATTTTTTTGATGCATGACTTTATGCTAAAAGATGTTGGTAGGTTTCTCTTCCATTATGCAAGGAATCTCTTGCTTTATGGTTGCTGCTAATTAAAATAAGACAATACTACAGGTTGGAAAAGTGAGGCATGCATGAAAGCTTACCTACTGCTTAAATGCACATCAATTAGCTTAATTATGCTGATTACCCACCCATAATCTGACTGCTTGTCCTGCTGCATATTGTTTAAAATTTCTGAAATTTAAGATTCAAATGCATCAAATTGTATCACTGTACTAGAAATTACCAGGCACGGAGGCAGTCGTCACCCGGACGAAAATGCGGAGAGAAGCGATCGCCAAAGTGAAAAAAGCGTGGGTGTGTGTGAGAAGGGTCGGGGGGACAAAAAGAGGAAAAGCAGAGACTAAAACGCAAAAAAATCACCAAAAACTCACCTCAAACTCAAGCTCAGAACCACACCTCACCCCCACAGGGCTCTCCGACCACCGACGTTCCAGTCAGCAACCCAAAATATGACTGGAACAAAAATGCCACGTAGGACAAAATTCAAAAAATGCCGTCAATTGTATAATAGAAAGTTTACGACACAAACTCACAAACTCACGGCAATAATCTTGGGTTTAATTTGACTTAATCAATACCTTTCAGAAACGTCCTCAAGAGTTCTATATATATAAAGGCATAATAGCACCTTAGTGGTGGACACTGACTTGATTAAAGATCATTAAGCTGCCCTTTTAAATCGTAATCTCATCATTAATCATTCTGGTTAGGTGGACAGTTGAGATTGGCTGAAGACGGTAATGGACGGTGCTGATGCAATCCCGAATATTTAAAGTCGCCGACAACGGGGTTTTGGAAGGGCATTTTAGTCATTAAATTTAGAATCTAACGGGGGTCACATGTAAGGCTGTCAATCATGATCCAACGGTTGGGCCCGCTACAGCTTGAGCCTATTGTGTGCAAAATTAAAGAAACGCCAAAACCCTGGAAAAAGACAGTCTGAGTCCAGCTCATTCGCATAGCAACGGAGTAACCACCACCTCAAGGGCATTCTTGTCATTTAACCGATTTACCATTCTTGAGTGCTGCTGGTCACATTACACAAAATGCTAAAACTATTACATTTTATTTACAAGTTTGCCGTTATCTTTGTACACATTCTAAACTACATTAAAATTGTTCTACTCTTCTCTCTTCCTTACACCCACTCCTCCCGCCATCTCTGTCTTGTCCACCGCTGCCTCATTTTTCTCCTTGGCACCCCATTACTACCGCATATGGATGATAATGGGCATGCCCAAAATCCGTTTAGACTCTCATTTGACAATCCCTCTACAACCCCTTCACTAAAGAATATGTAAGAAAGATGGTTATGTCATCTTCTTTAGTGAAGGGTTTGTAGAGGGCATGCCCAAATAGGAGCCCAAACGGGCTTTGGACATGCCTATTATCATCCCTACTACCTCATGCCTCCTCTCTTCTTCCATTTTTTTATCCATTTGGATTGAATTGAACTTTTTAGTTTTAATTATTATTTTTTGGAATTTATGAATTTAAGTTCTAGAGGATGAGGAAGAGTGGGGTAGGGGAAGGATGAGGAGTTGGGAAAATCGGAGGATGCAGTGACGGCTAGAGAAGGAAGACAATGTGGACGAAGGAGTGAAAAAACAAGAATTTTTTAAAGGAAATATCACATGTTTAGCAATTTTTTAAATATATATAGTGTTGTTAGTAATTTAATATGTTTAGGAAATAGTTTAATGCGTATGTGTGCCTTTAGCTTCCGGCGAAACAATGGTGTGTATGCATGTGAGTGCTCCTGTGATGTATTCAAATGACGATGATGGTGGTGGTGGTGGTGGTAACCACGAGTCTATTGAGATCTGGTCGAAACAAAAAAAAATAAGATGGTGGTGGTGGTGATAACCGCGGGTCTATTAAGATCTGGTCGAAACAAAAATATAATAATAATAATAACTAAGTAACATACAAGAAGATTAAAGAAATCTTAGAATTAAAAAGGCAGAAACATATTAATGTACGATTATTATGAAGCAAGTGTATACCCTCGGTTGTCTAATTGAGACAATGTGATTGTCATGGCCTGTTTAGCCATATACGGCGACTGATACGGTAGTCCTCTACACACGAGTAGAGGGAGTATAATGAGTTGATAAGATGTGATATGGCGTGAATGTGGCTCGTGGCAGTCGTGTAATTTCGTGAGGAGGGTTGGGGCATTTTGGTCATTTGGCTATATGGGTGGAAGTGAGTGTAGAGTAACGGTGGGTGTATAAAGTAATGTCATACTTGTAAATTTTGAAAGAGTGGGTTAGTGTGAGAGGGGCTAGTGTGAAAAGGGATGTGGTTAGTGGCATACTCGTAAATTTTTAGAAAGGCTAGGGGCAAAACGGTCATTTGGCCTAAAGCTGCTGTACGTACACACTAAAGTTGTGTGTGCATAAAGTAATGGCAAACTTGTAAATACTTGGAACTTGAGGGGGTAACTTGGAAGGGTATTAGGGTCATTTTAGCATGTTCATGCTTATCCTAGAGTAGGTTCTAGATATAGATATTTTAAGGGAATTTCTAAACTCTTCTTTAATCTTCCCTTTCTTTTTCTTTTTCATTCTTATCCCCCTCTCCCCCCTCCTAGACTTGGCCGAAATTTCCTCTCTCCCCCTACCTCTTCATCCAACTCACAACCCTAATTTTTATTTCCAAAAAATTGAAGAAACCCTAGCTCACTTTAAGGAGAAAAAAAGGAGGAAGGATGAGAAAGAGAAGAGAGAAAGAAAGAGACTTGCTTGAGGTAGGAATTCTAACCTAAGTTGGGGATTTTTATTTAGGATTATGAGAATGATTTGATGTTATTTTGATTGCTCATGACCTTGAATTCATGGATTATATGTGCAAGAGATTAAAAAGATGACATTTTTCTTGATTTTTCTTAGCTAATTACTCTTTCCTGAAATCCAGATTTTCTGTTGTGTGTTTCTTCTTCAATTCTGATCTCTGTGAGTTGATCTACTCTCTGAAAAAAAAATATGTATAGATCTTGAAGTCCTACCCCAAATTCATATAAAATTTGTCATATGTTGAGTTCAATAAGTAAGAGTAATAATTTAATGTTTGCAACATGTCTGAAATTCTGTCAAGCTGTACACAGTTTAGAAAAATGAAGATTCTTACATGCACACTCTATGGATTTTACTGATCTTGGTCTTGTTGGAAAGTTAATAAGTTTATATATAAATTCATCAGAGTGCTTATATTTCGAAATTCTGGCTCCAACATGCCTAAAAATTGGTTTTTAATACAGACCCAGAATTTTGTCTGAAAAACAGTCTGCACGTATTGCACCAAATAAATCACTATAAATTCTCTAGTCAATATTTCTGCATGAAATTTTATAGGTGCATCCAGGACTACTATATCTCCAACTTTCATTTACATAATTTTGTCAAATTCACAAGATAAATTGATGAAACTTGCTGATTTAGTGGTTGATCCTGCACATTTCAGCAAGTTGGTATTTTTTGGATAAAGTTGAAACTTGGGTGATTGTTAATTTTCCATACCAATATACATGAATGATGTTGATGTCTATAAGAAAGTTTGTACATGCTATCGTTACTAAGTTTTGATGTTGTGACAATGTCCATTTTATGATGCACGCTATATGTTTGTTAAAATGCCCCGTTGAATGTGATGTTAAAAGAACTTGGAAAATGGCCATTAAAAATGTTGTGCCATGTATTACATTTGTGAACTTGTGTATGGCCATTGAATATTATGACACATGACATGTTAACTGGGATGTCTCGATCTGCTCTAAGGCGGGTGAACATCCTAGTATTGTGATGGGGGAAGTTTGGGTATAAC
This sequence comes from Scilla litardierei, assembly GCA_030789695.1. Lineage (NCBI taxonomy): Eukaryota > Viridiplantae > Streptophyta > Magnoliopsida > Asparagales > Asparagaceae > Scilla > Scilla litardierei. Next base: position 3,777,639 of record CM061138.1, on the reverse strand, counting down.
TTAACTATAAGGGGCTGGACTGAGAAGTTGGAGAAAGTGATATGTGATATATGATACGTATTTCCACTCGCCTTTACCGGGAGTGGATGGGACATACGGAGGTTGTGTTATTATGTGGAAAGCCTCACTCCTGCCAGGAACGGGGGAGCTGAGAGGCCCGGCTTACAGTGCCCGTCTCCACTGCGTCGTGTGCTATGTTCATCCCAAATTTGGGGTGAGGTCCAGGCCCTTATCTTTAGGTGATACACAGGCTTCCAAAGAGTCACTAACATCTGCAAACTAATAAACTTTACATATGTTGTTGTTGCCATCTGTGTGTTGCACTTTACACTTTGGTTGCTTGTACTCCTATTCCCTTTACACTCATAACCCCAAAATGATTTTTCCTACCCCAGTTAGTTTTCTACTGGGCACGTTTGACGTGCTCATTTTATTTTTCAGGTCTTCAGCAGGTGACAGCAGAGCAGAATCTCCCTCAGGAGAATTCTCAGACGTGAGTTTTTTTGACTTGGGGGACACCACTCTTTTGGGCTATGTTTTGTAGTGTGAGTTGGGTCGTGTGGTGAGCGAGTTATCTTTTGCAACTGTGGAGTGTGTTGGTGGCTTGTAGTACTTTTCATATGTACTTGAGTCTGTTTCACGTTGTACTTGATGCTGGTGTGTAGTTCTCTCTTTAGTTATGTATGTCTGTGGCTGATGTACTTTCTGTGATGGCTGAATGTGTTGCTTTCTTTTTATATGAATATATGTGATGTGTGATCCCAGCATTCGCAGTGGCCTGCTTATTGTGTGATTACTTCTCATGCTTGGTGTAATACCGCGGCTTGTCAGGCCCCATCCTCCTTTTCACATGATATGTGATGTCATATAAGGTATTTGTAAGAATGTGGCGTGACAGGTGATTATTACCGACATATCTTTTAAGGTTAAATTTTGTTTTTCTATTGTACAGATGACTCGTCTCGAAAGATGTGAGAACTACTCCCAAGCATAGGAGATCGAACAAGTAATAATCTTGGTGAGTCCGGGCATCATATCCACGGGACAACTGACCTGCAAAATCACGAATTTCAGTTTATAAAGAGTACTAAAACGATAAGAAACGACCACCTTTCGAAGGTGAACTAATGGTGTCAAGAGTTTAAAATACTAAATCAAAATCCTAAGATAATTACGGTGAATTCGATACAAGGGTACCAATATGGAGATATGTGTCGGTTGTGATTTCGTTAGGGTATTTACAATCAACGATTATTAATATCTTTTCTATAACTCAACGTTTCATCTGGCTAGGGCATGAGAACGTTGGAAAGTATAGCGATAAAGCGCGTAAAATAGTGCCAAAGAATAATCACGTATATTATTAATTTCATAAAGAAAATACGCACAAGTGCCCGCTCGGGTCACGATACATCCTCTAGGATCGCATCACGAATAAGTCTTACTTAGATCATATTCGATTCAAGCATGCCTACGTCTCCGAAGAACATACCCAAATAAAGTATAGTAGAAATCAACAAAATACGTGATATAACATGCAATATAAGGCAAAAAGATATCAACGTCAAAGTTTACATAGCCCTAACTATATCACCACCAACACATATGGAAATTAACCACGTATGGAGAGAAGAGAACTCATATTCATAGACAAATACACGTCCAATGTCACGCCCTGCTTCCCATTATACTTGGGAGCGAGAACGCGAGTGGGTCCGCATGGGCTGAAGCGGTGAAGCTCAAACCCAATAAGCATCTGTGAATAAACCATACACAAGAATGTGCATGCATTTCAGAAACAACAAAAATAACTATAATTCAAAGCCAACATCCAGACAAGAGTACACAAGGTAATAAGGCCCCAAGCATGGCCGATAACAACTGAGTTCTACAAAGAGGGTACACACCCTTCAAAAGTGCAGTAAAAGAAATCCTAAGCAACAGCAGGTAGTGTTCAGCAACTAGTTCTCAGTGGGAAGAACTTCTGGATCAGCGTACTCCTGGTCCAATGGGTCAGTCTCCTCAAGCAGCTCGTTCTCAATGTAACCTGTCTCTTGACCTGACATACATTTCAAACAACGTGGAGATGTATGTCAGCAAGGTCCTTGGCAAGCAATAATATGAATAGGACCCTTGGCAAGGTTTTCGAAATAGTTTACATGGCAGTTATTCCATTTATGAATAAATGAACAATTTCAATTTATAAGCAGTAAGAACAGATTTTATATTAGCATGACAGTTCAATTATAAGTGAAAGCAGTAGCAGTTCTATTATGAATGAAAATATGGCAGTTCTATCATAAGTGAAAACATGACAGTTCTATTATATGTGGAAGAAGTAAAAATTCTATAAGTTAAAAAAGTTACAATTCTACATGTCACGCATTTCAAGATAGCAGTTTTCAAGTTGTTCAAGAGCGTATTTAACTAGTGACTAAGGTTCACGTCGTTAGGCGGCAAGCAAGTGAATATACCTTCTCGTGCCCTTGAAGGTGACATGTTTACCTTCGACTAGTGCCCGCGAACCCAACCCCACCCACATGTACTTTTCTAGACCACGAGCCAGAATCAGCCAAACCGGCCTGCATGTTTTATAATACTGGAACACGAGCCAGACTAGCCAAACTGGCCCACAAGATAGCCAAATCTTGGCATGCAATATCTATGATTAGCCAAATCGGCCTGCAATGTCTATGATTTTTCAAGTATTTCGAGCAATTCATATACGTCCAGAAGTGTTTTGCATTTCATGTCAGTATAACGCATTATCTTTCGACTTAATAAATGTCCACACACACGTGCAGGGTTTTTATCTTGCAATCCACAAAAGTAAACTTATGAAGTTTTGTGTCACATTTAAATGAACGGTATTTAAAAAGAACATGTAGAAAGTGCACACTTGCCTGTTTGGTGGTTTTGGTGTCGTTGTATTCGTCTCGTCAAATATGATATTATGGTGAGATTGGATTTCTGTTTCGTTCAACATGATTAAATAGTTAATACGTTACTTCACCAATTAAAATAATATAAAACTAACCTTATATGAATACTGTTTATGTAAAATAATCAAATTAACTTATAAAATACTTAGTATGAAACTAATATATAACCTAAACTTATTTAAGAATATAACTTAATATAACTCAAAATAACTTAAAATAGCTTAATTAACATTTTAATAATTTAATAACTTTAAAACTTAAAATAACTTAATATAATTTATACTAACTTACTAACTTATAATAACTTATGACTTAAATAATGTTATAACTCCAAATAACTTAAACAATTCTTATATAACTCAATTATTCTTAACTTAATAATTACTTTATAATTTATATAACTTAATAACTTTTAATAACTTTAAAATAGCTTATACAAATTATTAACTTAAAAATAACTTGATAACTTATATTAACTTTAATAACCCAATAACTCATTGTAACGACCCACTCTCAGTGGGGCATTACTTATTTGATTACATTCGCAGGTCTGCAGTTAACCAGTGAAAACAAAATAGCTTCTGATGCAAAGATGTACAAAAATACCCAAGCAGAGCTCATATATTACAATCCATGCTGTACAATTTATTACAATCCATACTGTACAATATGATACAACGAAGATGCAGGAAAGGTAAGAAGTACAAATAGTAAACTCCACGACATGAGCTCTAAAACTGCAGTCCCTGGGTCGAACTCTGGTTCCTCATGCACAGAAACCTTTTCTTCTAACTGTACGTCGTCTGACGGTGCCACGAAGATGAAACCGTAGGTAAGTCACATCAATTCTAGCAATAGAAATAAAGTAGTACAAATGTACGAAACAAGCTATGTTAAACAATTAAAGATGATCATGCAAGTGCAATAAGAGAGGTAAGAACAGACATGCATGCAAGTGCGATAAGTAAAGTACAAGTAGGCAAGCATGTAGGTGCGACAAGTAAAGTAAATGGTGACCGAGCAGGTACAATAAGTAACGTACAAGAACAACCATAGCAATAATGAAGCATAAATGAGATGACCATGTTAAGGGAGAGTAATTGTGCCTAGCCTAGTTCGTGACTTATAAAGCGAAGTACGATGAGCAACCAAGAGTCCACCTGATACCACGGGTGCACGTACCCGGGTTAAACCAAAACTGTACCAATCAATAGATGCAAAACTATTCAAGACATGCAATACTATTCAATAATCTGTGATCAAGTCTGTGAATTTGTCACCTGCCAACTTTGAAGGAATTGCTAGAACCCGCACGGTGACAACAACAAAGATCAGATTAGTCGCTCCCGTACTTCCGCTATTATAAGTTACCCCAAAACCCCAAGTGTCTGTGTTGTTTATCAAGTATATTCTTTTTCATACGGGATGTTCCACAATACGATATTCCACAAGATGTACCACGAGATATTCTATTCAACAATTCATTAGCATTTACTGAGTCATTTGTAAATGTCATGCAGCAAGTGATGTGACTATTTAAAAGTGAGCAATCATGCAATAAGGGTATCAAAGTTCATGCATAGTTTTTAAGTGACAATCAACATGACGTTCCACATTTACTATGATAGTTAAACCAAGACCACTGATTAACTTTCTTATTGAAAAATCAGATAGTTAAGGATAAAGACAAGTTCAACAAAGATGTTGATTCCATGCTTCGAGCATGTAGTATTTTAATTAGTACACAGTTTACCCAAGTAGATGGTTGCGTGCTACAACTATCAAAGTTAAAAGTTGGCAATGTCGTACGTTCAAGTCAAAGTCGTTCTGCAGTTGATTCGTTAGCTAATTAAGTCTCTAGTCATTGGTTCAAGTCAATAGCCGTTTTGAGGCAATATGTCATGTCCTAAGTTCATATTAGTACATTATCCAGATTTCTAAAGTTAGAATTAAAGTGACTTACTGCATCGAGATCGTCGTAGGGAAACGAGGCTGGAGCTAGGGTGCTCGTGCGCAAGAATCAGTACCTGCAGACATCAGAAATCATTGGTCAACTATATACTATTTTCTAAACATTTTTATTTGGGTTTTTCTCATATTAGTCCCTTAAATTATGCGTAATTTGATATTAGTCCCTTAATTCTTCGTATTTTGAGTTTAATCCCTCAAATCTTAAGCCGTTAACCTAAATAGTCCCCACATCCTATATTCTGTTAAATAGTTAGATTAATTAACGATTAATTAACAATTAGTGTTATTTAACTAAAAATCAAACCCTAATTGGGGAAGGGAGGCGGAGGAGGGGGAGGAGGCGGTGGGAGATGGGAGGCGGACCTCCTCTCCGCCGCCCCCCTCCTCCCCGTCGCCGCTCTCCCCCTCCCCCCTTCATCCCCCTCCTCCTCTCCCTCATCCCCCTTATCCCCGCCGTCGCTCCCCCACCTCCTCCTCCTTCATCCCCCACCTCCCCCTCCCCCTCCATCCCCCTCCCCCTCCGCCCCCTCATCCCCCCTCCTTTCAGCCGCCGATCCCCCCTCCCCTCCTCCTCCCATCATCCCCCTTCTCCCCACCGATCTCACCCGCCTCCTCCCCCTTCATCCCCCTCCTCCCCACCGCTGCTCTCTCCCTCCTCCTCCCCTTCATCCCCCTCCTCCCTGCCACCGGGAGAGCTCTCCCTCGCCGCCTCATCCCCCTCCTCCCCGCCACCGGGAGTGCTCTCCCCCGCCGCCTCATCCCCCTCCTCCCCGCCACCGGGAGTGCTCTCCCCCGCCGCCTCATCCCCTTCATCCCCCTCCTCCCCGCTACCAATCCCCACCTCCTCTCCATAAACACCCACCTCCTCCCCCTGCCGATCTCCCTCTACTCACCCTCCTCCCCCTCTCCTCCCTGTCGATCTCCCCCCTCCCCTCCTCCCCCTCTCCTCCCCGTCGCCGATCCCCCATCCCCCCCACCCCATCTCCTCATCGCCACCGCCCCTCCTCCCTCTCATCACCGCCGCTGCCGCCCGCGAACAAGCTGGACACGTCAACAATAACGGCCACGTCAGCATTAACGGAGTTTTTAACAGAAAATTAGAGTGGGGGGCTATTTTGGTTATAGTTAATGATTTGAGGGATTAAACTCAAAATTCGAAGATTTAAGGGACTAATATCAAATTATACAAGATTTAAGGGACTAATATGAGAAAAACCCTTTTTATTTACTAATTAGGTTTATGCCTAATTCAAATTCAACATGGGTTAATGTAGCCTTGTTTATCCTAACAATATATATAATATGCATGTGACATATATTTTAAGAGTTTTCTTAGTACCTTGTTATAATGTTTAACATGGTACATGAATCTGATAATTTTCTTAATGCAATGAAACTAATTATAACATGTCATTAGTTTAATGGCAGGGTACATATGTTAATGGCTAGATGTAACAGTTTTACAGTATCATGGTTAATATGATACCAATTATCAATACTGTGATGATGTCATGTGAAGCTCAATGATTATAACATGTAATTCTAAATCATGTTTTATAACATGTAATTCTAAACCTGCATGTTTTGAATATCATGTTGTGTATATGTACAGTGTAATGAACTAAATCCACATGATTGAACACAACATTACCTAGGGTAATATTTAAAGTGTTATTTAACATTACAAATAATGTAACTGATTAACGTATGCTGATGATTTCAAAATGAAGAGCATATACATGCAATTATAGTTCATATATATTCTCCTGTACTATCCTTAGCGTAAGTAGAATCAGGTATGATTATAACAAGATTAAGCATATTAAGGAAGATGGATATTATTTACGTACACATGTACATGTATGATATATTATCAACAACTCATTTGAGATAATCTTACAATACAGATATTATAACTAGTTATATTAGTTTTCAGATTAAGGAGAAGTGTTAATACAGAGAATAAGCTAGAGTTAGCAGTCTTTCTGGTAATTTTAACTAGGACTATATATATCACAAAATTACTAGATACTTAAATAATTTAACTAGGCCAACTTAATGACCATTTGATAATCAATGTAATCTCAATAATTAATGTAATCTCAAGTTCACATACACCTAGTAATGAATCACAACTAATCACCTGAATGTGAAATTAGCATGTACTTTATATTAATCATAACTAATATATGTTTACTATTATAACTATTATAAATTATAAAATATATCTTTCCCTTGGAGGAGAATTGTAAGGCGGGAGATACGATTGTTCAGAAAGAATACCTCGGAGTTTTTGGTATCCAGAAAGTGCTCCCTTGCATGTTGTTCTTCGAGTTGTTTTTATAAAAATCCTCCCCGGCCTCGTCCCCTCGACATCCCCTATTTCACCCCGATGATCCGCCACTTTGATGGTGCCTTTATGGATTATAAAGGTGGGCGTAAAGAGGCACTTTAATGGTGATTAAGGGGGCACGTCTTAAGTGGAGCGGTTAACTCCCGCTGGAGTGGGCCAGTGGCTATATTCGTATCGGTCCGAGGCCAGCCTGACTCCGATTCTTCGTGTGGGCCTCGTTCTCCCCAGGCCCGTACGCTCGCGACACGGGCTTGGTCCGTTTGGTCATGGCCCATTCTTGGAGGGTCGTATCAGAGAATAATGTAAAAAAGGTGGCACATAACCAACTTGGGTCAGGTGCACTGACGTGGTAACATCCCATTGGCCTCCCAAAAAGCAATTACTTTTTGGAAGACCAATGATAGGCCGCCATGTTAGCGCACCTGACCAAAGTTGGTCTGGTGCCATCTGATACCAATTAATCCCATATATATATGTATATATGTATATGTAAATGTGTGTGCGCGCACAAACAAACAAACAAATATATATACAAGAAATAACCCGTGCACAGAGTGCCCGGTGAGAGGAAAAACACACACAAAGGATGCGATGCATGCATGCAACCGATAAAAGAGCGGGGAGAGTAGATGTGTGTGGGGGTATCGTCGGGAGGAGGCGGGACCTACCGCTACTTACAAAGAGAGAGAAACGTGGATGTGTGTGGGTATAGTCGGGGGAGGGGAAAAAGCCGGTGTTAAAGTGTAAAAATGTGTGGGGTCAAATTGAGAATGGCATACCTGTAAATATTGGAAAGAGGGAGGGGCATTATAGTTTTATGAAAAAGCAATGGCAAGCTTACAAATAAAGGGAATGATGGGTGCTTTTCATTGGGTGCTCCACAACTTCACCCCAAAACACACACACCCCACCCCTACCCCAAGTGGGCCCCACCATGATGAGGTGGCTAAACCTAAGCCACATCTCTATCAACCTCTTTGTCCTAGTAGGACAATGTTACATTGGTAAATCCCTCTTTCATAGTATAGATATATGTATGAGAAAAAATGAGTATTAGATGGCCAAGGAGGGGATTTTCTTATTGGCCATAATCTAGGCCACCCACAACCGTGATGGTTGACCTATATTGTGGCCAAGGAGGAAATCCCCTCCTTGGCCACCTGACTCCCATTAACACACACACACACACACACACACACAAGCATGTTTGGGGAGTATAATATTTTATTGACATTTCAAATATCCATATTTGCATATTTATTTGAAAAAAAACTAATATTACTATTTGAATCCATGTTTATATCTATTTAGATATAAAATTTTGATATGTTTATTTGTATCAAAAAGGATACAAATACATATCTGATTTAGATAACTGGCTCACATTATTGTATGATATCTATTATATAATAAAAATCTTCTATATAATAAAAATCTTCAATTAGACATGAGAAGTCGTCCATTTTCTGAATATTTTTAATAACATTTGATGTTGCCATATTTGCCCTCATACCGAAAGGATGTTGCTAGATGCACGACACTTTTTCCCGAAATGCACGACACTTCTAAACATGTTATATAAATCAAAATTTTCTAAGCCCACTATTGGTTTTTTTTGTTTTACACTCTCCTCCTACAACATAACGTAAGCCCGAACACCCATATGGTTGCTTGTGTTTCACAAACAGATCCACAATTTAGGCGGGGTTGAGGATGTGGAGTATGAGAATGATGATGTGGAGGGGGAGGAGGAGAGCAACGGAGAAGATGTGGGGATGGGGAGGAGGATGGACATAGAGGATGCAAGACGAAAGAGGAGGAGACTGAGATGATAATGTGGTCTAACGTGGAAAGAAAAAAGAATAAATTATGTATTTAAAAATAATAGCAAACTTGTAATTAAAAGAGAGGTGGGCTTAGGAAAAGGTTAAGTGGACTCGCTTGCTGCTCTCACTCAGAGTAACAAACAGAGTGTTGCTATTCACACCACAAAAATTTATGAATACACCACAGTATTTGATTCACCACACCTATATTTTTAACATCAGATGTTCGGACATAGAGATCCGAACGGGTCTAATACTTTTATTTTTCCGTTCGGAATTGCAAAGCCGAACATTATAATAAATTATGTATTGTGTTCGGATTTACACATGTATTGTATTAGAGCCGTTCGGATCTCCAAATCCGAACATCTGGTGTTAAAAAAATTGGTATGATGAATCAAGTATTGTGGTGTATTCAAAAATTTTTGCGGTACGAATAACAACACACTCTAACAAATACTTTAGAGTTCTGCTAGTCGCATTAGGGCCTGTTCTTTTGCAAGATTGTTGGCTTGGATTCCTCATTTCAACACTATTTCGACACTATTCATTGGATTCCAAGCTTGTTTTCGTGTATGTTGTTCTTTTGTGGTTATGGGATTTTTTGGATTACAATCCGAGGTGGAGCATGTCAGAAGGAATCCCAGCGGCCAGAAGAAATAGGAGCAAAATGCTCCGATTACACAGGATTCCCAAAAAATTGGCCCCCCTCTCTCCTTTCAGCCAATCAGAATGCTCCTAATTTTTTTCTTTATTGTTCGAACAGTAATCACGTCAAAAGCTTTTGGGAATTGCTATTTGCACTTGAGATTAGTATATTCGTACTTATTTAATTATTTTAATTATTAATTAAATATTATATTAATTAATTAATTTAGCTTTAATTATTTAGTTTAGATATAAATAGAACAAATTAAATTTGAGTGGACCACACACCACATTCCACCTCCAACTTTCTTCAACCAAAAGAATACATTACACAGAGTGAGACACACCTCAACTTTCCAACTCCACAATCCAATCTCACTGTCCAACAAAAGAACACACTACACACCAATTTCTCTCTTATTAGATTCCACTCTTTCTCAATTTTTCCAAATATACTTTCAAACAAAAGAACATGCCCTTGCCCCCTTTGCCAACAATATTACATTTATTTACATGTTCGCCAACGAGAATGTCAAACTTGTAAATGAACGTAATATGGTTTGCGTAATGCGACTTGCAGCACTCAAGACGTTGATTCATCGAAAAGCGCGACAGCAAGCTTATAATTCAACAAACGTTCTAAAATGCCCTTCACCTCCAAACAGCAGCCTTTTTCTTCAAGGGCCCGTGACCATTTCCATTTTTTTACTTCTCACATTTCATTTTTTTCGCTAAAAATGGTTAAATTCATAAAAAATATATATTCAATATATTAAATATTAATTAGGTTATATTAAATATTAATTTATTTTATAATTGGGCAGCGATTTCATGGTTGCCGGTTGGTCCCGTTGAAATCCAAAGCCAGCGCTTTCAACTTCCAAATATAATCATTATCATTTTGTATTATAATGAAAATAAAATAACATACCTTTTTAATTTTTAATTAATTATTTAATTCAATTTTAACTATCTATATCTGCCATTAAAGCTTCTCTCTTTAATTATTTCCTCTTTCTCTCTATGACTCTATTCCCCCTCTCTCTTTTGGTGTTCTGGGCTTTTGCTGTCTTTAATTAATTAATTTAATTTAATTATATATATATATTTCTTTCTTTTCTTAAATTCCTTGTTCTTCATCATCTTCTTTTTGTTTCAAGTGAGAGATTTTGAGAGAGAGCTTCGATTCATTCATCGGGTTGTTGGTTTTTTTTTCCTTTTTAGGGAGAGAAGAACACTAATAAGATTGAGATTGAGATTGAGATTGAGATTGAGGAGCAATGAGGTCGGAGGCGCGGCTGGATTCGGCAGTGTTCCAGCTGACGCCCACGCGAACCAGGTAACAGCTTGATCTAGGGTCTTTGAGAGTGATGAGTTGCAGGTTCACTGACCTCATAACTGAAATTTTGGTTGATTTGTGATTGTATTTTAGCTCAGATGTTTGTTCAAATTTTTGTAAGATTGTTCAGATCTTTTACCCTTTTTACGGATCACTTGTCATTCTCTTATGATAAAGTTGGATTCTTTGGTACCATTCTCACTCTACCTCAATGACCAAAAACTACCTTTTAGATTGTTGATTGATTTTTCTCTTTTTTTTGCCAAGATGGTAGTTTTTATTAATCTTGTGGGATCATTCATCTGGAGGGAAGATTTTGTCATATTGATTCAAAAATTAGCTGCCATATGTGTGGTGGCATGTTGCAAGCTTGGCATTATTCATTGCTGCTGGATTGGTTTCAGCTTGATGTTTATGGTTGACCTTTGATTTGTTATTAGGTGTGATTTGGTGATCATAGCAAATGGGAAGACAGAGAAGCTTGCTTCTGGATTATTAAACCCTTTCCTCGCCCATCTCAAGACTGCTCAGGATCAGATTGCAAAGGGAGGATATTCAATTACCCTTGAACCTGACCCTGCAACCGATGCATTCTGGTTCACCAAGGGTACTGTCGAAAGGTCAGTAATCCTCTTCATTTTGTTTATAGCCATACTTGATTGTGTTCAAAACAATTGATATCGAAATGTGTTATTCCGTCTAGGTTTGTTCGCTTCGTGAGCACACCAGAAGTTCTGGAACGAGTCGCTACCATCGAGTCAGAGATCTTGCAGATCGAGGATGCAATTATCATTCAGGGCAATGAAAGCCTTGGCTTGAGCACAGTAAGTGCTTGCATTCTTTCATTTTGGTTAATTTATAGATTCGTAGTTGCGTGATTTGTCTTTTGCCACTTTGTCAGTCGGAAGACCATCAAACGAGATCCACAGGACATATTGAAGGTACACAAGTTGCACATGCCTTTATAAGTTCTCGTTCCAGGATATTTTCATGAGTAGTGCAAAGCTGGTTTGTCTACATATGACGTGTCTATCAAAATAAATCCTCTTTTATTAGTTTATGGGCTGTCATATGTTGGTCAAAGGACTATAAAGCTATATCTTCTCGCTTCAAATTCAACGTGTTGTTAGTGTACAGTTGAATAAGCTGAAGGGTCGATTTCCATTTTGTTGAGTAATAGCCATAATAATGATAATTGGCCCGCATTGGGAAGATTGAACATGCATAATCAGAATTCTATTTTGTCTTGTTTTGCATAGTCATTAAATAATGCAATTTGATTACATCTCCTTTCAGCAATGGCCACAATTATATAGAAGTATAAATTAGTTGAGATTTAGTTTGCAACAAATGGACAACATTGCACTTATTGGAATGTATTGTTATTGTCATTTGATTAAACATCTCAGAGAGTATTGAGCCATATCTGGTTAGGATATCAGGTTATCCCAAGGGGGAAAGCACACTAGCAGGGACTCATGCATCCATACTCTGAAGTACTAATTGACTTGTGCATTCGAGTTGCTGTACTTATTCTCGATATATTAGATTGTTGAGATTATTATGGCTCATGGCAGGTAGCAAGCCCATGTTTGATGCTGATGCAGAAAAGGCTATAGTTCTTTATAAGGTATATATGCTTAGGTATCATTTCAAGCTACATAATTTATCTTTGTGAGATTCTTTGAATTTTATTTATCTTGATGGATGGCAGACTGGGATGCAGTCAAATCCTCCTGAGTCAAATGGATCTGCTGTGCAGGAGGAGAATTCAAAGTATGTCCAAGCGAAATGCATAATGGAAACTTTTTGTTACCAGTAATAATCCACGCACACACAAGTTAGATTGTTACCTCATTTATTTTGTATAATATGCGGATGTGTGATTTGACACCTAGCAATTAGGAGAGTGGGCAGAAATAAATCAATATTGATTAGATGGTAACAAACTTTAATTTTTTTGCTTAGAAAACTAACTATTTTAAATAATGGTTAGACATTCATGTTGATTCACTGCATTTTTCTGCCCACTTGATGGCTCAGTGCGAAGAGAATAATGTGCCCTATTGTGCACACACATGTGCACGACCGCACATACTAATGCTTTATATGGATGTTTCCTTTAATTTTTTGCTGCTACAATTTCAATTTTTCAACAGATAACATGCCCCTAAAATATTGAGCATTTCATCACCTACAGTTTTAAGTATAATTTTCTTTCGTGCAGAGTTCAACTTTTGAGAGTGCTCGAGACCCGCAAGATTGTGTTGCAGAAAGAACAGGGAATGGCGTTTGCACGTGCAGCAGCAGCTGGCTTTGACATGGATCACATGTCATATTTGATACTGTTTGCTGAGTGTTTTGGTGCCTCAAGATTGAAGTAAGTTGCTTTACACTGAGATGTTTGAAGATCGTTGTGGAGAAGTTTCTTTTCTTTTGGTCTTCATAGTCAGTCACGTGTTGGTACTTTTTATTGTATGCCTTAAAATTTGAATTGTTTGCAAAGGTTATAAAAACTTTTATGAAGCTTTAACAAAATAAAAAGGAGCATGTTAAAAAATTAAAATTGCCCCGCAGCGCCAGTAAAGAAATGAAATAACCTAGGTTTAACCTTAAGTTAATCATTTTCAAATGGTGCATTTTTGCTTAATTTTAGTTCTACTTATTTGCTATGAGAACAGGGAAGCATGCTTAAAGTTTATGGAATTATGGAAGGTAAAACATGAAACTGGACAATGGATTGAAGTTGAAGCTGCAGAAGCAATGTCTACCCGCTCTGGATTTTCTCCATTTAATGCTTCGGGCATTGTACTTGCTGGGGACACAACGAAATCAAATGGGGAAGCGTCGTTTGCACATGGTGGTGACTTGGGCATAGAGAGCAATGCAAATGATGTTGCCGCGGATCATATCAGTGGTAATTGATTTAGAATTTTTATGCGATTGTGCTTAAAAACTTGGCAGCTGAATAGACCTGGTGACTTGGTTGAATTTGATTTGATATGCATCGTTTCATGGTCTGATAGTTCCTATTTTCTGCAGGTTTCATTTCATTTCAAAAAGAACTTTGATATATGAATTTTAACCTCTTCCGCTGATCTTTCATTTTCTGTTTGCATAATATACAGAGTCCACCTCTGGTGGGATAAAACTTCCAGGACGATATCACTTGGACTTTTTAAGACTTTTTTAAAAATTAAAATTACTATTACTAGGATTACTGTTGTTCCACTATTTCATATTAGTGATATTACTATAGATTTGTTGTTGCCATAACTGCTTCTCAAGAAGTCTTGCTGGTTTTTTATTTTGTTTATAAAAAGGATCTTTATGACAAACTTTGTGAGTCTAGCATCTTCTTTCAGAAGCAGTGCTTCAAAAATTTCATGAAGAGATCCTTAGACATGCACTCACCTAAATGCTCCTACTAGACACGTGAATTGCTCTGGCTAATTCCTGTTGTCTACTGAAATTTATTTCTGTTATCTTTTTTTGATCTGAAGAAATTTAATCACTTATTTCTATTTATTTTCTTTTTGATTTTCCTAGACAAGAGACTTCCTTCAGATCCTCAGGCACCACCAGGACCACATGAGTATTTCCAAGGTCAATTTCAACACCACACGTTTCCACCATGGGCTATGCATCCTCCATCGGGTCCAGCTGTATTTCAACCATATCCAATGCAAGCCATGCCTTACTACCAAAACTATCCAGGAACCAGTCCGTTTTACCCACCCCCATATCCCTCTGCAGAGGATCCTAGATTCAGCACCCATCAAAGAGTAGGGAGAAGGCATTCCATGAACAGTAAGGATAATGATGTATATTCAGAAACCTGGGAAGATGATGCAGACCAAAGTTTGTCAGAGTCCGAGAAAGGAACATCTCATGGTCGTAAATCACATAAACGAGGTGGCCGTTCAGGGAAAAAGAAACCTGGTGTGGTTGTCATTAGAAACATAAATTATGTCGCATCGAAGAAACATGATAAATCAGACGGCGAATTACAGTCAGCTTCCAACTCTGAAACTGAAGATGAAAGTGAGGATTCTCATTCTGATGCTGCAGAAAGAAAGCATAAGAAATCTTCCAGGTCATCAAAGAAAAATGGTGATCACAAGAAAACTTTAGAAACATCAAATGCATACGATGGGGATGATGTAGTTTATGGCAATGATGCAGATTCTGGAAACTGGCAAGCGTTTCAGAGTTTCTTATTGAAAGCTGAAGAAAAGATGACAAACACCACTGATGGAGACATTTTTGCTGGTGAGAAAGAGCCTTCAATAAAGAGAAGGCAGAATTTCAATGAAGCTGAACCTATCCTTACTCCCGAGCGGGATTCTGGTAATAATCATGAAGCAAGGAACCTGGAATTTGATTCAGCCAATGGAAAGGGAAGTCGGACAAGGAAGGTAGCTTCCAATGATGAATTGTTAACTTCGAGTGAAGGAAGAGGTTCGAGGGAAATCCATCTAGATGCCCAATTCATAGAAGTGGAAAGTGGCGGTGGAGGATACCGAAAGGTGACTGCAGATGATTTCATGATATATGGGCAAGAAAAACAAATAAGCAGCAAGACTTCTTCAGATCCACTTGCTGATGGGTATGACTATGGGCATCCAAGCAAAATGGAGAAGAGTTCATATGTCCCAACTGATGAGTCTTTCATGGTTCCCTTTAGGTCAGGTTCAGAAGACCAACTTGAAATAGCCAATAGAACTGCTATTGACATGGACTCAGAGCTCCCCACATCTCTCCAGAGAAAAGAGGATTCCTCCTGTAATGCCAATAACCAGCTTACTTACGAACCAGATGATCTTACCATGTTGCCAGAGCGTGCATTTGAGAGTGATTATATTGGTTATGACCCAGCTATGGATTATGGCATGGAGATACCAGTTGAAGCTTCTGTCAAGCTAGAAACCAAAGATGAAGATGATGTCTCAACAAGCACTAGAGAAGAATTGAAGAAATCTGACAAGGAGAAGAAGCTAAAAGTCGCACATGATGGATTGGAGAAAAGGAGGAGAGATGCGATGATGAGGAGAGGAGTGTCCTCAAAGTCAACCCCCTTGACCGAAGCACAAAAACGTGCAGATAAGCTGAGAGCCTACAAAGTTGATCTTCAGAAAGCAAAGAAAGCGAATGTACATTTCTCAACTCAACATCCATCTTATGCAACTTTATGGATGTTTTTCTTGGGAGAATCTGGTTGGTGCTTAAAAGGAGTAGGAAAGCCATAAATATCAATGATTGAGCTAAAAATTGGCTTGTTATATGGAAAAGGCCGAAGTGATAAATCTCCATGATAGCATGAAGAGTTAGGTTATTACTTGAGTAACCACATACAAATAAGCCAAATTCTATTACATTAAGTGTCGAGTGTCATTATATTGCTAATTACCTCAGTGAATGTTCAAGATAAATAAACTTTCATAGCTTGTCGTTAAATTCTTACTCTCCAATGGCAGCTAACTGTTATATCAAGCAAAACAAAGTATAACTAAGCCTGCTTAGAGTTTGCATTTGCATGTTACGTGTTGCGGCCGGTAATTGAGTGGAGGGGCAATTGGGTAAAATGACATTTAAGGGATGTTTTGGCTATTTACGGGGGTTGAGCCGGCCCTAATTGGGATGCGAAAATTGAGAGAGTTATTTTATTTTATCCCTTAGATTAATTGTATTAGGATTTCGGCTTTTCCCCCTAGGTTAAGGATCGTCTTCTAGTTATTAGTTAGCGAGTAGATTATTGTATTAGGGTTCCCTTTTAATTGTGAGATCTGAAATTCCTATAAAAATCCCATTTTTATCTTCAAATCCCTAGCGGATCGCATCAATACGATAGTAACCATCTATAGTGTTAGTAGTGCCTCAGCCTGGAAATAATGTGCATTATACCATCACTTATCTGCATTATCTTTTCCCTATAAGATAATTTCTTTCGCCAACAGAAAATGGAATGATGAATTTTTCACTTTATAAATATGAATGTAAATATTTTCTTTCCATAGAATTTCTAATGACAAAGTTAATCAAAACCAATCATGTGAAACAAATTTGACAAAATGTTACCGATAAACTTCAGTTATAGCGTCAGAATCTTATTAGTTTGCGTAATTTGACCGATCCATTTTTTCACCACTTGTAGGAGGAGGAAGCGAGGAAGCGATTGGAAGCTTTGAAAATCGAGCGGCAAAAAAGAATAGCTGCAAAAAGTAGTTCAAATTCTGTTCAATCACCATTAGCAGCAACAAAGCAGGTGAAAAGTGGATTGCCATCAAAGGTTTCTCCTAGCTCTTTCAAAGGATCCAAGTTCAGTGATTCGGAACCAGGATCAAATTCACCACTACACAAGTTACCCATAAAAAACAGTTCAATTCGGTCTAATGATTCTCAGACAAGCACTAAAACAAGTAGAGTAAACGGCACCACTAATGGGTTAACTAAGTCAGTGTCATCATTGCCTGAACTAAAGAATGAGACTAAGAGTCTCATGCCCGAAGCAAAGGCAACAGCTACTCGTAATAAAAGGCTTTCAGATCCCATTGTGAAAAACATTCAACATGCTTCACTGAAATCAGTAGCCACTGATCAAATACCAAAAAGAAATAGCTCCAATGGGCCTCAAATGAAGATCTCTGCAATAGTGCAGCTGGACAAAACCAAGTCAGCTACTCTTCCAGAGCTGAAGGTTAGGACACCAAGAGGCCATTCAGATACAATCCAGAATAAGTCAGTTACAAAGGACGTATTGCAACAATGGCCCAACAGTACTCAAGCATCCGAAAGTGTCCATGAAAATGATACCACTGAGAATCCCCCCCGGGCTAGCAACAGTGATGACAATCCAGTAATTGAGAAGACTGTTGTGATGCTTGCAAATGAAACAATTACTGTTCCTGCACTTAAAGCATCAGAAGGGATGATAGGAGCACTAGATGGGGATAAACAGAAGGCTGGACCTGCTTCAGAATATGTGGCTATTCGTGCTCCACCTTCTCCCATTGTTGTGAAGGAGGTTGAGGATGCAAGTCAGCATAAGCCTGATGAACAGCTAGATTGTTACGAGGTATATATCAGAAGCTGCTTAAATCTTTAAAATTCGCAACTGTTATTTGTTATATAATTGTTTATGCATTTCATTTGGCTTTGGTTTTGTGTCACGTCTTAGATCTGACTGCAGTGTTTCTTAAAGTAATAGTTGTCATCTTCCCCTTCTTGACTCTTAATCCAGACGAATCTCTGGAGGGTTGATCCTTAGTTGCATGAGCATAACCACATAACCAGTGATGTGGTAACAAGGTAGGTACTGTTACCTGGCAGTCTACTTGATGTGTGCTATGTCCCGCCATCATTTGTAATTCATCAGCTAGGAAGTTGGTGTGAAGTTGAAGGATTGACATTGTTACGGTGCAGGTGGTAAAATTTTGTCAAGTTTTCTGTGTAGGTTTCTCAATATTAGAGATGCACTAGTCATAACCTGACCATAGGTCACATGGCATTCAAAATAACCCCCGAAAAATTTCAATCCATTTAAAATCCCCCCCCCCCCCCTCCAAAACAAAAAAAAAGTTTACAGTCTCTACAAAATATCCTCAAAAAAATTTGCAGACACCTTCAAACTATTCCCCCATCAAAAAATTTACCAAACTAAAATTTAGTTCCCCCAAAGTTCACTCCAGACTAAGTTCCCCCTAAAATTTAAAATTTAGCTCACCCCAGATTTAGTTCTAAGCAAAATTTTAAATTAAAATTTAGTTCCACCTAGAGAATTTAGTTCTCCCAAAAATTTTAGTCCCCATAAAATTTAATTCCCTCCAGATTTAGTTCCCTCCAAAATTTAAAATTTTAGTTTCCCAAAATTTAATTCTCTCCCAATTTTGTTTTCCCCAAAATGTTAGGGCCCCCCCCCAAAATTTGAGTTTCCCACTCAAAATTTTCACAAACTCTGATCACACCCATCGATTCCTTAAGATTCAATACCAACCGTCTTTCTACTCATCGTTTTGTCCTAGTTAGCAAATCCATTCAAAAACATCACTCAATTGTATAATAGATTCGACATGCTTTAAACTTAAAGTTAACAGTACTATTTCATGTAGTCACGTTCCTGCTTACCTGTATGAGACACAGCACTCACTAGTAATCATCACTGAATCTGGCACAAGCTGAGAGTTAATTTTGATTACTTGTATCGTTTGCTTCCATGTTTCACATATCTTATATAGGAACTATTATGCCTCAGGATTTGTATAGTTGGTTAGTATTGCTAAATAGTCCAACTTTTGACCCATGATGACTGAATGGAATGGAAGTTACCGATAAAGCCATAGTATTTGTTCGCGTGGAATCAGTGTGAAAATATGCATCCTAAATTTAGTACATTCTCTGTTATTACTATTCCTTGAGGTGAATTCCAGGGTCGGGCCAACAATTTGAACTGTATGCGCATTTCAGTCAAGAGTTCTTAATAAACTGCAAGGATAATTACTTTCCAGGCGATTTGAAGATATAGAACAATTTTAAACATGACCATATGGAGAACACTTCTCCCAACCAAAAGTGACATGTCTGACTCACCGGACACAACTCGTGTGTTCATACGGTCCAACACTTGTACATATGTACACCGTTACATTTTCTTAAAATATGTACCACATGAAGTACATGACTCTAGTGTCCATGTGTGTCCAACACTTCTAAGTATGTACACTGTTTCATCCTCTTAAAATATGAACCACATGAAGTACATCATGCTTTATATCGATAAAATTTATAGTTTTATTTATCAATATACTAAATTAAAATATACTAAATTAAATTTCTTTTTTATGAATATAACCACAATATATATTTTTTTATATGAATCAAATATGCATATATACAAACGAAACTTACACGAGTCTCACCAACAGATAGTTTGGGTACCGTACCTTCCAT
Source organism: Scilla litardierei (assembly GCA_030789695.1). NCBI lineage: Eukaryota > Viridiplantae > Streptophyta > Magnoliopsida > Asparagales > Asparagaceae > Scilla > Scilla litardierei. Next base: position 3,757,614 of record CM061138.1, on the reverse strand, counting down.
CTATGAATTCTCAGGTGATAGATTGGGAACCAGTAACACACCTGAGTTTCACCAACAGATGGTTGAGTTTAATTGAAAAGTTTATTTTGGGAGCTCAATCTTTCTCGATATAAGAAACCAATCATCTCCATTAGATGCTTTGTCATTTTCATATATTTCTCAAATATTTAGTTTGGCCTTTTAGATTCAACTCTTATTTGACTCCTTGGTTTCAGTGGTGAACTAGAGATATAGAGATATAAACAAAGGTGATGTATAAGCATAACATAGCTGGGATAAACACGCTGATAGGATTTTCTAGGGGATTTATGTAGAAAATGATGATTTTTGGTGGAAAGGTGGGGGTTTTGGTGGAAATATAGGACTTTTAGGGCTAGAAAGTGGAGAATTGGAATACAAGGGGCTGTTTTTATTAATAATAAACTGAAAATAAAGGATCACAAGGATAAAGTTGAGACCTTTCGAGAGTATCTCGCTCTCCCAAGCCGCCGATTTAAGAGAGGACCACGCTCTCCAATGAAAAGAGAGATAATTTTACCTCAAACAAGTTTTCTTCATAATATATTAATAATTAGTCCCATATATATAATAAACTGAAACTGAAAATTACAAAAGACCCCTAAAACTGAAAATTACGAAAATGACTTTAGAAATCCGAAAATTACAAAAATGTCCATAAAGGGCCAAAATTACAGATCTATAATTACTCTGCCTCCGAAAAATCATCTTGTCCTCGAGGTGGTGCGTGAAATCCCTGGACATGCTTACTCCAAGTAGAGATGCTCATCTCCCTCGGTGTCTCTCCCTTCACCACATCGTCCACATCATCATCGTCCACGAACATAATCTGGAGCTTGCGAATGCCACAATGATGCCCTGGCATAAATTTCTTATCGCATCTGAAGAACAACCCCATCAAACTCTTCTCCCTCCTCTCAGCCTCAATCATCTTTTTGAGCTGCCAACCCGATTGTGACTCGTCGACTTTTTCTTTGGTTCACTGATCTACATCTGTTGATGCATTTTGTCCTCCTATCGTTTGTTGGCTGTGAAACGAGGAGTCACCTCCAGCCCCTCTAGATCTTGTCAGGTGATCATTTACCAACTGCGCTAGGTCCATCGTCTGTACCAGTTCTCGAGGCTGATGGAGGCGAAGCTTTGCTTGTATGTTGAGCTTAAGCCCCTTCATGCAGCACCCTTTCAATGTTTCCTCAGATATGTCTCTTGTCTGCCCTGACAGTAACTCAAATTTTTTCCTATACTCCCTCACAGAGCATCCTGCCTCAGTGTCATCAGCTGATCATGTAGGTTCTCCCACTGTGTATCCCGGAACATGTACACTAAACGGTCCTTCAGCTCATCACATGATCTGATCGGCTCTCTCTGCTCCCTCTATAAGAACCAAAACAACGCCTCTCCCGTGAGGCACATCGCGACCGCTTCCAATCTCTGCTCATCTGTCATGTGCGTCACTGAGAAGAATCTCTCCGCACTGTATACCCAGCCATGGGGGTCATCTCCTTCAAATATCGACAGCTTCAGCTTCCTCACTCGACTGTCCACCCCGAAGTTCCCTGATCTGCTCACCCACCAGTGTGTCTGGGATATAAGATTGGTAGGTGTGTCGCCACCACTCCCTGTATTGCTCCAATCCTCTCCAATGGCCTTCATCTCGGTCAGCATAGCCACCCTAGTCCTTGTCGCCCCTCATGAAGTCTTAGTGCTCCTAATCACAGTCTCTGTCATCGTCCTCGGGATACTTCTTGTAGGCTGGAATTGTGTCGTCGCATCTCCGCATTATACCAGGGCTTGTGTGTACCCTGAAAGTCTTTCCCGTCGTTGCCGGGCTCCCACACGTACTTCGGAGGATCGTCGATGCCGTAGCACATCGTCGGGGGCCACGAGGCCCTCGTCAGCCCCCTTAAATAGCGCCACAGCCCTCCCGCGTGTTTCCATGTGCGGGATGCCCTTGAGGGTGTCCATCAGGGTCGAAAACCCCTGTTTTATGGCTAGGGGCTGTTACCCATGTACAGACCCTTGCGGGGGTCCAGGGGTGCAAGCCCCTGTCTTCTGTCCAGTGGGGCTGGGCCCATATACGGACCCCTGTAGGGGGTCCAACAGGGGCGGCAGCCCCTGTTTTACTGCCCAGGAGGCCTGACACCCCTGTCAAGACTTCCTAGGGCATCGGAGGTCGCCGCCCTTCATCGTGGGTTTCTCATCCTCTGCGTAATACTTGTCGTCGTCAGAAATCATCACATCTTTGTATTCCGCCATCTTCTCCTTTTCCTTCTCCAAAATCGCCATTTTAAAGCCAACATTAGGGTTTCATACCTCGTCGGATTGGTTAGCCGTCGCGAATCCTGAAAGTTATTTTGAAGCTACGCTGGGCTTGCACCACACCCTCAATCTTTTGGCCCACCGAAGCAAACACCTTAGTTGTCGCCTTCATATCGCAACCTGCCATTGTCCTAATTTCATCCATGATTTTCTCAAGTCTTTGACCCCCATCGTACTTTTCATCCAAAGCATCGTTGTCCTGGGATCTCGTCGTCACCATGTACCTCACCGCTATGATACCACTTGATAGGATTTTCGGAAAAAATGAGTTTTGGTGGAAATGTGAGCTTTTGGTGGAAAGATAGGATTTTAGGGCTAGAAAGTGGAAAATTGGAATAAAAGGGGCTATTTTATTAATAATACACTGAAAGTAGAGGATTACAAGGATAAAGTTGAGACCTTTCGAGAGGATCTCGCTCTCCTAAGCCGCCGATGTGAGAGGGGCCGCGTTCTCCAATGAAAAGAGGGATAATCTCAACTCAAATAAGTTTTCTTCACAATAATCAAGCATAATGATCTCAAAGCACTCCTAGCCCAATATATATAATAAATTGAAAACTGAAAATTACAAAAGGACCACTATAAATATGAAGCCTCCTCATATACCCAAACAAATACCACTGGATTAAAAGTAGATTATTTCTGATCCAAGCAAATTGTTTACGTATGAAGCAAAATAGCACAATAATACGAGACATGAAAATAAAGTACGGAACAATGTGCAACAGGTTAATAAACTACAGAAAAGATATGCATAAAAGTTTGCAATTCATTAGTATGTTGTAATTTTTCTAGCTCATGTGATTGCTGTACCAATCCTACACTTTGACTCATTAGAGAGCACGAAATGCAATCTGAAAACCACTTAGTACCACAGGGAGCTATCTCGGACCGAGTCCAAATAGACACATGAAAGGGATTTAGGCATCCTATATCGATTAACAGATTCATGATAGAATCTAGGATCCATCCGATGGATAATATATTCATGAGAATCCAAACCAAAAACTGTGATGAAATATGGCTCCAGCCACTCCTGTACTCTCTTTAATGTGAGTTACCCCAAAACCCCGTGAGTCAAGTGTAATGTCAAGAGACTGTGATTGTTTCTAGTTTGTCTATATATTATCAGGTTTTCAAGTGTCAATGTCAACAATATTGTATATGGTATTGTGATAGTTTCCAATATAAACCTTGAAAGGGAGTCTAGTTGTGGCTCACATGGGTTCAAAAGGTGGCCCCAGTATACCATGGCACTTTCTTTCATGTAGCACATAGTTCCCAATCATTAACATGTACAATATCCAGAGTCTATGATCAGTATGTAATAACTAGTGAACATGTACAATGTCAGAATATGCATCAATAAAATATTCAAGCAAGTGATCATTGTTTACCATCCATTGCAATCATGTCATGTATTTGGATAATTTATTTTACCATAGTGATATGTTTTCACATACTGAACATGGTATATGTGAACTATGTAGTAAGAGCTTTTCAATGTATTGTCTTTTGTAACAAGAACTATGTAAACAAAACATTAATGTACTAACATGTGACTATACAGTTGCAATGTTAGGTGTAAATGCTATCAATGGTGTTCATATATTTGCTCGTTCAAAAGTGATTTCTAGATTTCTATGTATTACGAATTTCCAACTAATATTCTAATTTAAACAATTTAAAATCTATACATAAGACTCATCGACTTGATTTTGAAATTTAATTGTAAAAATTGAAATTTAAATGTTTAAGGAAAAAACATATAGTCACGTGGGATCAGATTTACGTTTCGGCACCCCTTAATATTAATATAATCTATCAGTCTAGGAGAAGTTTTGCCACAATTTAATATAAAAACAGTCAACAACCGCATGCCTAAATAAACCAAGCCCAAAACCGCAATGAGGAAGCAAGGACTAAAGCCCGGGAACCCCTAATTAAGAGGACAGAGGGCCAGGTAATAGCCCATCGAACAAGCAGCAACGGGCAACAAGACCAAATGGAAAACCCAAAAAAACGGGCAAAGTCCACGGGACGAAAAAAACCAACAGCAGCCAATAGACTTCTTATCTGCAGAACAAACAAGCACAACGACAACATGACCCAACCCCCCCTCGACAACCAACTTTCAATCCGAAAATCCCTTAATAAAAATACGATACGATGTGGGCAGCGGCAAGGGTTGTCGTAGGGCCCATTGGGTGCCGAATAGTATTGATTTCATAGGGAATAATCGCTTAGGTATGATTTGTGAATCATCATGTCCCAACAAGCAAAAAACCCAACACATTTCCACGATTACAAGCTCAGATAATTTCAGAAAATAAATCAAGAAAAATAAATCGAAGACTTGGAGAAAAAGATAATATTCCGTCACCGTTGATCAAAATCCAAAGAATTTCACCGACGAAGAAAAGCATCATAAATCAGAAAATAGTTTGGGAGGAGAAAATAATTATTTTTGCATAATCAAAACTCTGGAATTATATATATATATATATATTAATCATAACACGCATAACACGTGCCCGGAGGGCACGGAGGCAGTCGTCGTCCGGGCGCAAATGCGGACAGAAGTGGTCGTCAAAGTGAAAAAAGCATGGGTGTGTGAGAGGAGGGTTGGTGGCAAAAAGAGGAAAAGAATGGACTAAAACGCAAAAAAATTACCAAGAACACATCCCAAACCCAAGTCCAGAACCACACCCAAACCCCACGTGGCATCACAGTCAGCAACTAAAAATATGACTGGGACAAAACTGTCACGTGGAACAAAACTGTCACGTAGGACAAACTTCGTGAATTGTATTATATATAGCGATCTTCCGTTGCGAAAAAAACCCGTGCGAAAGCCGTGCGAAAACATTTTTTTATTTTTTTGAATTTTTTTTTCAAAATTTTTTTTGATGTTTAATCCATACAAATATATACCCCGGGAAAAATAATGGGTAAACCCGTTGGGCATTAGAGCACACATCCACCCGTTACAAAATTAACGGTCTCAAAACGTGCGAATTTGTTGAAATGCCTTGATCGAAGGCCAAATGACATTATTTCTCTACCATTATTTTTTGAGGGGGGTATAACAACATATAATGAGGGTGGAAAAAAGAATTTTTGAAAAAAAAATTTCAAAAAAAACTAAAAACATTTTCGCACGGTGCGAAATGTTCTCATTTGAAAATTTTCATATATATATATATATATATATGAGAATAATGGGTATCATACGCCATATGAGAGGGTCTCTCATATTCCCTCTCACATAAAGGGGGCAAGTACAACAAGTACAAGCCCATGTGGGCTTGTACTTGCCCCCTTTATGTGAGAGGGAATATGAGAGACCCTCTCATATGGCGTATGATACCCATTATTCTCTATATATATATATATATATATATATATATATATATATATATATATATATATATGAGAGGGAAGAGAGAAAGTTGTGTTTGTTGCAAACGCGGAGAGGAGTTCGATTCGTATCGGGTTTCTCGTAACTGAAGAGGAGATGGTCCAGGAGGGGGAATCGACTAGGGTTCGGTTAGTCGAAGAAAAGTAGTGGGTTGCTGCTGCTGCTTTTGTCGAAGGGAAGAAACCCGATGGATATGGCTTGCGGTTTCAAAAAGAACAAATGAAAGAAAGAATGGCTGTGTGGAGCCTTGGGCTTAGGGGTTTTTAAGTAAAAGGGAGATGGGCTTGAGTTAATAAAGAGACTGGTGGGCTTTTACGGGCTTGGCTGTGTGGGCTCCTAAATGAAAGACATGAATTTAAGAGGAAGGGAAAATGAGCGGTGGTGGGCTTGGGACTGAAGGAGTGAGAGATGAAGGGATTTAAGTTTGGCCGGGGGGGGATTTTAATGAAGAGCAGTGTACCGTGGGTAGTGGGCTTGAGCCATGCAAGGGAAAGAAAAAGAAAATAACAAAGAGGAAAAGAAAAAGATTTGAATGGGCCTTTGGTCGTGGGCTAAAGAAAGGAAAGGGAAAAAAGAAGGAAGAAAAGAACAGATGAGAAGAACAGAAAATCAGGGAAAATATATGAATCATATCAAAATTTTCGGGTCATTACATTTTCAGTTAAGATTTTATTTATTTTTATTTGATTTTATCTGTTAGGATTTTTAGTTAGAATTTTTAGTTAGAATTTTACTTATTTTTATTTGATTTTTATCTGTTAGGATTTTATGTGATATTTTAGTTATTTGGTTTAGTCACATGTTGGATGTGAGACGATTTGTCTACATTGTAAGCCTAATAGGCTCCAAAACTTTTTGTATTTGGCAATTAGTGGAGAATAAAAAAGAATTGCTTTGAGAAAAAAATGTTCTCTTTTAAAATTTACTTATGAGAAGTGAGAAAGCGGGTGCGAGAGAGCCTTGGTGAAAAGCTTAAATCTTTAAATTTCTGGCATGCTGATTTGTTGGAGTGGGCGAAGGATAACTGGATGAGAAACTCTTGACATCCCTTATTTATTTAGAATTCTTAATTCTTACAATTTGTTCTTCTCTAATTTTTCCAATTTAAAACCCTAGATCTATTATTTTTTCTATTTTTCCTCTTTAGATCTTTTGTTCTACGTCAAATTTAGTATCAGAGCCGAAGATCCGAAGTCCTGGTTTTATTTATTTATTTTTGATCCTTGATCTTTATCTTCTTTTATCTTCTTCATCTTCTTTATCTTCTTTTATCTTCTTCATCTTTGTTTGGAATAGTGGTTAAAAATATCCACTATAACCATAGCTGCCATCTTCTTCATCCTTTTCTTTTTAAGTATCATTTACTCTTTAAGTTTTATTATCAAAAAAGTTATTTCTTTTTCAGTTAAGAAAAAAAATCCAAAGGGAAAAATAGGGGACGATTTTTAAAAAGAGATGAAAATAAAAAAGAGGGAAAAATTTTTTAAAAGAGAAAAAAAATCAAAAAAGAAAAAAGAAAAATTCAAGATAAAGTAAAAAAATTAGTTAAATTTTTTAAAAAATTCCTACGACTATTGTTCATCTTTTTTTCCTCCTTTAAATATCTCCGCTTCTTCCTAAAAAAATCATATCACAATTCTTCATCTTTGTCACAGTCTCAAATCAAAACCTATCAAAAACATCCGCCCACAATGATTACTATATAGGATATTCTCTTCCGACAAATTTTGAGCATGAGATGTTCAGACGGTCCTACTCTTTTATGGATTCGATGATAGATATGGATATAATGATTGAGCGTATTATTTAGAAGATTTCTTATCATGTTTTGACATTTTGGATGAAAAGAAATGTGTATGCATATCACAAAGTTAAAAAAGAAGAAGATGTATTTTGGTGTAAGCAATTTCAGGTTCCTTTTAGACGTTGGTCAGTTTTTAAAATCACTCTTCGATATCGGTATCTTTCCAAGCATCGATTAATCCACCAATCATCCAAGCAATTCTCAAGTCCAAAGGCTGGGAAGGATCCACAAGAAGAGTTACGTGACCATAACAACAGATTTCAAGTGCTCGAATAATTTAAGAAAAAGCAATAGATCGAACTCAAGGCGGAGCTCGCTATAAAGCTTGAGCCAAAGCCTGAGCTCAAGCCAGATCATGAATATGATATTGGGACAAAGTTTGAGCTTAAGCCTGAATTAGAGCCCGAGCCAGCATTGGAGTAAGAGCCAGAGCCAGAGCCAGAGCCAAAACTTGATCCTGATCCAGCACCACAATCTGTGCTAGAGCCTTATCTTTAGCCATTTGTTGATCTCGCATCAGAACTGCAGATGGAATCATAACTGAATCTGATTAAGCATGTCGATTTTGTTCTTGTTGATCCATCACAGCCTACCAATCAACAAACTTTGTGTATCCTTTCTTCAGGGATCTTGGTACATTCTCTTGATTATCATTGTCTACTTGTTTATATTTTGATTCATTTCAAAGTTCGAGGACGAGTAGTTTCTAGTTTCAAGATGTTGCTATCTGCTGATCTGGTTATTTTCCCTTACCATCATTTAACATGTAATGAATTTTTCAAAACCGGTGCAAATGATGAGGATCAAGTTGATAGTTCTTATTAGTTAGAGTTAGTTGAGGTTAAGATTTTATTTGATTTTATTTGTTGGGGATTTTGTTAGATTTTTAGTTAGGATTTTATTTGTTGTAATATAATTCTTTATGTGTTAGGATTTTATTTGATATTTTAATTATTTCGGTTAATTCCACATTGGATGGGAGACAATTTGTCTACGGTTGCAAGCCTATAAATAGGCTCTAAAACTTATTTTATTTGGCAATTTGGTGAATGAATGAAAAAAAATTGCTTTAAGAAAAATGTTTCTTTTTTTAGTCTTTCTTGTGAGATGCAATGGAGTCGGCGCGCGTGAGCCTTGGCGAGAGGCCTAGATCTCTAAATCTCTGGCATGCTGATTTGTTTGGGCGAAGGATGTCCTGTGTGAGAAACTCTCAACATCCCTTATTTATTTAGAATCCCTAATTTTCTCAATTTGTTTTCCCTCAATTTTCCCAAAATTTCCAATTTAAAACACTAGATCTATTAGTTTTTTTCTTTTCTTTTTTTCGTTTTGAATCTTCCGTCCTACGTCAACTTGGAATGATTGGGATTTGAAACATATAGACTGTTGAGCCCCTGGAATTTTTGAGCAACTATACTCAGTTACCCCTTTATGTAGCCATGTTGTAATCAGTAGCACTTTTGTCATTATCATGCCTCCTACTAACTGCAACAACAGAATACAAACCCACTGTGTTACCCCTCCTTTGTGCCACCATCAACTCAAGGGTGTTTATTTGCTTAATTATTTTGTGGATCCATGTTGTTTTGGCATGTGCCACCCTGAAAAGTTCACATGAGTTCATACTTCTATGTTTCCTGGTTCTGTCTATCATATGGGTTCTTTTTTTGGTCTTCGAGTGTGGCTTGATTTCCCACATTGGTGGATCATTTTTCTTAAATTTTTATGAACAGGTGGTAAATGATTTTTTGCCGAGAGATGTCTCCCAGAATTTCTCGAAGCCTGTTACTGAGAACTTCTATCAAGCTCCCTATGCCAAAACAACGTCATTGGAGGATCCTGCTGCTTCTAATCCCGATTACACTGGAGCATCAAATGAACAGCCAGAATTAGCTTCAATCCGCACAGAATCCATGAAGGCACGTGTAAAATTTTCAGATCCTTGCTTGATAGATCAAAGCAATGAATTAATTGAGAAGCCCCGGAGCAAAGAATCCAAAGGTTTTAGAAAGCTATTGAAGCTTGGGAGGAAGGGTCACAGCTCAGGTTCCGGTGAGGGTAACATGGATTCAGATGGATCAGTTGTCGATGATCAGACAGAGGCAGGTTCTTCTAATGATGGTAAGATCTAGATGTTCATTTGAGACCTCCCTAGTTTCAACAAAGTGGGTCCAAATTTGTCCGTCAACCATTTCGCACTGAATTTCATGACATCTTAACACCTAGTTAACATAGTTTTAGGTTTCGGCCGAAACCGACCGGTTTCGGCCGTTTCGGATCGGTTTCGGAGGGGACCGGTCCGAAACCACACGTCAGTTCTCGGTTTCGGCCGTTTCGGCCGTATCGGCCGGGGTTTCGTCGGTATCGGCCGGGGTTTCGGCCGTATCGGTCGGGGTTTCGGCCGGGGTTTCGGCCGTATTGGCCAATACCGGCCGAAACTTGTCCGATACCGACTGAAACTTAAAAAAATGAAAACAAAAAGAAAGAGGAGGAGGAAACATCACCAAAATCCAAAAAAGAAGAAGAAACGAAGAGATGGACGTACCTCATGGCCACTAAAGGCTTTCCATTTAATTACAAGCTTGACATTCAGCCACTAAAGGTTTTCCATTTATTTACAAAGTTATCATTTTCAGCCACCAAACCCTTCCATTTATTCAAAAGCTTGCCATTCTCATTTATTTTCAATCATGTTGATCAAAAAAATGTAATATATTTAGCATAATACTTTTAACAAAATGTGTAACTAGTAAAAAAGTATTTGTGCTAATATTTGATAATATTTGATAGTATTTAATAGAGTTTTAAGTATCTGAAATTACCGATACCGATGAAACGAAACCACCGTCCGAAACCACCGAAACGGACGATACCGATACCGAAACCTAAATTTTGGGAAGAGCGATACCGAGACCGAAACCGAGACCTAAAACCTTGCTAGTTAACACTTATAACTGCCCTAAACATTGCTGATTCCCTCCAGAACAGATACTTTACAATGTGGAGGTAATAAAAATTTCAAGTTAGAAAAAAAAAGGAAATAATCTGCTTTTAGTTTACCATGGAGTCCGTTGTACAGCCGATGATCATTGCTTTTCCACTGTCGGTCCCTAGCTAATTAATGCTGTCTCAATTTCAGTTCACATCCTGAAGAATCTGATAGCCCAAGATGATAGTCACGCTGCAGGCACTCCACCAAGAGGTTAGATGCCTACATTTTGACAGTCCTTCCCCAATTCATGCCATCCATATTCACTGTATGCAGAATGGTCAACAAGATTTTGCAATTTTCTTGCTTTTGTTCAACTTTGCTAGGGGTGATTTGTGTCCTATTTTCATCAATTTTATGTGCAATGTAGGATATGCTCAAGTTATAGGGAAGTATGGGCATTGGACTATTCACAAAATTGATTAATTCAACTCTTTTCGTCTTAATCGATGCTTTAAGTCTCCGAGATTCCTGTTGTTGGTGAAAAAGCAATTAAAAGAGCAACTGAATCATACCTTGTGATGGAATAATGTAACTGGCCTTGCTCAATGACTCTTGGTTCTTGTCGCAGGTCACCGTTCCTTCTCCATTCTTGCCCCCTTTCGCAGCAGCAAGAGCAGTGAGAAGAAGCTGGCAGCATGATGAACGTGCTGTCCAAAACTTGTCAGCAATCGGAGGAGCTGTGACCGATTTTTTTGGGACGATATTGACATGCCTTGAGAATGCATTGCTTTCCTTTGTCTTATAAATCGTTGCATTGTAAACAATTCTGTAAAATTCGTTGCTGTCCAAAATTGTTTGTTAATGTTGATATCATGGGTGGGTTTGCTCAATAATAGGCAATGTGATAAACCATTCTCCTGTGATCGAATTGGTTGGTAAATCATTTCTTTTTGTATAAATATTGTGTCCCCTTTGGTCTCTCTTAGTGTTATTTTGGTAATTATTTTATTAAATAGTAATGCTATTAATACTATGGTACTATAGAATATGAATAATATACTTTCAATTTCTTTTTCAATATTTTTATCTTGAACGGAAGAGAATTGTGTGTTATATGTTAAAATTGTGACCTCCCTTAGATTCTGAAGCTACTTTTACTGCTTAGCTGTGCAATTTTTTTCCATAGAAAAAGCAAGTTCTGTGCTGCTGATCTGCTGCTAGAAAATGATTTGATCTGTTCTCCCAGTTACCCTGAGCCCTGATCATGTGGATTCATGAGATGAACTAAAGCTCTTTCATCATGAATAATCTCCGGCACATCACAAGAGAGAAACAAAAGAAGCAGACCATAGATCAAGTAGCGTGTTTCAAGGCTTCCCTCTATCTCAGATTGCCCATGTCGATCACTCACTCCAATTCCGTCATTTAGTTGTGGCAAACGTTCTAAAAATGTACTGGACTCAACACAGCATGGATCCGCTTCAGGAAATAAAAACTGACTGTTAGAACACAGATTGATAAACATTTTCCAAAAAGTAACATGATTCTATTACAATAGATAAAAGACCAATAAAAGAAAACATGAATTAAATTTAAGAGCACTTGCCTTTTAAAACCAATCCAGAGAAGTGACAGGTCCAAATATTTGATACAATTAATCGCATTATTTTCTTATTAAGTGCATTGTATGTCACTCCTTTACTAACAACAATAAAATCAGACCTTATCTAGGTGCCATGCACATATACTATTTCAGAATCCCACTGGATGATCTCAGAGATACCAGCAGATTTAATAGCATATCCAACGAAATCTTATGTTCAAAGCTCCTCATAACCTTCTCCCTCCATTGTCTATTTATTTGTATGATTCCTAAACCACCATTAGCGAACACCCTTTGCCGAAAAGCTTCAAGAAGACTGCTCCTTCCTCTGGAACCAACAGGCAAAACCCTAAGCAAAAAAACACGGTATATATGTTGTTTTTACTCTCTTATTATGAATGCATAATCTTCTTTTTCTTCTCTCTTTGTTTCAGCTTCTGGTCAAATATGCATCTGTTCACACAACAAATCCATAATGCATTTAACTTCAACATGTTGCCTATGACTACAAAACCATAATCTAAATGGCCATGTCCACTAATTTTTTGTGAACTTGTTATATTCTTCTCATACAGACATCTTTTAAAACACAAAATACCCGTGAATTATCTATTATCAGATATCAAACATCCCAGATTGGTACTAATATGTACCTATCTCAAAAGCGAAAAGAAATGAACATCTGGTGAATTTGGTAAAGAGTTATTGTAATTTGGCCCTGATAAAAATGTAACTATAATAGCAATCTAAGATTAGCAACAATAGAACTGTTATTTTAATCATTCAAACGTTGGCCTTTTTCTTCATTGAATGTTTGGATCATACATCATATTTTCTTCATTGAATGTTTGGATCATACATCATACGCTATTCATTCAAACTAATCTCCTGGTGTTCATTAGAACTGAAAATATTTAACTAATGATGTCGCATAAGTAAAATATTTTTCCATTAACTGGTATTTTATGAATTTAAATGCAGATTAATGGGAACAAGAGTAGGATTTAAACTTTTGAGTACTTTTTCCTGGTCATTACCAATAAAAACCCGAAACTTTCTGATCCTTTCTTGTTTCTTTATCTTGTCTTTTTTGTGGCTAGTTCGAAGGCGCCGAGAGGTTTATTATCAAGACCAATATGGCTTTTAAAGTTCTGCAATTCCTCAAGGTATTTCATTTTTTTCTCTTCCTTGTAAAGACTTATAAAGCTAACATGCTCTTACGTATTCTTCGACTCGCCTGCTTTCCCACTTAACCTTTATAACAACAGACTAAAAATTCTCTCTGATTCAGACAAAGTATTGGCATGTAATTGCAACTTAACCTTTATAACATCAGAAGCATATTTCTATCGCATTTAGGGTTTTTTTCTATCTTTAATTTTTACAATTTATTCCTGCTTGTTTGGCAACTTAAGGTTGGAAGATATCTGAAGAAGGTGATCAAGGATGAGACCATAATGAAGAAGAGAAAAGTTTGGCAAGGCATTTCACATGGGTTTCATGTAGTTGAAAGCAGTGAAGAAACTGATGACCTTATTCTTGCTCAAAGGGAACAAGTACAAGATTTGGAGATCTGGCTTTTTGGAGCATTTGATAAGAATCTGGGATACACAATGAGAAAATACTTGCAGTCAAACATCTTCAATGGGAAATTGAATGGGGTAAATTATGAGAAAACTCGACCTTTATACTTCTGAAAATGCAATAAATGAAAAAAAACATAATATCAAGAATATCAAGCTTACAACGTAGTTTGATACAACGGACTGCTCCATTCATGTAGTAAAAGGTTTTAGAATTACAACTTTTCTGAAGAGATGTGTTCAGGCTTTGCTTGCATTATATTTGTGTTACATATTTCTATTAACATAAAATTGAAGCAAAGAATAGTTCAGTATTCATACCTACTTGAATTCAGTTAACATGGTAATTAACAATGATTTCTTATTTTTTGTGGAGAATAAGCAATAGCTAGAGCTTTCGTTACACTCTTCTGATATGGGTTAATCATTACATGATAAAAGTAATTCAAATTTGTAACACCCCGAGCAAGAATGTTTAAACAGTAGCCATGGTTCCTCCCTAAAAAATATTAGCTATGATTAATTCTTGAGTCTCTAGCAATTCTTACATACCAAAACCCTCTTATCCCATATCCGATATGAGACTTTCTTGTTTAGGGTATAACATCCTCGTCATACTACAACTTCAACAAGCAATGTAGGATTCTAAAGGTGGCCTCCACAGACTCAAAAACTGGCCCCCACTAAATCTATATGTGGCATGTCACTTATACTCCATATACCTCTTAGCTTCGAGTGGTACTCAGTTCCTACAGTTCTGGATAGTATTAGGCGCAGATACCATTTGTAACGTCTTTACGGAAACGTATAACAATAGCCATGGTTCCTCTCAAAAATGATAGATACAAGAATTGGGTTCAAACAAAGTCCTATATACCTGACCCTCTTATCACATATATGATATGAGACTATTTTCTTAGAACTTCAGGTATTATAAAATTACAAGTGCTGAGAATAAAGTAAGAGATTAAAAGATACAATACTAAGAAGCCATTTCAAATCACCATATGCTAGTATAAAGCCATATATTATCAACTTTTGAATAAACAAAAGAGACAATCTTGTTGGCACTAAAACCAATGCATGAGATAGTAAACCCCCAATATATTTATATTTGTTATGATTCATTTGATTATATGTTTTAGAGTAATTTGCAAATGTGATATGACATACCGGATATTTTGGTAATTTTTTCATATCTTACATCCAGAATGTTATATCAAACATATCCCTAAAACTGCTATTGTTCACACAACCCACCATCCGATTGCCAAAATAGAAAATCCTAGGATCCTTTGTCACATCATGAATAAAAACAGATTAAATGGACAGTCGTGCTGGCAAGAACCCAACTCGCTTCTTCTGCCAGCACCCAATCACCTCCCCTCGGGAAAAAAAAAGAAGAGAAGAAAAAGAACCACTTCCACCCGAAAAAAACAAAATTTCAAAAAAGAAAGAAAAGGAAAGGAAACCCTATCACCATCAGTGCCACCTACCTAGTTCTAGGTCCAAATAATGCACAGTTCACTTAGGTCCAATTAATGCACAGTTGCCAAAAATTCTCTATACAAACTTGTACAGCAAAACTTGGTCTCTTAAGCTGCATAGAGCAATGGAAAATCTGAAATGTAATATTTCATCAATAAAAAATTTAATTTCGGGTTAGAGGATACACAGCCACTTTGATTTTCAATGATAACTCTTCTTGTGACCAGCCAAATTGTATTAATCTAGACAACTCTTTTTCTTGCGACTTGCATGGTACATATAGGCGCAATTTGTCCATGACGCCAGCACCTCCCTCAAAGAAACATGATATTCTCTTTTTGATACCAGTAACCCATAAATAGACGCCATACTACGGTCTTAGCCTTCATGCTCTATGGAAAATTCACAGAATGCAGTGTGCTTCTTTATTAGTCATGTAGGGGCTACCGCATATAGCACACATGCTTTATGGTGCCACATGTTAGGTTAATGCAGATTAATATGTGGCAGAATATTCCAGGGTTTGCATACACTGATTATAATTACTTATGTATTATTAAAGATCCTTGCTTTTGTATTATTAATGAACATTGCTTTAATATTTTGATTCACACATCTGGTTGATGTCAACTCTAATATGGATTATTTCCCGTAGAAAATCTAATATGGATTATGTTCTGTAGTCTCAAATTGAAAGAATAGCCACTGATACAATGAAGAAGTCCTATCTCATCACAACAGATCAGATGTATGAGGGAGAGCAACACGAGGTCGGAGGTTTCACAACTGCTCTTGTCATGAACACGGAGAAATTTGTGGTGGCAAATTTTGGTGGGTACAAAGCTGTGCTGTGCAGAGATGGTGTAGCGACACAAATAGGGAGGACATATCGAAGAGTTAACAGAGGATTTCGGTCCTTAACAGGTACATATATTCCCCTCGTGATGCCTATTTCCTATTTGGGAGCCTATCTTTCGCTTCTAAATTTAGTACTTCAGCTTCTACGGCAGTCTTATATAATCTTCTATCGATTTCATATTAATTTACAAGTACCATTTATAGTATGGATTTGACACCTAAACCATTATTTTTACTGTTTTGTTTGATTGATATTTCCTTTCAGTTTCCCGGAATTATTTTTCCTTCAAGAAGATTATACATAAGAAACATGCAAGCAACAAACTATGGACATTCCTAAAGAATTAGTCCCAAAAAATAATGATATAAAGTGAAACAACATCATTTCCAAGTTTAAATTAGTAGATAGGAAGCACCCATAAGCCCAAGGAAGCAAATCATGCCCTATTTGTCATCTATCCCAAACATAGATTTACTGGAAACTCAGTCTAATAGAACGCTTGGAAGCTTGAAATCTGGCTAGTTGGAGTATTCAGGAAGATGATAGATACATACATGAGACCATTATTGTGCATGTTCTAGAGGAAATTTTCTCCAAATGCATATTGTATTCTATGATTAGGAAAATGATAGATACATTTTGGAAATGCATATTGTATTTCCAAAATGCATATTGTATTCTAAAATGCATATTGTATTTCCAAATGCATATTGTATTCTATGATAGACCATTATTGTGCATGTTCTAGATGCATTTGGAAATTTTCTCCAAATGATAGATACATACATGAGACCATTATTGTGCATGTTCTAGAGGAAATTTTCTCCAAATGCATATTGTATTCTATGATTAGGAAAATGGACAAGTGTCACTCTCTAACACGGACATGGGGTGTTGGACATGCAATTATTCAAACTCTAGACACGAGGACACATATACATATGGATACTTCTTCAGGATATTTGAATATTTGCATCATATAAACACATATTGTGGGTTGATATTCATATCAAAATGCACTTTACCAAATGATATATAAAGCAATAGTTTTGTCAAAAGAGGGTACAACGAGGTCCATGGGTACATATTTTAAGGTTCATACATATTTTTAAGTGTCTGACATGGATGGACACGTGTGCTGTGTTCGAGTGTGTAGGACACGACAAATATTCCCAGTTGGGGGAATGTCCTACATATCATAGGTTGTCTTGAGCTAAATCAAAAACCAAGCGTATCAAAACTAATCACATCTTCCAATGAACTACCGATGCTAGTTACTAATCGTATATGTGGTCAGTTCTTAAAATACTCTTTATGATGTGAAGATACTAATTCTTATTTAATTTCAAAATGTGCATACTGTGTTCTGATAGGTATGCTGCGCATGAAATTCCTTAACTATAATGGCAAAAAGTCACAAAATAGCTCAAAATTCAGTGTGACCACCCAAAAAGTTGAACCTGAGTTTGAGTTCATCATCTTAGCCAGTGACGGCATTTGGGAGGTAACAAGTTTCAGAATACTTACACACTTCCATTCTGTTCTCTTCATTATGATTTTTGCAGTTAGTACTTACATATGTTAATTAATAATCAAGGGTCATGAGCAAATTTTTGGGGCATCTATTACAGGTGATGAGCAACCAAGAGGCCGTAGATCTAATAAGTCACATTGAAGATGCCCAAAGTGCAGCAGAGATTCTTGCAGAGGAAGCTATCACAAGAATGAGCAAATCAACCATCTCATGTGCTGTGATTCGTTTTCATTGATATTACAAGGATTTGTTGAATAGATTAACGTCAAAGTTTGTAGTAATATGTGCAATTACTATAACAGGGTGTTCCATGCAATAGGAAACAGATTTGTTGTTGGCATATATTGAAGAATTTATGTTACAAGTTTAGCACTATCCAATCAGTAAATGCCATGGGCATCAAAGTGACCAGATTTTTGACAGGCAAAAGAGTGTTCAAAATCTCATCTAGTGCAAATTTTATCATTGTAGAGTTAACGTTTAGACCAGTAAGTAAGAAATGTCTGTGATGAGAAACAAGAGTAAAACAAAACAGTTGCAAAAATTGTGTTGGGTGTCGATATCTCCAACCACCCAGCACACAAGATGAACACACACAAAAAAGAATGCGCTCATCACAT
Source organism: Scilla litardierei (assembly GCA_030789695.1). Classification (NCBI taxonomy): domain Eukaryota; kingdom Viridiplantae; phylum Streptophyta; class Magnoliopsida; order Asparagales; family Asparagaceae; genus Scilla; species Scilla litardierei. The sequence goes on along the minus strand of CM061138.1, from coordinate 3,739,433 downwards.
TGTCCAGGTGACCCAAGTTCAACCTACATCCATAGGGTACCGATAAAGAAATCTAATATATGAAGAGAGGCAAGCTAACAAGAGAACTCACCATCTCACTCATATACATCCCATCTGTATCACTCTTCTCTAGCTACAAACAAAAGAGAGCCAAAGCTAACTCACATTCTCTCAATAAGAGTATATATGATGCAATAAGGAAACCCGGCACTATCAATCATTTAGTTATAGCCCATGACCCTAGACCAACAAATGGGCATCCTGATGTATTAACCATAACTGGGGCACAAAGTCCCTAGAATGCTCAACCGGATGTGAAACACAACCACACCAAGATGATTCTTTCATCAACCAATTTTAGGAACAAAAACTGAGAAAGCCCATGATCTTCGGCTATTCTTATTTTCTTTATAATATTCATCCTGATTTATCTTAGATTAATGGGCAAGCACTAAACATACAAACATAATGCATACAGTGCATTAATAAAATATGAGATTAGATAAACAAAAATTGCTCCCATTCCGTTGTCCCATATATCACGGTGGATGAACCTATGGAATACTTTCTTGTCCCATGAACCATGTGTTATTTATATTTATCACCACAAGGGAAGGGTGATATTCATGGGACATTTTTAGCGACTTGTCAGTACTGTAACATTATTATCTATAAGATTAACGTGCAAAGATAGACATTCATGGGACATTTTTAGCGACTTGTCAGTACTGCAACATTATTATCTACAAGATTAAGGTGCAAAAATATTGACATAAATCACTCCCTAGAACTGATGCACCATATCACGTCGATGCACTTCTGAGATAATTTTTCATTCTCAGGAGCCTGTTTTGTTGCTATTTATCTTCCTCTCTAAACAAACTATTAATCACCATACGGAAGTGTTCCCTCTCTAAAAAACAATTAATCATCACCATACGGAAGTGTTCCCTCTCTAAAAAACTATTAATCACCATACAGAAGTGTTCCGTTCCTATGACATATTTAGTGATGTGTCTATGCTGTAACATTAGTATATATCAGTAGAGTTTCTGCATGGCAGTAACAAAACCATAAATCAAAATTGATCCCCTCTTCTTCTAAACATTCATCATTATCACGTAATGGCGTGTCAAAATCCAATTGTGAAGTGCATTGCTCTCTCTGAATGAACAGTCCATAGCACTCCTAGATGATGCTGTTTGCTTTCCAAGTTGAGACAGCTGATCAGAAAGTCCATCCAGCAGACAGGAAAGTCCCAACCAATACGATAGATCACAAGACTCAAAATTTAGCACCATGCATCCAGTTATTATTGTATCTCATGGACTATTGTGGTGAAGCAGCTAAATAATAGAATTAACTAATGTAACTTAATTTAACTTGGAGTTGCAAGATCCCTCACTGTATTGAAACAATGCAAATATCCCGCATCTTCTGATTAATCTTGAAAGGGTAGCTTCTAATGTGCCGCTACCCAGCACAACTCCCTTTCTTTTTTGTCCTACTCTTATTGTCTATATGTCATCCATTGTTGGCAAGGTATGGCAAAGCTTTGCCAACAGTTCGTGGCCAAAGTAGGACCAATAATACCTGAATCAAAGGCCAATAGTTGGTACATTTTGAGAAGTAATACCGAGGAAGGTCAAATTAAATTGCTTGGCCATGAATTAGTATCACAAGGCCAATACTTAGAAGCCAAAAGAGAGAGAGAAAAGAAGGAAAAGCAATTAGAGATTCATTCATGGGGGAACAGTACATTTGAGACATTAATATTATTTATTAGAGTAAATCATATATTACAACTGATTTGACTCTTTATTGTGTGTGATGTATGTAATGACCCCAACCCAAATTCCTTATATGTTTGTATACAAATAATTTGTTTAAGTTTCAGATGTTTATCAATTTTACTTTTCAAACTTTTCTGGAATTTTTTTCCAACATTTTTTGGGATTAATTTGAATTTGTAATCGATTTTATACATAAACCCATTAACCCACAATCATAACCCGATCCGAAACCCAACTACCCCGCACATCTTCCATACCCCCACTCATACTAGCCTACTAACCTCATTTACTTAACCTCACTCAACCATTACTCCTCAAAAATAGCTCAACTGCCCACATTTTCTCGATCCGATCTCTATATATAAAAAAGAAAAACGTCAACTTAAATCTGAACCCAAAAGCCTTCTATTCTCTATATTTCCCCAAACATCATCATCAGGATCATCTCCATTAACATCATCACCAATATCTCCTCATCTCCTTCTTCCTCTTCTTCCAGTTGCAGGACGCAGCAGCAGAATGCAGGAGCAACAACACATGCTACTGTTGCAAGAAGCTGCAACAGAATGCAGGAGCAGCAGCACCTGCGCTAGTGACTACTGCAGCTGTGACAACGGCGACGGCACCAGCAACCAGCACCAGTAGCAGCAAGCTGAAACAGCGAAAGCAGTAACAACGCACATCACGTGTTCAACAGATTATTGCAATGACAATTGAACCACCATAATATCCCGAACCTATGCTCTTAACTTTCAGTATTCTCTATTTGTGTTAAATATGTTTGAATTGATTTCTTTTCATTTACTTCAGTTTTCTTTTGAATTCATTGACTCTTTTCTAGATCATTTTATTATTGCCAAAATTGCTTATGGTAGTATGTAAACATTAAAAATAGTAGCACTCATATTACTTCTATCCTTTGCTACATTTAGCGATTAGTTTATATGATCTTATTAGGTTCTTGCAGAGTATCAAGAAGTTTGATTTAGGGTACAGTTAGTATTAGTGTAAGTTCTTGACTATACTATTGTAATTTTTTGACTGTTTATCTTGAAATATTGTATTAGTGTAGTTAGAACAAAAGATGCAAACTAATTGTTGAAATATTCTTTTATATTATCACTTTGCAAAATTTTAACAAAATATCAAACTGACGTTGTGCTTCATGTGACCGTGTAGGCTCTGAATCCTCTCCCATGTGGGCTCTCAAGTTTAAGATAAGCAAACTGCAAGTGCTCGAACTCCTTATAATAAGGACAAATCGGTCGCTCGGTCGATGTACTAAACTACAATATACATTTGTCACTTGAATCATGTACTTTTTTGCATCTACCACGAATACCAATATATCTGTCTCCTCTATCTCCTCTGATAGCTCCCCATGCACTTTGATATCCACATGATATGTGGCTAATGCTGATCTCCCTCCCAAATTCCAAGCCTCAAGACTCCAGCTATTCTCTAGAAAGATTTAATGTAATGTGTGGAAAGTCTCTGGTAAAGGTAGTGATAATGAAGGGATCCCATATATGATATGAAAACATGCTACTGCATACTCTCTAGATGTACACCTCTCAAAATGCTAAGATTACCATATGTTCTATCTGCTCATTCATCTTCTTCACAGATGTCGAGATTGAAAAAATGAAATTAACCACCTTTTGTAACTTGTGGAAATTAGTGTAATACTTAAAAACAGGGGCCGAGAACCACGGTTGAAGCAATAGCCACCAGAACCCGAAGACCAAGCCCCGGTCAAGAAGAATCAAGAAGCCATCAATAACGTCAGGATTACAAGCCCACATTCAACCAACAGAGGCATAGCCTCAATCGAAAACCCAAACAGCGCGAAAATTGAGCGCGGCGGTGAGAGTCGCCGCCGGGCCCAGTAAATCAGCCAATGACCTTAATCTCATGGAAAACTTCCATCAATTAGATCCATTATTTATCATTTCATTTTACCCCAAAAATTTTAATACCACTTTGAGGAAAAAGAACCCCTCAAATTAATTAACAAACAGAATTCATGCTCAAAGTAAATTCTTAGAAATTTAAGAATAAATCACATGAGATTTTAATATCCCGGCATGAATGAAACTAAGGAATATCACATATTTCCTTTATCAAGTGGAATTCCAAGCAACATATATCAATTACCCACTTTCGTCGAAATAAAAATTAACCGAAAATTTTTAGGACAGTATAATGTACCGTGAATCGAAGCTGACGACCATCAAAATTCCCGATCAAACCCTATCATATCGCCGATCCACGGCTGTAATTTGCTTGGACATTGAAAAAGTTGAAAGCTTTGATAAGATCCGGACTCAACCAGCAGTCAAGCAAATGAGACGAAATCTGGAAGTTTTTGAAAGAATACGAAATTTTTTGCGAGTCTAAAACCCATGAAAACCAAAGATGAAAGTTATAGAAGATGATTTAAGCCGTTAAAGAAATCATGGTGGATGTTTTGTGCAGATCGTGGCGAGAGAAGAGGCGTAACGCACAGAAGAGGAGCAACATCGGTTGGTTTCAAAAATTAGGGTTAGGGCTTTATCTGCCGAAAAAGAGAAGAGGGCATGGGTTATGCAGCTGACGTTTAAAAGAAACAAGGAAGAAAAAGGAAGAAGGTTTGTGTGGGCCTTGGCCAAGTGTGCCCTGGTGCGCTTGGTTAGGGACAAAGAGTAAAAAAGAAAAGAACCGAGAAGGAAAAAAAGAAAAAAATCCTAAAAATTTTATAGCAAAATACGGAACATACCCTCTCTCTTTGATCAACGTTAGTCTGTAGGGGGGACTGGCGGCTTGCTGAGAGTTTGCCAGCCCCCCGACAGGCCGTCAGAGGTTCAGCGTCCCCAGGCGAGGTCGCCTAGGGCCCGCAGGCGAGCCCCGACAGCTGATCCTGGTTGGGTTCGCTGAACCCCGACGAAAGGGCCTGGATGTCATGACCCCCTTACCGGCTCTGCCAAAGGTCACCGGCCTCCGATATGGGCTCACATGCTTTCGCTGAGTTCGGATCTTTGTCGTTTGCTCCCTTTCTTCTCCAGACTTGATGGATCTGAGCTCGTGATCTTCAAATCTAGTCTTGTGGTCCATAGATCTGGCTTCCAAGTCTTCGCAGCAGAGGGATAACGGCGATCAACCTCCGTAAAATCCTCTGCTATTAGACACTGCGTCTCCACGAATCTGCTCCATCTTTTGCTCCACCGCGGCTGTCGACTACTCGAGAGCTTGCTTTATCGCGGCTCTGAGCTCCTCCGCATCAAAAATCGGCGTCATGAATCGTAGAGCTCTGATACCAATTTGATAGGAACGACTAGTGTTTGGAGAAAGAAACTTGGGGATTTGACAAAAGAGATACTTTTTATAACAAATAACACGAAACGAAAAATACAATTTGGTCTCAATTAGAGAGGAAACCACTCTCATACCCGTATATTAAAGATAAAGGGCTAACTCTCCAAACCTATCAACTAAGCTACTCATATTCTCTCTTCTTCTTCTTCGAATTCAACATAATGACCATCCCTCACCCTTACTCCCATATAAAGAGCTGATTTGTCCAATATTACAAAAATACCCCTAAAGCCCAATTTACAAAATTGACCCTTGAGCCCAAAATTACAAAATCATCACCGGTGTGGCCGCAACCCGCATTCCCAACAGGCTACCACATTGTCGAGGGCGTATATTAAATTTCAAATTCATGGAGCAATATTAGCAGACTAATAAATTTCTTATGTCCTTACATACTGAATGACCCGAAAAATGTAATATTCTACTCATTGGAACTCTCCATCTGTCTCAGCTGGCAATAGACATTGAACGGCATTTGCACATGTTCATGCAAGCATTGATGTCAAGAAGATCTATTGAAAATACATGATAAACCTTGGCATGACATATATAGGCAAATTTATCGGCATTTAGATCACAATGTAAGAATAAAATAAAAAAAAGAGGTTACCTCTTTCAGTGAAAGTCAGCTAATACATTGGCTCTACACTCCTTCGAATGTGTTGACAGTATGCACACATGAGCTAATCTTCTTTGTATCCCCTGCATTTATAACAATGTGTGATTCTTAAGGTGTTTAGTTGCTAGAAGTTTTGAACACAAGGCAACCCAAACCTGGAACCATAAAACAAAAGCTATAGCATAGACCAACCATTCCAGGAAATCACACTGAACCCAAAAAAATGAGTTGAAATAAATTCCATCTCCCTTAAATATCATAGCATAGATAACAAATGGCGTGCATTCATAACAACAGCACAGATCAATAATAAACTGCAAACTAGGCCCTCTTGCACTCTTTTCCCAAATCCTTTCCGAGCAAGCTCGCTCCCACATCTAGCACAAATTTACACCACATTATGAAACTCAGAGCTCTAGCAATCTTATCCAAAATCCTTCATGATCAAACTTCGTCCACATCTACAAGTTCACATCCTCGGAAAAACAAGGGGAGTAAGCAAAGAAAGGCCGTTCCCCATTAAAGTTACAGTGCATGTCCATTAGCTCAGTACTTACCAAACAGTAGGAATAGAGGTTACCCCTTATCTGGAGAAAAATTAGGTCCAGATCCGAATGAAAAGCCACGATATCCATATTACAAACATAAAGAGGCTGACCGCCGGTAGTTTGATTGCCGGGCACCTTGTTCAATATCGCCCGGACGCTGATCCTATGCTTCGGAACATAACAATGGCTCCCAGAATCCTCAACAACCCACACATGCATCTCATTGGACAATATGAATGCGAAATGCAGCAGCCCGCTGGAGAGCCCAAAACAGTGAGCGTACAAGCCGGAGCAAGGAGGCATAACAGTAGGCCACCTGATGAGCCTACACTCCTTCTCTTCGAGATCCAAGACAAAGGTACGCGCAAAGTAGACATCCAAAACGTGAATCATTCCGTTGAAGAAGAGAATTCGGATGTTTGTGATGCAGATTTCAAGAAGCCCCCTTATCTCTACGACCTTTTTCCACTCGCCGGTCTCCGACGAGAAGACGTGGACCTCGTCGGGCCCGTAATGGCTCATGTGATCGCGGGGCATGGGGAAAGACACGACCTTGTAGTGACGCGATTGCCGGGGATCGAAAGCTAGCGCCAGCTCCCTGAAGGACGCCGGCGGCGAGGGTACCTGGGTCCACCTCCTGGTCGCGGGGTTGCAGACGACGAGGGAGGATGCGGCGTTCGAGAGGAGGAATAGGCCGCTGCAGGAGTTGAGGATGAAGAGGCGATCGCGATGGTGAGAGGGCAAGAAGGAGAAGGCGGCGTCGATGGAGGCGGGGTCGACGTAAGACCTCGATCCGAGGCCGAGGAATCGGATCCTGCGGTAGCTGCTGCCACCGTTGAAGAGTCCGGCCATCGCCGGCGGCAGCTTCTTGTGCGAGTGGCGGTCGGAGATGAGCGCCCGCCATGATCGCGAGACGTGCCGCAAGCGGAGGAGGGACTTCACCGGCAGCTTGGAGAGAATCTCGAGCAGAACATCGTCAGGGGGAAGGACCCATCGAGAGGTCGAATGAATTTTCTCCATCGATGATCGATCATCAACACGGGAGCACAGCTTGTGTAAATTTGCGGATGATTGAGCGCAGCCCTAGCACAAGTTCCCTGGCAGATTTTGCAGAAACAACCCTTATTAATAAAAGAATAGAAAACATGATTTTGCAGGAAAATGCCCGTGTAGACGTGCACAGTTACGTAACTATGCACGCCCACTAAAAAGTAAAAACCCCAATTTCTCAAGGGTTTTTGAAATTTTTTAAGGATTGTTACACAAATTATGGATGTTTATTGTACCAAAAATTAAGTGATTCCAATGTTATTTGATACTCGATTAAATCGTTGCAAATTCAACAGTTTCATAATACTACCACCATTTGCAACAGGTGGATCAATTGTCAAATATCCATAAGATTCACTTCATACTTGGAGTTTTGTGGTTTTAGAATGTATACAACAATCCTTAAAAAAATTCAAAACACAATAAAAGAAGCTAGTTTTTTTGTGTGCTTGCACATATGACATGCACATATTGATATTTGCAAAAATAAATAAAAAACAATAAAAAAATTTACAGTAGAACACCATTGACTTATTGACTTGCCCGTCTTGTCTCCAAATCAGACTTCAACAATTTTTAGTCTGAGATTTGCTACCTGCACCGCATCCCATGCGGTGCAGGTGGGAATCTTTGTTTAAAATGGCAAGTAAATCATATTAAAAATACTAGAGTTAACGTTTGAGATGATTAATTTGCTATTTTTAGAAAAAAAACACATGCATGTACCGCAGTATGCGGTGTAGATAGTTTATATCTTTAGTCTTCTCTTACTTCAACCATTTTTATGTTACTTATTTCCGTACTTATTTCCGTACTGCTTTTGCAATTGGTTGTGCGAGGTATTGAGAGTTACCAATGCGCACAGATCCAACAGCTACTCACGTGGACCACTTTAAAATCTCATCCGTGCAAAATAAAAATCATATTTTTACTTTACACTCAACACAATAAAGCAACTTTTTCCTATTTTACCATCTTCGTTCTCTTCCATCAACTTGCACATGAACAGTGTCCATTTTCCTCGCGTCGTTGTTGTAATGTTGTTGTAATGTTTGTGAGAACGTAATCGCTATTACTTATGTGGCTTGCAAAAAGCAAGCACCCGAGAGGCACCCAACTTGAGGTTTGCGACACGTGCACGTATTGCGAACGAATACATCCACGTTAATAGGGTTTCAATCCAGTCCTCAAATTTCCTTGCTCATGGGCCATGGCACCTTGCGCATGAATTATTTCCCTCACTTTATTGTAATGTTTGTGACTCGCGTTATTGTTGTAATGTTTAGTCGCTAATACTTGTGTGGCTGCAAAAAATAGGCGCCCGCCAAGCAACCAACTTGGATTTTTACAAGTGCGCATATTGTGGGCGCATACATTCACGTTAATAGGTTTTCAAACCAATCCTCAAATTCCCGTGGTGACTTTCAAACCCATCACAAGTTGCTATTTAGACCCAATAGGGTCTTTGAGAACAGACAATGTGGGACTAGGCTTTAAGACGGAGCTAATTCCCATGTTCAAATTTTGGCTTCAAACTAAAGATGAAATACAGACATCATGATCAGAGTTCACAGCTACCACTTTATCCCAATGAACAGATTTCACAGAACTCATGAAACTGATTTCGTCTATGCCAGATCGATGCGTGTAAGTAAACTACTACAATGATTCTACTTATCCAATGGCGCATATTCTAACATGCATTACTCAATCGTAATGATAGATAAATCCAACATGCATTCCTCGTCTCAAACAAATAATGTATCAATAAACTAAAACAAAATTTAATTCCAGCTTAGACACTAAGAAAGCAGGATTATATAACAATGGATCCAACACATTACTCATCCTAAACTGAAAAGGTATCAATAACTTCAACAAGATTTAACTCCAGTTTTGCCAAATTCAAGAGGGCTTGAAAATTTAGTCCTCCCAAAGCAGTTCTTTGAAAGCAGGGAAAATTTAAACCCTCCAAAATTTACTGCATAAACAGAGAAAAAAGGGATCTAAGATGAACTCTGCTTCTTGAGTTTGCCGAACTCTTGCCTGATAGCAGCACCCCTCTGAGAAGAAAATTACAGGCAAGTAAACAACAAGGGATAGCAGAATTAACACGAGAAACAAGGGAGGGTATTTACATTAGCAAAGAAAAAACTGTAATGTTACCTTAATCTTTGCCAGCATCACCCTGAACCTGTCAAAGTCGTTCAAGGAAGCTCTCCTCTTCTGAACAATCAGCTTCCTTCCCCACGAACTGTTCTCCCATTTGTTTTTCACATCTGCAGTCAGGATTTTAAGTGGTCACATAACAAGGCTTCGGTAGTAAAATATTAAAAAGAAAGTATTCCAGGTTCATCCTCTGTAGTTATAAAGCTAATAGTCTCACCAGCTGCTTCCATTGCAGCAATCAGTGACTTCTTTTTCGGAATTCTTGGAATGTCAATCTTTATATCCGTCAGAGTTAACCTCTTGAAGTTCATCTGTCCTCTCACCATATCAGGTGCATCCACTAGAGCCTGAAAATGTTAAAAATAAGTCAAATACATACTCAGGAAATAGGACATATAAGGAATTGAACAAAGGACTCAAAATTGCAAGGCTCAGATTTAAAAAGATAAAAAAAGGGTTGCTACTATTGTACAAGTCTGTCCATGTGTGCATGATTGTGTAAACTATGTTGACCGCTGACCCTAATAAAAATATGATGATATGATACCCTGAGGTTATTCTAATAAAAACTGTAAAAGATGAAAAAAGCACAACAAAGCACAATTTCTCAAGCACGTAAAAACATAGAAATTTGGTTTAAAGGGAAAAGTGATAGAAACACACGGAAGAGGGGAGAAATTAAAAAAGAACAAAGACGATTAATTAAGATGAAGCAAGAGGGATTATAGTTACAAATCTATTAGAATAAATAATTACAATAATAGAGATATGCAACAGAGCTCAGAGAGAACGTAGCGAATTGGCATGTTTCTTTTTGAATCATATTCCAAACCCTGTTCGGTTCAGTGCCACCTTTCTCACATCATAGCAGCGTACAAAAATAATAAAAAATAACTAAAAGAAAAGATAAACTGAAAAACAAAAACAAAAAAAATAGTGGGATCAAAGAGTTTTTTTAAAAGAATTGTCAATCGGAGAAGGACGGGGGGGGGGGGGGGGGGGGGGGGGGGGGGGGGGGGGGGATGGACAGGAGGAGAAGCAGCCAGGGTTGATATATGGCACATGATATATATGGAACATTGAAAACCCTAGACGATTATCTCAGATGACATAAATCTGATCAAACTTAGATGGTTCAATTTAAACCTTAAGGTATTATGGGCCTTCAAAAACTTAAAGATCACTAAATGAACTGTTGACATGCGTATAGCTTGGTTTACTACTGGTCTTTTAAATAAGCTACCCCAATTATTACAGATATGGATTATATATGGGCCCCATCAAGACTGGGCCAGCCTTGAATAAGTTTACACACATATCATTAACATACCAAGACCTTGCTCGTATCATTGAAGGCCCAAAAATCTATATAGCATCAATCCATTAAACGGTTTTTGTCCACAACATATCCTAGCCATTTATTGTGCTATGAAAATTTTAACCATCGATTTTACAAAATCGCAGTAATTGAGTTATCTTATTATATTATGCATATTCTTTAACATCTAATTATTTTCTTCTCTGTCCTTAGCTAAGGATGTGTTGAAGCATCCACTGGTAGTATGTGGGTAATAACTCCCCTGCCGAATATAATTAACCATAGTTAATTAGATGTAATCTCTTACCAACATTTGCTAATATTAGCCTCATTTGCCCATATTTGCCTCAACTAATTTCATTTTCTATTATACATAACCATTATTAGGTTTCCAAAATTCCCAAATAGATGTAGCATTTGACCACCATTTGCATCTATTACTTCTTTCTATGTGTATGTGGCCATTATGCATTTCAAAAACTTTTCATGTGCAACTAAAATTAAAAGTTTAAATTCAAAATAATTACCAAAAAACCAAGAGTTGTCAAACATGGAAAGAACTTCGCATACCTCGTCTCTTTATGTTCTTCCCTTATAATGAAAGTGAAATTAAAACGGGTTTCACCCTTAAAAACACTATATCCATGTATTTTAAAAAAAATGTTTCATTGATTGCACCCACAAGAGCATGAATGGAGGATGATTAAAGGATAAAACAGCAAACACCTTTTCTTATCTACAAAAAATAAAGCTATATTACATTTGAGGATGTTGTCTCATGTGGCACCTTTGTCTCATGTGGCAATCACACAAGCATGCCGCATTGGATGCCACCTCACCCCTCACAAAAAACCATCTGACTTAATTGTGGTTTTGCCGTTGAGGCTTTTCACCCCTTTAGCCCCCCTATTTCCAGGTTTGCTATTGAAACTCTTCTCCCTTTTACCCCAGAGAATACCCACACTCACGCCCACTCTCCTCTCTCCTTTCCCACTGTGTGCAGAGCCCGCATCCTTTGGGTGGGTTTTATTTGGATGACGTGCAATATGTGCACGGATTATTTCAACAGAGAGATCAACAAAAAAATAAATATATATTCAACAGAGAGATCATGCAGACTGCACAAGAGGGACAGACCTTGAAACTCTTTCATTTTCTTCTTAAAAAGGTAAAAAATGCCAAACAATTCAAATTAAGACCTCTTCACTCAATAACGTAAACAGATTCATGTTGTTTCTGGGTTGTTGTCCTTCATTGTGAGTATGAAAGGTTGGATCATCCCAACAAAAAAAACAAACAGATTTAATCAGAATAGTGTTCAAATGATTATTAACAACCAGACTCAGACCAAGGATAATGTAGACTAATCATCCGATTTCATCAAAGATAGGCAACTTAAGCCATGTCATTGACTCATGTCAAATATTTAGAAAACAGAAACAGAGGTGAGCTACAAGCCAATTTACATGAACATCCAAAAATGCACAGTGAACGCTTACTTTTGAAAGACAGATAAATATTAACCCATAGACAAAACTGAAGCTATCCGCATGATGAAAATAAAAAATGTAATGCCAATGATTGTGATACGAGTAGAAGCAAAAGAACTAAATAAACTTCCTTGAGGAACTTGCTTACTCATACAAAGGAATCATGAAATGCAATTTGAAATGTGGAATTAATTTCCACAATGCCCCGGAGATTTGGCATGAAATAAACAGTGCATGTTGAAGACAAATAGTTTAAATAAGTTTCATGAAACGGTTGTATTAACGAGAACAAAAGGATATAGTGTGGATCCAAAAAAACAAGTGAATAAATATGCAGACAATTATTCTAAGGATATGCCTTTCATTTTCGATATGTAACAAAGATCTAACGCTTCATGATTTTGACAAGCAATTACACAGTTCAATCCCACACCAATCAGCAAGTACAATCTTGCATCTCACAAAAATACATTGCATACAATTTCATTAAACATATAATTTGCAAAAGCTCTCCTACTGCAAAAATTACATATTAAAAAACGTTAACACATCATACCTACGCTAATAATACAAAGGCAAAACTAAATCACCAATAAATCAAGAGATTTTATCTTAACTGATTGTCACCATAATTCAGCCAATCAAAAACAAAGGCTACCATCATTATTCTCCCAGTATCACTTGCTTTTACCCATTTATAAAAGAATAAAATCAAAAGATCTTCTCTTGATTGATTGTCACCATAATTCGGCCAATCAAAAACAAAAGCTACCATCATTATTCGTATAAAGGCATAATTTATGGCATTCATCAAAAGTACGAAACAAAATATGAGTATTAGACTCATTATGCCTTCACTGGTTCTTATACATCGTTCTACCAACATTTCGCAATTTGATAGTTGCAATTCTACATGTACAAGGATCCTCCATATGAGCGAGCGGTTATTACGATTGAGGCTGCAGTATCATAAACCATTTGTATGTGATGCATTAAAATTTGAAGACCATTGGCACAATTAAGCCAATAAGTTTGAAAAATATTATTAAATACATAAATGTTCAGCAACAAACCTGAAATTAAAACTGATCTTTTAGAAGAAATGATTAAAAATGAATTTTATCTTCAAGCATAAATCATAACGTTCATTTACTACATGGCAAAATAACTCTACTCAGCTCAAAGATAGCAACGGCCAATGCAATGCACATAATTTTTCACATATAAAACCTAAAACTCTAAACAAAAATTAAAAAAATTACTCACTCTGTTCTGATCGAGGACATCGACGATAACGACAAGCCTGCCGTAATCCTTCCCATAGTTCACAAGAGCGACCCTCCCAATCTCGACGTAGCGCTTGAAAGGCTGCTCGAATTCACAAAAAAAAACAAAATCTTGTTAGAAGAGAAGCCAATGAAGCATATATCGAAATTAATCGAAATCAAGAAATTTTTTTCTAACCATTTTCTTCCAATTGCGATCCTCTCCTCGATTAGGGGTTAGGGGTTTTGCCCTCTCGCGGCTTCAAAGGAAGTGCGATTCGAGAGCGGAAATTATAGATCTTTATATGTGTTGTCACTTGTCTCAACCGTCTGATCTAGGGCTAAGACTACACTAATCTTTGGGTTGGGCTTTTAGAGCCTACATTAATGGTGTCAAGTTTGGGCCCCCAATAAATATTGGGCTTTTGTGCTATAAAGAAGTGGTAATATAAGGACCTTATTTCCACGACGACGGATATTATTAAAGCCAATTAGTTCGGTTTATGAAGAGACTATTTTGGACCTTAGTTCGGATGAAACTTTTGGGGCTTCAGTAGCCGAATTCGGTGGGCTTTTCAAATTCGTATTTCCTTTCAAAAATAGATAATAAATACTATGATAAATCTTATAGTTATGTCTTCACATTTTGGCTTTTGAGTTAATGTCTTCTCCAATGTAATAATATACTCATAATAACTAATAATTGGCCTCTCGGTACCATAGAGCATAAAAAAATATCAAATAATTAAGGGAATATGGTTTAGTTTTTAATGATTTTAATAAATTTGCACGTTTATACGCAGACGCAAAAATGTCGGTTATCAAATATATATGGTATCTGTATATGACCGAATCCAAAATAATAGAAAATAAAAATTATTTGCATTTGCTTTCAAAAATAATAATAATAATTCTCATATCCGAATTCAAATGACATGACATGCCACACTAATTTCATGATACAACATCAGCCATTTTCATCATGCATCCTATATAATCAAAACATAGTCTGCTTTATAAATTTAGTATTTATATCAACTAATATGTATCATGCAATATTGTCTTGGTCCGTACGTAGTTAACAGTGAGCGACAAATTAGTGAGATATTGGAGAAAACCAGCCCTTGATTGCCTTGAGCTCCATCAAAATTCCAGAGTCATGACTGAGTGTTAAGGAAAATATTTATTTTTTATTGGAGGATTTGATGAGTGTTAGCTTTGATTTTTCTGTTTACAATGACGTTGCCGAGTGCATGAGGGGGCAATGAGGGGGCCGTTGCCCCCCATAAGATTTTTTTTTTAAAACCACCAATTTATGCGACGAGTATTCCACAGCCCACATTAGCCCACAACAAAGTCCAAGCCACTAGACATTAGCCCACAGCCACAAGCCGGAACCATATGAAAGACTCGAACTCCAATAGAATTTCAATTAGGGCCAAAGGCATTTAGGGTGTGTTGCAGTTGTTCCCCTCTTCCAACGACGACGACCACGGTTGAAGATTTTCGGTTTTTGAAGAAAGCAGCGTGTTCCCTTCTTCAAACTGTTTGGTCTTTGAAGCAAGCAGGATCCGATTCTCGTCGTCGTCGGAGATCTGGAGGATAATTGTTAACTTTTTTGGGGGGAGATTTGAGGATGATTGCAATATAGGGTTAGTTGTTAGCATCTTAGGGTGTTAGTTTTTTTTTTTTTTAATTTTAGAAAATTAAAAAGTTCTACACATTGGCGAGAATATTTGGGGTCTAATGCCTGCGGGCATGTTTTGGAGGGATAATTTTGCGGGCATATTTTGTGTGAATTTTGGGGGCTAATGCAGCAATGCCTGCGGGCCAGTCTAGGGGTATGTTTTGTGAAAATTGTAAACATGTTGGGAATGAAAATAACCAGAGTCGGTTAGGATTGCAGGTATCTTGGAGATACGCCCATATCTATGTATTCTATCTTTCTACTCTCCTACCATGCCTATAAATAAAGGACTGGGGGTTCCTCCCCCAGCAGTTGATTCATAACACGTTATCAGCACGAGCCTCTAGAAATTTTTCTTTCCTCAAATTTTTTCGTTCGTTGCGAAGGCGAAGGCGAGAGGAGACGGGAGATCTACGAGCGCGGTGCAAGGCTTCCTCAATCGAGCGTCGTCATCCGCGTGGGGCTTCGTGCAACCGTCGCTATATCCGGTGGACGGATATAGAGGTAAAAATCATCAAAACGATGTATTTTAATCATACGTATGATCGCCCCACCCCAAGATCTCACAAGATCGATACGGGGTTTTTGTTTATCGCCCAAAAACGACGAAATTTATCACCCAAAAATCATATTTTTATTATCCGAGGGTTTTTATTCCCCTACTTCGGCATCACCGGCCGTCGTTTGCGCGCCCTTGACCCCCCCCCCCCCCCCCCCCCCGGCCTGACGCGGGGGGGGGGGGGGGGGGGGGGGAGCCGTCGATCAGCCCCCCCCCCACCACCACCACCCCCCACGAAGGGGGCGGCCCTCGCCCGAAAGAAAGGGCGATCTTCGCCCTTTTTGCCCCCCCCCCCCCCCCCGAAGCGGGGGGCGGCCTACGGCATCCGCCCGATAGGGCGGCCTGCCCTTAGGACGGGTCCGCCCGTCCTTGCGCCCCCCCCCCTGCAGCGGGGGGCTGCCGCCGGCAACCACCCGCAAGGGCGGTTTCGCCCGCCCTCACCCCCCATCCCGCCGCCGGCGGTAGAAAGGGGGCGGCGGCGGCGGCTAACCCTGGCCGCCGCCCCCCCCCCCCCCCCCCCATAGCCCTAGTGGGCTTTTTCAGCCCACATAATACAAAAAAATCCTTTTTTGGCAGCAGGCATGTAGCCCGCAGCCGGCCTGCGGGCTTCAGACCCGTAGGCCACATTATTAAAAAAAATTGGCAGCGGGCCTAAAGCCTGCAGCCGGCTTGCAGGCTTCAGGCCCGCAGGCCACATTATTCAAAAAAAACCTTTTTGGCTGCGGGCCTGAAGCCCGCAGGCCACCTGCGGGCTTCAGGCCCGCAGGCCACCTGCGGGCTTCAGGCCCGCATGCCACAATATCTTACAAAAAATAGGGGCAAAGGCTATTTATAAGTCTTAAAAAGAACCTTTTGGGCCAAAAATCAAGTTTAAAAGGGCGTTTGAGGACCTATAAATTCGTGAAAAATCACGGTAAATTATGGGACAATTATCGGGCATATAAGGATTCCTTGGGGACCTTTTGGGGTTTGTTTGGGATGATTTAGTGAGGAAAACTCTTTTCCTCCTACAACGAAAATGTCTATTTTGGGCTCTTAATCAATTTGATTGATTAAACCCACTTACTTTACAACCTTTGCATCGTAATATTTTTTTTACATGCTTTACATCTCTGACAAATTATGTGGATATTATATGCGTGGTTGTGCATTTGTAACGGTCCGTATTTTTTTCAATACAACTATTCACGTATTTTCAATTTTTAAACTATTTTATAATGATTTGTCAGGAGTTTTACGATTTCAAAAATTTCTTATAAAAATATTTTGAAGTACCGGACTAGTTACGGAGTATTTTAGTAAGATCGGATTTCATCAAATACTCAAAATAATCTGATAAAAATTCATTTTCACTTATTACCGTTTTGGCTTAATAAATTTATTTTCTATACAAACATCATCAAAAAAAATTTCAAACTTCTACTGTAACATTCAATGATCATTTAGGGCTTCCCACATTTATTTCGTAATTTTCTGAAGTCAAATCAGTAGATAACCCGCAGACCCGCTTTCTAAACGTTTTGGCCAAAAACTAGTATTCCCGTAGCCGAAACCCTGAAACGGACTTCGTATTCGCCATCCTCGCGACGATACGATCCCGTGGGTATGTTTTCGTAATTTTTCGGACAAGTTTACTAGTAGGGGCAAAACCGTAATTTTGGTTTTGTATTTTACAAAATAAATTCACTAATGGGATTTTACTTTTTACTAATCACCTTAATTACCCTTGACCCTAACCCGATGGCAGCCCATGTGAAACTCACTTCACCCATAATCTTCCCTTAGTCAAGATTTCACCTAAATCTATTTAATTTCATTGACTAAATATTAAACACCCTTAGTATTATAATACATTAATAATCTTATTTAATCCCCTAAACTCACGCACACAGGCATCGCTCTCTCTTTCTCACTCTCCCATTCTCCCTCAGCCCGCTCTCTCTCCTCCCAAGGCCGTGCAAATAGCCCCTCACCCCCGACCCACGGCCACCGCCGAGTTCTCCGCCCTCCGATCCACTCCGCCACCGCTACAAGGCCCCCTTCCCCGGTTCAAAACAGAGAACCCCCATCGCCGCCGCTTGGCCTGCTCCGCCACCGCAACGAGGCTGTGCATCGACCGCTCACTGAGCTTCTCCGCCGCTGTGCTCTCTCCGACGAGCTCCCCGTCGCCTCCGAACAAACCCCCAGGCGACGCTCTTCCCCCTCCTCCGAATGCCGAGGGCCTCCATGCCACCGAAGCCCCCGACGAGCTCGCCTCCGTTGCAGCGTTTCTCCGATCAACGCCGCCCCATCGCACCACGGCGACGCCCTCCGATGCGGTGCCCCGATAGACCCTCTCCCCTCGCTTCGCCTCTGTTTGCACCGCTTCCCGCCGCCGCTTCCCGCCGTAGTCCTCTCCCCGCAGCTGTCCCAGTGCCCATGCTCGCAGTTTGCTCCCTCCGACACTCGACCATCCTCCCTCCGCTCTTGGCTGACGCCATGACGTCGCCATCCGGAGCTTCTACCGCCGTCGCCAACCCGACAGCGACTCCGCCTCATCTCCGACGCCGCCTCGCCCTACGCTCGACGCTCCGACCACCGGTGACGCCCAGCACCTCATCCCCTCTCGCCATCGCCTCGCACAGACCCGCCGCCGCCGCTATGCCGCGCCGCCGTCCCGCCCTCGCCGTGCACCGTCGCCCGCTCCTCCGCCACCGCATCCGCCCTGTCGTCGCCGTCCTCCGCCCTCGTCGACGACGAAACCCCCACGCCCCGCAGCAGACGTGAACAACGAAGCAACGGTATAATATTCTCGATGGCAAACTTGTAAATACGAATATTCATTCGTATTTCGTATTTTTGATTATTTATAAATAGGGTTTTATGGTATTAAATCCATAACTAAATATGTAGGGCCCAGAAAAATGTGAGACTAGTCCAAGAAAATCAGAAATGACATTCTGGACCCAATGACACTAGTTTCATCTCAATCTGACGCCTAATTTTTCCGGAATTAATTTTTAACCCTAAAAGTTAAATATATTATTTTCGTTCAAAAATCCGTAACTTGATATTTTCACGTATACTAATATGTGAGAAAAATATATGTTGGAGCACTCTCCGAGACGGTCATTTTGACAGCTCACTTACAACATTCCGATGTAGATTGCATCCAGAATAAATTGTTGAATAATTACGCCACTAATTGAAAAATAGTTTTAAAATTGTTTTTGGTCTTTTAAAAATTATAAAAATTACAACAAGCTTCAGAAAAATATGTTCTCTTATAGAAAAATTATTTTCATCATACCTAGCCTATATAAAAATTTAGAATGGTTTTCGACAACGTTTCAATCCGTTTAAAAATCAAAACGATCAAGTTTAATCAATAGGAAATAGTGTGTGTACTTAACCGGTTGTTTCTCATGTTGCAGGTACCAATCCCCGTGCACCAGCTTCTCTAGCTCCAACCTCGTCTTGCCACGACGAGCTTGAAATCAGTAAGTCACGACTAATTCTAAAATTAGAAAATTAGTAAGTGTCCTCGTATAAACTAGGAACACCACTATAGCCTCTGAACGGCTACTTGACTTGATCCGAACTAGAGACCTAATCTATTAGGAAAGTAATCAACAACAAATTACTTTGCCAACTTTCAACTCTGGTGATTGTAGCACACAACCATCAACTTGGGTAAAGTGTCTGCTAAACAATACTAGACACCTCAAATGTTGGACTTGTCTTTATTCTCACTTCGCTTGGCCAGCTTGCTTTGGAAAGAATGTCTGGCTTTCTGGTTTTCAATAAGAAAGTCAACCAGTTGTTTTGGTTTGACTAGTAACATGTGGAATATCTTGTGGAACATCTCATGGAACATCTCGTGGAACATCATGGAAGGAACATGTACATAGAACACTTTACACTTCACTGGGGTTTTTGGGGTAACTCATAGTTTGAGAGAGTGTGGGAGTGACTGGAGTTCAATCTTCCCGTCCCGCTGCCTGTGTTTCGGCATACCGTCCCGCTGCCTGAGTTTCGGGAAAATACATGTACCGTGCCTGTTTTTTGGCATTCGTCTGGGTCGCGCCCAGTCAAGAGATGGACTTGATGGTCACATATTGTACTCTCTGACTTGAGTCACGTAGAGTAGTTACTTTTGCACAGTCAATTTTACTTTACGCACTACAGTTACCTTTATTTTACACGTTCCTTGCACGTTACTTACTACACTTGTACAGTCACCAATACTCTACATGTCATACTTTTAGCTACAGTAGTAGTACGTTTCACTTGCTCAGTCTGCTTTACACTTGCACTACCGCAGTACAGAGATTCTCTCCTTTCAGTTCAGTTTGCCTTTACTTTTCAGTTGTGTACAGTTGTTACTCAGTACTTTACTTTTCACTCTGGTCTACTTGTACGTAGTTACTTTTGTCATACTTATGCACTGCTTCTTTTCTATATTTAGAATTGTTGTGACTTACCTACGGTTCCATCTCCGTGGCACCGCAGACGACGTACATATGGAGGTAGATGCTCCTGAGCTAATAGCGCCGGAATTCGACCGCAGCTTCCAGAGTTATTTATACTTATGCACTTTTCTTCTTTGATGTATATTTGTTGGGACATCTTGTACAGTATGGATTGTAATAATTGGACACTATTTGAGTATTTTTGTACATCTCTGCATCGTGGCTATTTTGGTTTCACTGGTAACCTGCAGGACCTGCACAAATATCAAATAAGTAACGAGCCCCCCGGGAGCGGGTCGTTACAGCATTATATTTAAAACTTAATAATTAGTAAGATCATGCGACCGCTCTGCCGTTAGTAACCTAATCTAACGGTGTATGACGTTGCCCAGTGGTCCAATAATTATTAAGTGATTAAATATTTTATCCTCATGTGAATATAACTGCCTGCGATATGTGTGAATGAAAATGTTGATGAGCACAATATTTCTACATGAATTGCTAAATGTGGTTTTTGGATCGGCTGTTTAAGCCCCCACAGTTTATTTCCCGCACTTTTCTTTTATTTTTGAGAGAAATTGTAGTGAGGAATTTATGTAAATGTCAAAGAAAGTAGACCAACTTCCATGGAGACAGAGGCCGCGCTTGAAGCTGGAGATATCATATGGGACCCACGGGGTTTCCAAAGTTGTATTTTCCTTTCAAAGCTGCAAATTTGTATAATTTGGACTATGGACTTTGGACTCTTTCTTGTGGGACTGGCCGATCCACACATTTAGCTTTCCATTAAATATAGCCTCCGCATGAAAATGTTTTCTTTGATTAAAATATTTATTCATGCACGTTTGTGCTCTGCTAGATAAATGGCTAAAATTGTAAGCGTTGATTTCGAAGTGCTGGATGCATCAGGTAGAAACTATCTAAGCTGGCAGCTAGATGTAAAGTTTCCCCGGCGGGCAAAGTCCCTTATTGCTGCTGTGACAGAAAAAGAAAATGTTAGCGATATAGAAAAGGCGCAAGTCATCATCTATATTCGCCGCCATGTGGACAAGACCTTAAAGGCTGAATACCTTACGGTCGAAGATCCACTTGAGCTATGGACTGCCCTTGAGGACATGTATAAACATCAGAAAGATGTTATACTCCCAAGTGTAATGCCCTGCTAAGCTACTGCACAAGTACTAGAGGGGGTGTGAATAGTACTTTAAAATAATTAAGAGGCTAATTCCTAATTACTTGCAAACTCTACCAAACAATGCGGAAAATGCGGAAATGTAAATGTTAGACAACAAAGAAACAATCGCAAACAACGATATTACTGGGTTCGGATCCACCCAAGTCTCCCCGACTTGTTCCCGGTGATCCTACGTCCCAACCACCCGGATCCCCTCCGGATACTTGAGTTAGAAACCCTAACTCAAGATTTCCACTATGAAATACTTGTGAAAAACCTTCACAAGTCAAATCATACACAAAGTAATTTGCGACTCCCACAACCCGGGATCACAACCACACTCTCACAACCGAGAGTGAAACTTACAATATGAATTGAAATGAAATAGAAACTTCTTACCGACAAAATACCAATGCCTTGAGTAATGCTTACGAATTAGGGCAAAGATGATTTTGAGGAAGAAGAAGTGGCACAAAACCCTAGCTCCAAGATGTAGATCAGCGATGGAGAGCTATGGGGATGTTGGTGACCTAGAATCAAGCACTTGGCTTGGAAGGCTTCACACTCAATGAATCTCTCTTTGGAAGTAAGAGTGAGGAGAGATTATTGAATGGAATGAAAGAGCTTTGAATGAGCTTGGAATGATTTCTCTTGATCTCTAAACTTGTAATAATATCAGCCTTGACTGCAATGAATGCAGCCCATCAAGTATTTATAGGATAGAGGAGAGAGAGAAAGAAAAACGTTTCAATTAATGCTCCAACGGCTCTTTTCTGAACCCAACTAGTCGGTCAAAGAACAACCACCGACCGACTAGTTCATCAACTAGTCGGTCGGTCAATTACCGTATACCGACTAATGGAGGAACAGCCAAAAGGTTGAAGCACAGACAAAAGGAACTAGTCGGTCCAATAAGAGTAGCTGACCGACTAGTTTCACAACTAGTCGGTCGGTTACTCAACTGAGACCGACTAACAGATAAAACTGAAGTCTGAGCACAAATAGACTTAGTCGGTCCAAGAACAAATGTTGACCGACTAATTCACCAACTAGTCGGTCGACATATGAGCATAGACCGACTAACGATAAACACTAAGTTAGGTGAAAATTGGCATGAACAGTAAAGCTAAACTAGTCGGTCCAAGAAGGAACATTGACCGACTAGTTCATCAACTAGTCGGTCGATCAATGAACACAGACCGACTAATGATAAACAGTAGCTCAGGCTCAAATGTGCATGTACAGGGAAAGCTCAACTAGTCGGTCACAGAAGCATCACTGACCGACTAGTTCACAAACTAGTCGGTCGGTGAGTCAACTTAGACCGACTAACTGTAAACAGTAAAGAGCTTGGAAATGACTGACAAAAACTAGTCGGTCCAAGAAGCTTTGCCGACCGACTAGATCACCATCTAGTCGGTCAGTTCTTCTTCTTGAACCAACTAACATGCACAAGAAGTCGCGAATCGAAGCGCGAAGCTTCGGGAAAGATTGTATGGACTTCTACTAAGATCCGAGAGCTAAGATATGAGCGTTATGAAGATTTAAACCGTAAGACCTACTCAAGGCTTAACATTCTACGAAAGAAGCTTAAAGACTATAAATAAAACTTGACGATACCGTCTTCAATAGCTTCAATCGAATCTTCATGACTTCTAAAATGGTCCATAAGCTTCAACGAAGCTTTAGGCATACGATCACGTGCTTTGAGAAGTCTTGAGACGTCGTAATTGATATTCATATGAATTTGGCGACGATCTCCATAACTGCGCTCACAAAGTGTTAGTTCACGATATATTTATGTTTGTTCATCATCCAAAACCAAATCCGGGGAGTCCAATATCCAACATTCTCCCCCTTTTTGGTGATGACAAACCAACATAAATAATAATCAAAAATAATAATTCAAATGAAATTTACTTACTCCCCCTGCATTGATGACACGTTAATTCCAAATTAAACAACAATAATACGCATCAAGCAGACGAGTAAAGTATATAAAAGAGAATCGATTATTGAATTATCGAGTACCAAAGGTAGATTATTGAAATATCGGATTTGAAAATCCATTTATATATCTTAACTCCCCCTGAATCTAACATATCAAATTAGATTCTTGGAATAGTGCTTTAAATTATCATTTAGCACATCGTTATTATTATATCTCTCCCCCTTTGGCATTAGCAAAAAGAGCGGGAGGAGATCAACGACAACAACAATGGCTTCAAATAAAAGCACGGGAGTCGTAGAATACGACAACGGTTCAAGTGACACCAAAGAAAAAAATACGAATAAAATCAAGGCGTGTCAATGATACCATAGTCGAAAATCGTAAAACGAAATCATCAAAAACTCAAAGCAATTTTACGGATTGAGTTATGGAATATACTCTCCAATATCAACATTCTTGGTTAATTTAGAGCATGGAAAACAATTCTATGTTTCCAAAGAAGAAATTTCTATTAAACCAAGTCATTTTCGTCGAGCGACGAAATCAAACATCATAGACATAAAAACATATATAATGTGCACAATAGAATGAAATGTCAACGTCGATGTATATATATAAAAAGTATGAACCAGAGTACATCAAAAATATACATCACTGACATACAAAACATCGATCCAACGATCGGGGCACAAAATACATCATCATATCAAACAGATATCAGAGTGTCACATAACATACAACATCATCAAAGTACATCAAAATACATCATCAAAATGATCCAAAAATCAAGCCACCCACACTATCTTACCCAAACTCTCACACACTAGATGTATCATCCAAGGAGCATCGGAGAGTCCTCAAAGAAGCTCAAGAGGAAGCGGCAGGATCTGCAGCAGCAGCAGGCTCTGCAGGAGAAGTGGTGGTCACAGGAACATCTGGAATGACAACGGGAGCGACGGTAAAAGTGGCAATCTCTGGAGCAGCAACAGTAGTGGCCTCGGGAGCTCCAGTCAGAGCATCCACCGCAGGAGCGGTGGCAACAGGTGTGCTCTCGGGGGCACCAGCAGATGAAGCAGCATCATCATCATCAGAAGTGCCCTCGGGGGCACGAGCAGCAGCACGAGCAAGCTCCTCAATGTCCTCCTCATCCAACTCATCCTCGTCAGAGAAAGACGGAGGGACCTCAATATCAAGGTGTCGAGCGATACGGCAGAGAATCTCCTCAGAACGAGCCTGACGAGACTCCAAACGACGGATCGAACGAACGACATCGGCAAGAGTGGTAGAGGGAGCAGCTGAGGCAGAGGCAGAGTCAGACGCTGAAGGTGTCGTCCTCTGAACGTGATGGAGCGCCGCAAGAGACTTCTTGACGGCCGTCGCGTTCAGGGGAGGACCAAGTGGACGCTCATCGTCAGGAGGCAATGTGACACGGAAGTGACGGAATACCAGAGTCAACAAGCACGGGAAGGGGATATGAGCCGACTTCGTGGACTTGCGAATACACTCGAAAGAGTCCATCTTATCGAGTATAATGCGAGCCCAGTAAATCGAGCTCCCCATAAAAATAGCATAGATCAACTTCAAGAAGGGCTGGGACGGT
Organism: Scilla litardierei; assembly: GCA_030789695.1. Taxonomy (NCBI): domain Eukaryota; kingdom Viridiplantae; phylum Streptophyta; class Magnoliopsida; order Asparagales; family Asparagaceae; genus Scilla; species Scilla litardierei. The sequence goes on along the minus strand of CM061138.1, from coordinate 3,714,405 downwards.
AGAGATGAGGAGCCGTACTTGGGAAGCAAGCACGACTTCAGAATCAAATTCAGGACCCATGCATTAGGCTTGAAGGATTTGGAGGGCACGCCAATCATGGCGGGAGGAATCTGGTGGAAAATCTGGGAAAGGACGACCTGATCAAGGGAGGTGATATCATCAACAGAAATGTCAGAGGGGAGGAGGCCAGACGAGGAGATACCCAAAATCTCTCCTAAGATTTCTGCTGTGAGGACTATAGGAGTCCCCAAAACAGTCGTCTCAACAGAGTGGGTCCCATCGTACTGACCCCGGATCCTATTGGCATAGAAAAGTTTTATTAGGCGAGGGTATGGGTGAGGGTTCGCCTTCGGGTCATATCGAAGGTAATCGAGTAGACCGGAGGACGAAAGAAGATCGGCGAGGCCTAGGAAGTCACTAAACTGGACGAAATGCTCCAGAAGCAGTGGTCAATGTTCGATACGGTTGTAAGCCGCGAGACACAAAGGATCGTCGCGACACAACGAGATATCGACACCGCCTACCGGCATCGGAGCCTTTCCCTTAGGCTTACGGGTAGACGTACGAGGTCAGGAGCTAGACTCAGGATGGTGATCACTCCATATTTTACACCTTTTTCCCGTGGATTTGCATGCCATTTAGATCACCCAAATCACGTTTTTCACGATATATCGACGATATTGCGATGCTTTTCACGATTTGTTGTTTTTGTCGCATTTCAGGTGATTTGGCGCGATTAGGAGTGATCTCGAGACGCGCTTACTCTACACGGCCACCGACGACCTCCCCGAGGGATATTTTACTGTTGGAGAGGAGCGGAAGAAGAATGGATGTCGCAGGAGCGACGAGGAGGCCAAAACAATCAGATTGGGCATTTTTTGTGTCCCACTCGGCCGAGTGGAGGAGCCACTCGGCCGACCAGCGAGACACTGCTCGGCCGACCCGTTCAGACACGTTTTCCATGTGTACTCGGCCGAGCGACGGAGACCACATCGGCCGAGTGACGATACCACGTCCGCCCGAGTGGCGCCCAGACGAAGGCCCTCAAAAAGATCGAAGTTACTGTTTTTCGGCCACCTGAGCTTCAGAAGACCCACTCGGCCGAGTGGTAAACCGCGTCCGCCCGAGTGCAGTGAAGCCATCGGCCGAGTGACGACAACTCACTCGGCCGAGCCGCCCCCGAACTGAAGACCCCTGAAGCCCACGACTTACTGGAAAATGACAGGGTTTTCACTCGGCCGAGCGACTTTTGTCACTCGGCCGAGTGCGATGCGCTGCCTGTAGCGAAATTTGCGGAAAACAGGCTGTGCAGGGGCGTTTTGGTCAGGATTTTTAGACGATTTTTGGGGCTATTTAAGCTCTGTTTTTACCCTAGTTTTGGGGGCTATCTCTCAGATTTTTTGCAGCTTTTTGAGTCTACTTTTTCGCTTTATTAATTGTGATTGGAGAAGAGAAAAACTTGGATTTTTGTTGGATTAATTGAAGATCTACATTGGTTTGCATTTCTCTTCCCCAAAAACTCTATTTTTATTGTTTATATCATTGTTGTGATGAATTCCATTGCCTATTTCATTGATTATTTTTGTGCTATTGCTATGATTTGTGAGTAGTCTCCACGTCTCGGGGCGTGGGGATGAACCCTACAAGCCCTATTTCCCATTTGTGTTGAATTGGTAGAAATTGAGCTAGGATTGTTATTAGGGATTAGATTGGGATCGAATTACTACGGATAGCTAGGTATTCATATCAATTGGGATTTGCAAGAGATTGGATCCCAATTTGATAGGAAGCCCTAGAAATCCGAATTGGGTTGGAGTCGGATTTTCGAAGTATCGGTTTGCAAGAGATTGGACCGATACTAGGACCTCCGGTTGCAATTCCGTGCCGATACCCGTTTGCAAGAGATTGGACGGGTAGGAACTATCCTAATCTAGATTGTGGACCGAGTTTGCAAGAGATTGGGCTCGGTGCGCAATTGGACGATGATGTTGATCCTAATGCTAGCTTCCCTAGGCTAGGGTTTGCAAGAGATTGGACCCAAACCTAGGATAGCTATAGACCGGCAACAGCGCGAGAGCGTGAGCTTGGTTCCACATTTAGTTGCAACTAGTTCATCCAAATTCTCATTCTAGCGATTTCGATACCGGTGAACCACATTTATGAAATACGGTGAGTAGTGGGGATTCCCCTTTCCCTAGACGTTCTTTATTTGATTTGATACTTCGCAAATTTGTCTGACGATTGTGACAGGATCACCCAAGGCAATTATCTCTGTTCCTAAATAGCCAGGTTGATCAGGAGCAAGCACGGTCTTTCGTCCTCCCTGTGTTCGATACCCGCTCGCCACCATACCGTGCGCTTGCGGTAAAACTACAACCGTCGCCTCGGGACGTGTATCCGGGGCGCGATCAAGTTTTTGGCGCCGTTGCCGGGGAGGCGATTGTGTTTGATTCATTTTCACCCTAGCTATTCTTTTTCCATTTTTTTATTATTTTCATTATTTCTATTTCTTATTTCTTGTCTAACCCTTCCACGGTACTAATCATTTCTTTGAAACTCTGTTTCCTCTGTGCATGAACACGAGATCTACGGCGGACCCGGAAGACTTACTATTTGATCCCGAGATCGAACGTACCGCGCGGAGACTTAGAGCGGAAAAGAGACAAGATCCGGAAGGGCGATATATGACCAACCCGGAAACTCATGAAGAATTGGCGGCAAGGATGGCGAGGATAATCTCTATTCGCGATAGGCTTCGGCCTAAGACTTCTTCTACCATCTCATCCATTGCCATGCCGGGGTTGGCGGCTGACAAGAACTTCGAGCTAAAGACTGGATTGGTGGTTTTGATGCAACAAGACCCATTTCATGGGAACGCACATGAGAACCCCCACTACCACATCCAACTGTTCTTGTCAAAGTGCGCCACATTCCAGATGCCGGGGGTCTCCAATGATGCTATCAGACTGCGTCTCTTCCCCTTCACGCTTAAGGACAAGGCACTCTATTGGTTGAGGACGCAGGCTGACGGAGTCTTCACTACTTGGGACGAGTTGGCGAGCGCATTTATTGACAAATTCTATCCGCCATCCAAGACGGTGAAGATCCGGAGCGCTCTCATGTCCTTCAAGCAAGGACCACAGGAGACGCTCTATGAAGCTTGGGAGCGATTTAAGGATTTGCAGCACCAATGCCCGCACCACAGTATAGAGGACTGGGAGCTAGTTCATAGCTTCTACAACGGTCTCCAACCGGGGACCAAACAAATTATTGATGCCGCGGCGAATGGTGCAATCTTGTCAAAGACTCCCGAGGAAGCTACGGCCCTAATTGAGGAGATGGCCTCAAATAATCAACAATGGGGCGATGAGCGAGGACACTCCGCGTCCTCCTTAAAGCCAACTAGCATCTACGAGGCAAAGGCCGTAGCGGAGCTCACGAGCAAATTTGATTCTCTCCACAAGGTGGTGGAGAGATTGGAGAAGTTCATCACGGAGCCCCAGGGAGCACCTTCCACCTCCGCGCCGACCAACCAAATGTGTGATTGGCAAGACCAATCTCAAGTCATGTACTCGGGAGGAGAGCAAGGAGAAGGATCCATGGAGCAAATACAGTATGTTGCGGGGAACCAAGGCTATTGGTCCAATCCGGCCGCAAGAAATCATCCGGGATTCTCATACGCCAACAATGAAGGAGCTTTGAACCCGCCACCACCACCACCTCAACAAGCTCGACCACCACCACCCCAACAACAATACTATCCGCCGAGGGGGCCTCCACAACAAAACTTTCAACCGAAGCAACAAGTTCCACCATATAGGCCTCCCGGATACAACCAAGGGTGGAGGAATCAAAATCAAAACCCTCCACAAGCTCCACAACGATCCGACTTCGAAACTAGAGTGGAGGCGTTCATGGTTGAGCAAAATAAGGTGAATGCTACTTTGAAGGCGGGGCAAGACTCCCTTAACACCGTAGTGGCTCAAATATCGGAGCAATTGGCGTTGCTCAATCGGAACACTCAAAGATTGCCGGCGCAACCGGAGCAAAACCCACGGGGCAACACGGGCCACATCAATGTCGTGGTTGCCGTCACTACTAGAGGCGGGAAGGACACCACCCCCGCCATGATTCCTATTGAGGAGGCCGTGGAGGAAAGCTTGGAGCCGGTTGAGCCGATAGTCGAGGTTGAAAAGGAGAAGGAGCCACAAGACAAGGAGAAATCTAGGGCGGAGCAATTAATTGAGGAGAGGCGCTTCATGCCACCGGTCCCTTTCCCCCAAAGGCTCGCTAGAGCGAAAATGGAAAAGAGGCTAGCAAAATTTCTCGAGTACCTAAGAGGAGTTAGCCTTAACATCCCCTTCCTTGACGCCATCGTCGAGATCCCCACGTACGCTAAATTTTTGAAGGACTTGATCTCGGGGAGGAAAAGGAAGGAGAAGATCATGCTAGCCGAGAAGGGCTCTTGGTTCACCAAGAGAGAGAAGGAGCCGGTAAAATTCAAAGATCCGGGGAGTTTTCGGATTCCTTGCACCTTGGGCGGCGTGCCTCTTCAAAAGGCGTTGGTCGATCTTGGGGCTAGTGTGAGTCGCATGCCCCTCTCCATGTTCTTAAAGCTTAACACCGGGACAAAGTTGAAACCCACCGACATGCGCATCCAATTAACCGATGGACGGATAACAAGGCCGGTGGGGATTGCCGAAGACATCCCACTTCAAGTCCCGGGTGGAATATGCTTGCCATGTGACTTCGTCATCATGGACGTTAAGGAGGAGGGAGACACCTCATTGATACTTGGACGCCCATTCCTCGCCACCGCCGGAGTCATCGTCGACGTGCGCGAAGGTACCTTAACCTTGAACGTCGGAAACATTGAGGTGGAGCTCCACATTCCTAAGGCTATGAAGCATATGCCTTATCACGAGGAACTCGACTACATGGACCTCCTTGATGAGGTGATAGAGGAGGCGATTCCTCACTCAATTGGTGCCCTTTTTGATGAAGAATTTGATGAAGGCCCGGATTTAGGCCAAGATGAAAAGATTGAAGACGATTCCCCCGACTTCTCCGCTGATGAAGATGAAGGCGACGCTGATGTCGCGAGGATTCGAGAGCTCTGCAAGCTCTCGAAATTAAAGTCTCCAAAGAAAGCTCCGCCGGCACGGAAATCGGCATCGCCGGTTAAGCCGTTGACCGGGGCAAATGCTAGCTTGGGGGAACCTCCCCCCAACACTATTCGAGATAGGAGACCACCGCGGGAGAACGCTACGCCGCCACGTTCGAATCCAAGCGCGCTCCCCGGCAAGTTTGACGGGTGCATCTCATATGCACCAAACATCCCGCATTGATTGAAAATTATAGGGGGTCGAGATCACGACCTAAAACGAGCGCTTGTCGGGAGGCAACCCGACGGTTTCTGCTTCATTTTTACTTTTTCTTTATTTTCGTTTTTGAGACTTTTAGTGTTTTGAGTCATCCGACCAAAAATTTTGTGATAACGGGTCCTATTTTTCTTGACAGGAGAGAAGATAGGTAGATCATCATGAGGAGGATGAACGAGACGATGAGGAGCGCCCCAAGAAGGCGTTCGACGCTTAAGAGGAGCATGAAATCGACTGGAGAAAGAAAGACGGAGTTTAGAGCCCAAACGAAGACAAACAGCAGAATACAAGGCTCACTCGGCCGAGTATACTAGTCACTCGGCCGAGTCCAGAAGTTCGTCCGGCCGAGCCGCTCACGAACGAGGGAAGTCTGTTGTACCCAACTCTCTGTCTATTTTCCTCATTTCATTATAACTGCTACTCGGCCGAGTATATATATTCACTCGGCCGAGTAAAACGGATACCCTCCTAGGACGAGTCATGCCGAGTAGCTTGAGTCACTCGGCCGAATGGACTTACTCCACTCGGCCGAGGCTGGCAAAGCCACTCGGCCGATGCGATATCGGGGAGAAAATTTCTATTGCCTCGCTCGGCCGAGTGACCACGTCACTCGGCCGAGTCGTAACTTCTATTATATAAGGACCGAGGGGGGGCGCGTTTTTCGAAACGGCAAAATTCCCAAATCGCCCGACCCCTCGGATTCCCCTCGCCCGATACCGCTCGTTCTCACCCCCACTCGCCCGACCAAGCCCGCGCGCGCCGCCGCTCGGCCTGCCACCGCCAGCCGACCGTCGCCGCACCCCGCCCGAGTCGCCGCCGGCAGCCCCGTCTCCGATTACCTCCGGTTCGCTTATTTTCACCATTTTCTTCTCTTTTTGCGTAGTTTCTAAGGATCCGCGTATTAATCGAACCCCAAACCCGAATCAATTCACATATCTATCTGTTATACCCCTATTGCTCCATACATTTTGATTATTACTCGCTGATATCGCTTTTCCATGCGCAGGTTGCTTTTTGGAGCTAAGGGGAGCTCAGGGGAGCTTCTACGGGCTGCTCAGGACTTCGTGGGGGCGCGGACTTCGCACGCTTCCACTACTTAGCACTCGCGGCGTGTTTGGGTAAACTCTTTCCACTCTTTGTGCACACGCCGCACTTTTCACTTTTCGACACGCGCTCGGGGCCGATATGCCGCCCCGGACACGGCCGCGGTCGAAGAGAGCTTCCGCCAAGCGGAAGCGGTCGGATGATGCCGGCCCCTCCCACGAGTTGGAGGACTCTCCTCCACCGTACCCCACACACCCCGCACACCCCGCACAGCCTGCAGGCCCCACACACCCCGCACAGCCTGCAGTGCACCCACAGCCCGCACAGCCTCTCCCTGCCGATCCACAGCCACCACCACCGGCTCCACTGGTCGGGCCGCTCGGGATTACGTTCTGAGACGACGCACACCGCGCCGTCTTCGAGCGTATCTCCCAGCGCTCGATCGTACCCTCCAGGTTTGCACACCTCGCTGACCTAGGACGCCTGGGGGTACTTGAGGGGATACTCACGTTGTACGACAACGTGGGTTGGCGCGACTTCCTTCAGGTGTCGGCGGATACTTTTACCCGCCCGACACTTGAGGTTTTGAGTTCGATCGCCCGGACCGATGAGGGATGCTCATTTAGGTTCATGGATCGAGAGTGCCAGGTCACTCTCGATATGATGAGAGCATTCTTCTCATGGCCCGCAGTCCCCGGTGCCGATCGCGGTTACGGCCCTACCCACATCCCCCCACCTTCTTTCGACGCCGGCGCCTTCTGGGCCCGGATTACAGGCCACCACGCCGCCTTTGACCCTAGTAGGGCCAAGGCCTCGGCCATTGTCCACCCCTGCCTACGTATTGCCCAGCGCCTTATGGCGACCACCTTTCTGGCCAGATATGAGCCGGGCACGATGTCTACGCCAGAGCTATACATGCTCTATGCGATGACACGTCCCAGAGCTCTATCTAGGGATGGACACGAGCTTGTCCCCGTCGTCGTGATCGACATTGCGGCTTGGTTTCTAGACCGTATCATTGTGTCGGTGGGCGCTCGCTCACCGATATGCTGCGGCGGTCTGATCACCTTGCTTACCATGATGACCGGCGAGGACCTACCCGACGACCTGCGGCGAGTATCGGGCCCCACTTCTCTGTCGATAGACGTTATGGCCCGGATGAAGATGCTTCGTCCGCATGGTGAGCGTCACTGGGTCTGGTTGCACGGCCCCTATGGGGCCGATTACATGATTCTCCCGAGCCCTGCTCGGACTCTGATTGCACCAGCCCACGTTGACTGGATTCCGGCGATGGATGTCCTCATCCCCGCCGCCTACGTGCTCGAGGCCGAGGAGGCCGAGCAGGCCCACGCTGCCCACACTGCCCAGGCTGCCCCCGCAGACCCTGCTGCACACCCTGCCGAGCCTGCTGCCGACCCTGTCGACCCTGTGGCCCCTCAGCCTGTTCCTGACGTTTCTGCTGCTCCTGACACTTCTGTCCCCACCTCTGCCAGTGTCGAGAGTACTTTTGCTGAGCCCACTTCCACCACTGTCACCACTTCCGAGGCTGTCACCACCACTCCCACTTCCGCCTCCGGCCCTTTGTCCGTGGAGCCTCTTTCCTCAGCACTCCCCGAGCGCCCACCGACCTTTGTCGAGAGTGGAGAGCCCTCGTTTACCGCGGGCGTGGAGACCATGGCTAGCATGATCTCTGCTGGGATTGCGCCTTTTGGTCCACACACTTCCACCCCAGCGGGAGATTCCTCTGTCTCCACAGCCGCCGTATTCTCCGAGAGCGTCGTGGCGTCTGTCCACACTTCTGGGCCACTGACCTCTCTTGTCACCTCGTTGCCACCTTTGCACGCTTCTTTTGCTGCCGCTTCCTCCACTTCTCACCAGCCGGCGTCCCGGCCTCACACTGAGGCCAGGCCCACATTTGCTGGCGCGGCACCTTTTGTCCCCTTCCCTGCTGAGCCCGTTACATACTCCACTCGCGTACGCCAGCCTCGCCCTGCGCAGCCTAGACCGGTGCGTCCCTCTGCACCACCCCCGCCCGACACTGTACTGCAGAGCATACGTGCTCTTGAGTTGGCGGTGAGTGGTCTTAGAGGAGACCTTAGGACCCTGTCCTCCACCGTCTCTACGATGGCTGGACGCTTCGAGCTGATCCCCCAGATCCACTACTGCCTTACACATGTTCTGGAGCGTCTCCCACGCGTACCCCCGCCCACCCAGCAGGTTCCCACACACACTTCCACACACACTAGACCTGCTTCCACTTACACCCTCACCCCAGCTCAGCAGCCCACACCACCACCGCCACCACCTCCGCCTCAGGACGGAGACGGCGCAGCACCACCTTCCTAGGCACCCTTGATGCCATCGATTCCTTTTGCCGTTGTGCTGCCCGTTTCTGCTGGGTCCTGATGTCTTTTTGTCCACCCCCCCTCCCCTCACTTATTTTGGGTTTCTCATTTTGCCGTATCTCTATATATCTTTTTTGGGAGAGAGGGAGAGCTTTTCGGTGACACATATATACTCGTATCACTCATATCTGTGCATGCATCATATCCGCATCATATTTTCACTTCTTTATTTTTCCTTTTATTATCTTTTTTCTTTCCATCATGCATGCATCCTCACTTGCACCTCTCATTACTTGTCTCTCTGTGTGCCACACTTTGCACATTGAGGACACTGTGCCGTTTAGCTTGGGTGAGTGAGTCCTCACTTTCTTTTTCGTTTAGCCACCTTTATTTTCAGTTTTTCACACCGTTTTTCACTTTTGCACTTATTTTTCATTATTTTTCCTTTATCTTGCCATGCATCACGTTTTTCTTATTTTCCTGTGTGCCGCATTGCATAGTTCTATTTTCCTTTTATCTTTACTTCTTTCCTTTTTCATCTCATGCTAGAGATGAATTTTCTGTGATGATGTCTACGTGGAGTTAGCTTATTCTATATGCATGCTATATTTGTCATGTCTTAGGTTTTATATCTGATATCATATGCTATGACTTGCTTTGCATTTAGAAATAGTAACCCACACTTTTTCCACATGAAAATGGTTGAAGTTTTATTATTAGCTGAGCCTGAATATTTATATGTATGCTATCACAGAAAACACACCAAGATTCACGCATTGAATGCCTATATCTGGAGTACTGATTTCTTTTCCTATATCACTTCTACATGCATGGATTGTACACTTCACTTCAGGATGATTGAATGATGTTAGCTATGATATATCTGGATTAGTTAGCTTTTTTGTGATCGAAATTGAGTAGATTAGATTACCCTGCTGAAGTTGTCGTGCATGTCTTATAGAGTGAACTGAGAGTTACATTTATTTCTTTCTCCACAAATCTTGAACATCATTTCTCTACTTTTAAAATCATTGGTGAATCCCCCCCTTAGTGATTCTATTTTTATGGCATTTCCCCCACTATTAATTCCTAGCTCCAAGTTTCTTATTCTAAAAAAAAGAGAATAAAAGAGAGAAAAACATTCTTGTATATCATTACCTCTCTCTGAGTTGGGATCATTGTGTATATATTGCTTATTGCAAAGAAAAAAAAAAGAGAGAAGAAAAAAAAAAGGGGAGAAAAGAAATGGAGGAAAAATCCTCAATAAAATATCCCATCCCACTTTCTCTCTTCTTTCTCTTCTTTGCTTTTTGGAGCTATATGTATGAAAAATGGGGATTTAAATATTTTTTTGTGCCACCACGCTTATAGATAAGCTTGGGGGAGGGGATCCATTGATGTGTGAGAGAGTGACTACTTGACATTGCACGACAACCTAGGCTAAGTAATATTCTATACTCGGTGAGATTGTTTCTAGCTTCACGAAATCCAGAAATCTAAGCCTAGCGTTCATTTCATGAAATCCAAACTTTTCCATTCTCTCTATTCTATAGTGTGATACTCTTATACCCCAGATAGAAAGCGTTCAATTGAAAAGTGTGTGATCTGCGATTTGTATACCGCTTTAAATGATTCAGGCAATGTTAATTTTAAAATCATTCCGTTCTTCATGATTATATTAATGTTCGTGGGTTTTCTATTTCTATTTGCACTATTATACTATGATATCAAAATAAGATTCTTTGACATGTATTTCTCATTCGGTGCATGCTATAAGAGTAAGTGAAACCCACGTCCTGAGAAAATGATCTAACACCCTACCTCTTCGCTTCTTTCTTTCGTCTTTATTTTCATTTGGTTTTCATTCTTCTTCGTTTTTCATTATTTTTTCGTTTTTCGCCGTTTTCGTTTTCCGAATCCACCGGGTTCGCCTTTTACTTATCTTCCTCGAGGACGAGTAAGAGGCAAGCTTGGGGGATTTTGATCACTCCATATTTTACACCTTTTTCCCGTGAATTTGCATGCCATTTAGATCGCCCAAATCACGTTTTTCACGATATATCGACGATATTGCGATGCTTTTCACGATTTGTTGTTTTTGTCGCATTTCAGGTGATTTGGCGCGATTAGGAGTGATCTCGAGACGCGCTTACTCTACACGGCCACCGACGACCTCCCCGAGGGATATTTTACTGTTGGAGAGGAGCGGAAGAAGAATGGATGTCGCAGGAGCGACGAGGAGGCCAAAACAATCAGATTGGGCATTTTTTGTGTCCCACTCGGCCGAGTGGAGGAGCCACTCGGCCGACCAGCGAGACACTGCTCGGCCGACCCGTTCAGACACGTTTTCCATGTGTACTCGGCCGAGCGACGGAGACCACATCGGCCGAGTGACGATACCACGTCCGCCCGAGTGGCGCCCAGACGAAGGCCCTCAAAAAGATCGAAGTTACTGTTTTTCGGCCACCTGAGCTTCAGAAGACCCACTCGGCCGAGTGGTAAACCGCGTCCGCCCGAGTGCAGTGAAGCCATCGGCCGAGTGACGACAACTCACTCGGCCGAGCCGCCCCCGAACTGAAGACCCCTGAAGCCCACGACTTACTGGAAAATGACAGGGTTTTCACTCGGCCGAGCGACTTTTGTCACTCGGCCGAGTGCGATGCGCTGCCTGTAGCGAAATTTGCGGAAAACAGGCTGTGCAGGGGCGTTTTGGTCAGGATTTTTAGACGATTTTTGGGGCTATTTAAGCTCTGTTTTTACCCTAGTTTTGGGGGCTATCTCTCAGATTTTTTGCAGCTTTTTGAGTCTACTTTTTCGCTTTATTAATTGTGATTGGAGAAGAGAAAAACTTGGATTTTTGTTGGATTAATTGAAGATCTACATTGGTTTGCATTTCTCTTCCCCAAAAACTCTATTTTTATTGTTTATATCATTGTTGTGATGAATTCTATTGCCTATTTCATTGATTATTTTTGTGCTATTGCTATGATTTGTGAGTAGTCTCCACGTCTCGGGGCGTGGGGATGAACCCTACAAGCCCTATTTCCCATTTGTGTTGAATTGGTAGAAATTGAGCTAGGATTGTTATTAGGGATTAGATTGGGATCGAATTACTACGGATAGCTAGGTATTCATATCAATTGGGATTTGCAAGAGATTGGATCCCAATTTGATAGGAAGCCCTAGAAATCCGAATTGGGTTGGAGTCGGATTTTCGAAGTATCGGTTTGCAAGAGATTGGACCGATACTAGGACCTCCGGTTGCAATTCCGTGCCGATACCCGTTTGCAAGAGATTGGACGGGTAGGAACTATCCTAATCTAGATTGTGGACCGAGTTTGCAAGAGATTGGGCTCAGTGCGCAATTGGACGATGATGTTGATCCTAATGCTAGCTTCCCTAGGCTAGGGTTTGCAAGAGATTGGACCCAAACCTAGGATAGCTATAGACCGGCAACAGCGCGAGAGCGTGAGCTTGGTTCCACATTTAGTTGCAACTAGTTCATCCAAATTCTCATTCTAGCGATTTCGATACCGGTGAACCACATTTATGAAATACGGTGAGTAGTGGGGATTCCCCTTTCCCTAGACGTTCTTTATTTGATTTGATACTTCGCAAATTTGTCTGACGATTGTGACAGGATCGCCCAAGGCAATTATCTCTGTTCCTAAATAGCCAGGTTGATCAGGAGCAAGCACGGTCTTTCGTCCTCCCTGTGTTCGATACCCGCTCGCCACCATACCGTGCGCTTGCGGTAAAACTACAACCGTCGCCTCGGGACGTGTATCCGGGGCGCGATCAGATGGGTAGGAGGAGTGGGTTCCCTATGAGTCTCAGGCTCGGGTCTATACTCGGTATCGGAATCGGTAGGAGTATGGAAAGAAGAGGGAGACGCAAGTTGCTTGGGCTTGGGCTTAGGCTTGGTTTGGTCTCTAGGTTGAGCACGGGGCTTCACTTTCGTCGTCCTCTTACGCTTAAGAGGGGGCGAAGACGAAGAGGGTTCGGTAGGCTTCGAACGGCGTTTCGGAGGAGGAGGGTCCGAGGGTGGCGAATCGACAGTCATGGGCGAAAGGCCAGAGGGAGTGATCGGGATACGTGTACGAGCCATAATCGAGGCACGACACGACGCAAGAGATCGAATCGAAGAACCTAAAAACGAAACCCTAGAAATCGAAATAATAAGAAACCCTAACCCTAGAGCTGAAAACTGAACCCTAGAACTAGGAGAGGGAGGAGAGATCACCTAGGAGGAGAGGGCGACGGTCGGCGACGACGGGGATGGTTGGAAAACGGCCGGGCACGACGGAGAGGGAGGAGGGAAGTCGAAAGGTCGGAGGGATTTTCAAGTTGGAGTGAGAGAGAGACCGACTAAAAACGGAAGAAGTCGGATAGATGGGGTTTTAATCGATCGGAAGTCGAAAAGACGATTCAGTCCCCGTCACAACTAGTCGGTCACAGTTCAAGCACTGACCGACTAGATCACGATCTAGTCGGTCGGTCAATGAGCTTGAACCGACTAGTTGTAAACAGTAACTGAAGGCAAATTTCCTGACAAGATTTAGTCGGTCTAATCTCATTTGCTGACCGACTAGAACTAAATCTAGTCGGTCGGCCAATGAACTTGGACCGACTAAGAGAGTTCAAAAATTGAAAAACTATGAAATTTGATTTCTCTCCTAATCACACTTGGATGAAACATCAAAGTACTCTCATTAATCATTATACTACCCCATTAAACATCGAAAATCTGAAATTTGACGATTACGCACAAATCGAGCGAAAATTCCGAAAATTCAACAAAAATCCAGAAAATTTCAATACTTCAAGCATGAGCAAATATAACGAATAGAATAGCATGCAAGAATATTGAATAAAAATGAATCCTATATCTCGGATTCGCCCATAATCCCCAATTCTCGACGCAACCGCACAAAGGAGTCCTCCTTTAGGGGTTTCGTGAAAATATCGGTGATTTGCTTCTGGGTTTCAACGTACACTAATATGATGTCCTTTTTAGCAACATGATCATCTAAGAAATGGTGTCGGACATCTATGTGTTTCGAACGGGAATGGTGTACCGGGTTCTTGGAAAGACATATTACACTTTGGTCGTCCACCATGATAGGGCAAGTATCACAGTTTATACCAAAGTCTTTAATTGTGTGTCTCATCCAAAGAACTTGAGCACACGCGGCACCGGCGACAATGTATTCCGCCTCGGTGGTTGAAAGTGATACGGAATTTTGCTTCTTGGAAAACCAAGAGACAAGGGAATTTCCTATAAAATGGCAAGTGCCACTAGTACTTTTCCTGTCGGATTTGCATCCCGCATAATCGGCATCACTATATGAGATTAACTCATACGTGCTAGATTTTGGATAAAGTAATCCAAAATCAAGTGTATAACTTAGATAACGGAAAATACGTTTTACCGCTACTAAGTGAGACTCCTTAGGTTGAGACTGATAACGAGCACATACGCATACGACAAACATAATATTGGGCCTACTTGCGGTAAGATAAAGTAAACTACCTATCATACCTTGATATAGACGAATGTCTACATCCTTACCGCCCGTATCCTTATCAAGATGCGTAGTCGTGCTCATTGGAGTCTTTTTCCCAGAGGCATTCTCCATTCCAAATCGCTTTAGCAACTCCACCGTGTACTTCGTTTGGTGGATGAAGATTGCATCGTCCATTTGGCGAATTTGGAGACCTAAGAAATATTTGAGCTCACTCATGTGGCTCATCTCAAATTGATCCTTCATCACATTAGAAAACTCTTCGCAAAGAGCAAAGTTAGTAGCACCGAAAATGATATCATCAACATATATTTGAACTAAAATTATATCATTATTCGAATGCTTAACAAAAAGTGTAGAATCGGCTTCTCCCATTTTAAAATTCAAATCCAAAAGAAAATTCTTTAGGCGATCATACCAAGCTCGAGGAGCTTGTCTCAAACCGTAAAGCGCTTTCTTTAGTTTAAAAACATGATTTGAAAATTTTTCATTAATAAAGCCCGGAGGTTGAGAAACGTAAACTTCCTCAACAACATCTCTGTTTAAAAATGCACTTTTAACATTCATTTGAAATAATTTAAAATCCTTATGGCATGCAAAAGACAATAATAATCTAATTGATTCTAATCTAGCTACCGAAGCGAAGGATTCTTCGAAATCAATACCTTCCTCTTGACGGTAGCCTTGAGCAACTAACCGAGCTTTGTTCCGGACGACGACTTGGTTTTCGTCGGTTTTGTTCTTGAAGATCCACTTTGTCCCTATGACGGTGTGGTTCTTCGATGGCAATGGAACAAGCTCCCAAACTTTATTCCTCTCGAATTGAATGAGTTCCTCCTCCATGGCTAAGATCCAAGCGCTATCTTCGCATGCTTCATTAACATTCTTTGGCTCTATCGAGGAGGCAAAGGCACAATGAGCGAAGTAGTTCACTTGCGATCTCGTCTTGACACTATCATGGATATTGCCGATGACTTGCTCATGAGGATGGTCACGAACGGTATGAAGCCGTTTGGGAATACCTTGATCACTAGGAACATTCTCAACAACTTCATTAGACGGGTTAGTCTCAATAGAATCAATAGAATCATTAGAGTTAGAGTTACCAATTGAATCACATAAGACATCCATAGAGTCATCATCATTAGTAATTCTAGTTGGAACAAATCCTTCATTAAATGACACATGAAGCGATTCCTCGATCGTTGAGGTTCGTTTGTTGAATATCCGGTAGGCTTTGCTACGCGAAGAATATCCAACAAAAATCCCCTCATCGGATCTTGGATCGAATTTGTCCAAACTACCATACGTGTTCTTAATAAAACATTTCGAACCAAAAACACGAAAATGTTTAACTTGAGGCAACCTACCAAACAACAATTCATAACAAGTTTGTTTAGTGCCGGGCCTCAAAAGTATTCTATTAAACACATAGCAAGCGGTATGTACCGCTTTCGCCCAAAATTGATGGCCAAGTTGGCTATCATCAAGCATAGTGCGAGCACATTCCACTAGCGTCCTATTCTTTCTCTCAACAACACCATTTTGAGGAGGTGCGCGAGGGAATGAAAAGGTGTGTGTAATACCAACTTCATCACAAAATGTCTCAAAAGACTCATTCTCAAATTCACCTCCATGATCACTACGAATAGTGACAATGGTGGTTCCTAAGAGATTTTGTACTTTCTTAACAAAAATTGTGAAGTTTTCAAAAGCTTCATTTTTATTACACAATGAAAATACCCAAGTAAACCTAGAAAAGTCATCAACGATGACAAGTCCATATCTACAATTACCTAATGAAGCAACTCTAGTTGGCCCAAATAAATCTAGATGTAATAGCTCTAGAGGCCGCTTAGAAGAAATGCTTTTCTTAGGTTTAAATGAAGATTTTGGAAGCTTGCCTCATTGACACGAGTCACAAAAGCTTTTCTTTTGAAAGACAAGCTTAGGGAAGCCTCTAATAGAATTTAACTTGGAAAGCTTAAAAAGTGTTCCAAAGTTCACATGACCAAAACGTCGATGCCATAAGTGTTGTTCACTTGTGTTGGCAATAAGACATTGTTCACGTGATCTTGGAAGATCTAGGATATATATCCTTATGGCGTGTGCCGGAAAACAATAATTCATTATTATCTTTTCTTAAAATATGGCACATTCCTTTCGCAAAGTTAACTTTGTAACCTTTGTCACAAAGTTGACTTATTGAAATGAGATTGTGGTTTAATCCTTTAACAAGGTAAACATCACATATAAGGGGTTTAGAAGGATTACCCACTTTACCAACACCTATGATGGTTCCGCTCTCGTTGCCTCCAAATACGACACGGTTTCCATTTGCAATGGGAACCACTCCGGAGAGCAATTGAGCGTCACCCGTCATGTGTTTTGAACACCCGCTATCGAGTATCCAATTCCCCTTGGAGCTAAATTTTAATTTGTTGCTCCTTTTCTTTTTCTTTTCCTTGAGTACCTAAAGATAGAAAATTTCATATCATGGTATCCAAGGTCATTGGGTCCAAAAGATTAGACCTTTGGAAGCCAAGTCCAATTGGACTTAGACTTCCCCACATAATTTCTACTATGCACAACATCCGAAAAATAAGCGTTCAAGTAAACTTGTTTTTCATCCATGCTTGTGTCCTTTGGGCTCCAAATAGTGAAAATCTTGGGAGCCCTCATCCTATTGGGTGCATGCATGCGTTGTTGGTTTCTACGTGATGCATGTCGTGGATAGGTATAAGGAACATGATGGAATGTTGCATGTGGATAGTTATTCATACGATGATGTGGGTGAACATATGCATGTGGAGGAACACGTGCGTGAGGGTGTCTCACATGGTGTGCACGTGCCCGTGAACGTGTAGCATAGAAATCATCATATGTGTGAGCCGGTGGAGTAGGACGTGTGTTCCTACGTGGCATAGTATTGGTGTACATATAAGCATGCCCCTTCTTTGGAGGTCCACCCAAAGTGGGTTTCTTTCCGAAAGAGGGTGTGGACGAGGTGGAAGCATCATTGGTAGAAGAACTACCAATAGAGTGTTTGCTACCACTCGTTGAGTCACCGGAAGTTGGCCTAACAAAAGTAGTGGCCGATTTGGATGAACTTCCCAGCGTATACCCCAAGCCAATGTGGTGATTGGCCGGAAGTAAGTCACTTAGGATTTTATCCAAATGGTCCTTACCCTTATTGAATTTATTAATTCGGCCTAATGTGTTCTCATATTTCTCGGTGAGAGAACGCATAGAAGTATCCAAATTGGATACTTGCGATGTGAGCACATAAACACGAGACTTAAGATTCTCATTCTCAATACTCAAAGTCGAGTTTTGAGAAGTCAAATCCGCTATCTTGTGTTCCTCCGGATCTTCAATGCTAACATGTTCAAGTTGAGTCTTGAGATTAACAATCTCATCCTTCAACCCTTCAACAACGGTGTCGTTGTTGGTGATGATAGTTTTAGGCGAGGTTTGAATGCTAGCTAAGTCATCTTTTACTTTAGTATACCTATTTACTAATTTAGTATACTTAGACCATAAATGAGAATTATCATTCCTAAGGTCATCCATAGTTACCTCATCGCCTTCGTTGTCGCTATCATCGGAAGAGGAAGATCCTTGATCATGCTCCTCTCTTGCCATGAAGCACATGTGTGCTTGCTCCACTTGCTCATCGTCCGACTCTCCGCTTGAGGAATCCTTGGAGTCGGTGAATGTTGCCCCGACAAGCCCCTTTTTGTTCCCTTTCTTGTACTTCTTGGACTTGTCGTACTTTGGCGCCTTCCACTTCTCCTTTTACTTGTTTAGAGGACACTCCGCTTTCATGTGTCCTGGCTTGTTGCATGTAAAGCACAAAGAAGAAGAAGAGTTAGATGAATTGAACTTCGATTTGTTTTTGAAGTTACCTTTCCGGAAGAACCGGTTGAACTTCTTGGCCATGAGTGCCATGGACTCCAAGTCCAACTCGTTTTCCGAGTTCTCATCAGTTGATGTGGAAGTAGATGGAGCGGCCTTGAAAGCAATAGCTTTCTTCTTTGGCTCTTCTTGTTATAGGTAAGACTTCATCTTTTCCTGCAACTTCAACTTGCTATCCTTGCGTACCTCATAACATCAAGGTACCCATTAGTTGAACAACGGTATATTTGTTCATATCATTACCTTCCTCGATGGCGAAGGTACGCTTTTCCCAACTCGAAGGAAGTCCTTCGATAAGCTTCGAACATTTCTCCTTTTGGGTGTAGGATTTGCCGAGAGCCTCTAACTCGTTTATGATGTCGACGAAGCGAGCATAATACTCCTTCATCTTCTCACCCTGTAGCATATGAAACATCTCGTAATCTTTATTAACTACAACGAGTTTAGAGTCTCTTACCCTACTCGTCCCTTCATGTAATATGAGGAGGGAGTTCCATATTTGATATGCACTCTTACATGTGCATATCTTGTTGAAATCCTCGGGCTCCAAAGCGCATTGCAAGGCGTTCATTGCCTTGGCATTGCTCACCTCCGCGGCGACCTCCGCGGGAGTCCATTTCTCGAAATCTTCTTTGGTTGGCTCGACATATTCCTTCATCGTGGTCCTCCATAGTGAAGCACTCCGGAGGAAGGTTTCCATCCGGTATTTCCAGTACCCGTAGTTGGTACCGTTGAAGAATGGAGGCCTCGTTGAGGAATGTCCTTCCATTGCCGAAGACGCTCCTTCACGGTTCTTGAAGGTGCTATAGTCGGAAGGTGGACGAACGGTCTTGTTGTCGTTGGCAGACATAGCTATAGACTTGGCTTTGATACCAAATGTAATGCCCTGCTAAGCTACTGCACAAGTACTAGAGGGGGGGTGAATAGTACTTTAAAATAATTAAGAGGCTAATTCCTAATTACTTGCAAACTCTACCAAACAATGCGGAAAATGCGGAAATGTAAATGTTAGACAACAAAGAAACAATCGCAAACAACGATATTACTGGGTTCGGATCCACCCAAGTCTCCCCGACTTGTTCCCGGTGATCCTACGTCCCAACCACCCGGATCCCCTCCGGATACTTGAGTTAGAAACCCTAACTCAAGATTTCCACTATGAAATACTTGTGAAAAACCTTCACAAGTCAAATCATACACAAAGTAATTTGCGACTCCCACAACCCGGGATCACAACCACACTCTCACAACCGAGAGTGAAACTTACAATATGAATTGAAATGAAATAGAAACTTCTTACCGACAAAATACCAATGCCTTGAGTAATGCTTACGAATTAGGGCAAAGATGATTTTGAGGAAGAATAAGTGGCACAAAACCCTAGCTCCAAGATGTAGATCAGCGATGGAGAGCTATGGGGATGTTGGTGACCTAGAATCAAGCACTTGGCTTGGAAGGCTTCACACTCAATGAATCTCTCTTTGGAAGTAAGAGTGAGGAGAGATTATTGAATGGAATGAAAGAGCTTTGAATGAGCTTGGAATGATTTCTCTTGATCTCTAAACTTGTAATAATATCAGCCTTGACTGCAATGAATGCAGCCCATCAAGTATTTATAGGATAGAGGAGAGAGAGAAAGAAAAACGTTTCAATTAATGCTCCAACGGCTCTTTTCTGAACCCAACTAGTCGGTCAAAGAACAACCACCGACCGACTAGTTCATCAACTAGTCGGTCGGTCAATTACCGTATACCGACTAATGGAGGAACAGCCAAAAGGTTGAAGCACAGACAAAAGGAACTAGTCGGTCCAATAAGAGTAGCTGACCGACTAGTTTCACAACTAGTCGGTCGGTTACTCAACTGAGACCGACTAACAGATAAAACTGAAGTCTGAGCACAAATAGACTTAGTCGGTCCAAGAACAAATGTTGACCGACTAATTCACCAACTAGTCGGTCGACATATGAGCATAGACCGACTAACGATAAACAGTAAGTTAGGTGAAAATTGGCATGAACAGTAAAGCTAAACTAGTCGGTCCAAGAAGGAACATTGACCGACTAGTTCATCAACTAGTCGGTCGATCAATGAACACAGACCGACTAATGATAAACAGTAGCTCAGGCTCAAATGTGCATGTACAGGGAAAGCTCAACTAGTCGGTCACAGAAGCATCACTGACCGACTAGTTCACAAACTAGTCGGTCGGTGAGTCAACTTAGACCGACTAACTGTAAACAGTAAAGAGCTTGGAAATGACTGACAAAAACTAGTCGGTCCAAGAAGCTTTGCCGACCGACTAGATCACCATCTAGTCGGTCAGTTCTTCTTCTTGAACCAACTAACATGCACAAGAAGTCGTGAATCGAAGCGCGAAGATTCGGGAAAGATTGTATGGACTTCTACTAAGATCCGAGAGCTAAGATATGAGCGTTATGAAGATTTAAACCGTAAGACCTACTCAAGGCTTAACATTCTACGAAAGAAGCTTAAAGACTATAAATAAAACTTGACGATACCGTCTTCAATAGCTTCAATCGAATCTTCATGACTTCTAAAATGGTCCATAAGCTTCAACGAAGCTTTAGGCATACGATCACGTGCTTTGAGAAGTCTTGAGACGTCGTAATTGATATTCATATGAATTTGGCGACGATCTTCATAACTGCGCTCACAAAGTGTTAGTTCACGATATATTTATGTTTGTTCATCATCCAAAACCAAATCCGGGGAGTCCAATATCCAATACCAAGGGCACGATATGAGTGGGAGAACCTGAGACTGCAGGACTTTAAGTCCATTGCTGAGTACAACTCAGCACTTTTTAGCATCATCTCACGCCTGAAGTTGTGTGGTGAGAAAGTCTCAGAAGATCGCATGCTGGAAAAGACGTATACGTCTTTCCATGAAAAAGATGTGATACTCATGCAACAATACCGTGAACGCAAGTTCACCAAGTATTCTGAACTGCTGTCATGTTTACTCATGGCTGAACAAAACAGAGAGCTTCTCCTCGCCACTCACAATATGCGCCCCCTAGCACTGCCCCCATCCCAGAAGCTCATAACGCCTCTTCTTCTCGAAAGAAGAGAGACAACAAAAGAAAAGAAAGACCACAAAAAGGGGGACAGAACAAAAGGGTTAGGGGCCAAGTCCAGCAACGAAGAAATGAAAGTAAGCGGAAGTTCACGTGGCGCAGAAATGACAAAAATAGAGATGATGCACCCCCACCCAAGAGGGAATGGGAAGTCCAGTGCCATAGCTGTGGCATGAAAGGCCACTGGTCCAGAGTGTGCCGAACTCCGCAGCATCTCCAGGATTTGTATAAAGAGAACAAGAAAAATAAAGCTGAAACAAACCTGATGACCTCTGATGCTCCAGTCAAGTTTACAGCTGACGACTTCGAAAAGGATGACATGCTTGATTAGTCTCTATTTTTATCTTAGCAAATTGTTTAGAACATTTCATGTTATTAGAGCTTTTGTATTACGCAATCTGTTTTGAATGAAAATATTTAGTACAATAAATGAAAATGTTTATGCATGTGCCTATACGTTTCATCTTTTAATAGATGAAACCGCTCTCATAAATGATTAGTAGATAATAAACACGTATGATTTTTCAATACAAAGCCCAATATCAGGGCCATATTGATGATCCAGGGAATGCAACACTGTTGCCCCCAAATGACACAGAAACAAAAGGATGCACTAATCTCTCCGAATTCCAAAAGAAACTTTCTAAGTTTCAATGACATCTGTTTCAACGGATTTCCATTTGGAAACAGCAAATGTAAATGAAAAACAAATTATTGTGTGTAACGTCTCAAGAAAAAGGAGTAAAATCCATACTTAAACGTTTTGAGAGCCTTACAGGCCTCTACCATACAAAGATTCAGAGAAAGGAAGCGGAATTAAACGGAGCACCTGAAGTGCTCGACATCAGCCGAGTTTTTACTCTGGAATGATAGACTTGGCCACCCAGGATCAGTGATGATGCACTGCATCTTATCCTATGGGTATGACCTGAAGAACCAGAAGATTCTTCAGAAGGGAGAATTCTCTCGCATCCCTTGCTATAAGGGAAAACCAATTACAAGGCAATCTCTACGAAAAGATGAAAAAGTATCTCCACGCTTCCTCAAAAAGAATATAAGGAGATAGATGTGGATAAAATCCACCCCATAGTGGGCTATTCAGTACTTCATTGTACTGATAAATGCATCCTCAGACTATTCGTATGTGTGTCTACTATAGACCCGCAACTTAGCTTTTCCAAAGCTATTGGCACAAAAATAAAAATGTTGCGGGCACATTTTTCAGACAATAAAATATAGCAAATAAGTTTGGTTAATGTTGGGAAATATACCTCCCGGTCATTTCAAGAGTACTGCCAAGCAACGGGAATAAAAAATGAACATACAAGTGCCGCATGTTCATATCCAAAATGGGTCGGCAGAGTCACTGATAAGTTGACTCCACTGGATTGAACGTCCATTAAATCCCGATTGCCGATGGATGCATGGGGACATGCAAATGCTGCATGCTGCATCGTAATTAAAAGACCCTCTGGAGGTCAGAGTCTCCAATGCAACTTGCATATGGAATGCCATCGAACATTTCTCATCTGAGAACCTTCGGTCGCGCAGTTAAATCCCCATTGCACCACCACAGAGGACCAAAAACGGTCCTCAACGTCGCCTAGGTATCCATGCAGGGTTTGACTCACCCTCACTTATATGATACCTAGAACCCCAAACGGGGGACGCATTTATGGCACATCTTAAAGACTGTGATTTTGAGGAGACGAGTTTCCCCAAAATAGGCCCAGATATTGGAAAATCTGGCGCGAAGCAAATGTTAACGTGTGATACAAAAAGCTTGACCCACTATGATTCGGTAACAAAACAAATGTGAAAATACGATCCTGAAGATCCTCCACAGAACAATGTTCACCACTTACCAAACTTATTTATTGACAACCAGAAGATTGTCAGATCACACATCCCTGCTGCAAAAACTCCAGCTAGGATTGACATCCTCGAGAATGGATGCAATCCACTAGCAGCAGAAGTGGCTAATCCTCAACAGAAAAGAGGCAGACCACAAGGCTCCAAGGAAAGAAACTCCTGGAGACCTTAAGACAATACTACCACAAGACAATGAGCTCATGTCCACACCCTCACCCTTCCCGGAATCCACTGCTGAGGAATTGCCGGGAAAAAGTGAAATTAAAAGTAAATGTTGTACGTACTGGGGAGGTGTTGGACAGATAGAACATAAATCGTCGTCAATGTTTTCACGTACCATATTGCCATAAACATCGCAAAAGCGATGATGATTATAAATTATCGTTCCATACTCCGTTGCTAGAAGGCAAACGTTGAGATTGGCCAAATGTGGAACGGGGCAATAAAAGATGAGCTAGACTCACTTATGAAACGTGAAATGATCGGACCTGAAGTCTAGACACAAAAAGGTGTCAGACCTGTGGATAAAATAAAGTATTGCACACATAAGAAAAATAAATACAAAATCGTATGCTATAAGGTACAACCTATAGCCCAAGGAAAATTTCGCTGAAACTAGGGATCGAACAAATTAAAATGAGCATGTCTCATAAATGATGCATATGTCTTCCTAAGTTATTAAAAGCGAATACCATACGATTTGGCGAATGAAAATTTTGGATATGCTGTTATTGGATGTTGTGACGACATACCTTCGTGGATATCTTGGCAAAGATAACTTCCACATTTTCTCAAATGCCTGAATAGACTTCGGGACGTCTATTCTATTAAAGAAAAAAGAGAGAGAATAATGTACAACCAAGAGAATCGCTTGACATAGCAATGATTTCTACTGAGAGTTGTCTTTGCATCTAAGCAAAGAGCAGGATTTGAGATCACAGTTGTAAACAATTAATATCTTATCGGATCTCCTGAAGAGAAAACCGAAATATCTGTTCAAGACTGAATTTTAAACATGAAATAAAAAGACCTAGGCAAGTATAAAGTCATGGCTCATAGAATCTTGTTACAAACGCCCAAAAGTGCGTTGGAGAAATTAAAAGGACCATTGTCATCCAAAGTACACCTACGGTAGTATACTTAATGGATGTACAAAAAGAACCCTTCCGATCGCTGGAAGAGTGGGAGGATATAACTAGTCCTAAAGTCCCTTATCTAAGTACAATCAGGCACTCCTGGCTAACTGCACGCGTCCCGATATAGCTACTGCAGTAAACTCATTAGCCAGAGATAGTTGGCACCTAAAAATGGACATTAGACCGGAGTTAAGCCTTCTGCGCTCCCTCCAAAGGTCGAAAGATTTGGACTTACAATATGAAGTATCATTCTCCAATGTTTATGCAAATGCAGGTTACAGGTCCGGACCATATACTGAGAAATCACAGAACGGGTACCCACAGTGGGATGGCCATCTACTGCAGATCTGCAAAGAAATTCATGAAGGCTACATCATCCTATCATTCCGAGATTCTCACCACACCAATGGTGTATTTGAGGGCGCCTGCTGGTACATCACATCCCAGTGACAATTGAGATAGAGGCTGGTATTGTGGAGCTGACCACATAGTCTGAAGACCACATTAGAGGCGACGATACTTAGCACACCTCTTCAGAGTTTCTGGATTCAGCAGTTACTTAATTGTGATAACTTTGTAATCTGTGTGTATTTTCGGAATGTTATAAATAGGAGTGATGAGATAGCCTAAGAGATCTGAAAGCCTAAGAGCTTTTACAGATCAGGGGGAGTTGAGGGAATTTGTACTCTTTTCCCTTAGCTATGGCTTTTCCCACTGAGTTTTCCATAGCCAAATGTTTTAATGAGGCAAATCACTCAACTCTGGATCCTGAAGAATCTACCCCTCTGTGACGCTCAGAATCCAGAAGTATTCATGAGCAGAGTCACTTATACAAATCAGGGGGAGTTAAAGAGCATTTGTACTCTTTTTCCTTAACTATGGTTTTTCCCATTGGGTTTTCCATAGCTAAAGGTTTTAACGAGGCAAACCTCACCAACTCAGGATCCTGAAGTATCCACCCCATGTGAGACTCTTATTACGCTCAGAATCCCGAAGTACTCTTGAGCAGAGTCCACACCTATGTCCGGATAAGGGGGAGTGTTGTGAATGGAAATAACTAGAGTCGGTTAGGATTGCGGGTATCTTAGAGATACGCCCATATCTATGTATTCTATCTTTCTACTCTCCTACCATGCCTATAAATAAAGGGTTGGGGGTTCCTCCCCCAGCAGTTGATTCATAACAAAACAATGAATTTTGCGAGAATTTTTAATAAACATCCAACAGTATAGCCACAAACTTTAATTCAATTTTTTTAAAACTTTATGTGGGTGTTCATTGTTGGAAAATTTTATGTCAATGATTACTTTTCGATGGCTTATGTCAATGATTACTTTTCGATGGTTGTCTTCGGCTATCTGCTTGCTTGTTTCAATAAAATTTATCTTTAAGGTTACATTCCCATATCAGACGCTCGTCCGTGCTCTGATGCATCAAGAAAGGAGAAGATTTGAAGCCTGAGCAACTCATCATGATGATCGATATACAATTGTCATCTTTTCAAGTCCACAGGGGAAAAGATTTGTTTGCTTAATTTGATTAAAACATTGCTAAAGATTCGTTTACCTAATCTACAATACCGAGTTCTCGGGGGCACGTTACTTATTTGGATTATTCGCAGGTTCCGCAGTTTACCAGTGAAATCAGCATAGCCACAACTCAGAGATGTACCACAATACTCAAACCAGCGTACAGACGTTATTACAGTCCAAATTAAAGTACAACAACAATCAGCACTCTCTCTCACAAATACATAAAGGAAGTACTGAAAGGAAATGCGGAAAAGGAAATACACACTACAACACACACACCAACAGTAAAGTAGCTAAAACTCTGCAGCCTCTGGGTCAATGTGGCTCCTCGATCTCTGGTGCAATTTCCTCGATCAGGTCTTCGTCTGCCGGTGCCATAAATGGAACCGAAGGTAAGTCACAACAATTCTAGCGATAGAAAAAGAGGAGTGCACAAATATGGAGCAGTCTATAGTAAACAAGTGCGGAAAGTAAAGCAGTGACAGACAAGCATGCAAGTGCGATAAGTAAAGTACATCTGTCAAGCATGCAAGGGTGACAAGTAAAGTAAAGGTGACCGAGCAATGGCAATAGCAATAATGAGAGAAAATGTGCTTATTCTAGTTTGTGACTTATAACGCGGGGTGCAATGAGCAACCAAGAGGCCACCTCTTACCACGGGTGCTACCCGGGCGAACTATGCTATGAATACTATGAATACTATGCAATAATCTGTGATCTGTGATGGTTGTCACCGGCTACTATGATGGGTTGCTAGAACCCGCACGGTGACAACAAAGGCTGGACTAGTCGCTCCCGCACCCTCGCTATTATAAGTTACCCCAAAACCCAATGTCTGTGCAGGTTACCGTACTTGCAGTTTTACGAGTCATTTACTACTCTCACATTTCCAGTTACAATCTTTCTGTCAAGCATGTCTAGTCATCTGTTCAAGTCAATAATTGTTCCGAGACTAGATGTCAAGTCCTATGTTCATACGAGTACACTATCTATATTTCTAAGGGTAGAATTTACTGTGACTTACAATCTTCGAGGTGGTGGTAGTGATCCGGGACTGGATCTAGTGTCGATGCACGAGATTTGCTACCTGTAAACACAAGAGATAACTAGTTAGAGTATACCGTATTTTCTTATTTATTTAAGTTGAGTGTCTGATTTTAAAACTGGTTAAAACGGCGATGAAAAGGGTCCTAAATTTTTATATAGACTATATATGATAAAAATAGTTTTACTGCAAGAGGGAATATTTTTCTGAAGTTTATAGTAATTTTTATAATTTTTAGAAACTCAAAACTAGCTTTAAAACCCAAATTACTTAAGTGACGCGTATCTTCCGTAAATTGTTCAGGGAGCAATCCTAGTCGGAATTACTAGAATGAACAGTCAAAATGACCGTCTCGAAGTTTACTTTCACCTATAATTTTCTCACGTATTATTGTGAATGAAAACAACGAGTTATGATTTTTAGAACGAATTATACGTATTTAACTTTTAGGTTAAAAAACTAATTCTGGAAAAACTAGACTTCTGATTGCGATGAAACTAGCGTCATTGGGTCCGAAATAATGTTTCTGATTTTCCAGAGCTATCCGCACATTTTTCTGGCCCCTGTATATTTAGTTATGTATTTTATACCATAAAACCCATTTATTAATTAATTAAAAATACGAAAATACGAAAATATTCCGTAATTACGGAATTGCCATCGAGTATTACTTATACCCTGTTTCGTTCGAGCGCCGCATGGGGGGGCTTTTGCTGTCGACGACGGCGGCGAGACACGGCGGCTTCGAGGGCGGAGGCGGAGCGGGGTACGGCGGTTCGTCGGCGATCAGTGGCGAGGCGGGGCGAGGAGGTGGCGACGGCGGCGAACTCGAAGGAGGGAGGCGCTGAAGCGGGGCTGCACGGCGACGGGGTCTGTCGGAGGCGACGAGAGCGGGGCGGAGTTGATGGCGACGGCGGCCTTACCGGCGGTGGGAGGAGAGCGAGAGAGGGAGGGGAGTCGCTGCGGGCTGTCGGGAGAGGAGGCAGGGGCGAGCGGAGCGGGGGCTCACGACGGAAGGCGGGACGGCTTCGTGCGGCGGTGCGCTCGGCGGAGCGGCGGACGAGGCTAGGTGGGCGGCGGCGGACGATGGGGACGCCGACGATTCGAGGAGGCGAATGCCAAGCGGAGGAAGGCGGGGGCTTCGGCCTGTCGTCGGAGGGGGAAACGAGCAGGAGAAGAGAGAGGGGGAGCGTACTGTGTAAAAAAGAGAAGGATAGGGGTTACGAGCCTTGGGTTTGTGTGAGTCGAGCCTGGGGCTTTTTGGTGCGGGCTTGGGTTTGATCCGAACGCCAACGGGGAGAGTTGTCTCTGGGTTTCGAAATATTGAGGGAGATATCTGTGTGCTGTGTGGGTTAGGGGAGGGGAACGAGAGAAACGATGAAGCGGCCTGGGTTAAATGAAAGAGCAAGGGGGGAGATAGAACTGTGCCTTAATATTTGAGCTGGGGGGGGGTTATATAGATGTTAGGGAATGTCAAAAATGTGATTAGTAGGGGAGACAAGTCCTTCAATGGGGGATGAGCGTTGGATCTGAATCAATTCAGATCCAACAACAAATTCGGTGGGTTAAGAGGTGGTTGGGGGATTAGGGTAAGAGTAAATTGGTAATTAGTAATAGTAAAAAGGTCATTAGTGAAATGTAATTAGCAATGCGGAGGGCTACAAACGTGTTTTCACAAACGACTCCGAAAAATTATGAAAACATACCCACGGGATCGTATCGACGCGAGGATCGCGAATACAAGATCCGTTTTGGGTTTTGAGCCACGGAAATACTAGTTTTAGGCCAAAACGTTTAGAAAGCGGGTTTGCGGGTTCTAGGCTGAAACAATATCAGAAAATTACGAAATTAATGTGGGAAGCCCTAAATGATCATAGGATGCTACTGTAGAAGTTTGAAAACGTTTTGAATACGTTTGAATAGAAAATAAATTCGTCGAATCAAAACGGTAATTTTGGAAGATGAATTTTAACAGAAATGTTTTGGGCATTTGAGGAAATCTGAAATTGCTGAAATACAATATGATAAGTCTAGTGCTCTAAAGTAATTTTTATAAGAATTTTTGAAATCAGTTTTGATATACAACTCCTAACTAACCATTATAAAGAAAATTTAGAATAAAAATATGTTAAGTACGTATTTGAAGTGTTTGAAAAATACAGGCCGTTACAACCGAGTTAGGGCAAGAATCAAATGCTGAATTTGCTTGCTTAATTTGATTCTCAGTTAATTTAGAACTCAAAAAATAATTTTAGGATTGATTTTTAATTTAATCTTTGAGTTTAATTATTCAAGTTTAAATATATAGTTTTGAGTTTTATCTTTCGATTTTTAAATTTAATTTTGAAATATGCAGGTTTCTAGATTATAAACTGGATTGATATGTCACTAGAAAAGTATTTCAAACGTAAATCTCTTGATGTTGGAGAGTCATCCAATAATCTGATCCATGTTCCTCATTCAAGTTCAAAGAAAAGGCATATCAAAATCAAACCGGGCGAACTCATTGCTACCCTGGCCGAAAAAGACCAATACATGAATATAATGTGAATGTTAGAGATGAAATTCGAAGATCGTATTTACAAAAGGGCCCTTGGCAACATTTACAACATGATTTTCCTCAAAAGTAGTTTGGAAATGTATCAGTTCGACGCTTCAATCCGGCTTGGTTTGGTGTATACCCAACTTGGTTAGAGTACACCATAGCTAAAGATGCTACTTTTTGCTTGTATTGTTATCTTTTCAAGTCCACATAGGGTAAGGATTCATTTATGTGTGATGGATTTTCAAATTAGAAGAAGAAAGAAAGATTTGATCTTCACATTGGAAAGCCCAATAGTGATCACAATGTAGCTCGTATAAAATGTGAGTTTTTAATGAAGGAAAAACAAAGTATTATACCTTTGTTATCTACGCAGACAACAAAGAGTCAAAGTGATTTCCGTGTGTTTGTGCTTGCTCTTATTGTCTATTGCCTAAATATCTTTATTTGCATATTGTGCTTACATTTTCGCAGCGTATCTTAACTTGCAAATATTTGAGTATTTTTGATTATGTTTCAAGAGAGGTAATACTCATTGAAAACTTAGGTAGACTTAGAGGGATTAATTTAAAGTTACATATTATTTGGATAACACTATTCACCCACACTCTAGTGTCTATTTTCCATCTCAGGATCCTTACCATGTGGTAGCAAAGCCAATTCATCTAGATGGCGTCAACATATTCACCATTCCCAAAGGTCCATTCCACTTCACGACCTCCAATGTTCAATGGATCAAACTACGGTCTATGAAAAACAAGGATGATGATTCACTTGCAATCAATGAACCTATACGTGTGGACCATCATGAAGAACAAGTACACAATGCCAACCACTCTTATGGAGTCATGGGAGAAAAGTGACAAGAAGAAAGATAACCTAAAAGCAAAGATGATGAACACATTGTTTTGTGTACTAAATGCAAATGAGTTCAACATCGTCTCCCAATAAAAATAAGCTTGGCTCAAAAATTTGGCACGCTCTTGAGGTTACATATGATGGTACCAATAAGGCAAAAGATTCTAAAATTAATGTTTTAAAATGGAGGAAGGTGAGTCCATTTCTGATATGAATACAAGAATTTCGAAGATTATTAACAGTCTTGCAAGTTTGGGAGAGAAAATTTCGATATATGGAGAGATTTTTTCTTGGATCGCTGTGCACTATATGCACTCGTTATTTCTAGTATAAATATAAAATGACGGATTTTTTTTTGATGGATACATAAAGAGACGGATGGCATCAAGATACTTTTCACTTCCATCAATTGACTATTTATTAACATATCTCAGTTAAACACTACCCAATTTTTTCCTAAGTTCAATACATGCACCCTACTAATTTTTTATTTGTGATACAATTAACTTCATTACGAATTTTCGGACGAAGAACACGAGCCTTAATAATAGGAAAGAATGCGCTTGAGAGAGAAATTCTCCATCCCTCTCTTTTTCATTTTTATTTTTGGCCGTTCGCTTGCGCCCGCGTTTTACTCAATCGCCACCCAAAAAAGCAATGGTCGCAGAGGAAACCCGAGCAAATCAAGAAGAGATAAAGAATCGAGCATCGCCATCGTCTTCTTATTGGTCTGGCCTCTCAACGGTCTCCTGGGAGAGAAGGCAAGAAGAAGGCAAGAAAGCAAGAAGGAAAGAAAAAGAAGGAAAAGCTCCGTTGTTTTGGGAGGGTCTTGTTGTGATTGTGTCCCGTTGCCCTATTCCAAGGCTCTCCGTCTCAGGCCTTGGGATCGAGGACCAACAACGAGACGGGATACGACCACATCTTCTCTCCTCTTCCTTCTTCCTTTGATTTCGTCTTAGAGAGGGAAAAAAGTTGTATTTTGGTTTTTAAAGACAAAGTATCCGAGATGACCATAAATAGGAAGACTTTGTGAGCTCTAACATTGTATTTTGGAGTATCTTCAAGCTTTTTTTGTTTCGTAAGGTTAGCGTGTTTCGTTTTCCTATATACACCTTAATTTTGCTTGTTTGGTGTATTCTTGTCAATTTACTTTATACAATCTCTTATTTTAATATGTACATAGGTCAGAAGATAAAGCTTTAATTCTCGGCATTATACAAGTAGATTGTTGCAACAATGTTGGCGAACATTCCTCCAGTGAACAACAAGGTCAAGGGCCTTTTGAAAGGCCTAAGATACATCTCACAAATATTCGGTATGTTCAAACATCAATTTATATTTTCTAAATTATATTTGTTGACACGTGCCAACTGTTATCCAATAATGTGAATTAAATGACGATAATAACACACTCCTTTTGTTTTAATTGTTGCAGATGGTGAAGAGCCACTCCAAACTACTGTTCTTCTCAAAGGGTTGTGTTTATATACTTATGCGAGCATAATAATTGTTTTTTTTTCTTTTTTTATGCAGAAGAACAAAAGGAACAAGAAATGATGATCGGTAATCCGACCGATGTCAAACACGTGGCGCATATAGGATGGGACGGCCCTCAAGTAACCGATCCTAGCTGGGTATACTAAGTTATCTTCAATTTGCCCAAATTAATCCACATTTACTTCTTTTTATGTTTATTATTTTTCTTATTTCAGATATTTTATTATATATTTTTAAAAAGAAATTCTAAAATTATGGACAGATGACCGAGTTCCACTCTGCTCCTTTGAGCACGACATTTGGAAATGATGGCAAAGAGTCTGGATCGCCAAAATCTGCATCTCAAGGTTTGGATTTAATTATTTTATTCCATTTTTTTCAATTTTTTTAAATGAAAATTGGTGATCTTTTCAATTTATTGGACGCAGAGATTCCTCTCGGTGGGATCCCACCACCCTCCCCATCACGTGACGAGCTCTCGTCTCCAAAGCCCCGTCGCACTCGCCGCCACGCGTCATCCGAGGCGCCCGGATCCGAATCACCAGCACGTGAGCGTGGGACCCGCCACTCCCGCAAGCAACATTCGATCGGGTCCGCGCCCGGGTCCGAATCCCCGAGCCGCGATGGCGATTCATCCCGACGCGGCAGGCGCCATCACAAGTCCGACAAAGACAGATCCGAAAAGTCCGAAAGATCCGAATGCAACATCGAATCCGGGTGCGAATCCCCCTCGCCGGACCTGCCATCCATTCCCAAGGATAAGAAGAAGAAGGAGAGGCGGAGCAAAGGGTCCAGCGATGGCGGGTCCTCCCGCTCCTCCCACAGATCCAAGGACCGATCGTTATCGGATTCGGGTGCCTCCGTGCCCGTTAGGGTGGAAGGTGCTTAAGTCTTACGAGTTTGAATTGAAGTCTGACAACAATTTTCGGGTTTTGGATAGTTTGTGTACACTGTTAGTGCTGAGGGTCGGATTAAGATTATTGGGACGGTTTCAATTTTCCTCCGTTAAATTTTTTTTGTTCCATTTTTGATACATTTTTTGATGGTTCGGATACTATCTTTTGAGACCATGTAACAGGAAATCGCCAAGGGCAATATCTTTTTCCCTTCAATGTTGCTCTCTAAATTCCAAACTCATTTCTAGATTGATATGTTTTCTTTGTTTATCTTATTTTTAATTATCAGCCGCAATGCTATGTAATAATTTCAGGAGACATCTCAGAAATAATTTATACATGGCTAAATTGGAATTATTCTAAGGTAAACCTGACCCAGATGGCAATAAATGATAGTTCACAAGGTGTAAACTATAATAAAAACAGTACATAAATGTTGAATTTAATTTATCCTTTAATTTATACAAGCCGCCTGACTACGACACAACATAACTATACATGGCTAAATTGGAATTATTCTAAGGTAAACCTGACCCAGATGGCAATAAATGATAGTTCACAAGGTGTAAACTATAATAAAAACAGTACATAAATGTTGAATTTAATTTATCCTTTAATTTATACAAGCCGCCTGACTACGACACAACATAACTAAATACAAAATAGTCATTGAGATGGTCCAAATTCACTAAGCAAATCAGAAAAAAGTAGCCGAGTCTAAGATGAAAACTACAAAATTTAGCCCTAGGAAACAATGAAACGCATCAAGAAGAGATTGCATCCTGGGGATGTCAAAGAGCATGCAATTTCATTGCTGGAAGAATACATTGTTATTTGTTATGGATAATGTGAATCTGCAAAACTTCGGATCTCAATCTCATTTCCACTATGGTTAAAAAGTCCAGTTGAACTTTGGACCCTGAAATCAAAACGGGGTAAATGAGATTAGATGATGAACCAGCAAATTCCATTTACATGACTAAAGCCAATATCAGTTTATATGCATGTCGCTAACTAGTATAGTTTGATTACCTTTTTCCTTTGAGTGCCGTTTGAAAATGGGTCAAGGCTGAAAGCAATCATGGATACTGGATATTTAAATCTAGCTAATGAATTTATCCTAATTGATTAAGTTTTATGCATTTTTAGTATCTGGATGATGGACGATTAATTCTAGCTAATACATTTTTGTGTTTGACAATATGAGGGATCATGTGCTTTTCAAAAGATAAATTCAATTATCTTTTGTTTATTTCATGATTATTCAAGTCTAAGTTTTTAATCAGAAAACCAGGGTTAATAGATAACTCACCTACATACAGCAATACAATGATTAGTAAATCCCCATTTAACAAGGCTTAAATATCTTAATCTCTTAACCCGAATTATTTCAACCCATCAACAAAAGTTGTATGGTAATTTTTTCGAGGATTAAACTCGCTTTCCCCGGGTTTAACCCATTACCAAACAGAGGGTAAAAATTAGCTTGCTAATTTTACCAGCACTACCTGGCACCGGTTTAGGCTTCAAAAAATGATTTCTTACTAAAATAGAAAGCATTCAAAGGGTCAACTGTTTCTTGGAAGTTTTTGCATTGTGGTAAGATTTACAGCATACTAATCAATAATAAAAATCATTATAGATGGTTCCAACAACTGAGACCAATAGGATTTTATTTTTTGAATCATTCTTATTTCACTCGGTTTGATTGTTTCGCCTTGGATAAAAGTCACTTCCAAGCTGATGGTAGCAAGCACTTGCCAGGTACTGGTATGTAGCCAACCACATCAATTGACTAGCATTCTACTTTTTATCAACTATCATTATATCACTTCTCGAATGATATATAGTTCCTTGCTTAAATTAGCATGCTGTAAACCATACTTCCAGGTGAAATATACCCCCTATCATGCAGAAGAGTATTTACTGTTAGAATTAGAACATGTTAAATATGAATCAACGTGTGCTTAATTAGCAGTGTCTAGATATAATATCATATTCACATATCCTGAATAAATGCCTTGACTGTTGGATCAAGATTTGTAATACACTTGCATTGGGCCACGTTCATATAATGTGTGACTGGCATCGGTCCAACGTCAAGATTTGCTCATCACAAATACCTATCTTGCTATCTCCTATAGAAGTGATATCCATCTATTGCAATCGCTACTGTATTATTATCATACTGTTACAATCCTTGAGGAACAACTACTCTGCTACATTAGTGCTAGTATGCTACAGTACTATTATACTCTTTTAAGAGTTGCTACCATCCTACATTACTGCTACTCTGCTACAGTGATGCTACAGTCTGACTTGTTGCTACTCGCTACAGTATTGTTACCATGCCACATAATTATTATTGTTTAATTATTGTTTTGCTACTAATCGGTTCTCTGCTGCCTACTAGTTTTGTGTCTTCGACTGCATACGGCTTCTCTATCACACAATGTGTTTTCTTCGTTATGTGACAAGCTGATCACAATCAGTATCTTAGCTTAAGGGTAAATGTTAGAATTAGAACATGTGTCAAATATGAATCAACATGTGCTTAATTAGAATAATATCTAGATACAAGTATCATGTGCATATATCCTTAATTAGGATCTTATATGATGGATTTAAATTTGTCTAGATTTATAAAACATGTGTAATTCTAATACTATAAATAGAATGTAAGGAGAGAGGGCTAATCAAATGCTAACTATTCCTATTTTATATGTATGTATGCGCGCGCGCGTGTGTATTCAAGTTTAATATTTGAGAGAAACTTTCAAGGAATCCCCAACAAAGATATGCTTCTTATGAAAAATGGTTCAAACATCAAATTGTCAATTAGTGTAACTATATGCGTTCTTGATGGTTGCTTCTGGTTTAAGCTGTTCCCATTAGCTGCTAAAATAACTATTGTCTAAGACTGTAACCAATCAAAAATTGATGGGTTGAAGAATAGAATTGGCTGAAACAAGATTGTTGTCTTGCTTGCACATCATAAATATTTTATTTCATTTCATTTAGCAGTTTTCCCAACAACAAAACGCGTACCATCTTAGAAAGTAGCCATAGACCAACCCTTTTTGGGGAAGGGCTAGACTGATTAGGTTTGTAGCTACCTAGGAAAGAGGATTATTAGTTGTTTCTTTGACATTTTGTTTGTTTCTTTTGGGGTGAGGGGGTGGGGTGGGAGTAGTAGTAGTTGATTCCGGATGCCTTATTTGCTTATAATATGTTATAAACAAAAAGAAGGTTATAGCATTCCCATGCCCCCACCCCCCCCCCCCCAAAAAAAAAAAAAAAAACAAACAAACAAACAAAACAAAACACACAAAACCCAAAAAAAATCAATTTTTTTTTATGTTCTAACATTATTCTTCTATTTGTTCATCTATGAAGAGCGGCAGAATTCTATATACGAGTCAAAAACATATGGCCAATGTTTTCTTCTTCCATTTTTTAAAAAACCAATTTTGAAGTACAAATATATCTAAAGAACCAAATCAATATTTTATTTCATTATTTTAAACTAAAGAGGCTATCATCCTAATTACGACATTGGCTCATTATACATTTTAATGCATCATGCTAACACAATTAGACATAATAAGAAAATTCTGGTGTAGCTAGCCGCAATTCGTCCTTTCTCCCTTAATCTTTTGATGGTAGAAAATTCTAATCATGGAAACATGAAGGTAAGGTATAACACCGAGACTCGGATTATCTAAAAGATAGATTTATTTATAACATGCAATGTTGGATATTATATACAACAAGAGACCAATTTCCTAAACTTATTCCACCATTCAATCAGGTTTTGTCAGGTAATGATGAGAAGAAAAGCTGAGTTTCTTACCCTACAAAACAGATGACATCTACCAGACGACTGAATTCATAAGCAACCAATGGCCAAGCAGTTCCGTAGCATCAGCTGTCAAAATTAGTCAGGATCTAGGAGCAGATCAAATTCAACCTCACTGATGTTCAAGATTCCTCTCTAAGGATCTTATACCCCCTCAACTTCTTGTGAAGCTCAGTAGCCTCTTCTACCATTCCAGACACAGCCACGGCCTTGACCAGTGACTCATAGATTGCTCTACTCGGTCTACTACTACTGGAGACCATCATATCCAAAATTTCAATAGCAGTATCTAGCTTCTTCTGCCTGCACAGTGCTTGAATCACTAAGCTAAAAGTAATACCTCTAATCCTGCAATTCATTCCGTACATCTCCTTCAACATCTCCACAGCCTCCTCAGCCATATCCTTCTTACAAAAGCCCATGACCAGCGAACCATAAGTGATGTCATCTGGTCTGTTTCCATCTCTGATCATTTCGTCAAATAAAACCATTGCTTTCTGAACATCACCCTTCTTTGCCAAAGCATCAATCACGGTGTTATACGTGATTACAACCAAAGGGAAACTGTTGTTCCTCATATAGTAGATTAGATCAAGAGCTTCCTCTGTCATGTTCTCTTTACATATTGCGCCCAGAAGCGTATTGTAAGTGACTATATCAGGCGAACAACCCTCAGATACCATCTTATCCAAGAAATCAATTGCTCGATCAAGAAGTTGGTATTTGCACAAATTATTGATCAAGATATTATATGTAACAACTGTGGGAGTATATGCACCCTGGGTCATGAGTGAGAGAATAGCATTGGCTTCAGACCATTTTCCCTTGCTGCAAAAGCAGTGGAGTAAAGTGTTATAGGTGACGGCATTTGGCTGCAGGCCATGTTCAATAAGACTTGGAATAACAATGGTTGCATCCTCACAATTTCCCTCTTTACAAATCACGTTGATAAGAGAGTTAAAGGTTACAATATCAGGATGGCATCCCTCTAGGGACAGATCTTCCAAAGCATCAAGAGCCATATTGATACCACAATTCTTGCATATAAGTTCGAGAAGGATAGTGTTAGATATTAGATATGGAGGACATCCTTTTATTAACTGCTCTTTCCAAAACTGAACGGCCTCATCGTACTTTCCTTGATCACATAGGCCACGGATCATGGTGTTAAACGTAATCACATCAGGCTGGCAACCTCCCAAACCCATATCTTCAAAGATCCGCATTGCAGAACCAATCCGTCCTCTCCTACAAAGACCACCAATCAATTTGTTATAGGTAATAATATCCGGGACACCCCCCGACATTACCATCACTATAAGAATACGGCTTGCTTTCTCCATTTTGTCAGCATTGACGAGTCCACGGATTAAGTTCACACAAGACGGGAAGTCAGGTATCTGCCCCACTCGTGCCATGACATCAATCAAATTAGCAGCTTCCATCAACTTCCCATTCTCAACAAAATTACAAAGGATTTCATTGTTTGTTTCCTCAACATAATCAACAAAATAACCATCCAGTGATAACGGGGATGCATTTGAATTTGGGTGCCTCACAGGTTTTGAGTGGCGGGCTGCCACAGTCTTCTCGTAACTATCATTAGCTCTATTTCCATTAAGCACTACATCCGTTGAACCACCTCTCTGTTGGAATCTATGACCAGGTGCATTATCAAATTTGTTTGGATATTCAATATGAACTGCAGGTGTTTTAGCCTGCGGGTGCGAACCACGAACAGAATGAGGGACCGAGTAACACTGGACATCACCTATGAATTGCTGCGTGAAAGCCATGGCATCCAAAGCTTTCCTTTCGCAAACAAAAAATTCCGAAACTTTTGAATCTTATTATGAAAGTGATGAAAGAAATCCTCAGAGTAATCTCATGGGTGTATCAACCTCAAGAACTGCAGTACGAATACAAAACAATGTCAAAATAAGCTGAGTATCATGAAAGTTCACGAACTGAAAAAAACCCCAGCTTTACAAATCAATACAAACAAGCATGATTTGACCACAAATCCAACATTTATAATTGTGAAATTGTTAGAACCCAAGCTAACGAAGCTAGGCTGAGCAAGGAAGAGCGCGGGGAAGCAGAAGAAGATGAAGGGAGAACGGAGAAGGCCGTTGGACAAATTGAATCTCCGCCGTTCGATGCGCCTTGATTTTAATCGAACCGCTCGTGGGTGACAAGATCTGGGGCGTCCACTCGATCAGCCAACTTTCAAAGAGGACCGTCGATCTCAAAGTGGTAGGGCCCACAAGGCCGTTGCAAATCCTAACAAACTTCATCGACGGGCGTCTCCTTCCTCCTTCGCAGCGACGGACCGCAACAAACAGCTGTCGTTTGTTGGAGCTAGAGGGGGGTATAAAATACCGTCGTTTTGTAAGAAATGTTATCATCGAAGATCCATGGAGTTTTAACTCCTATTTTCTTTTTCCTTTTCCTTTACTTGTCTGTAATTTCCTCTTCTATTAATCAAAATTCCTCTAAAGATTTCACCATTGCTGGTGAAATCTAAGCTTTCACTTCATTTGTGAACTTGGGTCTTTATCATTTGGTATCAGAGCCCGCTACGAGGCCATGGGGAAGAAAAGAACTGATGTCAATGAGGAAGAACAGGGGCAGAGCTCTAACCCTGACTTCCCAACCTTGGATGATCTTATTGGATGGAGGAGTCAGCAAGAGGACCGTCTCAAGGAAGTAGAGGTGAATTTGGGATTACAAATTCAACAGCAAGGGCAGATGCTGGACACGAAGCTGGCATCTCATATTCAAAGCTTGACTACCCAAATCCAAACGATGTTGAGCAAGGCTGAGGAGCGCTACAACTACCACGACAATCAAATCCATCTACTCCGAAGCAACCTAAACCGAAGTAACACAAGCTTGAACAACCACGACTCAGGATCTCGGAACCAACGAGACGACGGGAATGCTGACCTCAACAACACAGGAGATAGGAATCTGGAGCGAAGGGATCCCCCTCAACCCAGGATCCTCAAGCCAGAGTTCCCAATTTTCAAAGGGGATGAGGACATTTTGTCGTGGTTAAGTCAGGTACAACAGATCTTTGCCTACTACTCAACTCCATATGCTAATTGGGTCACTACATGCTCATTCTACTTAAGAGGGGTAGCACTGCAATGGTTTGAGTGGGGAAAAGTAAATGTCGATAATTTTTTTAACTGGGAAAGGTTCAAAGAGGAGATAGTAGTAAGATTTGGCCCTACGGAACTAGATAAACCCTTTGCAGTTTTTTCCAATATCAAACAAACTGGGACTGTTAAAGAGTACCTGGGCAAGTATGAGCCGATTGTGGGTCTATTGAGGAAGATGCCTGAAGAGTATGTGTTGGATAAGTTCATCAATGGATTAAAGGATGAAATCCGCTTAGATGTCATGGCAGCAAATCCTGAAACTTATAGGAGAGCTGTTCAATTGGCCAGGACCTTTGAGGAAAAGGTGGTCTTAACAAAAAAAATAAAACTCATTTTCAGCCACACACATTCCCCAGAGCTCATCAACCTCACCCCCCAGGAGTGACAAGGGAGAGTACTGCATTTGTTCCAAAGGGGAGATTATTAACTCAGGAGGAGATTCAGAATAGGAGGAGGAATAACTTGTGCTTCACCTGCAATGAGAGATGGGATAGAGGGCATAAGTGCAAGAAGCAATTGTATGTCCTTGACATTGAGGAGGACACTGACATAACCCCACGAGAAATGGAGGGAAGTGAAGACAAAGATCCTATTGAATTACAGGAGCTGGTGGTAGAAGAGTTCCCATCTATTTCCATCCATGCCTTATCAGGAATTCCTACTACACAAACCCTCAGGCTTAAGGGAAGTATTAAGGTGCAGACAATTAATATCTTAGTTGATACAGGATCCACTCATAACTTCATCCACCCTAGATTAGTGAAATCCTTGGGATTGAAGGTGGAGCAATTTGAAGCTTTTGATGTAGTAGTAGCTAGTGGGGAGAAACTACAAGGAGCAGGAATTTGTACTGGGGTGCAGTTGCACTGCCAAGGGGTGGTAATTTCCATTAACTTACTAATACTGCCCTTAGGAGGACAACAGGTGGTCTTGGGGACACAATGGCTAAGACAACTGGATGATATTGTATTCAATTTCAAAAAGTTACAGATGAAATTCCAATGGGAGGGGCAGGAATGCATATGGCAAGGAGTGGTGCCTGATAACTCTAAGTTAGTAGGAGGAAGGAAAATTGACAAAGCCCTAAGGCATAATGGAGAGGGGTATTGGATACAACTCAGTTTAATGGAGGTGGGACATATACAAGATAGTAAACATCAAAAGGGAGTTGGAATGGAAAGCCTTCCTAAAGACCTGAAAGATATCTTAGCTCAATTTCCTGAAGTGTATGAGGAGCCAAAAGGGCTACCACCAAAAAGAGACTGTGATCACAAAATCCCAACTATTCCAGGGGCTAAACCTGTTTGTATTAGGACCTACAAACATGCCTACTTCCTCAAGGCAGAAATAGAAAAACAAATAGCTGAGATGTTGAAATGTGGTTCCATTAGACCCAGCTATAGTCCCTATGCATCCCC
Source organism: Scilla litardierei (assembly GCA_030789695.1). Classification (NCBI taxonomy): domain Eukaryota; kingdom Viridiplantae; phylum Streptophyta; class Magnoliopsida; order Asparagales; family Asparagaceae; genus Scilla; species Scilla litardierei. Next base: position 3,673,271 of record CM061138.1, on the reverse strand, counting down.
AGTGGTAATGGTGAGAAAAGTTGATTCCAGTTGGCGTATGTGTGTGGACTATAGGGCCCTTAACCAGCAAACCATAAAAGACAAGTTTCCTATACCCATTATTGATGAGCTATTGGATGAATTGCATGGAGCTAAATTTTTTTCTAAACTTGACTTAAGATCAGGCTATCACCAAATTCGCATGAGTGAAGAAGATATATATAAAACTGCATTCCGTACCCATGAAGGACACTATGAATTCAGAGTAATGCCATTTGGCTTAACAAATGCACCATCAACATTTCAATCCTTGATGAACACCATATTTAGGGAGCACCTCAGGAAATTTGTCCTTGTGTTTTTTGATGACATTTTGATTTATAGTGAAGCTTGGGCCACTCACCTTGAACACATCCACAAGGTACTGAGAATACTGAAGGAGAACCAATTAGTCATCAAGCTATCAAAGTGCTCCTTCGGACAAAAGACAGTGGAGTATCTGGGTCATGTTATTTCAGAAAATGGGGTGGCTGTAGATCCCAGAAAAATTGAAGCAATAAAGGGGTGGCCAATACCCAAGAGTACAAAGGCTGTGAGAGGGTTTCTAGGGCTTGCTGGGTACTATAGGAAATTTATCAAAGGATTTGGGGGAATAGCAGCACCCCTCACTGACCTGCTGAAGAAAGAAGGGTTTGTGTGGGGAGAGGCAGCACAGAAATCTTTTGAAGAATTAAAAAAAGCCTTAACCACAGCCCCAGTTCTAGCCATGCCCAATTTCAGTGAGGAATTTGTATTGGAGTGTGATGCTTCAGGGAGGGGGATAGGGGCAGTGTTAATGCAAAAAAAACAGCCTATTGCTTACTTGAGTACCAAAATCACTGGGAGAAATTTACTACTATCCACATATGAAAAGGAGCTACTTGCCATTATCCTAGCAGTTACTAAGTGGGGGCAATATCTCATGGGAAGAAGGTTTACTATCAGGACAGACCACCAGAGCCTAAGACACCTGCTAACCCAAAAATTACAACAAGGAATGCAAGGTAAATGGTTAATGAAATTGCAATCTTATGACTATAGAGTGGAGTATAAACCAGGAATAACTAACAGGGCTGCTGATGGCCTCTCAAGAGAGGTGGATAATAGCCTGGGAGTGGATGAAGATTATTCTTCTATATTCCACATATCTTCCCCAAAGTGTGATTGGTTACAGGAGATCAAGAGAATGATCCAAGATGACACCTATTTCCTGCAAATTGAAGAGAAGATACAAGCCAGTGATACAGGCACACAGAAACACACAAAAGATGATGGGGTTTACTACTACAAAGGAAGAATCTTAGTTAGCCCAGATGCCAAGGAGTTACAGCAAAAACTCCTCAGGGAATTCCACAGTTCAGCCATGGGAGGCCACTCTGATGCCCATAGGACTCTCCACAGGCTGAGGAAATCCTTCCACTGGGTCGGAATGAAAGCAGGGGTCAAAAAGTTTGTGCGTGAGTGTGAGGTGTGCCAAAGGAATAAATCAGAAAATGTGGCCTACCCAGGGCTCCTCCAGCCCTTGCCTATTCCTACCAGGGTCTGGGATAGTATTTCAATGGATTTTATACTTGGATTGCCAATGTGCAATGGGTTCAGTGTTATATATGTTGTCGTGGATCGTCTGACTAAATACTCCCACTTTTTTCCCATGAAACACCCATTTACTGCAAAGGGAGTAGCACAAATCTTCTTTGAAGGAATCTTCAAGCTCCATGGCATACCAATCAACATCGTGAGTGACCGGGATGCAATATTTACTAGTCAATTCTGGGCTGAACTGTTCAAACTCCAGGGTACCACCCTCGCCCACAGCTCAGCGTATCACCCCCAAAGTGACGGCCAAACTGAAGTCACCAACAGGAGCTTGGAATGCTACCTTCGATGTTTTTGTGGTCACAAACCAAAGGAGTGGGCAAAATGGCTGCCACTAGCAGAATTATGGTTCAACACAACTTGGAAGAGCTCCACAAAAATAACTCCCTTCGAAGCACTCTATGGACGACCCCCCCACCCTCATTTCCTACTTACCAAATACGGCAAGAGTGGCAGCTGTGGAGGAGGAATTAATTACAAGGGAGGTAGCCCTGAAGCTGTTAAGGGACAACTTGGAGAAAGCTAGGGAGAGGATGCGGCATTATGCAGATCAGCGTCGAACGGAAAGGAGCTTTCAGGTCGGGGAGTGGGTGTATCTTAAATTGCAACCCTATAGGCAAATCAGCCTGGCCATGAGGAAAACCCACAAGCTTTCATCAAAATACTATGGTCCGTATCAAGTTCTGGAGCGAATTGGGGAGGTCGCCTACAAACTGGAGCTCCCAACAGAAGCCCACATTCACCCTATATTCCATGTTTCCCAGCTGAAGGAGAAGGTAGGAACCCATACTGTTATACAGGAGAGCCAACCCAGCTACACAGTGGAAATTGTAGATGAACCCGAACTCATCGTAGATCGGAGGACGGTGAAGGAACGACGAGCCTTGGTGTCGCAGGTTCTCGTCAAGTGGAAGCAAAGACCCCTGGAAGAAGCTACTTGGCAGTCCTATTGGGATTTAGTAAGAAGATTCCCAGCATTCGACCTTGAGGCAAGGTCGCGAAATGGGGAGGGGAATGTTAGAACCCAAGCTAACGAAGCTAGGCTGAGCAAGGAAGAGCGCGGGGAAGCAGAAGAAGATGAAGGGAGAACGGAGGAGGCCGTTGGACAAATTAAATCTCCGCCGTTCGATGCGCCTTGATTTTAATCGAACCGCTCGTGGGTGACAAGATCTGGGGCGTCCACTCGATCAGCCAACTTTCAAAGAGGACCGTCGATCTCAAAGTGGTAGGGCCCACAAGGCCGTTGCAAATCCTAACAAACTTCATCGACGGGCGTCTCCTTCCTCCTTCGCAGCGACGGACCGCAACAAACAGCTGGCGTTTGTTGGAGCTAGAGGGGGGTATAAAATACCGTCGTTTTGTAAGAAATGTTATCATCGAAGATCCATGGAGTTTTAACTCCTATTTTCTTTTTCCTTTTCCTTTACTTGTCTGTAATTTCCTCTTCTATTAATCAAAATTCCTCTAAAGATTTCACCATTGCTGGTGAAATCTAAGCTTTCACTTCATTTGTGAACTTGGGTCTTTATCAGAAATTTCTGTGGTTTTGATTCATGAATTCTTGTAAAAGGAATAACTAATTTGAGAATTGACACAACGTCTACTCTTTTTCCCCCCTCCAATTGCAAGTAAAACGTACCCAATTAAAACCAATTAAATGCAACAAAATTTAGCTAAAGAACTAGAAAATATCGAGATTTGGAACAAAATATAGGGCTGACGATGTCAAAAATCAGGTTTAAGGGCTGGGGTTTAACTGAAAAAGTTATTAAAAAATCTTAATTATTCAATAAAATTTGAGAAGAGAACTTACAAATGATGTTGGTCGTTGAAATAAGAATCAATTTCTTCTTTTAGTTGGCGCTTTCATTTGGGTTCGGCGAATTCCGGGGGGAGTGGAGGACTAGGGTTTTTGAGAATAAATGCACGTCAGCAACCGTCGGGGGTAATCACAAAGCGTTGATGGCCCTGATCAGATCTGATAGTCCGTCATTTGCCACGTGAGCGGTAAATTTTTTTGTCAAGAAAGGGAGTTGCTACGCGCACGTACCGTTTTACTTAGTGCATACAACAACTATCAACAAGTTATTCAAAATTTACACCTGCTTTTACCATCATGTGTCTAGCGGTTGGGCACGCTGAGTAGAACGGTCATCGCGGTTGTAAAAACTCACAGCGTACATAACCACTCCCAATGGCCGTTCGGAGACGAGATTGAAGACGAGGTTATCACCGACGATGACGAACTCGGAGACGCTAAGAACGCCCTTCTCCTTGGAGGCGGAGACGATGCGGTGCCCATTGATCATCTCCACCGTCCCCTTGAACCTCTCGTGCAGCTGCTGAGAGAGAACCATCGTCTCTATTATTTAGGGATTCGATTTGTTACGGCATTAAGGCCTGCCCAGTGAATAAATGCCCAAATAGTTGAAGCCCAAGCGAACAGCTATCCAACCATCCGGAATGAGAACAAGCCCTAACGAGAAGCTTGCCCCCGACACCGGGAAGCTCGCTCCGACACTAGAAAGCTCGTCTTACTGAGCGGCAAGCTCACCAACAGAGTCAAGAGAAGAGCTCATCAGCTCATCGAGCGGAGGGCTTGCCAGCCTAGCAAAGAGGAAGCTCGTCTACTCTCCACACAAGAAGCACAGCCAGAGAAAGACTTGGGACACCAAGCTCGGACGTCGAGCTCGGCCTACTCTGGGGGCGACCTACCGGGCACAAATATCTCTGACATGGTGACGTAGGGCCACATACGCCTCTAATTAATACCAGAGGTTAAGAACAAGAATTGATAGTCGCCCGTCGCGTCTCCAATTATTACACAAATATCTCTGACACACTCTGACACCCATTTAATGCTAGATTAAGGCAGTTCGATAAATATCTTTAACATCCTCGCCGACCAATCGCGTTCCCATTAATGCTCCAGCTAAGCAGAAACGACAGTTGATTAAACGGCGCTCAACCGACTCTCGACACTATAAACACCACCCTCTAGCCACGAATGAAGGGGTTGGTGAGTTGAAATCATAAACGTTCATTCAATACAACAAGGTCGGATATCATCCATATATCTGTGCCTTCCAATTAAGCTCGCCACGTAAAGCTGATCTACTTTAAGATCGGTCTGCGTGTCCGATCTACTCCCAAAAGAGTCATTTACTGACTTAACCATCAAAGAGGCTACGGTTGACAGCCAACCCAGCCTTTCTGATGAGATATTATTCTCGCAGGAAGTTCGGCCCATATCACGACCCGCTTCCCTAAAATGGAGGCGAGACGTGAAAAGGTCCGCACGAGAGTGGAGCTGTGAAGCCCCAAACCCGATAAGCGTCCACAATACATATACAGGTCCATGTAATCACAACAGAATAACAATAATAACACAAGGAGAGACTGAAATAAAATTCCACATCTCACAAATTGTCCAACATCAACAAAAGTCCAACATCCAGAAAAGCCACCAGGCTAAAAGAAAAGAGCCCAAGGCCCAGAACAAGGCCAACAAAAGAAACGGCATAACAAAGATTTAGGTGCCACGCACCGAATACAAAACAACTGTTTAACAAAATTAAAACACAACGAAGACACTAGGACTGGTCACCAGTGTCCACGTACTCCCCGTCAAACACAAGCTCGGGCTCGGCGTCAGCGGACACCTCGTCCTCAACGAGGTACTCGGGCTCAGGATCTAACATGTGTCACCCAAAAGAGTAAAGGGGCACATGTCAGCAAGTCTAAAAAGACTTGGGCAAGGAAACTGAAAGTGAGGCATCTAGCAACCTAGCAGTTTAGTATGCATGACATGGCAGTTATAACGTGAGTGCACAATTAAAACATGGCAAGTCAATTTGTACAAGAGAACAATCATCGGGACAAGACAAGAGTAGCCAAGCTACTATTAATTCAATCAATTCACATTTTGTAGGTGTTTACGCCATTCGCTGAATGGCATAGCATTTCAGACCGATCGGCACTAAACACTACCCAATACCCACACGATATGGAGCCTGGGGTCCCTGCACATTGAGCTCATCTAGTGAGCCTAGGGTTGCCCCGCACGTTGAGCTCGCATTCTTAGTTCACAATTCAATATATCGAGCGTTGGGGTTTCCAACTCATTATGCTCGCTTCTGGTCACGAGCCAGGAACACAAGTATGGCGTAGGGAACACCTAGCCGAAACACGCAATTCGGGCATTGGCTATCAACCAACACATGGCCCGCTTCTGGAACACGAGCCAGGAACACAACATTGTAGCGAAGCTACGCAATCATAGACATACCTAAAGAATGCGAGGTCATGACAATTTATTTGCGTACCGTTAATTAAATTAAACGTGACAGGCGAAATGCAATGACATGAACATATTCGTGTACCGTTAATTAAAAGTAAACATGACATGGTAATTGTGCAACATGCTAAAAGTCGGAATTAGCTTCGTTGTCAAGCTAATTCCCCAATTTGCGCCTAGGCGAGTATCATTTCGTCGCCTAGCCTCTTTTATGCCTATAACAAGAAAATGGCCTAAAACATGGCCTAAACCCTAAGTGGCAAGTTTCACTTACCTAGCACCGGGGATGACGACCACTTCGTCACACGGATGCTATCTACGGGGGAAATCGCTGTTAAGGGGGAAACAAACACCAAACATACGAAATTAATTAGGGTTTTCATAAAAATATGAATAGGTTAAGAAAACACCAAGGAATCGATTTCTTACCGAGAGAAGGCGGAAGGAACCCTCCGGGGAACCCTAGGATCAAATCTGGAAAAGATTGGGGAAGTTTGGAGAATTAGGGTTCTTGGGTGATTTTGGGGATTTGGTGGATTTTGGGTGAGATTTGAGGAAGATGAGGGATCAATGGAGTGAACGGATTGTTTGGATGATGGGTTTAGGGCTTGGAATGGAGAAATGGAGCTTGGAGGAAGATGAGGGATCAATGGGGGCGATTTTTAGGGTTTAGGGTCGAATTGGGGAAGAAGAAAACGTTTGGGTTGGGTATTTATAGGCTAGGCTGGCGGCTAGGGCAAAACTAGGGTTTACAGCACTAGTTAGTCGGTCCAAGAGCAACCACTGACCGACTAGTTTGGCAACTAGTCGGTCGGTCGACCAACGCAGACCGACTAAGTGTAAACAGTAGCTACAGGTGAAAATAGGATCTGGAATTAGTCGGTCCATGAACAAGTACTGACCGACTAGTTTGGCATCTAGTCGGTCGATGAACGTTCTTAGACCGACTAAGAGTAAACAGTAACTGATACAAAAATAATATGATGAGTTAGTCGGTTCAAGAAGCATTGCTGACCGACTAGTTTGCAACCTAGTCGGTCAACCAACGTTCTTAGACCGACTAACGATAAACAGTAACTCTTGAGAAATTTAGAAAGCTAACTAGTCGGTCCAAGAAGGATTTCCGACCGACTGGATCGTCATCTAGTCGGTCGGTGCCCCTTCTTATACCGGCTAATGAGCACCAAAAGTACCGATACGGAGCGCGGGGCCCCGGGATCGATTCCTAAGACTCCTAGGCTTGATCTAACAGTTAGATACGACCGTTATGAAGTCCGTCACGAATGACATACTTCGAAATCGACAATCCTAAGGAAGAAGCGAGAAAATACGACGAAACGATCGAAAATGAAAACTACGGAGACGAAAACCACACACGAGGAGAAAATCCACCAAAACATATATTATAATATATAAAATCCAGATACATGAAAAGCAGTCGTTACATCCTCCCCAACTTAAGAAAAATTCCGTCCTCGGAATTCCCAAAAACTCACGAGTCCGGAAACAAAAGTGGGAAACGCTCTCGCATCTCATCCTCGTTCTCCCAAGTAGACTCTCCCGGCGAACCGTGTCGCCACATTACCCTCACAAGATTGACAATCTTGTTCCGAAGCGATTTCTGACGCCTGTCCAGAATCTGCACTGGATGCTGGTCATACGTCATATCGGGGCGAACGGTAATCTCCGAAAAATCCACCGCATGAGACGGATCGCTAATGTATCGACGAAGCTGCGACACATGGAAAACATTGTGAACTCCTTCCAAAGATGGCGGCAAGGCCAAGCGATAAGCTACCTCGCCAACCCTCTCCAAAATGTCAAACGGTCCAATGTATCGCGGGCTCAACTTCCCACGCTTCCCGAAACGAATCACACCACGATTCGGGGAAATCTTTAAGAACACATGGTCGCCCGGTTGAAACGCCAAAGGACGACGTTTAGCATCCGCCCAATGCTTAAAACGGTCCTGAGCAATTCTCAACCTCTCCCGAATATTCCTGACGATATCCACGGCCTCCACGATCATCTCAGGTCCCAACAACTCCCGATCACCAACGTCATCCCAACTCAATGGCGATCGACACTTCCTCCCATAAAGAGCGGCGAAAGGCGCCATGCCAATACTCGCCTGGAAGCTGTTGTTGTAAGAGAACTCCACCAAGTGTAGATGGTCCTCCCACGAACCCTTGAAATCCAACATGCACGCCCTCAGCATGTCTTCCAAAATCTGAATCGTCCTCTCGGACTGGCCATCCGTCTGCGGATGGTACGCCGTGCTGAAACTCAGACGCGTACCCAAGCTCTTCTGCAAACTCTGACAGAACTGAGATATGAACCTCGTGTCTCTGTCAGACACGATACTCACGGGGACTCCATGAAGTCGCACAACCTCCTGCACGATTCACGTTACATCACTATCCAAACTAGGAAAAGGACATAAAACGGAGAGTAAAAGAATTTTACCTCCATATATCTCCTCGCTAGCGCCTCAGTGGACTGCCCCACTCGGAACGGAATAAAGTGCGCAGATTTGGTCAATCGATCTACGATCACCCAAATCGCGTCATTCTGCTTCGGACTCCGAGGTAGTCCAGTCACGAAATCCATAGTGATGTGTTGCCACTTCCACTCCGGAATCGGAAGCGGTTGTAGCAACCCGGCCATACGCTGATGCTCCGCCTTCACTTGCTGGCAAACCAAGCACTTGGCTACACTCCGAGCCACGCTCCTCTTCATACCATGCCACCAATAATTCAAACGAAGATCCTGGTACATCTTGGTGCCACCAGGATGCACAGAATACGGCGAACTGTGTGCCTCCACCATCAACTCCTCTCTAACATCCCCAGCAGGCACACACAGCCTGGCTCCAAACCTCAGCGAGCCATCCTCATGAATCAAAAAGTCAGTCCGCAGACCGGCTTCAACCTGCTCCCGAATCTTCATCAGCTTCGGATCCTCAGCCTGGCCAGCCTTAATCCGATCCACGATCGTCGACTGCACCTGCATGTACATCAACGACGAAGCCTCCCCAGGAAGAACAACCTCAATCCCAGACTCGCAAAAATCCTGCTGCAATCTCCACTGCGAGGTCAAAATCATCACCGCGGGAAGCCTACTCAAAGCATCCGGAACCACGTTCACCTTGCCAGGGTGAAACTGCAGATCAATATCATAATCTGCCATGAGCTCCAACCATCGACGCTGTCGCATGTTGAGCTCCTTCTGAGTGAAAATATACTTCAAGCTTTTGTGATCGGTGAAAATCTTCACTTTCTCACTCAGCAAGAAGTGCCTCCAAATCTTAAGAGCAAACACAACGGCATCCAACTCCAAATCATGCGTCGGATAATTCTTCTCATGAACCTTAAGCTGACGAGACGCATACGCCACAACATACCCATGCTGATGCAACACACAATCGAGACCCTTGCCAGAAGCATCGCAAAAGATCTCAAATCCACCGCTGCGATCAGGCACAACAAGAATAGGGGCACTCGTCAACCTCTCCTTCAGAACACCAAAAGCACTCTCACAATCACCCGACCAAACATAAGCAACATCCTTCCTCGTCAACCTGGTCATCGGCTCAGCAATACGAGAAAAGTCCTTAATGAATCGCCGATAATAACCGGCAAGTCCGAGGAAACTCCGAATCTCAGATGCAGACGACGGAACAGGCCACTCCCTGATGGCCCGAATCTTCTCGGGATCCACAGAAATACCATCTCCAGTCACCACATGCCCGAGAAAAGCAACTCGATCCAGCCAAAACTCGCACTTCGAAAACTTAGCATACAAACGATGCTTCCTCAAAATTTCCAACACCGTCCTTAAGTGCGAGGCATGATCTTCCTCCGACTTCGAATAGATCAGAATGTCGTCAATAAAGATAACGACAAACTTATCCAAAAAGTCGTAGAAAATCAGGTTCATCAGATTCATGAAAACTGCGGGTGTGTTAGTTACGCCGAAAGGCATAACCACAAACTCATAGTGTCCATACTTCGTCCTGAACGCTGTCTTCGGAACATCTCCCTTCTTTACCTTCAACTGATGGTAACCACTCCTCAGATCCAATTTAGAAAATACCCTCGAACCTCCAAGCTGATCAAAAATATCATCGATGCGAGGCAACGGGTATTTATTCTTAATGGTCACCGCATTCAACTCCCGATAATCCACGCACATGCGACGCGAACCATCCTTCTTCTTCACCAGCAACATCGGTGCTCCCCACGGAGACACACTAGGATTAATATAACCCTTCAGCAAAAGCTCATCCAACTGCTTCCGCAACTCTTCCAATTCAGCAGGTGCCATACGATACGGCGCCTTCGAAATCGGCTGCGCACCTGGAATGAGATCAATAGAAAATTCCAGAGCTCGATCAGGTGGCAAACCAGACATCTCCTCGGGGAAGACGTCACCAAAATCTCGCACCACAGCTGGCCACTCCAGCTCCATCTGCATAGCCACAGCCTCCACCGGCCTGGCCCGAAATCTGACAGGACCAAGCGAACTGCTACCACGACTGAACTCAAATACTGGATGTCCGGGAATCTCGAACACCACCTTCTTCCTCCTGCAGTCAATCGTAGCATAGAAGCTCGCAAGCCAATCCATCCCAAGAACTGCATCATAGTTGATGATGTCGTGGACAATGAAATCCGCAAAAAGCTCATGTCCACAGACCACCAACGAGCAAGAATTGCAACCACGATGCACCGAGACCACACCATTCCCTGCAACGATATTCCAACTCTTGGGAAGAGGGTGTTGGATATGGAAGACGTTTGTACACCCTTGTGGGGGATGTACGAGGGAATACGGACGTCGAACGTCGCGCACACGAAGTCATGTGCAAAGGGAATCTGTTCCCTTGCGGAGAGGATCTCTGTATGAGCGGGAAAGTCGCATTATATATGCATAAGTGCATGCGACATATGGCTAATAAAGGGGGAATATCTTAAGCTTATGTTGTACCATGCATATGGTACAACTTAAGCTTATAATGTGCCATGTATCATGGTACACCTTAATTAAGTTGTTCCAAAGGAACAACTTACCCTAAAATAACTACCTTGGGGGCTATAAATAAGACCCAAGGGTAGCCATTTTCCTTACACATTTTGCATGAAATTCATGCATGCATCTTCTTCATAGCGAAGCTCTGCAGAAATATTTCCTCTCCCTCCATCCAAGTTCTTAATCTAAAATAGAGATTTAGATTGTGGGATTAGTAGCCTTACTCCGTTCGTGAGTAGACTCGATCCGTCGTGGCGAATCCGAAGGCGAAGTTCGTAGACTACCGTGCCGCGTACGCAAGCGTAAGTCTAAACTTCATGTTATCGATCCTAACTCTGTTTTGGACAGGATCCTTCATTGGTATCAGAGCCATATGGGTTCGCCCCGGTCAAACCATCGCCCCGTCGAAACTACGAACGAGTCGTTGTCTTTTTCACGAATGGGTCTCCTACTATTACGGATATAGTAGGAACGCTTCGTGACGAAGAGAACGCAGCGGTTGTTCTTTTCACGTTAGGGTCCCCTATCATTATGGATATGGTAGGAACTCTCCGTGACGGGAAGAACTGACCGTTCACGTAGTAAGTTATTCATTTTTGGCACACGGCCATTAGAAAATAACTAAATTCTCGACGAACGGGTGCTTCATCGACGAACGGGTGCTTCATCGAGGAAGATGATGGAAGTTATTTCCATCGGGTAAGAGGAAAATTTGGTGCATGTGCACCATGGCCAAATGGGCCATGAAGGCCATGCACCCCCTCTCCTCATGCGGAGGGGGTTGGCTACGGCCAATAACCACCGGCGACCACCCCATCAAGGGGGAGGAGAAAGTGCGGCAACCCCATTCAAAGGGGGTGGCCGGCCATGGCCAAAGAGGCCATGGCCGGCCAACGCCGAAAGGCCTTGACCATGGCCGGCCATGGCCAAGCCATGACCGGCCATGGCCAGGCCGGCAGTGGCCGGCCAAGGCCGGGCCGGCAGTGGCCGGCCTTGGCCAAGGGCCTGCCGGCCAGGCCGGCCCTGGCAGTGGCCAGGGCCGGAGCCCTGGCCCCGGCCAGCGGCCAGGCCGCCCTGGCAAGAGGCCAGGGCAGCGCCCTGGCCTCAGGCCAGGGCCTGGCCGAGGCCAGGGCAGGAGCCCTGGCCCCGGCCAGTGGCCTGGCCGGCCGGCCCTGGCAGAGGCCAGGGCCTGGCCGGCCCTGGCCGAGGGGGGCAGGCCCCCTGGCCGGCCATTGGCCAAGCCCCGGCCAGGGCAGAGGCCCTGGCCGGGAGAAGTTGCAGTTCGAATATTGGTCGACCAATTTTGTGTTTTTGGTCGACCAATCCGACAGATGGTCTGGGTCGATTGCAAACTTGCCAAATGACCCATACGGGGTGACAAAAGGCATTGGTCAAACTCGAATGTGTCGATTAGCCCATACGGGGCTAACCACAGTGCCGACTAGTTCATACGGGACTAACGTTTGAATGAAGTTTTTAACTTGGGCTCTACTCCTTGAAGATTAGCCATAGTGCTCTACTTCATGCGAGATTAGCCAAGTCATTGTGCTCTACTCTTCGGAGATTAGCCAATGTACTTATGAAATTGTGCTCTACTCCTTGAAGATTAGCCGTAATGCTCTACTTCATGCGAGATTAGCCATGTCATTGTGCTCTACTCTACGGAGATTAGCCAATGAACTTATGACGTTGTGCTCTACTCTACGGAGATTAGCCAATGTATTTTATATTCGTTTTGAAAAATACGTTTTCAAAAACGCTTTTCCGCTGCTAAGTACTATAAGAGTACTAACATTTGATAAAGTGAGGGAGAAATATTGAAAGTTACTCTAGATGGTGATTGGAAACATAGTGACCTTTCCGATTCTAGAGTAACATCTTCAATATTTTTCGAAAGTAACTTATCAAATACTTATTTTCCGATGCTAGTACTATAAGAGTACTATAGTTTGATAAGTGATGGGGGAATATTGAAAGTTGTTCTAGATGGTGATTGGAATCAAAGAGACCTTTTCGATTCTAGAACAACACCTTCAATATTTTTCGAAAGTAACTTATCAAATATAATATAATTCCAAGTGGGATTTGAATTTTAGAACTATCCAAATGGGATATTCTATTATCATTTCAAGTGGGAGTTATATTTTAAGAATTTTTTATGCAATGTTTTTGATCGAACCTTCGGTTTTGTGTCTTTTGCAGCATTTTAAAAGTAAAATGTCTTCCGCTTCAAAGAATATCGTCGCTGAGTTAAACAAAGGTGAAAAACTCAACGGCGATAATTACAAACTTTGGTCCATTAAGATACAATACGTTTTAGAGGAGCAAGAAGTGCTCGAAACTCTAAAGAACGTAATGATTGAACCCGAGTTGGGCACTACGGCCCAACACCGAAGAGACAAGGAAGCTTTTGATGCTTGGTCTCGGAAGAATAAGATAGCGCGCATTACGTTATTAAGCAGTATGGCTGATGACATAATGTGCATCTTCCGAGAACATGACCTAGCTATGGACATATGGTCCAAGCTAGAGGAGAAGTTCGGTGGCACATCGGTGTCCAAACTTCGCGCCTTAACTATAAAGTTCGATACATATAAGAAACGTCCAGATCATTCCATAGGGAAACATCTGCGACATATGGCGAACCTTATCTCGGAGTTAAAGGACGCAGGTCATGTGCTCACAGATGAGCAACAAATCCAGGCAGTCATACGTTCCCTACCAAATGGGTGGGATCAGATGAAGATGCATCTCACTCATAATGAGAGCATCAAGACCTTCAACGATGTTTCCAAGCACCTCGAATTAGAGGAAGAGCGGCTTGCGGCTGCCAAGCCAGGTGCAGAAGTGCACATGGTTGCTAGTTCCTCACACGGGGGAAAGAAACGTAAAGATCGTTCGAAGTCTTTTAATGAACGTAATAAGCAACCTGAGTCTACCAAGGAACCCAAACATAAGGGTGGACACAAGAAATAGCACAAGAAGAAAGACTTGAAAAGAATCAAGTGCTTCAAGTGCAAACAAGCTCGGTCACTATGCTCGTTCGTGTACGAGTGGAAGTGACGAGGTAACTTGTAATACTAGTTACATATGTGTTTCTAGTTCACTATTTCTTGTGGAATCTAATCCATTTTGGGATAATTGATTCAGGTGCCACCGACCACATAGCAAAGGACAGACGGTCCTTCGTGGAGTATCACCGGATACTCAAGGAATGAAGTGGATCAATGTAGGAAACAACACACGTGTTGAAGTGAAAGGCGTTGGGACTCGCAAGCTTGTCTTGGACAACGGCCGCACTATCCTACTTCATGATGTTCTCTTCATTCCATATATTCAAAGGAATATTAAAATTGTGGTCAATTTATTGGGCCTTGGTTAATGGTTGGTTCCTTCATGTTTGTAATATGGACCTATTTTTGTAATAATTCCTTTATTGGTTCTGGGTTATGTATTTAAAGGATTCATTGTAATAAGTACAATGTATGATTTCTCATTTCCTTATGACAAATTCTTTGACTAATGAGTCTAATATAATTTGTTGGCAATCAAGGCTTGGTCATATTGGACCAACGCGTATGGATAGACTTGCCAAACGTGGCCTTCTATCCAATGTTTCAAAGGTTGAAATGTCGACCTGCGAACATTGCCTTGAAAGGAAATCTTGTCGCAAGCCGTTTGGAACCGGCACAAGGGCCAAGGTTCCATTACCGCTTATCCATTCGGACATATATGGTCCGATGAATGTCAAGACAAGACGCGGGAAGTCCTATTTCATCACTTTTAATTGATGATTTCACCCGATTCGGTAATATCTATTTGATATCCCACAAAAGTGAAAGCACTAAACCTGCTTTAAAAACTATATGAGTTTAGTGGAGAATCAATTAGATCGCAAGATTAAGGTCATGCGAACCGATAGGGGCGGTGAATATCAATCAACAAGTTTAAAGGAACTTTGTGATGAAAAAGGCATAGTACATCAAGTAACTATGCCTTATACTCCTCAACAAATTGGTGTTGCAGAAAGGAGGTATAGGACTTTAATGAAAAATGGTCTGTTCAATGATGGCGCAAGCTAACTTGCCAATCACCTTCTGGGGTGATGCATTATTGACAACCGTTTTCTTTTTAAACCGCGTACCCTCGAAATCAGTTAGCTCCACTCCTTATGAGTTGTGGAACCAAAGGTCTCCTAACTTAAACATTTTACCTTGAGTTTGTGCATTCAACGCACATATTTCCTCCCATAAGTATGGCAAACTTGGGCCATGGGGAAGGAAATGTATCTTTAAACGATACGCATTAAACTCCAAAGGTTATGTTTTTGTTAGTCAGGAAGACAATGGTGTGCTAATTGAGTTTGAGTCGAGGGATGTCACTTTCTTGGAAAACGAGTTTCCAAGACAGGGCGAGATAAGTCAGGACTTATCTCTATTTGAGATTTGTGATCAAGAAGGATTACCTCATTCGAGTGGGAGAATTCTTGGTGAAAACGAAAATACTTTTCAACCTTCACCAATGGATTATACGAATGACGATTATCCTATTCCATACGGGAATAATGATCCAAGTGGGAGCAATTCTAACAACATTTCAAGTGGGAGTGATATTAGAATTGATCTAAATTCGAGTCAACAAGGACTTGAAGAATCTCAAATATGCCACATCATGCCCTGCAAAAGACAAATGGATGGAAGCGATGAAGAAGGAATTGAAATCCATAAAAGTTAACCAAGTCTGGGACTTAGTTAACTCACCCAGAGGACATAGAGCAATTGGGAACAAATGGGTTCTCGAGATCAAGCATAAGGCTGATGGCTCTATAGATAGATATAAAGCTCGCCTTGTCGCGAAAGGTTTTACCTGTTGTGCGTTTTACCTTGATTCGCAATGGTAGCTTGCTTATACCTCGAATTACATCAGATGGATGTAAAGACTGACTTTCTCAATGGAGAATTGGACGAGGAGATCTATATGGAACAACCAACAGGGTTTGTAAAAGAAGGAAACAAACATAAGGTTTGTAAACTTCGTAAGTCCATATATGGTCTTAAATAATCCTCGAGGCAATGGTATATACGATTTCAAGAAGTTGTCTTATCAAATGGATTTTTTCCATGCTTGATGAAGATAACTGAGTATATATCAAGAGGATTAAAAGCAAGTATATTATCATGTATCTATATGTAGATAACATTTTAATAGCCAGAAATGACAAGGGCTTTGTAATGAGTATCAAGGCTTGGCTTTCATCAGTATTTGAGATGAAAGGCATAGGAAAAGCCGCATATATCCTTGGAATTAAGATTTCAAGGAATCGTTCGAAGAAACTTCTTTCTCTTTCACAGGAGACTTATATAAAGAAGGTCCTAGAACGATTTAATATGCAGGACTGCAAGTCCATTGATATTCATATAAGCATATGCGATAACTTATATCTGGAATCGTGTCCAAAGAACCAAAAGGAAAAGGAAATTATGGAAAAAGTTCCATATTCCAGTGCAGTTGATAGTCTTATGTACACTATGGTGTGTACGAGACCGGACATCTGTTTTGCCGTTGGAAATGGTAAGCTGTTACCAATCCAACCCAGGGCAAGAACACTGGAAAGCAGTTAAGAGGATAATGCAGTATCTTAAAGGAACTGCAGATTTGCAAAAGACTATGATAAAACCAAGAAGGTAGACATAAGGTACATATCTACGCATGAGACGATAGATGATCAGCTTACGAAAGCGATCCCCAGAAATGTGTTTTATAAACACTTATCATCTCAAGGATTGCGTATGGGCTGAGTTGTACCAAATATATATTCCCATGTCTAAGAAATGATCAAAATTAATAAAAGAATAAGTTCTTTTTCCAACATTGCATATGAATTTCTTAAGAAATGTTTGTGTACATTTTTGAAATCTCAGCTGAATTGTGTGTATGTCGGACAGATTAAGGTTGGCTCTCTCACATGAGCAACCGCCTTATCTTATCAGATGGATAAGATAGAGATGAGACTAGTTTAAAGTCAAAATCATTAGACGAATGATTTAGAGTCATGACTTTAACAAGATAGTCGAATGAAAGATCTGCATCATATGGATGCTTACAAAAGATCTGAGATCTGTATCACAAGGATAAAAAGATCTCATTGGATTTTATAATCCTATCTGTCTTATGCAGGATGAGAGTCCGGGAATATTTCCTGAGTAGTAAGGGGACTCAAAAGATAGGCACTATGGTGTCTGATCTTTCATCCGTACAACATCATTAAGACATACTCTCCCTGGGAAAAGAGTGATGTTGTAATACGTGTTCATACCACGTATGCATTTCGACCACTGAGTTAGTAGCAATAGTGTTTGCTATTATGTGAGACTCAAAGGCCATATGGGTCTTAACTCTTACCTTCAAGGACTCCAATTGGTTCCTTTAGATTTGACGAGATGATCGCTATCTTAGCGTGTTACTAATGGGCTATGGTAATTTGGCTCGGCGGGGCACGTTAGAAAAGCGAATCAAGTCAAGATCAAAAGGTTCGCAAGAAGAGGAAGATTGATTTCATATTCGCATTTGGACTTTAATGATTCAAAGCTGGCCAGCCAATTGTAATCCAGATGGGATTCAATTGTTGAATATAAAGTACAAGAAAATGTGAAGAAATAATCTAGGGTAAAGCATGCGTTGAACTACTCAACTTTTCACCTTCGAGGTCGTTGTGTATCTGTAACAAGTGCACAACAACAGACTCTACGCGCATGACGGTCGCACGGTCTATTTCTCGGTATGATAGATGAAAGAACTAAGGGAAAGACGTTCTCTTACAATCCCCTCAAGTGTGAGTGGGAGATGTTGGATATGGAAGACGTTTGTACACCCTTGTGGGGGATGTACGAGGGAATACGGACGTCGAACGTCGCGCACACGAAGTCATGTGCAAAGGGAATCTGTTCCCTTACGGAGAGGATCTCTGTATGAGCGGGAAAGTCGCATTATATATGCATAAGTGCATGCGACATATGGCTAATAAAGGGGGAATATCTTAAGCTTATGTTGTACCATGCATATGGTACAACTTAAGCTTATAATGTGCCATGTATCATGGTACACCTTAATTAAGTTGTTCCAAAGGAACAACTTACCCTAAAATAACTACCTTGGGGGCTATAAATAAGACCCAAGGGTAGCCATTTTCCTTACACATTTTGCATGAAATTCATGCATGCATCTTCTTCATAGCGAAGCTCTGCAGAAATATTTCCTCTCCCTCCATCCAAGTTCTTAATCTAAAATAGAGATTTAGATTGTGGGATTAGTAGCCTTACTCCGTTCGTGAGTAGACTCGATCCGTCGTGGCGAATCCGAAGGCGAAGTTCGTAGACTACCGTGCCGCGTACGCAAGCGTAAGTCTAAACTTCATGTTATCGATCCTAACTCTGTTTTGGACAGGATCCTTCAGAGGGGACGTCGACAAGGAATGCCTCTCCACGAAGCTCCGAGAAATAATGCACATCGATGCACCAGAGTCAAAGAGGACTCGTGCAGGAAATGTGCACACCAAAACCACACCTAACAAGCAATCAGCAATCAAACCCTATTCTAGCAAACAACCATGTTCAAGCAAACAACAAAATCTAACAATCAAAACCAGTTAGGAAAGTAACAGCTAGATTGAGGATTACCTGCGATAACCTCATCCACAGCCGCGCTCTCCGCAGCGGTCATCAGAAAAGCCTGCCTCCCCAGCGGAACAGCCTGCCGAAAAGCCTGCCCCTGCGGAACAAGAGCTGCTCCACGTCCAGCAGGAACAGACGCACGCTGCTGCAACGGCTGAGCTGCAACAGGAGCCCTCCGCAGCGGATCCGCATGCCGACAATCCTTCGCGACATGGGAAGCATCTCCACAAACCAGGCACTGGCCCAAAAACTTCTGACACTGATCCTTGACGTGACCAGGCTTGCCGCAGAAATGGCAAAACCTCGGAATAGACCATCCTGGCCTCTTAAACTGAGCGGACTGATTAGGCCTGAATCCAGGTCTAACCACAGCTCTCGCCTGTTCCACAGGCCTCTTCCCAGCACCAACAACCAGTCCTCTCCTCTGGTTCACGAGCAGCTCCTGCCTCTTAGCAGCGACCAGAACCTTCTGATATGACTCCCGGTCAGAGGAGGTCACAAAGCTCTGGAGCTCCGAAGCAAGTCCCTGCAGGAACCTCTGAGCTCTCTCCTCAGCGTCCTGCACCATCTTTGGTGCAAACCGACTCAGACTCATGAACTCTTGGTGATACATGTCCACCGACGAGTTCCCCTGCTTCAAATCGATTAAACGCTGCAGCATCTCCTCCCTGGCAGCCTTCGGAAAGAACTCACCATCAAATCTAGCCTTGAAGGTAGCCCAAGCTATCGGCTCCACCAACATCTTCTCTTCCGCATCCCACCAATTCCTGGCGTTATCCTTGAGTTGCCTCTTCGCCAAATCAACACATCCAGCCGGGGTGATCTTGGCCATCTTCAGATTGTCCTCTACGTTCCGAATCCACTCATCGGCAGCCAGAGGACCCTCAGAACCATCAAAATATGCGGGACCCAGCTCCCGAAATTGCTTCGCTCCTGGCTCAGAGCGAGGAACATCCGGAAGAGCCCGGGCAGCTCGAGCAAGTGGAGCATTCTGGACCTGCAGAAGCACGCCCTGCTGCACTTGCATCATCTGCATCATCATCCGCATCATCTCACCGCTGGTGGGTTCCCGCTCAGGCTCCTCATCATGAGGGAGCGCGCCACTACCCCCACCACGGGTGAAACGTCTTCCTGCCATCTAGTGACACAGAAAACGAATCAGATTAGACTCATAGCTTATGACTCGGGTGTCGAACTTAG
The DNA here is from genome assembly GCA_030789695.1 of Scilla litardierei. Taxonomy (NCBI): domain Eukaryota; kingdom Viridiplantae; phylum Streptophyta; class Magnoliopsida; order Asparagales; family Asparagaceae; genus Scilla; species Scilla litardierei. The sequence goes on along the minus strand of CM061138.1, from coordinate 3,653,459 downwards.
TTTATTGGACATTCTAATATTATTATCGCTATTCCAAAAATCGCAGTTACAGAGGGACCTGCATGGGCCACCACTAAAACCTGTCACGACCCGCTTCCCTAAAATGGAGGCGAGACGTGAAAAGGTCCGCACGAGAGTGGAGCTGTGAAGCCCCAAACCCGATAAGCGTCCACAATACATATACAGGTCCCTGTAACCACAACAGAATAACAATAATAACACAAGGAGAGACTGAAATAAAATTCCACATCTCACAAATTGTCCAACATCAACAAAAGTCCAACATCCAGAAAAGCCACCAGGCTAAAAGAAAAGAGCCCAAGGCACAGAACAAGGCCAACAAAAGAAACGGCATAACAAAGATTTAGGTGCCACGCACCGAATACAAAACAACTGTTTAACAAAAGTAAAATACAACGAAGACACTAGGACTGGTCCCCAGTGTCCACGTACTCCCCGTCAAACACAAGCTCGGGCTCGGCGTCAGCGGACACCTCGTCCTCAACGAGGTACTCGGGCTCAGGATCTAACATGTGTCACCCAAAAGAGTAAAGGGGCACATGTCAGCAAGTCTAAAAAGACTTGGGTAAGGAAACTGAAAGTGAGGCATCTAGCAACCTAGCAGTTTAGTATGCATGACATGGCAGTTATAACGTGAGTGCACAATTAAAACATGGCAAGTCAATTTGTACAAGAGAACAATCATCGGGACAAGACAAGAGTAGCCAAGCTACTATTAATTCAATCAATTCACATTTTGTAGGTGTTTACGCCATTCGCTGAATGGCATAGCATTTCAGACCGATCGGCACTAAACACTACCCAATACCCACACGATATGGAGCCTGGGGTCCCTGCACATTGAGCTCATCTAGTGAGCCTAGGGTTGCCCCGCACGTTGAGCTCGCATTCTTAGTTCACAATTCAATATATCGAGCGTTGGGGTTTCCAACTCATTATGCTCGCTTCTGGTCACGAGCCAGGAACACAAGTATGGCGTAGGGAACACCTAGCCGAAACACGCAATTCGGGCATTGGCTATCAACCAACACATGGCCCGCTTCTGGAACACGAGCCAGGAACACAACATTGTAGCGAAGCTACGCAATCATAGACATACCTAAAGAATGCGAGGCCATGACAATTTATTTGCGTACCGTTAATTAAATTAAACGTGACAGGCGAAATGCAATGACATGAACATATTCGCGTACCGTTAATTAAAAGTAAACATGACATGGTAATTGTGCAACATGCTAAAAGTCGGAATTAGCTTCGTTGTCAAGCTAATTCCCCAATTTGCGCCTAGGCGAGTATCATTTCGTCGCCTAGCCTCTTTTACGCCTATAACAAGAAAATGGCCTAAAACATGGCCTAAACCCTAAGTGGCAAGTTTCACTTGCCTAGCACCGGGGATGACGACCACTTCGTCACACGGATGCTATCTACGGGGGAAATCGCTGTTAAGGGGGAAACAAACACCAAACATACGAAATTAATTAGGGTTTTCATAAAAATATGAATAGGTTAAGAAAACACCAAGGAATCGATTTCTTACCGAGAGAAGGCGGAAGGAACCCTCCGGGGAACCCTAGGATCAAATCTGGAAAAGATTGGGGAAGTTTGGAGAATTAGGGTTCTTGGGTGATTTTGGGGATTTGGTGGATTTTGGGTGAGATTTGAGGAAGATGAGGGATCAATGGAGTGAACGGATTGTTTGGATGATGGGTTTAGGGCTTGGAATGGAGAAATGGAGCTTGGAGGAAGATGAGGGATCAATGGGGGCGATTTTTAGGGTTTAGGGTCGAATTGGGGAAGAAGAAAACGTTTGGGTTGGGTATTTATAGGCTAGGCTGGCGGCTAGGGCAAAACTAGGGTTTACAGCACTAGTTAGTCGGTCCAAGAGCAACCACTGACCGACTAGTTTGGCAACTAGTCGGTCGGTCGACCAACGCAGACCGACTAAGTGTAAACAGTAACTACAGGTGAAAATAGGATCTGGAATTAGTCGGTCCATGAACAAGTACTGACCGACTAGTTTGGCATCTAGTCGGTCGATGAACGTTCTTAGACCGACTAAGAGTAAACAGTAACTGATACAAAAATAATATGATGAGTTAGTCGGTTCAAGAAGCATTGCTGACCGACTAGTTTGCAACCTAGTCGGTCAACCAACGTTCTTAGACCGACTAACGATAAACAGTAACTCTTGAGAAATTTAGAAAGCTAACTAGTCGGTCCAAGAAGGATTTCCGACCGACTGGATCGTCATCTAGTCGGTCGGTGCCCCTTCTTATACCGGTTAATGAGCACCAAAAGTACCGATACGGAGCGCGGGGCCCCGGGATCGATTCCTAAGACTCCTAGGCTTGATCTAACAGTTAGATACGACCGTTATGAAGTCCGTCACGAATGACATACTTCGAAATCGACAATCCTAAGGAAGAAGCGAGAAAATACGACGAAACGATCGAAAATGAAAACTACGGAGACGAAAACCACACACGAGGAGAAAATCCACCAAAACATATATTATAATATATAAAATCCAGATACATAAAAAGCAGTCGTTACAGCCTACCTACCAGGCGATCAGCGACCAATCGACGACCTTGGATCCTTTACCAACAAATCACATCCTAAGGCGTATTAGCCTCTTCCACAACCCAAATACTTGTAATCATAGTACCCGTGATTCACCTTAAACAAATTCTATTATTGGACGAACTTGACCCGCAACACGATTAATCATGAATTTACTATGGTTTTGAGGAAAAGAGAGAGGAAGATATTGTAAAAACCTTTCCTTTGTTCTTCGGCATCTTCTAGGAGTTCGAGATCGTCCCAGCCGTTGTAATTGGAAGAGATTGAGCCATGAGAACCGGAAACTGAGCAGTAAATTGCGGTGATTTTTATTTCTGTTTCGAATTTGGATTGGTTAATAGGAAAGAGCTAGGGGTCTTGATAGAAAATGACTTGATCAAGAAAGTAGCGAGCGAGCGAGCCGTAGCGGCGAGTTTGTAACAGTGGTAGTAACTGGTCGGGGAGCAAGTGAGCAAAACAATGATGGTTTCTGACGAACTCCCCACCGACGAACTCTCCCACCACAAGCAATTCGTTGTGCGCGCTGAGCAAAATCGCAGTTGTGCGCGCTGAGCAAAACCACGGCAGCCATGGGTTTTTACTCACCACGAACAACCGGGGTATTTTTGGGGATTAATATTTGTGGTGCGCGTGTGAGTAATTTTGAATGGCAAATTTGTAAACTCTGATCGTGCGCAAAGAAACTCGGTAAGTGCGCGTAAAAACTCATATTTAAAAATGAGCACGGTTTATTGTGCCATTAAAATTGAAATTGTAGTTGTGATATTTACACACCTTGATTTGGGTTGTTTATAGTTTGCTTGCCAAATACAATAAAAAAGAATGAATAGTGACAGGTGACAGATGACACATCTTAAATTGAGTTGTATTTGACACACAAACTCATATACTCCTCACATAAGGGAGTGTATATAGCATAGCCTAAAATTTTTGGGGATTGCTAGTTGCACCTTAGTTTATGTGGTGCATGGTACCTTTCATTCCAAAAAGGGAAAGAAAGTCACGTCTTTGTCCCATAATGGGACAACGATGTGACTTTCTTTTCCTTTTTGGAAAACAAAGATACAGTGCATCGTAATCATGTGGTGCATTTAGCAGTCGTCAAATTTTTCGCAACATTCCTTTCAATACCGTCTGTTTGTTTGGGATAAAAGTGAATTTGATGGTTTGTTTCACATTGTGCAAACGTGACATGAGTCACTTAGACAATTTCAAATTCACAATTTGCGTGATTCATACAGATTATGATAATAACACGCATGCGTCGCGTGCTGTCTCTTCCGCGTTTGTCCGCTCTCTTTCCCTTGAGAAATTCTCGCCTCCCGTAGTCTTTCCCCATTGTACCTCACTCACGTCACTGTTGTCATTCATCGTTAGTTACTCACGGCATCGTCAATCACCCGCCATCCCTCATCAACCCCATCTTTCCCTCCTACGTCCCCTCTTTTAGTTACGTCGCACACTGCTTGATAACCTTCACCTTCTATCGATCGCTCATGTTGCAGCCCACTGCCAACCTTGTTGTCGACGTGAATGAGTCGTCCCTCGTCAACTCTGCCTCCCTCTTTTATTCACATTCCCATCTTGCTCCACTAGCCTTGTCCTTCACTGTCACGCCCCGCTTCCCTAAAATGGAGGCGAGACGTGAGAAGGTCCGCACGAGAGTGGAGCTGTGAAGCCCCAAACCCGATAAGCGTCAATAAAACATAAGCATGTCCATGTAACCACAAACGGAACAACAATAATAACACGAGGAGAGACAGAAATAAAATCTCATATCTCATAATTTGTCCAACATGAAAATTAAGTTCAACATCCAGAAAAGCCACCAGGCTAAAAGAAAGAGTCTAAAGGCCCAGAACAAGGCCAACAAAAGGAACAACGTAACAAAGTATAGGTGCTACGCACCGACAACAAAACAACAGTCTAAACAAAAGGGAAAGCTCAACGAAGACACTAGGACTGGTCCCCAGTGTCCACGTACTCCTCGCCAAACACAGGCTCGGGCTCGGCGTCAGCAAACACCTCGTCCTCAACAGAGTACTCAGGCTCAGGATCTAACATGTGTCACCCAAAAGAGTAAAGGGGCACATGTCAGCAAGTCTAAAAGACTTGGGCAAGGAAACTGAAAAGGAAGGCAACTAGTAACCTAGCAGTTATAGTATGCATAACATGGCAGTTATGGTATGAGTGTACAAGCAAGACATGGTGAAACAATAAGTACAAGAGAACAATTATCGGGACAAGTCAAGAGTAGCCAAGCTACTGACAATCTCAATCTTTTCACTAGTCACGTTTCAAGTAGTTTGTAGATGTTTACGCCTTACAGCTGAACGGGTTGGCATTCACGCTGATTGGCCGCTTAACACTACCCCAGAACCCAGAGTTTACGCCTTACAACTGCAGTTGCTGATCGGGCAGACTCCCAGTTGAATGACCGCTTAACTCTTACCCCATCCCACACGTAAACAAGCAAGGGTCCCTGTACATGAGCCCAGTAAATGAGCCAGGGTTGCCCCGCACGGGAGCTTATTTTCTATATCACGAATCAGGAAGTATTTGGCGTAGGGGACGCCTAGCCTCAATATCGAGCGTTGGGGTTAGCAACTCATTATGCTCGCTTCTGGTCACGAGCCAGGAAGTACAAGTATTGTAGCGTGTGCTACGCAATCACGGGAACATTTAAAGAATGCAATGACATGACAATTAATTCGCGTACCGGTAATTGAAATTAAACATGGCATGGTAGTTTTATGCAACATGATAAATGACGGATCTAGCTTCGTTGTCAAGCTAGATCCTGAAATTGCGCCTAGGCGAGTATCATTTCGTATCCTAGTCTCTTTTACGCCTACAACAAGCAAATGGCCTAAGACATGGCCCAAAACCCTAAGTGGTAAGTTTCACTTGCCTAGCACCGAGGATGACGAACAACGAGGGTTCGTCCCACGGACGCTAATCTACGGGAAAGTCGCTGTTATGGAGAAACAATCATCAAACCAACATTCATTTCATTAGGGTTTCACAAAACACAACGGGTTATGCTAAAACTAAAGAATCGAGTATTACCGTGAAGAAGCGGAGGAACGATGCCGAGCAACCACGGCAACGGAAGAACGATCCGGTTCAGTTCTGGGAATGGGGGAAAATCTGGAGAAATGTGTTTTGATGTGGATTTTGGGGGTTTGATGAAGGTTTGAGGAAGGTGGAAGGTGGAAAGTGTTAAGTGAGGGTTTGGATGATGGATTTTGGGCTTGGGATGAAGGAATAAGGATTTGAGGTAGTAGGGGGCTCAATGGGGGAGAAATTAGGTTTAGAGTTGAAGAAGAAGAAGAAGAAAACGTTTGGAGGGGTATTTATAGAGTTTGGTGGCGGCTAGGGCAAAACTAGGGTTTCCTGTACTGTTTAGTCGGTCAAAGAGCAACCACTGACCGACTAGTTTGGGAACTAGTCAGTCGGTTGACCAACGCAGACCGACTAAGTGTAAACAGTAACCCCTGACGAAAACCTGAACTAAGAGTTAGTCGGTCAAAGAACAACTACTGACAGACTAGTTTGACATCTAGCCGGTCGATGAACGTTCTTAGACCGACTAAAAGTGAACAGTAACTGGTACTAAAAATAGTTAATGAGTTAGTCGGTTAAAGAAGCATTGCTGACCGACTAGTTTGCAACCTAGTCGGTCAACCAACGTTCTTAGACCGACTAACGATAAACAGTAACTCCTGAACATTTATCAAAGCCCACTAGTCGGTCCATGTAGGTTTGCCGACCGACTAAATCGTCATCTAGTCGGTCGGTTCCCCTTCTTGTACCGACTAACGTGCACAAAAAGTTCCGAAATGGAGCGCGAAGCTCCGAGATCGATTCCTAAGACTCCTAGGCTTGATCTAACAATAAGATATGACCGATATGAAGCCCGTCACGAATGACTTACTCCGAAATCGACGATTCTAAAGAAGAAGCTAGAAAATCACGACGAAACGATCGAAAACGAAAGCTACGGATACGAAAATCACACATAAGGAGAAAATCCACCAAAACATATATATATAATATAATAAATCCAGATACATGAAAACCAGTCGTTACATTCACCATACAGCCATAGTCTTACACCTTTATAATGTTGTACAAAAATGCAGATTTCAGGAGGATGGTGCTATTAAAACAGAGAAAGGAAGGACTTATCGGTTTGCCGAGGCGTGCTAGGCACTGTCCTTAAGAGTAGATTTTCGCCCCTCAGAGTAAGAACTCGGTGCAAGTCAGGTCCAGCGGCTACCCTCCAGGATTCAACGGCAACGGCCTTGTAAGTGTGCACGCACAATACAAGGCTCCAGCGAGCAGCAACCGTTCTTCGATCTCGAACGAAGAGGAAGAGGAAGAAGTTCGCAGCAGTCTGGAAGCCGCAGCGAAAGAGGATCTGTTCGGGTTTGTGAAGGCGAACAGAACAGAGGCACGCAGAACAGCAGCAACGAATTTTTGGGAGGAAGAACGATATTTTGCAATGTGTAAAAACTCTTGACAGAATAGGGTTTATATAGGTGAAGGCAAATGACTGTTGGAATTCCGCAATTAAGAGAGATGTTTAATTCTGCAATTAAATGAAATTATAGCTGTTGCGATATTAAATGAAAATATAGCTGTTGGGCTATTAAACAGCGCAATAAAAGAGAATATGGCTATTGGAAAATTAATGGGCCTTTCAAATTCTGCAAAACAAGTGGGCTAAAAAAATATGCAAGCGCACACACGCTAAGGTTTTCCGGATCCAATGCCCACAAATTCCATTCGGTTCAACCTGGTTTGGGATCGGCCCATTGCTTGGGCTCATGCGCACGCGAGTCCTAGCCCATTAACAAGTCCAATAGCCCACTAATATGAAAACTATAATATACCCATTGAAGAGCTATCTTCCATCCAATGTGGGACTATCTTTTCTTTGAAATTGAAAGAAATATCCAACATATAATCCAACAAGGACATCTACACTTGAGGGTTTTCTACTTTCAACAAATACAACCAAATCAGTTACCACCACACTTGTGGGTTTACAATAACTTTCTAGAAGATGAGAGAATACAACTCTTCTCATATAGCCAATGAAATGAAGCTTTGTGTATTTTGTGAATGGCTAATGAAATTATTTTCTAAAGATATCTGGGACGAAATTAAAACCAAGGAGATCTCAGTAAAAACTTTGATTCACTCTCCAAGTTTTTATCTCCTGTATTGATTAACTGCAAGATATATTTATTTGGAAAAACCACAAGTCCCCCCAATTCAGAGCATTTTCGCTATTCTTTATTTTCCCGTTGGCCAACAAAAAAGAGGTCACATTTTGTCCCGAGTAACATTTTTCACAAAGAGATGCTACTTTCTTATCTGCTGAAAATAGAGAGATCACATTGTGTCGTTCTTCCTCATGTTTCCTGTCATCTCAGAAATGGGAGGAGAATCACACCTTTGCTTGTGCATTGTCTACCTCGCACAGAACCTGCTTGACGATTTGTCCCCTGTTTCTTTCACAAAAATCAGCAATATGAACTTGCCAAATTATGACAGTTTTTATGCAGTCGGCTTTCTTCAGAAATGTTAATTGATATATGACTTTATAATTATAGTTACATCAATGGAACCATACAATCCAGCACGTAATCATCCTCTAATCACGATCATGAAGGCGGTAAACTGGGGTAGCGTGGAGATGGACGGCCCTCGGCATTGTGAGCCCAAACTTCTCCCTCATGTCCAGCTCCGAAGGCGACATGCCACCGGGAAGCTCCCAATCAAAGCAATGCACCAACTGGGCTAGCACCACGTTAGCCATCAGCATCCCAAAGACCATGCCGACGCAGCTCCTGCGCCCCGACCCGAAGGGAAGAAGCTGGTAGTCCTGCCCCTTGACGTCGATGCCGCTGTTTTCGAACCTCTCGGGCACGAACTCCTCCGCGTTGGGCCACAGGCCGGGGTCTCGCGCCATGGCCCAGCCGCATACCATGACGTTAGACCCCCGAGGGATGTCGTAGCCGTCGACGACGGCCTCCTCCCTTGTGTGATGCAAAAGAAACGGCACTAGTTGATGGAGCCTCAACGTTTCCTTGATCACCGTCGCGAGATAGGTTAGTTTCGGGAGGTCCGACTCTTCGACTGATCGGTGCTTGCCCACGACTCTCTCGAGCTCTTCTCTGGCCTTCTCCATTGCCCCTGGATGCCTTAAGAGCTCGGCGAAAGCCCACTCGATGACGCCCGGAGCCTCATCCAGTGAGCCTTCAAACATGTTCTGCAACAAATTGACAATCTTCACATATTTTACTCGAAATGGTAGATGAATTTTAAGTTAGCTTACCAAAATGATTGCCTTGATGCTGGTCCGATCGAACCCCAGATCCAAGTATTCTTCGTCGGTCAGAGAATCCAACATATCATCAACGAAATCGTTCTGCCTCTTTCCTTCCTCCCTCAACCTTACGTGCTCGTCGATGATCTCCTCCAAAAACCTGTCGATTGGTTCCTTCACCGCTCTCGTCCGTCGTCGGACCCCTTGGAGGTCGAAAGGCTTTAGCGCCGGCAAATAATCGTTCAGGTTGAATGTACCCAGTAGCGTCATCACCTCACGGATGTGCTCGCTGAACTTGATTCCATCCATACTCTCATCCATGCACTTCCTTCCCATCACAATCCTATACACCATGTCAGCAACAAGCGACCTGATCTGGTATTTAAAGAAAAGTATTAGATTTTACAGTTCATTTTTAATATCTTACTGGTCAACACATGGTCATAAGGGTCTGTTATTTTGCTGGAATAGAGGAAAATGGAATATGGAAAAGTTTGTATTCCAAGGAGAGAGAAAATAGAGTTGTGTCTTCTTTTGTGTGGAATAGAGTATGAAAAGTGTGATTTGGAATAGAAACTGGAGTACACTTTCTATTATTGTGTTCTTTTGGGATTGGAGAGTTGGAATAAGAAAGTGGAAAGGCGATAAGTTGGAGGAGAGAGATAGAGAGAGGTGACAGCGGGCCCCACCATTCCCGAGCATTCCCATGTATTCCAAGCAAAAAGCTTGGAATACAAAACCCCTCCTTATTCCCATTTTTTGACTCCACGTCAGCATTCCCATTTCTCTATTCCCATAGCCAAAAGAACACGCAGGTGGAAAGGAGGGGTGAATTGGGATGAACAGTAGATGAATAGTGAAAATTTTCACACTCTCATTTCTATTCCATGCAAAAGAACATGCCCTAAGTCACAATGCATTCAAAATATTCCCACAAAAAATTTCAATCCAATCAAAATTACTCCAAAAAATATTTCTATGCCTCATTCAAAATATCCTATAATAAAATTCAAACCTATTTAAAATCTGTGGTTTGTGTAAGGGATATATGTAGGTCAAGTGACACCTGATCTAATACATCGGATGCAAGACACAAAACAACGATGGCTAGTGACGTAGAAGTAAATCAAACTCACCTTACTAGTGACGTCGACTGTTACCCGAGCCTCAGCCGACTCCTTCAAGGACGCAACAAAGTTAGCCATCTCCTCCCTTCTGATGAATCCATAGGAGTCGAGCTTGGACGGGTTCAAGAGACGGCTGACACACAGCTTGCGGGCGCCGCGCCAGTAGGGCCCATACTGGGAGAAGGCAAGGTCTCTGAAGCCGTAGGACAGGATCTCGGTGACCTCCGCGTGCGGTCGGTTTGCGAAGGTGACGTCATGGGTCTTGAGGACCTGTTCGGCAAGCGAGGGGGACGAGATGAAGATGGTGGGGACGGAGCCGAGCCGGAGATGCACGATCGGGCCATAGGTTTTGGACAGCTCGGCAATGTCGCGATGAGGGAGGGGGCTGAGCAAGTGGAGGCTGCCGATGATGGGGAAGGCGCGAGGGCCGGGAGGGGGGTTGCAGCGAGAAGTCCGATTGGGCTTCTTGGATTTCTGTAGGTAGAAGAAGATGCATAAAGCGAGAGGTATGACTGCAGGGAAGACTAGGCTGACGAAGGCATTGATGTTGGATCTCCAGCGTGAGGCGTGAGCTTATATTTATACTATCTCCTTAAGTTAGGAGTTTGCCTAATCAATCGTACAGATGGAGACGAGCACTGACCTTTGGTACGTTAACAGTCGGTTCCAGTTCGGGTGTATGATTGGAAATGAGACGTGCTATTACACCGAGTCAAATTCCGGAAAACAACGATGGCCTATCCATCAGAATGGTGAAATGACGTTTGAGCTTACAATAAATTGATGATATTTCGTAATGGCGAATTGCCTGTTTCTTTCGCGTCAAGGCACATTTCGCGCTCCAATCGCCAAAAATGCGATGCTAAGGGCCTGTAGTGAGGAATCTGATGGTTGTTGGATTGTGGAGTGTCCTTTTGGTAAAAGTGAATGTAGGATAGGGTACACTTGCATGTCCAATCAACAATACTCCAATGCGTTAACAGACGGTTCCAATAAGGTCTGGTGTATGCTTTTTCTTGTGTGCGTCAATCATAAAGGAGAGATGTGTGTGCCCAAAAGAAGGGCAAACAATTACATTGGATTTGGGAGGTTTGTGGGGATTAAATTTTGCACACTTAGGACAATCCTGACACTCTCTCGCTTATTAGGCAAGATTTATTTAGTGTCTTTTCTTTTTACGTCAACAGTTAGCTTACTAGAGGAAGAGTTGAAGCGGAAGGCATGGTTGTGCTACCTGAATTTTAATGGATGGGTCTATCCATCAATTAAATCTTTATGGACTCTGCCAATTTGATGAGACGATCTAAAGATTGCGTAGCCCGACTTTTATATTCCCCTGGCGAGCGGCATCGTCTCGCCTGGTCGTACCTCATCTGGGCGCCTTGGCTACTCTTCCTAAGCATGAGGCTCGCCATGACGGATAGGGCGCCTGATCATGGATCGTCGTCCGCTCCCACTCGAGCTCGCTCGGCGAGATCGCTAAATCGCCCAGCGCGGCCCAGGAGTCAAATGCAGACGCGCCCCGACATATCCCCGGCACAAGGACACCACTGCTCTTCCGCCGCTCGACTATGACAAAGTGCCCCTTGTTTTCGGCTCTAACATCATCGTGCCGTCTGACATGTCAGATCCTGACATACTGAAGCTTCCGATGAGATCGGCCAGCTCAGCAGTTTAGTCAGCACGCCAACGCCTCCATGAGGTATATCCATTTCCCTCCATCCATTATTATTCTCACACCAAAGGTCTTCCATCTCGTTCTTGCACGATAGCTGCCATGTAAGCTCGACTTCCTTAGTCCGACATGCGCTCCTTGTGTAGACGACTTGGCCTCACAGGTCGTCTTCGGCAGTGCGGTCGAAATCCTTGCGGAATCTACGCTAAGCTTCATCATACACCTATTAACTGTCCTCTTGATTCCCCCAACTATTCATTATACACAGAGCAACACAGAGAAAAATATTATCTTTATGGACTCTAATTGTCAATTTGATGTGATACATGTACGCAATCAATTATATGAGTGTCACATCCCTACCCTGGTGTATCAAGAGATATTTTATGTAAAAAACTTTGCTTGGCATGAAACCCCAAAAGTCCTACAAAATCCGAACTCGGATCAAATGAAAAGTGATGTGAGTGTGGATAGTCTGAAGGGGTTTTGATCTTTGAAGTTGGGTTCGTTTTCGGGTATGAGTGAGTAAGGTGGAGTCCCACTCCTATACTGTCACGAGAATATCAAACTAAGTGACGAGCTCGGCGTCCACGAGAGATTTCGCCTGCTACCCAATTCAAGATATGTCGTGTGAAGGAAGAAGGCGAGCGAAAATGAAAGATATACAAAGTATGACTTAGATTTTGAGTAACAGGAAACCCATTTAATCACGAATACAATAACTAAATCAAAGATTATTATAGTAGTAATAGATATCATATGGCCATGTATCTATTATAGCAATGAAAGGTTGAGAGAAACCATGAATGGAGCTGCACCTGTTTCAAGATAGTCGAAGGCGCCGGCGCTTCGTTGGGGAAAATCGTGCCGGCTGGCACATGGCAAAATGTGCGCGGTGCTAGCGGCACTGTCCGCCTTTGGGAGAATAAAGATGCCCGAGGACGCCCGCTGGAAGTTACATTTTTGCAGATAAAAAGCGGCTAATTCGATCTTGTGAAATAGAACTTTGAAACCATGGAAAGCAACCAGTTAACATGGGACGCCCGCTACAATTGTTTTGTTTTTCCGATCAAAGGTGTCCGCGTCAAAAGCACATGCGCCGGCCCGCCCTGTTAAATACTTTGATTAGCAAACTGTGTGGTGCTTAGCGGCATGCCTGCGCCAAAGACGTCGCTAAATTTTATTCAAGGGTGCACTGTCGAAGGTACTCGCGGACACGGAATGACTAATACATTCATTCGTCGTAATTATTTTCCTGAGTTGCAGGTTCTCTAGGAGAGATTTATTTACAATTGTCAACGGTTAGCATAGAGGAAGAGTTGAGACTGAAGGCATGGTTGCGGGCAAAATTTTCAATTAATGCAAAATCCCATGGCAGTCATTCATTGCCAACCTGAATTTTAATGTGTCTATCCATGCAAAGAGACCAATGAAATTGTTATATTCCCTTCTTTCTGATCATGGCCACGTCAATGCGAACAAATTGACACTAGGCGAAGTCAGACATTTGGCATACACCTCTTAAGACATATTTTTTGTCTTTGGCATGTTGCTGTTATACCAAAGTCCAGAAATAATGCATATATTGTACGGAGTAATTAAGGAGTAAGATTGTGTGTATGCGTCGGTTCGTCGGATAAAAAGATGCAAAAACCTTGGAGAGCAAACATGTAAACAGGCAGTGTAAATTGCGGCAGCATCTGAACTAAGTCTAGCATCAAAGATCCATTGATCAATGGACTTTATCAGTTGGCGGGCAGAATATATTCTTTCACACTACGAACCTTAAGCCAATACAGTAATTTTGTGATATTACTGTGAAAACCTCCGTCTGTATACATCTTTTCACGAGCATCGTGAACACAAGCTGACTGCAGGGAAGACTAGGCTGAGAATCGAAGGCATTGATGTTGTGATCTCCAGCGGGAGGCTGTGAGCTTATATTTATATAAATCTATCTGCTTAAGTCAGTTTGGACTTAAAATAAACAAAGTTAGAGTTTGCTTAATCAATAAACTTAAAATTAATTGCATTCGTACAGATGGAGACTTTCTGGACAACACTATGCACTGACCTGTGGTACAAGTAAATGGACGGTTCCAGATAAGGTCGGGTGTATGGTTGCTTCTTCTTGCGTCCACGAGGTCGGGCGAAAATAAAACCGTACGAAAAAGTTATGCGGTGCACACATGCAATTGTAAAAGAGAGAGAAGCGTGACTGTGTGTCGGTAGTGCCTGGGAATAAACAGACCCAAAAACAAAACCCAAAACCCAAAAGAGAGTTCAAACCCCCAAAGCCCAAAAGAGGTAGAATACATAAATAAGTGGATTTGTACAATTCTAGGTTGCAGCCTTGCAAGTTCTCTTTTATAGGAGAGATTTATTTATTTAGTTTCTTTGGTGCCTTTTCTTTTTACAATTGTCAACGGTTAGCTTACATAGAGGGAGGGTTGAAGATGGAAGGAATGGTTGTTAACACGTCGTGCAAAAATTTTCAATAATTTTTGTGTTAAATTTATGTAATTTTATTCATTGGATAATGCAAAATCACATGATGTAGTCATTCATGGCCATTGGTTGCAACTACCTGTTTTTTAATGTGATGGGCCTATCTATATGCAAAGAGAAGACCAATGAAATTTAAATATATCACATCTTCCCATCTTTCTTGATATGAGGGTCTCGATATGGCCACGTCAATGCAATGGGCAGTTGAGCAAATTGACACTTGCAAAATCATGGGAAGTGAAGTCAGACATTTGATTTCCTTTTCTTGTGTGCTTACACCTCTTAAGATTATTATTATTATTTAATTCTTTTTTCATATTTTCTGTCTTTGTTTTGTGGATGTTGCTGTTATATAAACAGTTTAGAAATAATCTGTGCATACATTGCACGGAGCCAAAAAAACCGCTACGAACAGGATATGGTGCACACGCACAAGCTAAAATTAAGGAGTAAGAATTGTGGTTGTATGTGTCTGTATCGTCCGATAAAAGGATAAACTGGGGAAAATCTCTTAGGACAGACATGTAAATAGGTGACACTGATGTTGCTGTTAGTGTAAATTGCGGCAGACATCTGAATTGTTTTAGTATCAAAGATCCATTGTTGCAGTAGGATCAACGGACTTACTCATGTTGGTAGGAAAAATATCTGACTTCTTTCACAAGGCGATTTCTACCTTTAGCCAACACAAGAGTAGCCATCATGTTGAGATCACTAAGCAATTATGACATTTTCATTTCCTTTTTCTCTTCTTTTACTAAATTATATGGTCCGCTGTCATACATTTAACAAGTCATCTTCATGCAAATCAGCCAGGGGCTTGATTTTGTTCCTTGTATGCGTCTCTTTAAACTTGTTTAATTTGAATGAAAAAGATGGATAAACTCCTGTAAATGGGAAGAAAATTCCCCTAAATATGATTGGGGGCATGGTGGACTTGTAAGCACCTTATAACCATCTATGTTTGTTTTTTTTCCCTTCTTTTTAATGAAACTGGTCATGTTTCTTTATGAGAATTTACCCTGTATATATTTATAAAATCTTTTATTCTCATTTGAAATCTTAATCACTTCACTGCATCTCTCTAAGTATGCAGGAAGGGATACTATATCTAGTGTCAATCTTCGAACTCATTGTGAAAGTTTGCTCTATTGGGGAACTGAGGAAGCATCGGAGATGTACAACAGAGCTATCTTGTGCCCAGCTAGCTCGCCTGTGCTCGGATCGGGCTTATCTGACTCTGCACAAGTCAGATACGAGAATGGCGAGCTAATGGACTTCCACGGTGCATAAATTTTCAGTTCGGAGGATCGATGGCTCATAGGTCGGTAACTCTATAGTCGGACCTTCGGATAGCTCTGATCGGGCACTTTCGTCAGCTTGGTCTTCGACGGGGAGTTCGGCATCACGGAGGGGTCCACCATAAGACACGACGTCACATCCGAAGTAGAGTTGTGATTGGTTTAGAATTCCTTAGAGTTGGAGTTCTTATCAACTGTGAATCTATTCATGAAGATGTCAAGAGTTCGCAAAGAGATGGATGAAACTAAATTCCAACTTTCTACAATGGATGAGCCTGTGCATTTTGAAGGAACATCTTCACCACCGTTCAACATATTGGATCTATATGTTTGAGATAAGCTCCCTCAAAGATATGATGAATGATGAATGGAATGAATAGTTTATTTTTTGAAATAGCATCGACATGCTCAAAAATTAAAGGAGCTTAAAAGACACGAGTATTATTGCTATTAGGGTTTAAATATGTAGTTTATTTGTATTAATAGTCACACATTTGTAATGATAAAGGGAGAATTAATAGATGAAATCCATTTCCAAAAGAGGATCATTTTTCATATAGAAAAATTAGTGGCCGCGTATTCAAAGATTGCAGTCTTTAGAAATCATTTCAATTAGTACCAATCATGATGCAAGATTGAAAATGATGCTTTTCGAAAAAATTGTGAGTTACACATGAGTTTGCTTTTCCTATAGTTCTCTACAAAATAGAGCAGTTGAGATGAAAAACATGGCACTCAAGAGTGTGCAAGCATAATGTTGTGTGAAAGTAATCTTCCATAATATTTTTGGTCGGAAGTTATTTCCATAATGTGCTATATTTAAAATAGGGTACTTATTAGTGTTGCGAGGCGAAGGCCCAGCAAATGCAAACACAGCACAGCGGAATAACTCAAAATTATGGAGATCGAAGACGGAAGATCAGTAGCGAACAAATGGAGCACAAAGATCAGATTGCTTTGAGGCCGTGGACGACCAAAGGGGAACACCGATGAGCTTTATTACGAAAGGAGAGAATCAAAAAAAATCTTCACTTCGTCCAACGAAGAAAAAGCACACAAGATCTCTCCAAAGCTCACAACACAATATCTGACGGTTGGCTCTCACAGATGGCGGCTCTCTCGAAGGATACAAATGTGTTCACCCCAAAACCCTAACCTAAAACTAATTACTGTTAAACCTAGGTTACAGTAGGTGTCATCATTGGCTAGGAATTCCAAAAGGGTACGGATCCTGATAATTACTGCATCCGATCCAATCGCTGCTCTACGCAATTAATGTTACCGCAACCTAGTGGACCAATCACCGCTTCTTAGTGGGCCGCATCCCGATGGGCTCCCTTCGACCGATCGACCTTTCTTCTGTGTCGATCGACCCAAGCGCCGAGCCTTGCGTACGAGCCTTCATCATTCGAGCCTCCAAATGACCGATAAACCGAACACGGACTTTAACCGCGTTACGACCCATCGACCCAACTGCGCCGATGAAGTCACATGCCCAACATCCTTGTATCTGACTTGTGCAGAGTCAAATAGGTCGTATCTAGTGCAGTCGAGTTACCTCTGCACAAGATAACTCGTCTGCCATACAACTGCTTCTTCTGCGACGAATCGAGCCAACTTATCCACAAATCTCCACCTTGGTGAGAATCAAGACTCTGTCCAACAGACGACCCTCACTGTCCTTGGTAGAGCATCAAATGGTGTTCTCCCTATTTTGTTGCAAAGAATCAAATGCTTCGCCAGAGAGACTGGTTAACTCTCTCGAGTCTCAAATGGCTCCACCGAGCCTCAATGCCCCCCTCCTGGGGCCGACGTCAGGTTCTTTGAGGAACCACATTGAGCAAGTCCAAACAATACTTGAAATTGACTCCCGCTACAAGCTTCATCAGTATGTCTGATGGGTTGTCATTTGTCCCGATCTTCAACAAGTTGATGTCGTCGGCGTGTTCTCCCATATAATCCCTGACAAAGTGGAATCGAACGTCGATATGCTTCGTTCGGGCATAGAAGACCTGATTCTTAGCCAAGTGCACTACACTCTGGCTATCACAATGGACAATGTACCTCTCTTGGTAGACTCCCAGACCATCCATCAGCCCATCAGCCATATCGTCTCCTTCACCGCTTCAGTCAACGCCATATACTCTACCTCCGTAGTAGACATGGCCACCGTAGACTGAAGGATACCCCGCCAACATATTGGAGCCCGAGACAGGAGGCAGTCGTAGCCTGTCATCGATTGCCTCCCATCCAAGTCGTCTGCATAGTCAGAGTCGACATACCCGACAGTGTGCAGATCATGAACACTTCGGCTGTATGTCGGTCCGACGTCGACTGTGCCATTGATGTAACACATGATCCACTGCACTGCTGGCTAGTGCTCTCTTCCCGGGTTGTGCATGTATCTACTCACCATGCTGACTGCATGTGAAAGATCGGGACGCGTACATACCATCGCATGCATCTCCTACCGCATTGGCATACGATACGCTCGTCATGAGCTTCTTCTCCTCTTCGTTCTTCGGACACTGCTTGGCACAGAGCTTGAAGTGATGTGCAAGCAGAGTAACTACGGTCTTCTTCTTCTCACAGCCAAACTTCTGTATAACAGACTTCAAATAGCGACTCTGTGAAAGATGAACTGTCCTTTCACTTCGATCTCTTGTGATCTGTAACAACCCTAGTGTGCAAATACTAAATTGGCCCTAGACTCCTTGTATGTGTGCATGCTAGCCCATGGAATGGTGAGATTTGCATTTTGCCCCTAAATTTTTCATTTGTACCCAAATGAGGGTATCATTGCAAAGAATGTGCTTAAGGCAAATTTCAAAAAGTCAAGGGATCTTTGTGCAAAAAGGGAAGTGGGATATTTTCCATGGCAAACTTGTAATAAAATGGATGCCCATTATATAAAAAAAGAAAATGAATCATGGCAAACTTGTAAATTATGAAATTTTTAAAGGGTGATCTTGTAATTAATTAACTAAACATCCTTCTACACATTTCCTCCACTATCTTCTCCTTTCTACACCCTCCCAAAAATAGCCCCCCCTCCATTTTTCTTTCCATTTTAAAGGTGGCCGAAATTTTAGGAGCAAGGAAAAAAAAGAAGAAGGAAAAAAAGGGAAGAGAAAAGAAAAGAAGAGAAAGAAAAGAGAGAAGAGAAAAGAGAAGAAGAAGAAGAGAAGGAGGAGGGATCCAAGCAAGGAGGAGACTCCCTACAAGCCTTGAACTCTCTTGAAGCCCAATATGTAGGATACTTTACAACCCTAACTCTAATTATAGATAATGAAATTGGCTTGCATGTTTAAGCTCTCTTTTGCTATCATTTTGTTCAAAGTTCACATTTTTATGGTTAATTTAGTTAGCATGTTTAATAACAATGTCAGTTGTGGTATTAAGCCCGCATTTTGATAAAAGATGATATTTTTAGGGTTAAGCTAGTTGTTGGTTTCATAAAAATTCCACTTTGTTTAATAACAAAACCAAGTTTCCCTTGAATTCCCTAGCAAAAATCAAACACTTGTAAAGCTGAAACTTTAACTACGTTCTGGGCTTAATTGGCTATTAGGAATGCTTTGAAAATTTTATATGTTGTGTAATTCGTAATTATGAACAACTTTCATGTTCACAACATTTTCCAATTCAAACTGGAAGTTAGTATAAAAATTCGATCTTTGTAACATGTCTGGAATTCTGTCAACTTGGACACAGTTTAGTAAAACGAAGCCCATCACCTGCACACTTCATGGAATTGGCTGATCTTGGTCTCGTTGGAAAGTTAACAAGTTTTTCTCCAACTTCATGTGACTGCTTATCTTTCGTAATTCTGAGTGTAATAAGCCCAAAATCAGCATACAAGACAGACCATGTAATCTGTCTGAAAAACAGAACTGGCAGACTTCACAAAATAATTCACCATAAATCATATACTTCATAGTTTTGCATGAAATTTTATATGTGAACTAAAAACTGCCATATCTACAACTTACATCTAGGAAGATGTGTTAAATTCTCACTATAAATGGCTGATAACCATTGATGTTTGTGACTGTTGGTGAAAGTTCAGCAAATTGCATTGTTTGCTAATGACAAGACTATTGTTTTGGTTTACTTCTAATGATATCGCTAATGTGGATTCTTCAGTAATAAAGTGTGGTCTATGGGTATGCTATTTTATGTTACAAGTTTGGAAATGGATGTTTATGTTCATGGCTTGTGGAGCATGCAAGTTGTTTTGAACATCCCGATGAAAAGAATGCATTTGGATCTCATTTTACATGCTTCATACTCTAGGATTAATGATTAGCTAAAAGATAACATAGGGTTGTCTCGTTCCACTCGAAGTGGGTGAGTGCCCTAGGAGGGTTGGGGGAAACCAAGGTAACGAGTGGACATGCAGTGATGGACTGCTGGGTTGTGGACCACTCCTGACGAGCCCTCAGCGGCGGAGGTTGGTGCGGTTGTGGTTGAGTTGGTTGTGTTGGTGAACGGCTTCTTTCATAAGAGCTTGTCTCGGGAAGTCGTAGCATTCCACCCACCTCACCGGGTGAGGTCCAGTCCTCGGTGTCTGACCCGTTATTGCTGTTTCGAATTCATGCATGAAAACTAACATATAAAGAAAAAAACAGTAACCCTGGAATGTGATGCCTTTTCCTTGTTGTGCTTCCTCTATTGTGCACTATGATTAGAGTAGTAAAGTTGTGGAGTTCCTACTGGGCACGCTGTGACGTGTCCCTTTTCCCCCCACAGGTACAGGTACCAGTTCTCAGGCGTTGGGATCGAGGACAGAGACCTCGAAGGGCAGCCCTTCTCAGCAGGGTCCGTAGAGTCTGTAGAGAGTGTGGGTCTTGTAGTGTTATCTTGGGGTGGGAGTGAGCTGAGAGTGATGTTTTGTACCCCCCTACCCCTTGTACCCCGTAGAGTGAGTTGTACTTTTGTGGGAGTTTTAGTTGCTTCTGGGTTGTGCTGTGGGCTTGTACAGTACTAGTGGTATAGTTATAGCTCTTTGTGACGCTTGATGTTTTGGTTGCCGTACTTTACTTTGCTGCCTGGATTGTAGTACCTTGTACTTTCTTTTTATGTTGGAGCCGTACTGTTCTGCTTGAGTTCAGTCTGTACTTTATTACCTGTGTTTCCTCAGCGGTTGCAGTGGCCTGTGAATCATTCCGTATACACATTAGCGCTTGGTATTCCTAATACCGCAGCTTGTTATGCCGATACTCCTTATTCGGGGTAGCGGGACGTGACATGATCTACATCCCAAGAATCCATTGTGCCTCACCCAAATCCTTCATCTCAAATGCAGAACTCGATTGAGACTTCAATCTCCGAATCTCCTCTTTGTTCGATGAAGCTATGAGCATCTCATCGACATAAAGCATGAGGTAGATAAAGGACCCGTACCAACTTCTGATAGAACACGCAACGATCATAGTGACTGCGAACATACTCTTGATCATCCATCATAAAATGTTCGAAACGCTTATACCACTGTCATGGTGATTACTTCAACCTGTAGAGTGACTTCTTCAATCGACATGCACGACCATCATCACTACCATAGCCATCAGGTTGAGCCATATATATCTCCTCTTCGAGCTCTTAGTGCAAGAATGTTGTATTGACATCCAGATGCACCAGTTCGAGGTCGATCTGTGCAACCAGTGCCAACAGAATCCGAATTGAACAATACTTCACCACATGTGAGAATACTTCATTGTAATTGATATCTTCTCTCTGTGCGAATCCCTTCGCAACGAGGCGAGCTTTGTAGCAAACATCTCCTGATTCGACCCCTGGCTTCTTGGTGTAGACTCATTTACACCCAATTACCTTTTTGCCCTTTGGAAGCTTCACGAGATCCCATGTGTCATTTTTTGCCAACGATTCCATCTCTTCGTTCATTGCACTTCTCCACCACTTCGGGTCTTCGGATTGCTCCACCTCACCGAACGAGTTAGAAATATCGATACATAATGCGGAAAAGGCAAATGAGACCAACTCCGAGTACCTCGTAGGTTTTCTTATCTCACGCCTTGGTCTCGATACTACTATGGAGTACTTCGACTGAACGACCCTTGGAGACGAGCTATCTCCACCAACTGAGCTTGAGCCACCAAATACACCATCGACGGCCTGGAGCCCGCCTTCTGCTGCATCTGGTGTGGGTCGATCTGAGTCGTCGATCGACTGTTGTGGAGTATCAGACACGTTGTCGAAAACCTGCTTCAATTGTGTCTGTTCGACCTCCACCTTTAGCTCATTCTCCTTCTTTAGTAATACCGAACCATCAAACGTTACATCTCTGCTCAGGATCACCTTCCTCTGTGTCGGACACCACAGCCGATATCCCTTGACACCACTGCTGAAGACCAAGAAGATGGATTTCCTTGCTCGAGCATCGAGTTTGTATTCATTCACGACATAGTAACTTGGACAGTCCCAAACTCGAAGTGATCCATAGTCGGAAACCGGCTTTGCCGACCATACCTCCAAAGGAGGTCTTCCTTTCAAGCAGCGGATGGTAGCCGATTGACCAAGTAGGTCGTGTACTTTAGGGCCTCGGCCCAAAACTCTTTCGAAAGGTCAGCGGTTGACAACATACATCAAACTTTCTTCAGCAAGGTTCGATTCATCCTCTCTGCTACCCCATTCTGCTGTGGCATACCAGCAACGGTGTAGTGTCTCTGTATCCCTTCCGATCTACAGAACTTCTTGAAGAGATCTGACCTATACTCACCACTGTTTTCACTTCACAGACGCTTGACACACCGACCGGTCTGAGTTTCTACCGTCTTCTTCCACTCGATGAAAGTGCTAAGAACTTGGTCCTTCGACTTCAATGGAAACACTTACACCATGCGTGAGAAATCTTCGATAAACAATACAAGATAGTGTTTTCCTCCCCATGAGACCGTCCTCAACGTCCGCATACGTCGGTTTGTACATAGTCGAGCGCTGCCTTCGTATTATGGATGGCCGTCCCAAATGAAGCACGTGTCTGTTTCTCAAACACACAGTGCTCACAGAACTCGATCTTCTTGGTCTTGGCTCCCTTTAGATGACCCTAACGATAAGATATGCATTACTTTCTCGTCCACAGGACATAGTCGCATGTGCCATAACATTGAGTCGTTCTCCTCAGCCTCACGAGTCAGAGCGACTGTGCCAGCTACGACCGAGCCATCCAAGTAATAGAGGTTGCCTGACGCTTTTCCTTCATCACGATCATTGCTCCTCGGGTCACCCTCAGAGCTCCATTCTCCATGGTTAATCGACATCCCTTGGATTCGAATGAGCCGAGCGATATGAGGTTGTGCCTTAGGCCGGGAATAAAGCGTACCTCCTCGATGTTATGTGTAACATCATCGCCCATCCTCATCTGCACTGTCATAACATGTAGCGACCCGCTCTCGGGGGCCCGTTACTTATTTGATATTTGCGCAGGTCCTGCAGGTTACCAGTGAAACCAAAATAGCCACGATGCAGAGATGTACAAAAATACTCAAATAGTGTCCAATTATTACAATTCATACTGTACAAGACGTCCCAACAAATATACATGAAAGAAGAAAAGTATATAAGTGAAAATAACTCTGGAAGCTGCGGTCGAATTCTGGCGCTATTAGCTCAGGAGCATCTACATCCATATGTACGTTGTCTGCGGTGCCACGGAGATGGAACCGTAGGTAAGTCACAACAATTCTAAATATAGAAAAGAAGCAGTGCACAAGTATGACAAAAGTAACTACGTACGAGTAGACCAGAGTGAAAAGTAAAGTATTGAGCAACAACTGTACACAGCTGAAAAGTAAAGGCAAACTGAACTAAAAGGAGAGAACCTCTGTACCGTAGTAGTGCAAGTATAAAGCAGACTGAGCAAGTGAAACGTACGTGCTACTGCTGACAAGTAAAGTACTGTGAATGCACAAGTGTAGTAAGTAATGTGCATGGAACATGTAAAGTAAAGGTGACTGTGATGCGTAAAGTAAAAGTGACTGTGCAAAAGTAACTACACTACGTGATTCAAGTCGGAGAGTACAATATGTAACTATCGAGTTCATCTCTTACCTGGACACAACCCAGACGAATGCCGAAAACACATGCAGCTAGACAAGATGCTGACATGCAGCATATTTTTGTTTGCCGAAACACAGGCAGCTAGACATGATGCCAACAACCCAGGCAGCTAGATATGTAGATTGAACTCCAGTCACTCCCGCACTCTCTCAAACTATGAGTTACCCCAAAACCCCAGTGAAGTGTTAGTGTTCTATGTACATGTTTATACGGGATGTTCCATAAGTTGTTCTATGAGATGTTCCACCAGATATTCCACAACATATTCCACAAGATGTTATCAATTCCTCGTTTACGATGATAGTTAACCATGACCACTGGTCTTAAAACCAGAAAGTAAAGCAAAGTGATGCTAAGAAATTTGAGGATAAAGACAAGTCCAACAAACATGGAATACAAAAATTGTTGGTTTAAGGGTGGTAATTTCGTTAGCACACAATTTACCCAAGTTGATGGTTGTGTGTTATGACCACCAAAGTTGAAAGTTGGCAAAGTAATCTGTAGTTGATTACTTCCCTATTAGATTAGGTCTCTAGTTCGGTTCAAGTCAAGTAGCCGTTCTAAGGCTATGGTGGTGTCCTACGTACATACGAGGACACTAACTAATTTTCCAATTTTAGAATTAGTCGTGACTTACATTATCGAGCTTGTTGTAGCAAGACGAGGTTGGAGCTAGAGGAGCTGGTGCACGAGGATTGGTACCTGCAAGCACAAGAAATCAGTAGTTAAAGGCTACACTATTGTTCTATCTATTTTCTTAACAGTTTCCATTTTTCTAGTAGCTTAGAACTCGTCAAAATACATACTAAATATTTTTAGATGGGCTATATGGGAGCAAAATAATTTTATATAAGAAGAAAATATTTTTCTAAGGCTTGTAGGTATTTTTCATAATTTTAGAAACTTAAAATCAATTTAAAACTAATTAAAAATGAGAAAACGATTTTTCATTATATATTTCAAAGATTTCTCTAGGGCAAACTATATGTCGGAATTCTTTCAACAAATAGTCAAAATGACCGTATTAACTAGTACTATAACATATATTTTTCTCATGTATTAGTTTACATGAGAATAACAAGTTACAGATTTTTGAACGAAAATAACATATTTAACTGTTAGACTTAAAAATTAATTTTGGAAAAACTAAGCGTCTGATTGAGATGAAACTAGTTTCATTGGGTCCAGAATGTCATTTCTGATTTTCTGGAGCTAGTCTTGTATTTTTCTGAGCTGTATATAGTTAATTACGGATTTAAAACCAATTCTCCTTATATAATATTTTATAAAATACAGAATACTATTTATATACGGATACGTATATACGTATATACGTGATAATACGTTCACCTCTTTGTTCTTACGCGTGCGCATGCAGGGCTTCGACGCCAGAGGGCTTCGTCGCCGGAGGCGGGCTCGTGGGAGCGACTGCGGCGGAGGGGCAGTCGACGGCTACTCGTAGTGACGGCGGCGGCGTGCGTGCGTCGCAGAGGCGGGGCGGAGCGCCGGCGGGGGCGTTGCTGCAGCAGCGGGCTCGTCGACGTCGTAGGGGTAGCTCGAAGCGGTGTTGATGGCTTCGGGGGTGTCGACGCTCGATAGAGGAGTGGTGGCAGCTTCTTCGAGTTGTCGGAGCAGAGAGAAGGGGGGTCGGAGCGACGTTGTGGGCCTCTCGAGGGGCTTCGTGGTTGGGCGGAGCTTCGGAGGTGACGAAGCCGTCGGGCTTCATGCGGGCGTGGGGGTGTAGTCGAAGGCGGGGGCGGATGCGTTGTCGAAGGGAGCTGGGGCCTGCTCGGTGGCCGCTGTGAAGGGTAGGGGACACTGGCGGAGGTTGCTCCAGTGTGGGAGGAGATTGGAGGTCGAGGAGGAGCTCCGGTGCAGTCGGACGGAGCAGCTCGAGGGGCACTCGTCGGAGCTTCGTGGAGTGCAGCGTCGTGGCGAGGCGTTGTGTGCTTCGGGGTGATGCTGAGGCAATGGGCTGTCGGGCGTCGCCGTGCATGGGTGAAGCTCCGGCGGGTTAAGCGGGCGCTGGCGTGGGTTGAGCTCGAAAACGAGATGTGAGGGGGCAGCTTGTGGGTTGAGCGGCCTTTGCTGCGGGTGGAGGGCAGACATGGGCGCGGCAAGGGCGGAGTAGGGTGCTGCTAGGCGGCGGTTGAGAGCTCACGGCGGAGCTACGGCTTTGGTTCGGTGGGTTGTCGGAGAGGTTCGTTTGCGTACGAAGGCGGAGGCGATGCTGCGAGATGATTGGTTCGGCCTGGGGCTTTGGGTTTTGTACGGGGAGATGAGAGAGAGGGTGAGATAGAATTAGCCTGGTTTCGTTTGACGAAACGATGGGTTAATGGTAGAATATATAAAGGTGATATGACAATTGCAGGGTATCACTCTGATATCATTGCGACGCTGTTAAGGCCCATCATCCATGGCACCCTAGACCCGTCACAAGATACCTCAGAACTTGTTTTATGGCATGCCTCTCGACAACGCCCAACCTATCAAAGATCTCCATCTTATCAGGACTTGGTACAGTAAGAGCGATTACTTCGGGTCAGCTCATAACCTGAGAACCCGTACTCAAGCTCAACAAGCTCTGATACCAATGCAGGGTTTTCTAGGACCCTTAGGGCACAAAAACTCTAGTCCCGTCCTAAGTCGGACGGAACATAGACAGAAATGCAGCGGGAAAAATTTTATGTTAATCTAATTAACATGCAACCCTAAGGAACCAGACCCTATTAGCCAGGAACTCTGCAAACTTGGGGTGGATCTGACCACCCCGAGAGGGATCTAACTAGTGCGAATAATTAAATGAAAAATTAAACACATACCCGGAATCTCAGCCCTGGGGCAGGCGAGATGTTCTGCGCCGTCTTCCGAGCTGCTCCCGTCTCACGCCAAGCCGCTCCTTGAACCGCTCCCCGCACCGCTCCTCGAACCGCTCCGCATCCCGAGGCGATCAATCCCCGTATCGCCGAGCCACCCACAGCCGAAGAAAGTTTCACGCGAGTGAAACCTCCGCCTAGATTTCGGATCTGAATCCGAACTCCTTTGCGGCTTTGCTAGAGCCCTCAGGAGCAAGGCAGAAATTTATTGGGAGAGGAGAAATATTAATTTAGCTTAGATCCGAGCGTGCTCCAACATTTACGAGAGCCGCTCAGATCTAGAGCTTGGGACGACTTTTGAGGAGGAGAGCAGATCCCTATTTATATAGGCGGCTGACTACTCCCCTTTCTCAAAATCCGATGTGGGACTATTAATTTGAGTTAATCAAAATCAAGTTAGTTTGCACTTCACAAAGTGCAAACTTCCGTGAATTTTAACTCACTCACCGTTGAGCTTCATGATTGATACAACCTATCAATTCGAAGGGTGTTCAACGGTGAACGCGTAGGAAAAAACGGCTCGTCAATCCGAGTCCGTTTGACCCTTCAAACAATTGTCCAAAGTTAGCCAAAAGTCATGCTTCTCTTAGAAACGTAGCCGTCAAGAAAATCCCAGGTTTCAAAAAAAACCCTAACCAGAAAATTCGGGCTTGGTGGGCCTCCATTGTCGCTGGTTTCAGCCCAACAGTTTGGGCTGACTTGTTTTGGCTATAACTTGTGCATTTGGACTCCGTTTTTGACGCGGTTTGAACCTACGTTTAGAGCGGGATGATCCCGTCATCTAGGTAACCTTTTCAACGCGTTTATTTAATTAAATATAGTCTTAAACAATTTAAGACACATTTAATCTCTTTTGCATCAAATGCAAAATAGTCCCTATCTAAGCTTAAATTATCATTTGCATCAAATACAAATGATCCGAGGGCATATTCCTCTACAACAATAGGGATATTTAGTGTTATTAATGGAATGGTTGTGTACGCTTTGTGCCAGCAAACACTAGATTCAAAGAATTCAGTCAAGTGTGTTAATGAGGGTTGTTAAAGGTTAGGTGATTAGGTGTTTTCTAAAGGACACATGGGCTGCCAAGAGTTGGGTTACGTAAGTGATTAGATAATTAGGGGGGTAATTTAGAATAGTTAGGAAGGTAAATGTAATTAGTAAAATACAGTTAAATAAAAATTACGATTTTGCCCCTAGTAGTAAATGTGTCCGAAAAATTATGAAAACATACCTACGGGTTCGTATCGTCGTGAGGATTGCGAATACGAGATCCAATTCGGGGTTTGAGCTACAGAGATACTAATTTTAGGCCAAAGCATTTAGGAAGCGGGTTTGTGGGTTCTCTATTGATTTGACTTTAGAAAATTACGAAATTAATATGTGAAGCCCTAATTGACCATAGAAGGATACTGTAAAATTTTGGAAATGTTTTGACGTTGTTTGCATAGAAAATAAATTCATTAAGTCAAAACGGTAATAATTGAAAATGAATTTTTATCAGAATTGTTTAGAGGTATTTGATGAAACTCGAACTTACTATAATACTTCATGACTAGTCTGATATCTCAAAATATTTTTATAAGAAATTCTTGAAATCGTAAAACTCCTGACAAACCATTAAAAATAGTTTTTAAAAAAATTGAAAATAGGTTAAATACGTAAATAGTTGTCTTGATGAAAACAGGCCGTTACATAACGCATACCATACTACAAGCTCGATCATCACCCAGCAAGACCGTACACTTACCGCCTTCCCTGAAGGTCGTAAAGTGCTCTCAATGTGGCATCATATGGAACGAGCACCCAGAGTCGAGCTCCCAACCATCTGACGTCACGTCTTTCGAAGCACCGACCAAAACATACTCCTCGACCTCAACTCCCTTCATGACATTGGCAGTTGCATCGTGCTTCTTCTTCACTTGGAACAGTCTATGACCCAATGTCTTCTTTCTTTACAAAAAGCACATTGGTCCTTTGCCACATTGCGATGGGGGCCTCTTGTCTTGTCTCTGGACTTGGATCTGAAATACCCCCTTCGACCTCCACCCTTCTCATTTGTAACGACCTGTATTTTTTCAACACTTCAAATTACGTACTTAACGTATTTTTAACAATTCAAAATTTCTTTATAAATGTAGTCAAGAGTTTTATAACAAAACTGATTTCAAAAATTTCTTATAAAATTATTTGAAGCAATAAACTAGTTATGATGTATTTCAGTAAGTTCGGATTTCTTCAAATACTCAAAACAATTCTGATAAAAATTCATTTTCAGATATTACCGTTTTGACTCAATGAATTTATTTTCTATTCAAACATCTTCAAAACGTTTTCAAACTTCTACAGTAAGATCCTATGATCATTTAGGTCTCCCCATATTAATTTCGTAATTTTCTGATATCATTTCAATTTAGAACCCGCAAACCCGCTTTCTAAATGTTTTGGCCAAAAACTAGTATCCCCGTAGACCAAACACTGAAACGGTCTTCGTATTTGCGATCCTCGCGACGATACGAACCCGTGGGTATGTTTTCGTAATTTTTCAGACACGTTTACTAGTAGGGGCAAAATCGTAATTTTGTTACATTAATGACTTTCATTAATGGGTTTTTACCCTAACCTAATTACTTAATTAACCACCTAACCTACCCGTTCGCAGCTACCCTCATCACCAGCTAACCCTCTCTCTCCCCTCAGCTCATCTACTCGTTCACCAACCTGGTGCTCTCTCTCTCTCAAATAAAAACACAGGCTCTCTTCCCGTTCAAAACACACACAGTCTATCTCTCTCTCTCTCTCTCCCCTCGTTTCGTTTTTAACCTGACCCATTTCGAAATCTCTCTAAACTATCTCTCCCTTTCAAAACTCTTCTTCCCTCAGCAAACACCCCATCTTCTTAACAAAACCCCTCACACACAGGCCACTCTCGCACTCCCTTTCCATCTCTCTTCTTCCACGGTGAACCGCCGCCCAAAGCCATGCCGTTGGCATCGGACAACATCCCCCGAGATCCCTCCTACCTTCGAGCTCCGCCCCTCATGTCGACTCGCACCGCCGCCTCCTCCGACGAGAACGACTCGCCACTGCCCGCTCTTGACATGCACACGCCGTGCACCGCCCCATCCCCCACGTGCACGAAGCTCCGGCGACCCAACTTCCACGTCGTCGCTCATCCCCGCCGCCGCCTCTCGCTCTCCGTCGGCGACGCCCGCCGCCAAGCGAAGCAAAGCCCCGCCTGCATGCACGTAAGAACGAAGGAGCGTAAGTTTTTCAATGGCAATATCGTAATTTCGAAATAATTTCGTATTTTCGTTTTTTATATTAATTAATAAATAGGGTTTTATGGTTTTAAATTCATAACTTGAAATTTAGGGCCCAGAAAAATACGAGACTAGCTCCAGAAAATCGAAAATAATATTCTGGATCCAATGGAGCTAGTTTCATCTCGATCAGATGCCTAGTTTTTCCAGAATAAGTTTTTAACTCTAAAACTTAAATACGTTATTTTCCTTTAAAAATACATAACTATTATTTTCACATAAAATAATAAATGATAAAAATATATGTTATAGTACTCTTCGAGACGGTCGTTTTGACACCTCGCTTGCAA
Organism: Scilla litardierei; assembly: GCA_030789695.1. Classification (NCBI taxonomy): domain Eukaryota; kingdom Viridiplantae; phylum Streptophyta; class Magnoliopsida; order Asparagales; family Asparagaceae; genus Scilla; species Scilla litardierei. The sequence continues at coordinate 3,623,333 of CM061138.1, read as the reverse complement.
CATTCTGATGTAGATTGCATCCAGAATAAATTGTTGAATAAATACATTACTAATTGAAAAATAGTTTTTAAATTGTTTTTGAGCTTTTAAAAATTCTAAAACTTACTATAAGCTTCAGAAAAATATTCCCTCTTGCGATAAAACTATTTTTATTATATATAACCTATATAAAAATTTAGAACGCTTTTCAACAACGTTTCAATCAGTTTTAAAAATCAGGACGATCAAATTATTTAAATAGAAATGTAGCGTTCTATAACCAAGTATTTTTGTGATTGCAGGTACCAATCTTCGTGCACCAGCTCTTCTTGCTCCAACCTCGTCTTGCCACGACGAGCTCGAATTTTGTAAGTCACGACAGATTCTAAGTTTAGAAAACTAGTCTTCTGTGCTTGTACGAACAATGTAACACTTCATTCCAATAGCCTCGAACGGCTATTTGACTTGAACCGAATAAGAGACCTAACCTAAAATGAAAGTAATCAACTAAAGATTACTTTGCCAACTTTCAACTTTGGTGGTTGTAGCACGCAACTACCAACTTGGGTAAATTGTGTGCTAAACCACACTACCACGTGCTCAAAGCACGGAAGTAGCAACTTTTGGTATTGAACTTGTCTTTATCCTACTTTCTGGTTTTCAATGAGGAAATTAACCAGTTGGCTTGGTTTGACTAGTAACATGTGGAACATCGTGTGGAATATCATGTGTGGAATATCTGGTGGAACATCTCGTGGAACATCTTGTGGAACATCTCGTAATAGATACACATCACTGGGGTTTGGGGTAACTCATTGTAGAGAGAGTGTGGGAGCTATGACCGGGGGTTCATCTACTTGCATGTCTGTGTCGGTAAAATTACAAGGTCTGCCTGCGTCGGTAAAATTACAAGGTCTGCCTGCGTCGGTAAAATTACAAGGTCTGCCTGCGTCGGCAAAACTACAAGGTCTGCCTGCGTCGGCAAAACGGTCCCTGGCAATAGATGAACTCAATGGTTGCATATCATACTCTCATACAAGAGTCGCGTAGTTCTAGTGTAGCTTGCACAGTTACTTCCTTTTCAGTACATGCACTTTACTTTACCTACCAGTACAGTCACCATACTTTACTTGCCATACTTTTACCTACAGCAGTAGCCTGTTACACTTACACTCCCACTCACAGTTGTTCTCTCATTTCAGTGTTGTCACTTTTACCACTCAGTTGTGTACAGTACTTTACTTTTACTTTGGTTTGCTTATACATAGTTACCTTTGTCATACTTGCACAGTACTCCTTTTCTTTATTTAGAATTGTTGTGACTTACCTACGGTTCCATCTCCGTGGCACCGCAGACGACGTACATATGAAGACAGATGCTTCCAGAGCTATTTTCAGTTGTGTACTTTCTTTCTTTCATGTATCATGGTTGGAACATTTGTACATGATGGATTGTAATAATGGACACTATTTGGGTATTTTTATACATCTCTGCATCGTGGCTATTTTGGTTTCACTTGTTAAGTGCAGGACCTGTGCAAATATCAAATAAGTAACGAGCCGCCGAGAGCGGGTCGTTACATCATTACTACGACCCCTTACGACTGTAAGAGCATCGATCAAAGCTCGGCTACAGGTGTCCCCATCGTTCTTTCTGAACTCGTTGCTCGTTAAGCGTTGGACACTTCTTCAAATGTGATCGCTTCCTTACCATATGTAAGAACCCACACCAATACTCATACTCGATGGGTATAGAATTGAGGAGAATCATCGACTTGTCTTCTTCATCGACCTACATGTCGACGTTCCTTGAGTCGGTAAGAAGCTTGTTGTGGTAGTCGAGGTGTTCCTCCATAGAAACCCCCTAGGTTAACTTCAAACCAAACAGCTTCTTCTTCAAGTGTAGTCTATTCTGGATGTTCTTCTTCATGTACTTGTCGTCAAGCTCCTTCCAGAACTTACGAGCACTTGTCTACACCAAAAATGTGTATTTATTTTCCTTGGACAAATACAAGCAGATGGTACCACATGCACTCCGGTTCAGAGTTCTCCACTCCTGATCGGACATACCTGTCGGCTTCTCATCCAATGCGATATCTTGACCAAGTTGGTTCAAGATATACATGACTTCGCATCTCCACATACTGAAGTTGATTTTACCATCAAACTTCTCGATTTCGAACTTTGTGTTAGACACAATAGTCCGAGAGGTTGACGAATACCCAGAAGTCGACGCCTTTGGAGAATCGTCATCGCCACCACTACTCATCTTCGTCTTTTACGTTGATCGCCAATGCCGTACGACTCTGATACCAATTTGTTGTGAGGCAAAGGCCTATCAAATGTAACACAGCACAACAGAATAACTCAAGATCGTGGGGATCGAAGACGAAAGATCAATAGCGAACAGATGGAGCACACAAGATCAGATTGCTTTTAGGCTGTGGACGGCCAAGTAGAAACACCGACGAGCTTTATTACAAAAGGAGAGAATCAATACAAATCTTCACTTCGTCCAACGAAGAAGAAGCACACAAGATCTCTCCAAAGCTCACAACCCAATCTCTCACAGTTGGCTCTCACATATGGTGGCTCTCTTGAATGATACAAATGTGTTCACCCCAAATTCCTAACCTAAAACCACCTACTTATAAAGCTAGGTTATAGAAGGTGTCATCATTGGCTACGAATTCCAAAGGGGTACAAATCCCGACAATTATGGCATCCGATCCAATGTCGCTCTACACAATTAATGTTGCCGCAACCTAGTGGGCCAATCGTCGATTCCTAGTTGGCCGCATTCCGATGGGCTCTCTTCAACCGATCGGCCTTCCTTCTGTGTCGATCGACCCAAGCGTCGAGCTTGCATACGAGGCTTCATCATTCGAGCCTCTAAACGACCGATCGACCGAACACGGACTCTAATCGCGATACGACCCATCGGCCCACCTACGATGATGAAGCCACATACCCAGCATCCTTGTATCTGATTCGTGCAGAGTCTGATAGGTCGAATCCAGGCACAGTCGAGTTATCTCTGCACAAGATAGCTCGTCTGTTATACAACTACTTCTTCTGCGCCAAATCGAGCCACCTTTTCCACAATTAGACCATAAAGACCCGCTATGAACTATTGTACCAAAAAATTCATGTAATATCTTATTTTTGTGGTTGTAAATGTTATATCGTGATTGAATAAATTTAACTCCAAAGAGGATGAAAACATATTTATCGATTATTCTTTGTGTAGCAAAGTATATAGAACTATAACAAACGAACACTTGATATTGTTGAGACATGACATGCTACATTTGATGAATATAATAGTAGTACATCTCACATTATTATTGATGATGATATTCATGATGCTTTACATCCTGCTGATGATCATGCATCTAGTTCATTACATAGAGCTTTCATTGATGCTACACATCATCCTTGTACACAAGTAATTGTTAGAATAGGTCACCAATAGAACACATGATACATATTGCTTTTGTTTCTGACATTAAGCCGAAAAATATAGATAAGGCTTTTGCAGATAGCTCGTGTATCATGGCTATGCAAGAAGAGCTTCTATAATTTAAGAGGAACAAAGTTTGTTAGTTGATTATAAGGCTGCAAGATCACCAAATGGGTGTATATGAACAAATTGAATGAAGATGGAACTGTGATAAGAAACAATGCTATGTTAGTAGCGTAATGATATTCTTAAGAAGAAGGTATTAATTTTGATGAAAATTTTGCTCTCGTATTTAGATTGGACTATATTAAAATGTTATTATCTCTAGATTCATTCATGAATTTTAAATTATATCAAATGGATGATATGAGTGCCTTTCTTAATGGATACATTAGGAAGATGTTTATGTAGAACAACCACCTGAGTTTGTTCCTGGAAAATATTCTGATTATGTTTACAAATTGAAAAACGCTTTATATGGGTTGAAACAAGCTCATAGAGCTTGGTATAAGAGATTGAGAAAGGTCTTAAACGACTCTAGATATACTATAAGTAAAGTTAACACCACTGTGTTTATTAAGAAAATTGCTAGTGATATCATTCTTATTCAAATCTATGTTGATGACATTATATTTGAATCCACTACTAAAAATCTATCTCAAGAATTTGCTAAGATGATGAATGAAGAATTTGAGATGAGTCACATGGGAGAGCTCGCATTCTTTTTAGCATTGCAAATCAGTCAGTCAAATGAGGGGACATTCATCTAACAAACAAAATATGCAAATGATCTGCTCAAGAGAGCTGGGATGGAGGATGCAGTTAGGAATGATACTCATATGGATACATCTACCTCATTGGACACAGATGTGAAATGTAAAAGTGTCGATCAAGTAACATAGAGGTATGATTGGCTCTTTACTCTGCATTTTTGTTAGTAGGTCTAATATAATGTTTATTGTATGTGTTTGTGCTATATTTTAGTTAGACCATAATGAGTCACATCTTAAAGTAGTAAAACACATATTTAGATATCTTAAAACCACGTCAGAATTTGGTTGGTTACAAAACCATTGAACTTGTCATTTTCGTATACATTCTCTTGTTTTTTTAGTTTAGCAAAAAGTCATTATCCACTAACGAGGCAGAATATATTGCTACCAGACTCACTTGAGTATAAGTTCTTTGGATGAAACAAGACATATCTGATTATGGTATTAATTGTCATACGTATGTGATTTATTGTGATAATAATATTGCTATTAGTATGACTAAGAATTCTGTATTGAATCCTGGAACCAAACATATTGATATTTGACACCGCTTTATTGAGGATCATTGCACTAAGGAAGATGTTGAACTTGGATATATTCCCACTGATCATTAAGTTTCTGATATTCTTACCAAAGCTCTTAAGATAAATTCATTTGTAACGTTGCGTAGAAATATTGGCATCATTACTGAGAAGGAGATTTAGTTATTTCTTTATGATATTTGTGATGTGTGTATACTTGTTATGATTGTGTTGTTGGTCTATTTAGCCCACTAAACAAGTTCACGAAATACTCAGAGCTTCTGTCATGCCTTCTGATGGCAGAGCAGAATAGACCTTCTTCTGGCCACTCATAACTCACGCCCTACCGGCACTGCTCCTGCGCCTGAAGCACATCACAGCTCCTCCTTGAAGAAGAGGAGCAACTTCAAAGGCAAACCCCAGAAGGGTAAGGCGATGAAGAAGCAGGCTAGAGGACCCCCTCCCAGAAGCAACAATGAGGGAAAGAAGAAGAAAAATGTGTGGAAGAGAAAGGACGACGGCCAGACATCTGCCCCCAGAAAGGACTGGGAAGATAAGTGCCACAGGTGTGGCATGACTGGACACTGGTCCAGGAATTGTCGGACTCCACGCCGCCTACAGGACTTGTACAAAGCGAGCCAGAAGCAAACTGAGACAAACCTAGTGAAACAAGAAGACCTGGCACCAATCAGGTTCATCGCTGAGGACTTCTCAAACGATGACCTGCTCGACTGAGGCATTATCTACCTTTTCCATGCATTGTAATTTTTGTTTGAAAAACAATTTACTTTCTGCTTGTTTTAAATCTAGCATGTCGCATGAACTTTTCAGACATTGAATAATTATTCGTAGTATATTTTCTCTTGTGCCTTATACTGCGATATTTTCTCTCTTATAACTAGATGAATTACAAATGCCTAGTGGACAGTGCCTCTACGCACACGATCCTCCAAGGCATCTGCTTTTTCCAAAGCATTGATAAATACGATGGAACCGTGAATACAATATCCGGTCCAGCAGGAATTATTGAAGGATCAGGGGAAGCATATTTTATGCTCCCCAACAAAACACAACTACTAATAAAAGATGCGCCTTTCTCTCCCAGCTCACATAGAATCTGTTAAGCTTTAAAGATATCCGTTTAAACGGATACCACCTTGAGACGGTGATTAAACAAAACAGAGAATTCTTGTATGTAACGTCTCATAAAGACGGTGCTTAAACCATCATTGAGCGTTTCGAGGGACTCTCGTCGGGTCTCTACCATACAAGGATAAGAGCAATGGAAGCAAACAATCTCGAGCACCAGAAGTGCAATAATCAACCCGAATTCCAACTCTGGCACAGTAGACTAGGACACCTGATTCGGGTTCAATATTACATATTTAACCCCCCATTTAGCCATATTTTGTGCTCATGTGATGCTACATTGTTCTCTAATTCATACGTATTTTCTACACATTTATTTATTAGAGAAAACACACTATTTGAGCACAAAACAGCATTTAACGAAGTATTTCTGCACTTTTTATATTTTTCCTAGCTTGGTCTCGATCTCACGATTCCAACGACTATTTATTTGTATTTTTCTGAGATCTGTGCTAATTACTATGAATTTTTGAATGCAGAATACATTTTAAATGGAGAAAATACGAATATACTGCTGAAATACGCTCGTACGCTGCCACGTGGCACGATCCAGACCGTCGGCGCTTCATCCTACGGCGCTGGGAGCATCGACGATGTGACTTTATTATGGCCGTTGGATCGAGATCCAACGGCCCGCAACGAAACAAAACGCAGCAGCGGCGCATTCCGACCTTGCACACGTGGCAGCCATCCATACAGTCCCGCTCAAATCCGATGGCAACGGAAGAAGGGGCGACGCGGCATTGTTGCGGCCGTTGGATCTCGATCCAACGGCCCGCATTCGAGATCGAACGAAGAAGAGCCGTGCAATTTTACGATCGTTCGATCGCGATCGAACGGCTGCGATCATCCCGACCCAGCGGCGAAGTGATCGATTCTACGCAGCGACGCGGCTCGATCTGCGCCGTCCAACACGAATCCAACGGCGCCGACGAATTCCGAAGCGAATTCGGATTCAAGCGAAAATAGCGGGCGCAGCGACGATCCGATGGCCACGTGGCGTGCCCTGGTCGCATCCCGCATCGGATCGACGGTGTAGAATTGCGCCGATCTGGATCAACGGCTGAAATGACTTCGGGCGCAATATTAGAGCGGGTTTCGACCCGTTAAGCCTATTTAAACCCGCAATGAGCGTATATAAGGTATTTTAGGGTTTTTTGGGCGTATGGAAGCAGATTGGGGCGTATTTTGGGCGTATTGGAGGCTCTAGGAGCCGTATTTTCCCCCTGAAAAATTCTGTAAAATTCCATAGGCTTGTATTATTATTTTCAGAGAGTTTGAAGTCGAAACTTGGAGATTTGGTGATATATTTCTAAACTTCTACCTCGTATTTTAGTGTTTTTCATCGTATTTTGCTATAAAGTTGATGTATTTGGCTATGGAACTTGTTTATTCTGACATTATGAGTAGCTAAAACTTAATTGTGCTTTGTATGGAGTAGTTAGGGGATGTAATTTGTGTTAGTTTGGTTGAAATTCCTTGTGCTAAACCGTTAAACATCGTTAAAGTTGTAATCTTTGTTCTTAAATCGACTTTTTTAGATTCCAAAAGAATTGATTAAGTTGATGATCGCCCCAAAAAGGTGAGTTTTGATCTCCCCAAAAGGGAGTTTCATACCGTAGTTTTGATCTCTCCAAAAGAGAGTTTCATATCGTAATATAACTTTAGCGACGATCTTATTGAATATTTTGTGTTTGAACCCCCAAAAGGGCATCTTCCGATGAGTTGCTCCCAAAAGGAGAATTCATTGAGTTATATTGGATATTTTTCCGGTGAATTGCTCTCAAAAAGAGAATTCATTGTGATATATTCATCAACCAAATTAATACGAATCGTTGATCCTAACAAACCCATACCATGTGCATACTTTTTATAGATATTTTCATACACGAATTTCTTTGTTCGCACATCACCATCACGCACTTTCACACCATCGCCATCATTTGTGAAGTGGCTAGTTTCTTTTCGTAGGATTTCTATTTGATCTGAATTGTGGTCGCAACAGATTTCTTCCCGTGGATTCGACATCTGGACTCCCAGATTTTACTACTTGTACGGACTCTTGCGCTTGAGAGAAGCACCTTTCCGGTCCCACCAAGTTTTTGGCGCCGTTGCCTGGGAGGAATCGTTTGTGACTACGGTTTATTTCATTTAGAGGACCTCCGATGAGATCTTTCCACTTTACTGTACATAAACTTTTTTTTATTATTTTATTTTAATTTTTAAAAAATGGAATATATGAACTTCTATTGCACAAACAACCTGTATGATGCACGGTGTGCAAATGCACAAAAACATAGAATGGAAAAAGCTCAAGATTGTAAATTTTAATCAAACTGATTGTGAAACTTTCTTTCAGGCCTGGAGGAGGTTCACAAATATCGTATCGAGCTATCCGCAGCATGGTTTCACAAATGAAGAGCTTATGGAGTCCTTCCTAGAAGGACTACAACCTCAGCTGCATGAATTATTGGGAGGCATGACGCCGACAGTGGCATGAGAATACATGGAGTCTCTGCAAAAAAACGAAGAAACCATGGAAGAGACTTCAGAGAGCGATTCAACGGAGCCTTCGTGCATTGATCAAGAAGAGCAAAGCGTAGACGTACCTTTGCAATCCTTGAGAGAGGATGCTTACCTGACTATTCAGACACAAGAGGCCACATCCCTTCAATTCCAAGAGAATTTCCTTGCTCGGAGTCGGCAGATTCAGAAATCCATCGAAGATCTTGCTCTGATTGCCACTTGCTTAGAAGAAGGTAATGCTTTTGAAACTCAATTTAAAGAATCTAATACGAGTTCATCTTCTATTGCAGGAATATCGAGCGAGCCATGTCACGTTGAGGACACGAATATAAATATACACATGGCAGAAAGTGTGTGCGAAAGAGAGGACGAGCTAGCAATTTTGGATGAACGAGAGGAGGAGACATCTAGGGACAAGGGTTTTGAGATTATCACCATGGAGTCAGAACCATGCCCTCCTCCAGTGTTGTCCCAAAATCATTTACCCCTCTCCCCATTGATCGAGCATCGTACAGAGAGTAGTGCAAATCTTTCAGGGAGTAGTCGTCAACTTGCTTTAATTTATTTCACTTATTTTGATGACTACATTTGGAACACTTTCATTGAGAATAATTTTAAATTAATTTGGACTGACATGACTCGTCTCTCGTAGGACATTGGCAAACAGCTTATAGAGATGCTTGGAGTTGTGTTGCTAGGGTCCAAATTAGCTTGTGGAGGAAAAATAATCGCCGAGGAGCGCAAGGAGCAAATTAAACAACTTCCTCCACAATTAAAGATTCGGGATCCGCCATTTGATCACGGTGTGTTCTTTCCAGTAGTGTAGTTTTTAAATGCTTTCTAGGTTGCTTGCTTGAATAAACTCGTACCTCTTCCGACATTGAGGACAATGTCCATCTTTAGTTGGGGGGTGTGTATGAGACCTTAGGATTTTTTTTAGAAGAATAAATCACCAAATCTCATCATTTAAAACTCTTTCATATGCCTCAAATGCGGATGATTATACGTTAATTGAGTTCTAAAAATTTTTATGGCTTGAGTTGATTATTTTTCCTTCATGGAATTACCATTAATATACTATTCATGAAAACTTTCAATTTCCATGATTAATATCTCGAAATAGTTTGAATTTATTTCGTGCATGCTAATGTGATGAAAACGCTTAAGTATACACGATTTTTAAGAATAGTTTTCAAGTTGAAGAGGAATTTGGCCTTTGTAATTAATGTTTATATTCATGTTGATGGGTTTTGAGTTGCTTACAAAAAGATGAAGAAAAGAAAAGAAAAGAAAAAATTTTGAATGAAAGAAAAAATGAATGAATAAGTATGTCACTAATAAATAACTTGGATGGCTCGAGTAGTACAGTCCGAGGGGTCCTTTTTGGCCTAATGCCTTATTATCGTCTGATTTGGGAGCCATTGACAGGAAACTCACTCATTTGATGGAGCGATCCAAGTTATACTATTTTCTGCGAATGTTGCTTGATGCGCGTTACACGGAACGAATAAAAGAAAAGAAATGGTGAATATACTAAGCAACTTCAATACCCATGTCTTGAATGATTATTTTGATAGGCCAATTCCTTGGAAACAAGAAAACTAGAACAAAACGACGTGTTATACTTTCGCTTGCGCAAAACGATGCTTACATGCTATTTATTCAAATTAAATTAGAGAAAATATCATGTGATTGATTTTGTTCATGGATGTGTATATTGATGGTCAAGATCATGTTGGAATGCGTATTATTGAGCCATGCCATGAGCGATTTGAAAGAACTTATTGTTTTATTACTCATCCGTATTTATCGCTCTTTTTACTAGAGACTAGCAAATCGATAGTTGGGGGGTGTGATTCGGGTTCAATATTACATATTTAACCCCCCATTTAGCCCTATTTTGTGCTCATGTGATGCTACATTGTTCTCTAATTCATACGTATTTTCTACACATTTATTTATTAGAGAAAATACACTATTTGAGCACAAAACAGCATTTAACGAAGTATTTCTGCACTTTTTATATTTTTCCTAGCTTGGTCTCGATCTCACGATTCCAACGACTATTTATTTGTATTTTTCTGAGATCTGTGCTAATTACTATGAATTTTTGAATGCAGAATACATTTTAAATGGAGAAAATACGAATATGCGGCTGAAATACGCTCGTACGCTGCCACGTGGTACGATCCAGACCGTCGGCGCTTCATCATACGGCGCTGGGAGCATCGACGACGTGACTTTATTATGGCCGTTGGATCGAGATCCAACGGCCCGCAACGAAACACAACGCAGCAGTGGCGCATTCCGACCTTGCACACGTGGCAGCCATCCATACAGTCCCGCTCAAATCCGATGGCAACGGAAGAAGGGGCGACGCGGCATTGTTGCGGCCGTTGGATCTCGATCCAACGGCCCGCATTCGAGATCGAACGAAGAAGAGCCGGGCAATTTTACGATCGTTCGATCGCGATCGAACGGCTGCGATCATCCCGACCCAGCGGCGAAGCGATCGATTCTACGCAGCGACGCGGCTCGATCTGCGCCGTCCAACACGAATCCAACGGCGCCGACGAATTCCGAAGCGAATTCGGATTCAAGCGAAAATAGCGGGCGCAGCAACGATCCGATGGCCACGTGGCGTGCCCTGGTCGCATCCCGCATCGGATCGACGGTGTAGAATTGCGCCGATCTGGATCAACGGCTGAGATGACTTCGGGCGCGATATTAGAGCGGGTTTCGACCCGTTAAGCCTATTTAAACCCGCAATGAGCGTATATAAGGTATTTTAGGGTTTTTTGGTCGTATGGAAGCAGATTGAGGCGTATTTTGGGCGTATTGGAGGCTCTAGGAGCCGTATTTTCCCCATGAAAAATTCTGTAAAATTCCATATGCTTGTATTATTATTTTCAGAGAGTTTGAAGTCGAAACTTGGAGATTTGGTGATATATTTCTAAACTTCTACCTCGTATTTTAGTGTTTTTCATCGTATTTTGCTATAAAGTTGATGTATTTGGCTATGGAACTTGTTTATTCTGACATTATGAGTAGCTAAAACTTAATTGTGCTTTGTATGGAGTAGTTAGGGGATGTAATTTGTGTTAGTTTGGTTGAAATTCCTTGTGCTAAACCGTTAAACATCGTTAAAGTTGTAATCTTTGTTCTTAAATCGACTTTTTTAGATTCCAAAAGAATTGATTAAGTTGATGATCGTCCCAAAAGGGTGAGTTTTGATCTCCCCAAAAGGGAGTTTCATACTGTAGTTTTGATCTCTCCAAAAGAGAGTTTCATATCGTAATATAACTTTAGCGACGATCTTATTGAATATTTTGTGTTTGAACCCCCAAAAGGGCATCTTCCGATGAGTTGCTCCCAAAAGGAGAATTCATTGAGTTATATTGGATATTTTTCCGGTGAATTGCTCTCAAAAAGAGAATTCATTGTGATATATTCATCAACCAAATTAATACGAATCGTTGATCCTAACAAACACATACCATGTGCATACTTTTTATAGATATTTTCATACACGAATTTCTTTGTTCACACATCACCATCATGCACTTTCACACCATCGCCATCATTTGTGAAGTGGCTAGTTTCTTTTCGTAGGATTTCTATTTGATCTGAATTGTGGTCGCAACAGATTTCTTCCCGTGGATTCGACATCTGGACTCCCAGATTTTACTACTTGTACGGACTCTTGCGCTTGAGAGAAGCACCTTTCCGGTCCCACCAACACCCTGGAAGGAATATGATGCGTCGCATCATATCCTAATCCCATGGAATTAACTCGAAAAGCCTGAAGCTACTTCGAAAGGGTGCATCTCCTTGTCCCCCTTGTCACAAAGGGAAATTGATTACGAGACCATACCCCCTGAAGGTGGACTCTGAGTCTCCGAGCTTCCTAGAGAGAATACATGGTGACATTTGCAGGCCTATTCACCCCGCAAGCGGACCATTTCGATACTACATGGTACTGATTGACACGTCTTCCAAATGGTCGTATGTGTGCCTCCTGTCCACCCGCAACGTAGCCTTTGCAAATCTACTAGCACAAATCATAAAGTTACGGGCACATTTCCCAGATAACCAGATCAAGAAATTACGTCTGGACAATGCTGGGGAATTCACATCACAAGTCTTCCTAGACTACTGCCAAGCAACCGGCATAGAAGTTGAACTTCCTGTAGCTCATGTACACACCCAGAACGGGTTAGCCGAATCTCTTATAAAGAGACTACAATGGATTGCTCGTCCATTGTTGATGCAATGCCAGTTGCCAGTGAATGCATGGGGACATGCCATCTTGCACGCTGCATCGCTAATAAGATTACGACCGTCAGGTAGTCATTCTTATTCTCCGATGCAACTTGCATATGGAAACCTGCCGGATATCTCTCACCTGAGGATATTCGGATGTGCTGTCTATGTCCCCATAGCACCACCACAGAGGACCAAAATAGGTCCTCAACGGCGACTAGATATCTACATTGGTTTCGACTCACCATCGATCATTAGATGCCTAGAACCCCTCACGTGGGACGCCTTCAAGGCACATCTAGCAGATTATGAGTTTGATGAAAGCACTTTTTCCAAACTAGGCATTAACACACAGAAGCCAGAAGCTTCAAAGACCATTTCATGGGATACAAAAACTTTATCCCATTTTGATCCGCGTACAAACCAATGTGAAGATGAGATCCTGGAGATCCTTCAAATTCAAAACACAGTTCACATTTTACCGGACAAATTTACTGACAACCAGAAGATTGTCAGATCACACGTCCCTGCTGCAAATACGCCAGCTAGGATTGACATACCCAAAGATGGACGCAATCCACCTGCAGCAGAAGCGGCCGTACCTCAACAAAAGAGAGGACGACCCACAGGCTCCAAAGATAAGAACCCTCGAAAGAGGAAAAATCATGGAGCAATAATAACGATACCACCACAGGATGCTGAGCTCAGCCCAGCTACCTCTCCCCTCCTACCAACCCATGAAGAGGAAAATGTAGGAGAAATATCATTAAATTATGTACGTACTGGGGAGGTACTGGACAGAAAAAGCACAATCATCGATGATAACTTCGCGCTCATTATTTCCACTCACGTCACTGAATACGACGATGAGACCGATCCACGCTCTCTAGCAGAATGTAAACGCAGAGAGGATTGGCCAAAGTGGAACGACGCAATAGGAGTAGAGCTGGACTCACTCTCGAAGCGCAAAGTTTTTGGACCTATAGTCCTCACACCAAATGATGTTAAACCTGTTGGATAAAATGGGTATTCGTGAGAAAAAGAAACGAGAATAATGAGATCGTGCGCTACAAAGCGCGCCTTGTTGCACAAGGCTTCTCCCAACGGTCAGGAATAGACTATGACGATACCTATTCCCCTGTTATGGATGCGATCACCTTCTGTTTCATCATTGGCCTATCTACACAGGAAGGCCTGGATATGCAGCTCATGGACGTTGTAACTGCATACCTATATGGAAATATAGATAAGGACATCTATATGAAAATCCCAGACGGATATAAACTACCGACAAAAATGACAGAAAGACCTCGGGACGTCTATTCTGTCAAACTCCAGAGATCACTGTATGGTCTAAAACAGTCAGGTAGAATGTGGTATAATAGACTCAGTGAATTCCTAGTGCAACAAGGATTCACAACAAATGAAGTCTGCCCTTGCATCTTCATAAGAGCAAAGGGAACAAGATTCGTAATTATTGCCGTCTACGTAGACGACCTGAACATCATCAGATCTCCTAAAGAGATAGGTGAGATTTCCAAAAGTCTCACAGAGACTTTTGAGATGAAAGACCGTGGCAAAACTAAGTTCTGCCTAGGCTTACAAATTGAACACTTAAGCGGAGGAATCCTGTTACACCAATCGACATACACAAAGAAAGTGCTGAAAAACTTTCTTATGGGCAAATGTCATCCGCTTAGCACACCAATAGTCGTCAGATCATTGGATGTTGATATAGACCCCATCTGACTGCTGGAAGAGGGGAAGGAAACACTGGGTCCTGAAGTACCCTACATAAGTGCAATCGGAGCACTCCTGTACATTGCAAACTGCACGCGTCCCGATATAGTGTTCGCAGTTAACCTACTAGCCAGATACAGTTCAGTGCCCTCAAAGCGCCACTGGAACAGAGTGAAGCAACTTCTGTGCTACCTCCAAGGGTCTGTGGACATGTGACTATACTTCAAGAAAGGTGTATACTCCGACTTAGTCGGTTATGCAGATGCAGGATACATGTCCGACCCACACAGCCAAGTCCCAGACCGGTTTCGTGTTCACGTACGGTGGGACGGCCATCTCCTAGAGATCCGTGAAGCAGACATCGACAGCGACCTCATCTAACCACTCCGAGCTCATTGCAATCCACGAAGCCAGCAGAGAATGCTTTTGGCTTCGATCAGTCATCCACCATATCCTCAAGACCACCGGCCTGAAGACGGGAGATCTTGGACCTAGCACCATGTATGAAGACAATGTTGCCTGCATCGCTCAACTACGAGGTGGATACATCAAAGGTGACAGGACGAAGCACATTTCCCCCAAGCTCTTCTGGACGCATGAACAGCAAGTAGACAACCAGATCGACATCCAACAGATCCAGTCTTGCAACAACCTGGCATGTCTATTCACTAAAGCTTTACCTTGCAGTACCTTTAGAAAACTTGTACTGGGGATTGGGATGAGACAGTTGAGAGATTTACAAGCCTGAAGCTTGTACTTTTTAGGGTGAGTTAATGTAGTGATGTACTCTTTTTCCTTGACTATTGGTTTTTCCCACTGGGTTTTCCATAGCCAAAGGTTTTAACGAGGCAGCCACATCAACTCTGGATCCAGGAGTATCCACCCCTGATGTTATCCATCGATGAAGGGAAGTTACAGAGACTTGTACTCTTTTCCCTTAGCCACTGGTTTTTCCCACTGGGTTTTTCTTGGCAAAGGTTTTAATAAGACAAGTACTCCTAAACTTGGGATCCAGAAGTATCCATAGACCCATGATCAGATAAGCTCTGTGAACCCTGAAGTGTTCATCACGGCTTACAACAATTGATGGATAAGGGGAAGTGTTATAAACGGGCTTTGGGTGGCCCAACCCATTAGTGGGTATCCACCCATTATGTAACCCTATTGCTATAAATACAGGGTTATGTATTCCATACCCACCAAGTTTACAACAAAAACTTAGTTTTGATGATGTCAAACAAGTTTTATTGCTTTAACATGCATGCTGAGTGAATTTCAAGTCAAACGGAGCAAGCTTGTGTTTGGCACGGTCGTGCCAAACCAGTACAAAAATCTACACGACCGTGCCACATTCCGTGCAATATGGGAAAAGTTAATGTTTAGTTGGCACGACTATGTCAAGTCTACGAAAAAATTGGCACGCTCATGCAAATTCCGAAGTCGCTGTTAATGTAGCACAACCATGCTAGCCACAATATAAATATGGTACGACCGGGCCACGTGTACAGACGCCTAGATTTGACTTATTGACCAGTTAAACTTTCAGATTTGACGCTGTAAAGATGTTTTAAGAGATCTAGTTGATGTAGAAGACTAGTTATTTGAGGGGTACTAATTAAATAGAAGTCTTATAAATCAAAGGGTATTATGGATTCTACTTGAAGATTTCTAATCTACTATACAGACAAGAGGCCTTCCCTGTGGACAAAAATATCTGGCCACACAAATTAAGAGCCACATCAACCTTGCTAGCCACACCATATAGCTCCTTCATTAAAGATTAAAAAGCTTCGTCAAAAAGGCGGAGAAGATGAAAATCAGAAGTCAAACTGAAAAGTGCGTAACTTTCTTTACAAACATCGAATTGACGCGCAGTTTTCGTCGATATGATCATCATGACACGATCTATGCTACTGTGAAATTTTTCTAATTTTATTCTCTGTATTTTGATCAGAAATAATTTTTTGGCATCAGATTGTATTTGAGAATATCTACATTTAGAGGCCATCATTAAGAGTTGAATTCCTAGAATTATATCTTGTAACAGTTCGCTTACCACATGCAAGTATGACCAGATTTCCATTTTTGATGATAAAAGGGGGGGTTAATCCTCGGAGAGAGGCCGGAGTATATGCATGGAGCCTAAGTAGGGAGCCACACAGTTAAAAATTTGTGATTACGTCCATTCTGGTTGCTTGATATTTTTTATTTGTACCATACACCATATTACCCTTTAGTATGGTGTTTTTTATTCGTCACATTTAGTTGTTTATTGCGCACCGTTCTTGTCTTAATGATAACGGAAGGGGGAGAACCGTGTTGGTGATACACACAATATATGACATAATTTCTTGATATACTTCATTAGTTGACTTCATATATATGGTCAACTCACATTGGCATAACCTTGATGCAAAAATGATACATGTGCATTAAATACAGTTATATCTAACAAGCATTAATGCAGGGAGAGTTGAAAAATCTATGTTTTCACCATGCTTCATTATAGGTGGAGTAAGTATTTCAATTCTTGGTAATTTCATTTTTATTTATCAACTTGTGTGCCATCATAAAAAATAGAGAGAATGTTGGTTATTGCATCACCCCAGGGTTAGTTTTGATGATAAAAAATAATTATTGTAGCCAATGATGATTTTGTAAGATTATTTGTACGTGTAGGTATTCAAGTCAACATAGTCAACTAATCAAGTCAAGCTCACTAAGAATGATACATTGGATGCATAGCTTGAAGAATTGGAAAAATCAAGGAACTTGGAGCTCAATTTAAAGATTGGAAGCTCAAATCTAGTGCAAAAACTCAAGACAAGTAGAAGAAGCTAAGAGGAATAAAACAAGACTCAAAAGACTAGTGTGAGTGGTGTATTTTTCATGTAACTTATCTCAGAATGTTAAAATTATCAACATGAAGATTGCAAACACACTAAGAAAAGATTTTATCATTTGTAAAATGTTTTAAATGCATAAAAATATTTTGGAAATGTTTTACGAGCATTTAGATTATGCATCACGCTCATTCATGATACAAAATTGTTGTATCAGAATGGAGTCGACTCCAATATGTACTGGAGTCGACTCCTGGATCATATGAGATCCAGAGTTGTCTCGACCATTGGCTGAGAGTCAACTTGTGTGTTCAGGAGAGTCGACTACTAGGCTAGTAATCGACTTCATGGTGTACATGGGTCGATCTTAGGCCCCCAACGGTCTAATTGACTTGCCCTTTGACCACTCATTAGGAGAGGCGTTTTAGGGATAGTTTTGTAATATGTCTTAACCAGATTGTATCCATATAAATGTGAGAGTTGCTCGATGGGCTGGCATAAAATTTTTGATCTAAAATTCAAGTTTTCTAAGTATTTTCTAAGCTATCTTTATGCACTCAAGTGTTTAATGCCTTTTGATTTTAATTCCAAAAGCTTTTTGGCTTTTTGGCCTTCTTTAATTGTGATACTCTCGAGCTTTATCTTGACATTATTGAGATCACAATTAGAGTTCTCTTAGCAACACTCCACAGATTCAAAGCTCCATTTTTGTGGCTATAAATTTTCAAAAGCAAAAAGGTTTGTAAAACACACACAAGGGTGCTTCGGTAAGTGGTTGTATACTTGAGTATTGTAATTTGGTGGAAAAGCCTCAAGTGTCGAGGTCATCACTTGTGGATGTTGTGTTACGTTGTATAGAAAACCATTGATAGAGGCAAGGGGTGTGTTATAACACTGTAGTTGATGGATGGACTTGGTTATAGAAACACTTAAGTTGAAGCACGTTGCTCTCTTGATGATAGTGGCTTAGTGGATACTATATTAGGTCCAGGGTTGGCCGACCAGGGTATATCTTGCTTTTTGCGTTTTCTTATTGTCTATATCCTTCACTCTCTTTACTTGCCTTGTGATTTTTATTTCCGTTGTGCATTCCTATACTCCATAGCAAGTAATCTAGCTTTATTGATTAAGTTCTTAGTAGAGTAACTTCAGTATGAGACTTAGGCAACTTTGTAGAAGAGTTTAATTTTAATTGAGTATTATTTTTATACAACACTATTCAATCCACTTCTAATGTTGCTTACCATTATACCATATACATGATCCCCAACAATCTCATGCCCCTTATTACTGAGTGTTGATGTTCACATTACACATTTTACTGAACATATAACATGTTATTTAAACGTTTGCTAATATATTAATACTTATTCTCACCTTACATAGATTTTCAATTTATCATTTTATCCCATCACAACACTACACTTCTCATCTTCAATATGTTGCCGTCGTGTCAACCACCGCTCCCTATGATATCCATGATTTCAAAACTTTCACTGGACCCTAAGAGTAAGGGTGAAGACAAGGGATTGGGAGAGAGACAACACCGAATAGCAGGTCACTGCGCATATGCTGTGATAGTAACGTAATGCTCCAACCACGACGAACACAAAGAAAACATACCTACAAAGAACAATAATATACAACGGAAGCCAAGTACAACAATACTCGCTAATACAACACACGCTCTAAGTCACACCCCCCAACAATATCTCCACACTTCAAACATCTGAATCACCAACCTGCTACTTGGAAAAAGGGAGGTGGAGACGTTAAAGCGTGTCCAGTAGGAAAGCAACTTGGATTGGGAAGAATATTTAAGGTCATCAATCACAAAGCAATGCATAATAATAAGGCATGCAAACGTACCTGCGGTTTGGTGATGAACTACTGTAAAAAAAGTTAGCCTAAAGAAGCCTAAAGAAGCCTAAAGAAAGGAAAAAAGTTAGCCTACAGAAGCCTAAAGAAGCCTAAAGAAAGGCATGCAAACTGTAAAAAAAGGAAAGAAGCCTAAAGAAAAAATCTACCATATGCATTAGCTTATCCCTTAAGCCATGTACAACTTAAAATGACTAAAATACCCTCATGACATAGCCCCAAACTTATATGTATTTACAAGTTTGCCATTACTTTATGCACACACACCTTTTCTATACACACACCACCTTCATTTAGTCCAAATGACCATTTTGCCCCTCAGCTTTCTGAAAATTTACGAGGATGCCAATAACCCCTAAACCCTTTTCACACTAGCATGACTCTCCGTACACACAACCATGCATACCCACACATGCATGCATGCACCACGCACACACATCCAATACATGCTTGTTCTATTATATACACGACGTCATTCACACTTCTCCCGCATTCATGTATCGCATTCTCGACTTTAGCCACATAGTACGACACAACCCCATACACTACGATACATACATCGACATCCACAATTATTTCTTGCATACATATGCATCGTACGTAGGAATACCACGTGTACACAGTAGAATACACGTAAAGTTCAAAACAGGGCATGACATGTCATTATCACTTCTTCCTCTCCGACACCTCTTGATGCCACTATATACTAATCTGCCAAACGCAGCGTTTTCCACATCATTTACTCAGCAATCTCATTTTCATTGCTCGAGTTCTTAAAAAAAATCAAAATTACTGCTCAGGTTCTCAAAATTGAGAAATCATTATTGTATTTGGTCATATAGGGCCGAGCATCATATTGGTTGCTCAGGTTTGAAAAGACAGGTAACAATTTTGAATATTTTTGGAAAATTATTTGCGATGCTTGGTCTTACATCCCCGGATCATCGTATATAGTGTTTGCATATATAGACCCAAATGTCACATACATTTCTCATGACTGTAAGCTTGACGCCTCGATTTTTCAAATTTTAATTGATTGTTGTTAGGTTTGAAGTTTCTTTGGAATTAATTGATTTTTAATAGATTTTTTGGAGTAAATTAACCTGGTGGTTTAATTGATTTTTTGGTTTTAACTACAAGATGATGAGATGGATGAAGAAGAAGAAGAGTTGAAGGATGTGGATGAGTTGGAGGGAGATGCAGAATAGACATTAGAGGATGAAGATGAAGAGAGGTGGAGGAGACGGTGTTGGTAACGTCTGGTTGAGGCGAAGAGAATTGAGGAAGAGACGGATGCAACATAAATGCAAAAAAAAAAGCTTCGAGATTAGTAATATTTAATTGCAGTGTTGGTAATGGAATATGTTTAAGGGAATCGCTACGCTCACATACCTTTTTACTATGTGCATGATCGCTAATTTACAAGGTTGTCAGTGGAACTGCTCAACGCGCACAATCGGGACAAATTTCTGAAACTATCCATGGGTTTGCGCGGTGAGTAAAACGACTGAACGACGGTCTCCCTGTCTGCCGCCGCCACCGTTGACCTCCTGAGCCAACCTCTCCATCCTCCGACTTCCCTAGAGCCCCTCACACTCTTCCGACCTCTCCATCCCCATTTCAATCATCCGACATCCACCACCCAGAGTCATCTGCCGACCACTCCTCAGACATCCCCAGCCTTATCCCCAGCCCAGCCCACACCACAGCCCCCTTCCTCAGACCTCCATAGCACAGTCCACTACACAGCCCCCTTCTCAGACATCCACATACATCTCTCACAGCCATCCTCTCCCTCATCGGTTGCCCCTTTTGACATCGCCAGACCAACTTCCCCCCGCCTCCAACGATAAATAGGGTTTCGTTCCCATTCTCGGCGGCGGCAGTCGATAGCAGAAGAGGGTAAAATAGGAATAATGGCAAACTTGTAAATAAGTGGGTTGTGCATGGGAGTAATGACAAAGTTGTAAATAAGTAGTGTGTGCAGAGTAAAAATGTTCGTGCGCGTAGGAATTCCCTATGTTTAAATGTGTAATGTGACTAGCAGCCCGGCGTGCGGGCCAGCAGCGCACTAGTGAGTGAACCGCCATATAGAAACCACCCCCCCCCCCCCCCCCCCCCCCCCCCCCCCCCGGCGAAAAAATCGTCATCCGCTTTCTCTTCGCTAAAACCGTAGTTCTCGAAACTTGTTGGATCTATGGACGCGTTTCCAGGGGTCCCGGTCGATTTGCCCCAGCTACAGTCCACCATGATGGCGATCGAGCACGCTTGCTCGTCGATCCAGGTCCCGACCTTTTACTTTCTTCCAATCGATATATATTTCAATCCACCGCGTGCTTGAGTTTCCACCCGATTCTTAGGGTTATTAGTTTTGCATTTACTTGTTGATTTGATTTGTTTATGCTGTGATTTTTTAGTTTATTACGATTTTCTAAGTGATTTTTGTCAAAGTTATGACGTGATCGTGATTTTTAGTTTGCTATATTTGATTCTTGAAATCTTCATGTTTGTAAGTTCGTCTATGGTGAAATTTGGGAGAAATTAGCGAGTGGAGTTTTCCTAGTAAGTTCATTGATTCATTGGGTTGGACGTACGTAAGTATAGTTTGCTTCTTGCTGTATAATGGCATCTTAGTACCTTCGATCCAGGGCCACCTTTTTCTTACAGTCGATTTATTTTAACCCGTCGCATTCTTGAGTTTTCGGTCGATTCTTAGGGTTCTTCGGTTTGTCTGATTTGCAATTAATTGCTCATTTGATTTGTTTATGATGTGATTTTTAGTTGATTAAGATTTTCGATTTGGTTGCAATTTATTTATTTATTTACGACATTGTGATACGGTGGTAATTTTGAGTTTGAAATAAGATTCTTGAAATAAGTGAGTGACTTATCCAAGTAAGTTCGGCAATTTCATGAATCTGACTTGTGTATGTATAGTTAGATTCTTGCATCTGCGATATGGTATCTTAGTATCACAGAATCTTCATTTTGAATAAAAACAAGTTCATCACTGAATGTGCCCCAATTCTAACTGAAACTGCTGACGGACAGTTTCGATTTTAGATGCACTGATATGCTGCGTGGATTTGATTGTGCCTTTTTTTGGCATATTCCACTGACATCTTTCTGATACCAGCTTGTGTGTATCGTTTTTCGGCTCATAGACGTTGAAAAGAGCAGTGAGAAATATATGAACCTTAGAATTGATGTTTTATCAAGTCATCACACATTCGAAATTATAACTTCAGTAGTCCAATGTCACAAATGGTTCCGGCACTGTAGTGTGAGATGCGGTATAGTGTATAGAATGGAACACATGAAGATCCGTTACATGGCCTACCATTATGGTCACTTCTCATCTATCACGGTAGTGTAATTTTATCAATGAATGTGAGCATATTAAATATTCTATATCTGCTTAGGTACTTACATAACGATATTGGTGTATAATGTACTTATAACTGTATTTTTGCTCTAGTCATGCCCATCGTGATCTTTGGAGAACTAAAATATTTGTCATTTCTTAGCTTACATGTTCTAATATGCATTAAACTAAGTTGTCGCCATGTGGAAGCAGCTGGGCTTTTCCATACAATTGCCATGTGTTGCTAGTAATGAGGTTATTTAAAACCGTTTTCTAGCTCATTAGGTATTAAGTTTATGAAAACCTATGTAAATACTCATTAGGTTATTTAAAACCATTTTCTAGCTCATTAGGTATTAAGTTTATGAATACCTATGTAAATACTCATCAGTTGCCCTAACTGTTTCTACAAAAAATCATCAAATTTTCGTCTTTTTCAGTTTCATATTACTTTTCAAGACTGTTTTTTATGCAGAACACAGAAGTATAGCGTATTGTGATATTTTATTACTTTGTTTTTTTACCTCTGATTTGGACAGATGCACATTAATCCAGATGAATCAGAAAAGCTTCTTATCTTACTACGGCAATCGCCTATGCCGTATAAGTCATGCCGGTTTATTCTTGGTATGTCAACCCTTTTGGCTTTTACATGTGTTCTATCAGAACGATTATGCAAGATTATTGTATAACATCTCATGCAATTTAAGTTATATTTATTTATGAAGCACTTGCTGTTGAAGATGATGCAATTTCTTAATTTCGTGGTTTTTTCTTGATGTTGGTAGTTTTAGCCTATGGTCATATTGGAGCTTGATGAAGGTGTTACTATCAATATGTCAATATTAGAAGAAGAAGAAGTGAAAGCATGCTTTTATCACTTTAACATGGAGATATTTTTAATGCAAGGGTGAGCTAGATGTCATATCCATGATATTTGCATATAATCTTTTCAGTCATTCGGAATACTCTTCATTCTCATTATTTAATTGCATGATACATTAAATGTTCAATATCTTGCACAGAGTGTGCATGTAAACTCCAACTATGTCAACTATTTAGTTGATTACACTAGTTTAGACCTAATAATATTTAAGATTGATGAATAAGAACATCTAATACCATAAATGCATGCTTTTTGCTCAGAATTTTTGCATTAGCTTATTTTCGGCATGAAAATAAGAACAGTAATGGAATGATTGGATCTTCTTTTTTGGTCCTTCGACAACCTTGATGTACCTTTGGTTGGTGGCTTCCAACCTACTAAGTTAACTGACATTTTTTTTGAAGTATTTGTCTTAGACTTCAAGTCTGCAATTTTGGCCATTTAGGGGCGTTTTTGTAATTTTCGGATTTCTAGGGGCATTTTCGTAATTTTCAGTTTTAGGTGTCTTTTGGGTCTTTTTTGCAATTTTATATTTTCAGTTTATTATACATGGGGGCTAGTGGGGATTGGGGATTCTTATGTTTTATTTGGAGAAGAAAAACTTGTTTGCGGTGAGATTATCCCTCTTTTTATTGGAGAGATGAGTTTTATGAGGTTTTGATGATAAAAATAGGATTTTTAGGGTTTTCTATGGTTTGGATGGATAAAGATGTGATTTTTGGTGGACATGAGGGATTTTTAAGGGAAAGATGTGATTTTAGGGCTAGAAAGAGATTAATTTGGGGGAAAATGTGCTGTTTTTTATTAATACCTGAAAATAAAGTGGATACAAGATGGTTGGCCACAATTCTAGAGGTGGACCGCTCTCTTAAGCCACCGATTCGAGAAGGAGCCGTGCTCTCCAATGAGAAAAGAGGTATAATCTCACCTCAAACAAGTTTTTTTCTCCAAATAAAACATGACCTCCCTCATTCCCCTAGCCACTATAAATAATAAACTGAAAATAACAAATTACAGAAAAGACACTCTAAAACTAGATTACGAAAATGCCACTAGAAATCCAAAAATTGCAAATTTTGCCATTAAAGGGCAAAATTGCAGATATATGTTACTCTACCCCCGAAAAATCATGGTGTCCTTAAGGCAGTGCGTGAAATCCTTGAACAGGCTTAGAGATGGCAGTAATGGCCTGACCCGACTGGCCCGATCCGGCCCGATCCGGTTTTGACCCGGCTCGTCCCGGCTCGTAGACGGGTCGGGACAAGCTTGGGCTTCGTATGCGGGCCGCCCGGTTCCGGCCCGCCCCGGCAAACTATAGAAGTTCTAAAAAATCTTACTATTTTGATGCGGACCATGCAGCCAGTCCATAACCTATAACTCATACTCTGTTCCATTGTTCTCCCAATTGAGCCAATTTTCAATTCCAAATTACCAAATATATCATAATTCTCCCAATTTTGAAATGAAAATTTTGTTTTGAATTCATGGGGATGGTAGTAATGACCTGACCCGTCCGGTCTGACCCTGCCCGACCCGGTTTTGATAAGAAGTTCTCCGCCCCGCACCGAGACCCGTCCTGCCTTGACCCGCAGACGGAACGGAGCAATCTTGGATAGTTAAATACTCGCCCCGCCCCGCAATATTGCCATTCCTAAACATGCTTACTCCAAGTGGAGATGCTTATCTCTCCGGGGTCTTCTTCCTCCACCACATTGTCTCTATCATCGTTGTCCACAAACATAATTTGGAGCTTGCGAACACCACGACGATGCCTTGTGGCAAACTTCTCATCGCATCTGAAGAACAACTCCTTTAACATCTTCTCCCTCATCTCAGCTTTAGTCATTTTCTTGATCTGCCAACCTGATTGTGACTCGTTATGTTTCTCTTGGCTGGCCTGATCTACCCTTGTTGAGGCCTTCTGTCCTTCTATTGCAAGTTGGATGTGAAGAGAGGAGCCACCTCTAGTCCCTCTAGATATTTGCTCCACAAGGCAGTCCTCCTCCATCTGGGCCAACTCCATGGCGTCCAAAAAAAGACCTAATGCAGATCAGGGCGTAGATCCTCATGGCAGAAACATGCGAGGATTCGCATCAAGCGCGGATGGAGTTGCAAAGTAAAACGTTTGAAGCCATCCTGCAAACCATATCTCAAATATTTATTGATAAAATCGTGGCGACTAAGCAATTTGACTGGCTTGTAAGCCTTAATCTCGGGCAAAATGTGGCAACTCTGGAAAGCGGCAAGGACAAAATCACTTTCTTTGAGAAGGAGGTCCCTTGAAAAGATGATCTGGATTCAGATTTGAACGGCGACGACAACTTTGATGCAGATCGTGACTCCGAAGATGCGACAGGAGGCAATTAGGGGATGCTGACCATGCCGGCTTCCTGTAGGCCTCCAGGCTACCTGCATGAAACCTGCAGGCCCTCACGGCAACTTGCAGGAAATCTGCAAGACAGCCAGCATCCAGCATCTAGCAGGAAACTTGCAAGCCCCCCAGTAGTTTTCCTACAGGCCCGCCATGTCTTGCTTGCTAACCTACATGCCCGTTAGGACTTGTTTGCAGTTATGCTGGGACAGTCATGGCCGGATGATCCTTTTCAGGGCTCAACATGGTCTGACGACGTTCTTCGGGAGCCGCCATGGCGCGTCAACACTTTTGCGGGGCCTCAAGGCCCTTGGTTTTCAGTTGGACGACCTCCCGATCGTCAACGTTTCTGTTTTTAGCATGAATGACCTTCAGATGTGATTGATGACTACCGTGGCTTTCTTCCGGACGTCGTTGAAGGCGGTAGAGACCAATCTTATCCTTTTTAACCTGGGAGGAGGCGTGCAACCTACTTGGAACGGATGTCCTACACACTTCATGCACCACTTTAAGGACACGATGAGTTTTTAGGGTAGAGTAATGATAGATTTGTAAATTTGGCCATTTATGGTCGTTTTTGTAATTTTCGGATTTCTAGGTGTATTTTCGTAATTTTCAGTTTTAGGGGTCTTTTTTGTAATTTTATGTTTTTAGTTTATTATATACAGGGGCTAAGGGGGATTAGGGATTCTTATGTTTTATTTGGAGAAGAAAATCTTGTTTGAGGTGAGATTATCACTCTTTTCATTGGAGAGCGCGGCCCCCTATCGAATCGGTGACTTGGGAGAGTAGTCCACCTCTAGAATTGTTGCCAACCATCTTGTATCCCCTTTATTTTCAGCTATTTTCAATAAAAACAGTACCCTTAATCCAAAATTTTCTCTTCCTAGCCCTAAAAATCACATCTTTCCCTTAAAAATCCCTCATTTTCACCAAAAATCCAATCTTTATCCATCCAAACCCTAGAAAAACCCTAAAAATCCTATTTTTGTCATCAAAAACCCATAAAAATCCTATCTGCCTACTACAGCTACACTGAAATCATTTGTTCAATTTTTTAGAGTAAATTCTTGAAAAAATTGTATGACTTCCAGAAGGAGCAAAAGATTCTTCATGATTTCCTTATGAAATTTTGAAGACCGGTATTATCAACTTTTTAGATCTTCGAAATAGTAGAATGATGATTTTGCATTTTCTGTGGATTTGGAAAGGTAATTTGATTAGTCTTATTAACCATGTAGATTATTTGATATCATAGCTGAAAAATAGCCTAAACTTGTTTATTTGTAATTGAAATATTGAGAAAATAATTCGTTTCGTTTTCTTAGTTCAAAAATCTATATGCCTTCAATTCTATTAGATGCTTAGGCAGATGGTTTTGAGGGAGCATACCTGATTGAATGGCATCTTTCCTGTTGCACGTTGAAATTTGAAAGTTTTCCTTCTGATATTTGCCATTTGCAATTAAATGGAAGCATTGCAGGATTTAAGCTGAGACCATGAGACACCCCAACTTATCTTTTGTGCTCATCTTACTTATTTTTTGTGCCTAGATCATATGATAAGATCAATGAAATAACAGGATTATCAGTGCAATTGTTGGACTAAGCAAGTTGATGAATCTAGCACATTGAAAAGAATAGTAGAGAGTCAATCACCTTCCTCGCATAATATATATATATAGAGTTTAGAAATAGGTACAATGTACAATTAATACAGGTTCAAGCCAAACAAGCCTAATAACCAACAACCTAGTCTAATACCCCCTTTCAAGCTAGATCGTAAAAATATATCATGCCTAGTTTAGTCCAAATGGACAAACAAGCACTTACTGAACTTGACTTGGTGAAGATATTAGCTACTTGTTTAACTGGAAGGGATAACATGAGTGCAAATCAGCTTATCGGTTATGGTATCTTTGATGAAATGACAATTTACTTCGATGTGCTTTATCCTTTCATGGAATCTATGACTATTGATTATGCAAATAGCAGATTGGTTAGCACAAAACATAGGAATCTGCTTGTCATCTTCAGAACTGAGGTCCTGTAGTAATGTCTTCAACTAGATCATTTCACATGTTTTATGAGCTGTAGCTCTGTCTTCTACCTTTGCACTTGATTGGAACACAAACACTCTTGTTTCTTGCTTTGCTAAGTTTCCAAGTTTTCTCCATCATATGCACAGTAGTATGAAGTAAACCTTCGGTCTATTCAGGTATCTATCTCTTCGATTACCTGCATAACTGGAATCAGAATATGCCTCAATTTTCAGATGCTCATGTCTTCTTAAATCATCCTCTTACCCGAAGATGCTTTAATGTACTGAAAGATCCTTAAAGATCCTTAAGGCTGATTTGCAACAGATTTCTCTAGGTTTTATACATTAACTGATTTACTAACCCATTGACAAACACTATGTTTTACTTGGTAAATGTTAAATGAGCTTTCCAACCCACCACTTGTATAGAGAAACATTCTTTACATACTAGAGTCAAACCACAACTCAATATCAACTTTTATAGGCATACATGCAGCTTTGCAGCTGAACAATTCAGGATACCTGGAGTAGGTCTAATGCATACTTTCTTTGAGAAAGGGCTACATTAATCTTGCGGTGTGTAGATTCTATTCCTAGTAAGTATCTTGGTCATCACATATTCTTGTTATAAAATGGGATTTTTGGGTACTTGTTTCTTCAACCCGTGCTTGTCACGGCTAGTTATAAGGATATCAACTTAGACAACCACAATAACAGACCTTAAAGCTGTTTGTCAAATAAGATCGACCTTAAAGCAGTTTGTCAAATAAAGATCGAGTGATCCGAATACCTTCTTCTATAGCCAACAGCTCTAATCACCTAACTAAACTTCTCAAACCAAGTCTAAGGACTTTGCTTCAACCCATATATCACCTTTCTTAGCCTATAGACAACATTTCCCTCTAAGCAACATATCCAAGAAGGTGTTCCATGTAAATTATCTCTTCGAAATCATCCTAACGAAAGGCGTTCTTCCTTTCTAACAGGAACATATGCCATTCTTGATTAACATCAACGTATTAGATTACTCATAAATAGAATTCAGTCAATTGACAGATGAGGTCTCAAGGTAGTTCACTCTATATATTTGAGCAAACCTTCAATATCCAAACAAGGATTATATTTGTCCAATCCTCTTTGGATAGTATTTCACCGTATATGCTTATCGACAACCAACTATATTAGCTCTAGTGGAAGCACTTATCGTCTCCCATGTACTACGTATTGATAAAGTTTCCATCTCATCATCCATAGATTGCTTACACTTATGATGCTACAGATATTTCTTGTAAGAGTGGGAAATAGACATTGAAGATATTGACAAGGTAAAATGCTGGAAATGAGTCAGACGATCTTATAAAATTAAAAGTAATATAGGATGTAAGGCATAGTATTTACCGATACAGTGAGCAATCGAAATGTGCATGTCAGATGTGAACTTGTGTAGTTGTAGGTATGTAGGTGGTCAGATAGTAGGGCCTTTCTTTCTTGGACCATTTAAAGTACATCAGTAAAGGCTTTAGAGCCACAGAATTATCAGGAACCGTTGGATTAGAAACATGCTATGGAGTATGAGTATCAAGAGAATTGACATTTGAGTTGGAAACATTTGAGTTGGAAGTAAGATATGCAATAAACTCAAAAAAGATAACATCAGCCAAACCGTAATACTTGCGATGTACATGACTAAAGCATGATAGCTTTTTCCGTGTTTTAGAACATTGGACAAAGACACTTTAAAGATTTGTGTACTAATTTATCAACGCCAGAATTTAGATTTTATACAAAATAAATACAACCAAACACACGAGGCGGCAAGCAGGTAACATGTTCGTTAGAAACAAGCAAGAAAAGGGTATTTGATCTCCAAGTACAGAGGACGGAATATTTTATTGATTAACATGCACACACAATTGCATTTGACCATAAGTACTTAGGTACATGCATTTTAAGTATAAGTGTTTGGGTAACATTCCGTGAGTGTTTGTGTTTCCTTTATGTTACACTATTTTGTTAAGATGTGTAAGCACGTGAAGTATGATGCAACATCCAATTTGATTGACCAAAATTAAAACATCTTTTTTACATACTCAAGAGCATTATCAATATGCGCAGAATACAAATATTTGTGGATTTCTTTATTTCATTGTAGAACAGTTTAAGTAGTTGTGGTACATGAGCCCTATCTTTTAACAAAAGACACATGTCATATGAGAGAACTCATCAACGAAAATAAAAAAATTGAAGAGAACCAGAACCAGGAGGACCTTTATTACAATTCCAAATATCAGAATGTACAATTTCGAAATGAGAACTACTGCAATTATAGACATAACTTAGGTTGGAAACACTGTTATGCTTTTCTCACTTACACGACTTACACTGCAGTAATGACACAGTATAGTCAATGGGCAAACATAAAGAATTTTTTTCAGGGATGAACGACCTAGAGGATGATGGCATAGGATTGGGACCTTGAACTAAGCTTGTAAGTTGGTGGAAGGGTCATCGACATCCAAGTAGCACAATTGTTTGTTCGCACGACCGAACCAATCCTTATTTCAGTACGAGGCTACCAAAAAACATAATAATAAGGAAAGAATGGCACGGAACAGCGTTTGTTTTTTGTTAGCTGGCTTATAGACGAGAGTATCATGAAATTTTAGAACAAATAAAACATCATCTATGGCTAATGATGTTGTTGTCTGAACTACTCTTTTATTGAGACAATGAAAGATGAGCCATCAACTATACAGACATGTGGTATAGATAATTAGGTGCTGGACTAGTGGACTCAACAACAGTAGGGGTGGCCAAAGAAATATTCAATAGCAACCGAGCACATTCAGGTTTCCAAACTTCATGCAGTAGTTTTCAGAGGCATGATTACTTCTGTCGCCATGTACACAGTGACATGGACCCTTATCTAGTATGTCATGTCGTTTACCAGGTCCATTCCCTCGGCCAAAGACATGGCCGTATCCACAAATACATCCACATCCTTGGACCACTGTAGCAGCGCTTATAGGCACAGAGGAGCTCCCAGCTGAAGCATCGGTAGCTGCCTGTTACACACAATCATGAGTAGCAGACGTCAGTAGCTGCCCGTTAAACACAATCATGAGTAGCAGACATGAAAGGAAATGAGTCTCCTTCAAGAATCCAACCACAAACCTGATGTGCAAGTGTGGTATACAACCAATGTAGGAACTTAACCGTTTTTTCGATACTGCTGAAGCATTTTTAGATAAAGGACAAGTGACTGATGCATGTTGATCTCGTTTGTGACTCCATTTAGCTCAGAATTGAGTCAGAGAGAGGTAGAGAGAGGTTTTCCATCATGCTTCGTAGAGAGCTTTGCTACACGAGAGCTGTTCTTCTCATTCTCATACGTCTTCTTAAATATACTTCATATTTCTTTAGCAGTTTTTGTAAACATAAGTGTTGCATTGACATTCTCCTTTGTGCTATTCAGTAGCAATGTTATAACGCAACAATCACTTGCGAGCTAACCATCAAATTCTTTCAATTTGGAGTCCAGTGGATCTTTTGTGAGATGTTTCTTCTTCTTCGTAGAGCTAACAAACAGATTGAAAGATTAGGCTCAAATGAGGTAATTGGTCTTCATTCAACTTGATATATGCGTCATTGGAATAGTGAGATCTACAGATGACACAGACTGATTCAATGAAACGATTCAATATAATATCTGATAATCTAGTGTTTTAAAAAGTGCACTATGCGGGGATTTGTAGCAAAGCTTAGAGATTATGTTTTGCAGTGCCTTCAGAAAGCTTAACGATTCAAAAGCATATGCCTTTGTACATGAAGCATGTGCAGCCAAATGCGTGCTTTGCAAAGAGCTTGTGCTTTGTATTACACTCAATTAAAAATAGATTAAAAGGGTATTGGGTTGTCTTGTTACCCAATCATCTTGTTTGCAAAGCCAAAAAAAGAAAGTATAAGGGACGGTGAGTGAGGCTTTCGACTTCTTAATGGCGACGAATTCTGCCGAAGGATCTGTGATGTCGACGAACACATTCAATTATTCTCGATAGCAATTCAAACTTGGTGACAAATATATCTCTTAAGTCTCATCTTCATTTCTCATTATGTATTTCTTTATTTCTATATGAAATTGAAGGTTATTAGATATTTTATTTGATTTTCTAAAGTTGATCTTTGTTTCAGTGGAGTCGGGATTGATTTGCAAAAAATGATAATTAGAGCTCTCAATTCTTTTGTTTTGTGCAATTTATGCACAAATTTAGATTTGCAATTTGTCATTGATATTAATTTGTTTGTAGTTATTATCTTTTTATATTTTCGACGTTAATATGCTTGTTGATCGCTTTATGGCTGTCACTGATATGGTGCTTTACCTTTACAGTCGTGTTAATACTTAATATAATATGTTAGATGTTTTATAAATTTTATATGTTAAAGAATTTTTGATGTAATTTATCTTTTTTTGTCAATTTATATTTATCTTGTTTAAATCAGGCAATATTATAAAATTTAATGTTTACGGAAATTAAAACAAAAAAGCTTATGCTTTTCGTTTTGAAGCTTACACTTCGCTACACAAAGGGGTCAAGGACTTCACTAAGCTCTTTCACTTTATAAAGTACTAATTAATATATATAGTATTAGGAACAGGCACAATTATATGAATTCAAGCATATTAAGCCCAATGACTAACAACCTAGTCTAACACAAGTTACAACATTACAACCATAATTTGCAAATGACACTTGCAAATGCCTCGTGGGAAATTAGTAAAATATGGACTTTCATGTTCAAAGTAGAATTAACATGCTATATTGCATTCTATTATCCTTTTATTCTTCTAAGGATACCTTTCATATTGACTAATTGCTTCTTTCGGTGAGCATGGATCAAAGGGCCTATGGCACATTTGGTACTAATAATACGTAGGATTTTGTATTAGCTCCAAGACACCAAATTGCCTCTTATAGAAATACATTGGGGGAATTATCGATTGCAGATCAAAAGGAAACCCACTTAATTTGCATCCGAGAAGATCATAATTCAATAATGGCCACAATCAGGGTATTGAAGATGTTTACCTGGTGCCTTCTTCAGGCACCTCAAAACTTGTATCACAATGTATAATGCATAGTTCTATGTTCAGACATGAACTGACTCATCATTTTTACTGGATATACAATATCTGAACATGTCATAATAATATAGTTCAGCTTTCCAATCAATTTTTTGTATCGCTCTGGAACATGCAACGACTCTCTGTGATCTGGTACACATTTGAAGTTTGGATTCGTTGGTGAGATGATATGCATACACCATAACATCATTGTTTTTGACAACATATCCAAAACATAAGTCCTTTGGGACAAATAAAAGCATTCGAGCGACCAAGTTCAATCCCAAGGATATAATTTAGAGGTTCAAGATCTATTGTTTGAAGCTTTGGTTCCCGAACTTCAAAAGCATCATTTCTAGTGGCAACAATGCCATCAGCATATAGTACCAGAGGGATCCGTCTTTCTTGATGGATCCGATTGAAAATGAAGTGATCACTCTTACACCGCATGAGATTAAACCGTCTTATGTAATCTGCAAAACATTCAAACCAAGCATTTGGTGATTGATTCAGACCATACACCGATTTCTTTGATTTGCACTCTTTTTCTGACTCTTTTTAGCAACAATACTTGGTGGTTTCTACATGCATGCTTATCCTTAAAGGATGCCATTAAGGAATGCATTCTTATCATCCAGTTAATGTAAATGCTAGGGATGGGTGGCTGCTCGGGAGATCAATAAACATGCCAAGGTCACATTAGCAACCCGAGAGAACTTCTCCTGGTAGTTTACACCATATAGCTCTGAATAGTCTTTACCAAATAGCATGTTCTTCAATCGATTGAAGGAGCCATCAAGATTTAACTTAACGGTATAAACCCATTTGTAATCGACTATCTTCTCCAGTGGAGCTGGTACAAGATTGCAAGTTTCGTTAGGCTCAAGCGCGTTCACTTTTTTAAACATTGCAGCAAGCCAACACGAATGTGGCAAATCTTTTGAAATAGATTGGGGTATTTGATGAGAATCAATGAAAGAGAAGTTATATATTATTAAGAAAGATAGTCATAAGGTATATATTTGTAAAGATGATGTGTTGTGCAAGAACGAGTAGCTTTTTATGAGCAATTGAAATATTCAAATTAGATATCAACTCATATTCACTTATAGAGATTTTAGGTGGACCCGATGAGAAAGATGGCATAACGAGGATGGGCATTAGGAGCTGAGATGAAATTTGAAAGCTGAGTTTTGAAGTCTAAGTTCTGGTCATTTATCATCATTGGTACATCGACGCAACCTCTTAGATTTTCTTGATGGCAATATATATCATCAATATCACTGCCCCATCATCTTTTGGTTTGGTCAAATACGGTTGGGACTTGAAAATTTCTAGACACAAAGACTGTTTCGTCATGAGAGAGTTATGTTTATATTCTTTTTGTGTATGAGAATACTTTAAATCACATACTTTAAAGAACAATGATCAAGGTTGGAATCATTCGAGGCGTAATTATGCATGAAACATACACCTGAATATCTTGGGTGATAAACAACAATTCTGTTTTAGGAAACAAATGATAAATTTTTTATATCATTAAGCATAATAGAGGTGATACTATTAATATGATGATAAGCGAACAACATAAACCTATAAAATCTTTAGAACATTCATATGTAAGAATGTATTTGTGCAACCTCTATGAGATGTCCATTTTTATGCTCTGCCACCCAAATTTGTTACGAGGTGTGCATACGAAGATTGACGAATAATTTCAAATTCTAAGTTTCTAACATAAAATATGCAAACTGCTTAGTGAAATATTCTTTTGCATTATTGCTTTGCAAATTTTAACATAAATGCCAACTTGATTTTTTATTTCAGCATAAAAATGCTTAAAAATTAGCATATACTTTAGATCTTTTTTAATTAAGTAAATACATGTTTGACATGAAAAATCATCCTTAAATATGATAAAATAACTAATTTAAATCTAGAATTAACACCCAAGACCCCATATATTCAAATGGACTATTTCAAAGGGGGTTTGAGCATCCTTATTGATTCGTAAATACTCGATGATGTTTTCTCAATTGACAAGATTCACACTTTAGACTAGACAAATTATGAAATCTATGATGCAAAAAATGTGAAAATTTGAAGATCTGGATTACCTGATCTGCATTGGGTAATTTAGGGAAAAGCAATGTAAGAGTAAGCAATCGATCTAATTTCTGCATTTAAATGATAGACACCTCCATTCTTATTCGTGGTTGGTAAGACACTCATTGGTGTTCTTTCAATTGACAAGACACTATAAACTAGACAAGCTATGAAACTTAAGATGTAAAAATTTTAAATTGTGAAGACTTGGATGACATAATGTAGTACGTGGTGAAAGGGAAACTAATGTCAGAGTATCTAATTCCCGCATCCAAGTGATATAGACCTTCATTCTCGGGAAACTAATGTCAGAGTATCTAATTTCCGCATCCAAGTGATATAGACCTTCATTCTCACTTTCTGTGCCAATTGTTCTCTTTGCTCCAATCTACTGGAATACACAATGATAAAAAAAGTGTGTTGGGCATTTTAACTATTGTATCAATTAACTAATGGAAAACATACATATATAAATACATGTCAAATGTAAGGAAGAAATGATATTTAAAGAGCCAACACTTGCAACAATTGATGTGAAATCATCCGATAGTGTCATTATTAGTTACAAGTTGATAAACAAGAAGATAATATATTTGACTTGCCAGTCATATGGTACAAAGCCACTGAATTAGTCAAGTGTGAAAATTTGATGTGAAAGTGCATGCAATTAGGTTACTTGATCCGACTAAAGTTGTAGTGATTGAGAATGAATGCAACTGATCTTCACAATTTTTTTAAAACATATAATACCGGCTCTATTTGTCGTCATGCATCTGAATATTCTTGAATTGTAAAGTCTTCGTAGGAAGCCACTTACGCAGTGTTTCATTCAAACCCTAACGATTTCACAACTGATTTCGAATTCACCATCTTAGCATCCCTTACTCCTTCCAATGAAAAAACAGCTAACCAACCGGTAGAAACCAGAAATAGCCAAATGCTAAACTCCCAAAATCAAGAAATCATCAAATGTTAAACTCCCAAACACCAAACTACTAGTCTAAACCGTCAATCATCATCCAAAATATACTCTTTAATACATAAAAAAGAGCAAAAAAAACAATATTTTTACTGAATTTTGCTACAAAATACTGTTGTATATACAGAATCTGTATGCTATAATGCTACTCCCTTTCTAGAAGACATTGATGCAATAGTCGGAAACATTCTCTAAACCAAGATTACCAAGAATCCATTCTGAAACACAGTTGATAATGCAAACAGAATAGCATATTTCATCCTTTTATCTAAGTCAATTTTGATGGACTGAGCACCACTAAATGGCAGCAAAGAGAGTAATTAAGAGGAAACAAATAAGCATGCTGAAAGCCGGGCATCCAAAAGGGATCCTAATAGGATCCGGGTGAGTCCAGCTGCTGCAACATCAGTGCAGCCTCCTAACTTCTCATTCAGATGTGAGAAGTGTGAGGACATTGCTTTCTCTCACATGGCATTTCACATTCCTCATAACAATGCGGTTCTGATCATCCAGAAATTTGACACGAAGTTGGGTCACCTGACCTCGCGATCCAGTCCGGCACATCACTTTCACCACAACAGCAAGCTTGACTTGGTGTCCATACTTCACCGATTCCTGTGGAGGGTTTGATCTCAAGCAAACACATGCGGTCGTTAACCGCCACCAAACAACCGAGTTGATGCAGAGTTGATTGTCATGATGGGTGCTTGGAGTTTATCATATCATCATGCTTTTGCCGATCTGTTGGAAGTCTTGGTCAAGTCTCAGCATATGTTTGATATTCTTATTTGCTTACCGACACCCTTAAATTCCAGATTAAAATGTGTTAGAGATTAAAATAATAAATAATATTTTGCTGATTTGGATATTGTGATATGTATGTGTAATAAAAGATATAAACTCTAGTATACTTTGAAGATTAGCATATATAAATGTCAAAAGCAACTAGGATTATTATGCAAAAACCTGGGTCTTTTTCTTACATGCCACGTAAAAGAAAATTCCATGCTTGCCACTGCCTCGAATGTGCTCGGTTGGTTGGGAAGAACCTTAAGAAGAGGTTCGTGCATGCGTAATATGTTTTGTGGTTGGTGATGGTCCTGTTTGTTTATTCCAAAACTGCAACCAGTGTTGAGTTGGTTCTTTCTGCTAAACAGGGCTGGTGGTGTGTTGCATGAGCATTATCACTTCTCCTGAAACTGGAGAATGTTCTTTTTGGATCAACTAATATTTTGTTTCTGACATATAGTCAATTGGCCGTGTCACTAAAAATACTGCATCGGTCTAGAAAGCACTTCCTGTCGGGCATTCTCACTTTTCTTAGTGCATTTTTCCTATAGAGATGGCTTTCATTATTTGGGATTGTTTGTTTCCTTTGCATCCAACAATCCACAGCTTTTAAGTTCTGAATTTATAGTGGTTATTGTCCCGAGCATTCGTTTGGATGCGTTTATTGTAGAATTGGGTTTTTAAGTTCGTTTAGTTTTGGAAGTTAAAAAATTTACCATTTGTACTGTTTCTCAGTGACAATAGCTATGGATTTAAAATCTTCAGTAGAACACCTTAATATAATTTGGGGATTCTTTTGTCAACAACTTAAGATTCAGGTTCAAAAACATTAACGTAAAGTATTATTTTCAATATCATGATTATTGATGATAGTTCGGCGTCACCGATTGCTTCTTCATCATCATTTATTTGGACATTTATGCCTCGTTGAAACATTGTTCATTTATTGAAACATATTATGAAAATATTATAATGACAATTTAGTTGGGAATTCAATGAGACAAGGGATGCCTCAAAGCTCCCACATCCATTTCCCCCTTCTATCCCATTTTGTATTTGTCAATGGTTCATTCACTTAATATAACATATGTATGTACATGAATGATCTCATATCAGTTAGCTTCCACTATGTTGTTTATTTTGACGGACACTTTCATGATTTCGTAAAATTGATCTGGGCAATACACACAAGCATGAAACATGATCTCCAATGGGATGCTCCACTGATTATCCGCATCGTTCATCTTGATCTACACATTTTAGTTAGCATAATTATGAAGTATCAGACAATTTGGAAATCATTTATTATTTTAACAGTTGAATTAGAGTTCAATCAAAGTATTTGATGCATATGTGAGTTATATCCAAGTTGCTTGATATTTCCATACACATGTTGATTGAATTTGTAACCACATTGCCCACTATATATCCCGTCTAAAATTTGTTCGCTTTAATTAAGAAAAGGGGCTCTATTACACATTATTTATTTTGCCCCCTCAAAAATTCAACATGAATCAGATCAAAAGCGGTTAGAGTCAGATGTAAATACTTGCTTAATTCGGTTTATGCTGTTGTATATAATACCGAGTCTCTTTTGTTTATTCAGAGAATTCTCAACTGCCTAATGCTAGATTCCAAGCTGCTTCGGCCATTAGAGATGCTGCAATAAGGGAGTGGGGTGTTCTTACAGAACAGAATAAAAGAAGCTTGATCCTGTATGCCCACTGATGCCTAAGGGTTATATCTGAATTTTTTATACATTGTTTGATGGAATGTTTTTCAACTTTATTTGTAGATTTTGCTTGTGCTACGTTACGGAACGTGCAAGTGCCACTGATGCTTATGTGCAATCAAAGGTCTCGGCTGTTGCAGCTCAGTTAATAAAAAGAGGCTGGTAAGTGGTGTGCAAATACAATTAAGATTCATTCTTATTTACAACTCACAATTAGCCCATGGTTTCAAAAGAAGCAGGTGTGGCATGTCTTTCTTAAGCCTGTCCTTGTTCGTCTTCATTATCATTGTTGTCTGGAGGTGTTATAATTAATTGTGTTTCCGGAATATGGGACTGGTGAAAACCTTCATGGTAACACACATTGATGTCAAACAAAGGGATTAGTGTTCTTGGTTTTGCATCATTATCTGTTATGAAAGGTCTAGTATTCTAATAATTTTCTTCAAGATAATATTTTTTAGATACATAAACACTAGAAATCTGATAGAAATCACCCCATATCTGAACTAAACTTGATTAAACCATAGAATAAAGAAGATAAATGGTTACAATAAAGGGGCAACCATCCTCCCAAGACACCGGTAAGCGAGGACGTCCGCACTCTCCTAATATCCCTTGAAGAACTCTCGAAGGATCTCTCTCAAATATCAAAATAAGCATAAGAACTAAAATGACGGCTAGCCCTAGTTTAAGAATAAACCCCTCTCCCAAACAATTACAAGTTTGTCATTAAAATTAATTAAAACAAGAAAAGTTGAAAACGTCCCTAAGTTCTCTTGCACACGCGTTGGCTTGCGGCTGGTTCGTGGGTCTAACATTACTCCGCCCCCAAAAATCCACCTTGTCCTCAAGGTGGTGCATGAGACTCCTGGCGGTGCTACTCCAGGTGGGAGTCGTCTTCCACTCCGACCTCTTCATACTCCACGTCATCAACCTCGTCTGTCCCAGCTATCAGCACTTGCATCTTGCGACCCCCACAGTGGTGTCTTGGGGTGAACCTCTCATTGCATCTGAAACAGAGTCCCTTCTGGCTCTTCTCCCTCATCTCGGCGTCAGTCATCCTCCTAAACCGACCTTCCGTTGGCGGTGCGCTGCTCTGCTCTCCAGTCTTCTCAATACTCGCTTGATCTGCCCATGTAACTGCCTTCTGTTCTCCTGTCGCGGTCGGGACACTCCGCGAAACCGGTCCACTCCAACAACCTCTTGTCTTTCTCTCCTCCATCTGCCATTCTTCTGCCATCTGAGCATGTTACATGGTCTCCATCAAGCTCTGAGGCTTTTGCATGCGAACCGCGGCCTTCAACCCCTTCATGAAGGTGCTCTCCATCGTCTCGTCTGATACCCCGTGCACTTGTCCTGATAGGGCCTCAAACCTCTCTAGATAATCCTTCATGGTGCCCTCCTGCCTGTTGAATAGCAGCTGCTCCCGTATGTTTCCCAGATGGGAATATCTAAACCTCTCTACCATCTGGTCCCTGATCTCCTCACACGAGCAAAAAGGGCGCCTCGCGTCCTTCCACTGAAACCACACAAGGGCCTTTTCATGTAGACATATGCCAGCGGCCTCCAGCTTCTGCTCCTCCGTCATGCGAGAGACTCTAAAGAATCTATCTGCCCTGTAGATCAACGAGACCGGATCCGCTCCATCGAATATATGCATCTTCAGCTTTCTTAATCGGTCTATGTTGAATCCACCGGTCCCCGGGACCTCCACCGTGTCTAGACTGGTGGTAGTGCTGATATCTCTCTTGGTGTCGCTCGTAACCCCCATTGGGTCCTCCTCCTCGGTCCACGTATCCACCCCTTCGTCGCCTCCAAACCTGCCCTCTGGCCTCTACTGGAAGTCTCTGTAACCTCCTTCCCCACCTACTGTGCGTCCGTCCTGGTGGTGTGGTGGAGGCTGCCACCTCCCGTCGTCAAATCGAGGATCGGGAGATCCCAATATCCTTCGCCGTAGTCTCTGTATTCCTGAAATTTCTTGAGGTCCAATTCCTCTTCAAAATCACGCATCGGCACCTCCCGATGGGGCTGGTCGTCGTGGAAACGTTGAAAATCATCCCCTCGCTGAAAATCACCTCCCCATGCTCCGAAACAGCCCCGCCTAGGCCTCCGTGGCCTGGGAGCCCGTGCCCAGTCGCAGGCGGGCCCGTCGGCCCCGCCTCGTGCTCCCGGGGCCCTAACGCCCTGCCCTGGGGTCGGGGGGTTTGCCGGCTCCCCTGGAGGCATTGTCGCCCCTGGGCAAACCTAAGGGAAGGCTGCCGCCTCCCCTGCGGTGGTCCTGGGAGGCGGCGAGAGCCAGGGAGGCATCCCACGGCCCCTCGCCTGCTTCCGCGCCTCCTGGGGGTTGGTTAGGGCCGCCACCCCTTGTTGTGCTTCCACCGCTTTTCGCCGCACTTCCTCTCGATAGTCGACCTTCCACGGCTCCCCTTCATCATCCTCGACGAATTCCTCCTCCATACAGACGTTTTCTGCGTCAAAAATCTCAACTTTCTCCTTCCCCGTGACTAAAGGTGCCGTCTTTTCTACCGATTTAGGGTTTCCATCGCATTTGTTGTTCGCCGCCAATTGGAAGAGAATTTGCGCAAATTGTTCGTCGTGCTTCGCTTGATTCGCCGTTAATTTTTCGATGGAAGCCGTCAACTTTGCCATGGACTCATCGTTTGTCGCCAACGATTTCTTGATCCCGTCGACTTCGCTTGTGAATTTCGCCTCAAAAGCCTCAATTTTGTCTTGCAATCTTGTCGAAGCCGCCATGGATTGTCACGTGCTCTGATACCAAGTTGATAGAAATCACCCTAAATCTGAACTAAACTTGATTAAAACGACAAATAAAGAAGATAAATGGTTACAATAAAGGGGCAACCACCCTCCCAAGACGTCAGTAAGCGAGGACGTCCGCACTCTCCTAATATCCCCCGAAGAACTCTCAAAGGATCTCTCTCAAATATCAAAATAAGCATAAGAACTAAAATGACGGATAGCCCTAGTTTAAGAATAAACGTCTCTACTAAACAATTACAAGTTTGCCATTAAAATTAATTAAAACAAGGAAAGTCGAAAACGCTCCTAAGTTCCCTTGCGCGCGCATCGGCTTGCGGCTGGTCCGTGGGTCTAACAAAATCCGTGTTTAATCTTTCTAAATTTGGTTAAATCGGAACATAGTTGCAACAATCTGAATCGATTATAGGCTGCCTGTGAGGCATTTGACTTGAAGGCTGGGAGTATAAGTTTAGGAGCAGATTAGCCACTTAACTTGGTGCCAAGGTCTTTGATGAGCCGGCATTTATCAGTTTGCCATATATCGTTATCATTTACCTGATAGACCTGGCGGTCTATTTCCGCCAAGCATGGGCCGGCCCATGTGGGCCGCCGGCCCCCCCTTTCCCTTGTGCTTATGCGCGCGCCCATTAGCCTAAGAAAATCCTAGTTTCTTTTATAAATAAGGGCTAGCCGTCATTAGGATTTTTATGCTTGATAGTTGAGATATTCTCTATTGAGCGTCCTAGGAGTAGTTATTAGATTAAACGAGTGCGGACGTCCTCTTCGGCGTCTTGGGAGGAGAATACACCTTTTTGTATTCAATTATCTAGTTCTTGGCTACTTTTATCTATAAAAATTGTCTTTTTATCTTGGTTCCTAACAATTTGGTATTAGAGCACGTGACGATCCATGGCGGCTACGACGAGATCACACGACAAAATTGAAGCTTTGGAGGCGAAATTCACGAGCAAAATTGACGGGATCAAGAAATCTTTGGCGGCAAACGATGAATCTATGGCCAAATTGACGGTTTCCATCAACCAATTGACGGCAAATCAAGCGAAGCACGACGAACAATTCGCGCAATTGATGGCAACCCTAAATCAATTGACGGCGAACAATAAAGGGGAGTGAAACCCT
Source organism: Scilla litardierei (assembly GCA_030789695.1). Classification (NCBI taxonomy): domain Eukaryota; kingdom Viridiplantae; phylum Streptophyta; class Magnoliopsida; order Asparagales; family Asparagaceae; genus Scilla; species Scilla litardierei. The sequence continues at coordinate 3,580,906 of CM061138.1, read as the reverse complement.
AATCCGACATCAAATGCGGCACCTTTGAAGAAAGAGGAGGAAAAAGAGGAGATTTTTATCCAAAATCAACTCTATTTGGTGGAGGAATTGGACGAGGACGAAGACGAGGAACCATGGAAGATCGACTATCGCGAGGAGGTCCGACGGAAGGCGATGGAGAGTAGAAGGGGTGACGGATGCCCTAGCCGCCAAAATTGGGAGCAAACGAGCGACGACGGGCCACGGCCGAACCCCCAAAACATCCATGGGGTTCGGCCGCCACGGGAAATAGGCGGGGAGCCTTCCCCGCCTCCGGCGGCTTCCGGCAGGGGGCGCCAGGCCCTGCCGGTGGTCGCCCGGGTCCGGCGAACTCGCCGGACCACCGGCAGGGCCCGCCGGTCTTGCTGGAGGCCCGGCGAGGACTGCAGACCCTCCGGCAAGGCCGGAGGGCCCCCACAGGGCCCCGCCAAGGGCGGGAACCCCCTTGGCAACCGCCAGGGGGGTGGGGGACTTCCGGCGAGCCCCTTAGGGGGCGGGAACCCCCTGGCAGCCGCCCGGGGGGGGGGTGGAGATGTCCGGCGAGCCCCATAGGGGGCGGGAAATCCCCTGGCAACCGTCAGGGGGGAGATGTTCACGGCCAAGGCCTGGGAGGGGGTTTCGAGCCCACCGGGCAGCGGACAGAGGACAGAGGACAGGAGGGCGGATTTCAGAGGGGACGACCCCTGCGGACAGCGTTTGGGAGAGATTTACGACCCTTCTGTACAGCGGCCAGTGGCGGATGACCATTTTTACGGAGACGGACACGGTGGGGACCATTATTATGACGGTGAATGTGGCTACGGGGCAGAGTTCGGCAACGACGCAGGTTGGGACGATTTCGAGGGCCGTCGAGAGGATTACCGAGGACACTATGGGGTCCGTGGAGGGAGGGCCACAAAGGCAGTACGAGACTCAGGACCAGAGGAGACATCATTACCGCCCGTATCACGGGGAGGAGGGTAGGCCCGAGCAGGGGCGCTTTGGTGGAGATTGCAGAGTCCGGAAGCTGAAGATGCCGATATTTTCTGGGGAGGATCCACATGCCTGGTTATTCACAGCGGAGAGATATTTCGCGGCGCACCACATGACCGAGGCACAGAAGCTGGAGGCAGCAGCCATCTGCATGGAGGGCAGAGCTTTAGGGTGGTTCCAGTGGAAAGAGAGGATGCAGCAGATCTGGAGCTGGGACGAGCTGAAAGACTTGGTGCTGGAGAAGTTTAGAGACCCCCGCCTGGGGAACCTACACGAGCAACTATTTGCCCTCAGGCAGGAGGGGCCGGTGCGGGAGTACATCGAGAGATTTGAGACACTGGCTGGGCGAGTTCATGGGGTTTCGAACGAGTCGCTGGAGGGCACCTTCTTGAAGGGGCTGCGCCCTAGTCTTCGAGCTGCGGTGAGGCCTTACAAGCCCCGTGGGCTTTCAGAGGTCATCGAGATGGCCCAGATGGTGGAGGACTCCCGAGCTGAGGATATGAGAGGCGGGGGGAGCTACAGTGGGTAGTTGCAGCGGTTCTCCTCGACTGGAGCAGGCGGAGCGGGGGCCACTACCGAGTCAGTTCCGGCAGGACTTGAGAAGACGGGTGAGCAGACCACTCCACTACCGGCCGGTGGCCCATTTCGACGAATGACCGATGCGGAGATGAGGGAAAAAAGGCAAAAGGGGCTATGTTTCAGATGCGACGAGCGCTTCACTCTCGGACACCGCTGTGTGAATCGAAAGCTGCAAGTGTTGATAGCGGAAGCCGACGAGGAAGATGACGTGGAGGACGAACGGATCGGAGGGGAGGACGACTCCCACTCGGAGTAGTACCGCCGGGACTTACACCATCTTGAGGACAAGGTGGTTCTTTGGGGGAGTATTGATAGACCTGGCGGTCTATTTCCGCCAAGCATGGGCCGGCCCATGTGGGCTGCCGGCCCCCCTTTCCCTTGTGCTTATGCGCGCGCCCATTAGCCTAAGAAAACCCTAGTTTCTTTTATAAATTAGGGCTAGCCGTCATTAGGATTTTTATGCTTGATATTTGAGATATTCTCTATTGAGCATCCTAGGAGTAGTTATTAGATTAAACGAGTGCGGACGTTCTCTTCGGCGTCTTGGGAGGAGAATACACCTTTTTGTATTCAATTATCTAGTTCTTGGCTACTTTTATCTATAAAAATTGTCTTTTTATCTTGGTTCCTAACAGTACCTTCTTTATAGCAATATTGCATGGAGTTTGATAGACTTTATGGAACATTTAGGTATTGGGATTAGAGCTTGTGAGTTTATGTTCTGATGAGTTTTACTCGCTCTTTTGTACAAGCGGGTGGATTTAAGACTAGATTGTTTAAAATTGTGATTGTGCTTCTAAAGGAATATCACACAATAAGCCAACACAAAATATGCAGAAGACTTTTATAAATTCACCATTCAATTTGGAAGTGCTTGCTTGGAGCTATTTCAATAGCCTTGAAGGTTGCCATTATTCAGTAGCATAGCCAGAGTCTTGTGTGGAAACCTTAGAAAAAGTCTTGATATGCAAATAATTTGTTCCTCTAGAGGCAGAATTGAAGGCTTCTCTAATCCTGATTCCTTGCATCCACTGCTTGTTTATCATACATGACTACACACTTGGAATTTGTAAAAATTAATATAAAAGGCCAAACACATGCACGTGCACCTGCACCATAGAAAGGCGAAGGAAAAAACTAGATGGGAAAATGCCAGGTTCAACAAAACATTGTTTGAGCAATTTATGCTGTTTATATCAGGGGAATGCTGGCATTTGATTTATTGAATTGTTATACATGAGCTGGCATCAGTTGAAGGAAAATACTTCGGACATCCGTTGTATTGATAAATTTTTCGTACAAGCTGTTATTGAACATATCTCATTCAGCCTCTGCTTAATCTTTATCGCATGTGGTTATGTGAAGAATGGCTTTTATGAGAACAGTAATAGCTAAAGATCCTAATTTGAAAGTCTGTTTTGTTCATCTGGAAGTGGGGGTGGGAAAAGGGTGAAAGAGTCATCAGAAAGGTATATCATTTACTACAGCAAGGAATGAGGTTGCGGGTCGTATCCATCTATCTTAAGCCTTTGATGAAATCTGATCTGCAACTCAGTGCTGGGGAGAACACACTTACACTTCTCATGACAGAGACTTTTGCCACCCTTAGTGAAGTTTTATGCCTTTCCATACGTAAGTGCTGCTTGACAAGCAGAGTTTCTGAGCTTCTTATTTTTAGGTAAAACGTAATAGAAGATACATACATGCCTTGAATATCATTATTTATTTTTAAACATACACATTAATTTCATAAAAATGGTTACGTGGGTCAAAGAAAATTTAGAAAAGGATCGTTCCTTTTATTTGTTCCTTTTATTTGTAACTGTTCTAAGTTCACATCCAGATTAGATGTGCATGGTAGTTTGTCCGCTATCAGCGTCATGTTACTAATGGTAGATTGAAGAGGCAACATATTGTTGTACCAGAACACACTATCCAGATCGCGGGACCCCAATCACAGTTGTTCATGAACACGGTAATTGGCAATTCCATCTGCAACCGGCATACCGGAAAACAATGAAAGGAATGATCATCAACATGATAACTTGACCAAAACGTGCAAAAATAGTTTATTAATGAAATAGATATATGTTATTTGACATACACATGTATGCATGCACATACGCATATATGCATGTAATTTGACAAATCATATATACAATTATTCACGCATGCACAATTATTGACATGCTTCCAATGTATGACATATGAAGCACATAAACCTCAAAGAGACGACGTCTTTATTGGAGATGTCGGATGCTGACTCTTCCACAACACGTATCAGACACACCGAAGCTATGTCCAATTTTGAAACCCCAAACAGAATGTGTCAACCATAAATAAGACCTAAAAGTCACCCACATGTTTCTCAAGAGTATAAACATTTTCTTTGTGTACAAGTGGGTACAATGTCAGAATCCAAATATCACTTGAACTAATAACCACATGATTCTCAAGAGTATAAAAATGATCTTCATGTATAAGCGGGTACTATATTAGAATCTAAAATATCACTTGAACTAGGTTAGATATTGACTTTGAAACTTTCTTTTTGAAGCATTTTGTTTGATTTCATTACTTGATTAGAAAATGTGGTTTATAATTGAAGTTTTATATTGTTCTCTTTTTATTTATAATGGAACAGATTCTGATCATGTTGCAGTTTGATGTGTATTATATATAGAACCCATGCACACATATACTCGGCTGTATTGCTTTGTTCGAGCATCATACTTAGCAATTTTCCGGTATTCTATTGTCTGCATCCTGTTAAATCCATGTACTGTGTGTCTGTATCGATGCTTCAGTACTGTATGCCAACCCAAAACAATTATTCATCTAAGCCGACCGACTTATACCCCTTATGCCATACTATACACCACTGCAGACCAGTAACCGGATAGCAATGAAAATGACCTCGTAGTGCTAGGCATAAGTACTATCACGTCTAAGATCTTGGGGAGTGAAAACTTCAATCAGTAGTTGAAGATTTCTCACATTGGTGAAACTAGAACTGCGTGTAAATTAGTATAGTATTAAATATGACAACCAATGTAGTTGTCCATGAGCAAACCATGCTGTAATTTATTCTTCATACCTCTCTACCTGTTTTGGATTATTATCTTCATTGACATAGTTGAACTCAAGTCCAGTAACTCGCGTTGATGTTGCACCTCTTTTTTCTTTTCCTTTTAAGTAGCGTTAAGTCTCATATGGCTAAACATCCTTAATTTGGCTTTGCCAATTAACTTCATGGCTTCTGCTTTTTCATCATGCGGAACAGCAACTCAATTTACATCAATGGTTGGTTGAAAGATACAAGCCAATAAATATTTGATCTATAATTGTTATAGCTTTCCTTTATACCTTTTTTTTTGATAAACATCTAAAAAACCTAAGGGAGATTTATACAGAAATGTTGAGACATCTGAATTTTAATGTTTTTAAATTGTGAAGATTGCTCATTGAATGACATCAGTAGCTGGGTTATGACCTATAAACATCGCTATATGGACAATGGTTGTAGTCACAAGTCTGAGATTGGTGATAGAGAGTTATTCTAGGTTTTCATTTAGCCAATGTCACAATGCTGATCTAGCAAAGAAGTGTGGTATATTTTACTTAAGGCATGCTCAATCCATCTATCAGAACCATTGAATCGATGACATTCATGGGACAATGTTTGTAATACTCATTTGTCTACTACTTGCTGCAACCAAAATTATGCATAGTTTATCACTTTATTGTTTTCGTTTTGATTGACGACTGTGTGAGAAGACTATCCCCACCACCACAAACAAACAGACACACAACCCCACCACAACCCCAACAAAAAACAGGAGAGACGACCCCCACCATTAATACAATGCAAATAATAGCAAGGTACAAATTTTGAAAAAAAAAATCAGGATTTGCATTTATGACACGAGAATTCTGCTATATTGCTGAATTTCAGTTTAACTTGGTAGATCATACATTGTTAGCATCAGCATTGAATGCATTGTCTTATATTCTATTGTCTGACTGTAGGTTAGATTTTACTGATTCTGAGAAGGCTGCTATTTTTTCAGAGGTACACATTTTTTTGAGATAACTCAGTTAATTCATATTGCTTAATTTTATCCCCACCACACCTTTTCAGGCTATCATTTTTCTTGTATTATATTAAATTTAAATTTTATATGCACTAAACATATATGGAGTATGCTAGTTGATGTTTCCTGTTTTTGGTGTATATTGATAGGAACAAAAGAAAGATCTGATTTTTATTAGATAAAAACTGAAAATAAAAGATAGATGATCACAATTGAAGAGGTGATCGCTCTCCCAAGACGCCAATTGTAGAGGACGTCTGCACTCTTCGGAAGAACGAGAGATAATCTCACCTCGCTATGAATATTATCTCAAAATAGCCTAAAGAAATCTCTCCTCACTCATGACCTATAAATACTAATCAAAGAAAATACAATTTTGCAGAATAACCCAAAAGACTGAAAATTTTCAAAACGTCCCTAAAATTTCGACAATTCCCAAAACGCCACTAATGGGCCAAACATGCAGATCTATCATTACTCTGCCCTCGAAAACCATCTTGTCTTCAAAGTGGTGCATGAAGTCCGCGACGGTCCTACTCCAAGCGGCGATGTCCATCTTCTCCAAGCTCTTCTTCCTCATTGTATCCTCGTCTTCTTCCGTTATCAGTAGCTGAAGCTTGTGCACTTCATAATAGTGCACTGGGGTGAACCTCTCGTCGCATCAAATGCACAACCCCTTCTGCTGCTTCTCTTGCATCTCCGCATCCGTCATTCTCTTAAATTTCCTTCCTTGCGGTGGCACCTTACTCTTATCTTGATTGGATTAGTCTATCCCTGTCGCGGTCTTATACCGTCCTCCAATCGTGGGCTGGCTTTGGAAAGAGGAGCCGTCTTTAGTCCCTCTAGATTTCTTCTTCTCCGTCAGTCGATCTTCCACCATCTGAGCCAACTCTATGATGTCCATCACATCCTGGGGCCTTCAGTCCTTTCATGAAGGTGCTCTCCAGTGTCTCATTAGAGATCCCTCGAATTTGTTCTGACAGTACATCGAATCGTTCCCTATACTCCTTAACCGAATCATCCTGTCCGAGAGATAGCAACTGTTCTTGCAAATTTCCTCTATGCACCTCGCAGAACCTCTCTACCAGACAATCCTTAATCCCCTCTCAAGAGCGGAAACGACGAAGCTGCTCTCTTCACTAGAACCAAGAGAGGTCATTTCATTCCAAACACACTATCGTTGCCTCTAACTTCTGCTTCTCAATCATGCGGGTCACTGAAAATATCTCTCTGCCCTATATATCCAGCCATACAGATCCTCATCCTCGAAGATGTTCATCTTTAGCTTCCGAATCCAGCTATCCACCCCAAAATTTCCCTGCTCAGCATGCCCTCAAAGAGTCAAAGTGACGAGGACGGTTGGGCTGATATGTATGCCTCCAGTGGTCTCTGTGACCCTCTAAGCCCCTTTGCTGGTCTCCATCTCTGGCCCCATATCTCCCCAGACATCTCTGTCCCCATAATCTCCACAGACATCTCTGTCCCATAATCTCCCAAGACATCTTTGCCACCATATAAACCCTGATCGTTCTCCTCCATGCCCACCTCTCCGCTGTCACCCCTGGGTACTCATAAGTCGGGGTGGGCGTCGTCGTCTCTCTGCAGCATATCGAAGGCCGTGATGGCCTTCGAAATTCGTCACCATCGTCATCGGGCTTTCACAAGTACTCTGGAGGGGTTTTGTCGTCGTAGCGCATCGTTGGGAGCAAGGGGGCCCTCGTCAGCCACCTGGATTCATGCCAAACCTGTCCCGCTGCTGGGGCTCTGTCGCTCGCTGTTTCGGGGCCATGGGGGTTGATGCCCTGCTGGTGGTGTGGCAGCCCCTGTCCTGTGCCCAGGAGGGGCTGGCGCACCTGTTGGAGGGACGACATCTCCTGTGGGGCACCCAGGAGGGGCGAGCATCCCTGTTGGAGGGGCGGGCGCCTCTGTTGACTGCTCTGGAGGGGCTGACGCTCCAGGCCATCCCCATGTTTTGCTTTCGAACCATACCGCAGCCCCTGCTTTTTTGCCGTAGGGTTTCTGGGTTCGGGGCTTTCATCGTGGGCTCCTCATCATCTGTAATACTCTTTCATAATCATTCATCTTTTCCTTTTCCTTCTCTAAAGATGACGCGTTTTTTTGCGATTAGGGTTTTCACCCTCGTCGTTAAATTTCGTCGAAATTCCTGCGAGTTGTTGCATGATTTGTGATAATGCTTTTCCATGTTTCTCTATGGTTTTGCCTTGCTTCGCTAGGGCATCATCATGCTTCGTTAGGGTTTGCTTCACGCTCTTGAGTTTGCTATTGAATTTCTCATCCAAAGGTTGATTTTGTTTTTAGATCTCGTCGCATCTGTCATGGATCTTGATGCTCTGATACCAAAATGATAGGAACCAAAGAAAGATCTGATTTTTATTAGGTAAAAACTGAAAATAAAAAAATTGATGATCACAATTGAAGAGGTGATCGCTCTCATAATACGCCAATTGTAGAGGACGTCTGCACTTTTCCAAAGAAAGAGGGATCATCTCACCTCTATGAATATTCTCTCAAAATAGCCAAAAGAAATTCCTCTCCACCCATGGCCTATAAATACTAATCAAAGAAAATACAATTTTGCAGAAAAACCCAAAAAGATTGAAAATTTCCAAAATGCCCCAAAAAAATCTGAAAATTTCCAAAACGCCACTAATGGGACAAACGTGCAGATCTGTCATTTATCCTCACCATTATTCTTGATCGTTAACTCAGTTGTTTGATGAATGTTTGAAAATTGAAATTGATCAATATCGTAGATAGCAGGCGAAGACTGCGGATTTACGACTAGCTATTGTAAAAGCCAAAATAGGTTACAAGTACTCCATCTACTGTTTGGTTGACTTAAGTTATTCCTAAGAATAATTATAGTTTAATCTTAGTGCTTGAACGATTTTAAAAGAATATTTGTCATACACTTTTGAATTATATTGGAGAACTGGTAGGAAACTATCTTAGGTCTTAGTGTGATTGGATCGCTCATAACATTTTGTTGTGTTGTGTTTCTATGAAAGGTTGTTGTTAGTTGAAGGTGAACAAATGGGCCATACACTTCTGGTTTGGTGCATCTGTGTAGAAGTATATAGCTGCTTTATGATGCTCTTGTGCTTTTACTCTTATTGGCTAACTATTTATATTCATTAGTGTTATTCTTATTCCATTTTTGGTTTTTTTTTTTTTTTGGGGGGGGGGGGTGTGTTTTTTCTCCTCTTTTGCCACGTGTATTTGCAGGTTAAACAAGCTGTTCTAGGAATTCATGGCGCCGGACCACAGTTTACTGTGATCAATTTTCTAGAATCCTTGGTATTTACCATTGCCCATTTTGTTTTATGATGTGAATATGCAAGATCCTGATTTCATGCACCTAACTTCTAGGTATTAGAATTTTCACCCTCAACATCAACTGCTATGGGTCTGCCAAAAGAGTTCCATGAGCAATGCCAGTCATCACTGGAGGTTAATTATCTGAAGGTTTGCGTTCGACTAAGTATCTTTTAATGTGTTCCTCCTTTTTCCACAGTTAGAGTTTTCCACTTCTTTCTTTTGTTTTCTTTGGAAAACAATTGTTAACAACACAGTACCCTTATCTTGTTTTTTGTTCCTAAAAAATAGCACACTTATGATTTGTTGTGAACTCTCTTACACCTTCAATCCTCAAGCAGGAATTTTATCAATGGGCCCAGAATGCTGCAGTGAGCATGTCGGAAAAAATAGTAGGGGGTAGTGCAACTGTAGCAGAAGATAAAGTTTGTTCTGCAGCATTGCGCCTCATGTTTCAGATTTTGAACTGGAATTTCAAGCATACTGTTATTGATCCTTCCAGCGGTAAAACAATTTTGTCCAACTCTGGAATTAGGCATGAACCCTCGTTGTTGAAGAAGTTTGAACGGTCCTTGGTACAGGTTGGGATTTCTAGCTTATCCACATCTACCATGCGCCATCTATTGCGATATTACTTACTAGCTGATTCTTTTTTGCTACTTTTAGTGAGAGCCACTTGGCACTATTAGAGAGCAAACTTTGTGTTTTGACGCTCAATTTATTGTCTAACTCAGTGATATTCTATAATGCTCCTTGTAGCCAGGGCCTACCTGGCATAACGTCTTGATATCAAGTGGACATACTGTTTGGCTTCTAAATATGTATGGGGCACTCCGCCACAAATATTCATCTGAAGTGATATGGGTGGATTCACCTCTTGCGGTATCAGCAAGACAGCTTATAGTGCAGTTGTGCTCTTTGTCGGGGTCTATATTTCCGTCAGGTAATGTTGCCTTAACAACTCAATTGATACCATATATTGTGTGTTTCTCCTCTCATAGTATGCCGGTGTTTTGTTGTGTTGTACTTGTATGTACATAGGATAATTCCTTAAATGCAAAAGAATTAGAGTCAACACGGATTAGATGTTATTGACTAAAAAGTGCATCCTTAATGGTTCATGGTTCCGATGATATCTGTTCATGACAAAAACTCTAACCTTGTTTTTGAATTGAGTGTTGCAAAACAGCATACTTAAGTTTAAAAACAACAGGCTATGGTGCATTCACACAATGGACATTGAATCCACCTGGATTACCACGAGCCATGTATTTTTGACTTTTGGGTAAGACCTTATGGTTTCTGATAGATTTTATGATATAAGTATGATCGAGCATCACTTGGCTTCTTGAAAAATCAAAATAAAGTAAGTAAATTAGAAACCTCTTTTCTTTCTTGTAACCATTAAAACGACTTTCCCACCTTAAAAAGTGGGGAAACATATGAAGAAATCATTATTTTATTTATTGGTTTGAACTTATAGAGAAGTCATTTATCTTAATTATGTTAAAAACCAAGGTTTTAGGTCTTGGTTTCGGTCTGGATATTGTTCTTTCCAAAATTTAGGTTTTGGTATTGGTATCGCCCGTTTCGGCGGTTTCAGAAGTAAGTTTTGGTTTCGTATATATTGCTAGTTTCGGCAGTTTTGTTTCGGGTATCGGTTTCGGTTTCGGAGATACTTTAAATATGTATATACTATATACTCATAATGATGGTTTCGGATGTTCTTATCTAAACCTATCAAACACTATTAAGTACTTAACAAACTAAAATATTAATCATATACTATCAAATACTAAATACTAAATACTAAATAGATAAACTAAATCTGAGTTCGTAATCTGATGTGATCATTACGTACGAGAGGAGGCTGAGCCTCGGAAGCCAAAGTGGTGAAATTGCTATGCACACAGCAAGCTGGAAGTGAATTGATTTACGCACTACATCAGGGGGCTATAAGAGGCCAGCCGGCCCTAGTTTTCTACATGTTGAAATTGAGAGTTATTTGATAAGTAGAGAGAGTTCTTCGAGAATTTTTAGGTAGATCTAGGAGAGTGCGGACGTCCTCACTTATTGGCGTCTTGGGAGGGAGGTTACACCTATCAATTGTAGCTAAAGTTATCATTTTTATTCCAATTTATATCAATTTACTTTCAGATTTGTTTGGATCCTTTCATAGTCATATCAAATACTAAATACCTAAAGTGTGGTACTTAAATACTAAATATTAGATAAATGAATAGATCCTAAAGCTTGTTTTGCACACCCACTGTTTTACCTTGCGCACATATCACTTATTTACAAGTTTGCCAAAAAAACGCTAGGCGTTGCTTTGCGCACCCACCATTTTGTTTTGCGCACATACCACTTATTTACATGGTTGTCACAAAATATCCGCTTGATATGCGCACCGACTGCCACATACCACTTATTTACAAGTTTGCTTTTTAAAGAACGCACCATCTCTTGAAAGGCGACTTGTGCCTCTCTATCTCTTTCTTTGCTCTCTCTCACTCTCACGCTAGATGGTTGAGGCGGGTTTGGCGAGGCATGAGGCTGGTTCGGCGAGGCGGCGACGCGATAAGGTGAGTTTAATTTTTTCATCATTTTCCTTTTGTCATTTTCTTCTTTTTTCCAGCAATTTTTTCTTGGTTCTGCCTCTTATTCGTCTAATTCTTCCTCATTTTCATGCCGAAACCCTCCTCTCTTTTAACCGAGCTTTCTATGCAACCTATTGATTCTCGAAATTTTTTGAGGTTTTTAGAGAATTTTTATTTAATTACACATTCTTCTTCCTCCGTTTTCGACTAGTACTGAACAGTATCGGTCAGTATCGACCGGTATCGGTCGAAACTGACTGATACCGTTCAGTATCGGCCAAATACTGAAACTAACCATTGGTTTCGCCGTTTCGGTATCGTCAACTGCCAATACCGATACGATACGGCTGATACCTAATGGTATCGGCCGATACCTCAAACCCTGTTAAAAACATTGGCTTCAAATTTTATTTAATCGGATCATGCTGATGGAGAGAAGTCATTATTTGTTTTAAAACAAGGCTCCTTTTGAAGACTTGATTGCCAGTTATCACATTGCACCATATGATGCTATTAAGCATCTAAGGTTTCTATGTACTTAATTTGGGTTGCTGATGCTTACGGAATGTTCATACCAACATACAAGACTTACAGAATTTTTTATATTGTCGTATAAACCTTGAACTTCAAGATCACATGAAAGCCGTGCCTTCCAAGGAGAGCATATTTACGTGAAGGAAATTTTAATCTATTCCAAATTCAGGCTGAAGAAACTAAAGGTAGAGAGTTTTTTTCCCATGGGGGGGGGGGGGGACAACATGGAAACTCGATCTTCAACACGATCGGAATTGCTTCCTTTGTCATCATTCTTCTCCGCATTCTCAATGAAGTTAAGTCTGCATGCATGCTACAAAATATGACCCTTGTGTTCTCTAATTGTTGTCCAGCTAAACACGACTCTTCTATTACTGACTCTTCAATTACTGACATGACTCTTCAATTACCGTTGCCATGACTCGTAGGTTATTATACCTTACATCAAATTTTCGTGCTGTTCATGGCTCCCATGGAGTTGATTTTGCAACTTCTTCCAGTCTCAATCCATCTTTCAATCCTCCAAAATTTTTGGTGATGGTCAATAAACGTCCTTCTGAGAACCGGATGGTCAAGAGAGTGATATATTGTTTAAAGCAGCATCACAGTTTTTTTAATCTGTCAGTGAACCCAAGGTGCTGTTTTTGAAATCACAAACCACACGCTGGATTGTTCAGTGCATTCAGTAGGAGGCTTAGAGGATGAGATAAAAAAGTTTTGACGTAAGATTTAGATGTTTGTGAGTCTGAATTGATTTAATGTGATTGTCCTTAAGCTTTATCAGAGGTTTTTGGTGGCAACAAAGTTGATGGAGGCTTTGAAAGATGCAATTGACACCTAAATTTTGATAAGATGCGATGATGTCAATTCCCATGGCCCCTTCATTGTAAAGGGATAAGTACCTCCCCTTTATCGTTTTCTCATTTTTTGAAATCCAATCATTGTTTCATGGTTTGCTTATCAGTCAGCATATTAGAAAGTAAAGGAGAAATGAAAGTTGGATCCCTGAGCTTCTTTATCGTGCCTCAAAATCACTGAAATAATAATAATAATTAGGGGGCCAATGACAGTCGGTCATAATTTTCTGGTACAAGAGAACTGGGAAGCCTACAATTCTTTTCCATCTTATATGACAAAATACATGATACTAATTTTCATATCTAATCAAATTATACATTATATCCTTATCTCCATCATTCATAGATGTATATCACACGAAGTTCAAATCAAGTCTCAAATTCTAAGGAGTAACATCTAATGCTAGATGATGAACTACCCAAGAGGTTATCCTTTCATCAAATGCTTGATGATCTGGAACTTCTGGGATCTCCAAAACATCTTGCTACCTGGTACATAGACCACACAGATATAAAAGATTTTAGGTAAGCTTAATGCTCAGTACGTGAATGAATGAGGATAGGTACTATAACTTTGAAAACAAAATAGGAATATACCAACATGTTAGATCGACAATGATACTTTACATGAACCAAATAGAGATGGCATGGCTTCTAAAAATGCCTATGAAGTAAAACTAAGCATGCCATATTCCAATGTGATCAACACTTTATATCCCGGTTGAATTAGATTTCACCACTATAAACATGTGGTTAAGATGTCTTATCCAAGGCTTGAGCTGAACAAATACTCTTACAGAGGCGTTATATTATATTGAGATCCGATAAGGCTTGCTTGATTTCAATACACACATATATAATTGACCAAAAGTATACATATGCATATGTAAAATATAACCATGAAAATTTCAATAAAAATAGTGCCAACAAGCATATTAATATCCAATAGCCAACAACATTACATGCGTATGCATCTTGACCTATTTTTGGTGAAAATGACAATCATGCTCATATAGCATACATTTAATGTCAATAGATGTACACATTTTTCATGAAATAATCATAATATACGATGCATATGTTCCCCATCTATGTAGCACATATACTTCTACCATTAAGCTGTACCTGTATTGGACACGTCGACACATGTACTGTGCATTAATAATTCATTGGACACTCTTCTGACATGTGTACTATAGTTTACAAATGTGTTAATTACGTCTATATTATCTAGTCTATAACACATTGTGAAAACATTGGAGACGTGTACATGACTCATACACTCCTTTACATACCTTATTCTTATATGTATGAAATGTTTATTTAATTGTACTTTTTATATGAATGATTAAGTGGAAAAAGTTGTAATATAAAGCTAAGATTATTTGAAGTATGTTTCGATAAAAAATCAAGATACATTTTTTGATAATAAAGAAAAAAGATACATCAAGCTACCCTATAAGAAGCTAAAGAGCCAAGGGTTAATCCTTGTCTGAAATCATAAAAATCATAAAAATATGTGATTGGTTATAATCATCGCATGTATTATACAACAATGAATGTCTATGTACCTTTGGATGTATGGAAACGTGAAATGTATATATGCATACCATGTGCACTCATGTTTATACATGTTTAATATCTTGTTGTTGTGTCCACATATCCTACATTTAAAGGAATTGTTGTCCTCAACATGTCTGTATCTATCCCAAATTCGTATTCATATCATGTCCATGCTTCATCACATCTGTATCACATGTCCATGCCTCATTGCGTATGTATCTCATATTCATATCTCTGCTTCCTTGAACTTATTTAAATATCTCTAAATTTTTTTTTGTTTGATATCATCTTTTAATTTTTTTGCTTGTTGTGTGTATGCATATATAATAATATAAGATATTTTATATAGTCATGTCCCCATACCCTAGCTTCTACAAATTGTTGTGTCCGTATCAGTACATGTACACATGTACTTGTGTCTATGATGCCTAAACCCCCCTAAATCAAAACACATATATCGATCAACATGAACAATACCAATTTGGCACTCATATTTTAAACAATCATAAAACACGAACTACGAAACATGTATATATCACTTACAGAGTAATCTTGGCATGTATATGACAAGTAGTCATGAAAATGCATAAACTACACAGCATGCATTCATATTTATAAAGTAATTTTGATTCCAACTCTTATGCGTGTTCCCAAAGCAGGGGAATAACTCTTTTCAAAAGCTATTTTATGATAATTTTCTTCGCTTGTAAAGACACCTTTCTTCCTCTTCCTTATTGCTCCCACTCTAATTCTTAGCTTGCATGGATGAAGAAAAACCCCGGGCCCTATTATAGAAATTAGAAACTTAGGCCTAAAGTTTACGCTTTGAAATCTAGATAGAAAAGATGAAAACTAGAAATATCTATAGCTAGTATATGCTTATTCAAGAAGCTTGAAACTTAGAAAATATTTTTTTACTAGAATATCTTAAACCTAGAAGCATATTCAACAATCTTTAAAAATCATAGAAATGTCTTAAACCTACAAGCTTGTCCATGAAACATGAAACCCAAAAAATACGTTCAACATGCCCTTAAAACTTTGTAACTTCCCCCTGAATCTTCAAATCTGGAGATGTCTCAAAAACATTTGAAACCTGGAAGCTTCTCTAAGAAACTTTGGAAGCTGATGGCTTCTTCAAGAAGCCTGGCAACTAAGAGGCTTGCCCAAGAAGCTTTGCAATGCTAGAAGCTTCTCCAATAAGCTATAGCTTTCTAGAAACTAAAAACTTCTCCAGAAAGCTCAAAACTGTTTCCTTAAACTTTTCAAACCTGCGCCTTCATAAAAGATGGAAGCTTAGAAGCATTTCAAGCAACCTTGAAAACCTTAGAAGTATCTCTTAAGCTTAATCTTTAGCTTTTGTTGGCCTAGTCAATTAGAATAAAAAACATATTATTGTAGTGTGTTTATATATATATATATATATATATATATATATATATATATATATATATATATATAAGAATAATGGCTATCATACGCCATATGAGATATGCTCTCATACGCCCTCTCACATAAAGCAACCAAGTACAACCAAGTACAAGCCCATGTGGGCTTGTACTTGGTTGCTTTATGTGAGAGGGCGTATGAGAGCATATCTCATATGGCGTATGATACCCATTAATCCATATATATATATATATATATATATATATATATATATATATATATATATATATATATATATATATATATATATATTTATATTGAGCATGTTTTGATTTGGGTTAACAGTATTAGTGAGTATTACATTCTCTTGATATTGAGTTTGTTCCAACTTTGGATTGCAAGTTCACAAGAGTCGAACGTTCAAGGCCTTCAAAAGAGAAGTTTGAACCGAAAAAGATTTCTAACCCTGTTGGATTGACAAAACCATGGAAATTGAGGCAACATAGAAGGGTACAGAGGGGGTAACCAGAAGATTTGGACCTCAGCACAAAACAGTAACACATTCATCAATATCTTTCCACCATTTTAGTGAAAGTTAAACTTTTTCATGAACTTCCAATGACTTTGGATTTTGTAATCGACTCCCAATTATAGATGACGTTTCAATTACTAAGTACATACTATAACACAATAAGAATGACTTCAGAGGTTCTATAACAGCCATACTTAGTACTAATCTTACCCCTCAGACCCGATAATTACTTTTGAAATCTAGCCATTCTATGTTAAGTGTTTTATGTCTTTGTTAGTTTACGTCAAGTGGTTCATTCTTAATTCTTACTGTATAATTAACAGAATAATCCAATTTCGTAGATAATGGAGAAATGCAAATAAAACACATATTGCAAATACTGTCATCCGTTATTCAATGGATTGAACCTGCGGATGCTGTTATATCAGCAATCATATCTGGAAGTAGTGAAAGGTATCCCTTGAACTTAATTATTATTGGTATAGATTGCTTGTGGATTATACTTCTTATGCTGCCTTTTATCATTTTGTTTTCAGTGAGTTAGTTGATGGTTGCCACGTATTGCTTTCTGTTGCTACACTGACCAATGCCTCCCTCTTTGACAATCTACTAAGGTCTTTCAGGTTGGTTGCTAGCATTCTGTTGATTTTGTGTTTAGTGCGGCTTCAGTTGATGGTAGACTTAGTGGAAGCTTTATGCAAAAAAACTTGGGTTGTTGGTTTGAGCTTGCAAAATTTGTCAAGCAAACTTAATGGAGGGGAATGTGTTTATATCTGCAATGACAACAGGCTGGTTGATTTCAAATATAAAGCACCAGCTTGGTTTTTTTCCTTATCAAAACTGTTCTTATTATAATCGCTGTAACATGAAGGAAAGCCTTTATTACATTTGCTGTGATTTGAACTATTTTAGGTAATTTAGCTTGGGGAATTCAGAGTAAGGGTAAGGATTGATAGTTATTTGATTTCGGGCTGCTTTTTCTGATTTCTTTTCTTTTCTGAATTTTCAGACCTTATGGTATGCTTCACTTCTTGTCTGTCTTGACATGTGAGGTTGTAAAAGCTGATGTAGCAAGAAATGATGAAGAGGAAACATGGACTTCAGAGGCTCTGGATATTTTACTGGAGACATGGAGTGTCATTCTGGGGGTATGTCTAGAACTTTTGCTGTCTGGAACTTTTGCGTCTATGTTGACTGTATTATGTATCATTGTTTGAAGAAGCGGCCTGGGTGTTCATCTTGGTAGAGGCGGCCCCAGGCCGTCTCCATCGGCATAAGGTGTTGTGAGCAAAATTACCTTGACACCCGACTCACTTCCATATAAAGGGATTAGGGCTCGAGCCTTGATCTTCAACCCTCTTTTGGTCTTTCCCCTCTTCCTCTCCACACAATATGGTAATGACAGAGCAGGGATGAAGGAATGGTGAAAGCCGGAGAGGCCAAGGGTGGTGCCGAGGTGGCGAGCAAAATTTTAGCTCCTCCCTCTCCCTCCCTCCCTCCCTCTCCCTCTCCCTCTCCCTCTCTCTCTCTCTCTCTCTCTCCCCCCCCTCCCTCTCCCCACCCCTCCCCTCCCAAAAAAAAATTCAGAAACGCCTTGGTGGTGATTGAGGTGGCGAGGCGCTAGCTCTGGTGCCAGCGGCGCCTGACACTTTTTATGATTTTATGATGTAAATGATCTTTCCTTTCATGCTCCTTGATTAGTGATCATGTGTAAGTGATTCTTTTTTCCCCATGTAGTTGATCTGCCTTCATCATTCATCATTCATCATTATCATCATTTTTAATCTGATTGATTTCCCAGCAAGATGGGGCAGGCAATGACGTAAATTCCGGAATACTAACCTTTTCAGATTTTCTACCCGTTGTTACCTTGCATGTGATACCAAATTTATGCCAAACGAACTATTAGCAAGCATTTCTACTCCGTAAGATTGGGGCAACCAGTGTTGGTTTGGTCAATCTAGTGCTACCAGATTCATGGTGCACTTTGGTTTGTGCTAGGAGCAAGGGGATCAGGATGCTACTTTGGATGGTATGTTGTATCATGGGGTTAGACGGAATCAGAACGATTTTTTGGGGTTGAACAATATGACGTGTTCTCTTAAACCTTTCTAGTATTTTTCATGTATTATTGTTGTGCTTGTTTATGACAAGAGATGTGCATATAGATGTGAAGTTATGTAAAATTTGAGTATTACATCAATAGGAATGTTCATCTTTTATAAATCAAACGATAAGATAATATTTATTCAAAAAGTAAGCAGGGTAACAATTCTAATTATATTACACCGTAAAAATAGGTAAATTCAAGTACTAAACTTTTAACTTCAAACCTGTACAGCGCATCTCAAAATTGCTGATGTATATATTTTTTTAAAAACTTTATAATATAGAAAAACATATCAAAGATTGAAAAATCTCAGGTATTAAATTTTATTTTTTGGTTGAGAGTTTTGGAAATCCTCATTGGCAGTGCACCCCAAATCAGATGCAAAGACTGGATCACGTTTCAACGGTGGTCAGCAATTTAGGTCAAGGCTTGAGGTCACAGTCTCAATCTTTCGAAAAGTTAGGTTTTGGTATCGGTTTCGCCCGTTTTAGTGGTTTCGAAAGGTAGTTTTGTTTCGTCCGTATCGGTATTTTTAAATACTTGTGTACTCACATTAATCAATAATTAGAAATAAATTTGCACTTATTGCTACTCACATTACACATTTCGCTAAACATATTGCATTTATTTACAAGTTTGCCTAACTTTTTGAACTAGCTGCTACTCACATCACACTTTTTGCTAAGCATATTGCATTTACTTACAAGTTTGCCATTAAAATTGTAAAGATAATGGCAAACTTGTAAATAAATAAACTATGTTTAGCCAAATGTGTAAGGTGAGTAGCAGCCATTAGTCCCACTACAAGAAGTTGTGAGAAGCTTCATGGGCTTTCTCCGACTCTCTCGTCCTTCAATCGATCAACAACGGGCGCTCTCTCTCCATTGACTCCTCTCAATCAACGCCGGGAGGCTCTCTACACTCGTTCAATCGATAAAAATGGGTGCTCTCTCCCCCCCTCAACTCCTCTCGCATGCGGGCTCTCTCTATATCCCTGATAGGAACCAAGAAAAAGAATAAAAAGGGATGATCACCCTCCCAAGACGCTAATTAAAGAGGACGTCCGGAATCTCCCGAAGAAGAGGGATAATATCACATCTACAAACAATTTTCTCTCAAAATAAACATAGTCACTCCTCTTTTGATCTCCTCCCTTTATTTATAATAAAACTCCTAATTAGGTATTTAGTCAAAAGGACTAAATCACCCTCCCTATTTAAAATATTGCCAAATAAAGTCATAATATTATTCTCCCATTAAATGGCACGATTCTCGCATTAAATCGTTTCCAAATGAGATCACGTCCACGTTCGATGCACCGTCCGCATTCGTCGCACCCCAAACGCATCATTACTCCGCCTCCAAAGAACCACCTTGTTCTCAAGGCGGTGCATGGAGTGCGTGAGATACTCATCTCCAACTGATGGTGCTCCATTCTCCTGGATCAAAAGGACATCCAAGGTCTTCATCATATTCCACGAAACCCGGAAAAAAGCTATAACAATCGTCAAAGTTCCTTGTGGATTCATCACGGCATGAAACTAAGCGCAAGACCCGAATGAGCCTACTGTGTATCTCTGAAGCTCTGCGAGGCTCCTGGTTACCAGGACAGGGCCTGCGGGGGCCCTGCAGCGCAGGCGAGGGGCCCTGTAGGCCCTGCAGAGGGACTACAGGGCCTTGGAGACCTGTGAGGGGGCCGCTGCTCCCTTCCGTTTCCTTACTATGGTCGGGATGTCTTGGATCTTCGTCGGAGTCATCAGCTGTGTTCAGATCTGAAGCTGGATCTTCTTTTTCTTGGACATTCTTCTCCAAAGAGATAATTTTACCATTGTCCCTTTCCAAAGCTGGCACCTTTTGTTCCGCATCTATTCTGTTTGTTCAGATTTGATGTCGTGTCGCCCTTCGAATAGGTCTCCTCAGAAAAAAGTCCCATAAAATTTCATCATCTCCAAGTCAGCAGCTTCATAAAAAACCAAGTGCTCTATAAGCTTGTTCTCTATAAAGAAAAACTAATATTTTTTGGATCAAAAGTTAAGATCACTGAACCTAATGCAATGTAACTTTTGATAGCATTCAGTCACCAGATAACAACCCATCAATTTAAATAGACATTGTAAATGTCGAGTTCCACCCTTAGATGTGGGAATATTGTTGAAATGAGTTTTTGTGAGAACATAATTAGACGTCTCCTGAAATTTTTCATATCGATAAAGCATGTTTCTTTCTTGTCGCAGCACATCATCTCTTTGAAGCATTTCATCAAATACAGGGTGATCTTCCATCTTCTCCGCAGAATTGTTGTGTTCTGATACCAAATTGATAGGAACCAGGAAAAAGATCTGATTTTTATTAATAAAAACTGAAATAAAAAAATACCTTGATCACAGTTAAAGGGACGATCACCCTTCCAAGACGCTAATTAAAGAGGACGTTCGCACTCTCCCGAAGAAGAGGAATAATCTCACATTTACAATCAATTTTCTCTCAAAATAAATATAATCCATCCTCTCTAGATCTCCCCCTTTATTTATAAATAAACTCCTAATAATTAGGTATTTAGTCAAAATGACTAAATCACCATCCCTAGTTAAACTATTGCCAAATAAAGTCCAAATATTATTCTCCTATTAAATGCCACGATTCTCGTATTAAATCGTTTCCAAATGAGATCACGTCCACGTTCAATGCACCGTCCGCATTCGTCGCACCGTCTGCATTTGTCGAATGCACCGTCCGCATTTGTTGCACCCTAATCGCATCAATCTCCTTCAATCAATCAAATCTAGGAACACACTCCCCCCTCGACTCCTCTCAATTGACGACGCAGTCGGAGACGAAGAAGCGCCGCAGCTCTCTAACTCAATGAAGACGTAGGCCATGGGGGGATTCTCCAACTCATCGACGATGGCGACGGCGACGACGACGACGAACTTTGTAAGAAATTATTTGAGTTTAATTTTTTGAATTTAGTTTGATATTTGATATTTTAATTTTCTTGTGGGTTTCGAGCGGAACGGTGCCGTTCTGCGAAATCGGGTTTATATGACCACCGAAACGAAGTGGCCGAAACCCTACGGTGTCGACTGATACCTAAAATCATGATTTGGGTAATATTGGGTCAACCTTATTGTATGTAGAGTTTTAAGCTTTTCCAGACTAGGAAACCCATTCCCTTATACTTAAAGAGGGTCTTGACGAATATGCAATGTGAGAGATTGGCAATGCACCTCGTGTCATGATAAGAGATAGAATATCATTCCTTTCGTTCTGCGGATGTAGATGACTGTGGCATTATAACCGACTAAAGCAGCTTCATCCGAGACTTTTCAAACCAGGGACTAGCTTTAACTAATCTTCTACAAGGACATTTGTCTTAATGTTTGAGAACTCGCTTTTGGTATTGATTTTGGACACCTTTTCGACAATGTTCGACGTCTCGTTTGGAGTTTTGGTTTTGGTTTCAGTTGTAGTGGGTTAAAATTAATGGTCCAAGTGTTGATAACCACTATACATGTCATCTAAAGTTGTTTGCATATGTAATGCATAAAGATCATTATACATAAACATCTATGGTACATGTGGTTAATCAAGAGAATTCACTTTATAGTATTTAACCAATTAACCCAAATTATAATCCAAACTAAAAGTAAAGAAATTGGTTAAGGGTAAATTAAGACTCTAATCAAAGTGCTATAAAAAATATAGCAAGCTATGATAGATTAAGATTTATGGATTTTGCGTAGTAATTGAAATCGGAGGAACATGATATTGTAGATGAATAGAGATGTTAGATTTCCACTTTGTCGTCTTCTTTTTTGATTTTTAAGGTTTCGGCACATACTGAAATGGGCTGAAATGGATCAAAACTGGCCGATGCCAACCATGTTCCTTCTGAAAACTTGCGAAACCAAAACTATACATCAGTTTTGGACAGGTCTAAGCAAAACCTAGACAAAAATAGGTGAAACCGAGACGGAACAGGCAAAATTGTTAGTGGTTTTGCCCTAGGCCAAATATTTGGACCTTTATGTTGTGTCATTTTCATTTATAAAATGTTTCTCTTATTGTTATTATTATATTGCTGGCATGTTTCTTTATAATTATATTTGAATAGATTTTTTATGTTATTCTAAGCATTCCTAGTCATTCATCGTTAAAGGTTTAATAATGAATTAAGACTAGTATGAGTTTGGTTGATAATTATGAGATAATTATATGTATGGTGCTACAAATCAAACTTATATGTACTTGTTGGAGAACATGTACTGGATAGACTCGTTATGAGGTCATTACATGGATTAGTGTCATAAATGATTCCATAATAGTTATGCCATAAAATCCTTGGACCTGAGATCATCACAGATTCCTACATAAGGAACATTATGTTGACATAACCAAACGTTATATTTAATCAGATAATCATAAAGGTTATGATTGAACATAATGTGAATTATGCAGAGGAAAGCGAATGAACAAGATGGAATTTGTCCCTCTCCTATGAGAGAGATATCTAATGGGGTCCCTCGATAAGTAGGACTGAGAAATGCATGGCTGTGCTCAAATGAATGTCATTTGATATTATCAGTCTACTTAGAAAGCGAGAAATTAAATGTTTGAACAATATAAGTATGACACTGCCCATGACTTTTGTTCAAATAAGATATCTTGTGACAAAAGGATTATGACATGTTGTATTGGTTAGGTTAATATCGGACTACCGATATTCATATTAATTGAGTAGTCATAATGTCTTGCTAGAGACCAATTATGACTTGTGTGCTTCTAATGAGATTAGGCCCACTGCCAATTTAATACGAGCCTATTGGGTCGCACACAAAGAGCCTAATGGATAGAATAGGGTTTAAACATGATTTCGAATTTGATTTGAAATTCGTAATAAGGCAAAATATCTTAACTGTCAGATATTGTATCTCGTTAAGATATTATCCCTAAGATATCGTCACATAACTGAAATATGTTAATGGGTTAACGTGTGATTCTTATCTCTAAGATAGCGTCGCGTAACTGAAATGTGTTAATGGGTTAACGTGAGATTCTATATAAGATATAGAACCAAGATTTTCAGTTTTTACGTTTTTCAATCTATTTCCTCCGTTTTTGAGAAAAACAAAGAGCGAGAGAACCCTAGTTGCGTTGAAGGAGCTAGCACCCTCGCAATTCCTGTTCGTGACGTTCGCGTGAATTGAGGGTGGTCGTTCGTAGAGCAGCTGTAGTCCGACACATTCAGATCGTCACAAAGGCTAGTAAGCTATTCGAATCAATTAGAAACGCATGGATCTTGGTAGGTTTCTATTTTCCGCTGCGTATAAACTAGTTATGCATGATAGAAAGTTAGAAACCCTAACAAAAATGCCATTCCTTTATGTGTCTCTGAAGAGGGAGATGCCGGTGACATGATGGAGATCACAACATTTGGCATTTAGATCCTTGTAAATCGAGATGCATGCTATTAAATGACAGTTTTTCTCTTTTCTTTCTGTAATCAGATTAATTTCATGAACGTTGCAGGAATTGTCTATTACATGCTTAATTAATCATGCTTTGTGCTTGTACCTTTGTTTCTGTTCTGGAAATATCTTGTTTATTTGTTGTCAATAGCATATTGCAATATGTCTGCAGCGACAGGATGCTGACAAGAACTCATTCTCAGCAGAAGGAGTTGCCTCTGTGGCCAAATTATTCAATACTATCGTGGAGTCTCTTTTGCGTGGTATTCTTTACTCACTGTATATATGTTAGATACTGGACTACCATTGCTAAACATTTGAGCGGGCTTTAATGCACCACATGCTAGGTGGAAAAAGAACTGGCCTTTTGTTTGTTAAATGAAAATGAAACATAAAATGAAGATGGGAAAAAAAATGAAAAACCTCGCATGCGCATACACACGTCTTCTTTCTCACCCTTGTACACCCATCTCTTTTCTCTCCCTCTTTCATCCCCTTTCCACACACCAACATCCAACATCCAACATCCACCCGTACTTGCCACCACTGAATTTCTTCACATTCATTGTTTAAGAAAAAGGAGGTCATATGATGAAAGTAACTCAGCCTGCTAGTAAATAATACAATAGATAGATATGTCTTCAGTGAACAGGTCTAGACACACACAACCCAACATTAGATCATTTTCTTAGTAGATTGCATTGTTAGTATATTCCTTTAACATATGGCTTCAATGGTTCTGTCATATAGTTGCTGCTGAATCAGCATTCGATGATGACAATGATTCAGAGCACTTCGTGGCGTCTGTATCAAGTATGTTCAATTTTTTCTACATCCATATTGCATTTTTTGCATTGATATTTTTTATAGTTCTGAATTTCTTCCCATTCCTTGTTCTAGAAAGGGATGAAAGGCTTGGTTCATATGCTCTTATTGCACGGGGAGCTGCTGACATTTCTATTCCTTTCCTTACAAGGCAGTTTGTTGAAAGATTTTCTATTCTTAACCAGGTCAGACTTTTTTAGTTTTCTTGTCTTGGATACAGTGGTTTAGATATATTTTCTTGTACAATGCAATTGTGTGTTTCCGTTCCTTGGAAAATAACCTTTTTTAAATAAATGAAGCTATATTTGCATTGTTTGCATTTGCTTTTAGTCAAGTGAGAATTTTTCTGTTTTATTTTCTATTCTCAGAGATGATCACTTTCTTGGAAATTTGTCCTGTTAGGAGTCTAATAAATTTTTGCTTCAATGAAATGCATCAAAGGAAGTTTAATCGAGTTATTAGCAGAAGATTGTAAAACGTGACCTCTTAGATTCCCGACGTGTCAAAAAGTGACCTCTTAGATTCAGGACATGTCAAACACACAAGTATTCCTCTTCCAGCTCTGGCTCCTCTTTGACCAAGACACATATACACTTTTATTTGATCCGCCCCACCCATCTCCCAACCATCACCATCAAAATAAATAAATAAATAAGACAAAACAAAACAATAAATCAACTAAATAAACAGATAACCAAACACAGCACCACACCCCCATCCGCACGGAATAGAAATTGTCCTCAGTGTTAGGATCCTTAGATTTATCACTCTAGCATAAGCACCTCCTATGATCATCCTCGCACGTCTAGTCATTTCCATGTTGTGGACTTCACCAAATTTCCCTAGCCACCACGAGTTAATTATACCAATGTTATGAGGTTACAGAATCAATGACATCTATAGAGTAAAATTTCTTCATTAAAGCTTGATTGTATCCCTAGTGTTATGTTGCAGAGATATGACTACCCCCAGATACAGAATCAATGACATCTATAGAGTAAAATTTCTTCATCAAAGCTTGATTGTATCCCTAGTGTTATGTTGCAGAGATATGACTACCCCCAGATAAAGATGACATTCAACATACAGTATATTCTTTAAAATACGCTGGACCTCTTTGGCATAATATGGCTTATACATGGTAAAACAAATCTTACTACTTTTGTGCATCCAACCTAAATTTTTTCTGTGGTTTGCAATTTTGCAAATTTGGAGGAAATTGATAGCCCTAAGGCTCTGTTTGGCAACTGGATAAAACAAGGATTAGGAGGGATTAACCTGGGCTTATATTGCCAAACAAACTTTTGAATGATGGGTTTAAATATTCTGGGTTAAGAGATTAGGATTTTAAACCGTGTTAATCGAGGGTTTAATAATTTGTGGCCCAGGTCTGTCACTACATGCTTGGATTAGAAATATCATAAAAGGGACAAACGATAATCAGATTTGTCTGTTGGAAAGCGACCTAAACTCTTCTAATGTTGCCAAACACTGTGCATTAAATAAATTTCACAAACCTGCAATCCAAATGCTAGAACTGAATAAAATTAATTTTAAGTTGGATGAAGACTTTTACTTCTTACTAATCCGGATTTGCTTTGGCCTCAAACCATTGCCAAATGGCACATAAGAGTCTAGAATTACATGTGATTCTAGGTATTCAAATCTGAGAGAACACTTACATCTCAGTACAAATTTGCATTCTCAATAGTTTTCCAATTTGCTTTCACAGCCATAGGAATTATATATGAGGTTCAGCTTCCTTATGACGAGCCTTTGTAAGTCAGGAGTGGTTGCACCGAACGAATTTCACCAAAAGAGGGATATGAATTATTTTAAAAACTGCCATCTATGCTCATTGTTTTATCTAAAAGATTGTTATATCATCAAACTTTTCTAACTCTTAACTTGTGTCTTTTACCTGGAGATTTCTTTTTGCATCTAATGCAATTTGAAGGCTAAAGAGACCACTGGGTTTCCTATAGTAGACTTATGCCTATAGGTAGACTATATGCACCATTTTCTGATGTCATAGAGACTGGTACAGCCTCTTCATTCCCTTAAATGTTGGGTGATCATAAGGTAATATCTAAGTATCTGACATTGGGTTCGTTCAACTGAATTTCCCACTTTTAGTTGATAATCTCAATTGTATCCTTAATTCTTCCTTTTTGAAATCCCCTATAATTGCCTTTGGGCTTTATGCTTGTGTCATAAGAATCTTTGGTTGCGAGCTTCATTTCAATGTATACATACTTTTAACACGAGCCAAAGAACCTGCTAGAGAATACACGGAAAAAAGTTTCAAAGAGAAAATTACAGTGAGAATTTTCTCATTTGCTCATCCTTTTTGCACTTTCTCATGTCACTATTCTTCAATTGTCATGAGACACGAACATGTTCCGCAAGTTAGTCTTTCTGGTGATGTATACTTAAAATATGGTGGATATGACA
The DNA here is from genome assembly GCA_030789695.1 of Scilla litardierei. NCBI lineage: Eukaryota > Viridiplantae > Streptophyta > Magnoliopsida > Asparagales > Asparagaceae > Scilla > Scilla litardierei. The sequence continues at coordinate 3,553,575 of CM061138.1, read as the reverse complement.
TGTCAAATCTAGTAATGGCCATCCTGTATGTATCCTTACAATTATTGCCTTGCCAATGTTCGTCATGAGAGTATACAAAAAGCATCACATATTGTAAATGAAAATGGGGGTTTTCAGCCTGTAATAAACGCTAAAATTTAAAAAAGTAAATTTAGAGTTTAGTGAAAACACATGTGATACTTCATCAACTATTCAAGCACAAATTTAAGATCTCTAGCTTTACTTGCCAGCTTAAGGTTGGAATGATGGTTTGTTATGAGACAACCATCTCCACAGTTTCTCAATTAAATGTTAAAAAAAAATCCTCACACACAGACTAAATTGTTCATCAATGAAACTTTAAAAGGGGTTAATTTTACTAAACCACTTAAGTGGCCCGTTTTCACTAAACCCTCCTAAATTTTTTATCATGATGCCGATCAAGCCATTATATTTTCCCAAAGTAATTGTTTTGCACATCATTGTAGCAACATCTTCCCCAGAATAAATCTAAAAATTTAGAGAAAGGGGCAAAACAAATAAATAAACAAGCATAATACAAATAATAATTTTTGGGTTCATGCACAAGGTTTTAGGAAAGATGCCCTTACAGAAAAGAAGGGCAAAACTATCAATTTGGAAAAAAAGTCCATGGGGTTAGTTATTTAACGTCTTAGGGGGCTTTGTGAGAAAAAAACTCAAAGGTGTTTAGTGATAATGGGCCAAATCTGGGGGGGTTTAGTGAAATTAACCGAAAAACATGGTCCAACTGAAGAACTTCTGAGGAAGTTGATGGGACTCCGATACTTCTCGTATTTCCACCCTTCAGACACTAAGAGGCACCCTTTAAAAGCCCACATCATCTCATTTGATGCGAGTAAATCCTCTTTGCACTTACACTCTTATTAATGAACAAGTACAGGCAACTAATGGTAAGGGGGGAAGTGTGTCCCAAAGTTCCCCATTCACTCACGATATCCTTATGAAGGTTACCAAGAAAGTGACATTTAATGAAATACTAGCATGATATGGAAACATGCAATGTCTTGCGGTACACAACTGATTGCATCAATGTGATGTGACTTTGGAATGCTCATGTGCACTTTCACTGCCTAACACTTTTGGCCAACATCAGCATCGAATGTAAAGTATTTAAAAGCATTCATGGACCCGCCTCTATGTTCATGCTCTACCGACGACACCATGCACAGTGCTTTCCATCAATTACTAGAAAGACAATAAATGAGCAGAAATAGAAGTTTTGGTCCCTTTGACATGATTCTTTCCCACGAACCTCTTGTGGTCTGTCTTTGTTCTCTGATGTCAATCTTTGTTTTTCCTTTTCATCATTACCCTTTTTAGTTTTTAGTACTCCACGACTCGTGACTTAGTTGCTGCTTGCTTCCTTGGTGTTGTTTAAGCATTTTTTGGGCAAGTTAACACATTTTTACTGTCCTGGTCATAAATATCCCTTGGCTGTGTAGTGCCATCATCCATTTGAATTGCATAATGTAGAGATTTGTGCTTATTTCTGTTGTCCTTATTTCTATTGTCCTTGACTCCTCAGATAGTGTTCTTCCATGTATATGGACTTCTCATCTAGATTACTCAGCCAATGACATATATGTCAATTATCAATCCAACATCACACAAAGATTTAATAAATCACATTATCTTTGCTATTTTCAAATCTTCTCACAAATTACGAATCACAACACTCGTTGTCACATTGACATTTCACTATTTGAATAAAGTCTGTGTGCAATAACTATCAATTGAACTAATAAAATTCTAAGAAATCACATTAATTTATTGATGGCCCCATAATCTGTCTATTGTCTTTTTGACAGTACCTATGGAGCCATGGTTCCAAAAACATGAAAGAGACATGCCTACATGAATGTTATCAGCTTGCATTGTTCCAAATGTTGAATAGTAGTCCCACTTGTGGCCTGGTTTTCTTCACTATAATCGTTACCAGTCCTTCATAATTGTTAGAAGTCGAAGCGGGTGCTTTAGCCCATGTACGTTTGCTAAAGAGCTCATTTTGTGTAAACCATTTCCTGCATAAATGGATTTATCCATTTACCTGGTAACCACTTCAAATTCAGAACCACTTTGTAATGATAATGTGCACCCATCACCACAACTTTTTATTGCAATTAATTCACTTTCCCCAGAGGAGCAATAGTATTCCCTTTGATTATGGTGCTGAATTTTGGATAATTATAATCACTATGCATGATCAACTTCCAAGAATATTCAGGTTGATAACTACAAATATGTTGATGTTATAAATTGTTATCAATCATTATAAGCAACATTAATATTTTTACTTTACTTTTATTTTTATGAATTCTTATATGCATGTATACTAGAAAATACCCGTTACCATAGGGCACGTGTCCCAACCCCCATGTCGCGGGTTCCACCTGGCCGTGGGTCTTTATCTTGGTGCGGCCTTAGGTGCATGCGTTTTTGTGAGAAGGATGTGTCTATGTGAGGGTGTGGCTTTAGGTGCATATGTTTTTAGGAGGGAGGTGTGACCCACACGCTGATGTGGCCAAATCCTGGCCACTCTTCTATCTACCCTTTGTCCCAATGAACATATTCCTCTCTTTCTTTATAATAGATAAGCAAGATTTGAAATATTAGTCGAGCCGATAATGAGATGTATTATATTGGGTTTCAAGCATATATACACCATCCATCCAATACCATTGTATTAATAACGATTAATATAATAGGAGGTTTAGAGTTTAAAGTACTAAAATTTGAATTTTACTCGAATCTGACATCAAGTTTAAGATAAGGCAACCAATATCTGGAACCCATACTTCCAATATAACCGATACCAATAATATAAATTGCAGAGCATTACAAAGATTGAAATCTAGATTCAACCCTTCTGTATAAATAAATTGTGCATATAGTTATTAATTTATTTATTTTAGTGCATGTCTTGTTTTTGATGCAATTAATTGTTTTATCGCTCGGTGGCGCACCTACATGCTGTTCTATGTTTTGCTATTTAAAATATTCACAAGAAGACAAAATAAGCAATAGAGCAGACCACCAAGCCGAGAGTGAAGAAGAAAAGAAGCAAGAACAATAATAGCAAAGTGGCAACACAAACCGTCACGCCTCGCTTCCCAAAATGTTTAAGAGAAACAAAAGGTGATAAGCCAGTGCACATTTAGTCTTATTAAGATTTCTCTTTTTTCAGCCTAAATACGAACGCGTCGGGATAAAATTTAAGGTTCGTCTATTTCTAATTAATAATGAGCAACAATGAGATGACATATATAGTTCTATGATATATATATATATATATGAAAATAATGTGTATCATATGACAATGGAGGCTTAGCCTCATATACCAAGACACAAAAAAGTGGGCGGTACAACACATACATGCCCATGTGGGGCTTGTACTTACCCACTTTTGTGTCTTGGTATATGAGACTAAGCCTCCATTGTCATATGATACCCATATATATGTATGTATGTATGTATGTATATACATATGTATGTATGTATATACATATGTATGTATGTATATACATATGTATATATATGGATAAACTGCCACACCCTCACATAGAACTAAATATATATATGTATGTATATAATACCGAAGAGCGAAGTAAGCAGGCATGGAGAGGAGTCCAAGCTTGCTGAATGATCCTAGTAGAGTAACCTGATGAATATTTCTTAAGGAAATAAACAAAGAATATTCATCAGTTAGTAGGCTTTGTAAGTTCCTATATAAAACAATACTAGAACACAAGATGAAATAAAACATGAAATGAAATACATCATGTATGAATGAGCATATATAATATAGTATGATAGTGGCAGTAAAGCATAGACATAACAATGATAAGTGATAGTGATGTATTCAAGTGATGTATTCAATGTCTGTATCAAGTGATGGTAAACATGTACTGTCCTTAATATGGTGCTCAGAGGGTATAATATGCAGCGTTAAACTTGAACCATCCTAACCATGTTATAAATTTCAATTAATCAATAAGCTAATCAAAGAAATAAAGTACATGTTATTGTAATGGATTATCTGGAGGCCAATATGAATATGAGAGAGGGATTCCAGAAGTGATCCCAATGGATTTAAAAGGTAGCTCCTATGGATTCAAGATGTGACCCAATGGACTTAAGAGGTGGCTCCTATGGATTCAAGAAGGGGCTTTCGTATCATGTGATATTTTATTTCGTATAGTACTTAGCTCCATGTGGCATCTTGTTCCACCCTTAGCTCCATGTGTCTCTTATTTCCTGATACTCATCAGAATATCAAATGCTCGAAGGCCAATAGCATAGATATGTACACTCAAGCCAACATGATAAGCTTACTGATCAATCAATAAAGTGGTACAAAACATGTCAACGTCTATCGGTACCAGTTTATCCATGTCAACGTATAAAATACAACCAATTATAATAAATAGATTCAGTCTAGTAATCGAGAACCGTATTAGGTACAATATCAGGTGCAATAATCGATAACATTATCAGATTCAATATGAAGAACATATAATCTAGTATAATGAATATCATTCATATCTGGATGTTAGCAGTGACTATGTTTAATAGTGAACATGTATAGTGAACATCATCACGTAGAACATCATAAAATCAATATCATGTCAAAGAAGGCAACTTTGAATAATTTGAGTAATTGTACGTCAGGAAGTAAATATAACCGCTTATAGTTATTGAGGTATAATCATGGCCTCAATGTCAAATATGATTAGGCATATGCATAGAGTTTTATTTTGTGGATTTTACACTATACATGTCATGTGTTGAGAGTAGCCCAAAAAGCAATATCATGGTATCAATCTCTGTAGCCATAAATTAAGCTTATATCACAAGGGATAGTAATCATAATATCTATGTCAATCCGAGAATTATATAGTATCCAAGTGAATGAAACCAATCGATCAATGTATTATATAGACAATGACATCATTCTAGTATGACCTAAAACTCGACTACAAGATTAAGCTGGGATCAATTTTAAATTATAATCATCTATGTACGCTTAGTCATGCCCCATAATTAATTTAATATATATCCAATTTAGTTTTTATATCAATGTTTTTTAGAATAATGTCTTCATAGAAAAATCAGTTTTTTGTCCTTAATCCTCACATAATAAAATCAAATGTCAACCAATCTCATAATGTGGCTAAAGTCCACATGGCTTTGAGATAACATGGGAAAAATCATCTACAAAGCTGCAGTCAGGTCCAAGACCAAGTCAACATAACAAAAAAAGACATGCATCATTAGAGGAAGGTCGCAAGCTTAACAGAGGCCTAAAGTGTTACAACAAAGGCCCAACAATTGGAACATGCAACAATAGCAAACAAAGGCCCACACACAACAGAATGGGGCCGCATCCAGTGAAACAGAGCAACAAATAGAACTGAGAATGGCAACAAAACAAAGCTGCTGCACATGACAGAGCCAAGACCATGCATCAAGCAGAGTTGTTGCTCAGGTCAAAGCTGAGAAACATCAACAAGACATAAATAAGCATCAAGTAGCACTAGACATAGGACGATATCAAACATAAGTAGTAGCAGAGCAGCAGCTGCAGCACATGATACAAGAACAAGTGGCAAGCAGAGCCGTGACACAATGCAGACCCAAAACAAGCACCACCAGTTCAACTTGTTCGGCCAAAGGGAGTGCCCCTAAGAGCTCAGCAAACATCATGTCAGAAATGGATACCCCAAAAATCACGGTCACAAGGGTCGAACCCCAACTAAAATTTACATACCAACCCCAAAAAATAAATAATAAAAATGGTTGAGTTTATCAAGGCTGTAAAACGGTTTCAGGGGACTTGTTGCCGGAGTCGAGGAAAAACCGTCTATCACCGTCGGGGGCCGTCCTGCCTTGTCGACGCCTTGCAGTTGTGGTTGCTTTCACGAGGGGATCAAGCTCTTGCGAAGAGAGTGAGATCTTAAAAATGCATCTCGGTTAGGGTTATGGTTTAGAAATATTAGAAGGGAGTAGGACAGAAGAGATAGACGAGATAGACGTGGAAGGTAAGTGACGGTGTGGGCCTTGCCAACGATCCGCTGTCACTGTGACCTTGCAGCGGTGCATGCAGGATAGGGAGTTGTGGTCAAATGACGGGCGAAAAGAAAGAATAGAAAAGAAAAGAAAAAAGGAGAAGATGGGAGGGAGAGATTTGTGGGTTCAAATAATGGGTCTAGTTGGTTTTTAGTATGAAAATAGTTTTGGGTTTAAAGTGGGTTGCGGGTTAAAGGGGTTGAGATTAACATTAGTTCGGAAAAATTTGAAGAAAATATTTTATTGCTTGAAAAATATATTTTAAAAAAACATTTTAAAAATATTTGAAAAAATACAGAAAATCACCAAAAATCATGAAATTTTTTATTAATATTATAAAATATTGTATTGTTTGAAAAATTCATGAGAATAGGTTAGGGATATTACACTGACTGTATAAAATGAAGAAGAGCAACAGAAGAAGCAACAATAACAACTGCAAGAGTGGAGAGGCGGCAAAGTTTCCCCCTTTCAGAAGGAACTAAAACTTGAAAAAATTATTTCTATGTTCCCTCACCGTAGGTTATCTTGCAAGAGTGGAGAGGCGGCAAAGTTTCCCCCTTTCAGAAGGAACTAAAACTTGAAAAAATTATTTCTATGTTCCCTCACCGTAGGTTATCTTGGGGATTAATTATTTGTCCTTAAGTTCTACCACTTTGACCCCCCACACCATAGGTGTGGAGATCAAGATAATGCGGGTACACATGGGTTGGTCGACGGGCGGGCGGGGGTTGGCGTTCCAAGTGCGTATGGTTCAGGTATTGGGCAGTAACTTGTGGTTAACGGGGTTGATGTCTCATGTCCGACCTATTGGAGAGGCAGCTAGGCTGGTCTCCTAACTAATTGGAAGGTGCAAGTCATCGCGGCTATGCCCTTACATAACTTGGTGCTTCAGGCAATTTGATGCGATCACTTTTGACTACACTGGTTTGAACTTATTAGAATATACAACATATTTCTTGAGCCTCACAGTAACATCAAAATATTTGTTTCTTTCCAGAGATTCTAAGATAATTTTACAACCACTTATATTCAGATCTAGGTAGGACATTCATATAATGTTGATATGGGAAAGGAAAGAATCACTGTACAAAAACTCAAAGCTATTCAACCTGCACGCAGTTCTAGGTCATGAAGATTTGTCATTTCTTCCTAACTACAACATTGGAGTTTTTGTGTAGTGGTGACAAGGACTCCGAGTGAACCCCACTCATTCCCTCTGTAGTAGTTGAAATCATTGCATCCTTTAGTAACCAGAATGGTACTTGTTTAAACTTTAGGCTTCATGTAATATTTTTGCAACTGGCAGTATTGTGCAGGCTTTTTGTACCAAGATTTGACTATGAGGAGTGTTCTGATCAATAATTGTTCAGAGAGTACCAAATAAATGAGCCATTTTCAAATGATATTTTAATCGTTTTCTTGGATCTTATCCTTTTTTACCCAGATTCCTTACACCGATGTTTTCAATACCATTTTCAAATGCTATTTTCAAATGATGTTTTCAATACCATTTTCAAATGCTATTTTCAAATGCTTTATGCTTTTTCTGCTTATGTATGCATTATTGTATCAACGTTATGCCAGGGTTGTCCCTCAGGGAAAAAACCAAAAAAAAAAAAAAATTATGTTAATGTTTGTATGATAGAACTTTATAAGACAATTTAGTTCTGCAAATTTAAGTTATGATTCTCTAATACAAGTTTAGTTAATTTTGTGGATGAAATATCAAATTTGTGTAAATGAAACTTTTGGGGCCCCGTTTGGGAAAACAGTTTAGAGGGGTCGCAAGCTTTGTTTTGGAGAAAAGGACTGCTACAGAGCCTATACTTAACGACTCATGCCGTTGTTACTGTAGTTGTGACACTGCTTTAGACATGCTATACTGGTCTCGATGGTGGTTGTGCTCACTGGTTGCTTGACCATATGCAATAAATAGCACTCAAAGCTGGCCAAATCTTATGGTATGTTTGATGGAAGATTGGGACTTTCTTATGAAGGCTGACATGTTGTCGGGGACTTGTGTTATAATATGAACGATGGTGAGTTTACCTGACGGGATTTTGACTTTTTAGCATTTGTTTATTTTGGCCATGCCAATGTTGCTTGGGCTACTTGAGGGAAGAGAGGTGTAGTTAGTTTCCATGCTCTTTGGAATATTTCACTACTATTTCAAGTGATAACAATTTTATTGTCATGGGAACTTTGAAATGTTTTAAGACAACAAAAGGGTAATCAAGAGTCATACATGCTCAAACTGGTGTTAATTGTTACGATTTTTGGTATAGAGATGAAGTACATATTAAACTATTAGCTCCTTTGAAGTGCCGTTGTCACCATCCTGAGTACAAAATCTTGCTTAAAATATTATCGATTTTTATGTTATTAGACAGTTTTGGTTTTAACAGTCAGATAAATCTCTATACCAGAAATCCTAACAATTAACACCAGTTTGAGCATGTATTACGATGAAGTAAGTATTGAACTATTAGCTCCTTTGAAGTGCCATTGTCACCGCCCTGAGTATAAAATCTTGCTTAAAATATTATCGATTATTATGTTAATGTACAGTTTTGGTTTTAATAGTCAGATAAATCTTGAATTCTAGATCTGGAAGAAGGCTTTGTTGTATTGTTAGTTGAGTTTCGTCTGTGTTGGCCACATAGCTATATTGCCTCCTCCTCTGGAGTCATACCCAGCACCACAATGTTTTTATTATTGTACATCATACTCAATCTCCAAAGTCGTCAGTCTCTGCATGGATAGATATTATTATCTGCTGAAGTCTTGCAGCTAAAACCTGGTTGCACCTGTAGGACATTATTCTTTCTGTCACTGTTTTAAATTTTTAATGTTTTCCACTGGTAGCAGTGTAGATGTTTTCACACTACTTTCATTATTTAATATTGTTGTAACCATTAAAATATTATTAGTAGATTGTCTGAAGTTTAGTATACCGAACTTAACATATCATCATTTCAATGTAATACTTTTTCTTGTTATTTATTGACAGAACAATGGCAGGAGCGATCCCACTCATACTTTGGAAGAGCTTTACTGGCTTTTGTTGATAACGGCTCATGTTCTCACTGATTCAGGAGAGGGAGAGACGATTCTTGTAATTGCTTTTGAAACTCTCTCATGCAACCAAATTGCCAATGTTCTATTTTGTGCTTTTTATTTCTAAAATATTGAAAATTTGTCCTTTGGGCTTGACTGCAGTTAGATGTCTAATAAATCATATATATATATATATATATATATATATATATATATATATATATATATATATATATATATATATATATATATATATATATATATATATATATAGCAAAAAATGTACCTAAGAATGACCTCGGGTAGAGATACCTGAGCACAGCCCCGCTGTTCGGGGTTTGTGAGTATTCTTTTTTGAATTTTTTTGCAGTAGGTAGATATACTTGTTATGTAGCTCCCCACAAAATTTCAGCTCGATCCGACACCGTTTGAGCCTCCGTTCATCGATTTCAAAAACGTTGCGTAAAACTGTCCAAAATTTGGACAGTTTTGCGCAACGTTTTTGAAATCGATGAACGGAGGCTCAAACGGTGTTGGATCGAGCTGAATTTTGGACAGTTTTGCGCAACGTTTTTGAAATCGATGAACGGAGGCTCAAACGGTGTCGGATCGAGCTGAATTTTGGACAGTTTTGCGCAACGTTTTTGAAATCGATGAACGGAGGTTCAAACGGTGTCGGATCGAGCTGAAATTTTGTGGGGAGCTACATAACAAGTATATCTACCTACTGCAAAACAAAGTTTCAAAAAAAATACTCACAAACCCCGAACAGCGGGGCTGTGCTCAGGTATCTCTACCCGAGGTCATTCTTAGGCACATTTTCCTCATATATATATATATATATATATATATATATATATATATATATATATATATATATATATATATATATAGAGGAAAATGTACGTAAGAACGTTCTTAGGTAACCATTCTTGTGCACAACCCCTTTTCCGGGGGGTTTAAAGTAATTCTATATATATATATAGAGGAAAATGTACCTAAGAACGTTCTTAGGTAACCATACTTGTGCACAACCCCTTTTCCGAGGGGTTTAACGTATTTCTTTGAATTTATTTTTGCAAATATGTAGTTTTATATGTTAGCTAACACCCCACAAAATTTCAAGTCAAACAAACACCATTTGGGCATCGAATCATCCATCATAAAGAAGTTGCAAAAAAATTCCAGAAACATTCCTACCATGTTATTTTTATAGGATCACAACAGTTCATTTTGATGTTCATATTCTAAAACTCCAAATAACCAAATTTCGGGTGAACCCAAGAGATTTTATCCGTTTATCCACCTGCCGCAAAAGTTCTATTCATACAAAACTATTAAATTTACGAAGGGTATATGACTGGCAAACCCACTTTGGTTCACCACATATTTGGTATGAGAATAATGAGTATCATATGACATGAGACCAAGACTCATATACGACCTTAAAAACCGTGGTCGTTATTTTTTTTGGAAGATCAGAATCGTTCATTTTGATCTACATAATTTAAAATCCCAAACCACCGAATTTCGGATGAATCCAAGTAGTTTTACTCGTTCATCCATCCGTCACGAAAGTTCTATTCGCAAAACTGTCAAATTTGCTAAGGGTAACTGAACGTGCAAAATTCTTGGGTTCACCCTATACTTTTGGTGTTGTGTGTTTTAGAATATGCAGATTAAATTGAATGGTTTCGATCCTTTAAAAATCATTGGGGGTTGAAGTTTGAGTCGCATATGAGGCTTAGCCTTATATGTCATGTGATACTCATTATTCTTATATATATATATATATATATATATATATATATATATATATATATAATGGGTATCAAATGACATGTGCTACGCCTTATATGGAGCCCTGAAAACTTAATTCTTCCGTATATTTTGAACAATCGGAATTGTTTATTTTGATCTTTATATTTTAAAACCTCTAACATCGAATATCAAGTGAACCTAATGTGTTTTGCATGTTCATCTATCCATCGCAAATTCAACGATTTCGCAAGAATAAAACTTTTTATGATGGATGGATGATCGAGCAAAACATATTAAGTTCACTCGATATTCAGTACTTTTGGGTTTTAGATGTTAAGATCAAAATAAATGGTTACGTTTGTTCGAAAAATAGGGAATTGTGGAGTTTTTGAGGTCACCTATGACGCCTTTTCCCAGATGTCATATGATATCCATTATGTTACGGGCTAAGGCCTCATATGTCGTATGATGTAAGGCACCATATGCTACCTTGTAAGGCCTCATATGCAACCTTGAAAACTCCATACATACATACATACACATAGGAGAATAATGAGAATAATGAGTATCTATGACATGAGTTAAGGTCTCATGCAAATTCGAAAACTTCATCATCTTTTATTATTTCGAATGATCGGAACCGTTCATTTTGATCTTCATATTCTAAAACCCCAAAGCATTGAATATCAGGTGAACCTAATGTATTTTGTTTGTTCATCCATCGTTGCAAAAAGTTCCATTCTTGCAAAATCGTTCAATTTGCAATAAATGAACGATAAAAAACCCTTAGGTTCACGTGATATGTGGTATTTTAGAGTTTTAAAATATGAAGATCAAAATGAATGGTTACGATCATCCAAAAAATAGATATTGGAGTTTTTAAGTTTGAATACGAGGCTTAACCCCATATGGCATGTGATATCCATTACTATATTTATGTATGTATGGAAATTTCTTCCGGTTTGTGTCAAAATCTCACCACTTTATTTTTTCCATCGATCTAACATGTCCATTTTGAGCTTAATATTGTAAAACACCAAACTATCAGTTTTATGCATTTAACGGTTTTGCTTTAACCGAACTTTTTCAATGACTAGATGAACGAGTAAAACTCTTTATATTCATTTGAAAATTAATTATTTGAGGTTTTAGAACATGATCAAAATGAATGGGTTAACTTCGAAAAAATATGAGGTGTGTAGTTTTTGACACTAGCCAAGTAGGAAATATTCTCCTTGGCTAGTTGACTTCTATATTGCTCAAATATATAGGATAATGGGTTGTTTTGATAACATAAGAAATTCCGTGCATGGTCATCACCCAAAAGCTTTAAAAAGATTTGAAATTTTTTCGTGTTTGTTGTACACATTCTAAAATTCCAAATATGGATGAACCCTAAGAGAATTTGACCGTCGAACCACTCATCATAAAAAGTTATATTATTGGTATGGTGACCATTGATCTACTCGTTGCAAAAAGTTCTCTCGTTATGAAAACATTTTGCAATGTTTGGATTAAGGGTCAATGGGTCAAATAGCACGGGATTGATTTTTGGTATGATGATTATCTATGATGTGTAGAACACAACCATAAAATATTTTTAAAAAATAAATAAGTAATAGTTTTTCGCGCTGACAGCACAAGTACATTATTCTCATATACATATACATCAAGAAAACTCGCACATGAGCCACATAATAACTAATTTCCTAGCTGGATGTCTCATTTTATTTGATTGCATCCAGTTCATTAATTTTTAATTATTATTCTAATAATGCACATTTTGAGAGTTTAATTTGACTATGTATTTCAGATTCCCCAGGCATTGCAGGATGCATTTCCTGAAACCTTTGATGATATGCAACATCCTGTCGTTGTTCTTTCCTGGTCAGTTTGTTTTATTGTTAACAATTTAATATATTTTTATCACTTTTTAAATCCATTATTATATTGTTTTCTTATTTACTGATGTGCTGAATCAACTTTTTTATCCACACTTCTGACTTTTACATCATTCTGCGGTTAATTAAACCAATTAATGTAATTGGTGCTGATATTTCTTTTGGAACTATCTTGTGAAGTGATTGTTTCTTCTTATTTCCCTGTAAGCATAGCTATAAAAAAGCATGAATGACAGAGTTGGAAATATGTATAGCGGAAGGATGAGGTAGAGATGAGAGCGGGCTATTAGTAAAGGTTGGAGTTGGTGCAGCGGTTATGAAGAAATAGCAGATCAAGTTCTGGCTGTGGGATTTTAGAGGTAGATAAAGATATAAATTGGAGGAAATAGACTGAGATTTGGAATAGATAGAGAAAAGGCCGAGGAGCCAAATGTGGATATATAAGGTGTAAATGTTTAGTAGTGGCAACCAGATATGGAAAGAATTGAAAGAACTGTGTATTGTAACTGCACAAAGTTGCATTAATTTACTTTAGAATCAAGCTGTTTGTATGATGTTGCTATGACATGGGTAAAAAAATAGAAAGTGTATATTATAACCTACTGACACCTAATATGTAAATTTTTCTAGGAATGTTACTGGGAAACAAGAGTTCAACATCATATTTGGTCTGATTTTTTTTCTTTTACAAAACTACAATATGTAATAATGAAAAGACCTTTTTAATAACATTGTAGCGAATACGAAACACACGATGCATATGTGTGTCACTTGTTTGTTGTTAGTTTCGGGGCTCTTCTGCCGGGACATGGCATTCTGTTCTTTATACATACATAAAAAATTTACATTTACTATATAGACGATAATTGTTTGTACTATGTTCATGACGGTTACTGTTGTTAATCCAACCACCAGTTGTATACTTGTATTGTGATCTTGCAACACTCGGTGACTCTTATGTACCTTCTGGCTGGTTTCAACAATCCACCTACTTCTAACCGTCAATTCCTTTCTTTTCCTTTGTTGCAAACAAATTTAGTTGTCTTGCACTTAGTTGGCCATCCCCGATCGTATCATGCATTCAGCTTTAGCATACATGACTATGTATTAGCTTGCTTGGACATCCTTTCCTGTGCACCGAATTGCTCCTTTACTTATTGCTGTTTCATCATCTCTTATATTCATGAGACTTGGTTTTCTATGTTTAATGCAGGTCCATTATCGATTTTGCAAGATGGAGTTTAGATCCAAAGATGAGAACGTCATATTTCAGTCCTCGCCTTATGGAGGTAGTTCACATAAATATATTTCTAATACTTTTAAATTTTATGATACAAATCCTTACAATTGTCTAATTTGATATTTATGCCCAACCCCACCAAAGACAACAAAGAAGAAAGCAGAAGAAAAAGGAAAAAGAGGAGATTAGTTCTTGTAATATGGGACCTACATATTAGTTGCTTTGGAGGATATGTAAGAAAGTTTGGGGGAGAGAGAGAGAGAGAGAGTATTTATTATACAAATGTGGGATGTTTACAAAAATTTGTCCTATGTGGCGGGTGGAGGAGTGTGCCACCCCATCCTCCCACATGGAGAGGGTGAGGGGGTGGGTGCCATTTGCGGTGTGGGTGTGGATACCCAAAATAAAAGCATCCACATTTTCTCTTAATTTCATTCTTCTCAACCCTTTTTCATGGAACCAAAGAAGACCCTCCATCTCTATGTACTACTCTGCCATTGCCCTTTTTGCATTTTGCCCCTACCGGGTTTTTTTTGCTCATGGGCCATTGCTTTTTGCATTTTCTCATTTTACCCACCGCTTTTGACACTTTTACCTCTTTTTTGCACTTTGCGTCCGGGTGACGACTGTCTCTTTTTACACTTTGCGACCGGGTGACGTCTGTCTCCGTGCCCTCCATGCACGAGCATATACTGGTCTACTTTAAAAATGGTGGATGCTTACAAACCTTTGTCCCACTAGGACAAAGATTTGTCTTATGTGGCTGGTGGAGGAGAGTGCCACCTCATCCACCCCACTTGGGGGCTGAGGGGATGTGTGCAATTTGGAGTGTGGGTGTGAGACCCAAAATAAAAGCCCCCATTTTCCCTTAATTTCATTCTCGTCGTCCCTTTTTCATGGAACTAAAGAATCCACACTCACTCTCTACACTATTTACACCTCTGCTATTGCCCTTTTTGCACTTTGCCCCTTGTTTTTTTGCTCTTAGGCCCTTGCTTTTCGCATTTTCTTATTTTACCCCCTTTTTACTTTGCGTTTGGGGGACGACTGTCTCCTTTTGCACTTTGTGCTCGAATGACGACTCTCTCCATGCCCTCCGGGCACGGTCATGTACTAGTATATATAAAAAAGAGAATAATGTGAAATATATGACATGTGGTTAAACCACATATGCACCTCAAAATGTCCATCATTAGTTATTTTTTCTAAAGATCGGAATCATTCATTTTGTTCTTCATATTGTAAAATACCAAAACACCAAATCTCGTATAAACCCGAGGGTTTTGTCGGTTCATCCACCCGTCAGAGATTTAACGGTTTCACATGAATAAAACCTTTTGCTATGAATGGATGAACGGGGAAATTCCCTTGGGTTCACCCGATATTTGGAGTTTTGTGGTTTTAAAATGTGAAGAACAAAATAAATGATTCCAATCTTCCAAAAAATGAGAATGAAGCTTTAGAGGGTGACATCATATGTTTTTCATTATATATATAGAATAATGGGTATCATACGCCATATGAGGCTTTGCCGCATATGCCTTCTTACAAAAAGTTGGGAAGTACACCAAGTATAAGCCCATATGAGACTTGTACTTCCCACCTTTTTGTGAGAGGCCAAAGCCTCATATGGCTTATGATAACTATTATTCTCATATATCTATTATACAAATGAGGACTTTTTTTGAATCTTTGTCCTACATGACATCAAAATATGAATATGACAAAATGTTTGGCAGAGTGGAGGGCCCAATAGAATGTGGATGAGTGGTTGGGTGTGGAGTTGGGTGTTTTGGTGGAACCCCTAAACAAAAGTCTACCACATTCCCCTTATTTGCAAGTTTTCCATTGTTTTTTCATAAAACCCAAAGACCCATCATCTTCTCCATATTTACGGATTTGCAATCGCTCTTTTTTCGCTTTTCACCCGTGTTTTTTCGCTTTATTCCTTGCTTTTGTGCCCCTGCAACGACTGATCCAGGGTTTCTCTTCGCCGTCAGTATTGCGTCTGTAAGACGATTGTTTCCGTCGTTCTTGCGCTCAGGAGACGACTGCCATGTTGCCATTTCACCTGTGGACCAGATCTCCCCTCGGTTTTGCACCCGGGAGAAGACCTTCGCAGTGCCTTACGGGCACGTGTTATGACTAGTATATATATATATAATACAAAGTATGGAAGAATTTCAATTGATTTGCTGATTATGACAATCATGTAGGTAGAAGAATGGCTCAGATTTGATTAGGGCTAAAGTTGTGATAGAAACGAGAGAGATGGTGGGGAAGGATGGGATGGATGTGAAAGGAGAGAGGATGCGGGTGTGTTTAGTATATTTATGACATGGAGAGATGTAATTACAATGGGTACATGAATTTATGACATGAATGAATTTATAATGTGTGAATTTATGTTTGTATGGGTGAACATGACATAAAGAGTGGTGGGTGGTGGAACATGCCCTATGGCTATGAGAATTTCTAGTATATACATGATCATTCTATTCCTAATCTTTTTAATATTTATTATCTGAGACTGGAAGTGCTCATTGTTTAAAGCAAGGTTTTAATGTCGGTTTCGGTCTGGGTATCGTTCTTCCTAAAATTTAGGTTTCGGTATCGCCCGTTTCGATGGTTTCAGAAGCAAGTTTCAGTTTCATCTGTATCTCTAGTTTCGGCAGTTTTGTTTCGGGTTTTTGGTTTCGGAGATACTTTAAATATGTATATAATATATACACACATTGATGGTCTCGGAGGTTCTTAAATCTAAACCTATCAAATACTATTAAATACTTAACAAACTAAAATATTAAGCATATACTATCAAATACTAAATACTAAATAGATAAACTAAATTTGAGTTTGTAATCATATCAAATAATAAATACCTAAAGTTTGGTACTTAAATACTAATTATTAGATAAATGAATAGATTCTAAAGCTTGCCTTGCACACCAACCGTTTTACCTTGCACACATACCACTTATTTACAAGTTTGCCAATAAATCGCTGGGCGTTGCTTTGCGCACCCACCATTTTGCTTTGCGCACATTCCACTTATTTACAGGGTTGCCACAAAATATCCGCTTAATATGCGCATCGACTGTTTTACTTTCGCACATACCACTTATTTACAAGTTTGCCTTTTAAAGAACGCAACATCTCCTGAAAGGTGACTCGGGCATCTTTCTCTCTCTGCTCTCTCTCACTGTCACGCTAGATGGTCGAGGCGGGTTCGACGAGGCAGGAGGCAGGTTCGGCGATGCGGCGACGTGATTAGATGAGTTCAATTTTTTCATCATCTCCCTTTTGTCCTTTTTCGTCTTTTTTCAGCAATTTTTTCTTGGTTTTGCCTCTTCGTCTAATTCTTCATCATTTTCAAGCCGAAACCCATGGGGTTTCACCTCTCTTTTAATCGAGCTTTTATGCAACCTATTGATTCACGAAATTTTTTGGGTTTTAAAGGGAATTTTTATTTAATTACACATTCTTCTTTCTCTGTCTTCGACCGGTATTAAACGGTATCGGTCAGTTTCGATCGAAACTGACCGATATCGTTCAGTATCGACCGATACTGAAACCAACCCTTGGTTTCGGTATCGTCAACTGTCGATTCCGATACGATACGGCCGATACCTAATGGTATCGGCCGATACCTCAAACCCTGGTTTTAAGAGTTTTCATTTCTTTGAGTTTTATAAGATTTGGAGTATATAAAGTTTTCTTTTTCAAAAGGAATTTGAGGCTTTTCAAGTTGTTCTAATAAACTCTTTTGTTTCTATTTATCTTTTATTTGAGTCTTTTTTAGAGTTCGAACAAAAGTTGTAATATAAGTTACTTCTATAAATAATATGGGGTTGTACTCAACTTTTTAGACATGATGTTTTAAATTCATCTTTTGATTATTGAATCTCTTTGCAGGTGAATTGGTAGAGTGGTTAAGTAGATCACCTGGCAGTGAAGCCCAAATCCCTATTTTCTTCTTTACCTATTTTCTCCAATTTCTACAAATCCATAGTGCTTACGTTCTGTATCAAATTGGTATCAACGCGAAAAATCTTTATTTTTCATCATCATTGTCATTTATTTTACTTCGATATTAGCCTAGGATTAGTTATTTAGCCAAAAATTAGATAAGCAGTTTACAAAAAAAATCTGTTGAAAAAAAAGAAAAAAAAAGCGTAACTACTCACCATCTTCCTTCTCCAGTCACCATCGTACTTATTATCTTCAACGCCCAAACCACCTATAAAACAAAACCCTAAACCCAATTTCCGAATTTGATATCTATTTTCTCATTATTATCATCGGTAAAAATCATCTTCGAAACCTACATTGTTGTCCAAGCTCCTGTTGAAGTCTTCAGCGTCATGAAGCCCCATATCGAAGCGTCGCCTTCGTCGAAATCCTTGTCAAAGCTTCATTGTCGTCAAAATCTTCAAAGACCTTGTTGAAATCCTCACCATCATTGTCACCATTGTCGAAGTCTTGGTTTCATCGAAGACCACGTTAAAACTATCACCATCGTAGGATTTATCGCCTCCATCGCCCTCTTTCGCAATCGCCTTATCACTAATGCAATGATAGAGATTGAATTTGAGATAGAGTCTTTTAGTGATGGAGATAGAATTTGGGTCCTTGAGACTTCCAAGTAGTCTGAGTTTTTTAACTTTAAGAGTTTAAGTTAATTTGAGTCATTTAGTTATTTTGAGTCTTTTAGTTGTATGAAGTCTTTACTTTTTTTGAGTGTTTTAGTTATTCTATAAGTTTTAGTCCTATTGTGGTTTTAAGAGTCAAGTTGTAAGCCTATTTAAAGGCTACAAACTTATTTGTTTTAGTAGAAGACCAATGAATAGAAATTTTGATGTAAAATTTCAAGTTTCTCCATAAAATTATTTTTTTGCATTAGTGTGTGACAGTGAGCTTGGTTGTCTGGGTGAGAGGTTCGAAAAATCACTACGTGCGAGGCATGTGAGTCGGTGATTGTAAGATTTTCGGGATGCGAGATTTGAAAAGTTATCGAATTTTAAGTTTTTCTTCTCCAAATTTCCACCACATCCATTTCCACTTCTGTTTTGCATCATCCTGGTATCGGGCTGAATCTGATTTGTCTTCTTTTCTTCTTCATCCATCAAAAAGAAAAATAATCTTTTGGTATAGTTTAGAGATAAAAAACCAAAAGATTTTTGAAATGAAAAAACTGATGGAAGAAAAGTACATTTAAAAAAGAGAATTTAAAAAAAAAACAAAGAATCATTTTTTGAAAAAAATAAGAAAGAGAGGAATAACAAAAAGTGGGTGTTATTTGAAACTTTTATGCTTCGTTCTGGATTAAAACTTTTAATTAGTTTGAGTCCTTTTTGTTATTTGAGAGATTTAATAATTTCAATCTTTTATTTTTTAGTGTTTTAGTTATTCTAGAAGTTTTAGTCCTATTGGGTTTTTGAGAGTCAAGTTGTAAGCCTATTTAAAGGCCACAAACTAATTTGTTATAATAGAAGATCAATGAATTAAAATTTTGGTGTAAACTTTCAAGTTTTTCCACAAAATCAAATCTTTTTCATTGGTGAGCGAGAGGAGGCTTGGTTGCCTGAGCGAGTGGTCTAAACAATCTCTACATGTGAGACATGCGAGTCGGTGATCGAAGGATTTTCAGGGTACGCGATCCGAAAAGTTATCAACTTCTTCTGAGTTTTTCTTCTCCAAAATTTCACGACTTTCCTTCCCACTTCCGTTCTTTGTCAGGCAAGCTTTATGATTTGTGACATTGATGTGCGATCCAGGATTTTAAGGAGAGTTTTTGATTCAGATTCATCATTGATTTGGGTTGGTGCAGCCAACCTGTTATAGTAAAGTTAGACCCGACATCACACTGAATTCGAACCTGATTGTACTTTCAGATCTGAATCCTAGACAGTTAAATTGATGTTGATCCGATTTTAGATTTTAAACCCATTTCAGGATCAACTACTGTGGCAGTCTAGACCCGAATTAGTTTTCGGTCAATTTTGAAGCTTTTCAAGCTAATTTTTTCACTCAAAAATTTACGGGATCAGTCTTCCCATAGTGCTTTGGGATCTTGTGATCGTGCACCAGTTTCTTTAATACTTTTAGGCAATATTACGAACTTAATCAAATTTTCAATTGATAAATCTTACCCTTTTATTTAATTTGCAATAGGACTTCATAATTATCATAGTTAATTGTAGTATTTCTTTGATCTCATTACGTGTGTTTCATTATCATCTTAGTATCACACGTTTTGCACTAGCTTTGCATTAGAATCAACCTTTAGTATTATGTCTTCATATTTAGTAGCACACATAAAGATTGAGCTTATGAATTGCATCGTCATCAATGTATCTTGCATTGTATGTTATTATGCATCGATACCTACCATAGTATGGTCGGATATGGTTGATAGAAGGCGATAAATCATGATACCTCATATAGGCTTAACCTAGAAATTTTTTATAGAATGATCCAAACTATCCAGGAAATCATTGTCCGATCTTTTGAGCAACTAGCAGCAGACATAAATGCAATAGAGACATGACTTGCTGACACACACTTTGGAGGAACGGACAAGGTAATGTGGTAAAACCAAGATACATGAGGATAAAGGAACCATAAAAGAGGTTATGAACATGACAATGATACAAAGGGTAGACATGATCGAGACTTGGGTGACCACCAGTAGGATCAAAATTGATGTACTTAACTTTGACGCCACCTATGACTCCAAATCTCCTTAGATTGGCTAGCAGATATGGACTATTAGTATGGTCTGACATGTCTGAGACTCACACGATTAGATTTGCTATGATGAAGCTACCAGGGGTCGTTAAGATATATTGCGCTTCAGTTAAAAAGACAGATGGATATAGAGATTGGGGATACCATTGGTACATGGGTTGAGATGAAGGTCTAGCTTAAAAGAGTACCTTCCTAAGTCTTATCGAGATATCCTATTTGACCAGTTTAAAAGACCATCAGGGTGGTATATCGATGAAAACATAGAATAAATTTGACAATTTGCTTGTAAGATATGAAGGTCTAGCTTGAAAGAGTATCTTCCTAAGTCTATCTCATATTTGACCAGTTTAATAGACCATCAGGGTGGTATATCTATGAAAACATAGAATAAATTTGACATTTGCTTGTACGATATGATACACGAGAATACAGTCAACTTATTCTTTCTAAATTCTACACTTATTCTTTCTAAATTCTACACAAGACTGAGACCTGAGCTCTTGCGCAAGATGCTCCAATATTAACTTTTTTAGTAGATACCAATGATGAGGCGATTTAGTCGGTACTAACCTTAAGTCATGTTTAAGAATACATCTAGATAGGTTATTCCTTTTTAAAGCCAGGAAGCAGGCTAAGCGATCGTTTGAGCACACCGCCAAACCTATTACTAATGTCACTAAGGGACGAGTAAAACTATGATAGGTGAGCCTTCATAGCAAGGTACTAGGAGGATCTAGTGTTATAAATATCATGGTTATGGTCACCTTGCAAAGTAGTATTCCAAATGAAGCCTACTCATAGCGGCTTATGATGATCATTCAGAGGATGATGGGATGGGATGATCGAAGAAGTTTATGCAGCGAAAGATAACACTAGTGATGCAGATGATACTTTTTATAAGTCTAATGCTCTTTTGAATGTCGTTAGGTGTTCGCGCACTACATCCAGAGGTGAGGAAGATTGGTGTAAGACTAGTACGTTTCATTCCTATATTGAGATAGATGATAAATTGTATAAACTGGTAATTGATAGATGTAGCTGTGTTAATATTGTTGCTAAGTCAACTTTAAAGAGGACATGTCTAATATTCAACTTACCTATAACCATGTCATTTGTGTTGATAAAATTGCATATCCAATTTCCAAAGATGTTTAGTCCATATCTGGTTGTCAAGCTATCATGATCACATTTGATGTTATATTTATAGACACCACACATAGGTCTTGGTTGTATGATATAGACGTGAGGAGTTATGGAAGGGCAAAATACCATTCATGTTTAATAGGAAGAAAATTGTATCGATCATTTTTCAACCCAAGAATCAAGTTTATGCTCAGATGAAAGGATTGAACTTCAAAAGGACGAACAAGAAATCACTACATCTTATGATAAGAACCAGTCTTTTTTAAGGAGAGCTGGGAGGGAGTCATGTATATCAGTGTTGCTATTTGCGAGTCAGTGAGTCTATAGAGTTCCATTCTAAAGTTAGTCAGATTCCAATAGATTTTAGTGATATTATGCAAGATGAGTTACATGATGAACTTCCTCCCCTTAAATATATCTAGCATGACATTATTGTTGTGTCAGGGTTCACATTGCGACATTATTGTTGTGTCAGGGTTCACATTGCCTAACTTATCGAACTATAGCATGAACCTTAGTGAGCACAATAAGCTTAGGAGACAAGTAGATGAGTTGTTCCGGAAAAGATTTATTAAAGAAAGTTTGTACCAATGTGTCATTCCCACATTATTCACATCTAAGAATGATTGTAGCGGGAGGATATGTGTGGATGGTATAGTCATTAATAAGATAATGACCAAGTATATATTTTTGATTCCTAAACTTGATATTTTAAACATGATGGTTGGATCAAATATCTTTTCTAAGATTGACCCTAGATGCAGGTATTATTAGATCGATATCCACAAGGTGATGAATGAAAAATTCCTTTTAAGATAAAGAACAGTCTTTGCATTGTTCAATGCCCTTAGTACTTATGATTTGTGTGTTACATATTTTCTTATGCATGTTTGTGATTATTTACTTTGACGATATACTAGTGTTCAGTCAACCCCAATTAGACGTTCTTTCTCATTTGGCTCAGGTTTTAGAGACCCTCATGGAAAAAATTTATGTCAATTTGAAAAGTACGAGTTATTGACCACCTCTGTGCACATTTTAGGGTTCATTAATTTTAGTAGTCTTTGCAGCATTATAGTTAACGCCATTAAGGATTGACTGGCATACTCTCATTACAGTTCACGAAGCACATTGTTTTTATGGGTTGGCCACTTTCTATAGGATGTTTGTCACAGATTTTAGTACAGTTATGGTTTTCAATCACTGTCACAAGAAAGCGGAGTTTATATGGATTACAGCTACTTGTGGGTTTTCGAAGAAATCAAGGAAAAATTGGGCAGTGCCCTTGTTCTTTGCCTTCCTGATTTCTCAAAGCTTGTCGTAGGTTGCTTGTGATGCATCGGCTATATATATATATATATATATATGTATGTATGTATGTATGTATGTATATATATAATTCAGGATTTTGGTGAAATTTAGACTTATTAATAATTTCACTATTTTCAATGGTTATTTGTTTAAGAGCATCCATTTATGCATTCCTAACACTTCAATTCATGACCATTTGATTTGTAAGTTGCATGCGGTGGGGTGTTGGACACTTTGACACATAATTGTTATCGTGATAAATGATCGATTTTATTGCCCAAGTGTCAGGCGAGATGAGATGTTACGATAGTTATCTCATTGTCAAGTTTGTCAAGTACCCAAGGTTGAAAATATTACACTTGATTATACACACCTTTATCGTTACCTTTTGCTCATTAGAAACATAATAGTTTGGACTTTGTATTAGGTTTCCCTCGTGCATTTAAGAAGCATGATTCAATCTTGGTATATGTAGATAGGTTCTTTTAAGATGACTCATTTTCTTCCACCCACCAAGACTGTTGATGCTTCTCATGTTGCACACTCCTTCTTCAAAGAGGTAATTCGATTGCATGGTCTTCCTAAGATCATAATTTTTGATTGAGATATTGGGTTCACTGGTCACTTTTGGAGCACACCTTGGAGGAAGCTAGACATTACACTAAAAATGTTCCATTACCTATCATTCACAAACTGACAGACAAACGAGGTTGTTAATCGTAATTTGAAAGATTTGGTACGTTGTCTTGTGTTGTATGATCATTTAACTAGCTCGGATCTTGTTCTTCCTTGGCAAAGTTTGTGTATAACAGGTCTGTGAATAAATTCTCGGGCTTGCATTTATTTGAGGTTATCACTGGTTGTAAACCTAAAAATTCAGACCTACTTGCATTACCCATAGGAGAGAGATCTAGTGTATCAACACATCATTTTCATGACTTGCATAATGAGATTCATAGAATAATTACAATTAATTATGATAATTATAATACTGATGCATAACAACATAAAAGGTTGCAGAAACTTTCAATTAAGGATAAGGTAATGCTCAGAATTCGCCTAGAGAGGTTTCCCCTAGAACGGTAAAAAAGCTTCATACCTAACAAACATGTCCTTACTTGCAGAATTGTTCTAATGCTTATGAGTTGACCCATATGAGATTGAAATCGATCTAGTTTTCAATGTTGCAGATTTGACTCCATACCATCCATCTACAGACTACCGTTGGGCCTGCATTATCTTCCTCAGTTGAACAACGTTGTTGATGCTGTTTCTTTAGTTCCACTTCCTCCACTTTTCACATCGCTGATGAATTGATGTAACAGAAGATATATTGGATGATGCGATTGTGACTATTACCGATAGAGGTTAACAACACTTTTTGGTTCGTTGGAAAGGACAACCTGATTCCGATTGTTCTTGGTTGCAAATCGAATAAATCAAGCAACTCGACCCAAACATATTAGGCACATATCATCGTCATTATACATCGAAGACAAATGCTTCAAAGTCGAGGAGAGTTGATGTGAATCCTAATCCTAATCCTTTAGGACTTATACTCGGAGGAGGAGGATGTTGGAGTTCTCTTTTTTTAGGAGTCTTCTTTTATTTTGAGTATTTGAGTTTGATTAGAACTTGAGCCTTTTAAATTTTTTTCAAAAGGAATTTGAATCTTTTCAAGTTACTAGTTTTAAGAAACTCTTCTATTTTTATTTTATCTTTTGAGTCCTATTAAGGGTCTCAACAAGAGTTGTAATAGGAGTTGATTCTTCTCCTATAAATATAGGTCATCCTATTGCATTCGGTACTGGAATTATGATCGAGAGTTTTATATTATTGTGCAGAGTTAGATATTAACGTCACTACTTGGTGCCTAAGGAATTTCTTTTATATTTTGAACATCATGTCCTTAGATACGTCAAATCACAGAAAAAAGCAGGGCACCGACACATCAAGTGGTTAGAGTTCATTCAGGAGTATATTTTTGTTCTTAAACATTGTGCTGGAGTTGAGAATAAAGCCGCCAATACATTAAGTAGGAAAGTTACCACTTTGCAAAACATAAGAATAAATGTCATATGAATTGATTAACTTAATCAAGATTATCCTACTTGTCGGGATTTTGGTGAAATATATACTTCTTTCACTCAGGATCCTCTTATTCTTATTGATAATTTCACCATTATCAATGGTTATTTGTTTAAGGACAACTGCTTATGCATTACCAAAACTTTGATTTGTCATTTGATTTGAGAGTTGCATGCGGAGTTGTTGGACACTTTGGCACACATAACTGTTAGCATGATAAATGGTCGAGTTTATTGGCCAAGTGTCAAGCGAGATATTGTGAGGGTTGTCTCATTATCGAGCCTGTCAAGTAGCTAATGGTAGAAAACATAACACATGATGATACACACCTTTACCGGTACCCTTTGCTTATTCAAAACATATTAGTATGAACTTTGTAATAGGTCTCTATCGTGCATTTAAGAAGCATGATTTTATTTTGGTAGATGTAGATAGGGTTTTTAAGATGACACACTTTATTCCATCAACCAAGACTACTGATGTTGCACACCTTTTCTTCAAAGAGGTAATTCGGTTGCATGGTCTTCCTAAGGTCATAGTTTCTGATAGAGATATTAGGTTCACGAGTCACTTTTAGATAACACTATATAAGAAGCTCGGCAGTACACTAGAATTTTCAATTACTTATCATTCATAAACTGATAGAAAAATCAAGGGCGTTAATCGTAATTTGGAAGATTTATTACGTTGTCTAGTGTGTGATCATTTAACTAGTTAGGATCTTGTTTTCCTATGGCAAAGTCTATGCCTAATAGTTTTGTGATTGTATCTACATGGTTGAGTCTATTTAAGGTCATCACTGGTTGTAAATCTCAGAAATTCATAGACATACGTTTATTACCCATATGAGAGATCGAGTGCATCAGCTGAATTCTATACACATCATTTGCATGATTTATACAATGAGATCCGTAGAAAATTTACAATTAGCTATGATAATTATAATACTATCGCATATCAACATAAAAGGCTGTATGTATTTTCAAAAAGAGATAATGTAATGCTCAGAATTTGCCTACAGAAGTTCCCTCATGGAACATTAAAGAAACTGACAAATTGGTCCTTACACAGTTCTACAAAGGAGTGCTCTAATGCTTAGTAGTTGGATTTCCCATATGAGATTGAAATCGATCCAGTTTTCAATGTTGTAGATTTGACTCCGTTCCATCCATCGACGAACCATCCTCCGGTTTTCTCTAGCCATGCATTATCTTCCTCAACTGATCTAGTTTGTTCTTTAGTTCCACTTCCTCCCCTCCACCCTTGCTTCACATTGCTCCACTTCCTCCACCCTTGCTTCACATTGCTGACGAATTGATGGAATCGAAGTTATGTTGGATGATGAGATTGTGTCTACTACCGATACAGGTTATCAGTGCTGTTTGGTTCATTGCAAATGACAACCTGACTCCGGTTGTTCTTGGTTTCGAATCGAAGAAATCATTCAAATCGACATAAACATATGAGACGCCTATCATCATCATTCATCGAAAATCATCTCTTAATTATTAATTCTCTTTGCATGTTAATTACTAGAGTGGGTGAGTGAACTGACTGGCTGTGAAGCCGGAATCCATTATTTTCTTCGCTACATATTTTTACTAATTTTCCACCAATCCATAACGTTTCCATACCACATTATGTGTGTGTAATAGATGAAGCTTGATCCTTTTGATCTTCTGCATCTGGCGTGGCGACCTCCCATAGGGTGGTGGAAAAGAAAAGAAAAGTAGGCTTTCCATTAGGCGGAGAAAAGGGTAATACATGGGTTGTACTTAACTTTTCTTCAGTCTATTTAGAGGTCTCCACGTCAGTTGCTCCTAATCTAAAGGATCATTTACCATCTGTTACCCATTAATCCCAGATATGTATGTCTGTATATATGTATATGTACATATATGTAGACATGCACGTATTTGCATGTATCATTGTCAGCTATGTTTTACCATGATATTTGGAAGTGCACCATAATTGCTTCTGTACGTTGGGTGTATATATTATTGAATCCCGTTTGAATATACATGTAGGGTTTATATACTGTTTTCCAAGAATGATGTCCTAGCTTTTTATTTGCAAGAGCCATAGTTCATGATTATTGCATGCTGTACATTTGATATTTTGGTTATGGCATAGAAGACTAAGCTGTAAGT
This sequence comes from Scilla litardierei, assembly GCA_030789695.1. NCBI lineage: Eukaryota > Viridiplantae > Streptophyta > Magnoliopsida > Asparagales > Asparagaceae > Scilla > Scilla litardierei. The sequence continues at coordinate 3,526,084 of CM061138.1, read as the reverse complement.
TCCATTCTTCTGACTTGCCTCAACCAATTGGTGAGGTTCCTCTGTTCTATTGCCTTAACCAATTGGTAATGTTCTTATGTCCTATTGTATCATCCCATATTTGTGCATCTAATGATTTATTGCTTTTTTCCACTTTGAACCACACAACAACTGTTTTAGTACATTTCTCTTTTTTTGCATCAAAGCTTTACTCATTAACAGTGGTTTTAAGTCATATGTTTTAATTAATAAGTTTTAATTGGATGATACTTTGCTAACATGCTTTCTGTCTTGGTCACAGTCAGGTGTTTAATGTTTTTGACGCTTGTATCTCACTTCAATAGGTATCACATTTTTTTTGACCAAGATTAGAACTGTGATCATCATCTTATACATGGCTTTGCGTCAACACTAGACCTGGACGTCCCAACTCATGCACATGCATCAGCGGTCAGTATAAAAACGGGATAGTAGCAAGCTTACATGTATCACACCATCAAATCCCAACAGCTAAATAGGCCTTGATACTGAGTTCCTCTCAATCATACATCACCCCGGGAGAGAGAAAGAGGGGGGGGGGGGGGGTGTTGTCGTACACGTTTGGCATCCCCTGGGATTTGTTTCGGGGCAAGTTCTACTTTCCCTGATGACCCACTTTTCTTTCCACTTTCAGATCATAACTAATTGTGATTGCTTTTTTCCTGACTGTTATTTTTCGTTTTGATGTATGAGGGAGCTGCATTTGCCCCTAAAAAAGAAGTGTTGTTGGAGCTGCATTTGCCCCTAAAAAAGAAGTGTTGTTGTAGGTGTTGTGGTCGTCTAGAGAAGTGTTAAGTTGATGTAGGTGTTGGCGTACAGTTTAATTGTTTGGCAAGTGGGGTAGGTATAAGAGTAACACAATTTGAATATTGTAGAGAGTAAGAGGAGGATATAGGCTAATTCAACCCTTTTGGAGAAATTATTCGATCTCCAAATTGGTCGTTTTGAGAGGTGGTTTTTGGTCGTTTCTAGGTAACTCTTGAGCCCATGATTACTAATAGCACTTTGCATTTTTGGGTTGCTTGGTGAGTGTTACCAAGGGTTAGCTTATAACACTAGCCAACACTTGTTACCAAAGTATGCCTCATTGAGCTTGCAACCAAAGGGTCTAAATGATAATTAAAAAAGGCAAACAGATGTCGATGTTTATATTCGTTTTTTCTGGAACAATTGTAAAAATGGCTTAATCTGTCGTTTTTGTGGTATTTCTAGAGAAACCTTCTTTAACGTGGCTATTTTTGGTATCTTCTTACTTTGAATCCAAAGATATTTATGTCTTCTATCAGCTGGTCCTGAAACCGCTAAAATATGCTGATCTTCACGCAGCTTTAAACATTACTGACATCAAAATATTGCTTTGTTACTTGGGGTCACTGTTCAGCCTGAAGATGAGGTTGAAGAGATGACAGTCAAAACGCCAAAGTCGATAAATGTATGCCTTTGATGAGAAACCATATGGCTATATGACCAGTGTTGGCTTGTGGGTTAGATTGTCTTGCAGTCAATGGGATTTGGTATTGATTCCAGGTTTCTCTCTGTTGGTTCCATTTGTTGTTGACTTAATGTGGTGTTCCATTTTATTATAGCAGCTAACCTGCGTATTTTCTTAAAATGTAAACTTGTTTGCCATATGGTCTTAAATATGTATTCACGTGACGATCAATGGTCTCAACTTTCTGTATGTATCTTAATGAATATGCATATGGAAATTAGTTTATTCTATTTCAATTTTTATGTTAGTTGGTTGAGTTCATTCTTGATTATCCTGCCGGTGAAATCTTTTTGATACAATGATACTTCAGTAGCTAGGTATAAATTAGTTTGTAGAATAATACAATGCAATGAAAATGTATCAAAAGCAATGAAGCTTATGTCTTCTGCTTTCGTGCTTACACCTTACCCCCAGAAGGGTGTCCCATCTCATACATCTACCCTTTACAACACGTAAGATCATATTCTGCCAACTTGTACTAACTGTATTTGTGTGACAACACACATTCTGTGGAACTGTTCTTCTTTTACTACAGAAATCTAGTTTCTTATACCGCGTAGTCTTTAATTGTCATATTGGCTTATTTTGTGCCTAGGCCCTTTCTGGGCAACTACTTTAGTGTGTAGGAATCAAGGACGAGGTAATAGGAGCTGTTGGTATGCACAGCCTTAATATCAGATTATAGTAACTTTTTTTGATGTCCACATCCCACAGGTTTACCATCTAGAAACCTTATCTTGTGTAAATTTCACTTTTCTTGTACATTCCATGTTAATTCTCACTGACATTCTCACAATATGAATAAAGGATAATTTCAAAGCATCATTGTGATCTTCCATATCTCTCCCATGTTATTAGCATTATTTCTTTCCCGACTGACATCCTCACTTGTCCTGTTGTCTATGTTACTTGTTATCTGTGTTATTTTGGTTTGTGAGAAAAGAGATACTTGGTGAAATAGAAATGTGAAGTTAAGCCTCTGACTCTAAAAGGCTTGCAGCATCTAACATGCTAATTTTCACCAATTGGGATGATTTTTTTCTGTTGATTGCAAGATTGAGGAGGAGAAAGCAAAGTAGGATGTTTAAAAGAGGAATATGATTCTGAAATACTCTAGTTGCTGCATTATGCAAGACTAGGAGAAAAGTCAGTGTTTTACGAAACATAAGTGATAAGCATAGTGCTTGATCCATTTGTGTAAAAGTGAATGTGTTAAGCCAATTTGTTTTTAAAAATATTGTCCATTATACAAAAAATCCCTAGCTACTAACAAAGAGATCATGTTGAGAGTTCATCTACTCTTTAGACTTCCATTTAACCCAAAGGAGGTGGCAAGAGAACGAGAGCGCGCGACGAGTAGGGAGAGAGTGAGATGAATACCATGAACTCATTCTGCCATCATTCCCTCGTTCTCACTTACATCCGATACGAGTGTATCTTAGTCGCAAAACTCTTTTTATTTGAAATCCTAACATTAACATAAAAAAGGTAGCATGGGACAGATTTGTTTTGTTTTTTTGTTTTTGTTTGGGTTTTTTTTTGTTGGTGGTTTTTTTTTTTTTTTTTTTTTGGGGGGGGGGGGGGTACAAAACAACCCCAATTCAACACAGAGAGCTGCAAGGTAAAGTTTAATTTCTCATTGAAATCGAGTGAGACACCTTGATTGAAAGATCATCTTAAAGGGACGCCAACATCGAGAAGCCCTGATTTAGTAGATTTTAAGTGCTTTCTGCTATGGAAAATGCACTAGTTTTCAAATCGAGTCTGGCCTTTGCTAGATAAGATGTTGTGGTCAGAGAGACACCCTGTTGCTGTCGTTTCTAAACATGTCAGGTATTTTCTCTGGTGAGGAAAGTAGGCCCTAGCAATGTTTGAGAACTGAGTTTCAGTTTTGGTTTCAGTCGTTGAAAATTTTTGAGTTTCGAACAGTTTTGTTTGTTTCATAGGTTTCGTTTTGAGCTTCGTCTCAGACTTATATGTATTTTTATGTATATATTTCTATACAATACATTTATAATAAAGTTTTTATAATTGTAATGAATTTTTAGAATTTCAATAAATTTTAGAAATTTTAGAATTTTAATAAATATTTTTTAATGCATATAGTTTAAATAAATTCATGTATCTAAGCTCACTCATATTTCATTTTATTGTAAGGAGTCAGATTTTGGCTGAAACTACTTGATTGTGATCGAAACTTACCGAAATTGAGTTTTAGGAGCAACTTCGTATCATCCTCGTTCGAAATCGAAATGAAATGATCGAAACCTCTTGCCGAAACCTCATTCCTTAGGCCGTAGCATCACATCAATCGTGAGCTGCCTTCACTTCCGCTTTCCTTTTCTCTCAAGAGGGCATCAAATCAAATCGATTACGCTTCGCTGTTTTGTTTCCTTTTTTATCATTTTAAGAAAGACGATGCGCATGCTTTGTTGGCAGTGCATTTTTCACCTCGAAACATGTGCCAGAACAAAAAATAGTGTACGCATGGATGGAATTACAATTTCAGCAAGTGCTTCAATATCGAAACATCGTGCTTCACTATGAAGCGTGCTTTATTACACTGCCATATGTGCTCTTTAATGCACTGGGAAAAGTTAAATGGGATGATTTAATAGGCAGCCATCCTTTATAGGTTGAAATTTTGGGCGATTCAGAAGTAATATTTTATGAGAAAAGATTGAGAACGGGGTTGGCCATAATGTGTACTTGGGAACACTGATGGTGTGGTTAAAAGCAAACCACCCAAAGTTTCAACAAAATCTCAGAGTACTTCTGGGTGTGTTGAGGTTTGCATGTTTTAGTGATTGTCTTACTTCTGTAGACTACACCCTGAAAAATTAATCATATTTATGTGATCTAGTTTATCATGTTCTAAATTTCAATTCATATCTAGCTGTTGCATGTGGCTCTACAGTGTTTCCGGGCTTGTTGTTGCTTCAGTTTGTTTTCCCCTTACCATATTGAATTTATTTTGACTTTACCTTATCAAAATGTAAAGAATGGTATGGTTGCTACCAAATTTCTTCTCCACAATGCCCGATTGGCATGTGTAAACGCTTACTGCTTGCCTGGCTCTTGCAGATGTTATTTTCTTCTTAATGCTAATTTTTGTCCATTATAACACAGATTACTGTTACCTAAATATCTCAGCCAAACTTATTAGGCCTTTTGACGCAGTACAGGCAGTAATATGGTTTCTTGCAAGGTGGGTGGATACATACTTAATGCCAATAGATTGTGCCAAAGGACACATTAATGCAGTATATGCTGAAAATGGACAACAACATGGATCACCACTTCCAAAACGAGTCCTATATAACTTTGCTGGAGAGCATAACCAAGGAGGAGTTGTTCTTGATGTTATTGTTCGTATCTGCATGGTAACACTTACTTCATATCCTGGAGAAAACGAGCTTCAGGTATATGGTTTCATCTAATAAACTTAACGAGTTCAACTGTTTTTATGAGAGTTTTCTTTGATCGACGGTTTTTGGATCTCTCTCTTGCTTATTCTAAGAACCTCCTAGTTAGTTCTAAAGTAGATATTTTTCATTGAACAAATTGATAGTTACATTATTTTTTGTGGGTCTTTTTATTGGATAAAGTTGAACAAATTAGGAACAACATTGATCCTTCTAAGGTCAATTTTCATACGAATTCTCTCCTCATATGCGTGTGCTAAGTCTCATCAGTCGATAAATTATTCAATCAGTAATCACCATAAAAATCTATAAAACCTTCTTTCCAAGTAGCAGGACATGCTATGCTAGAAATGTCAGTCGTCATTTGAATTTGGCAAAAAACTTGTTTCAAATAAGAAACCCATGTCATAAGTCATTGAAAGATCAAGGGGTATCAAGTTAAATCAATGCATAAGATTGTATATGCTTTCTTCAAGATAAATGAAATAATAACCATAATCAGAAAACGAAACAGATGAGTAAAATTATTGAAGGAGAAAGAAAATCATGCTAGGCAAACATATTGAAACAAAAAAGCATGCACTTGCCCTAATATGGGCATAAAATTAAATATCGATCACAAGATCTCCTTTGTGACAGCTGCTTGGTGTTTGCTGTTGAGGATACCAGCTCTGAGAGCTGAGTAGTAGCGAAAGAGACTTATATGGGATCAGGGTAGATATGTTTGACTCAAAGCAAATATTGTGTTCTAGTCATATCTAAAACAGATGTGTGCCCCATACTTTGTTATTGCTTTGACACTAGTATGTAGGTTGCGTCTCTAAAATGCCGCTCCCACACGGCAGAGGCATCGTGCCCCACAGTGCTTATTGGCATTGTCTGTCGCAATGTTGAGTGCCAGGTGGATTGCAGCAATTAGATCTACATCAATGCTTCACTTGGAAGTACACTAAATATTATAGCGTTCCTTGTGTAATTTCACTTTCAGCCAAGTTATCATGGACACTTCAATCATGGAACATGATTACCTTGGACACATCTCAGAGACCAAACACGATTTGTATATTTTTGGTGTATTTTTTCAAAATTTGTTTAAGTATCTCCTTGTCATATCGTCTCGTTTCCAGATCAACGTGATCGTGTAGCATAGCTTGCATCTATGCATACGTTTAACTGCACCACTACTTACCATATGGAGTGTAGGTTCTATTGCCTGGCGTGAGAACAAACGAAGATAGTTCTATTCTTAGGCAGGCATGGTTCTTAGATCTACATGAATTTCGTGGTGAATCTGTACATTAGATTATAGATGAAAAGCATAAAGGTTTACTAAGATGGACAACCTATCTTAAAGGATAGATGGCCTGAATGAAATTATTGAATCTAATCTTAGAGAAGTGGGGAGGAACTTCTTATATCAGCTGAAGTTGATGATAATGTAGAATCAAGCAGACGTTATACTTCTTTCTAGATCCTTTTCTTTTAATTGTATCTTATTCCTTTTGAAGACAGATCCCAAATTTTTTTCATGCATGAACATCGCGTGTTGAGTATTCATAGGATGTTATTGGTGAGTTATTGGTGAATTCGCTGAATATGAATAATAAGATTAGGATGGCATGTTCCCAACCCTAAGTTATGTTAAATAAAGGAGCTCAAATAAAGTATCCGGGCAATTGAGAGGGAACTTTTTAATAGTCAAGAGTTGACTGGTACGAGTATGTCGGCTTTATCAGCTCAGTAATGTCGAGCTGAAAGGAGATTCTTAAATGAGAGAGCTCAAATTGAGAGTTTCATGATATAAAAGTGTTCTTTCTATTGAACAAATTGATAAGTGGTTGTATCATTGCGGCGAGCAAGTTCAAATATAGTAGAGTATGAAAGGTTTTACGTATCATGGAATATATTTATACGCCATTGTTATAAAAACAGCTTGGTCAGTCACTCGTCTTGGACTGAGGTGCTCAGACAAGTCGCCATTAAGCAAGCATCAAGAAAAATAAGTAGAAGAGACATATAACCTCCATCCGCGCTTGTTGGCGCTACATCCGACAGCTTCCTGAAATCACTCTTGGCCTGCCTTTGCCTCCATGATATCAAGAAGAGAAAGATCAGGGTAAAAAAGAGCTAGGAAAGCTTTGGTCCCTGTATAAAACAGAAGCTGATTGTTTACTCCAGTGACATCAGGCAGCAAGCGACTCCAAGAAAGGCACTGCCGATGAAGGAAAGCCATGTCTAAGGGTACCAATTTCTTGATTCTCCTTTAATACACTATTTTCCTTATTTCTCTTGCCGTCTAGACTGCAAGGCACCAGGAAAAGGTGGCAGCTTTGCTGCACTATTCCTCGCATATGCTATTTAAAACATTGTGTATAACTTCTTCCTAGTGCTTCTCATAGCGATTTCTTTTAATATGTCATAACTTGTTAAATGCTGAGCAAAGGAGAAAACAAAACCATCTGCCCCAAATATAATAACATTGGCTCTGTTATGAATGTATTATGTAGGCCCATGGAAAGGTCCATGTAGGGCTTATACTATCCAGTTGTAGATTAGGAGTTTGTATCCTACATGAATACTGTATCATACTGCCGTTGTATGAACTCTTCCCTATACCCCTATAAATAAAGGCCTGGGGTCTCCCCCAGAAAACACTTCACAACACGTTATCAGCACGTTCTTTCCTGAGAAAGCGACCGGACGTTGCGAGAACTTTGACGAACAACAAAGGACGGCTCGTGCGCGGACATCAAACCGAAATCAAACATCTGTCATCATCGATCATGATAATTATCACATTGCAATATCCAAGTCGAACATAAATGGAAAAAAACAAAAAAAAATATGGGGAGTTGGCAGTAGCCATTGGTCGTCAATCCTAGGGCAACGACCAACTGGCCACCAGCCTAACCCCAGTGGAACAGTGCGACGGCCACTGGCTGCCGACCCTAGTCGACGGGCAACCGACTGTCGGCCTATTGGCCGATTTTAAAAGAGAAAATATAACATCATAACAGACAACGACCGGTCGACGGTCCCCATGTTGTCGGCACAACCCCCTCTGTTGTTGGACCAACGTTTTTAAAAAACAGAGAAGTTTGCTGGTGGCCTCAGACCGTCGGATCCCTACCGTCACCCCAGCGACAGCGCGCTGTCGCCATCGGCGTTGCTCCCCACCACGTTACCACTATAGTGGCTGTGTGTCGCTGTCGCTGGCGGGCGGCAGCGTAAACCCCCTCAAACCTTCTCTAGAGTTCTCAAAAGAGAGATTTTCCCCTGGCTGCGGGCCGAAGCCTATGTGCCAATTAAAAAAATTCCCTTAGCTGCGGGCTGAAGGCCGCGGCATTGGCCCATATGCAAATTCAAAAAAAAAGAAATAAACATAGGTTGCGGGCTGAGGCCTACAGGGCCTCGCCGCGGGGTTTGGCCCGCGAATTTTAGAAACAAAAAAAATATGGGAGGCCGCGAATTTTAGAAACCTAGCTGTCGGCTTCCGCCCCACATACTCGTAATTTATAGAAAGTGGGAAATTAAATGGAAAAAGGGGACATCTGGGATAGAAATAAATAAAAATAATGGGGCAATGCTTAGTTTTCCAAATTTTTCCGAACTAGCCCCATTGCTAATGCATATACTTTTTTTAGCATATTACTCAATCATGATAACTGTTTTAGGATCATGTTAATATTGCTTCATATCACATATTATGTGGCATGTTTCTGGGATATTTTATTGCTTATTATCGTAAGTATTTGCTTAATAATTATGAGGATCCGGCGACCGCTTCGCCGTTATTTATCTAACCTAACATTGTATGACGTTGTCCAGTGGTCCAATTAATTATTAAGTACGAAATATTTAAATTTATATATACTGTATATCTGTGATGTATGCGATATATGATGAAATGTGATAAAATGTCTTGAGCACAAATTTGCATGACTATATTATAGTTTTGGATCGGCCTTTTAAGTCCCACTTTTACTTTCCCACATTTTTTCTTTTTTTGAGAGAAAATATAGTGATGAATATAATGTAATGACCAAGACCGATGGCCATTTCTATGGATGCGGAGGCACTGAAGAATTTTTTATGTGACACGTGGTTCCTAAAGTTGTATTTTTTCTCTCCTTCCTTTTCATTTATGTAAAAAGGGGCATGCATAATTTGGACGTTGGACATTATTTATCTGTGGTGACCGACCGATCCACACAATTAGCTTATTCATTTTATAGTCTCTGCAAGATATAATTTACAGTTTTAGTATTAATTCTTGCAATTGTGCTTATAAATAATTTTGTATAACTGCCCCATGTCGCAATTATTGTTTTCAAAAATATTGAATAATTATTAATTTAAACTGGCAATTGGACCCAAAGTTTAACTGAAATGCCAATACCATTCTTCCCATATAAAATGCAAATGAATGAATGCAAGCGAAAGTCATTTTTGCCATCTTCTTGAGACACGTCTTAAAAGATGAGCACCGTGGTAAATAAATTCCATAAGATCTATAGTCTACTAATTTGAACAACAAAAGGATGCCATATCACCGCTAAATGATCTCATCTCATGAGGCAGGATTCTTGAATCTTGCTTTGAGTAATAATTATGTCATGAAAAATAATAATTAATAAGATAACGCTTGAAGTTGTGACTTGACAGAGTAAGTAAGATATATATGATAATGCATGAGAATCGCACCCTTACATTTGTATACCCGAGTCATATTTCTTCTTCCACAACTAAAAAAACTAGAAGAGTAGAAACAAGTAGATCTCACACCTTGGTAACTGTCTCGTTAGTGAGATCAATGTTTCTTCTTCCAGAGAAATTTATAAAAACTGGATGATAGAAATAGAGAGCTCACGTCCTTGTATCTACCTCCTAAGTGAGACTAATGCTTCCTCTTTCCGAGGAATTTATAAAAGTGGAAAATTGGAAACATGATAAGCACAGAAATTACAAGGAATAATAAAAGAAAGAGGAAAAAAGATAAAGTATACCTCGACAAGGAATAACAATGGCTAACCAAATCCAGTAAGGCCTGTCAAGAACTATATATGTCATTGGTGTACAATATGCCAAAACAATTGCAAGATTTATATAAAGCCAGTCTAAAAGACGAAAGCTGAAATAAATCTAGCTATTGTATACTTAGCTACTGTTCGAGCACATACAGATTTTGAAAACAATAATTTGCTTGACTAGTTGCCAAAGTATAATTGTTAGGAGAACTTTTCACTACATGTTGTAGATTGCAATAAAATAATTATACTTCTATGCACTGATATAAATCGTATGAAATGTTTTTCTTACATGCCATAGATTGAGATAAAATGGTTATGTTTGTATGCATTGAAGTATATGTTGAAATGGTTATGATTGCTATAAGTTTGACTTATTTCACTAAGTGAACTTGTCAAACAAATTATGGATAACTTTACTATCCACATGATCACTCATGATGCATGCTAGCAATATCATCTCACCCTGATGATAGTTCGAAGTATTATCTTGGGACGTCTAACTTGAGGATCAAGCATTGCAAGCATGTAAACTCTTGAACAAAATTTGAGGATGCACAGTTCTCTCAGAAAACATGGAAAAAGAAAATCACCATGTTTCAAGGATATTTGTCTATTCGAAATCCATATTGAAACTGACAATAATACCGAATATTCGTATATAACGACTCAAGAAAATTAAATGGCTTGAAGACCATACTTTAGCGTTAAATGTGCATTCAAAAGGTCAAATACCATACGAATTTCGAAGAATAGAGTAAAATTAACGGATCACACAAATGTGCCTGTACTCGTATAAGTTTATATTTTGATACGAGTGGTTTAGACACCCAGAACCGGTTATGTTAAGACCTAAAGATCGCGGTAGTCTGACCTTCCGTCATAAACCATCGAATTACCCGTCGGTACGCCTCTATCCCCCGAAGGGGCGGCCAACCCGCAACGGGGCGCTCCTCGCCCGACCTTCGGAGGCCCGCAGGGCGTCTGCCGACCCTAGAGTCTGACCAGACAGGGAGATGGGCGCACCCTACCTTGGCTGTCACGTCCCGCTTCCCAAAAGATTTGGGAAGCGAGACATGGCCAGCCCGCATGGACTCGAGCCGGTGAGGCTCGGGGTCCAATAAGCGTCTAGGCAAGTTATGATGCGGAGGTGAAGGTCCGATCGAACAATTTAGCATGAAACAACAGATATAGCAGCAAAAGATACTATTCAAACGCAGAAGGTAACCAACAAAGAGTTCAACATAAAAGCTAAAACTGTACGTACCAGAGGCAACTAAAGAAGAAAAGTCTGCTGGGGTCCACAGGTTGTGGCAGCTCGGTCGAGTCTGAGACATGTGCAAAACACATGTCAGCAACGAACTAATGAGACCATAAGTTAAAGCAGTTATACAATTCTAGCAGTTCTAAATGGAATGTAAAAGACAACTACACAGGCAGTTCTAGAAAGCAGGAAACAAGTAATGGTTATTCTAATCGATCTGCTAGGGGTGTCCATCTAGTCAGATCGTCTAAGAGTTGTTCATGTAGTTCTACCAATCTGCCAGGGGTGTCCATCTGGTCAGATTGTCCAAGTCTAGAAAAGGTCAAACGACCGGAATGCATCCCTGCGAAGCAAGCAGGAGTGCACCAACTGCGACACGAAGATAAAGCCTAAGGACTCAAGCTGCGTAGGCGGAGGGGAGCTACCCCCCAGGCCCAGATAGACTCTTTTGTCCTACCCCACCCGCGAGTCGTTTGTGTTATGGACACGAGCCAACAAACGCTCCATCTAGACACGAGACAAGACAAGGATCACGAATGATACGGCGTATCATACCGGAGTGCACCAGTCACGGGTGAGCCAAAGCTGGGGAGCACCAGTTCTCAATGGTCACCCCCGTCGTCGATCCGAAACAAATCATTAATCATGAATGATACTATGTATCATACCGGAGCGCACCAGTCACGGGTGAGCCAAAGCTGGGGAGCACCAGTTCTCAATGGTCACCCCCGTCATCGATTAACTATCCATTAGTGAGACATTCCTGGACGAGCCAGCAACCGTTCCACAAGAGTAGTGCCAACCTCCGTATAGGAGAGGCCCACGCCTGTGATCTTCTACAAAGATCCACGCAATTATAATGTCCGGCTTATTAATTAGCATGTGAGGTTTAAGTTGCATTTTAAAAGTGGGTTCGAGCAGAAAATAGCATGCGATCATTTTCAAGTATTTTGCAGAAATAAATCTAGCAGTTCTAACATCAATTCTAGAAAAGTATAAAAGCAGTAACTAAAGTCTCATTCCTTGCCTGAAAGATTCCGGCAAGGATGTAGTCCAGCAGGGTCTGGGTCAACCAACGGATCTACGGAACCTCAACACGGTGCGAAAGCTACACTGGCGTCTTTCGGTATCACGAACGTTTTGGGACAAACGGTTCTCTGCTGATAAAAACACGGGTTCAATAAGTTCGTTGACGGAACCAAAAGCTATTAGGCAACCTGAAACGTCTAATATTCCAATTTTAATTAGGTTTACTAGTCCAACTCGACTCCACGTCAATATTAAACATGTCAACTATGTAAAGTTGTTAAAAGAATAAGTACACAATCATTTATAATAACCACCTAGGCTAATAATAATAAGTTACTGTTATATAACTCACAATATACTAGGGTGTTGAATCTGTATTGTTATGCTGGTATGCATGATCATTTAAAGTGACTGAGACATTACATCAACCCTTGTGACCAACTTAGCACATCAATGTAACAATTACTTACCAGGACCCATATATCCACTCAGATGAATATCAAACTAGTTCCAAACTAACCCTGTTGTCAACATATGATAACCTAGTTTTATAAAACTAATTTCTTAAGAAGATGATAACTTATAAGCTTATAACAACTCTACTATCTGAAACTAACCTCTAAAACTGTGCTCCACCCGTGTTGCAGTGAAGAGGGAAGGGGAGACGTCGGCCTGCGTTGCGAAGGGAACGTACGCAAGGCGAGCTGCTGCGCGATGGCGCTGCCGCGCCTGGGGATGCCACGCGATGCCGGGAGGGGGTCGGTTGCACGGCAGCGCCTGAAGTTGCCGTGGACGGCGCTGCAGCAACCCAGGCCGCCGATCGTGGCGTTGGGTGAAGGATCCGGCGACGGGAAAGGCTAGGGCGGCGAAGGGTGGCCGCTGTCGCGCGGGGCGGCGCCCTGGCGGTGCTCGGCGTTGCTGGGCGGCGCTGTGGCCGCCGCTGCGACCCCAGGCGACGCTGTTACGCCGAGGAAGGAGACAGCGTCGGCGAGCACGGCGGAGATGGGTGGAGGTGGGTCCTGCGACGGTCAGGTCGGAGGGGGTCCGGCGATGGTGGTTGGTGGGGGGATGAAAACGTCGGGGGCTCGGGCAAAGTCGGGAAGAATGAGGAGATGGCTGCGGCTTGAAGAAAAACAAGTGCTGCGAAAAATGTAGGCGGCTGTGCATTGCTTTTGCTGGGAGAGAAAAGGTTAACCCTAGTTTTTTTTTCTTTTATAAGGTAGGCTCACGTGATTGCTAGGCTAGGTCAGGTTTTATGAGGGATAGCACGTGAAGGGAAAGCTCATAGGTTATTATTATTGTATGAAGAAATTAGTAATGGGAATTCCTATAAATTGTGTGTGTGGAGAATCAGAGCCGCAGCACGTGAAGGCCTTGCTATAGGTTAACCTATGTAATGGGGTTGCCCTATGACAGCACATGGCTCTTGGTGGCTAGGTTAGTTTGTGTATTATAATTATTATAATGTTATAGTATAACAATAGCATATCTCCTTCTCTCACATGTGTGTGCGGCCAAGGGGGGATGGAGAGGACTAAGTCAGCTAGTATAGATGTATATTATTATTATAAAATTTAGGGGAAAGAACCCTATGAAACTTAGGGTTATACTGATATTAAGCTGGGCCAAACAGTGAAGGTAGGTCAAACGAAGTCTAAAAATTGTGAAATAAATACTGGGGTAACCGGGACGAGGAGAGAAAGAAGACAGAGGAGACGGATCACCATTTCGACGTCGAGAAACGAAACTAAGAATGAGAAGGCCTCACGACAAAAGTGAAAGTTGCGACGTCCCATCAAACAAAGTCAAATTGTGGGAGATCGACCCTTGAAATGACGTTCCCAATTAACACCACAATTTTAATACTCTCGGAGAGGGTCACAACGGCATATGACACAATAGTGTCCGGATACCGACAAGGTCTAAAATAAATACGTGCACGAACAAGAATATGTGCACGTAAAGCATATAAAGGGGTACGTGGTCCAAAGGCGACGGTAATTCTAAGTTGGGCGCACGTCGGGGTTGGCTTGGGTTGACACGTGTTCCCTAGTCGTGCATGAGTCACGGAGGATATCTATAGGTTCAAGCAAGGTTCTAGGGTCCTACTGCGTGCACAGACGACATCTGCTGTGCACACAGACCAAATCACCATACGCACAGACCTAATTGTTGTGCACACACAAAATTCAAATTGGTCCGAAAACAGGCCGTTACATCCTACCCACCTTAGAATAAAGTCCGTCCTCGGACTTCCTTAATTTCAGGCATGGTTAGACTCCTCTAGTTAACTATAGTAACTACCACGATCATTCCTAGCACAGTACTTCAACCAACATATAACCTAATACATCTATCTATATACATGCTCAGTAATAATATACATCAATTATTTCCCAACCATGCTATCTTGTACTTATAGCTATGTTAATATTATTCACGCATACATTTCTAACTCATGGAAGTGCCTCCGCACTTCCCTACCTACGCACAATTATATTCCAACATTCAAAAAAATCACCCCATCATATACAACCATTGTATTATACATTTAGTACACCTATACTAACCAGGGTATTTAAATTCATCACGAATTTAAAACCGAAAATACATATATCCTCTCAATATAACCTAAAAAATATATCCCCTAGTATACATTCAACCCATCAATCATAACAATAATACTTAGCTATAATATAACTATTCGCCACAACACCGATTGACAAACAATTTCTTATTACAAGCAATACACAATCACACTATCATATTAATCTATTCCTACAAACACAATGCATCCAGCCTAATAACTATACATATAGCACATTTCACACATACTCATTCAAACATGTAAACCCTTCAGTCATAAATATAGAATAAACCTATATCTATATATATGGCGTAGCCACGCACGTCCAGGTGCGTAGCGTAACCCAGCACAAACACCTATATAACTACATTCATCGAATCCTATCATGCAAGGATATATATAACACTATACTCACATCCGCAAATCACAACCACATTATAAAATACTTACTGAGCATACTCACTCGCTCTCGAGTGAGACTCCAAGATACATACCAAACAATATACAATCTATGTACTTATACACACACTCCTATATATCTATATGACACGACTCATCATATGTAGCCTTAGTAAATAGTTAGACATCACTATACAATCATTCACACATCAGAACTTGTAATTCATACTTATCCCATATATACGTATATACAATCACGTAACTCATTCTTATCCTAGCATCTATAAGCATGTCCACTCGTACTCGAGGGAACACTAAGACTTATATGTATTCACATGCATTATATATTCACACCTATTATCTTACATAAGTATCTATACTTATTCATGTACTATATACACATAATCATTACATTCATCGCAATACACATATTTCATTATTCATCCATAAGCTCACATATACCTAAGTAATAATACTAAGCATGCCCGACAATGATATGTATTCACACAAGCCGGGTAATCCTCCTCAGGGATCTACGGGGAAAGGCAGAACAAACACAAGGCCCTAATGTGCAGACACTTCCAATATTTGATATCTATGGTGGTTAAACAACTTCCAACTAACCAGCCCTAATTGGTTGGTCCCAATCATTTTAAACACCAATAAAATTTCCAACGCAAAAGCCCGTTCATGAGAACCTGTTACAATGATCCTGTTGTTCTCCGCTTCCATTGGTTCTTGGCTCAGCTGCCTCTAGGAATCTCTAAAGTGAAACTACCAACCAATTCTAGATTTTCGGCTTCAGACTTATTTACGATTTCCTTTTCAATCCAAACAACCAAGGCAATCTACTAATTCTTTTCCCATATTTCCTGATCATTGAGCACTCGTAAAACCGAGCATGCTCACTTGACTTGATCCAGAATTTCCATTGACACTTAAACTGCTAGTCATTGTTGACTATAATCCATCCACATGATCTGGAGAAGTCTTCACCTTTCACCATTTCGTAAGCTGTAACTGGAATCCAGTGATCGGTACGCACCCGGCGCGTATTCGAACGGTCGACTTTGAAACTCCCATGACATTCCCAAGATCCTTAATTCCTTTAAATCACTGTGTCCGAAACAGATCGTGTTGTCGATCTTATACAATCCTTCATAAGATCGATCTCGTCTTCACATTATCACTCTGAATCTCTTCTGCTCATTTCTAATGATCATATTATTTACTTCATCCACGTTGCCATCCTCGAACTTTGCAAAACCCAGGTTATACTGTTGCTACTCGGCTTATATATAAATATGCTCATAATATCCGTTGCATAACATTTCACTTGATCGATGTAGGTCTAGGCCTTTAGTCGTTAGGACAAGACTTCTTATCACCACACTTCTATCACGAGCAGCATACTAAGGGTCGATCTCATTCCCTAGATTCAATGTTCTCACTTCCATGGTTCCTTGTCAAGTCGAGAATCCAACCTTATAACTATCCAATGTGTTAGAAATACATCACTTTAAACTTCATCTTATTCCTGTATTCTCACTCAAATTCAAACTAGAGGGGCCAAGGAACTAGTCTAAACCTAACTAACTTATGTTAGACTCGAATATTGTTGGTTGTTTGAATATTTACTGCGACACTATTGTTTCGATAAATCATTCGATCAAGACCTGCATGGGCCACCACAAAAACTGTTACGTCCCGCTTCCCAAAAGATTTGGGAAGCGAGACATGGCCAGCCCGCATGGACTCGAGCCGGTGAGGCTCGGGGTCCAATAAGCGTCTAGGCAAGTTATGATGCGGAGGTGAAGGTCCGATCGAACAATTTAGCATGAAACAACAGATATAGCAGCAAAAGATACTATTCAAACGCAGAAGGTAACCAACAAAGAGTTCAACATAAAAGCTAAAACTGTACGTACCAGAGGCAACTAAAGAAGAAAAGTCTGCTGGGGTCCACAGGTTGTGGCAGCTCGGTCGAGTCTGAGACATGTGCAAAACACATGTCAGCAACGAACTAATGAGACCATAAGTTAAAGCAGTTATACAATTCTAGCAGTTCTAAATGGAATGTAAAAGACAACTACACAGGCAGTTCTAGAAAGCAGGAAACAAGTAATGGTTATTCTAATCGATCTGCTAGGGGTGTCCATCTAGTCAGATCGTCTAAGAGTTGTTCATGTAGTTCTACCAATCTGCCAGGGGTGTCCATCTGGTCAGATTGTCCAAGTCTAGAAAAGGTCAAACGACCGGAATGCATCCCTGCGAAGCAAGCAGGAGTGCACCAACTGCGACACGAAGATAAAGCCTAAGGACTCAAGCTGCGTAGGCGGAGGGGAGCTACCCCCCAGGCCCAGCTAGACTCTTTTGTCCTACCCCACCCGCGAGTCGTTTGTGTTATGGACACGAGCCAACAAACGCTCCATCTAGACACGAGACAAGACAAGGATCACGAATGATACGGCGTATCATACCGGAGTGCACCAGTCACGGGTGAGCCAAAGCTGGGGAGCACCAGTTCTCAATGGTCACCCCCGTCGTCGATCCGAAACAAATCATTAATCATGAATGATACTACGTATCATACCGGAGCGCACCAGTCACGGGTGAGCCAAAGCTGGGGAGCACCAGTTCTCAATGGTCACCCCCGTCATCGATTAACTATCCATTAGTGAGACATTCCTGGACGAGCCAGCAACCGTTCCACAAGAGTAGTGCCAACCTCCGTATAGGAGAGGCCCACGCCTGTGATCTTCTACAAAGATCCACGCAATTATAATGTCCGGCTTATTAATTAGCATGTGAGGTTTAAGTTGCATTTTAAAAGTGGGTTCGAGCAGAAAATAGCATGCGATCATTTTCAAGTATTTTGCAGAAATAAATCTAGCAGTTCTAACATCAATTCTAGAAAAGTATAAAAGCAGTAACTAAAGTCTCATTCCTTGCCTGAAAGATTCCGGCAAGGATGTAGTCCAGCAGGGTCTGGGTCAACCAACGGATCTACGGAACCTCAACACGGTGCGAAAGCTACACTGGCGTCTTTCGGTATCACGAACGTTTTGGGACAAACGGTTCTCTGCTGATAAAAACACGGGTTCAATAAGTTCGTTGACGGAACCAAAAGCTATTAGGCAACCTGAAACGTCTAATATTCCAATTTTAATTAGGTTTACTAGTCCAACTCGACTCCACGTCAATATTAAACATGTCAACTATGTAAAGTTGTTAAAAGAATAAGTACACAATCATTTATAATAACCACCTAGGCTAATAATAATAAGTTACTGTTATATAACTCACAATATACTAGGGTGTTGAATCTGTATTGTTATGCTGGTATGCATGATCATTTAAAGTGACTGAGACATTACATCAACCCTTGTGACCAACTTAGCACATCAATGTAACAATTACTTACCAGGACCCATATATCCACTCAGATGAATATCAAACTAGTTCCAAACTAACCCTGTTGTCAACATATGATAACCTAGTTTTATAAAACTAATTTCTTAAGAAGATAACTTATAAGCTTATAACAACTCTACTATCTGAAACTAACCTCTAAAACTGTGCTCCACCCGTGTTGCAGTGAAGAGGGAAGGGGAGACGTCGGCCTGCGTTGCGAAGGGAACGTACGCAAGGCGAGCTGCTGCGCGATGGCGCTGCCGCGCCTGGGGATGCCACGCGATGCCGGGAGGGGGTCGGTTGCACGGCAGCGCCTGAAGTTGCCGTGGACGGCGCTGCAGCAACCCAGGCCGCCGATCGTGGCGTTGGGTGAAGGATCCGGCGACGGGAAAGGCTAGGGCGGCGAAGGGTGGCCGCTGTCGCGCGGGGCGGCGCCCTGGCGGTGCTCGGCGTTGCTGGGCGGCGCTGTGGCCGCCGCTGCGACCCCAGGCGACGCTGTTACGCCGAGGAAGGAGACAGCGTCGGCGAGCACGGCGGAGATGGGTGGAGGTGGGTCCTGCGACGGTCAGGTCGGAGGGGTCCGGCGATGGTGGTTGGTGGGGGGATGAAAACGTCGGGGGCTCGGGCAAAGTCGGGAAGAATGAGGAGATGGCTGCGGCTTGAAGAAAAACAAGTGCTGCGAAAAATGTAGGCGGCTGTGCATTGCTTTTGCTGGGAGAGAAAAGGTTAACCCTAGTTTTTTTTTCTTTTATAAGGTAGGCTCACGTGATTGCTAGGCTAGGTCAGGTTTTATGAGGGATAGCACGTGAAGGGAAAGCTCATAGGTTATTATTATTGTATGAAGAAATTAGTAATGGGAATTCCTATAAATTGTGTGTGTGGAGAATCAGAGCCGCAGCACGTGAAGGCCTTGCTATAGGTTAACCTATGTAATGGGGTTGCCCTATGACAGCACATGGCTCTTGGTGGCTAGGTTAGTTTGTGTATTATAATTATTATAATGTTATAGTATAACAATAGCATATCTCCTTCTCTCACATGTGTGTGCGGCCAAGGGGGGATGGAGAGGACTAAGTCAGCTAGTATAGATGTATATTATTATTATAAAATTTAGGGGAAAGAACCCTATGAAACTTAGGGTTATACTGATATTAAGCTGGGCCAAACAGTGAAGGTAGGTCAAACGAAGTCTAAAAATTGTGAAATAAATACTGGGGTAACCGGGACGAGGAGAGAAAGAAGACAGAGGAGACGGATCACCATTTCGACGTCGAGAAACGAAACTAAGAATGAGAAGGCCTCACGACAAAAGTGAAAGTTGCGACGTCCCATCAAACAAAGTCAAATTGTGGGAGATCGACCCTTGAAATGACGTTCCCAATTAACACCACAATTTTAATACTCTCGGAGAGGGTCACAACGGCATATGACACAATAGTGTCCGGATACCGACAAGGTCTAAAATAAATACGTGCACGAACAAGAATATGTGCACGTAAAGCATATAAAGGGGTACGTGGTCCAAAGGCGACGGTAATTCTAAGTTGGGCGCACGTCGGGGTTGGCTTGGGTTGACACGTGTTCCCTAGTCGGGCATGAGTCACGGAGGATATCTATAGGTTCAAGCAAGGTTCTAGGGTCCTACTGCGTGCACAGACGACATCTGCTGTGCACACAGACCAAATCACCATACGCACAGACCTAATTGTTGTGCACACACAAAATTCAAATTGGTCCGAAAACAGGCCGTTACATTGGCCGCTGATAGGGCGCTCCCCGGCACGGCCCCGGTGGGATACGCGTCAGTCCGCCCCTGGTTCGCAAGGACCAGCGCGCCAAATATGCATCCGGGCCGCCCAGCCTCAGATAGGGACGGACCGTCGACGCGTTTCGGGTCCTCCCCCTGGGAGGCACTCCGACGGACCTTTGGCACGTCAGACACGACAAATAACCTAATACGAGGACACTACTGACACTTACGCCGCCTGACCATCTGACAAAGGACCCCCTGGCCGCTGCGCCCCCCGACACTTAATGCTCTCGGCTCTGACACTCTGACAAAAGCGCCCCTGGCCGTGGCGCCGTCTGACAAAAGCGTGGCTGACACTCCTGTTCCTCACATCCTCGTCCGAAGCTTCCGCTGACACCCAGGCCAGCTCAACGCACCGAGTCAGCATGCCAGGTCAGCCCCACCTAATCGTCTCCCGTCAGGTTTAAATACCTATTCGCCTCCAACGGTGACGGGGTTAGCAAACTTACTCTCAATCCTACCACTCACACACAAGAGCAAAGGTCAGCCATATCTTTGTTCTTCCACTCATAGCTCGTCACGTACGATCGGCTCACCCTCAGTCCGACATACGTGCCTAGCCCCCGCTTTAAGTCCTGTTACTGACTTAGGCATCGGAGAGGCTAAGGGTTGGACCCCAACCCGGCCTTTCTGACGAGTTGCTCCTTGCGCAGGTCAGCTCGCCGTCACCGGTCGCGCTCGCCATCCTTCTTGACAGTTCGGCCTCTTCACAGCATCCTCCCGGATTCGACACCGTGGTCAGCTCCCACCATAAGTTTAGCCTCATCACCCCACTAACTACTTGCCAAATAGCATGTCCTAATCCTGTCGTTAGCTTAACCATCGTGCTCTTGGTTCCTCATAATATACATTCATTGTACGCGAGTTCTACCCTGCAACAATTGGCGTAGTCTGTGGGAAACGAAGGGTCACACACATGTCAGATCACATACCAATCAACCGAAACCCTGACCACGAAAAGGATCCCATGGAACAAGAATCCCACTCCCCTCCCGTGACTCCTGCAACTAATCCACCCCCGGAGGTGGAGGCCGAAACGGTCCAGGCCTCGGCTCGCGCGGTACAACAGAGCTTTGAGGCCTTCGCCAAGATGATGGCGGGTTTCGCAGCGGCCAGAGCCGAGTTACCCCTGGGCCCCTCTGAGCCCCCGAACGTAAGGCGGAATCTCCATCCTCATTTCGTCTAAGAGATGAGGGATAAAGGGCTCGCCGAGGAGATTGCGGCTCATCAGAAGCTCTTGGAGGAAGAAATGGAGATCGTCCGGCTGCGAAGGCACCAAGAGGAAGCGGCGGCCGCTCAGAGGCATCTGGATGAGGCGGCTGAGGCCGCCCGGCAGGCCCTCCTCGATGAAGAGACGGCCCGACGCCAGCTCCGCTTCATTACCGCGGAGCGCGAAAGGCTCCGAAGGGAGAATGATGTTAACCGGGAGATCCCGGAGGTGTCGATGACGGGCGGACGACACATGAACGAACACAGCCCGCCAATCTCCGGGACCCCACCTCGGGGGCGAAGTCCGCCCTATCGGCGTTTCTCCCCAGATCGGCTAGGCGAGGAGGCCGTTCGTCAACAGCTCCGCTTCCTCGCCGCAGAGCGCGAAATGCTACCAAGGGAGAATCGAGGGCAGAGGGAGGCCCCGGAGGCGACAACAATGGGCCGACAATACTGGGATGACCGCAGCCCGTCGCCCGTCGAACCCCCAGCCCGTGGAAGGAGTCCACCCCGGCGACTGCCTCGCCATTCCCCGGGACATGATCGACGGCAGCCGAGGCGGGACCGGAGAGAAACCCCAGAATCGCGGAGAGGGCACGCCAGAGCGCCCCGCCTACCTTGAGGAGGCTACGCCGTTGACGCGGTGGATCACGTTGGCCCCGAGACCCGCAAGGTTCAAGGCCCCCCGCTGGCCATCTACAACGGAAGGGACGACCCCCTCTCGCACGTGCAATAATACCCGGGGGCCATGGAGGCGTAGGATGTGGGTGATGCGTTCCTGTGCCGACTTTCTCACTGAGCCTGGGGGACACGGCGCTGGAATGGTAATACGGCATGCCCGTAATATCCGTCGGGAGCTTCGACGAATTGTCACACAAGTTCTGCCAGGAGTTCGGGGCCGGGCGCACCAAGAAGAAGCCTTTGGACTATCTCAGCACGATAATCCAGGGTGAAGGAGAGACGACGGGAAAATACTTGCGCCGCTTCCAGGATGAGCGGCGGGCGGTGGTGGCCTGCGGTGATGAGGTGCTCATGCTAGCCTTCAAGACGGGGCTGCGAAATCGGAGCCTCCACAAATCCTTGCTCCGAGATCCGTCGACCGACTACGATGCACTAATCGTTCAGGCGGAAAGATATGCGCTGAGCGAGGACACTCGGCATTAAAAAACCAGTCGCCCCAACGAGGTCGTCCCAGGACGAGCCTCGGCCCTATCCCATGCCGAGGCAAGAAGACGGGCCCCGGGGCCGCGACCAGTCGACCCAACCGAGGCGCGACCCCCCGGGGCGCCGTTCGCAAGACCGCCCGGGCCCGGCATGAGAATTCGTTCCCGCCCGAGAGCCTGCTTGAGCGACCCCGAGGCTGGAAGGACCTCTGCGGGCCCAATACACGCAGCTCAACGCCCCCATGATAGAGGTGTTGGCCGCAGCGGCGAGGGCCGGACTGCTGCCAGACCCCCCCAGAGAAATGAAGTCCGACCCGGCCAAGCGAGATCTCTGGAAGTACTGCCGGTACCACCGGGACCACGATCATGATACCGACAATTGCTACACCCTCAAGAGGGAGATCGAGCGATTGATTCAAGCGGGTCACCTGGGAGGCTTCGTGGAGGGCAGAATGCCTATCCATAAGGAGAGGGCCCCGTGAGGAGCGCGGAGGCTGGATCCGCCGTCGGACGACGAGCAGGAGGAACCTCGTCCGCCGAAGCCGGTCATGCGCATAAATGTAATATGTGACGGACCGTTCTCTGGAGGGTCGTCGTCGTCAAGCAGGAAGGCGTACGCGCGGCAGGTGAGGGCGGCGTTGCCTCGGCGGTGGTACGAAGGGGAGAAGGATAGCCCGACCTCCCATCACCTTTACCGACGAGGATCGGGAGGGAATCGAGCTACCACATAACGACGCAATCGTCATCGAGGCTCAGATCGGGACGGCCGTCATCAGCCGCCTCCTGATCGAATCACTGGGAGCTCCTGCGACATTCTATTTATGTCAACGATTGAGATGGGGCTGGGGCAGGCGGACTTGAGACATTGCACTGGACCCATCGTCGGCTTCACCGGCCACTCGACCCCCATCGCGGGAGTGATCACCTTGCCGGTGTCACTCGGAGAGGAACCAAGGGTCGTCACTCGCATGACGCAATTCGTTGTCGTCAACATTGCGTCAGCATACAACGGGATCATAGGGAGACCATACATGACGGCCATTGAAGCGCTCCCCAGCCTGCTCCATCAGATGGTCAAGCTCCAAACCCCGCGAGGAGTGGGGTTAGTGCAGGGGAGCCAGAAGCTATCCAGGAGCTACTACGTAGGATCAACCAAGCACAAGGGTCCGGAGCAGACTTGTTGGCCGACCTCCTTCCTAAGAGGGAGGGCCTTTGCAACCGACGACCAACTCTTGCCGAAGAAGTCGAGGAGGTACCCGTGGCAGCATGGGAAGACAAGATCGTCTCCGTCAGCATTGTCGAGCCCGCCGAAACCGCTCGCCAAGGGACGCTGGCAGCAAAATGAGGGGGACCCTGCGGCGTCATCGAAACCGTCGGACCAGCTACACATGTACCAACGACCCTCGACAGAAGCGAGCTGACTCATCTGTGAAACACGGAGCACCAACTAAAACGCTGCCGGTAATTGTAAGCCTTTAATGAAAATGAAATACTCTCTTTTTCGCATTATCAAATCTCGCCGTCTACACTTGAAAGTTTCAGTTTAAGGCGCAAGACTCCGGGGCAGGGCTAACTCTCGTCACCAAAATCGGAGAAGGGCACGGGCCGAGCTACGCGCTCGCTCCCCCTCCAGAGAAGACCTTCGGGGCAAGCTCACAAAGCTTCGCCACCCAAACCGGAGCGCCATATGCGAGGTAGGCGACGGCACAATACCCGTCCGACTATAGAGGCTGTGTGGAGGCGACGGCCCAATACACACCCTCTCAAAGACTCCGGGGCAGGACCAATCCTCGTCACCCCAACCGGAGAAAGGCACGGGCCGAGCTACGCGCCCGCTCCCCCTCCAGAGAAGACCTCCGGGGTAAGCTCACAAAGCTTCGACATCCAAACCGGAGCGCCATATGCGGGGTAGGCGACGGCCCAATACCCGTCCGACTATAGAGGCTGCGGGGAGGCGCGGCCCAATACCCGCCCTCACAAAGACTCCGGGGCAGGACCAATCCTCGCCACCCAAACCGGAGAAGGGCACGGGCCGAGCCACGCGCTCGCTCCCCCTCCAAAGAAGACCTCCGGGGCAAGCTCACTGAGCTTCGCCACCCAAACCGGAGCGCCATATACGGGGTAGGCGACGGCCCAATACCCGTCTGACTATAGAGGCTGCGGGGAGGCGACGGCCCAATACCCGCCCTCTCAAAGACTCCGAGACAAGGCCGACCCTCGCCACCCAAACCGGAGAAGGGCACGGGCCGAGCTACGCACTCGCTTCCCCCTCCAGAGAAGACCTCCGGGGCAAGCTCACTGAGCTTCGCCACCCAAACCGGAGCGCCATATGCGGGGTAGGCGACGGCCCAATACCCGTTCGACTATAGAGGCTGCGGGGAGGCGACGGCCCAATATCCGCCCTCTCAAAGACTCCGGGGCAGGGCCGATCCTCGCCACCCAAACCGGAGAAGGGCACGTGCCGAGCTATGCGCTCGCTCCCCCCTTAAGAACTCTGGGACATGGCCAACCCTCAAGAACTCTGGGGCAGGGCCAACCCTTGCCACCCAAATCAGAGAAGGGCACGGGCCGAGCTACGCGCTCGCTCCCCACTCAAGAACTCTGGGGCAGGGCCGACCATCGCCACCCAAACCAGAGAAGGGCACGGGTCGAGCTACGCGCTCGCTCCCCCCTCACGAACTCTGGGGCCGAGGAGAAGCACAGACCGAGATGTCCACTCGATCACCATCCTCCCAAGCAGACCCATGATCCTCACGCAGGAAAAGGACAACAACACGCGGGCCGAGGCAGGCCTCACGTGGGCCAAGAACCGTTGGATAACGTCGGGTCCCGATAAAGCAGGCCCCCGATGCGACTCGTCGAAACGAAAGGACGCTCGAAAAACGCGCCATTAATGATGACACACCCCCCGAGAGGCAATGGCTGACGAATCGCGTCCAGCGTCACCTGGCAAAGGCGGTTCCCAAAAAACCTGATGCTGAGGAGCCCATTGATGATGCCAGCTCAACGCATTAACTCCGGGAAAATCGTCAATAAAATCCCCTATAAATACCCCCCTCACCCTCCCGAAGGATAGAAAGAAAAAGAAAAAGAAAATATGAGGACCGATCTCAATCCCATCCGCCAGGAATGAGAAGGCGATAGACACCTCGATAAGTCGACCTAGCCTTTCAGACAACTCACTATCACCAGAACAGCCCCCCGTCGGCCCAACCGAGAGGAAGGCCACTGATCATGGGCGAACCGCCCCCACCCGACGGGCTAGCCCTCTTGCGCGAAGGACGACCCGCATTCAACCCATCGGCACCCCCCGGACAACCCGAGACATGGGAACTGGAGGGCCTGTGGCGGCCCGTCCCCCTCTTCCGACGCCCGACGCGCGTTGACGCCCCAAGTCGCCAATTAGGGGAGACGGGACAACCCTGCCAAATCGCCCCACCGGGCATTACAGCCTCCACGGGCCCGCCTCCGGCCGGGCCACACCGCCGATGGGCTATTCATCTTACAAACGGATCGCCGATGTGCTACTCCTCTTGCACGGGGGAAGCCTCGCCTTCCCCCCCTCCCCTGCCCTGAACAAGATGAAATAGGAGAAGGTCGGCATCCGCTCCCCACAGATCCTCACCGGCGGGGAAGGCAAGGGCACCGCTGGATAGAGCAGCCACCAAAGGCCCACCTGGTCCCCCGCCTCTTCCGGGATTTTCCTTCGATGTAAGGATCCCCCGAAGAGACCTTGCAACCCTTCATGGGCACATAGACGAAAGGGGACGCAACGAATAACGATATAGATGGGGATAACCGCCGCGAAAAGGAGTTCGCTCATTCTGACGCAATTTACAATAGGGTGAAGCGACTCCCCGGAGGAGCCCTTGCAACCATTCAGCATAGGGAAGACGCAGCGAAACGCGACAAGCGACGGAAGAGAGGGAGGGCCGCCCTGCAGACAGGAGATCGCCCATCCCGGTTCAACTTACCACAAGTAAAACGGCTCCAGATCACACCAGAGCTCCGCAGTAAATCAGCTGTCAAACCTCTGTCGTTTTCGTTAAATTATTGTAAAAGCTAAATAAAAAAGGCTATTCCAATCGAACCCCTAATCTTAGGGCGCTCTAACTTAGGAACGATCCCCTTCAAAGTACGGGGCGAGCTCACGAAGCTAGCCCACCCCTCGCGGCGAAAGGAAAAGGGCCGAAATGCGCGCCGACCCTTAATCCCATAGATATAACTCAGTGCTTCGCCAAAGGGATGGGGGGAAGCGCAACCCCTGCTGGAAGCATGCCACATACACCCACACCTCATAATCACCCGCAAAACACACCCTCTCCGATGCAGTCGGCTCCCGGATGGAATACGGCGCACCTCGCTGATTTCCGAAATAGACGACTTCAGCTCCGACTTCACACCCGTGATCTCTTCGGGCACCCCACCAGCCTCCGCCACGGTCGCAGCGGCTGCAGTAGTGGCCTTCGAAGCCCTAGCTGCGGGCCTTTTTCCCCCTTCCGATCTCTCGGGGCCGCGGTAGGAGAGCTCACCGATGGCTCCCCGCCCACGCTCCGATCCTGACTTACAGTCTCCCATGTGCTCTGCGCCGTAGCCGTGTCGGACCCCACTTCTTCTGCCTCCCTCGACTCCGGCAAACGGCTAGAAGTAGTTGATGAAGACATCAAGAAGGGAGAGAGTAAATACCTTCACGCTGTCGGTGCCTTCGATGACGACGCTAAGATGACGTACAGACCAATGTCGGCGACTCGGGTTCGTCGCCCGTCCCATCTCGCACAGGGGGATTCCGTAAGGCCACTTCTGGACCGGGGGAGCCTTGCGAGGCTTGCCCGCCTCGGATACCCGCGTAGAAACCGGAAGGACCCCGCCCTGAATGGGTGAGCTCGGGGGAGGGCCGCCGTCAGCTAGACCGGAAGAGGCGTCGGATTCGGACACCCTTCGCTTGGGTGGTCCCCTCCTCGCTCGTTGCCTCGGCACCCCGTTTTCGGGACACCCTTATTGCAGGCTCACCCTCGTCCATCGCTCTCTTGCCCTTGTCACGAGGGTTAACGCTCTCCCCGACCGACCCCCTGATAGCCCTCGACACCTCCTCCGGCGGAACTGTTGCGTCCACACCTGCGAGAAAAAGAGAGATCAGGGTAAGCCCACATAAAGGCCCGTCAGACTCAAACTACCTGGGGACCAAAAATCCTGGGCGAGCTGGCTGTCCTGCGTCAAGCTGGCCAGCCTGCGTTGCGCCTCGGGCAGCTCCGCCGAAATCTGCGCCTTCGCCGAGTCCTCACCGATCAGCTTCACCCTCTCATTCACTCGGGGATTCAGCGCTTCCCAGCTTGATATCAGTACCTCGTCGACCGGCATCATGACAAAGACGAAGTCTTCCATCCACCTGCCAACGTCGGCGGACACCCCGACGATGAGCTCCCTTCCCCTCCTCGCGGAGACACAGTGGTACATCCCCCTTTTCCGAACCACGAAGAAGTGCTGAAATAACGCCAAGGACGGACTCAGGGAACTGGTAAGGCAGAGAATGACAAACCCTACCAGCAAGCCCCAGGAGCTGGGCACCAAGGTGAAGATCGGCAGCTCTAGGAAGTTCAATACGTGGAGGAGATAAGGGTGGATCGGGAAGCGGAGCCCCAACTTGAAGCACCGGGCGTAGACCCCAACCTCGTTATCCCCGGGGGAACACACTCTTTCCTCGGGCCTAGGGACCCGCACTTCCCATGGCGGTCGCACAAACTGCACCCGAATCTCCCTGATGTTGATCCTGTCCGACCTACATCTAGTGGCCTCTATCGCCCTCGGCACGTCGGTGCGCCACGTCCTCCTCTGAGGCCTCTGCATCCACCACCACCTCTCCTCATCCATCGACTCCTCCATCACCCCGTCGCTACCTCCTCCGAAACCGAACTGAGAAGCCATCTATCGAAGAGTCAAGAGATTACCTAGAGAAGCAACCGAGCGAAAAAGACGATCAGAAATGGACCTCCGACGGCGGCAGCGGCGACTACGTCAACGAGAGACTAGTGGAAGATGTTGAGCACGAAGAAGAAATGGGATCGAAAGAAACCCTCCTCCAATCTCCATCTCCCCATACTTATAGAAGATACCAGGCCATCCCAACCGTCGACGTGCCGCCAGCGGCGCCCATCGGAACCTTCGTGACGCCTCGACTGGCGTGACAGTCACCTCAGCCACGCGTCGCTGATTCAGTGGCGGAAGCGCTTCGAATTCCCTCTGCCTTTCAAATCGCAATAATGGCCCCCTGGGCGGGAACTCCAAGGCCAACGCCATCGCTCCCGAGTGCGGACCGAAGTCCGAGCCGCCGTGTTTGGATGTGGGAAGTGGTACACCATCCGAGCCGAGTCGGGCTTCCCCCTCGAGCTCGAATGCCGGGGGCAAATGTTACGACCTAAAGATTGTGGTAGTCCGACCTTCCGCCCTAAACCACCGAATTACCCCGTCGGTACGCCTCTATCCCCCCCGAAGGGGCGGCCAACCCCGCAACGGGGCGCTCCTCGCCCGACCTTCGGAGGCCCGCAGGGCGCCTGCCAACCCTAGAGTCCGACCAGACAGGGAGATGGGCGCACCCTACATTGGTCACTGATAGGAGCGCTCCTCGGCACGGCCCCGGTGGGATACACGTCAGTCCGCCCCCGGTTCGCAAGGACCATCGCACCAAATATGCATCCGGGCCGTCCAGCCTCAGCCAGGGACGGACCGTCGACGCGTTTCGGGTCCTCCCCTGGGAGGCGCTCCGACGGATCTTTGGCACGTCGGATACGACAAATAACCTAATACGAGGACACTACTGACACTTACGCCGTCCGACCATCTGACAAAGGACCCCCTGGCCGCTGCGCCCCCTGACACTTAATGCTTTCGGCCCTGACACTCTGACAAAAACGCCCCTAGCCGTTGCGCCGTCTGACAAAAGCGTGGCTGACACTTCTGTTCCTGACATCCTCGTCCTAAGCTTTTGCTGACACCCAGGCCAGCTCAGTGCACCGAGTCAGCATGCCAGGTCAGCCCCACCTAACCGCCCCCGTCAGGTATAAATACACGTTCGCCTCCAACTGTGAAGGGGTTAGCAAACTTACTCTCAATCCTACCACTCACACACAAGAGCAAATGTCAGCCATATCTTTGTTCTTCCACTCATAGCTCGTCACGTATGGTCGGCTCACCCTCAGTCCGACATACGTGCCTAGCCCCCGCTTTAAGTCCTGTTACTGACTTAGGCATCTGAGAGGTTAAGGATTGGACCCCAACCCGGCCTTTCTGACGAATTGCTCCTTGCGCAGGTCAGCTCGCCGTCACCGGTCGCGCTCGCTATCCTTCTAGGCAGTTCGGCCTCTTCACAGCATCCTCCCGGATTCGACACCGTGGTCAGCTCCAGCCACAAGTTTAGCCTCATCACCCCACTAACTACTTGCCAAATAGCATGTCCTAATCCTGTCGTTAGCTTAACCATCGTGCCCTTAGTTCCCCATAATATAAATTCATTGTACGCAAGTTCTACCCCGCAACATGTTATGATGCACTCCATCATATCCCAATCCCAGAATATAATCTGAAGAACATGAAGATTCTTCAGAATGGTAAATCTCCATATATCACTTATAGAGTAAAAACCAATTATGAAAATATATCCATTAAAAATAAAATAATAAGCTTTTTTTCCTTAAATGCACTTGAGGGATATTTATGGATTTATCCGAAAAGCCGATAAAGTACCTTACTGTACTTATCAATGTATTCTCTACATGGTTATACATATGCATATTATCCAACTGATGTCCAGCTTTTCTAAAGCTATTGGAACAAATTATCAAAATTGTGAACACATTAGATAAAACTGAGATATAAATAATTACTTGCAACTGAAATAAAAGTTGAATACACTAAAGCTTGTGTTCACACCCAAAAATGGGGTCGATAAGTCGATTATTAAAACGACTCCAATGGACTACTAATCCGTTAATAAAATTCCAGTTGGTGGTGACTGTCTGGGACGTGCAATATTGCATGCTACTCCATTAATAAAACTCAAACCATCTGGGAGTCAGAGATATTCTCTGATGCAATTTGCATACGGGACACCAGCAAATCTCTCTCATTTAAGAATTTTTGGTTACGCAGTTGACATTCCTATTGCACCACCACAGAGAATTACATCAAGACCTCAACGTAGTCTTGGAATCTATATATGGTTTAATTTACCCTAGATAATATATACCTTGTATCCCAAACAGGGGATGCGTTAAAATCACGTCTCGAAGACTGCATTGATGTGTTTCCCAGTACTAGGCTCAATTAGGTTGAAGCATGAAGCTCCACTAACCATTTAAAATATCAGAAATAAATAAAAAAACTATGATCCGAAAATTATGAAATGTGATTATGAGATCCTAAAGATCCTTCATATTTAAGAAAATTGTTCAACAATTATCGGACATGGTTACTAACAACAACAAAATTGTCAGACCACACATCTCTGCTGCTAACACTCCAGTTAGGATTGGCATCCCCGAGAATGGATGCAATCCACCAGCAACATAAGTGGATGTTCTTCAACTTAAAAGAGGCAGAGCACCATGCTCCAATGATAAAATTCTCTGAAAGAGGAAAAAACCTAAAGGCCTTGAGACAATACTATCACATGACAATGAGCTTATGTCCATAACCTCACCCCTCTTAGAACCCCAAGAAGAGGAGAATCCAGGAGGATGAAATATCATTCAATGTTGTACACATTAGAAAGGTGTTGGACAGAAAGAAGAACACAAATTATCAACAATATATTCACGTATCATATTGCCACTTACATCGAACAAGTGATGATAATTAAATAATATCAATTCTCCCCTTTGCTAAAATACAAACATAGAGATTGGAACGAGGCAATAAAAGCTGAGCTGGACTCGCTTATAAAACGTGAAGTGTTAGGACATGAAGTCCAGACACCAAAAGGTGTCAAACCTGTGGGCATAATGAGTATTGTATAAATAAAAATATAAGCATGAAATCGTATGCTATAAGGTACATCCCATAGCTGAAGGTTTTTTTCGCTAAAACCGGGGAATAAACAAGTGAGGTGAGCTTGACTCACTTATATAAATGATGCATCAGACTCTATATTTATAAGTTACAAATACCTTACGATTTGGCAAATGAAATTTTGAATATGTTGATATTGGATGTTGTGACAGCATATCTCAATAGATATCTTGATAAAGATAAATTCCTCATTTTCTTAAATGCCCGAATAGACTTCGGGACGCGTATTGAAAAGATAAAATTTTTTGTA
This sequence comes from Scilla litardierei, assembly GCA_030789695.1. NCBI lineage: Eukaryota > Viridiplantae > Streptophyta > Magnoliopsida > Asparagales > Asparagaceae > Scilla > Scilla litardierei. The sequence goes on along the minus strand of CM061138.1, from coordinate 3,493,937 downwards.
TAACCAACTAAATCACTTGACAAAGTAAGGATTCCTACTAAAGGTTGTCTTTGCATTTTTATAAGAGCAAAGAACATGATTTGAGATTATAGTTATAAACAACTAAAATCTCATTGGATCTCCTGCAGAAAAAATCGAAATATTTGTTCTAGCTTGATTATCAAATATGATATGAAAGACATGCAAAATAAATATATGTCATTGGCTTACAGATTTATTATCTAAAAGATAAAATCATGTTACATTAGACGGCATACACCCAGAGTGTGCTGAAGAATTTACATACGGACCATTGTTATCCACTAAGTACACATATGGTAGTACGTTCACTGGATGTACATAAAGACCACTTCCGTCAGATGGAAGAGGGGGGATATTGTAGGGTTTGAAGTCCCTTATCTAAGTACAATCGGAGCACTTCTTTATCTAGCTAACTGAACGCGTTTCGATATAGCATATGCAGTAAATTTAGTAGCCAGACACAGTGTTGCGTCTACAAAGCATCACTGGAACGGAGTTAAGTATCTTCTGCTTTACCTCTAAGGGTCGACAGATTTGGTATTATATTATCCTCCACACTTGGCTATGCAGATGCAGGTTAAGGTCTGACACATAATGAGAAATCACAAACTGGGTACCTACGGTGAGACGGCTATCTCATGTAGATCTGCAAAGCAAACTATGAAGGCAACATCGTGCTATCATTTCGAGATCCTCACCATTCCAGAAACAAGCCGAGAGTGTTTGTATGTGACCATGGGTACATCACCTACCAGTGTCGACTGGGTCAAAGACTGGTAATGGAGTTGGTCACATAGTCTTAAGACCATGCCGCATGCTTACTCCAGTTTTGAGGATACCACATTGGAGGCGACAAGACAACACACCTCTACATAGCTCTTTTAAATTCAGTAGCTACCTAAGAATGGTGATATCTGTTATTTGTACACTCTTTTTCAGAATTTTGTAAATATAATTGATATAAAAATGTATAAGAGATCTAAAAGTCTAAGAGCTTGTACAGATCAGACGGAGTTAAAAGGAGAATTGTATACTTTTTACTTAGCTATGGTTTTTTTCCACATGGTTTTCCATAGCCATAGATTTTAATGAGGCAAATCTCATTAACTCTGGATCATGAAGTATCCACACTCTGTGATACTTATATATTGCTCCAAATCTCGAAGTATTCATGAGCAGAGTTCACACTTATGGCAGGAGAATGATGTGCGTTATGAATGTATTATGTAGGCCCATGTAAAGGTCCATGTAGGTCTTAATTTATCCAATAGTAGATTAAGAGTTTGTATCATACATGAATGATGTATTCTACTATTGTATGAACTCTTCCCTATTTTCCTATTAATAAAGGCATGAGGTCTCTCCCAGAAAGTACCTCATAATAGGCTATATATATTTAGATTGTAGTTCTGATGTCTTTGATACTCACCTAAGAAACCGGATGCAAAAGTAAATACAACATGGGTGTAGACATGCAACAAGGCAGTTCCTTATTAAGTAGGACACTAGTGACACTTAGTTTGATGTAAATAATAACTAGAATACATATATGCAGACCCGCATGTGCATTCCAAAAGTCTAGTCTTATATCTAAGACTGTCATATTATAATCACATATTTACTGAAATGTTAACCCACTGTATTCTTTTTATGAATGTGCAAAAGGAATATGCCTCTGCTCTTCCTGCTTTATAACAGTTCTGTGTATCCCACTCCTTATATCGAAATATATTGAACTTATCGTAGTTTGCACAGCTTGATATTCTGATACCAGAAAATGTTAAACACTGGTACAAGTATCTGAAACATGAATGGCAAATGAGAAGTGAGTAGAAATGAACGTATCCAACAAATATGAAAAGTTTCCTAAATTAACTTATATTATTTGGATAACAAAAATGTTTGTGGAGTGTCGGAATTGTCCATACCTCTCTGATAAGTGTCTAAGAAATGCTGGATGACACATTTGTCAACATGTCGACTCCTGTCAAACTTCATAAGAGTAGTGTTAGTGTGCCACATAGATCCTATCATTTCATTGAAGTCCGCTTGAATATTCTTCCTGCCAAGATAGGATATCATTCTTTAGATTGAATGACATCAGCGTTGCTAGTGTTACTGTTGCCAATTCTGAACATGTCATCATTTTTACATATTGTCTTCACACGTCATGATTTGTGTTAAGCTTCCCATTCGTTACTAAAGATGACTTGTTCTGATGCTTTCCAGGTACTCACATGTCTGAAGCTTCTCCGAGCACTTGTGCGGCGGAGAAATGTTTGTATTCACCTTGTTGCACTGGTGAGAGCATTGTTAGAACTTAGAAGTAGTAAAAGTGATTCTTTTGGGCCGTCTTTGCCTGGTTGATCTGCTAGATGGTAGAACGAATATGGATGTAACATGAATCGGGACAAACATTATAAAATTAATTGTGAAATGTTGTTGTTATTCATTTGAAATGCTTAGTAGATGTACTCACGCCTTGTATCTTTTAATATCTTAATTTATTTGGCCATTTTCATGTTATGCTTCATGGTATTATAGTCTGAATGGTGGGGACATACTATCACTACTTGTATGACCTTGAATAGACATCTACATCTGTTTACTTTCCCAAGTTCGTTAGCAATCTGTGTGGCTATCTAAATTATTGATTGTGTGTGTAATTATTGTGTACAATGCACATACTCATGAAACTTTTTTAAAAATATGCTCTAATCTTCTAATAAAATTAGATCAGTGAAACGTAATTAAGATGCCTTAATTCATACATGTATGTTGATGCATCCGCAAGTTGGAGATTAGGACGCTTTCAAAACAATGTGTCAGATGTTATTTTTGGGTAGTCTTTTGAAAATGCCATGGTAGATAACGTGATAATGGTTAGGAGGAAAGATGGAGAAGTTGAATTAGGTGTCAGTTTGCTCATTATCCAAGAGTTTCAGTTCATAATCAGATTTCACATTTTCTACTGTGTAAAATGTATAGACACCAGAATCAGAATCTTTTGTTGTCAGTTATAGACCAAATGTGATAATAGATGAAGCTGATTTGTATTGAAGACCTTGTTTAAAATTTTGCAATAAAGTAGATTTATGTTTCTATATACATAATATTTTAGCTATCAAACAATTTGATAAGTCCATTGGCTTCCTTTTGCCATCAGTTGACCAATTTTGCTCAGCATAAGTTGACTGAGGTGACCTGAATTTAGGGTACAAAATTTGCATCTTTGCTTTATATAAAATAAAAAAAAGACTAACCGGCTAAGGTTTATACCTGATTCCATTATTGTGAACCAACTGTGAAAATATATTGAGCTGATTGGGATCTACGCCTAGTTCGAAAACAGCAACAAATTAGATTTATGTTCCATGTTCATAAACTTTTTAGCTACTAAACAATCTAATAACCATATCAAGTTCCTTTTTCCAACAGTTGGCCAATTATGCTTAGCATACGTTGATTGAAGTGACATGAATTAAGGAAATAAACCTGTATCGTTGCTGCTTCTTTTTATTTACTTTTTATTTTATTTTCTTATGTTTTTTCTCTGATTAACCAGTTAAGTATACTCTTCCAAGATCAACAAAGGCTTTTGAGAATGAATTCTGTGGGAATTATAATTGCACATGCCCATCTATTCCATTTTGGTCTTGTTCTGCAACAAAATGTACCCTTTAGTTTTGTAATACTATTTGCTGGCTTGGGTTTAATTGGCATATCATATATGTATGCTGCAGGGTGCCTGGCATGAACTGGCTAAAGCCTTTTCAACAGAGAGGTTTTTGTTTCCAGTCAATGCTCGTCTGCAGGTAAGACCCATGACATTTGGATCATTTGAGTTTTAATTGATGCTCTATTTCCATAGTTCACGCTATCATGTTTCTGGTTTCTTGACCAATTTTTTTTTGCAGCGTTCTCTTGCAGAAACACTTGTTTGTGCCGCGGTTGGCCTAAAAGATCTGGAGGCATCCAATCAGTTTCGTCTCTAAAATTAAATAGTTGTTTTATTTTAAATTTTTAGGGCACTTGCTATCTTAACCATACTGGATAAAACTGCTTTCAGGTATGTGAGGGATCTCATGGGACCAACAACTGCATATCTTGTAGAAGTTGCTTCTAGGAACGATCTTATGGCTATTGCTCAACAAGCAGATACAATGCATATGGTGAGGAAGAATGCCTAGTATATGCTTGTTTTCATTTTGAACAGCACCAGATTGTAATAGGAACTTTGAAAGCTTGTATAGATTAGTTGTATGTTGGAAAGGCTGAGAGGAGCAGCGAGAGCCACTCAACCGCGAAACCAGAAGGGTATATTTGAGATGGGGCATGCAGTGATGAACCATCTATTAATTCTCCTAGAAGCATACAAAAATCAGGTAACTTGTATGGTATTGAGCTTGTGTGTGTGTGTGTGTGTGTGTGGAATGGGAATCAACTACACAAGGAAGAAAATTTTCTCATTGGTTGCATGAAACCCGCGCCCCCTATTTATCCCTTCAATCCTAACCGTTCATTTTGATCTTTATGTTCTAAAATCGCAAATCACCAATATTTATGTGAATCCAAGAAGTTTTGCTCGTTCGTCCACCCGTTGCAAGTTTAACAGTTTCATAGCACTTAAACTTTTTGCAACGAGTGGATCGAGGATCAAATACCCATATGGTTCACCCATATATTTGGGGTTTTAGGGTTTTAAAATGTTTACAACTACTTTAAAAAAATTCAAAAAAAAAAGAGAAACGGTGGTGGGCCGTGAGATAGCCAAGGAGGAATCGTTCCCTTGGCTAGTTGACCTATATTCCTATATATATACATATATATGAGGGAAAATGGTCATCAGCTAGCTAAGGAGGAAATTTCCTCCGTGGCTAGCTTCAAAAACTTGCCCTTCCTATTTTTTCCATCGATCGATCCGTTCATTTTAATCTTCATGTTCTAAAACTCCAAACCATCAATTTTCAAGTGATTCTAATGTGTTTTATTTCTTGATCCACTCGTCGCAAATTCAATGGTTATGCAGTAATAGAACTTTTTACAACGACTAGATGAACAAGCAAACCCCATTGGGTTCATTTGAAAATCGATGGTGTGAAGTTTTACAACATTATGATCAAAATTACCATATCCAATCGTCGAAAAAAATTATGAGGTGTGTGAGGTTTTTGACACTGGTCAAGGAGATCTCCTTGGCTAGTCGACCCCATATATATATATATATATATATATATATATATATAATATTTTCAAAGAAAATATTTTGCACCAAATTTTTGTTGCGAAAATGTTTTTATTTATTTTTTATTTTTTTTTCAAAAAAAAATCATGCTTAAATCCATACAAATATACACCCCACAAAAAATAAAAAATAATAGGCGAAAAATAATGAGATTTGACCCTCGATCAATACATTACAAAAAGTTCTATTGTTCTGAAACTGTTAAATTTTGGTATGGTGGATCGATGGTCAAATCCACCTAGGGGTTGCCTATTATTTTCCCTGAGGTTTGTAATTGTATTGATCAAGGATTGAGGTATCACTCGACACTTCTTGGTATCGGACGTATCGGATCGATACCACCCCATATCGGTCTGATACTGACCACCAAGTACCGGTTTCAGCCGGAACCCTAGGGTTGCGGCCAGTATCACCCGGTATCGGGTGATACTGGTTTCGGTAACCCCAGGGTGAACAGATATGTAATCGAATCCACTGTTGCAGTAAAAAAGAAAATAAAGAAGAAAAAAGTAGGAAGAAGAATCGAACTCACCGGCCACCGCCTTGCCGAATGCCTCGTCGTCCACCTCTTGCTTTGCAGGCCCGCCTCCCCAAACTCTTCGCCGACTCACCTCGTCGAACTCCTTGTCTCGTCTCGTCTTGCCGATCTACATGAGAGAGAAAGAGAGCGTAGAGGGAGTGGCTCGGGTCGTGTCGTCGCTGGGGGAGGCGATGCCTGCTTTTGTTTTTAAAGGGTAAACTTGTAAATAAGTTGTATATGCGTAGAGTAAAAAAGTAAGATTTTTTGTGGCAAACGTAGATAAGTGGTATGATCGTAAAGCAAAACGGGGGGGTGCTCAAAGAAACTCCAGCTATTTTTGGCAAACTTGCAAGTAAGTGGTATGCGCACAACATAAAACGGTAGGTGCGCAAGGCAAACTTCAAACTATAGTTTTTTACGTATATGATAGGTTTTTAAGTGTTTCGAACTACCGATACGGACGAACCAAAACTCACGTCTGAAACGGGTGATACCGATATCGAAATCTAAATTTTCGAGAGAGCGATACTGAGACCGAGACCTCAAACCTTGGTATGGATTAGACATCAACAAAATTTGCAAAAACATTCAAAAAATAAAATAGTTTTCGCATGTCTCACGGAACGGCCGACATATGTATGATGTACTAGTCATAACCCGTGCCATCGGGCACGGTTCATTTAAGATATTCTCTCAAAATCTTTGTTCTCTCTAAAAATTATTTTCTCCTCCAAAATCTACACGAACAAAAATCTAGTTTCGGCACATAACCCGTGTCCTCGGGGCACGGTTCATTTAATTTATCCCCTCAAAATATTTGTTCTCTCAAAACATTATTCCCCCTCCAAAATCTAAACAAACAAAAATAAAGATACGGTGCGGACGCCTTTGGCGCATAACCCGTGCCCACGTACCCTTGGGCACGGTTCATTTAAGATATCCCCTCAAAATCTTTGTTCTCCAAAAAAATTATTTCCCCCCTCCAAAATCTAAACGAACAAAAATCAAGCTTCGACGCGAGCGCCTTCGGGTATGGGGGAAAAAATTTAATCCGGGCTAAAAAGTGGGGGAAAATGAAATAGTATGGTTTTTTTAGCAAAAAGGGAGATGGTCGGTATTCTGCGCAAATGTAGTGGTTGTGGAGGGCACGAAAATGAAGGGGAAAAGTGCATAAGTGTGGGTGTGTGGGTGTATGGTGTGTGGGTAAAAAGTGAAATGAGAGGGCTTTTTAGCAAAAAGTGGAAATGAGTGGTATTCTGCGCAAATGTTGTGATTGTGGGGGGTTTGAAAGTCAAAGGAAAAAAGTGGTGGTTTTTCCAAACACTCGTCTCAATCCTTCTTTTACTAAGATTAAATTCTAGCCATCCTTATATCAACCTCTTTTTACATCAGCATGACATCAGCTTGTCCTAGTCAGCCTTAGAATTCAAAAATCGTTGTCAAATGTAATATAGATGGTATGGATGTGTGCTGACAGCACATGAAAATTTCACGTGATGTCAGCGATTTGGGACTTAAAAAGTTCTTTTGCAGTATGTTATATAACTCGTTGGCTATCACCACACCAATTTCAAGTGAATCCAACATTTTTTGACTATCCATCCATTTTAAAAAACCGCTCCAGAACTGGATCTGTCAGCACAATCTCTTTGAAATGGATGGATGGATGGTCAAAAAGTGTTGGATTCACTCGAAATTTGGTGTGGTGATAGCCAACATGTTGTAAAACATACTACAAATAAACAAATAGTAAAGTCTTTTTAAGCCCCAAATTGTTGACATCGCATGAAAACAGATCATGCGTTGTCAGCATACATCCACTCCTCATACATACATACATATATATATATATACATACATACATACATACATACATACATACATATATACATGCATACATATATATATATACATCTATTATACATTTGACAGAGTTTTTTGAATTCTAGGGCTGACTAGGACAAGATAAAGAGGGGCTGAGATTTGATCTTGGTAAATCAATGGTTGAGATTGGATTTTGGGAAAATTTTGATGAGAAAAGTGTCTTGGGAACCAAAACTTTGAAATTAGAAAATATTGGGAAAGATTGTGGAGATTAAATTTGGGGGTAAGTGCATCGGGAACCTAAACTTTGAAATTAAAAATGCCTTGGGAAAGATCGTGAAGATTAAATTTGGGAGGAAAAGTGTCTTGGGAACCAAAACTTTGAAATTAGAAGTGTCTTGAGAAAGATTGTGGAGATTAAATTTGGGGGGGAAAGTGCATTGGGAACCTAAACTTTGAAATTAGAAGTGCATTGGGAAAGATTGTGGAGAATCATGATCCATTAAAATAAAAAAAATAAAAAATTTAGCGTAAAACAATTTCGAGGAACAACAAATTAGCATAAAAATATCCTGAGTTTTGTTGCTCCGCGCCAAAGGCGCTCGCTAAATTTTGCCGAATTTGTTGTCCCGAGCCGAAGGCGCCCGCTAAATTTTGCCGAATTTGTTGTCCTGCACCGAAGGCGCCCGCGTCGGTGCGGGCGCCGAAAAGCTTTTTACGCTAATTTGTTGTTCCGCCTGCGGGCGCCAAATTTGTTGTTCAACGCCGAATTTGTTGTTCAGCGCCGAAGGCACCCATGCCGCTAAATATTTTTACACTAATTTATTGTTCTGTTAAATTTTGACTGTGGAAATAATTTTTCGGGAAACAAAGATTTCGCGGGGGAAATCTTAAATGAACCGTGCCTACGGGCACGGGTTATGACTAGTACATATATATATATATACATATACATATGGGTAGATAGAGGTGAGCATTCGGTGCAGGAAATTTCCTACACCGTCCATCAAAAACATCACTTTTCACTTAATTTTTTCAAATTTTTTTGCTTAGAATTGTTGTACACATTCTAAAACCCCAAAACCTCAAATATGGGTGAACCCTAGAGAGATTAGACATTCGATCGGCTCGTGACAAAAAGTTTTATTGTTCTGAAAACGTTGAATTTGTAACAATTGGATTGAGGATAAAATAGCATTGGATTCACTTGATTTTTGGTGTGTTCATCATCTATGATATGTATATTAAGATGAACGGTGTTGATTATTAGAAAAAAGACTAGAATTTGAAGTTTTATGAGGGCGGTGTAGGAAATTTCCTACACCAAATGCTTATATCCTTTTTTTCTCATATATATATAAATCTTCCGTTGCGAAAAAACAGTGCGAAAGCCTCTGCGAAAACTTTATTTAAAATTTTTTTGATATTTAATCCATACAATTATATACCCTAGGAAAAATAATGGGTGAACCCTAGGGGGATTAGAGCACCCATCAACCCGTTACAAATTTAACGGTCTCAAAACGTGCGAATTTGTTGAAATGCCAAATCACATTATTTCTCAACGATTAGTTTTTCAGGGGTGTATAACAACATATAATGAAGGTGGAAAAAATAATTTTTAAAACAAATAATTAAAAAAGATAAAATTACTTTTCGCATCATGCGAAATGTTCTCAATGGAAGATTTACACACACATATACAATTCAGGGTGGTCCGCTCAAAGTGCTTGGTGCACCTCAATAAATCGAAAATTTAACATTTTTAAAGTAGATGTGATCTATATGTTCTAAAATCTCAATGTACAAAATTTGAGATGAATCTGATTCTATTTGTCCCTTGATCAAGCCATTGTAATATATACATTTATTTATATATTTAACGGTTTCAGAACAATAAAACTTTTGTAATGGCTTGATCAAGGGGCAAATCTTCTAGGGTTCACCCCAAATTCTGTATTTTAGGGTTTTAGAATGTGTACAACAAATCCAACGGAACAGATTTTTAAAAAAATGAAAAAATTTGTGTTTTTGATGGACTGCACCAAGTATTTGGTGAGGCTGGGCCGCACCAGAAAAATCATATATATATATATAGTAGTAATCTGGCATCGAAAAACATGGTGTGAAAGCCCGTGCGAAAAACATTTTTATATATTTTTAGAAAAAAATTTGCAATTTTTTTTATGTTTAATCCATAGAATTATATACCCACGGGAAAATAACGTGTGAACCCAGGGGGATTTGAGCACCGATCCACCCGTTACAAAATTTAATGATTTCAGAACAATAAAACTTTTTGTAATGCCTTGATCGAAGGCCAAATCACATTATTTTTCTGCATTATTTTTTGATGGGGGTAAAGCTGCATGAATTGAAAGATGAAATATTTTTTTAAAAAATCAAAAAATATTAAAAACATTTTCACACGGAAAATTCCGTGCGAAATGTTTGCATTTGAAAATTTTTTTTTTGAACGGTAAAAGATTGCATTTGAAAATTTTCTTCTATATATATATATATATATAATTTCATTATCCATCTTCAATTTATATTTGGAGCTTTAGGGGATTCAAATAATAGTTGTCACAAAGTTAATGAACATTTTATTTTTAGCCTGCAGTTGTATACCTGATACTGAAATTTGTGGTCGACTTGGTGGATGGGCAAGTCTCATTTCTAAATGCTAAGGATACGTTGATTTTGGTTAGCTTTTGCATGCAGCTGCTTCAGCTATATTCATCTCATAACATTGGTAAGGTAATATTCTCTGCCCAGATTGTCAGTTTTTGTTTGTATATATTACTATTTTTATGGGGTTGGCTGGATTGATGTAAGATTTGTGATTTCCAACTGCCTATAAGATTTGAGATTTTTATGGGGTTGGTTGGATTCATGCCGTTGGAGGTTTGGTGTAAAAAGCTGGCTGAAGCTCCAACTGCAGCTGATAGTGAACACTTGTTTGATGAGGATTGCATTATTGAAGAGATATTGCATAGGATAAGTCATTATTGCCATAGATAAATAGATAATACTACAAACAAAATCTATTTCAGTTGGTTCTGAAGGGAAAGAGATTTTTCAGATAGGGGGTGTCAATCTGGTCTGATTGGGGGTCATCCCGACCCATGTTAAGCCTTACTCATACCATACCCAATTTATAATCGGATCAGGGCTCCTAAGATGTACCTGACCCATGACATTTTTGGGTTACCGGAACCCGATCTGCCCCCACCCAATTGATCTGTTTAAATGGTCCGGTCTGACTAGGTGCAGATGTGGTATATTATGATAAGATTTGAACTTTTGACATGCTTCTTTAAACTAAATCCCTCATGCCTCAAGACACACATGAAAACTTTGGACAATGCGCACTGTTATTTATGTTTATACTTTGTACTAATAAAGGTGTGGTTATAAAAAGAGGATCAAGTTATACAGGAAAACTAATTATGAACAGTCACGTAACACAGAACAAGATTGAAACACAATACTGATCGTGAAGAAACAGAAGTTCCAACAACTATGTTGTACATTCACTTGGATATTTAAGTTGCATATATAATGTTTATTACTGTTCGGGTCAACTTGGGTCAATCCAGATCAAGTTTTTAACCCTAACCCGATGTCAGCATGACACAATGTTTTCTTATATGCAAGCGAGCGTTTCTAAGATGTTTTCCTTCATTTCAACCCGGGATCGAATCGACTATTGAAAAGATGGGTTTAATTAGTTGATGTATTAGCGTGCAAAAAAATGTTACCTAAGATATGTGAATAGATATTTGTTACCATCTGTTAATATGAAAAGCTGTTTTGCAACACTAGTGTGGGTCAGCCTTGTCTTCTAGACAATTTGAGTAGAGCAAGTAGCATCAAGATATCGACTCCTTATCCGTAACATCAACTGAGTCACAGAAGAATGGCTTAATTTACCTAAACTATCTTTTAGTATTCGCTTTTTAAAAAAAACTGCCCTAAATGTTATAAAATCACCAGAATTCCCTCGAACTTTGCACATTCAGCAATACTACCTCACACTGTTAATTGCACATTGAAAAAGATCAAAATACACTTCTTATCTATATTACAAATGAGGGTGTTTGATGGGACATTTGTCCCACATGGCACATTTGTCCCATGTGGCAAGAGGTGTGCCACCTCATCATGGTGGGGCCCACTTGAAGGGTGGGAAGGATTTTGGGTCAACTTTGTGGTGTTGTGGTGAGTTGAGTTAAATGTCCCTTACATTCTCTTTGAATTACAAGCTTTCCATTGAGACTTATTCACTTTGACACCCCCCTCCCCCCCAAGTTTTTTTCCTGTGTTTAACACTTAATTTTTCTCCATTTACCCCCATTTCCATGAATTACAAGTTTGCCATTGGGATTTATTCACTTCCCCCCCCCCCCCAATTTTTTGGGCAATTTAACCCCCTAATTTTTCACCTTTTACCCCGACGATACCCACACACAAACCTACATTTCACTGCTTTTCGGTTGCGAGCGTGCATCGCATCCTTTTCATTGGGTTTTTTGTCCAGTGCACTCTATGCATGGGTTGTTTCTAGTACAATTACATCGAGCGTTGGATAAGTTTACTAAAAATACCTTATAGTTTTGAATAAATTTAATCAAAACTACCTCATAATTTGAAAAATCAAAGTATATTTATTAAAATAAAAAAATTTAAAAATCATAAAATATATATTCAAAATATTCAAAAAAATAAAATTTAAGAAATATTTATTATTGAGATTCATTACTGAAAATGTGTTATCCATGGCATACATAATAATATTTAAGTTGACTTTATAAATGATAATAAAATTATTCAATTTTATCACAAAAATACATTAATATATAATTATCTACTAAAAATAAATACGCATACATAATTTAAATAATATATAGAACTTTATTATTAATATGGAAGCGTAACAAACTATATCTCCCAAAAATGCATAAAAACATTAAAAAAATTAAATGTATATAAACATAAAAAATTAAAATAATTGAAACACGAAGATGGGTATGTAGCATTTCGTAATAATAAATCTATATTCGCATAATGTCAAAATTAATGAGAATTAAAAATGTTTTTAAAAAGAAAATCATAAGAAAAATTAAATTTTAATAAATGAATAAAAATTTAAAACTTTAACAAAATATACGTTAATCTCATAAAAGTAATAAATAGGCTCCAAAAATACATTTATTTAGTATTATTAGTAAAAATATAATACATATCATGATATCATCATGAAACATTTAAGTAAAAAAATTTAAAGTAATAAAAATATCAAATATTCTCACGCAAATACATATTTGTATAATTACTTATTAAAATAAAATTATCAAACATAAATTAAATAACATAAATTTTTTTATTGATACAAAAGGGTCAAATTTTATTTTTAACAAAAAAGGATATAAAATACATTTAAATAATAAATAGATTTAAACATAAAAAATCGAATGCATCATGAAGAAGGGTACGCAACATTTCTTTATAAAGAATTTTTATTTTAAAATGTTATAAATGATGAAAATTAGAAATTTTTACACAAAAATACATAAATTTTTTAAAATTAATAAATCATTATAAATATATCGTAGTCAAAATTTGCTATTACTTAGCATCAAATATAGTTTTATTATTAATTAAAATTGATTTTTAATACTATAATACTTAAAACTATTTTATTGATATAGTAATTTTATTTTCAAAAGACATTTTTTCATTCCTCATCTGCCTTTCCTCTTTTGTAATCCTAAACATAATTCCAATACTTCTCTAGTCATCCAAACCTAAACCTACTCAGATCATCTTTTCTCCCTTGCTTCTTTCTCCTGTTTCAACTAATCCCAAATCTAATCCACATACATTTAATATTGCCCCATTCTCTTTCAACCAAACTCAAAACAGTCACAAATTCACCCCCAAACTCAAGCCGATCCTAAATCCAACTTAAACCCGCCTCATTGTATTTCTACAACCATTTCATTTCCTCTTCATTCCTCTTTCTACAACCATTTCCTTTCGTCTTCCTTCCTCTTTCAACCAAACCCAAACCCAGCCAGATGCATCACATCCTTCCTCCCCTACTAACCATGCCTAAACCCATCCAATACTAAACCAATCCAAAATCTGTAACGACCTGGTTTTCGGAAGGTCATCACTAATTACAAGATTATGCATGTCCTGCTGTTTATCAGTGAAATCAATGTAGGCAAAATAGAAAATATACTGTAAAAACGTACCTGAATGAGTCGACTCAAAACACCGTGCTCAAAGGAAGGGAATACTATTTCTAGAACTCTGAAGCCTCATGATATACCTTAAAATGTTCCACAGAATTAAAAAGTAGACTCTATCCAGCTCCAAGCGAACGATATATATACAAACAAAAGGATGAAAAAAGTACGAAAGTCTAACAGGCTGGAAAGTAACACTACACAGCGTAAAGCATACAAAAGAGCTTGCATTATTATTATTATTGTAATGTAAATGTTCTATGACAAGAAAGTGTAAGGTTATACCAATATTAGGTCGTTACTTAAACTGGAGAGCACAATATGCAACCCGAAGACCACATTGGACCATAGGGAGCTACCTCAGGCCGAGTCCAACACAGAGATAGAAAAGGGGTTCTGGATCACTCTAACGGTCCATACATATATATATACATACATATATATACATACATATATATATATACATAAATATATATATGTATGAAAAATGGAGAAGAGCAGATAAACTTGTTAGGAAGCTCCCCACAAATTTTCAGGTCGATCCGACACCGTTTGAGCCTCCGTTCATTGATTTTAAAAACGTTGCCCAAAACTGTCCACAAATTTCCAGCGCTGTCAGCACTGGTCCATTAACCCCATATGTATATACATACATACATACATACATATGAGAATAATGGGTATCATACGCCATATGAGAGTGTGTCTCATATGCCCTCTCACATAAAAGGGGCAAGTACAAGCCCACATGGGGTTGTACTTGTTGTACTTCACATTCTTTATGTGAGAGGGCATATGAGACACCCTCTCATATGGTGTATGATACACATTAATCCATATATATATACATACATATATTATAGGAAACTCGTCTGGTAAAGAGATATGTGATATGATCCTTCGTATTCGGACGGATAGAATGGCTCCAATTACTCCCGCACTCTCTAATATGCGTTACCTCAAACCCCGTGAGTCAAGTGCAATGTCATTTCCACATTTATTTCAATATCGGGTTGTAATATTTAGGGACTATAACTAATATCATAATGTTCAATGGTTTCCATGTCATAAGTTGTCAGGGAATTTTACACAAAATACACCAACTACTTCCTTCAATTTTATATCATGATAGTTACTTAACATGCAGCATGAATGATCAAGGAGAGACATCCTCTCAGAAGTTCAGGTGTCACTTCATTAGTAGATATGCGTAGTTATGAGGTGTTATCCAAGAATTTATGCATCCCACATTTCAAGAGTTATGTACCCGTTCATAACAAGTACAACATGAAAGGATAGTAATATATTCAATATATGGTCATAGTACAAGTTCAATTCCCAACCTAGTCTACACATATTCAGGATGTCATCAAACTGGGTTTCTTTATTCATTGCATGCTACAAAGTAATTTCATGATATTAGAGGGAGTGGTGACAATTACCTATAGTTGCATTTGTCCATGCCAAGCATGATCCTAGCTTCCATGGTAATTTAGTCGAACATATAATTTTTTATGTTTTAAACACAACTCAATTTGAAGACTGAAGTTAGAAATAAATGTAAGCCAATTAAAAATGCTGAAACTATGTGCATTAAATGGATCAGATTTGGGTATTATCATCAGATGGCAGTTGCAGGGAAAATTCCTAAAATCTA
Organism: Scilla litardierei; assembly: GCA_030789695.1. NCBI lineage: Eukaryota > Viridiplantae > Streptophyta > Magnoliopsida > Asparagales > Asparagaceae > Scilla > Scilla litardierei. The sequence goes on along the minus strand of CM061138.1, from coordinate 3,478,413 downwards.
CAAGCGTGGGATGGGGGGCGAGGGTTGTTCTAGGGTTTGAAGAGGCGAAACTGAACTACTGCAGGATCATGTGATGAACCCAAGCCTACTGCAGGAGAGGACTAAGGGACTGAAGCCTAAGTAGCATGAAACATGGAACCAAAACATTCCCAAACACCCAAATAAGAACCAATCAGTCAACTACAAGTGAAAACATGAGACTGAAGAATAATCAACTGTGTTATAGTAAACCGAAACCCCAACCGTAAGAAACAGAAAGAATAAAATAACGCAACAGGAAGCCATCCTTGAACAGGGAGGTCGTATAAACTCCAAACCCCAACCGAACATAGAATTCGAGCCCCTCGGCCTACAGACTCCACGGCCAACAAAACCGACAACCAACAATGCCCCGCAGCTGACAATCAGAGGGGTAAACGACGCCCCACTCCCAAATTTTCCTCTCCAAGCTCCCAAAAATCCCACAGGTGACTACGCAACAAATTTCCAGAATTCCAAGAAATCAACCCAAGACTGAAAATATAAATCGAAATACTTGAAGTTAGAATAATCTACTGTAAAACCGAAGCTGACATCCACTGCAATTCCCAATCGAATCATATCACCTTGCCTATCCGATCTGCGGCTGCAATTTGCTCGAACATGGGAAAAGTTGAAAGATTTGCAACGATCCGGCCCCGAACACTCAATCAACGATCAAAACCAAAAAAGACTGAAATCTGAAAGTTTGGAGGAAAACGAAAATCATCTTAAGTTTAAAACCCATGAAAACCAAAGAGGGAACGTTATAGGAGGTGAAGGAAAGCCGTTGGAAGGAAATCGTGGCGAGATCGTGACGAGAAAATCGCGTAACTGACGAGAGACATCGTCGATTCTTCTCACATGAGAGAGGGTGAGAGAGCTGAGGCGGCTAGGGCTTTCTTCGTTCGCCGTCGAAACTGAAGGGAGAAGCCCGCTCGACCGCATGAAGAGGATTGGGTCGGGTTGGGGGTAATTGAGGGGTTTGGTGCGATTTGACCTAGGCCGAGTCCGTTGGGCTTTTAAAAAGAGCGGGGGGGAGAGGGAGAGAGAGAGAGAGAGAGAGAGAGAGAGAGAGAGAGAGAGAGAGAGAGAGAGAGAGAGAGAGGGAAGGAATGGGTTGGGCCAGCAGATTTGGGCCATGGAAAGAAAAAACAAAGAAAGGAAAATAGAGAGAGTTAGAAAAGGAAAAAACGTAGAAAAATCCAAATAAATTTTATAGTAAATGCGAGCCGTTACAAAATCCGCTTCAGTCTTGATCTACAACTCATGTCCTTCGTTCTACCTCCTTTTTCAATCAAACTCAAACTAAATCCAATAACATCTCCTCCTTCCTCCTTCTCTTCCTCCAAACCAAAATCTGCCCCAAATCCAAATGCAACCCCATTTAAAACCAAAAAATAAATTTTTTAATGCAAATATTTAATGGAGAAGTGAGTAAGTGCATTTTTGTTATTAATGGATCACGTGGAAGCCACATGATCACGGAACTAATGGCACTTAATGGATAAGTTTACATGAATTTTTGTGCCATGTTTGAGGGGAGTTTTTGATGAATTTATAAAGTTTATGGTAGTTTTTTTAAAAAAATGAGGATTGGTTACATTAAACCCAAAAGAAGGGATGATTCTGGTTGATAAGAATACAGTTGGTGGACAGAGGCTAATCCAGGATGAGGCTTCTTGTGTAACATGTGTGTGATGGAAGGAATGAGTGTTAACGGGGCGCATGTTATTTGTTTTCTGATTCTATTGCAGCAAGTAACCCCATGAAATGGCCTTAAACAGTGACTTGTCAAAAAGAACAGTAATTCCTTGTTTGCATGGCTATACAGTACAAATGTTTGTGAAATATATATTGTACATGTAATGCAATTGTCATGTTACTCATATTATTTTCAACCTTGTTTATATGTTGTCTTTTTAGATCTCATTGTCATTATCAACTGGTTTGCGAAGTGAGGCACAAGCTGAAAAGTACAAGGATTTGCGAGCTTTGCTCCAACTCCTCACCAATATTTCTTCAAAAGATTTGGTATGGTATTTTTCTTCTTTTTGTTGTAGTTTTCCATCCTGGTCTGTTTGTGTTCTTCTAGATCTAATTGTTTGAAAATGATAATGATACAGGTAGATTTTGCATTAGGACCTGATGAGGCAGATAGCCCTGATATTGGGCAGGTAAGGTTGGAGCTTTTCGTCCCGTTTCATCTCAAAGTATTGCTTACCCGTGTTTTGTACAGGTCATCTATATTGGTTTGCATGTTGTCAGCCCCCTTATTTCTTTGGACCTGCTTAGATACCCCAAACTCAGTCGAGATGTAAGTCTTGTTATTTATTTTGTTAACAAAAATAGGGACTTGCGGTCAATCTAATTGCGAAGTGTGTTTATCTCATGCAGTATTTTACGCTACTATCACACATACTGGAACTGTACCCCGAGAAGGTAGCTCAGCTAAACAAGGAAGCCTTTGCACACATCATGGGAACCCTTGACTTTGGAGTTCAACACCAGGCATGATCTTTTATCATCATCATCATCAATATCGTCATCCTAGCCTTCATCCCAAAAATTGGCACATATTTTACATGAATGTTTTTTGCCCGTAAACTCTGTGCTTGAATATGATGATAATGCTCCTTTCTCTTTTTTTTAAACCAATTTAGTGACTAGTTTAGTAGGAAATTGTTTATTGCTTGCATATTTATGTTGACATCATATATGTCAGTGGCAAATTTTTATTTGATCGTACACTACATGAAGACTGGTAATGCTCTAAAATATCGTTAAGTTTTTCCCTCTGAGAGATTCTTAGGGTGGTGAATAGGGATCAATGCCCAATAATGCGGAAGCTTAACCTAAATATTCCAACTTCAAGCCAATGCGAACAATAATGCAAGATAGCACAATACGCCTAATAGATAGGGAAGCAGATCAATGTAGCAATAAACAAGTATTCAAGAGATATAACAAGATATAGCAACACAACACTGGAATAATCAGTCAGGTGCTCTCTGTCCGATGAGTTTGATGCTCTCTGTCCGAGCAGTTTGAACAGAACTGATACGTGTTCGAACATGCAAAGTGGTGATCAAACAATGCAATCAGAGTAAAAATAGAATGTCAGATTCAATGCACATGCAGTAATAGAGAGTGTAAAGGGTGAGAGACAGCGCAAACACAAGGAAAAGCGCAAACATAAGGAAGTTGTGCATAAAGTTTCCCTCAACTCAAGTGTACAACCACCGCCTAAGCATTCCAGACCAAGATCTCGTCACGTGTGCCTATCAAACAAGGCCACGCAACACATTCTATTCCTACACATCAGGAACTAAAACACACCCACAAAGGAGATAGATGATCTCTTAGAATAAATAAGATCTCCATGAGGTGCAAGTCTCGCTCAACAATGTAATCTTATGTTATGTATGGTAAGTCACAAAAATGTGTAATGTGAGTGATTGGGTACAATATAAGCAAGAGTTAATGTAAGAACGAACTATGATGGATCCAAGGATATGAAAATCAATCATAAGACATGATATCCTAGTAATCAATCAATTAAAGGAGAAAATAAGTATAGAAGAGCTTTAAAATTGATGAAAATTGTTGAAGAATCAAAGCTCTTGAATGTATAAAGAACCTGAAAGATGAGAACTTGAAGGCATGAAAGATTTGAGCTTTTGGGATATCAAAATAGCGAAAGTTATTTTTCTAATGAGTAGAGATATAAATAGGCTCTAAGATAAGATCTAGCCATTATATGTTTTATTCCTTTCATAGGATCAGATTCATATCTAATAGTCATCCTAAGATAAGACAATAATTTCCAAACTTAAAAATCAAAGGAAACAAGACCTCACAAGGCTGTTTGAACAACATTAGGGGTTGTTCCAACAAGGTCTAAAGCAGGATCAAGTTCAAATGATCATAAATGATTCAAAAATATGAGGAATTTGATCGTAGTTAGCTGGAATATGATTGGGACAACTAATTTGAATATTTTTGGAGAATTTGAATTCAAATTGAGATTGAGAATAAGGCGAGATTTGACTTGAGGGAATAATTCAAAACTAACTCTTTTGAAAATTTATTACTTTCTCCATAGGTAATATTATGATATGAAATATTTTTTGGAATCTCTAGAAAATGAGCAATATACAGACATTCAGAATCTGACAATCTGGCAGGTGATGTTTGAACACTCAAAAGGCTATTCAAACAATGAGACAAAGTTGTTTGAACATAGATTCCGACATGATTTGGTTCAAAATATGAACTATGAAGGATTAATCAAACGAAATAGAAGCTAGATATATCCTAGACAGATATGGATCAATAAATGAAGTTCTATGGGCAATCTAGAGAAGTGTGTCAAATTTGTGTAACTCGGCAACATTTTAACATTCTAGTTGATAACCTATAAAAAGAAAATTATTACCAAGCTATCTTCAATACAAAAGCTTGTTCATATGGTGTGTAGCTCCTTAAATTTGTAAGAACTTGAGTAATCATGATTGTTGGAGTACACTATAAATTGTGTCACATGCAATTTAGCTCCTTTTTCCATCAACCTTCTGTTAAGTAGTTTATCACCTAGTGTATCACATGAAACTAAGACACTAGATAGCTCATCACCAATTACAAACTTGATTTGTTTTATTACGCAGGGCGACTCAAGAATCTCTTTTTTTATGATGACTGCATATCAAGTTTGATAAAGATGAAAATAAAGCTCATGCATACAATAATGAGTATATCAAAACTAAATTGTTAGCATTTTGTACAAAGTTGTGGGTAGTGATCGCCAACATTTCGTTAATGGAAACATGTCAACCAAGCTTATGGGGTTATCACCTATTACTTGAGCATGATAATACCAAATAGTTTTGTTACATATAAACCAATGTGTACTCAACAAAGATTGAGGTAAGAAGCAAAAGACTATTCAAAATATGACTAGATCCATCTCAATCTATGCATCCTATGTGGTAGATAAGAGATGGGCAATGTGCCCCATACATATAGTACATGCATCACAAATTCCAACGTGCAAGTGCAAATGATTGGCGATTTTTAAAAAAAAACATGAATGCAATCTAAAGCACAAGTATATCACCTTAAAGAAATTGTTGCACAAGTCAGTTAAAATCACAATAAATGAGTATCATACACTACTATAAAGAGAGATAAGCTCAACATAGATACTTAGTCAAACTTGCCCATTTTCTTCCTTTGGGTTCATCAAAAAATAATATTATTAGATAGATAATTCGATTCATATCTAAAATTTAGAGTACACAACATATGGTAATTTCATGATCACTTTCAAAATACATGAAAAGACGCTCAAACTCCCTGAAATATCAAACTACTAGATAACACATAAAACCAGACAACCAGAAACATAATCAAGACTATCAGACTAGCCAAGGACTGTTCGAAGCAGTTCATGGTGGTCCGAATAGGTGTGCAAACAAGACACAGACTGGTTGCAGGAAAAACAGAAAAGGGTTTGAGCTGGAATAGGAGAGGTTCATGGGTCTACTTCTTCCTCTGCTTGGTCAATGACTTCAGATCACAACATCCTTTCCTTTGGTTTTTCTCTTGCCCTTGTCTTGTCTACACTGGTGTTTCCCTCTCATGCTTATCATCACTTGAGGTCTCCTCATTGCTTCTTATCTCTCCTTCCTGCTTATTTTCAACCTCTTGCATTGAAGCTTTTCCTTTTCCTTTTGCATTGGTGACGGTTGTGGTTCCATAGCTTACATTTCTTGATTCTTGGTAAGTTGTTCTGCGAGATCCACTTGACGGTATTCATCGTCTCCTTCAATTCGGAAATCTCCTTTCTAGAATCATACTCTTCTTGTGACATCTTTTCTTTCCTTGAAGCAAGCATCCAATTGATGTTTCCCATGGGCAAGTGCTCCTTGTTTTTAATCGGTGTCTCACAACTCAAATCAATGTCGAAGTGCTTGAACATATCTGTGAGAAAACGTGGGATATAACCATGCACCGCGGGCTCACAAGGGCACCTTATCATCAACCTGGCTAAGGGCACCTTATCATTAACCTGGGTAAGGGCACCTTATCATCAACCTGGCTACGTTCACTTCCTTATCATCAACCTGGCTACGTTCACTTCCATGCCGGTCAACATTGCGTAAAGCCATTGATATACATACCTTCTCCCAAAATTGTGGTGTTTATATCACGGAAATACATTTAGGTGGATCATCATATTGGCCACTCCCAAATTCGTGTGCAATCATGCCATCGGAAAGTTTTTCACTGTTCTTTTAAAATCTCATTTACTACTTAAACAGCATTCCAATCGCGAAAAAAAGTAGACAACGGTGTTCACATCATCTTGTGGCACACAACAAATCTCTCCAAGCTTATCATGATCAATAATAAAGTTCTAAGAATAAAGTTGCAACTACAGTATACATCGATAATAAAGTTGACTTTTGATAAAACATTTTTAATATTTTCATCATATTTAAGTCGTTGGTAAAGTTCTAAGAATGGTCGACATCGATAATAAGGTTGATATGTGTTATTTGTACGAGGCATGTGTTGAATATTGAGTATCCCATGTTAGTTTTGATGATAAGCAATATATTATGCACTAATAATCTTTTGAGTGTATAATTGTAGATGTGTGCTTTCATGATCAAACATGCAATTCAAATGTAGATAAAGCCAACAAAGACCATGGAGACCAAAGGAAGCCAACAACTGGTGCATGAAGAAGCAAATTGCATCAAGAAGCTTATGTAATATTTCATTTTTGACGTAATTTTATTTTATGTCTTTGTAGTATATGAAATTCTTTGTTAAAGCTCACACACTTAGGAATACACATAAAATGTTGTTAAAAATATTTTTAATTGTTTTGAAAAATATTCCCTAAGTTTTATAGCTTTTTGATATGTATGTATCTGTTCGATAGTCGACTACTCCTTGAATAGGAGTCGACTACTTTTAAGTGGGTACTCACTGCCCCATGAAATAGTCGACTATAGTTGTTTTAGGAGTTGACTACACAATTGTTTGGGGATCAACTATCATTTATATATGAGTCGACTACTTTTTACTAACGGACAGCTTCAACACTGCTCTGCGATTTACGAAAAGCTGTCGATTTTTTCGTTGAAAGGGTGTTTTTGGAAATAGTTTTCAATGGGGTTTCACCTCTATAAATGCTTGAGTTGGTTGAGATTTTTCATTATTATTATTGATCATTTTTTCTAAGAAAACCAAAGGTTTAATGTCCAATAGCTTTTAAGCAAAACTCTCATTTTAGCCGGTCTTAAAGAGTTCTCCAAATTACTTTTGGCCAAATTTTTGATATCAAAGAGCTTGATTTTTTTTCATCATTTGGAGATCCATTATAGCCACAACAATCACACAAGAGCTTCAATATTTTGCTATAGATAAAAGGACAATTTTTGCAAATAGGCCAAATTAAAAAAATAATTTGAAAAATCGACCTCTTTTATTTTTATTTAGCAAAATCGACCTCTTTTGGTTTTGGAGGCCAAAAGAGGTCGGTTTGGGGGCTGAGAAGCGTGTGTGGCCTCGGCCGCACCTTCAGAGTGCGGCCGAGAGCCGCACTTTCAGAGTGCGGCTCTTGGCCGCACCTGAAGGGTGCGGCCAAGGCCACCCAACAACAGAGGCTGCTGCTGCTTTCTCCTCTCTGTTTGCAAATTCAAATTGCTGTTGCTGCTGCTGCTCTTCTCCATTTCAGCAGCTGCTTCTCATACTACTCCGATAATTCAACCCTAATTCATCCAGCATATGCATATAAAAATCAAAACGTGTCCCAAATTATTCTCACACTAATACTTCTCACATCCATAGCGTATCACAAATATCACAAATAGTATATCACAACACATCACTTGGATATCCGAAAGTTCATATAAATCAAAACACACATCACATTGAATTCAAGTTCAAGTAACACATAAATCAAACAACATTGAATTCATCAACCATAGTAGTTTCAATTTCAAAATACATATCATGTCGAATTCAATAAACGTACAAAAAACATGGCCCTAACACATCAATCATGGCCCTAACACATCAATATCAGTAGAGTAACATCCATCATTGCATCATGTGTGGGATCTGCCGCGGCCTTGAGAAGAAGACGTGCCGCGGCCTTGAGATGAAGACGCGCCGCGGCCTTGAGATGAATACCTACAAGATAAGCATAAATTAGAACAACATATTTATATCCACAAGAAATATATGAATTGAAGAATCAACATACGCTTGTGTTGGAGGATTTCGGCAGCGTGATTTGTAGTGCCCGAGTTGATGACAATTGCCACATCTATTCTGTCGGCTTCCTTCGCGCGGAATATCCATTGCCCCCCGAATACGTGTAGATGTAGGCCGACCTGGAGGTCTTCTTTTGTCGGGTGGAAGTAATTTGGGACCATCCCAAGCCTTCCAATACCGTGCATCGGGTATGGGGTGAAATAAAGGTTCATATGCAAGGCGATATCTGCTAACCTTATACCATGACGAACAGAATGGCATATAAGCTATATTGGCACCATATTCTTGTCTGGAAGTTGCGGCGATAACATGAGCACATGGGATGTGTTGAAGCGAAGGAATATTGCAACTACATCTGCATTTCTCGTCATGCAACTTAACAGTATAACAGAGACCATCATTGTCAGTCACAATCATTAAACCTTGTGAGCATAAATGTTCGGGCTTCTTCCCTCCGTGCCCCAATAATGTCCATTGTTGTGGGCACAAAATCTGTCGTCCACCCTTGCCCACTTAGTCTTCGACTGAAGAAATATCTATTTAACCTGTAAAATGTTCTTGCAATCAAAGCTTGTATAGGTAGAGCCCTAGCACCTTTGAGCACCCCATTAAAGCTCTCAGAACAATTTGTTGTCATGATACAATAACGTTTCCCACGATCGGCATGCATCGCCCACATGCTTTCTTCTCCATGTAAATCTGCAGATATCCACGCATCTGCTTCAATGGACTCGTCTTTAATTTTGGCACGATAGGCATTGTATGTCAGCAAGTCTGATGCAATGCCAGCCATCCAGAAGTTTTCCTCCAAGGAACGTGTTCGGAATCCTTTCGCCTTGTAATTTGCAATAATATGCCGCAGACAATACCTATGGTGATAATGTGCTGGTCATCCCTCTTCTAGTGCTCGTGGAATTCCTTTCATTCTATCTGAAATGAAGGTAAGCGTTCTTCCATACGCACTTGGTATGTATTCATATATACATGCGAAAAACCACTTCCAATTTTCTTGGTTCTCCGCTGACACAACCGCAAATGCCAAGGGAAACAGCCCACCATTACCATCCACACCGGTGGCCACAAGTAAACACCCACCATATTTCTCATACAAATGGGTACCATCAATACTTAGGATCGGCCGACAATGTTTGAAACCCTTGATTGAAGGGCCAAATGCCCAGAAGACCCCTGAAAATTGTGCCACTCCTTCACTGATAGTGTCATAAGTGATCTTGTATACGGTGCCTGGATTGGTCTCTGAAATGGCCTCTAAATACCGAGGTAGCCGATTATATGACTCTTCCCAATCTCCAAAAATCCTTTCTAACGCCTTCGATCTTGCCATCCATGCTTTGTAATATGAAATTCGGATCTGTAACATGGTGGTTATGGCCTCTTGGATTTCTGCCGGTGTCAAATCTAACTTTGTCTTCACCATTGGCATAATCATGTTACAAATGAAAGATGTTGTGGCTTTTTGATGATCTGTATTTAGGGTTGGATTATTGCAAGTATGTTCCTCAACAACCCTTGAGAGCTTGAACTTCCCAATGCTACTGTAAAGGCCCAAAAGCCCGGCCCACTCCCTTTTTTTAATAAACCCCCACCCATTTTCCCTTTCTCTCTCCCACTCTCTCATTCTCTCGCGTCCAGGCCCAGAAAACCCCCCCCCCCACGACCCCGTGCCCTCTCTCTCGCGGCGAACCCCTCCCCCCCCCCCCCGATTTTTCTCTCCCCCTCTCTCTCGCGGCGAACCCCCCCCCCCCCCGATTTTCTCTCCCCCTCTCTCGTTCTCTTTTCGATCCGAGCCCAGGCGAGTTTCTCGACTCGTTCCCCTCGCACGAATAGGGATGGCGGCGATTACTTAGGGTTTTCGGAACCCTATCCATCTTCAACCGCCCGATCTCCTCGTGGGTATATCCCGGTGATTTCGGAGCCACGATTCACGCACGATAAGATCTCTTCCCTTTTCTCTCTCTTCTCTCCTTATGTGAATGGATCTACTAGGGTTCTTTTTGCATGCGAAAATTATATTTTTCCACTTCAAAAGTTCTCGATTGCTGCTTTGGAATACTTCGGTTTCGGCTCTGGAAGCTCGGATCTTGCTTCTGGGCTCCCGGTTTTGTTCTGTTGTTTTCGGATCTGCCTCTAGGCTCTCGGTTTTGCACTGTTGGCTTCGGATCTTTATTATACTTTCGCAATCTTCGATTTCAGGTAGATTTCGAACCCTATTAAGCCTTTAATTATTTATTCCGAGAATGAAGATGATGATTCATGTAAGGATTCTTAGAGAGGAAACTCCTCTGTGAATGTTTTTGGCACCTAGGTTAGATTTACGGCATTATGGCCGTTGCTCCTTACTCTCGTTAGACCCTTGCGTAGAAATTGTATGTTGTGGTCGGCCGCCAAGGTGGAAGGCACGGTTTAAGTTTGTTTGCGCTGACTGTACTATTTTCAGTCCTTTTTGATGATATTATTAACTTAGATATTGTTGTTCCTTAGGCTGTTGTTATTTTCCTATGTTAAGTTCAATATAAATCTGTTCTGTTAAATGATAATTTTCAGCTCCTTTATACATTCAGTTAATGATGATAAAGAAAACTTCAGTTTAGTTCTTTAAATTTCAAATCAGTTCCTTTTAATTTTCAGTTCTACTTTGTAAAACAATTTTTCAGCCCTTCTCTTTACAGATCAATTTTTCAGACTTTTCGTTATAAACCAATTTTCATTTTGTTTTATTTTTAGATTTCTAGTTTCCTTAATAAATTGATTTCAGTCCTTTTCATAAATCCAGTTTCAGTTTCTTATCAATGAAGTTTCAGTTTTTTTTTCTTTTTATAAATCCAGTTTCAGTTTCTTAAAAATGAAATTTCAGTTCCCTTTTATAAATCAGGTTTTATTTTTTTTTTCCCTTACAAAATTCAGTTTTTGTTCCTCGTATAAGTTTATCTTAAAAGCTGGGAATCGGTACCTCCTTTATCACAACAAATGTGAGTCAGATCAGTAGCCTTTTAAACAAATCCGGAACCGAGCAACCCCTCTAGGCAGGTAGACCACAACCCCTTAAAGATGCCAATATGAATCTGATTCATTCCTAGTTTTACTTTATCTTTTCAATTACTTTTCCATACACATTTGCATTTCTTCTTGCTACTTCTGCCTTTTACATTTCGTCATTTAACTATGTGTTTTAAAAGTGCTTTTGGTAATTATTGAACATGCATATCTAATTGCCAATTCCACTAAATTATATATTAGGAGTTAATGCAACGAAATTATATGATAAATTTGGAACGCCTGATTTTCTCCCTCCAAACATGACAACCTGGACATAGAGTTTGCATAGCTATCTAAATATATAATTTAGAGCACAATTTCGAGAACAAGACACTTGACATCCTAGTACTAGAACCACTACACATGACAACACGGGTATGGGGTAACTTATAAATTGAGAGGGTGCGGGAGCGATTGAAGCCATGCTTATGGCCCCTATCTGGGAGGATTTCCTTTATGGATCCTGAGTTCTCGGTACAGTTTGTCCTTATACTCGGCCCGGGGTAGCACCCCGCGGTCCAAGGTGGACTTCACGTTGCACATCGTGCCCTCCTTATATAAGTCACAACACAACAACATTCCTTTTGGTTAGTTGTTCATTTCCTTAATGCTACTCAAATCATGACAGGTCAGTAACTTTTCTTTTACAGTTTTCGGCACTTTTCTAACTTCCTGCAAAATAATTAATTAAATGTTTAATTCGGTTTTGCAATCTACTTTATTAATGGTGGTTCAAATCCATCAGGTAATACTCAGCTCGAAGAGGAGGCCCCGCAGTACGAGGAGTCCGATTTTCTTGTTGAGAACGCAGATTTCTGAACTTCTGTGTCATCAGGAGAGTTAGTTTTCTCTTAGTCGTTTTCTTTTCAGTATTGTTTTAGTTGAGTTGTAGTTGTCGTTGCCTAGACATGTAATTCTTTTTCAAGTTTTAATAAAGAGAGTATTTCCTATATCTTTGTCCCAAATATTTCCTGTTTAAACTATATTGACTTCACTGGTACATGCAAGACCTGCAAAACTATTAAGAGTGTAACGGCTCCCGCTTCTGGGGCGTTACAGCTACTCTTCTGCACTGCTGCATGGATACGCCACGGACAATTCCTACTAGCCTCATCTTGCGTTGCCGGATTGACCGCAGCATTTAGGGCGCATATCACGTTATAACTTGTCTTGTTTGTCTTGATTGGCCTAAATGAAACATTACGCTTAATGCTCCACTCCGTTATTGCTTTAATCAAGGCGGCCTTTGTATCATAAATATCGCCGACATTGAACACCCCCCTAACGTTTTGAGGTCTAGGCTCTTCAACTCTCCTTTCAAGTGTATTATTCATAACTGTTGCATTTAGCCATTCCTCCTCTTCAACTTCATCTGGCAAAGCCTCCTCATCTTCCACAATTGTGTTAACGGCGACCGATCGTTGTATCCATGCTATATCATCTTCGTTTGGATCATCCGCATAAAGCATGCTATCCTCTCCGGCCCCGACATGCTCCTCGTCATCGCTCTCTTCTATTTCTTCATCAACAAGTATGTATGGATCTTCAGGCATCGACTCCGGTACAAAAGGGCCTTCCATGTATGCTGAGTGTTGATTTTCAATTCCCACTGCTTCCTCATTCAACCTGTTACTGACATATGAACGGTTTAAAAATTTAGTTACTACGACGAATATAAAAAAAATATTTCAAATACCAATTCGCAAAACTTGATTGAAATCTAGACTTACGTGTTCATGTTAGCTTCATCTTGTGGATATTGCGAACACCCTACTCCTGTCGTATTATCTTGGACGGTGTTTATTGCATCCAAACCCACATATATTTCAACTCCACGATGATCTTTCGATAAATCAAACAGATTCTCCATATCATCATCGTCTGATATTTTCACTGCGGTAGTCTTTCCTCCCATTACTGGCCAGTTGCACACCAGATTCAACATATACTCTTCCTGACAGATCTTCGTGATATTGTATATCCGATCTACTAGGTCGTTATAGGTCGACCCACTTATCAGCTTCATCGATTTAGCTTTCCCTCCGACATACCGTGGTTCGTGATTTTCAGTAATATATAATTCACCACCAAAATAGCATATGACAAAAATTGAATCACTTGCCATTTCCAACAACCTGCACACACACACCATTATAAATCCCTAAATCCATGAATCATAACATAATGATGAACAAAAAACTTTGAATACCTATTAGGGGAGTCGAATAGTCACGAATCGGCTGTCGTATGGTAAAGGGTTTCGGATGGCAGCTGAGATGAATCGAAACAAAAACCGCCGTCGCAAAAAAACAAACCCAGCAACAAACAGCAGCAAAACAAGCCGTAAGAGAGCGACGGGTTGTTGTCGTTTAATGGGCCGCATGTGTCAGGTGCGGCCTAGGGCCGCACTTTGAAGATGCGGCTGGGTCGCATCTTCAAAGTGCGGCCAGAGGCCGCACCTGGCACATGCGGTCACTGGGGCTATAAATCCACCTGCGAATCAGAAAGTGTTTGGGAGTGTGATATGATACGTATCACACTCTGGCCGACTTCAAACCGTGGCTGGCCGGAAGCGGTTACTGTGATGGTGCTTACGTGACGGGAACAACGTGGTCCAGCTATATGGAGAAAGATTGTTGACGGAATGATGGAGGTATTATGTCACTGGGTTGGGTTCCGCTCCAGTGGAGAATTTTCTCCTTCGGATCTCATCTACATGTCTTTTTGCCGCTTCGTTGGCCGCTTGAGCCGTTGTCTTCCTCCTGTAAGCTGTGGAGAAATCCCGCCGCTCAAACTACCACTGAAGCAGCAAAAGAGCACGTATGTGAGTTCGGGAGGAGAAAATTATCCTCTGGAGCGCAGCCCAACCCGCTGACTGAATACCTCCATCAAGCCCAAACACAACCTTCCTCGTATTTATATGTGATGTTTGAATATTGGGTGTATGAAGGAATTCGTTGAATAAATATGCGGTGTATGAAAGATTTGTTTTTAAACCATAAATAACACATATATTATATATCAAATTCATTTGAGAAACCGTACATAACATAACAAATGTCTGAAATCCAACAAATATACATAACAAATTTCAAAGATACATATCATCGACGACTCCCTTTGCGTCGAGTAAATACACGAGAATACCAGGGCCTATCCGAATACGTTCCCTTTTTGTCTGCTGAGACACCTCGCCAACCTGTGACACGCTGAGACACCTCGTCAACCTGTGACACGCCTTCAACATCACCTTGTGTCTGAGGTGGCTGAGACGGGCCAACATCCACTTCCACATGCTGATGTGAAATGCATGTGTCATCCCAAGCTGTCTGCTGCGGCTGTGACGTGTCACCCTGGGTAGGCTGCCAATCTGCCTGCGTCAAATGCTGCGGCCAAGTGCTGCTGTCATCCCATGTACCCTGGGTAGGATGATGCTGCCAATCGGCTGGAACATCCCATAGGCTCGGGTGCCAAGCTCCGGCGTCAAATGATATGGGAGGGGGCTGCTGCCAAGTGCCGGGGTCATAACCTCCGTGAGGGTGCTGCGTCCAAGTGTCGGGGTCATAACCTCCGTGAGGGTCCAGCTGCCAAGTGCAGGCCTCATGTACTCCTGTAATCTCCTGCTGAGAGGTGCCGGCGTCATCTGCTCTAGGATGCTCCTGCTGAGAAGTGCCGGCCTCATCTTCTCTGGTATGCTCCTGCTGAGAAGTGCCGGCCTCACCCATCCTATATAAACGACTCAGCTCGCTCGTATCTACACCTTCAGGAAGATGGCGTGTACGATGTAGCACATCATCGATATGGGTCCTCATCGTATGCAACAAACCCTGATCCTGGGGTTGCAATGCTTGGCCTGCCATATCGTACAATGAAACATATCCTGCAACCTGTAAAACAAATTAAGTACTAAGCATATTGGTTATAAAAAATACTATAAAAAATTAAACTTGAACATCTTCTTACATGTTGGCGCTCGATGGGTCCTCGGGGCATTTGTGCGAACGGTGGTTGCTGCCTTAGAAAAATCCACCTCCTGGTAATCCCCCAATACCACTCCATATATGCAGCAACTGATACCACATCCCCCTCATGCACAATGTGATCTGTTCTATTCATCCAATGCACAAGAGGATCCCTGATTACCGTCACCTCTCCTGGCTGCGCTAGTCTTGGCTTCCCCGCCAAGACTGGGAGTGCAGATGGGATGTGTTGCCGTAAACCAAATTGCCGCATGACGCGGTCGGGTGCATGCATCACACGTGCTTCCCAGCAGAATATGGGTACCCTCGCTCGCCATAACTCGGGATGTTCGCGACATAACGCCGGCAGCTGCTCGAATCGCTCTCCATAAGGCTCCATGTAACCTATTAGGCATGAAGTACACAAATATATCAGTGTACTATATTATATATCAATTGATCACCGACGTTATAAAATTTACATATACACACATGCTTACTCTCTAATGTGTCAAACTGGTCTCTGTATGTATCAAGGTTCCCATGAGCAGTTTCCATGAATGATTTCCCCGTATTCCACCTGAACCCATAGGGAACGGTGTAAGCAAATACATCCTGCAGGAGCCTTGGTCTTCCTACATACATTCTCTCCCAGCTCCAAACCTATAAATATGAATTTTTCCTCAGAATGTGAAATATATAGATATATCACTATTATAGCTAACGAAAAAAATTATACCTGCAATAATAACCCGCATGCATATAAAGCCTTTGTCTGCTTTAATGCCACCTTGCTGAGCTCAGCGTACAAGTACGCAAGCACCGCACTTCCCCATGAATATCCACCGGCCTCCTCAAAATCATCTAACTTTGTCAACCAGCGGAGATTTATAGATCCTTTGCTTGGATCCGGAACCAATAAGGTTCCAAGCATGTGAAGCAGATATGCCTGTGCATACCGTTGAATGTCCTCATCATCTACATCCTCAGGCAAATCAGTAAATGTATCACGCAACCAACTAAGTTTTACCTTGGCTGCTTTTCTTTGTGGGGGTATCATGTCCAAGTAGTCTCTCTATCAACGCACCCCAGCTGCCATCTCGCATTTCACATTGATATATTGGTTCTCCATCAATCGGTAGGCCTGTGATGACTGCCACGTCCTGTAACGTGATTGTCATCTCTCCCTGGCGCATGTGAAATGTATTTGTCTCTGGCCTCCATCTTTCAACCAAAGCAGTCAGCAATGCGTGGTCCAACCGTACCCAACGCAAGCGCGCACATAGGTGTAATCTGGACGCTTCAATATATGGTCGCACGCGCTGATCTAATCTCCACTTTGTATGTTTCTGTCCATGATCGACAATTGCTATCGATGCCTGCAAACATATAATTCACACCTTAATTATTTTTCTTTCAATAATAATTACTTAATTTGCATATTAATTATTTCTATTTACCTATCCTTGCACTACATCGGCAGACCGATGACGTGCTTGGTCATACAAGACCGCATTAGTAATAGGTCCAGCCTCCTCCATTTTATAAAAACCTGTACAATTTCACCAACTATAGATTTATCTCAAAAACCCTAAATTTCAATCTATATTATACAAAAATCACAAAAATCACAAAAATCAGTCAATAACATCACATAGAGAGTAGAATTAACCTGAAACAAAGCAAAATAATCCCCAAAAAAAATTTGAAGCGCCGGACTTTGAAGTAGCGGCTACGAGAAGAACGGCAAGTTTTCAGCAGCAGCCCGCGATCTTGCGGGCTGCTGTGACTTTTGTGTGGCCTTGGCCGCACTGTGCAGGTGCGGCCAAGAGCCGCACGTTGAACGTGCGGCCAAGAGCCGCACGTTGAAAGTGCGGCTCTCGGCCGCACTCTGAAGATGCGGCCAAGGCCACACACGTGCCCAACGCCAGATCCCGACCTCTTTTGGCCCCAAAACCAAAAGAGGTCGATTTTGCTAAATAAAAATAAAAGAGGTCGGTTTTTCAAATTATTTTTTTAATTTGGCCTATTTGTAAAAATTGTCCATAAAAGAATGTTGTAAATATGTCTTTCTCATTTGTGTGAGGTGTTGTCACAATTGAGACATGTTGTCCATTTGTGGACGTGTTTGTCCTTGTAAGCACGTGTTGTACTCATCGTACGTATTGTCTCCTTTGAGACGTATAAGTAGATACTTTGTTCCGAGAGTGGACGTGTTGCAGGATGTAGGGAAAGTGACCCGAACCAAGCTAAATACTTGTGTTTTCGATTGACTTTGTGTTTGTGCTTAATTGTTCACTTGGAATTATTTTTAGCTTCTGCAATTACTCTTTATCTTGCAAGTTTTATCGTTGATTAAGTTTTATTTGGGTAAACTCCATTTAATAACTTAGGTAGAATTTTAAGGGGAATTTTATAATTTCAAGAACACCATTTACACGTCTCTAGTGTTCTATTTGCTATTCACCGGAGGATCCCAATAGCATAGACTAAGCAAAAGAAGAAATAAAAAAGAATATTGGTAGAGGATACAAATTATGGGACATAACCGACAAAAGATGGGTTATGTAGTTATATCAAGATATTCATACATCATGTATATTGTATTTTTTATTTTTTAGGTAAACTTAATGTGATACAAATCATATAAATATATCTGATGTAATTCAATTATATGTTATTTTTTGAATCATCGTTTCTAATATTCCGCTAGGTTAACAAATAATTAGGTGTTTGTTGGATTTAGACATGTTATTGAGAGGTTAGTACCAGACATCTTGAAGCAACTTGATATAGATAGTGAGATAAATGATTTTCAGATTTTTTTTATTTTGATATAGAATTAATCCAGTTGTTCACATTCTAAAATTATATATGATAATTGTACGTAAAGTTATGCACAATGAAAGTAATTGCCTTTAACTCCCAAAAAACATGTATGTCAACAAAACATGGCACTCTAGGTATCTACAGAAAGTTTGGTTTATTATGTGTTTTCATGAACTGATCTGAATTTTCTAACCAAAATAATCTTATAGCTAAATGGTGGTCAGTCATTAGGAGAAAATAAGCTCATGATCTTACACGCATAGCTATGTATGTTTTAAGTCAAATGGTCTCATCTTAAAGTTAAAAATGAAACTGGACCACATTTTTCTCATTCGTATAAAAACTATTAACAGATTAATAATCAAAATTTTAAAAAGTTAGATTATCTGCATTATAACAAGACTAAGAGAAAAACATTGCAAGAGGAGGACAAGTTCAATGAATTGACTTAGATTAAATTTTTCGCGAGTACAATCTATAAGAGGAATGGACCAGTGAAACAAAAAACAAGCTTCGTGATGACAGAGACAATCTTTGATTGGAGAAGCACTTGCGAAAGCAGAACAGACAAAAAAGAATCAGTTGTGATTAAGTCAAAACCAAGTGAATCTCATATATTTAAGCAAAAGATGGTAGTACTTTAGAAAGAAAGCGGTAATGTTTCGTCTTCCAACGAATAAGGCCATACAGATGGAGGATGTAATGCTTCAAAATACAATCATTCTACTCAGAGAAGTGTGGACCAAGCTTATGATACAAGTTATTTGCATGAGTATGAATATTATGATAGACAACATCAAAGTGAAGAAATGAGAAACTGTACGTATGATGGACAATCTGATCATCTTTAATATCAACGTTCCGATTATTATAAATGTTATTATTATCTTATCATGCATGAATCGTATTCTAGTGGAAATTGTGACAGTCATGACAATTATTACATACCATACAAACACTCTGATATTTATGGAGATTATACTAGTTATTGCATGTACTGTTTAAATATCAATGAACAGTCAGCAATCAAAACGGTCATGACATATTATATCAAGCAGAGCTGGCCCTCCACATATGGTAGCATGATGATATCATTTTTTAGGACCGGTTTAGATGCAATATTATTATCCATCTTGTTATTTTGCACCGTAACCGAATAATAATTATTTAGAGTGAAATTTTTTGTATCTTTTGTTTTTTGTTTATTTTTTATATCATGAGGTCAGGTTTATGCCCTCTCATTTATGTGTTATTATTATTTTATAATAATAAGATAGTAAAAGGCTGGCTGGGTCTTAGAAAATTTTCAGCTAAAAATTTTATACAAATATATATCTAATATATATTATCGGTGTATTTATATGTATAAAATACTATATAACCATATATATAATACATACCGGTGTGTAAATTCCTATTAAAAATATCCAAATCAAAAGCGATACCAGAAATGAAACTACCGATGTTGTCAATACAGAAGAAACGGAATAGAATTCCGAATCCTCAGAAACGGGTGAAACTACCCGAAACCTAAAATTCCCCCGGAAGACCGAAACCAAGTTCTCTAATTTTGGGTCTTCGAATCACTTGTTAAAGGTTTGACACTTGTACTGGTCATAAGTACTAAATAATTATCACGTTAAGTATAAAATGTTTTTGCATTTTTAATCATACTAATTGTTTGATAAAGAAAGTACTAAACTGAGTCATAAGTAGTGTGGTGAATGCATGAAAAGTATTCAATCTGCTGTTCCCTAAAACAAATATTCACTTCTCTTCGTACCCAAAGAAAAAAACTTTATGTAAAAATATTTATAGTAAATGTTGTCTACTTATAATCAAAGGCAGACAGTTTTAGGTTATTAAAGGTAGACTATTCACATGTAGGTAGTTATGCTTAAAGGTAGATAATTCAAATTAAAGATTGTCAATGTATAGTGTACGTATGTGGATACATGAGAAGTAAAGGTAGATGATTTTTATACAGAATGCCAATAGTTCTATAACAAAAGCCGATAGATTTATACACGAAAGGTAACCAATTTCACAGATTTGCAAAGAAAGCGCCCAAAAACATAAAAAATCCACACACAAAATTAAACCCATTAACTTCTGAATTGCTCCCCAAATATTCATCAATCTATGTGGTTGTTTAAAAAAAAAGAAATCTGGTAATGTGTTGCAATAGTTGTTGAAAGTTTTATTTAAGAACAAACTTCCTTGCATGTGCTTGATGTGGATAATTAGATCCAAGCAATCATAATGCTCGTTGACTAATAATTTACATGGATCTACGACGAAGTGAAAAAGAATGAGAAGAGGTAGGAAATTTTGGAAAAAAAATTCATGTTGATAGAATGAGATCTCATAGGAAAATTGAAAATTGGGTGGGGTATTAGATTTTGGGTTTTTTCTGTGGGGAGATGATAATAAAAATATTGTCTTTTCTGCAAACATAATTTCGTAGGTTGTTCCCCTTGTCTAACACATTCTTATGAGATCAAATTAGAGGCCTATATAACTTCTCCCCTTGGATGTTCATAAATGCTCACAAGCAATCTAATTAGCAAAAACCATTGCCATGAGATCAAATCTGATCTAAGCAAATCGTTCATGATCATTGAGAAACACGTAATGACTGCATTCATTCACAATATATCTTGTAATTTAATATGCACGTGTGAAATATGGACTTAACCCTGCTCATGAAGAACTCAATCTGCAGCCAATAGGTCTTTCGCCATTAGGGATTCGGTACACTGAATTTATGAGAACCTGATGCTATTTTTGTTTATCCCTCTGGTAAAGATGGATAGTGAAGTAATTGTTAGAGGATGAAAGCATGTTTGGGAGATTGTATTCCGTGAAGTTCTTTTCTGCTACTACATAGTAACTATATTAGCTATGTTTATGTGTTATCAACATGTTCTCTGCGTTTTAGTAATTATACTGTCACACATTTATATGGCTGGGAGTAATGCTGACAATGTTTGTTCGTGTCTTTGCAGGATATTGATGTTGTCGATATGTGTTTCAGAGCAGTTGATGCCCTTGCATCTTACCATTATAAGGATAGACTTGTAGGTAAAGCAGGATTGGGGGCACATGCAATAGATTCTCAAAGCCCTAATGGCAAGATACAGGAAAGCATCACAAGCCATTTTTTGCGGATTCTACTTCAAGCGCTTCTATTTGAAGATTTCAGGTTGGTAATGGGTGTTTACACGTGCCACACACCCACACCCACACACCACACCTTCTTCATTTGTGTGTGGGCGTGCCCTTGTGCGACTGTGCCCATTGGGAAAAAATAAAATGTGTTGCTGAGATTAGATTGTCATGAGAACTTCATTTTCATTTGGAATGTGCTGTTACACTAATTTGATTCATTGTGATGAAAACTTCATCCACTAACTGTCCATCAAAATATGTCAGAACCTTTTGATCATGTAATACTTTGTTTCACCCTTGGTATTGCTGTTAAATGTGCTGTTACAGAATGGAGCTTGCTGGTTCTGCCGCAGACACCCTTCTTCCATTGCTTTTGTGTGAGCAAGAGCTATACCAGGTACACTCTCTTTGCTCCTGATGTGCACATCTTTTTAAGCATTAAAAGTGTAACTGTTTGCCTAAGATTATACTGAATGTGTCCCATTTGAAAATAATGACAAGAATGGTAGAGGCCTGATCAATTTATGGGTACCTAATGTCATAAAGCTTTTGGAAAATTCCATAAAGCTGATTAGCCTGAAGGGGAAAAAAATCAGAAGGGGGTCTTGCTAATGATATCTTAATTGAAGATGATCAGTTGCTGATTGTGCTTTTTGTGTTGACATTATAATGGTTCGTGGGGTGATTGCATAGTAGAAAATTTAAAACAGTTGAGTCAGGCAAGTTTGTACTAGTAGATAGTTTTTGTTGCCAAGAGTGTCAGAGTTAGATGTCAAATCAAATGATCCGAATTTGATTTTTGGTTCTTTTATGTTGTATCTAATGAGAAACTCTCAAAATATTAAGCATCCATGCATTTCACCTTTTTCATCACAGGAATTTTACACATTAAATCTACCATATTCATTCGTTTAATTACTATTAGTTTGTTTTCTGCAGAGATTGGTTCAGGAATTCTTGGAGAGAGAGCCAAATCCTGCTTTACAGACTAGGCTGGCAAGGGCACTGCATTCTCTGACGAGCTCAAACCAGCTCTCTTCCACGCTTGATAGGGCGAACCGCATCCGATTCAGGAAGAATTTTCATGAGTTCTTGACGGAGATCTCTGGTCTACGGTTAAAGTAAAGAAAAGAAAGGACGCGAACAAGGCTGTGCCTGGTATGGTTTAAAGCAGTAACCATGTAAATCTTGAGCAAGTCACCCGACTGGTGAATATTGGCACAAAGGAAATGATCGTGATAGCTGCCGCTGTTCTTGGTGATGGTATGATTTTTTGGGGGAGTGTTGTACTTCATTGATTGGAGATGCAGGACGAAAGATGCTGAAAGATGGATACGGCAAGGACGGTTGTCCTGGGGGGGTTCCCTTAGAATGGAGGATTGGTCGTTGGGGATTTTCGTTGGGTTTGTAAAGCTAACAGTTTTCTTGTCTGGGTCGTCTGCTACATTGCTGAGAGATTAGTTTGTAAAGTAATATTCGAGTAATTCTATTATCTTGATAAAATACTGTTACCCAGACCAGTTAGAATGTGAGGTACAAACTATTATGATTCAAAAAAGGTTGGAGTGGCTCAGACAATTTTACAAGAAAACTGTGGTATAAGAATAAGAGAGTAAGTCATCTATTCATATATAAGACACAAAAAGTAAGTGGGGGTGGTGGACAAAAAGTGGGGTGGTGGGCTTGTATCGTCCCCATTTTTTGTGTCTTGTTGAGATCCTTCATTGTCAATTGTCATATGATACCTATTATTCACCTATTATTCTCTAATATTTGAAGCTTCAGTGTTTTACATTGCATGCCGGCAAACCACGGAGACTTGTCAAAGATAGGTATTTCTCAAAGGGCCCAATCTGCATGAATTACGTGCTAGCTTATATGAATACTAAGACTAAAACATCAATGTTGAAGAGAAGCAAGCTCATGTGATCGCGGATGGCTAGCCCATGTTTTTAATCATATGATATTGAAGATTAAACGAGATTCAACAGGACTTCGATACTTTTACTTAGGTTTTTTTTCTTGATTTCCATAGAGTAAATATTATTAAGAATCTGTGGACAAATGACAAGTTACTTATCCTTAAGGTGGAAAAATTACATGGAAGTAATAAATCTCTAAATATATTTGGAAACCATCATCTCAAAAACTGAAACTCTGAATCTTGCACAAGTCTCCGGATGATCATAATGGAAGATATCACCAATCTTGATTGTCTCAGAGCAAATTTATGATCGCGTTTGCACCGCCTGAAAAATACGTAGGTTTGGCCAGAGCCCAATTCAGAAAGAATTTCAACGAGTTCGTGAGCGAGGTCCGTGACATGCATTTTTGGTTTTTAAAAAAGATGAGAGCAAGGCGGTGACTGATAAAAAAGCAAGACGCAGGTATCTTGGTCGACTCGATGTTCGACTATCTCATAATTAAATGAACCAAACATTATCCACCATAATTGCTTATTATTAATACCCACCCTTACCCATTTCATTCCTTTTGGCGGTGTGCGTCTCTATCCATGTATACAAATTCCACCCAAAAATTTTGCGTTGTTGACTCGTTCCCCCTGGATCTGCACTGGGAGATATATAGCTACTCGATCTATCAAAAGTGAACGGTTTCGATTAACCTCCAGTGTTTCGTTATTAAAAATCTTCTCCTCGTCCCCGGAGATTGGCATTGTGATCGGCATCTACGCGCGGCGATTCTCAACTGTAAGTTGTTCAATTCGAACTCTCACGTCAGTTTCTAGGGTTTCAATTTAGATCGGATTGCATTGTGGACAACCTTGGCCGTGTTCGTTCTCTTTTTGCAAAGGAATCGTCAAATTTTTTTTTAATTAAATGGGTACAGAATTGAAAAATCCAGACACAAAACAATTTTTGAATAGAAAAATTAATTTTGTGGTTTGTTTGGGAATTGAATTCCGCCGAAGCAGGCCACTCTCATGATCCTTTTTGCTTTATCCATAAATTATGTGTATGGGTTGTTGGCTGGTTATGTCATAGTAGATTCTTGTCGTTGCCTCTTGCTATCTTTCGCCAGGTCATAGCCTAAGCTAAGATCGTGCTTTGGAGTCCTTTAATTAGGAAGGAAATATATATATTATTTTCTCCTTTTTTGTGTTGTTTTGATTCACTATGTAGCGTTCTTTTGTGCCATTTATATTATTTTGTCTTTTTTCTGTGAGATATTTTGTTCTCAATTCGTTGGTATTTATCAGAGTTCATGCATTTTGTACTTATTCATTATTAGGAAATTTGTAATTTAGTTGCTATGTTGGCAAATGGCTAATTCTTCTGTGTTAAATGCTTAACATAGGTTTGTTTTTTCTGATATGTTCTTGGTTATATTCCCGTGTTTCTTGGCTGCCAATCAGTATTAGATTGTTCATTGATTTATGGATGAGATCTATATTTTATTGCAAGTGGAAAATGCTTTACAGTTTCCATGTTCATACTTATGGTCAAAAGAAAATTTTAGATAAATGATGCATTCATTTCTGTTTTTTTTTTTTTGGTTCAAGTGTCTTTCTTGCTTAACTGTGTAACCGAAGATATGGTTTGATTTTTCTAAATGCGTGTTTTTGAGCAGTTGCAGTCGGAAGGTATCAAGGGAAGAACGAGGCTTGCTAGAAGTTGTGCCGCTGGATTAGATTGTGAGATTGATTTGTCTAGGCATGTCATATGCATATTGATACGAGTAAATTTCAAAATTAGGCTTGAAAGGTCATTGCTTGGAACTTGGCAATGTCTAGGGGCAGAGCTGATGGAGGTCAAAAGAACCACTTGGTCACCACATTATGTATCATGGTTGCCTGCCTTACTCTGCTGTTTCTATATTATGGATCTTTCTTTGGCTCTACGGCTGACAATAATGGTAAAGTAGACTACGGTCGTAAGTTTTCTAGAACCCTGGGGTGGAGCCATGATGATAACAGTGAGGTGGGGAAATCAGAGGAGTCTGTTTTTGGGCTAGAAGATGGAGATAACAGTATCACACCTAAAAGCTTTCCGGTGAGTGATTTTAAATTCTTGTCCTACAGTAGAGAAATGTTGAATTGTGTCTTTCTATAACTTCTTGATACTTATCACTTGAAGGTTTGTGATGATCGGCATTCTGAGCTGATTCCTTGCCTGGATAGGCACCTTATATACCAGACTAGATTAAAGCTCGATTTGAATTTGATGGAACATTATGAGCGGCATTGCCCTCATTCTGAGAGGCGATACAATTGCTTGATTCCTCCACCGCCTGGTTACAAGGTCTGGTTTGAGATGTTTTGAATGGTATCCAGCTTAATTTAAACGTCAAGAGATAAAATATTTGTGCTTCTGTTGAATCTGTTAGCTTCTTTGTACGGCAGGTACCTATAAAATGGCCAACAAGTCGAGATGAAGTTTGGAAAGTAAACATACCTCACACCCATCTTGCTCATGAGAAGTCTGATCAGAACTGGATGGTCGATGCAGGCGACAAGATTAAATTTCCAGGTGGAGGCACTCATTTCCATTATGGTGCTGATAAATACATAGCATTGCTTGCAAATGTAAGTCTAGACTGATCATAGCACTTCTCTATGTGACTTCGATTCAAAAAAACGAACTTTCAATATTGGGATCTGGTATTTTTTTTAAACAACAGTAAAATGTGGAGATTCTGTTGAGAAGATATCTAAGATTGCTAATCTGTTATTAGTCTCTTGTTACCCTTTTAATGTTAATGTTACTTATAACTATATTTCATCATCTCTTTGCAGCCTTTTTCTAAACTTAATTCTTTTATTTGGATAAATAGAATAAAGCTCATGACTCAATTGGGCTTGCAGATGCTTAACTTCCCGAACAGTAATCTGAACAATGAGGGAAGGCTCCGGACCGTTCTAGATGTCGGTTGTGGAGTTGCAAGTTTTGGAGGATATCTACTTTCATCTAACATCTTAACGATGTCTTTGGCGCCAAATGATGTTCATCAGAACCAGATCCAGTTCGCACTCGAAAGAGGAATTCCTGCTTACCTAGGTGTTTTGGGGACAAAGAGGCTCCCCTACCCCAGCAGGTCTTTTGAACTTGCTCATTGCTCTCGGTGTAGGATCGATTGGCTTCAACGGGATGGGATTCTTCTGCTTGAACTAGATAGATTGCTCAGACCAGGAGGCTATTTTGCTTATTCATCGCCTGAAGCATATGCTCAGGATGAAGAGGATCGAAGGATATGGAGAGCAATGAGTGCGTTTGTTGCGCGAATGTGCTGGAAAGTTGCTGCAAAGAAGAACCAGACTGTTATTTGGGTCAAACCTATTACGAATGATTGTTATCTGGAGAGAGAGCCAGCTACACAGCCTCCTTTATGCAAATCTGATGATGAGCCTGATGCTATCTGGGGTGTACCAATGAAAGCATGTATTACTCCCTACTCTGAACGTGAGTGCTCTAGCATTACGTTCCAATTTTCTATATTGTTTTCTTTTCAAATATTAGACTATGGTAGCTTTTCTTCAGCTGCCATGATTCGTGAGTTATATGTGATTCTCATCTTGATTGATTAAGATCTTTATGGTTTAGCCTAATAGCTTTTAAGATCATATAGATGATTCTGGTTTCTCTGGATGCTATATTTGGGACTTACGTTCTTGAGTAGTCTCCTTATTCCATCATGATATGCATGACCAATTCATGTCTGTCTAAAAATGGTTCTGGTATAATTAACTAGAAGTTCTCTGTATGCATTGCTTTCATTCACTAGAAATATACATCTGAGGAAATAATCACATACATTATATACAAAGTTCAGCAAATACACATGATTGCTTTCGGATTTCCATCTATGTCGGGACACGGACTCGATAGAGACACGACATGGCCACAGAGATGGCAAATTTCGGAGAAGTAGGATATGGGGACACAATACACTACTCTTTTGTGTGTGTAACTTTTTTCCTAAAAATATCAACCAAACTAATTACCATTGACTGTTAAACATATAAGAGTATGCAAAGCAAAAAAAAAGCACAACTAATACCATAAAACTTTGAGTATTATGCATGATATATTGAACATACACTGGTCAGTGAACAACGAGTAATACACATCAATCCAAAATAGCTGTTATATTCACATCTATAAAACAAATAAATACGACATAAAAGAACATCATAATGTAGCTGACAATTTACTTATCCAATATATAAAATGTAACTAAGAGGTCATTTGAACTAACTCCAACTTTGGTGGAGTTATATTCATCTCCTTTTATAGACAACATGGATTCCATCTTGTGCTTGTGAAGAGAAAGGTTAGCAAACTCTTATATACCGGAACCTGCAAATGATTTGAATCCATCATAGCCAACATCCTTTTTGTTTAGCTATATCGCTTGGTGCTTTGTGGAAGGGTATGTAGATTGGTATTCACGAAATTCAAGTCTTCATCTTGCCATGGTGTTACTTGATTCATCTTCAACAAATGAAGACGGAAGTTATGAATGACGATGATGGTTGGTATGCATACAGTATGTACTCTGGTTCTTTTCATAACATGACAACTCGAGGGGCCAAAGCTTTTAATCTTGGTGTTGAAGGATCATATGGAACTCACCAATATTTCATCGTTGTATAGAACTCGCCAATATTTCTTCGTTGTCTCGCTAGTTCTGTTGTCTACTTATAAATGGAGGCAGAGAATTGTTGTTGCATCTTGCGAAGGGAGGAAGAGAAAGGCCATGTTTACAGGGGGGAAGAGGCAGATGGGGAGATTGAAGAAGTGGCAGGAAAAAAAGGAAAAAGGAGATAACTTATTGTGAGAGGGGAGAGTAGAGAGTTATCACCGGTCTCACATGTGGCACGTGTGGCGGGAGAGAGGGGGAGAGGGAGATGGAAGAAAGGGAATGAGAGAAAGAGAAACAAAGAAGGGAAAGAGAGAACAGACGACAGATGGGAAACGAAAGGATGAGACGTGTTGAAAACATGTTATATATGTCATCTCCTTTTCGTTTTCTTCTTTTTTAACTTGATATGTCTGGATACAGACTCAAATCTCAAATCGTTTGGGTTTGTACCCAGACCTGAAAGTAGATTCCTTTTTAATCGGATATAGCTGGGATGTGTTTGACACGTGTTATGCGTGTGTCTGAGTCAAACGCATATAGATGTTCGTCATTGTTTTAAAATGCATCCTCCTAGCTTCACATAACCCCCTCTGTGGTAGGAACTACTCAAGCATCCTATGTAGCTCCCAAGCTCATTGTCAAATGTCTAGCCTTCGCAGATTTTGTTAAGATGGAAACAGGTGGCATAAATATTTTTTGTTGGCATTTTGACATTCCACATCAACTCCTTTGTTGGCCATCACACAATCCACATAAAACTCCCATCTCTCTCTTCATTCAACACTATCAATACATTACCAACAAATTCTTTCCATGCTGTGGACTTCCACCTCAACTCACTATCCTTCTAGCCGTAAACAACTATATTGCTTACAACTTGGCAAGAGATCATAGGGTTGCCTTGGAGGTCTTTCTACATGTGTGTCAATCTTCCCAGTCATTGTATTGGAGTGATGGAGATTAGGAGGATGGTGGTGAGTGTGGTGGCTATGGAAGATGGTGGAAGGGATTTTTGTCTTGTATTAGGTTGCGGATTTATAGATGGATCAATGATTAGAGTCTTAATTTTTATGAATTTATAGATGGATCAATGGCACTAGGAGTTCATTTAATGAGAGGTTGTATAAATAAGAAACAAATATCACTCTATAGCATAATTTATGTGAAAGAACTACTACCAAAACTTGTGAGGATCCAGCATTAACCATTAAATTGGACACTTACCAGAAAAGGTCCATCAAATTGGACTTACATGATAGAACTTATGTTTTCGGAAGGAAAAGGCTAGCTTTCTTTATTAGGCTTCTCGCTTGATCGAGAATTGCTTTGCTGACCTTGCGCTCAATCTTCTTTTGTGGAATCATACAAAGTATGTGAAATTCAAATTCATATACCTTAAAGAGAGTATATATCTAGTTCAGACGTTGTGATCTTCACTATTGAGTAGAACCAACAGGAAAATTCTAGGGATAATCATTGCTTTCTAAAACGAGAAAAGAAAACAGTATATGTTATAAACTAGTTTATTTCATGTGCATGCAACTTATGCACCTTTAGAAGTGTTGAGAGCAGCATAAAATAGGTCTTGGTAGCACCCGAAATCTCCAACTTTTTCCTAAGCTTTCAACTACATATGACGTACAAAAAGTGTTTGGTCCTTGTTTCTCACCTTAATTCATTAAACTTGTATGCCACTTTTGGTAAAGTATTTGATATGAAATTATGGGGTTTGGTGGGATAAAAATCAGATTTTTATAGATAATAAGAGGAGTACAATGATAGTTGGCCTTAATTCTTGAGAAGAACCGCTCTTCTAGCTTTTGATTCGAGATAAAAGCCTCTCTCAAGATCTAACTTATCTACTCCTAATATTTTCTCTTCTTAATAATCTTTTCCAAATTCAACATGAGAATCTAGACCTAACCCCTCGATATATATACCTATATATAATGAACTGGTGTATCCATAATTACAAAAATGTCCTTGAAGCCTAAAATTACAAGTTTACTATCAGCACCCCAATTCTTAAAATCACAAGTTTGCTATCAATCTAACATTGTCCCTAAAGAACCACATTGTTATCAAAGTGGTGTCATGATACCCGGTGACATCTCCAAATGGAGGTTCACCACAAAATATCTCTCGACATGGTAAACCCATCCATATGGATCATTTCGCTCAAACATTGGCATCTTCTGCATCTGAACTCTGCTCTCACGACCAAATATCCACTTACATGCTCCCCCTTTAGGCTGGCCAAAGTGAAATTGGTGATAGACATTCAGATGTGCACCAAAGTCTCATCATGGGGCTTCTCCAGCTCAATCGACATCCCCCATTCATCTTCGAACTTATTTGGATCTCGGTTGTCCCCATCGAAGCCTTGGTAGAGGCCACATCCATCGCCAAGCCCCGTTGAAGGTTCGGCGTAGCCTAAGATCAGACGCCAATGTCTGAAATCAATACCGCCAGCAAAAGTATCCGCATGGCTGGTAGCCCGTCGGAGGGTCACTGTGCCTCTGGTGGCCCGCCTGGCCATCGGCAGGGCCTTGGTGGCCACATGTGGCTAGAAGGGGCCTATGCGGGGTTGTAGGGGCTCGCCCACCCATTTTGGTCCCTCCTATGGTCCACGCGGCCCTAGGTCGGGCGGCCGGAGCTTGCGAGGGTCCTGATAACTCGCCCAGGCCCCGTGCCTCGTGGGGGTTGAAAACAAGGGCCGCCCCGTATTAGGGTTTTGGGGGTCAACGCCCCTTCCCCTCTCCTTATCGAAGCCGGTAACATGTTTTGGGGGTTTCTTGCTTTCAATTTGCAAATCGTTGCCCGTGTGTGGTGTATCTTCTTTAAAATTAACGTCTTTCCCTTTTTCCTTGTCCAAAAATTGCTCCTTTCATCCTAGATCTGAATTTTTGTCACTGTTTTCCTTTAGATCTGGTTTCTCAGGCAAAGAACGACGTTGTATCTTTGAAATTTTCTTCATTATGGTATCCATCGAAGCTCTCATCCATGCGTCCGACATCTTCACCGTTAATTTGATTGACACCAATCTTTCCTCTAATGATTGATAGGATTTCTGTAATCCCTCCACCTTGGCATCGTGTTTCTCTTCCAAAGAGTCCACCTTTCTTGTTGTCGCCATCACGATCTCGCTCTGACACTAATTCGATAGAAAATTCTAGGATTTGGTGAGATAAAACCCAGATTTTTATAGATAATAAAAGGATTATAAGGATAGTTGACCTCAATTTGAGAGGTGGACCACTCTCCTAGATTTTGATTCGAGATAAAAGCCTAACTCTCGATCTAATTTAATCTACTCATAATATCTTCTCTTCTCAATAATCTTTTCCAAATCTAACATGAAAACCTAGCCATAACCCCTCCACCTATATATAACGGACTGATTTGTCCATAATTACAAAAAATGCCCCTGAAGCCCAAAGTTACAAGTTTGCCACCCGCACCCCAATTCTAACAGTATTCAGCTGAGGCAAGTCTTAAGTAGTCAACAATTATTTGCTAAGATGCAATAGGTTGAGGGCTTACGAATCAAAGTCTTTGCCTTACATAATGAGTACATGACTTAAAATTGATGCAAAGCATGAATAACTTTATTACTCAGAATACCTGGTGTTTAGCTGTTTGATGCATCATGCAATCTCCCCGGCTAGAGTCAGGAAGGAAGAGATCGCACCTTTTGCTTCTTCCAAGTTAGTATGTCTTCTTTTATTCCCTATTTTGTATTTCTTATTCCCTATTTTAGCCTATATGTATTCATTGCAATGATTTATATGTTAACTGTACTTTATGCCTTGTTAATCACAATGCGTTTTTGGGAAATGCTTCTCAGTTAGGTCTTGTTCTTGCTAAGTATGCTTGTTGCTGTGCAGAAAACCACAGAGCTAGGGGAAGTGGATTGGCTCCATGGCCTGATCGTTTGACTTCTCCTCCTCCCCGCCTTGCTGATTTTGACTATAATGATGAAATGTTTGAAAAGGATATGGTAATAATTCAGTTCTTTGGATACAAGTGAGGTATAGATGTTTGTTTATTCTGATTTCTGATAATCTTCCATGTGCCGTAGGAAATTTGGCAACACAGAGTTAATAGTTATCGGAACCTTCTGAGTCCAAAAATTGGACCAAATACTTTGAGGAATGTAATGGACATGAAGGCAAACTTGGGTTCATTTGCAGCTGCTCTTAGAGACATGGATGTTTGGGTGATGAATGTCATCCCTGAAGATGGACCGAACACCCTGAAGATTATTTATGACAGGGGCTTGATAGGCACTATGCATGACTGGTGAGCTAAGCATATGTTGTTTAATATTTTATAACTTGAGCGTGCTGTCGGAAAGTAATCTAAAGGTGTTTCTCTATATTAAATGCACGGTTTGCCTATTTGCATGCTGCTTCTATTGGTTGACTGTTGATACCCGCTGAGTCATGAATCATGGAGATACTGCAAGGTTTCAGTCATAAGTAGTTTCTCTAGATTAAACGCATTGTTTGCCTATTCGCATGATGTGATACCTGCTGAGTCATGAACCATGGAGATACTGCAAGTTTTTAGTCACAATTAACTTGATGTTTGGCACGTGTAAATTCACCTGGCAATAAAAAAACTGTGTGAAGATATTATATGAATGAAAATGATCTGTTTTAGTTTCACTATATTTTTTTGCTAGGCACAAAAACTTAATGATTTTAAGACGCCAATCATAACTCTTTATTTAAGAAAGATCAGTCGGGACTCCACCATGTGCTAATATGCACTTCTTTTTGTAGCATGCAAAAATTATTGGCATGAGGATCTGATATGTGAAATCATGTTTGCATATTTTTGTGATTTTGTGTATATATAGTGCAGATTTCCGCTTCACATATTTTTTGATTGTGCTAACTTGTTATGCATGTTTTCACCAATGGATAAAATCATAAAAATACCTAAATGATCATTTTTTTTAACATTAAAGCTGTAGATCTCGTTTTAAAGAACGTTATTTTGATGCGATAAATTAACTGTTTGTGTCTTCTTATAGAATTTCTTTAGTTAAATTTTGGAGAAAATACATTCATAGATGTATAAAAAAATATGTGTACGCATACATATTAAATGCGTTAAACACTATTTTTCTGTAATTATAAGGTTAACTTACAGCCAAGTATCTTAAAACTTGACCAATTTTACACAAATATACCTCGTACGCTTTTTTTTTCTTATAGCTACATATCCTAAAGTTTTTTAGTATCATGGGGATATGTCCAAGTACCCCTTAGTTCTCACATGAGTTCTATAACCTTCAATGTCTAAGCTCTTAAAAGCCTAAAATTAGTCAAAGAAATCCCAAATGTAATCATTATGGACCTTTTTCATCTAACATTTGAGATTTTTAGGCATCTTGCCAGCAGGCATCATCAATTTTGCGAAAGGACCCAAAAGGGCTTGTAGAATATGGGTTTATAGTGTGGTTTAGGGTTGATGTATGTAGAATTTTATGGCTAAGCCCTAAAGGCACAACTTTAACATATAGAATATATTGAAACTTGTTTATGTGTCCAAAGATTGCATTTTTGGAGGCATTTGATTTCTTTAAGGCCAAAAAAAAGATGCTAGAGAGTGATGGGTTTCAATATGTTTCAATTTTGAGAAAAGGGAGGAAGAAGAAGAGGGCTAAAGCGTGGGATAGATGGGGAATTCGTTTTGGAAGTGAGGGTAAATATGTCAAATGCAATCATGTGATTCTCATGTGGGCAAGAAACTGGATGGAATGTATCAACCTTTAAAGTTCTAAAAACCATAAGATATATAGCTGGATGAAAAATTTGTATGGGTATATAGTTGTAAATGGTGAAACTTTCGGGTGTTTTGTTGTAATTTAGCCTTATTATAAAGGGTTTTAGCATATATGTCCTGTAAATCTTGCGTATTTTGATATATGTCCCTCAAATCTTGGTATTTGCTCTCAAGACACTTTAATTTTGAACTTGTAAACTTAATAGTCTCTCTCTCTAAATTTCTGTTAAAATCTAACGGAATGGAAATATTCCGTTAGATTAAGGGGTTAATTTGGGGTTAGGGTTAGGAGGGGGGTGGCGCCCCCTCCCCTCCATCCCCTCCCCCTGTTTTTTGGGGAGGGTCGGCGCCCCCTCCGCCTCAGACGAGGCGAAGGGAAAGGGGGAGGGGACGCCGTCCCCTCCCCCAGTTTTCGGGGGGATGGGGGCGGCGCCCCCATCCCCTTGTTTTCTGGGGGGGAGGGGTGGTGCCCCCTCCCCCTCCGCCTCGTCTGAGTCGGAGGGGGCGGCGGCCGCGCCGCCCCCTCCTCCTGTTTTTTTGGTGGGGGTAATTAAACCCTTAATTAGGGGGGTTTAATGATTAATTAAACGTAATTTCTTAATTAACTAATTATAATCGTTAATTAATATAACTTTTTAACAGAAAACAGGTTGGAGTGACTATTAAGGTTAATGTTTAAAATTTGAGGGACTTATGAGCAAATACGAAGATTTGCAGGACAGATATCAAAATATGCAAGATTTAAGGGACATATATGCTTAAAACCCTATTATAAATTAGGTAAAGATTTAAATTTATGCAATATGTAATTTATAGAATAGGGTTGCTTTTACCAGTAATTTCTTTCTTTTGTTTTACGTTGGCATATAATCAAGATGGACCAAAGATACACATTTTACTTTGGATAGGTAGGTCTAGAAAAGTAAAGTAGACACATCAAAGAATTTGAATTATCTTGATTAATAATATTTAAATTTGGATGGTTTTTTCTTCGAAAAGCAGAAATCCGTTAATAATTGAATTGGTTATATTGTTTAAATATTGACGATTTGAATCCATAGATGGGTACAAGTGCCAGACTGCCTCAAAAAAAAGCAATCGTTTAATTGCCCAGGGCATAAAAATTATATTATCTATTTTTTAAGTATGTATGTAATTTTTTTGTTGGTAAACTGTCTGTCTGAGCATGTTGTTCTCATGCCGGTTGTTTTCAGTAAAATTTTTGAGAGGCCCATACTGCGATTTGAACATAAGGTGCCAAAAGGAATTTCTCTATGGAATCCCTACAATTGTCTTTGAGTGTGGGGTCCACACATGAAAAGAAGAAAGAATCCTGTCGGTGTGGTGAACCAGTGATTTTTTGTGGGCCCCACGTAAGTTTTTGTTATTAGACAGGTCTAGCTACACTTTTGGTGTCTGGATACACTGTTTGAGTCTGGCTACAAACACCATTTGCCATCATAAGAGTGGATAAATGGGCTCAATCCGCTATAATGGCCTGCAGATAACCCAGCGGGAACTATATCGTTGAAATCTCTGAATGACACCAAAAATCATGCAAGCAGATCTATCGGGCAGATTTGTCATTTAACTGTTAATGGTGTATAACTCGTAAGATTCATGCCTTTTGGATATGCTCACATGAGCACGGGTCTGGGTGTAAACATTCAGTTTTTCTTTAAAACTTTTGTTTATATGCTACTGCAGCCGTACATTTGATTTCATTGATATGGATACACGTTCAGTACAGACACAAGAAAGAGGGAGGATAATGGAGGAGTAAGAGTAAAGGGATGGAGGAGTAAGAGGCGAAGCTACGGCCTAGCCTCATGAGTCACATAATGGTAGAGTAGTACAACATACTGCAACAAACATAAGCATAAACTGAAAAGGGACTTATTTTAACTAACCTACTTTAACTTCTGAAAAGGCACACCTTTGTCGAAATCTGCCTAAATTATCTTCATGCTTTCCTTGTCTAGAACTCTAAGATCATACTTAATAGTTATCATCTCTATGGAGGTTTTATAAAAATAAAATATATTAATTATATTTGTTCATAAAACTTAAAAAGAGATAATTTCTGTCAGATTACATCAAACTCTAGGCTATTCTTAATGATACAAGATCTAGCAAATATAATGCTAAATTTCATTATCTTATATTGCTGCATTTATTATTTAAGATTGAAATGGTTGTATGCAAGCAACTACGATAAATGAGTTTTGGGGAAGGTAAGAAATAGCTTAAATGTTTACATGCATTTGGCTTGCTGGTAATCTTTGTGCTGTACACCCTTAAGGTGTTATTATTTGATATTTATTTAATTTTTAGAATTTTTAATAACATATTATATACGTTATATACCAAGTAAAACTCATATATTACTAGTTAAAGCTGCATTGCACATACTATGGTCACTACTATGCATGATATGTTCTTATTAGTGCAGGTTATACACCCAATGCTATTTGTTTGTCTATGCAAAGGTTAGGATAGGTTTGGCCTTCTTGGCAAGTCGAATGTGTGGTTTTAAAATGTTCAGATGTAGTTATTTATGGTGCCTATATGGTTATATATTGACCATCAGATAGTGATTTTATGAAATTGTGATGAGAAAGTGAAGTTGTCAGCTCTTTCAGGCTAGAGATAATAAAATGCTGGACACTGGACACTGCTTAGGTTTTGGCCGGGAAGGTATCGGGAGTGTTATGATATAAGAATATCTATCCCAACCATCACCATAACTTCAGAGTTTAATACTGGCAAGGACAGTAAGACAATCACATAATCATTGAGTTGTCTCCATCTCCAAACATATCTGATACCTAGTAATTTACTTATTTGGTATTAGTTGGATACGATGTGGCACGTTCCAACAATTATTCAAGTACTTGTTTGATAGGATTTCTCTTTTCTTTTTTACAATTTATATTGTTGTGCAACCAAAACAGTGGATTCATGTATTCATCACCATTAGAAATAGTGCATGCTAAAAGCTAGTATCAATACTACGTAATATATCCAGATATGTGAACCGTGTATTATGAATGATACGTATATCCAAGTATATAAAATGTATCATGTCTTGAGGAGACGAAGGTAAATATGTTTAGTTCTTATCAATGAGGATTTTAAGGATATGTTTTTGCTAGTTCTGCTCTCGCTTACAAACGCAGTTACTCCTCTATTTCAACAATCTCATTATAATATCAGAATATTAAGCAAATAATTAATATCAATACTATTCTCGAAAAGATATTTTAATAGCAATATGAAAATTCAGTAAAATCTGTTGCCGCTGGATTAGATAATCTATGCTAAGATTGAGATTAATCTAAGCTTGAAGTTGATATTATTTGAACCTTTATATGAACTTCATCTCAGTTTAAATTAAGCAAAATCAGGTGTCACATTATATAGGAACCTTTGTAAATATGAAAGCACTCTTGTCAAAAGGCTCTAATCACTTCTTTATTTTGGAAAACTTTAGTCGATTCTGTTTTTTTTTAGTATTGAAAGCTGCATATGAACCAGAACCAGTGAAACCTTGATTCAAATAGCACCCTTGAGAATACGAGTTTTATGATCTCAAAACTTGGCTCACGCTAACAGCTATAAGACTATAAAACAGCTTCATGGGTGCTCGCTTTTATCAAAAAGGAACCAAGTATGTTATTCATAGAAAGCTTCATGCAATTGCGGGATACCTATGACTATGAAGTTGATGAGCATATTTTTATAGAAAGCATAATTGGCAATTGGAGGATAACGTGTCCCAAAAACGGGAGGGGCTAGGTTGAATGGAATGAATCATATAATGGTGAATTTTTCACAGATGTTCATGTTCTAAATGGGGTTATACTCAGAAAACTTTGGCTGATTTTAATTTATAATATCACTTTGGCCAAAATGTTTTGTTTTGCTAAACTCCGGGCTGCATGCCATGGTTTGATCTAACCCATCAAGTACCTGTGTCAGGTGTGAAGCCTTCTCAACCTACCCTCGAACTTATGATCTCCTCCATGCATGGACCGTCTTGTCTGACATGGAGAGGAAAGGATGTAGCGCGCAGGATCTGCTCTTCG
Organism: Scilla litardierei; assembly: GCA_030789695.1. Classification (NCBI taxonomy): domain Eukaryota; kingdom Viridiplantae; phylum Streptophyta; class Magnoliopsida; order Asparagales; family Asparagaceae; genus Scilla; species Scilla litardierei. The sequence goes on along the minus strand of CM061138.1, from coordinate 3,440,600 downwards.
AGATGGACCGGATACTCCGGCCGACTGGCTTCATCATAGTTCGCGACAGGCGACCCGCTGTGGAATTCGTCAAGAAGTATCTGAAACAGTTGCACTGGGAAGCGGTAGCCGAAATGGATGCTGAGCCCAACACCGATCCAGAAGATGGTGAGATGGTGATCCTGATCCAGAAACAAATGTGGGCAGCAGATGATAACCCCATAGATATTGAGTAAGTTTGGCTGGCACATTATTATGATCCTAATAGCAGTTTTCTCAAATTAGTATTAGTTCCACGATTGTGTTATAGCTCATACGCCGTAAAAAGCAGGCTGCCTCTATTATGCAAATAATAGGCAGTCAAAAATGTTGCTTTCACCATCAGATGCATTTTCGAACATTCTTATGTAATTGAGTAATAAGTAAGAAATTGCTTGCTTTTTTCCCCTTTCCCCACTTCAAAATATAAGCTCCCATTTCTTGTGTATAAAAATGGAGCGCAGCTGGTCACGTTACACATTTTGCTAAACATATTACATTTATTTGCAAGTCTGCCATTCCATTTGGGAAACTCGTAAAAGGGTAAGGCAAACTTGTAATTTGATGCAATGATGTTAGCAAAATGTGTAATGCAACTAGCAGCACGCCTAGAAATGCCCATCTGTATGCCAAAGTGAAGGCTGTTTTACTGGGTAATATTTTGTGATGATGTGTATTGCCATTATTATTCATATACTGACTGCCAAAAATTTGTATAAAACAACCAGGTTATATGCATTCCTTGTCTATTCTTTGAAGTTATGGGCTCCTTTTAATATGAATCATTCGACCCTTGATGCTATTTTATTCGGGAAATGCTCTTTGTACCTCATTCCATGAGGTGCATGTACTGTTTTTAACCATAAAAAGTAAATAAATCACTTCAGAATATCTAATCACTCTCACATTCATCCGAAAAAGGCAAACTTTGACGCTGAATTCAACATGCACCTCATTTCTTAAGGTGTATGTAGCACTTTCCTTTTATTCCGATGTATCTTTAAAAAATCACGATGATGAGTGCACGTGCGCTCAACATGTCGGATTTCAGATTAGAAATACGCACATGTGAGCAACGTACGAAGCGTGTGACGAGGGAAAAGAACCGAAGACCCACACGAGGAAAAGGTCGCGTGTACTCCCTCTGTACTCTAGAACTACGGCCATGTGAGCTCTTGAGCACTCATGACGACCGCGACAAGAAAACCCCCAAAACCGGACGTTCTCGTCCTCTCCTTGAAAATAGACTTTTCTGTTTATTTATTTATTGTTTAGCAGTGCTATATACACCGCAAAAATGTAGTGTGCATAAAAAACAATGTATGCATGGAAAAATTGCTGTGAGCCCGTGAATCGATTTGAAGGCTATCTATCAAGTCGACTTTTTGATCGAAAATCTGGCAAAAATGTCCGGAAGAAGCAAAAGGCGCGTGAGCATCATTCAAATGCTAGGTACTCTCGTGAACCAACAGTGGTCATGGTGTTAAAACGGTTCGCCTGGCCCGGTCCGAGCTCATTTAAAACCTGGTCCGACCCGGCCCAGGCAGAGAGGACCCCAGCCCGGCCCGGTTTTTTTAGAATGTGGGAGGCTTTTTTAAGCCAGGCTAAAACCCGGGCTGGGCCGGCCCGGTGCACCGGGCATCCCAGCCCTCGCCCTGGCCCCGGCCCCGGGCAGCCCGTTGATGGCCCCCGGGCTCGGGCCAGACCATGAAACAGTAGTGGTTTTAATTATTATTATATGAAAAAGCAAAACAACAGCAAAAAATGTTGCTGAGTACTCTATATAACGCCTATATCGCTCTCTCTCTCTCTCATCCACCGCGCCTCACCGTCGTAGTTTCCGGCGACAACCCCGCAGAACCCCGACGTTCCCGAGCCATCCTTCGTGCTACTCCCTCTCTCCGCTCGCTGCACACCAACGGAGAAGTACACAGCCGCCGAGCTCACCGTTGAAGAACCCGAGCTTCCTGACGTTCTCCCAAGCCCCATCGTCCTCTGTCGTGAATCCACCAACTGAAGCTCCCACTGTGCACCTTCATCCCTCCTCCGACAGCACACCGCCGAGCCAAACACAACGTAGCAAGCCGGCCCCCCGAGCTCACGCGTCGATGGTTGCATTGTAGGCGATTTATGGGGGGGAGTAGGCGTAGAAGGCTAGCATTGCGGCGGGGGTGGTGGAGAGGACGTTGCAAGGGAGGTGGAGGTAATTGGCGAGGGGGATGAAGGTGGCGAAGAGCTCGATGTCGACGATGAGAGCGGAGAAAGTGGGTGATGTTGAGAGGAGAGGGGACAGGAGGTGGGAGGAGCGACGGATGGCCTCGTAGCTTATGTAGAAGGGGTCGGATTCTGAGGGGAAGAGGGAGGGGTCGAGGTTGGCAAGAGGGAGAGGAAGGGGTTGGATGTTGTTGTTGGGGGGAGAGGAGGTGGTGGATGTGGAGAGATTCAGCGGAGGAGACGGTGGGCTGAGGGGAGATGAAGATGACGGCGCAATTGCTGGCAGCTAGGGCGGTGGCGAAGCTGTTGAAAGGGGCCAGGTGGTACATACTGGTCATGGGGAGGAGGGCGAAATGAGGGCGTCACGTTGGTTGGACATTGAGTTTGCTGGTTTTGGGTCTCTATGCTGTGTTGGAGAAAGAAGGCAATGACTTCTGCTGGGCCCTCAAAACCTTCGCTTCATTTGATGGAGCGGGGCCCATCGATCGATTAAGCAGAATCGGCCATCACCTACTTTTTCGTGCATACACCGTAACAAGTTACGGTCTATATCCGTACCTTCCTTTCTGATAGATGAACTTTCAATATGTTGTAAAGCCCCCTTTGGCGCCGTGGCATCCGGGTGAGAACAGGGGACCTCGGTGTGAGGTTCCATGTTCGAACCCCTTATTCCTCCTTCCCTATATGTAATATACTTTCCTAGTGTAGGTAATGTAACGGCTCATCCATGCTCTTGCGCCAGTCCGTCAGCCGGCCTTCCGACATGGTTTTTTTCTGATGAACCCAACCCCCCCCACCCCCCTCCCGATACTAACCCAACGGACAAACAAGAGCTGACGAACTATTTTTTACCCTTAATCAAAGGATATGGATCGAATAACAACCAAGATACCCACAATTATTACCTAAAGATCCGTGCAACACCACCACTTTCAGAAATAACCAGTTTTCAGTTAGTTTCGAAAAAAAATTGACAAAAATTCTCAAAGGGACAACACCCCTCCGATGTAAAAACATTCAGAAGAAGCAGATTCATTTATGTTTTTGAGTCCAATGTCATGTACGTGAAGAAAAGAAGACAAGTCATCCATACAAATCAACGGAAGGCCCAAAACAAGTAAAAACACCCTGCTATGATTAATAATGCATGACAGTTGAATACACGATGAACGCTACACAGGAATCTTATCAGATCAAGGTCCAAAAGTTTCAAATTTAACTACTTCCAGCCAGCGACAATTTTTGATATCTTCGAATCTTGGGGGTCGATCTCAATTTTCTGGAAAAGGCAAAGAACCACCAAAGCGGTTAGTACATAGATCACAGAATTAGTTAGAATATGGGAATAGACATGCACAATCCCCCCGCATTTAAAGGATCAATCGCGTGATCAGCATTTCAAATAAAAAAATTGAGTGCTAAATTTCTTTTGATCACAAAAATTACATGCAGAATCATGGTGTGGTACAGTTTTGGATCCTGACTTAGTCGTGCAAAATTCACGCAGATGAAGTTAGAAATAAATGACTTGTGTTTATTCATGTTTCAAAGAGGGGGAAAAAGAGTGCCATCTAGCAAATCATATAGGCTGTGCAACCGTCTTGAGTTGCTTACCTCTAGTAATAAAAGGCGTGAGATTAGAAGAACAAGGTTTACTTGTGCAGAACACTTCTCTTCACCGGTTTTGGTCTCTTCTGAGGCTGACTCTAAAACACCAAACAACCATAAATACAAAATCTTTAAACGGCAAAATTCATAGGAAATAAGTGGTGGGCAATTCAGTGGGAAGGCAGTTGCATACCTTCTGCTTCTCCAAAGCCTCAAAATCCACCATGTTCTTCCACGTACTCTTCCGCAATTTGATTGGTCGGTTTCCAACATATTTACCTGATGATTGTGCATGAAAGGGACGTTAATCGTCACGGATGTATCTATTAACGCATGCACATTATCATGAAAATCACGCACCATTCATCTCTTTCAATGCCGACATAAGATCTGAAGCATTCGTAAAACTAACAAAACCATAACCCTTCGTCTTGCCAGTCCTTTTGTCTCTCACCACCTGCGACAGCATTACAGATATATCACCATTAGCATAACAGCGCCATTAGCTAGATATCTCAAAGAAATATAACTTAACTATTCGTGAACGACATATTGCTTTCGGGGCCATGATTCCACATCTTCCTTCCTCTTCTTCCCTCCGTAAGGCTCCGCGGGCGCCGAAGGGGAGCGCTTCCGCCTCGCACCATCCCCACCCTCGGGGACAAGAGGGGGCACGCCAAGGGCAGGAGGGACTGCACCGGACCCGTCGTTACCCCCTGCCTCTTGGGCTGACGGGGCGGATCCGGCCCTTGCGACCCCCCTGGAGAGGAGATCGCCAGAAGAAGAGGCGGGAGGCGCGGCCACCACCTTGCCCACAGAAGGCTCGGCTCGGCGCACCTCCTCCTCAACGGTCCGCCGAGGCGCCCTTCCAGAGGTACTGCCCCGGCTCCGAGCGGCTCCACGACGGATCAGCTCATCAACATCGCGGGTGAACTCGCGGCCAGCCATTCCTACAAGGGAAACCGAAATCAGGGTAAGCTGCGGGGCAACCCGGGACTGAAAAAGCGACCTACCCGGAGACCACAAGACGGCCTTCAAGAGTAGGTCGTCCAACAAAGACCAGATGGACTTCGCCTCCAAGGGGAGGGTCGACAGCAGCGCAGCGGCCGCCTGATCCGCCTCAGAGAGGGCTAGCGTTGAGCAAGGCCGGACCGACCCGCCCCAGCCTGTCAGAATTTGGGCACCCTCCAGGAAGACCACGAAGACAAAATCCGAGCTCCAATCCCCCGACCAGCGGGGTAGCCCGATCAGGCATTCCCTCCTCGAGCGGGCTCGGAGTTGCAACCATGACCCTGGGCCGACCGTCTGGATCTGATAAAAGTAGAAGAGAAGGGGGAGAGACGGCTCCAGACCACGGGTACAGCAGAGCATCACGAAGCCCGTCAGTCCCGCAATCGAACATGGGGTGAACTGGCAAAGGGGCACCATGAGATACTCCATGACCTGGATGAAGAAGGGATTGAGCGGGAAACGAAGACCCAGGCGGAACATCTCGACGTAGACGCCGACCTCATTGCTCCTCGGAAGGCAGATCCGCTCGTCGATGAATGGAACTCGAACATCGTACGGATAGCAGAGATACATTTCCCGGATCTCCGTGGCCACTGAAGGAGGAGTCCCCGACGGCGTTCGGAGGATAACCGGGGGTACATTAAGCCGCACGGCAGCCGACACCACATCATCGCCGGCGTAGTCCGGGAAGAGCTTCCCCTTCCCCTTATCTCGAAGGGGACGACTCCCAGAGGAGGAACCTGATCCCACAAGCCGGGGCCCGCCCCGCCTCAACTCAGGAAGATCCCTCGCCCCTTGACCAGAACCACCTATCCTAAGAGCAGCCATAATATGAAAATAAGAGAGGAGTTACCTTTTTGTTAATTTGGAGAAGACAAGGAAACGAAGGCAGCGGGAGACTCCAAGTTGTGGAAAGCCTAGGACAGAGGGAAGAGCGAGGAAGAAGTTGGGATCCACGCAGCCGGGGATCTTATATACCAGACTCAGGGGCGAATTCGAAGCGCCTGACAGGAACGCGTGGCAGGCCTCGAAGAACCGGCGGCGTTTTGAAATCGGCGCCAAAGGAAGTCCAATCGATCCGCCTCATCATAACCTTCATTTATGACCACGCCTCGATTGATGCGCCACTCGGAACCCCAGGAGTCACATCGATCGAACCGAGCCGGCCAAGGCCATCGGCCCCACCGATGGGGGCAATTGATACGTCTATTTTACGGAAGCCCAACAACATGAGCCCAAAGGCGCGGCCCACCCAACGAAGCCCGAAGGAACATGGAGCTAGAAACCCAACTACCGACCAGAAGCCCGTCTGCGAGATCAGGCCCGCCCGACAAAGCCCCTTTAGAGGGCCCCCGAACGGCGATCCAACCCGGCCCCGGAAACACGCCAGTCACTCGCCCACTCCAGCGATAACCGCTCCCCCGGTTCCACGACCACTTAATGGCGGTAATGGGGAGGTGCTGGCATGGCGCAGTGAACGGCGATAGGGAGGCGGATTGAGGGGGCACGATTGGGGGCAGACGAGGGACGTGAGTCGTGGACAGTCACGACGGGAGGTCAATAAAAGGGCTAGGAGGACGACAGGACGAGAGACCGCATCTCAGGTATCTAAAACCTAAGGTACTCCATCAACGACCGAGTTCCCCCATTTCATCTCCTTCCTCCCCCGCTCGCGCCGGTAGACGCCGTTCCGATCTCCTCTCGAGTCGAACCGTCTCCGCCGAGCCTCCTCTTTCAGATCACCGTCTGACTTACGCATCGGAGGGGATTTGGCCGGAACCAAGGTCCGGCCCCCCTGACGAGTGTTCTCGTTTACGCAGGAGGACATCAGATCCACGGGCCGAGGCTTCCCCTCCGCCCCTCGCCGGCCACGCATCAAGCGAGACGACCGAGGCTACTCCTCGTCGTCCGTCCGACCGAGGCCGAGCACGTCCGTCCGAGGCCAAGCGTCTCAACCCGGGTCGAGGCTTCCCCTCGCCCCCCTTGCGACCGAGGATCCAGATCCGGCCCAGCCGACGCGCTCCACGTCGTCCGCAACTCCGACTCGCGCCTCGTCTGCACCGACTCAACACACCCGAGGGACCCAAGCGGGACCCTTGACCACGTTGACCGGGTTATCCACGGTCAACGCTTTTGTAGTGAGAAAACACTCTGAAACACTAACCCAACGGACAAACAAGAGCTGACGAACTATTTTTTACCCTTAATCAAATGATATGGATCGAATAACAACCAAGATACCCACAATTATCACCTAAAGATCCGTGCAACACCACCACTTTCAGAAATAACCAGTTTTCAGTTAGTTTCGAAAAAAAATTGACAAAAATTCTCATAGGGACAACACCCCACCGATGTAAAAACATTCAGAAGCAGATTTCAGTAATAGACATTCATTTATGTTTTTGAGTCCAATGTCATGTACGTGAAGAAAAGAAGACAAGTCATCCATACAAATCAACGGAAGGCCCAAAACAAGTAAAAACACCCTGCTATGATTAATAATGCATGACAGTTGAATACACGATGAACGCTACACAGGAATCTTATCAGATCAAGGTCCAAAAGTTTCAAATTTAACTACTTCCAGCCAGCGACAATTTTTGATATCTTCGAATCTTGGGGGTCGATCTCAATTTTCTGGAAAAGGCAAAGAACCACCAAAGCGGTTAGTACATAGATCACAGAATTAGTTAGAATATGGGAATAGACATGCACAATCCCCCCGCATTTAAAGGATCAATCGCGTGATCAGCATTTCAAATAAAAAAATTGAGTGCTAAATTTCTTTTGATCACAAAAATTACATGCAGAATCATGGTGTGGTACAGTTTTGGATCCTGACTTAGTCGTGCAAAATTCACGCAGATGAAGTTAGAAATAAATGACTTGTGTTTATTCATGTTTCAAAGAGGGGGAAAAAGAGTGCCATCTAGCAAATCATATAGGCTGTGCAACCGTCTTGAGTTGCTTACCTCTAGTAATAAAAGGCGTGAGATTAGAAGAACAAGGTTTACTTGTGCAGAACACTTCTCTTCACCGGTTTTGGTCTCTTCTGAGGCTGACTCTAAAACACCAAACAACCATAAATACAAAATCTTTAAACGGCAAAATTCATAGGAAATAAGTGGTGGGCAATTCAGTGGGAAGGCAGTTGCATACCTTCTGCTTCTCCAAAGCCTCAAAATCCACCATGTTCTTCCACGTACTCTTCCGCAATTTGATTGGTCGGTTTCCAACATATTTACCTGATGATTGTGCATGAAAGGGACGTTAATCGTCACGGATGTATCTATTAACGCATGCACATTATCATGAAAATCACGCACCATTCATCTCTTTCAATGCCGACATAAGATCTGAAGCATTCGTAAAACTAACAAAACCATAACCCTTCGTCTTGCCAGTCCTTTTGTCTCTCACCACCTGCGACAGCATTACAGATATATCACCATTAGCATAACAGCGCCATTAGCTAGATATCTCAAAGAAATATAACTTAACTATTCGTGAACGACATATTGCTTTCGGGGCCATGATTCCACATCTTCCTTCCTCTTCTTCCCTCCGTAAGGCTCCGCGGGCGCCGAAGGGGAGCGCTTCCGCCTCGCACCATCCCCACCCTCGGGGACAAGAGGGGGCACGCCAAGGGCAGGAGGGACTGCACCGGACCCGTCGTTACCCCCTGCCTCTTGGGCTGACGGGGCGGATCCGGCCCTTGCGACCCCCCTGGAGAGGAGATCGCCAGAAGAAGAGGCGGGAGGCGCGGCCACCACCTTGCCCACAGAAGGCTCGGCTCGGCGCACCTCCTCCTCAACGGTCCGCCGAGGCGCCCTTCCAGAGGTACTGCCCCGGCTCCGAGCGGCTCCACGACGGATCAGCTCATCAACATCGCGGGTGAACTCGCGGCCAGCCATTCCTACAAGGGAAACCGAAATCAGGGTAAGCTGCGGGGCAACCCGGGACTGAAAAAGCGACCTACCCGGAGACCACAAGACGGCCTTCAAGAGTAGGTCGTCCAACAAAGACCAGATGGACTTCGCCTCCAAGGGGAGGGTCGACAGCAGCGCAGCGGCCGCCTGATCCGCCTCAGAGAGGGCTAGCGTTGAGCAAGGCCGGACCGACCCGCCCCAGCCTGTCAGAATTTGGGCACCCTCCAGGAAGACCACGAAGACAAAATCCGAGCTCCAATCCCCCGACCAGCGGGGTAGCCCGATCAGGCATTCCCTCCTCGAGCGGGCTCGGAGTTGCAACCATGACCCTGGGCCGACCGTCTGGATCTGATAAAAGTAGAAGAGAAGGGGGAGAGACGGCTCCAGACCACGGGTACAGCAGAGCATCACGAAGCCCGTCAGTCCCGCAATCGAACATGGGGTGAACTGGCAAAGGGGCACCATGAGATACTCCATGACCTGGATGAAGAAGGGATTGAGCGGGAAACGAAGACCCAGGCGGAACATCTCGACGTAGACGCCGACCTCATTGCTCCTCGGAAGGCAGATCCGCTCGTCGATGAATGGAACTCGAACATCGTACGGATAGCAGAGATACATTTCCCGGATCTCCGTGGCCACTGAAGGAGGAGTCCCCGACGGCGTTCGGAGGATAACCGGGGGTACATTAAGCCGCACGGCAGCCGACACCACATCATCGCCGGCGTAGTCCGGGAAGAGCTTCCCCTTCCCCTTATCTCGAAGGGGACGACTCCCAGAGGAGGAACCTGATCCCACAAGCCGGGGCCCGCCCCGCCTCAACTCAGGAAGATCCCTCGCCCCTTGACCAGAACCACCTATCCTAAGAGCAGCCATAATATGAAAATAAGAGAGGAGTTACCTTTTTGTTAATTTGGAGAAGACAAGGAAACGAAGGCAGCGGGAGACTCCAAGTTGTGGAAAGCCTAGGACAGAGGGAAGAGCGAGGAAGAAGTTGGGATCCACGCAGCCGGGGATCTTATATACCAGACTCAGGGGCGAATTCGAAGCGCCTGACAGGAACGCGTGGCAGGCCTCGAAGAACCGGCGGCGTTTTGAAATCGGCGCCAAAGGAAGTCCAATCGATCCGCCTCATCATAACCTTCATTTATGACCACGCCTCGATTGATGCGCCACTCGGAACCCCAGGAGTCACATCGATCGAACCGAGCCGGCCAAGGCCATCGGCCCCACCGATGGGGGCAATTGATACGTCTATTTTACGGAAGCCCAACAACATGAGCCCAAAGGCGCGGCCCACCCAACGAAGCCCGAAGGAACATGGAGCTAGAAACCCAACTACCGACCAGAAGCCCGTCTGCGAGATCAGGCCCGCCCGACAAAGCCCCTTTAGAGGGCCCCCGAACGGCGATCCAACCCGGCCCCGGAAACACGCCAGTCACTCGCCCACTCCAGCGATAACCGCTCCCCCGGTTCCACGACCACTTAATGGCGGTAATGGGGAGGTGCTGGCATGGCGCAGTGAACGGCGATAGGGAGGCGGATTGAGGGGGCACGATTGGGGGCAGACGAGGGACGTGAGTCGTGGACAGTCACGACGGGAGGTCAATAAAAGGGCTAGGAGGACGACAGGACGAGAGACCGCATCTCAGGTATCTAAAACCTAAGGTACTCCATCAACGACCGAGTTCCCCCATTTCATCTCCTTCCTCCCCCGCTCGCGCCGGTAGACGCCGTTCCGATCTCCTCTCGAGTCGAACCGTCTCCGCCGAGCCTCCTCTTTCAGATCACCGTCTGACTTACGCATCGGAGGGGATTTGGCCGGAACCAAGGTCCGGCCCCCCTGACGAGTGTTCTCGTTTACGCAGGAGGACATCAGATCCACGGGCCGAGGCTTCCCCTCCGCCCCTCGCCGGCCACGCATCAAGCGAGACGACCGAGGCTACTCCTCGTCGTCCGTCCGACCGAGGCCGAGCACGTCCGTCCGAGGCCAAGCGTCTCAACCCGGGTCGAGGCTTCCCCTCGCCCCCCTTGCGACCGAGGATCCAGATCCGGCCCAGCCGACGCGCTCCACGTCGTCCGCAACTCCGACTCGCGCCTCGTCTGCACCGACTCAACACACCCGAGGGACCCAAGCGGGACCCTTGACCACGTTGACCGGGTTATCCACGGTCAACGCTTTTGTAGTGAGAAAACACTCTGAAACACTAACCCAACGGACAAACAAGAGCTGACGAACTATTTTTTACCCTTAATCAAATGATATGGATCGAATAACAACCAAGATACCCACAATTATCACCTAAAGATCCGTGCAACACCACCACTTTCAGAAATAACCAGTTTTCAGTTAGTTTCGAAAAAAAATTGACAAAAATTCTCATAGGGACAACACCCCACCGATGTAAAAACATTCAGAAGCAGATTTCAGTAATAGACATTCATTTATGTTTTTGAGTCCAATGTCATGTACGTGAAGAATAGAAGACAAGTCATCCATACAAATCAACGGAAGGCCCAAAACAAGTAAAAACACCCTGCTATGATTAATAATGCATGACAGTTGAATACACGATGAACGCTACACAGGAATCTTATCAGATCAAGGTCCAAAAGTTTCAAATTTAACTACTTCCAGCCATAGACAATTTTTGATATCTTCGGATCTTGGGGGTCGATCTCAATTTTCTGGAAAAGGCAAAGAACCACCAAAGCGGTTAGTACATAGATCACAGAATTAGTTAGAATATGGGAATAGACATGCACAATCCCCCCGCATTTAAAGGATCAATCGCGTGATCAGCATTTCAAATAAAAAAATTGAGTGCTAAATTTCTTTTGATCACAAAAATTACATGCAGAATCATGGTGTGGTACAGTTTTGGATCCTGACTTAGTCGTGCAAAATTCACGCAGATGAAGTTAGAAATAAATGACTTGTGTTTATTCATGTTTCAAAGAGGGGGAAAAAGAGTGCCATCTAGCAAATCATATAGGCTGTGCAACCGTCTTGAGTTGCTTACCTCTAGTAATAAAAGGCGTGAGATTAGAAGAACAAGGTTTACTTGTGCAGAACACTTCTCTTCACCGGTTTTGGTCTCTTCTGAGGCTGACTCTAAAACACCAAACAACCATAAATACAAAATCTTTAAACGGCAAAATTCATAGGAAATAAGTGGTGGGCAATTCAGTGGGAAGGCAGTTGCATACCTTCTGCTTCTCCAAAGCCTCAAAATCCACCATGTTCTTCCACGTACTCTTCCGCAATTTGATTGGTCGGTTTCCAACATATTTACCTGATGATTGTGCATGAAAGGGATGCTAATCGTCACGGATGTATCTATTAACGCATGCACATTATCATGAAAATCACGCACCATTCATCTCTTTCAATGCCGACATAAGATCTGAAGCATTCGTAAAACTAACAAAACCATAACCCTTCGTCTTGCCAGTCCTTTTGTCTCTCACCACCTGCGACAGCATTACAGATATATCACCATTAGCATAACAGCGCCATTAGCTAGATATCTCAAAGAAATATAACTTAACTATTCGTGAACGACATATTGCTTTCGGGGCCATGATTCCACATCTTCCTTCCTCTTCTTCCCTCCGTAAGGCTCCGCGGGCGCCGAAGGGGAGCGCTTCCGCCTCGCACCATCCCCACCCTCGGGGACAAGAGGGGGCACGCCAAGGGCAGGAGGGACTGCACCGGACCCGTCGTTACCCCCTGCCTCTTGGGCTGACGGGGCGGATCCGGCCCTTGCGACCCCCCTGGAGAGGAGATCGCCAGAAGAAGAGGCGGGAGGCGCGGCCACCACCTTGCCCACAGAAGGCTCGGCTCGGCGCACCTCCTCCTCAACGGTCCGCCGAGGCGCCCTTCCAGAGGTACTGCCCCGGCTCCGAGCGGCTCCACGACGGATCAGCTCATCAACATCGCGGGTGAACTCGCGGCCAGCCATTCCTACAAGGGAAACCGAAATCAGGGTAAGATGCGGGGCAACCCGGGACTGAAAAAGCGACCTACCCGGAGACCACAAGACGGCCTTCAAGAGTAGGTCGTCCAACAAAGACCAGATGGACTTCGCCTCCAAGGGGAGGGTCGACAGCAGCGCAGCGGCCGCCTGATCCGCCTCAGAGAGGGCTAGCGTTGAGCAAGGCCGGACCGACCCGCCCCAGCCTGTCAGAATTTGGGCACCCTCCAGGAAGACCACGAAGACAAAATCCGAGCTCCAATCCCCCGACCAGCGGGGTAGCCCGATCAGGCATTCCCTCCTCGAGCGGGCTCGGAGTTGCAACCATGACCCTGGGCCGACCGTCTGGATCTGATAAAAGTAGAAGAGAAGGGGGAGAGACGGCTCCAGACCACGGGTACAGCAGAGCATCACGAAGCCCGTCAGTCCCGCAATCGAACATGGGGTGAACTGGCAAAGGGGCACCATGAGATACTCCATGACCTGGATGAAGAAGGGATTGAGCGGGAAACGAAGACCCAGGCGGAACATCTCGACGTAGACGCCGACCTCATTGCTCCTCGGAAGGCAGATCCGCTCGTCGATGAATGGAACTCGAACATCGTACGGATAGCAGAGATACATTTCCCGGATCTCCGTGGCCACTGAAGGAGGAGTCCCCGACGGCGTTCGGAGGATAACCGGGGGTACATTAAGCCGCACGGCAGCCGACACCACATCATCGCCGGCGTAGTCCGGGAAGAGCTTCCCCTTCCCCTTATCTCGAAGGGGACGACTCCCAGAGGAGGAACCTGATCCCACAAGCCGGGGCCCGCCCCGCCTCAACTCAGGAAGATCCCTCGCCCCTTGACCAGAACCACCTATCCTAAGAGCAGCCATAATATGAAAATAAGAGAGGAGTTACCTTTTTGTTAATTTGGAGAAGACAAGGAAACGAAGGCAGCGGGAGACTCCAAGTTGTGGAAAGCCTAGGACAGAGGGAAGAGCGAGGAAGAAGTTGGGATCCACGCAGCCGGGGATCTTATATACCAGACTCAGGGGCGAATTCGAAGCGCCTGACAGGAACGCGTGGCAGGCCTCGAAGAACCGGCGGCGTTTTGAAATCGGCGCCAAAGGAAGTCCAATCGATCCGCCTCATCATAACCTTCATTTATGACCACGCCTCGATTGATGCGCCACTCGGAACCCCAGGAGTCACATCGATCGAACCGAGCCGGCCAAGGCCATCGGCCCCACCGATGGGGGCAATTGATACGTCTATTTTACGGAAGCCCAACAACATGAGCCCAAAGGCGCGGCCCACCCAACGAAGCCCGAAGGAACATGGAGCTAGAAACCCAACTACCGACCAGAAGCCCGTCTGCGAGATCAGGCCCGCCCGACAAAGCCCCTTTAGAGGGCCCCCGAACGGCGATCCAACCCGGCCCCGGAAACACGCCAGTCACTCGCCCACTCCAGCGATAACCGCTCCCCCGGTTCCACGACCACTTAATGGCGGTAATGGGGAGGTGCTGGCATGGCGCAGTGAACGGCGATAGGGAGGCGGATTGAGGGGGCACGATTGGGGGCAGACGAGGGACGTGAGTCGTGGACAGTCACGACGGGAGGTCAATAAAAGGGCTAGGAGGACGACAGGACGAGAGACCGCATCTCAGGTATCTAAAACCTAAGGTACTCCATCAACGACCGAGTTCCCCCATTTCATCTCCTTCCTCCCCCGCTCGCGCCGGTAGACGCCGTTCCGATCTCCTCTCGAGTCGAACCGTCTCCGCCGAGCCTCCTCTTTCAGATCACCGTCTGACTTACGCATCGGAGGGGATTTGGCCGGAACCAAGGTCCGGCCCCCCTGACGAGTGTTCTCGTTTACGCAGGAGGACATCAGATCCACGGGCCGAGGCTTCCCCTCCGCCCCTCGCCGGCCACGCATCAAGCGAGACGACCGAGGCTACTCCTCGTCGTCCGTCCGACCGAGGCCGAGCACGTCCGTCCGAGGCCAAGCGTCTCAACCCGGGTCGAGGCTTCCCCTCGCCCCCCTTGCGACCGAGGATCCAGATCCGGCCCAGCCGACGCGCTCCACGTCGTCCGCAACTCCGACTCGCGCCTCGTCTGCACCGACTCAACACACCCGAGGGACCCAAGCGGGACCCTTGACCACGTTGACCGGGTTATCCACGGTCAACGCTTTTGTAGTGAGAAAACACTCTGAAACACTAACCCAACGGACAAACAAGAGCTGACGAACTATTTTTTACCCTTAATCAAATGATATGGATCGAATAACAACCAAGATACCCACAATTATCACCTAAAGATCCGTGCAACACCACCACTTTCAGAAATAACCAGTTTTCAGTTAGTTTCGAAAAAAAATTGACAAAAATTCTCATAGGGACAACACCCCACCGATGTAAAAACATTCAGAAGCAGATTTCAGTAATAGACATTCATTTATGTTTTTGAGTCCAATGTCATGTACGTGAAGAATAGAAGACAAGTCATCCATACAAATCAACGGAAGGCCCAAAACAAGTAAAAACACCCTGCTATGATTAATAATGCATGACAGTTGAATACACGATGAACGCTACACAGGAATCTTATCAGATCAAGGTCCAAAAGTTTCAAATTTAACTACTTCCAGCCATAGACAATTTTTGATATCTTCGGATCTTGGGGGTCGATCTCAATTTTCTGGAAAAGGCAAAGAACCACCAAAGCGGTTAGTACATAGATCACAGAATTAGTTAGAATATGGGAATAGACATGCACAATCCCCCCGCATTTAAAGGATCAATCGCGTGATCAGCATTTCAAATAAAAAAATTGAGTGCTAAATTTCTTTTGATCACAAAAATTACATGCAGAATCATGGTGTGGTACAGTTTTGGATCCTGACTTAGTCGTGCAAAATTCACGCAGATGAAGTTAGAAATAAATGACTTGTGTTTATTCATGTTTCAAAGAGGGGGAAAAAGAGTGCCATCTAGCAAATCATATAGGCTGTGCAACCGTCTTGAGTTGCTTACCTCTAGTAATAAAAGGCGTGAGATTAGAAGAACAAGGTTTACTTGTGCAGAACACTTCTCTTCACCGGTTTTGGTCTCTTCTGAGGCTGACTCTAAAACACCAAACAACCATAAATACAAAATCTTTAAACGGCAAAATTCATAGGAAATAAGTGGTGGGCAATTCAGTGGGAAGGCAGTTGCATACCTTCTGCTTCTCCAAAGCCTCAAAATCCACCATGTTCTTCCACGTACTCTTCCGCAATTTGATTGGTCGGTTTCCAACATATTTACCTGATGATTGTGCATGAAAGGGATGCTAATCGTCACGGATGTATCTATTAACGCATGCACATTATCATGAAAATCACGCACCATTCATCTCTTTCAATGCCGACATAAGATCTGAAGCATTCGTAAAACTAACAAAACCATAACCCTTCGTCTTGCCAGTCCTTTTGTCTCTCACCACCTGCGACAGCATTACAGATATATCACCATTAGCATAACAGCGCCATTAGCTAGATATCTCAAAGAAATATAACTTAACTATTCGTGAACGACATATTGCTTTCGGGGCCATGATTCCACATCTTCCTTCCTCTTCTTCCCTCCGTAAGGCTCCGCGGGCGCCGAAGGGGAGCGCTTCCGCCTCGCACCATCCCCACCCTCGGGGACAAGAGGGGGCACGCCAAGGGCAGGAGGGACTGCACCGGACCCGTCGTTACCCCCTGCCTCTTGGGCTGACGGGGCGGATCCGGCCCTTGCGACCCCCCTGGAGAGGAGATCGCCAGAAGAAGAGGCGGGAGGCGCGGCCACCACCTTGCCCACAGAAGGCTCGGCTCGGCGCACCTCCTCCTCAACGGTCCGCCGAGGCGCCCTTCCAGAGGTACTGCCCCGGCTCCGAGCGGCTCCACGACGGATCAGCTCATCAACATCGCGGGTGAACTCGCGGCCAGCCATTCCTACAAGGGAAACCGAAATCAGGGTAAGCTGCGGGGCAACCCGGGACTGAAAAAGCGACCTACCCGGAGACCACAAGACGGCCTTCAAGAGTAGGTCGTCCAACAAAGACCAGATGGACTTCGCCTCCAAGGGGAGGGTCGACAGCAGCGCAGCGGCCGCCTGATCCGCCTCAGAGAGGGCTAGCGTTGAGCAAGGCCGGACCGACCCGCCCCAGCCTGTCAGAATTTGGGCACCCTCCAGGAAGACCACGAAGACAAAATCCGAGCTCCAATCCCCCGACCAGCGGGGTAGCCCGATCAGGCATTCCCTCCTCGAGCGGGCTCGGAGTTGCAACCATGACCCTGGGCCGACCGTCTGGATCTGATAAAAGTAGAAGAGAAGGGGGAGAGACGGCTCCAGACCACGGGTACAGCAGAGCATCACGAAGCCCGTCAGTCCCGCAATCGAACATGGGGTGAACTGGCAAAGGGGCACCATGAGATACTCCATGACCTGGATGAAGAAGGGATTGAGCGGGAAACGAAGACCCAGGCGGAACATCTCGACGTAGACGCCGACCTCATTGCTCCTCGGAAGGCAGATCCGCTCGTCGATGAATGGAACTCGAACATCGTACGGATAGCAGAGATACATTTCCCGGATCTCCGTGGCCACTGAAGGAGGAGTCCCCGACGGCGTTCGGAGGATAACCGGGGGTACATTAAGCCGCACGGCAGCCGACACCACATCATCGCCGGCGTAGTCCGGGAAGAGCTTCCCCTTCCCCTTATCTCGAAGGGGACGACTCCCAGAGGAGGAACCTGATCCCACAAGCCGGGGCCCGCCCCGCCTCAACTCAGGAAGATCCCTCGCCCCTTGACCAGAACCACCTATCCTAAGAGCAGCCATAATATGAAAATAAGAGAGGAGTTACCTTTTTGTTAATTTGGAGAAGACAAGGAAACGAAGGCAGCGGGAGACTCCAAGTTGTGGAAAGCCTAGGACAGAGGGAAGAGCGAGGAAGAAGTTGGGATCCACGCAGCCGGGGATCTTATATACCAGACTCAGGGGCGAATTCGAAGCGCCTGACAGGAACGCGTGGCAGGCCTCGAAGAACCGGCGGCGTTTTGAAATCGGCGCCAAAGGAAGTCCAATCGATCCGCCTCATCATAACCTTCATTTATGACCACGCCTCGATTGATGCGCCACTCGGAACCCCAGGAGTCACATCGATCGAACCGAGCCGGCCAAGGCCATCGGCCCCACCGATGGGGGCAATTGATACGTCTATTTTACGGAAGCCCAACAACATGAGCCCAAAGGCGCGGCCCACCCAACGAAGCCCGAAGGAACATGGAGCTAGAAACCCAACTACCGACCAGAAGCCCGTCTGCGAGATCAGGCCCGCCCGACAAAGCCCCTTTAGAGGGCCCCCGAACGGCGATCCAACCCGGCCCCGGAAACACGCCAGTCACTCGCCCACTCCAGCGATAACCGCTCCCCCGGTTCCACGACCACTTAATGGCGGTAATGGGGAGGTGCTGGCATGGCGCAGTGAACGGCGATAGGGAGGCGGATTGAGGGGGCACGATTGGGGGCAGACGAGGGACGTGAGTCGTGGACAGTCACGACGGGAGGTCAATAAAAGGGCTAGGAGGACGACAGGACGAGAGACCGCATCTCAGGTATCTAAAACCTAAGGTACTCCATCAACGACCGAGTTCCCCCATTTCATCTCCTTCCTCCCCCGCTCGCGCCGGTAGACGCCGTTCCGATCTCCTCTCGAGTCGAACCGTCTCCGCCGAGCCTCCTCTTTCAGATCACCGTCTGACTTACGCATCGGAGGGGATTTGGCCGGAACCAAGGTCCGGCCCCCCTGACGAGTGTTCTCGTTTACGCAGGAGGACATCAGATCCACGGGCCGAGGCTTCCCCTCCGCCCCTCGCCGGCCACGCATCAAGCGAGACGACCGAGGCTACTCCTCGTCGTCCGTCCGACCGAGGCCGAGCACGTCCGTCCGAGGCCAAGCGTCTCAACCCGGGTCGAGGCTTCCCCTCGCCCCCCTTGCGACCGAGGATCCAGATCCGGCCCAGCCGACGCGCTCCACGTCGTCCGCAACTCCGACTCGCGCCTCGTCTGCACCGACTCAACACACCCGAGGGACCCAAGCGGGACCCTTGACCACGTTGACCGGGTTATCCACGGTCAACGCTTTTGTAGTGAGAAAACACTCTGAAACACTAACCCAACGGACAAACAAGAGCTGACGAACTATTTTTTACCCTTAATCAAATGATATGGATCGAATAACAACCAAGATACCCACAATTATCACCTAAAGATCCGTGCAACACCACCACTTTCAGAAATAACCAGTTTTCAGTTAGTTTCGAAAAAAAATTGACAAAAATTCTCATAGGGACAACACCCCACCGATGTAAAAACATTCAGAAGCAGATTTCAGTAATAGACATTCATTTATGTTTTTGAGTCCAATGTCATGTACGTGAAGAATAGAAGACAAGTCATCCATACAAATCAACGGAAGGCCCAAAACAAGTAAAAACACCCTGCTATGATTAATAATGCATGACAGTTGAATACACGATGAACGCTACACAGGAATCTTATCAGATCAAGGTCCAAAAGTTTCAAATTTAACTACTTCCAGCCATAGACAATTTTTGATATCTTCGGATCTTGGGGGTCGATCTCAATTTTCTGGAAAAGGCAAAGAACCACCAAAGCGGTTAGTACATAGATCACAGAATTAGTTAGAATATGGGAATAGACATGCACAATCCCCCCGCATTTAAAGGATCAATCGCGTGATCAGCATTTCAAATAAAAAAATTGAGTGCTAAATTTCTTTTGATCACAAAAATTACATGCAGAATCATGGTGTGGTACAGTTTTGGATCCTGACTTAGTCGTGCAAAATTCACGCAGATGAAGTTAGAAATAAATGACTTGTGTTTATTCATGTTTCAAAGAGGGGGAAAAAGAGTGCCATCTAGCAAATCATATAGGCTGTGCAACCGTCTTGAGTTGCTTACCTCTAGTAATAAAAGGCGTGAGATTAGAAGAACAAGGTTTACTTGTGCAGAACACTTCTCTTCACCGGTTTTGGTCTCTTCTGAGGCTGACTCTAAAACACCAAACAACCATAAATACAAAATCTTTAAACGGCAAAATTCATAGGAAATAAGTGGTGGGCAATTCAGTGGGAAGGCAGTTGCATACCTTCTGCTTCTCCAAAGCCTCAAAATCCACCATGTTCTTCCACGTACTCTTCCGCAATTTGATTGGTCGGTTTCCAACATATTTACCTGATGATTGTGCATGAAAGGGACGTTAATCGTCACGGATGTATCTATTAACGCATGCACATTATCATGAAAATCACGCACCATTCATCTCTTTCAATGCCGACA
Source organism: Scilla litardierei (assembly GCA_030789695.1). Taxonomy (NCBI): domain Eukaryota; kingdom Viridiplantae; phylum Streptophyta; class Magnoliopsida; order Asparagales; family Asparagaceae; genus Scilla; species Scilla litardierei. The sequence continues at coordinate 3,420,456 of CM061138.1, read as the reverse complement.
TAAGATCTGAAGCATTCGTAAAACTAACAAAACCATAACCCTTCGTCTTGCCAGTCCTTTTGTCTCTCACCACCTGCGACAGCATTACAGATATATCACCATTAGCATAACAGCGCCATTAGCTAGATATCTCAAAGAAATATAACTTAACTATTCGTGAACGACATATTGCTTTCGGGGCCATGATTCCACATCTTCCTTCCTCTTCTTCCCTCCGTAAGGCTCCGCGGGCGCCGAAGGGGAGCGCTTCCGCCTCGCACCATCCCCACCCTCGGGGACAAGAGGGGGCACGCCAAGGGCAGGAGGGACTGCACCGGACCCGTCGTTACCCCCTGCCTCTTGGGCTGACGGGGCGGATCCGGCCCTTGCGACCCCCCTGGAGAGGAGATCGCCAGAAGAAGAGGCGGGAGGCGCGGCCACCACCTTGCCCACAGAAGGCTCGGCTCGGCGCACCTCCTCCTCAACGGTCCGCCGAGGCGCCCTTCCAGAGGTACTGCCCCGGCTCCGAGCGGCTCCACGACGGATCAGCTCATCAACATCGCGGGTGAACTCGCGGCCAGCCATTCCTACAAGGGAAACCGAAATCAGGGTAAGCTGCGGGGCAACCCGGGACTGAAAAAGCGACCTACCCGGAGACCACAAGACGGCCTTCAAGAGTAGGTCGTCCAACAAAGACCAGATGGACTTCGCCTCCAAGGGGAGGGTCGACAGCAGCGCAGCGGCCGCCTGATCCGCCTCAGAGAGGGCTAGCGTTGAGCAAGGCCGGACCGACCCGCCCCAGCCTGTCAGAATTTGGGCACCCTCCAGGAAGACCACGAAGACAAAATCCGAGCTCCAATCCCCCGACCAGCGGGGTAGCCCGATCAGGCATTCCCTCCTCGAGCGGGCTCGGAGTTGCAACCATGACCCTGGGCCGACCGTCTGGATCTGATAAAAGTAGAAGAGAAGGGGGAGAGACGGCTCCAGACCACGGGTACAGCAGAGCATCACGAAGCCCGTCAGTCCCGCAATCGAACATGGGGTGAACTGGCAAAGGGGCACCATGAGATACTCCATGACCTGGATGAAGAAGGGATTGAGCGGGAAACGAAGACCCAGGCGGAACATCTCGACGTAGACGCCGACCTCATTGCTCCTCGGAAGGCAGATCCGCTCGTCGATGAATGGAACTCGAACATCGTACGGATAGCAGAGATACATTTCCCGGATCTCCGTGGCCACTGAAGGAGGAGTCCCCGACGGCGTTCGGAGGATAACCGGGGGTACATTAAGCCGCACGGCAGCCGACACCACATCATCGCCGGCGTAGTCCGGGAAGAGCTTCCCCTTCCCCTTATCTCGAAGGGGACGACTCCCAGAGGAGGAACCTGATCCCACAAGCCGGGGCCCGCCCCGCCTCAACTCAGGAAGATCCCTCGCCCCTTGACCAGAACCACCTATCCTAAGAGCAGCCATAATATGAAAATAAGAGAGGAGTTACCTTTTTGTTAATTTGGAGAAGACAAGGAAACGAAGGCAGCGGGAGACTCCAAGTTGTGGAAAGCCTAGGACAGAGGGAAGAGCGAGGAAGAAGTTGGGATCCACGCAGCCGGGGATCTTATATACCAGACTCAGGGGCGAATTCGAAGCGCCTGACAGGAACGCGTGGCAGGCCTCGAAGAACCGGCGGCGTTTTGAAATCGGCGCCAAAGGAAGTCCAATCGATCCGCCTCATCATAACCTTCATTTATGACCACGCCTCGATTGATGCGCCACTCGGAACCCCAGGAGTCACATCGATCGAACCGAGCCGGCCAAGGCCATCGGCCCCACCGATGGGGGCAATTGATACGTCTATTTTACGGAAGCCCAACAACATGAGCCCAAAGGCGCGGCCCACCCAACGAAGCCCGAAGGAACATGGAGCTAGAAACCCAACTACCGACCAGAAGCCCGTCTGCGAGATCAGGCCCGCCCGACAAAGCCCCTTTAGAGGGCCCCCGAACGGCGATCCAACCCGGCCCCGGAAACACGCCAGTCACTCGCCCACTCCAGCGATAACCGCTCCCCCGGTTCCACGACCACTTAATGGCGGTAATGGGGAGGTGCTGGCATGGCGCAGTGAACGGCGATAGGGAGGCGGATTGAGGGGGCACGATTGGGGGCAGACGAGGGACGTGAGTCGTGGACAGTCACGACGGGAGGTCAATAAAAGGGCTAGGAGGACGACAGGACGAGAGACCGCATCTCAGGTATCTAAAACCTAAGGTACTCCATCAACGACCGAGTTCCCCCATTTCATCTCCTTCCTCCCCCGCTCGCGCCGGTAGACGCCGTTCCGATCTCCTCTCGAGTCGAACCGTCTCCGCCGAGCCTCCTCTTTCAGATCACCGTCTGACTTACGCATCGGAGGGGATTTGGCCGGAACCAAGGTCCGGCCCCCCTGACGAGTGTTCTCGTTTACGCAGGAGGACATCAGATCCACGGGCCGAGGCTTCCCCTCCGCCCCTCGCCGGCCACGCATCAAGCGAGACGACCGAGGCTACTCCTCGTCGTCCGTCCGACCGAGGCCGAGCACGTCCGTCCGAGGCCAAGCGTCTCAACCCGGGTCGAGGCTTCCCCTCGCCCCCCTTGCGACCGAGGATCCAGATCCGGCCCAGCCGACGCGCTCCACGTCGTCCGCAACTCCGACTCGCGCCTCGTCTGCACCGACTCAACACACCCGAGGGACCCAAGCGGGACCCTTGACCACGTTGACCGGGTTATCCACGGTCAACGCTTTTGTAGTGAGAAAACACTCTGAAACACTAACCCAACGGACAAACAAGAGCTGACGAACTATTTTTTACCCTTAATCAAATGATATGGATCGAATAACAACCAAGATACCCACAATTATCACCTAAAGATCCGTGCAACACCACCACTTTCAGAAATAACCAGTTTTCAGTTAGTTTCGAAAAAAAATTGACAAAAATTCTCATAGGGACAACACCCCACCGATGTAAAAACATTCAGAAGCAGATTTCAGTAATAGACATTCATTTATGTTTTTGAGTCCAATGTCATGTACGTGAAGAATAGAAGACAAGTCATCCATACAAATCAACGGAAGGCCCAAAACAAGTAAAAACACCCTGCTATGATTAATAATGCATGACAGTTGAATACACGATGAACGCTACACAGGAATCTTATCAGATCAAGGTCCAAAAGTTTCAAATTTAACTACTTCCAGCCATAGACAATTTTTGATATCTTCGGATCTTGGGGGTCGATCTCAATTTTCTGGAAAAGGCAAAGAACCACCAAAGCGGTTAGTACATAGATCACAGAATTAGTTAGAATATGGGAATAGACATGCACAATCCCCCCGCATTTAAAGGATCAATCGCGTGATCAGCATTTCAAATAAAAAAATTGAGTGCTAAATTTCTTTTGATCACAAAAATTACATGCAGAATCATGGTGTGGTACAGTTTTGGATCCTGACTTAGTCGTGCAAAATTCACGCAGATGAAGTTAGAAATAAATGACTTGTGTTTATTCATGTTTCAAAGAGGGGGAAAAAGAGTGCCATCTAGCAAATCATATAGGCTGTGCAACCGTCTTGAGTTGCTTACCTCTAGTAATAAAAGGCGTGAGATTAGAAGAACAAGGTTTACTTGTGCAGAACACTTCTCTTCACCGGTTTTGGTCTCTTCTGAGGCTGACTCTAAAACACCAAACAACCATAAATACAAAATCTTTAAACGGCAAAATTCATAGGAAATAAGTGGTGGGCAATTCAGTGGGAAGGCAGTTGCATACCTTCTGCTTCTCCAAAGCCTCAAAATCCACCATGTTCTTCCACGTACTCTTCCGCAATTTGATTGGTCGGTTTCCAACATATTTACCTGATGATTGTGCATGAAAGGGATGCTAATCGTCACGGATGTATCTATTAACGCATGCACATTATCATGAAAATCACGCACCATTCATCTCTTTCAATGCCGACATAAGATCTGAAGCATTCGTAAAACTAACAAAACCATAACCCTTCGTCTTGCCAGTCCTTTTGTCTCTCACCACCTGCGACAGCATTACAGATATATCACCATTAGCATAACAGCGCCATTAGCTAGATATCTCAAAGAAATATAACTTAACTATTCGTGAACGACATATTGCTTTCGGGGCCATGATTCCACATCTTCCTTCCTCTTCTTCCCTCCGTAAGGCTCCGCGGGCGCCGAAGGGAAGCGCTTCCGCCTCGCACCATCCCCACCCTCGGGGACAAGAGGGGGCACGCCAAGGGCAGGAGGGACTGCACCGGACCCGTCGTTACCCCCTGCCTCTTGGGCTGACGGGGCGGATCCGGCCCTTGCGACCCCCCTGGAGAGGAGATCGCCAGAAGAAGAGGCGGGAGGCGCGGCCACCACCTTGCCCACAGAAGGCTCGGCTCGGCGCACCTCCTCCTCAACGGTCCGCCGAGGCGCCCTTCCAGAGGTACTGCCCCGGCTCCGAGCGGCTCCACGACGGATCAGCTCATCAACATCGCGGGTGAACTCGCGGCCAGCCATTCCTACAAGGGAAACCGAAATCAGGGTAAGCTGCGGGGCAACCCGGGACTGAAAAAGCGACCTACCCGGAGACCACAAGACGGCCTTCAAGAGTAGGTCGTCCAACAAAGACCAGATGGACTTCGCCTCCAAGGGGAGGGTCGACAGCAGCGCAGCGGCCGCCTGATCCGCCTCAGAGAGGGCTAGCGTTGAGCAAGGCCGGACCGACCCGCCCCAGCCTGTCAGAATTTGGGCACCCTCCAGGAAGACCACGAAGACAAAATCCGAGCTCCAATCCCCCGACCAGCGGGGTAGCCCGATCAGGCATTCCCTCCTCGAGCGGGCTCGGAGTTGCAACCATGACCCTGGGCCGACCGTCTGGATCTGATAAAAGTAGAAGAGAAGGGGGAGAGACGGCTCCAGACCACGGGTACAGCAGAGCATCACGAAGCCCGTCAGTCCCGCAATCGAACATGGGGTGAACTGGCAAAGGGGCACCATGAGATACTCCATGACCTGGATGAAGAAGGGATTGAGCGGGAAACGAAGACCCAGGCGGAACATCTCGACGTAGACGCCGACCTCATTGCTCCTCGGAAGGCAGATCCGCTCGTCGATGAATGGAACTCGAACATCGTACGGATAGCAGAGATACATTTCCCGGATCTCCGTGGCCACTGAAGGAGGAGTCCCCGACGGCGTTCGGAGGATAACCGGGGGTACATTAAGCCGCACGGCAGCCGACACCACATCATCGCCGGCGTAGTCCGGGAAGAGCTTCCCCTTCCCCTTATCTCGAAGGGGACGACTCCCAGAGGAGGAACCTGATCCCACAAGCCGGGGCCCGCCCCGCCTCAACTCAGGAAGATCCCTCGCCCCTTGACCAGAACCACCTATCCTAAGAGCAGCCATAATATGAAAATAAGAGAGGAGTTACCTTTTTGTTAATTTGGAGAAGACAAGGAAACGAAGGCAGCGGGAGACTCCAAGTTGTGGAAAGCCTAGGACAGAGGGAAGAGCGAGGAAGAAGTTGGGATCCACGCAGCCGGGGATCTTATATACCAGACTCAGGGGCGAATTCGAAGCGCCTGACAGGAACGCGTGGCAGGCCTCGAAGAACCGGCGGCGTTTTGAAATCGGCGCCAAAGGAAGTCCAATCGATCCGCCTCATCATAACCTTCATTTATGACCACGCCTCGATTGATGCGCCACTCGGAACCCCAGGAGTCACATCGATCGAACCGAGCCGGCCAAGGCCATCGGCCCCACCGATGGGGGCAATTGATACGTCTATTTTACGGAAGCCCAACAACATGAGCCCAAAGGCGCGGCCCACCCAACGAAGCCCGAAGGAACATGGAGCTAGAAACCCAACTACCGACCAGAAGCCCGTCTGCGAGATCAGGCCCGCCCGACAAAGCCCCTTTAGAGGGCCCCCGAACGGCGATCCAACCCGGCCCCGGAAACACGCCAGTCACTCGCCCACTCCAGCGATAACCGCTCCCCCGGTTCCACGACCACTTAATGGCGGTAATGGGGAGGTGCTGGCATGGCGCAGTGAACGGCGATAGGGAGGCGGATTGAGGGGGCACGATTGGGGGCAGACGAGGGACGTGAGTCGTGGACAGTCACGACGGGAGGTCAATAAAAGGGCTAGGAGGACGACAGGACGAGAGACCGCATCTCAGGTATCTAAAACCTAAGGTACTCCATCAACGACCGAGTTCCCCCATTTCATCTCCTTCCTCCCCCGCTCGCGCCGGTAGACGCCGTTCCGATCTCCTCTCGAGTCGAACCGTCTCCGCCGAGCCTCCTCTTTCAGATCACCGTCTGACTTACGCATCGGAGGGGATTTGGCCGGAACCAAGGTCCGGCCCCCCTGACGAGTGTTCTCGTTTACGCAGGAGGACATCAGATCCACGGGCCGAGGCTTCCCCTCCGCCCCTCGCCGGCCACGCATCAAGCGAGACGACCGAGGCTACTCCTCGTCGTCCGTCCGACCGAGGCCGAGCACGTCCGTCCGAGGCCAAGCGTCTCAACCCGGGTCGAGGCTTCCCCTCGCCCCCCTTGCGACCGAGGATCCAGATCCGGCCCAGCCGACGCGCTCCACGTCGTCCGCAACTCCGACTCGCGCCTCGTCTGCACCGACTCAACACACCCGAGGGACCCAAGCGGGACCCTTGACCACGTTGACCGGGTTATCCACGGTCAACGCTTTTGTAGTGAGAAAACACTCTGAAACACTAACCCAACGGACAAACAAGAGCTGACGAACTATTTTTTACCCTTAATCAAATGATATGGATCGAATAACAACCAAGATACCCACAATTATCACCTAAAGATCCGTGCAACACCACCACTTTCAGAAATAACCAGTTTTCAGTTAGTTTCGAAAAAAAATTGACAAAAATTCTCATAGGGACAACACCCCACCGATGTAAAAACATTCAGAAGCAGATTTCAGTAATAGACATTCATTTATGTTTTTGAGTCCAATGTCATGTACGTGAAGAATAGAAGACAAGTCATCCATACAAATCAACGGAAGGCCCAAAACAAGTAAAAACACCCTGCTATGATTAATAATGCATGACAGTTGAATACACGATGAACGCTACACAGGAATCTTATCAGATCAAGGTCCAAAAGTTTCAAATTTAACTACTTCCAGCCATAGACAATTTTTGATATCTTCGGATCTTGGGGGTCGATCTCAATTTTCTGGAAAAGGCAAAGAACCACCAAAGCGGTTAGTACATAGATCACAGAATTAGTTAGAATATGGGAATAGACATGCACAATCCCCCCGCATTTAAAGGATCAATCGCGTGATCAGCATTTCAAATAAAAAAATTGAGTGCTAAATTTCTTTTGATCACAAAAATTACATGCAGAATCATGGTGTGGTACAGTTTTGGATCCTGACTTAGTCGTGCAAAATTCACGCAGATGAAGTTAGAAATAAATGACTTGTGTTTATTCATGTTTCAAAGAGGGGGAAAAAGAGTGCCATCTAGCAAATCATATAGGCTGTGCAACCGTCTTGAGTTGCTTACCTCTAGTAATAAAAGGCGTGAGATTAGAAGAACAAGGTTTACTTGTGCAGAACACTTCTCTTCACCGGTTTTGGTCTCTTCTGAGGCTGACTCTAAAACACCAAACAACCATAAATACAAAATCTTTAAACGGCAAAATTCATAGGAAATAAGTGGTGGGCAATTCAGTGGGAAGGCAGTTGCATACCTTCTGCTTCTCCAAAGCCTCAAAATCCACCATGTTCTTCCACGTACTCTTCCGCAATTTGATTGGTCGGTTTCCAACATATTTACCTGATGATTGTGCATGAAAGGGATGCTAATCGTCACGGATGTATCTATTAACGCATGCACATTATCATGAAAATCACGCACCATTCATCTCTTTCAATGCCGACATAAGATCTGAAGCATTCGTAAAACTAACAAAACCATAACCCTTCGTCTTGCCAGTCCTTTTGTCTCTCACCACCTGCGACAGCATTACAGATATATCACCATTAGCATAACAGCGCCATTAGCTAGATATCTCAAAGAAATATAACTTAACTATTCGTGAACGACATATTGCTTTCGGGGCCATGATTCCACATCTTCCTTCCTCTTCTTCCCTCCGTAAGGCTCCGCGGGCGCCGAAGGGGAGCGCTTCCGCCTCGCACCATCCCCACCCTCGGGGACAAGAGGGGGCACGCCAAGGGCAGGAGGGACTGCACCGGACCCGTCGTTACCCCCTGCCTCTTGGGCTGACGGGGCGGATCCGGCCCTTGCGACCCCCCTGGAGAGGAGATCGCCAGAAGAAGAGGCGGGAGGCGCGGCCACCACCTTGCCCACAGAAGGCTCGGCTCGGCGCACCTCCTCCTCAACGGTCCGCCGAGGCGCCCTTCCAGAGGTACTGCCCCGGCTCCGAGCGGCTCCACGACGGATCAGCTCATCAACATCGCGGGTGAACTCGCGGCCAGCCATTCCTACAAGGGAAACCGAAATCAGGGTAAGCTGCGGGGCAACCCGGGACTGAAAAAGCGACCTACCCGGAGACCACAAGACGGCCTTCAAGAGTAGGTCGTCCAACAAAGACCAGATGGACTTCGCCTCCAAGGGGAGGGTCGACAGCAGCGCAGCGGCCGCCTGATCCGCCTCAGAGAGGGCTAGCGTTGAGCAAGGCCGGACCGACCCGCCCCAGCCTGTCAGAATTTGGGCACCCTCCAGGAAGACCACGAAGACAAAATCCGAGCTCCAATCCCCCGACCAGCGGGGTAGCCCGATCAGGCATTCCCTCCTCGAGCGGGCTCGGAGTTGCAACCATGACCCTGGGCCGACCGTCTGGATCTGATAAAAGTAGAAGAGAAGGGGGAGAGACGGCTCCAGACCACGGGTACAGCAGAGCATCACGAAGCCCGTCAGTCCCGCAATCGAACATGGGGTGAACTGGCAAAGGGGCACCATGAGATACTCCATGACCTGGATGAAGAAGGGATTGAGCGGGAAACGAAGACCCAGGCGGAACATCTCGACGTAGACGCCGACCTCATTGCTCCTCGGAAGGCAGATCCGCTCGTCGATGAATGGAACTCGAACATCGTACGGATAGCAGAGATACATTTCCCGGATCTCCGTGGCCACTGAAGGAGGAGTCCCCGACGGCGTTCGGAGGATAACCGGGGGTACATTAAGCCGCACGGCAGCCGACACCACATCATCGCCGGCGTAGTCCGGGAAGAGCTTCCCCTTCCCCTTATCTCGAAGGGGACGACTCCCAGAGGAGGAACCTGATCCCACAAGCCGGGGCCCGCCCCGCCTCAACTCAGGAAGATCCCTCGCCCCTTGACCAGAACCACCTATCCTAAGAGCAGCCATAATATGAAAATAAGAGAGGAGTTACCTTTTTGTTAATTTGGAGAAGACAAGGAAACGAAGGCAGCGGGAGACTCCAAGTTGTGGAAAGCCTAGGACAGAGGGAAGAGCGAGGAAGAAGTTGGGATCCACGCAGCCGGGGATCTTATATACCAGACTCAGGGGCGAATTCGAAGCGCCTGACAGGAACGCGTGGCAGGCCTCGAAGAACCGGCGGCGTTTTGAAATCGGCGCCAAAGGAAGTCCAATCGATCCGCCTCATCATAACCTTCATTTATGACCACGCCTCGATTGATGCGCCACTCGGAACCCCAGGAGTCACATCGATCGAACCGAGCCGGCCAAGGCCATCGGCCCCACCGATGGGGGCAATTGATACGTCTATTTTACGGAAGCCCAACAACATGAGCCCAAAGGCGCGGCCCACCCAACGAAGCCCGAAGGAACATGGAGCTAGAAACCCAACTACCGACCAGAAGCCCGTCTGCGAGATCAGGCCCGCCCGACAAAGCCCCTTTAGAGGGCCCCCGAACGGCGATCCAACCCGGCCCCGGAAACACGCCAGTCACTCGCCCACTCCAGCGATAACCGCTCCCCCGGTTCCACGACCACTTAATGGCGGTAATGGGGAGGTGCTGGCATGGCGCAGTGAACGGCGATAGGGAGGCGGATTGAGGGGGCACGATTGGGGGCAGACGAGGGACGTGAGTCGTGGACAGTCACGACGGGAGGTCAATAAAAGGGCTAGGAGGACGACAGGACGAGAGACCGCATCTCAGGTATCTAAAACCTAAGGTACTCCATCAACGACCGAGTTCCCCCATTTCATCTCCTTCCTCCCCCGCTCGCGCCGGTAGACGCCGTTCCGATCTCCTCTCGAGTCGAACCGTCTCCGCCGAGCCTCCTCTTTCAGATCACCGTCTGACTTACGCATCGGAGGGGATTTGGCCGGAACCAAGGTCCGGCCCCCCTGACGAGTGTTCTCGTTTACGCAGGAGGACATCAGATCCACGGGCCGAGGCTTCCCCTCCGCCCCTCGCCGGCCACGCATCAAGCGAGACGACCGAGGCTACTCCTCGTCGTCCGTCCGACCGAGGCCGAGCACGTCCGTCCGAGGCCAAGCGTCTCAACCCGGGTCGAGGCTTCCCCTCGCCCCCCTTGCGACCGAGGATCCAGATCCGGCCCAGCCGACGCGCTCCACGTCGTCCGCAACTCCGACTCGCGCCTCGTCTGCACCGACTCAACACACCCGAGGGACCCAAGCGGGACCCTTGACCACGTTGACCGGGTTATCCACGGTCAACGCTTTTGTAGTGAGAAAACACTCTGAAACACTAACCCAACGGACAAACAAGAGCTGACGAACTATTTTTTACCCTTAATCAAATGATATGGATCGAATAACAACCAAGATACCCACAATTATCACCTAAAGATCCGTGCAACACCACCACTTTCAGAAATAACCAGTTTTCAGTTAGTTTCGAAAAAAAATTGACAAAAATTCTCATAGGGACAACACCCCACCGATGTAAAAACATTCAGAAGCAGATTTCAGTAATAGACATTCATTTATGTTTTTGAGTCCAATGTCATGTACGTGAAGAATAGAAGACAAGTCATCCATACAAATCAACGGAAGGCCCAAAACAAGTAAAAACACCCTGCTATGATTAATAATGCATGACAGTTGAATACACGATGAACGCTACACAGGAATCTTATCAGATCAAGGTCCAAAAGTTTCAAATTTAACTACTTCCAGCCATAGACAATTTTTGATATCTTCGGATCTTGGGGGTCGATCTCAATTTTCTGGAAAAGGCAAAGAACCACCAAAGCGGTTAGTACATAGATCACAGAATTAGTTAGAATATGGGAATAGACATGCACAATCCCCCCGCATTTAAAGGATCAATCGCGTGATCAGCATTTCAAATAAAAAAATTGAGTGCTAAATTTCTTTTGATCACAAAAATTACATGCAGAATCATGGTGTGGTACAGTTTTGGATCCTGACTTAGTCGTGCAAAATTCACGCAGATGAAGTTAGAAATAAATGACTTGTGTTTATTCATGTTTCAAAGAGGGGGAAAAAGAGTGCCATCTAGCAAATCATATAGGCTGTGCAACCGTCTTGAGTTGCTTACCTCTAGTAATAAAAGGCGTGAGATTAGAAGAACAAGGTTTACTTGTGCAGAACACTTCTCTTCACCGGTTTTGGTCTCTTCTGAGGCTGACTCTAAAACACCAAACAACCATAAATACAAAATCTTTAAACGGCAAAATTCATAGGAAATAAGTGGTGGGCAATTCAGTGGGAAGGCAGTTGCATACCTTCTGCTTCTCCAAAGCCTCAAAATCCACCATGTTCTTCCACGTACTCTTCCGCAATTTGATTGGTCGGTTTCCAACATATTTACCTGATGATTGTGCATGAAAGGGATGCTAATCGTCACGGATGTATCTATTAACGCATGCACATTATCATGAAAATCACGCACCATTCATTTCTTTCAATGCCGACATAAGATCTGAAGCATTCGTAAAACTAACAAAACCATAACCCTTCGTCTTGCCAGTCCTTTTGTCTCTCACCACCTGCGACAGCATTACAGATATATCACCATTAGCATAACAGCACCATTAGCTAGATATCTCAAAGAAATATAACTTAACTATTCGTGAACGACATATTGCTTTCGGGGTCATGATTCCTTGGAATCATGGACTCTTCTAGAATACTGCCAAAGAATAAGATTGGGTTAGATTTAAGAGAAGTTAGACAGCATCGCAGTATCATCAGCTTAGGAGAAATAGCATGAGACATGAGCAAGCTCCCAGCAGGGTGTCAACAAACCTACCGAAGAAAATAGAACAAAGCTCCACATGAACTTACTCTTGCCATGTTGAAAGAAGGGTATCTTGAAAAGGCCTTCGATAGAACATCATCGTTAACTTCATTGCCCAAATCTCCACAAAATAGGCGGAAATCATCTGCAAAAGATATGGAAATGTGAACAAAAGGCTGCACCTCTCTCACACGGCGTACTGTCTAAATGTCGACAATATTTGTTGATGATCTAACAAGAATAATAAAAATTAGAGAAGCATATAATACATGCATAAAATAAGATTTGACAATCGAGATACAATGTGAATAAAACTCAAGTACTAAATGGCATTATGAACTAGCATCAAACTAATAAAAGGTACAATCGCATGAAGTACAAAATAGTGGCTACTTTCGTTTGTGTTCAATGGCAAACCCATAAATTCTGCAGATGGCAAACCTGCAATTAAGTGGGCTTGGGGGGGGGGGGGGGGGGGGGGGGGGGTTGGGTGAGGGGGTGGATGGGACACTGCCACGTGAGACAACCCAGTGGGCAGTCCCCCTCATTTGTATAATAAATGACATGCATGTGCCTACAAGTATTGTTTGAGTGATTCACATATGCAGACCATTAAAAAATTATACGTATTCAAGATACAAATAGAACTCATGCACCAAACATGTTCATGATTTGGAAGTTGTATCACATACAGTAAAGGCATTCAGATAAGTACAGCACATGAACTGCTTTGGTTCTTGTAGAATTTTAGGAGAAAGGTGATTAGCCCAAAAGATGGCTAACCCCTCATATATATATCATCCCTTAGTTTTCTTTACACACACACCCAATACAATAACACACAATACTCCCCCTCAAGATGAGCAAAAGATATTTATCATGCCCATCTTGTTACAAGCATCCTCTACTCCTTTAGAGTTCAACCCCTTTATAAGGCAATCAGCTAATTGTTGTCCAGAAGTAATGTAGGAGATCTCCAACTGTTTCTTGTCCAGTCTTTCTTTAATGAAGAACATGTCGATCTCTATGTGCTTCTTTCTATCATGTTGCATTGGGTTGTTGGCAATATTAATTGCTGACTTGTTATCACACAACAACCGCAATGGTCCTTCTCTCAGCAGGCGTAGCTCATGTAGAAGTGATCTCAACCAGATCATCTCACAGGTACTAAGCACCATAGCACGATACTCTGCCTCTGCAGTAGAACGAGCCACCAAATCCTGCTTCTTGATGTGCCAAGAGACCAAGTTGCCCCCAACAAACACACAGTAGCCTGAGGTCGATCTCCTATCATCTAGGCAACTGGCCCAATCCGCATCACAGTAGCCTGTCACATTCATGTGACCATGACTACCAAATAATATGCCTTTTCCTGGACTATTCTTCAGATACATCAGTATCCTGAAGACTGCCTCCATATGTCCAATCCTAGGATCATGCATGTATCTACTTACCACACTGATAGCATAGGCAATGTCAGGTCTGGTATGGCATAAGTAGATAAGGCGTCCAACAAGTCTCTGGTACCTTTCTTTGTCTACTGGCTCCCCTGATTGTGAATGCAACCTATGATTCTGATCAATAGGAGTAACTGCTGGACGACACCCCAACATACCAGTCTCAGCCAGTAAATCCAGGGCATACTTCCTCTGTGAGAGAACTATACCCTTCCTGGACCTGGCAATCTCCAGTCCAAGGAAATACCCCAACTGTCCAAGGTCCTTGACCTCAAATTCTCTCGCCAACCTTACCTTCAAGTGAGAGATTCCCTCTTCATCATCTCCAGTGATAATAATATCATCGACATACACAGCCAAAAGAGTAATCCGCTGTCCTGAATGTCTATAGAATACAGTATGATCACCATTATTCTGCTTGTAGCCCATAGTGATGACTGCACGCCTGAATCTGTCGAACCATGCCCTCGGAGATTGCTTCAGCCCATACAAAGACTTGTCCAGTCTACACACCTTTCCCATCGTCTGTTGTGTGCTAAAGCCAGGTGGAACCTCCATGTATACCTCCTCCTGTAAGTCTTCATGCAAGAAGGCATTTTTTACATCCAACTGATGCAATTTCCATCCAAAATTCGCTGCACAGGATATCAGTACTCTCACAGTACTCATCTTTGCCACTGGGGCAAATGTCTCATCATAATCAATCCCATAAGTCTGACTGTAGCCCTTGGCAACCAGCCTCGCCTTGTACCTGTCCACCTTCCCTTCTGGAGTTTGCTTTATTGTGAATACCCACTTGCAGCCCACAGCTTTCTTCCCTGCTGGAAGTGAGACAAGTCTCCATGTCTTGTTCTTCTCCAGTGCCTCAAGTTCTTCGAGCATTGCTTTCTTCCACTGGGGATGTTGCTTTGCCACTCGCCAATCACTTGGTATAGGGATAGACTGTAAGGATGCAATGATAGCCCTATATGCAGGTGTAAGAGAAGTATAGGAGACATGATTAGCAATATCAGTCTCATATCCATACCGTACAGGAGGCCTGCCGGCATTGATACGAGGCTCCCTACGAGATGCAAGTGGAAGATCTAAACTAGAGGAAGGGTCAGAAAGATTACCATCCATGATAGGAGAGGAAGGTAGTAAGAAAGTCGGGACTCGAGCAGGCGTGATAGGCTGATCAATCTCGACATGTGGCTGAGGAGCTAGTGGTTCTTCAGTGGGGGAGATGTCTTCTTGTTGTTCTCCATCGCCATGACTACCCCTCTGTCTCCTGCTATATTTTCTGCCGTACAACCTGTCTTCCTCCTCTTCCACCAAGGTCCTTTCCTCCTCCCTGCTATCAGGACCAGTACCAGTAGGCCCGACAGGACACGGTATAAGTCCAACCACTACCCTCCTGTCATCAGTCTCCCCCTCTCGACCAACTCCTCCTGTGTTTGGAGAGGCACCAGTATCAAATACTGATGTAGAATCTGTCAGTCCTCCATAAAAAGGCTCAGTCTCCCTGAACGTCACATCCATACTCACAAACAGCCTTCTTTCTGAGGGACTCCAACACCTATAGCCTTTCTGATTTGAAGGATACCCAACAAATATGCATTTAATTGCCTGCGCATCCAGCTTCCCCACAGAAGGTCTATGATCCCTCACAAAGCATGTGCATCCAAACACTTTTGGTGGAAATACAAAAGTGTTCTTTCCCATAAGAATCTCACATGGAGACTTCATACCAAGGATCCGCGAAGGCATCCTGTTGATGAGATAGGTAGCTGTCATCACTGCTTCACTCCACAATATCTTAGGTACATTCATGGTGAGCATGAGTGACCTAGTTACCTCCAACAAGTGTCTATTTTTCCTTTCAGCAACTCCGTTCTGTTGAGGGGTGTTGGGACAAGTGGTTTGATGAGTTATCCCACTCTCAGATAGATAAGATGCAAACTCCTTGTTCACATACTCTGTCCCATTATCCGTTCTCAAGACACGGATCTTGGCCTCATACACATTTCTGACACTTCTATGGAAATCCTGAAAACACTTCAACGCTTCGCCTTTGTTTTTCATCATGTAAAGCCATGTCAGCCGAGAATGACAATCTATGAAAGTGATAAACCACCTGAACCCACTTACTGAAGTCACTGGGCAGGGCCCCCAAACATCTGAGTGAATAAGATGAAATCTCTCTACACTTCTCATCCCCACACTAGGATATGATGTCCTAGTGTGTTTCCCAAATTCACATGCATCACATTTCAAATTCATTTCATTCACTCTATTCAAAATATCGGGATACATTTTACTCAAAATATCAAAAGGCAAGTGTCCCAACTGACAATGTAATAGAAGTACATCCCTTTCCTTCTCTCCACCAACGACAGCCAGTGCAGCATCCCCACTAGCTCTGTCAAAATACCACAGTCCATCACGCCTGACGCCAGTCCCAAGCCTCCTCCCAGTCTTCCTTTCCTGCAACACACAATGAGTAGAGTCAAAAGTAATGCTACAGTCGAGATCATCAACAATAGAGCCAACAGATAAGAGGTTGACTGGAAATGATGGGACGTGAAGGACTGAAGAGAGGCGTATGGAGGGAGTGCACTGAATAGTGCCAATCCCTCTAATGGGTTAGGATGTGCCATCAACTGTCTGAACAGTTTCATGAATGGTATGTGGTTTATATGTGGAAAACTGTCTATATGCTTCTGACACATGACTAGATGCACCTGAGTCAATAATCCACTCTATATGATCTCTACATGAAAGGGCTAATCGGTTACCTGATCCCGTGTGAGCGAAGTGGGCAAAGTTACCGAATGGCGAAGCAACATCCCCAGTCTGGTCTGCATGACTCTCCGAGCTCTCAGTAGTAGACCTGGACTGTCTCCGCTGCTCTAGATCTGAAGCCTCAACTGGCGTGGCCTCAATCATCACTGTCTCCTGTCGTCCATCAGCGGTAGCAAAGTTGGCCCGTGGGCCGCCGCGACCTCGTCCACGGCCTCCACGGCCCTAACGACCTCCTCCTCTGCCTCCTGTGCCACGTCCTCGTCCACTGCCCTTCTGTGGGCAGTTAAAGCTCAGGTGCCCCTTCACCCCACAGGTGTAGCACTCTCGATTCTCGCTCACTGCTGCCACTGCCGGTACAGCCAGTGCAGCCCGAGTGACCTGAATACCCTCATCCTTCATAACTCTCAGTCTGGTCTCCTCCTGTGTCATTGCAGCTATGGCCTCCTCCAGAGATGGGATGGAGGATAAGTGGCACATACTCGCCCTCCTAGCCTCAAAATCTCCATTCAGGTTCCTCAGAAAATGTGTGACATGCCTACGCTCCACCCACTTCCTGTGTATCACAGCGCTCCTAGGATCAGGCAGATCAATAGGGTCATAGTGGTCCAACTCTGACCACAGCCTTTTCAACTCCGCAGAGTAGGCTAGAATAGACATCTCCCCCTGCTTCAAGGTGTCGACCTTGCTAAGCATCACATTCCCTGCTCCAGAATACATTTTCTCCACCATACTCCATATCCCCGCAGCACTCTCTATGGCCTCCAACATCCCAGCAATGGGTGGAACCATCGATGTCATCAACCAAGCAGCCACCAGTGAGTTGGTGGTGCTCCAGACTTTCCAATCATCCCCATCCTTATCCACCGGTTCCTTGCATGAACCCAGAACGACGCCTTCTAACCCCTTCGACTTCAGGATGAGAAGCACCCTCCTGGACCAACTGAGGTAATTCTTCGTCCCTTCCAATTTCACATCATTAGGCATCAACTCCAGCTTCTGCACGGGTCGTGAAGGCGTCGATCCACTCGAGGATCCCAACTCCTTCGAAGCAAGCAGCTTCGTTATCTCTCCGATGAAGGCCTTCATGTCAGCTGAGGTAAGATTGTCCCCCATCTCTCCAGATCCGCAGATCTCTCCTCTCTTCCTCCTTAGATCCGCAGATCTACTTCTCTTCTTCCTCTTCTAGGGCATACCCTAACCGTAAATCTATGGAGTCCTTTTCATGACTCTACCATAGATCTAGGGTTAGGGTTTTTTGGGTTTTCTTTTGTAGCTAGTTAGGGCTTTGTGGGGGGGCTAGAAGAGGGCTTAAAAGAGGAGAAGAGGAGCAGCGGCAGCGACAGCGGCGTGCGGCGTGCGGCGGCGGCGACGGCGGCGGCGTGCGGCGGCGGCGGCGGCAACGCGCAGCGGCGGCGCGCGGCAGCAGCGCGCGCAGCAGCAGCAGCGCGCGCGCGCAGCGGCGGCGGCACGAAGCTGTGGCGGGCGGCGGCAGGTGGTGGTGCGCAGCGGCGGCGGGTGGTGGTGCGCAGTGGCGGCTAGGGTTTGATGTTTTTAGGGCTCTGATACCATGTAGAATTTTAGGAGAATGGTGATTAGCCCAAAAGATGGCTAACCCCTCATATATATATCATCCCTTAGTTTTCTTTACACACACACCCAATACAATAACACACAATAGTTCTTTATAGATTTCTTAGTCTTATCCATGTGTCTTCTATATGCCCATACCCTCAAAACCAGAACTTTCACAAAAAGTTTGAAGAATTGGATATTCACGCTGAAGGCCTACAGTTGCCAAAGCAGACTACGCATCTGATGTTCAAAAGTCTAGCGTTCTTTATCCTATCACCGTTGCTAACTCTTATATTAGTATCATCTGCACTAATACCTGTCATTCATGTGGCACTGATGAGTCTAAGACCACTCAAATCATGCCAGAAGGCATTTCATAACTGCTTTAAAAAAATACAAATGTAACATTCTCAATAGATGATTTTCTTGGTCACGAACACTATATGTCTTAAAAATTTGTAGAAAAACACATGACAAGTGCACACTCAATAAAGTAAGGAATAAAGAAAATATGGGGGAAATCCAAGGTAAAGAAAAACAATCCTGAAAATTCATAAAAGCCTACATGGTCATTCATTTGCAACATAGCAAACCTTATGAACCAAAATTCACACAATTTCACTAACCAAGATGTGCAGTGAAAACACAAAGGCATAGCCTGAAACTGTTATTTGGACATATGAGACAAAATGGTAAGAGGAGAATCGTCACCCAACCTTCACCAAAGTAATGATGCTCAATCGTTATAGATTGGGGGTTAAAAACTAACAATTTTTAGGGCCTGGTCAGCAGATGATTGAACCATCTTCCAGAGAATGCAAAAAGAAAGAAGAAAATGGAAGATTTTTCTCAGAAGCCAAAGACAATATATCTTAAACTTTATGAAGGATGGGATTATAGCTCTATAACCCATTATTTTAATTCTATATAACTTCATTACAATAAAAATTCTCACCTAATTTTATAAAATCCATCTTTTTTGTAGTACAAGGATCAATACTAACAGAAATCTAGAAACGGAAGAGAAAATAACCAATGTAAGACTTTCGCTAAGTGCCTTACTCTCAGGCCAATCTGCTAATGTTGGGTCCTCCCAGGTTTGTCCTGCTGCTTTACATGGTATTGCCCTCTTCTTTACTTCTGCCTTTTTCTGAGCTTCGCTGCTCGCAAGAGCAGCTTTAACATTCTGTATGGCCTCTGGGGTAACAATTTGAGCATCCTTCTGAAACAACTGTTGTGCCTGTTGATAGTGTCATAAGAATATATGGTTAGCCACTCTCCGAAAGAGACCTGAATATTACCTGAGAGCAATGAGCCCATGAATTCCATGAAATCAGAGAGCCTTTTAATGGCTACATCATTTAAGAAAATTCTCAAACGCACACGCGCACGCACAGAGAGAGACCCCTCGTGCATCACATGTTATGCTGTTCTACTTCTACTTCAAGGCTCTAGCACTTTGTTGGACATCTAATCCATAACTTCATAATGATATTGAGAATGATGGAAATGATGGTATTACCACGTATACCCGCAATTCTCTGCTTCACATCCATCTTCATAAATATTAGCTTGTTCAATGATGTAATTCCACTTGTGACAGTTATCCCAATTTGCCAGTAAAGTGATTGCTATAACTGAATACAATTCCAAAAACATCAACAATACGATAATTATTTATAATACACATCCTCTCTGATATTACTCCTGCTTATTTAAAATAAGAAAAGCAAGCTATAGAATTACATATTCTTTACAATACATATCATCTCTAACTCCTACTTGAAAACAAATGTTTAGATACACAACTACATATCTGCATGCAGGAATGGCAGGGTAAAATGATATCAATTCCAAAATTTACCATTAAAATTCCTGTTTTGACTACCTATTTTCGAACATCTAAAGTCGCTATTGCTACTTGCTCCTTTAATTTCATTGAACCCATACAGTCAAGACAAACCAAAATTATAACTAATTACATATACTTTATTTATAGTTCTCATACCTTGCTTGGTTTTCTCTAATGACCTGACATTAAGCCTTACCTCCATTTACATTATATTTAGGCACATGCAAATGCATACATAGGATGATTTAGATAGAACCATTAAAGACAGGACTATCGTTGTGTCTCAAATTTCCGGAGGTATTACATTAAATATTATACACATGTAATTCATCCCACTAAGAAATTCGTGCACTAATTCAATCACATACTACAGGCATGGATTAAACGACTTAGAACGCACCATAATAGATTGAATTCACTGCAAACTCCAAATATTTAACAGTTTATTTGGCTGAAGTGAAAGTGAGGACACAAAAGCAAAATGAAAGAACAATACCTATAAATCCTTCCATCTCAAATGTGCTGCATGAATTAACAATTATATAATTTAGAACCACTCGACCTATATTTCTTTAGATCCACCACTAGTACTGATTGAACTACAATATCATCGGTACTCCCAAAAAGAATGTTTAATGGTCATTATTACACACACTCCCAAACCATCTTGGCCATTTCTACTGTACTTAATTTATTGATTGAAGCCACATCTACCTTCTGGACGACGCACCTTGCACATCCCAAGCTCCGAGTGGACATTACTCTTGAACATGTATTAAGAAGGGATCATGAAAATAGGATATCCCATCAAAATTAACAATGATTGCAATGTAATGGTTTAGATACAGTTCAGATATATATTTTACAACATCTGTATCCAAAATTATTAACCAAATACGGACACAGTATCCAAAATTATTAACCAAATACGGACACAGATAACATACGAAAAAAATTATTATCTGTGTATCCATAAAAAGAGATGCAGATATCATGTGGTTCAAATATAGACAAATAATCATATTTGCTAATAATACATATCAATTGGAGATATATGATGCAAACATAGCAATTCTATTATATTATCCAAGGTTTTAGGTCTCGATTTCGGTCTGAGTATCGTTCTTCCTTAAATTTAGGTTTCGGTATCGGTATCGGTATCGCCCGTTTCGGCGGTTTCGGAAGCAAGTTTCGATTTCATTCGTATCGCTAGTTTTGGTAGTTTCGTTTCGGGTATCGGTTTCGGTTTCGGAGATACTTTAAATATGTATATACTATATACACACAGTGATGGTTTCATAGGTTCTTAAATCTAAACCTATCGAATACTATTAAATACTTAACAAACTAAAATATTAATCATATGCTATCAAATACTAAATACTAAATAGATAAACTAAATTTGAATTCGTAATCATACAAATACTAAATACCTAAAGTTCGGTACTTAAATACTAAATATTAGATACATGAATAGATCCTAAAACTTGTCTTGCGCACCCACCGTTTTACCTTGCGCACATACCACTCCTTTATAAGTTTGCCAAAAAATCGCTGGACGTTGCTTTGCGTACCTACCATTTTGCTTTGCACACATACCACTTATTTACAGGGTTGCCACAAAATATCCGCTTGATATGAGCACCGACTGTTTTACTTTACACACATACCACTTATTTACAAGTTTACCTTTTTAAAGAATGCATCATCTCCTGAAAGGCGACTCAAACCTCTTTCTCTTTCTCACTCTCACGCTAGATTGTCGAGACGGGTTCAGCAAGGCAAGATGTAGGTTCGGCGATGCGGCAATACGATGAGGTGAGTTCAATTTTTCTTTTGTCCTTTTTCTTCTTTTTCAACATTTTTTCTTGGTTCTGCCTCTTCTTCGTCTAATTCTTCATCATTTTCAAGCCGAAACTCTAGGATTTTCTCCTCTCTTTTAACCGAGCTTTTTATGCAACCTATTAATACACGAAATTTTTTGGGTTTTTTAGGGAATTTTTATTTAATTACACATTCTTCTTCCTCCATCTTCGACCGGTACTAAATAATATCGTTCAGTTTCAGCCGGTATCGTTCAGTTTCGACCGGTATCGGCCGAAACTGACCGATCGTTCAGTATCGACCGATGCTGAAACTAACCCTTGGTTTCGATATCATCAACTGCCGATACCGATACGTTACGACCGATACCTAATGGTATCGATCGATACCTAAAACCCCGATATTATCTTGTTTGCAATAATTAAATATTAAATATAAATGGATGTACGATTATGGGTGAAGGTTAAGTACAACCGATTCATGCAAATATAGAATATTGGCAGTATATCAAATATATGAATCCATATTCAAAAAAATCTAATTTTACTATCCGAATCTGCATCTACATCTGTCTGATGGAAAAAATTTGAGATATATATCAGCATCTAAAAGGATATTTATGTGGATCCTATTCAGATAATCCAAATCCATTTACATCCCTCACCCTAACTAGTATTAAGAAAGTTATTTTTAAGCATGCATGGTAGTGACCTTTTGTGAAGTTCTTAAACTTTGGGCGTTGCAAATGGTACTAGAGTTTATCACAATCAAAAAAAAATGGGAACTACATTCCATATGCATCTAAGTGATACATTGAGCAACATGCTACGCCACAAAAAAATGCAATGGGGATAGCTTAGAATCCCATGTGACACACCTCCAAAATTTCATTTTCATTGGTGAAATTTAGTATAACAAGGATGCCAAACCTACAAATGAGCATATCTAAAAGCCTGGTCACAATGAATATGCCCTTACTGAATATGTGCTCCGAGGGTCTTTAGAAAATAAGAATTTCTAAGTTTCAAGAAATAATCTAGGTAAATTTTTAAGAAATTATGGAGAAATTCTATTGCTATGCGTATTCAAGCCTGGGCAATTTCCAATTCAATGAAAAGAGGACTTCAAGCTACGTTTTTGCACTGGTGAACATATTTATTTCCCATCATCCATCCACACTCATTTGGGATATATCTGTCTTATGGACATGTTTCATAATTATCCAACTTTCTTTCCTACAAGGCATGGTCATGGCCATCTACTTTTTCCTTCTACTCGAAAGTAAGCTATGATCACATAAAAAACCAAAAACACATCATGTTTCAACCATCTCACTTCAACCATCTTTGACTCGATGTAATAACTAATTTCTTTCAAGTAGCAAGAATATATACCCATGATCATGATGCGAATTATAAATTTTAATTTTTTCCCCGAAAGTTAAGAGTTAAACACCCCTTTTTATTTTTTTGTGATATAACCGTCTTATGGACACGTTTCATAATTATCCAACTTTCATACTATAAGGCATGGTCATGGCCATCGACATTTTTCTTCAATTCAAAAGTTACCCCACTCCACCCCCCAAAAAAAATTCCTTAAATTTCCTATTTTTAGGTCTTATTTATAATTTTGATTTTATTTCTTTTTGAATTGATTGTATAGCACAAAGGAGATATCAAATTGATAATGATGACGGAAGAAATTAGGGTTGGTGTTTTGCTTTTGCTTTTCCCCCTGTTTCATGTGAAGAGAGGTGCAAGAGAGGAGACACATGAGTGATATTTACATTGCAAGTTATTGTGAAATTTGGAGTTTTAATTTTCTAACCTTAAAACTTTAGTTGCAAGGATCCTATTATCTTGCATTGTCAATGTTTTAAACAGATTCTGCATACAGATTCTGCTGAGCTAACCATGGGATTTGATCTGTGAAGTGGAGTCTAAAGGTTGTGGTTGTTGAATTTGTGTTTATTTGTTTGTGTTTGATTGGTAGACCATTGTTCTTCTTTTTCTATTGTTCTTGGTTTGTTGTGTCATTGGGGCAATGTCAAGACATGCAGGTCCTAAACAACCTGAAATCAATGAAGATCGATCGACCTTTGCTTCTTTCACCACATGGGCTCCTGCGATTGCCGCATTCTCGGAGTTGTGGATGTCAGCAAGACCTGGTGTGACAGCAACGAGCAGGACGAAGGAGTGATCGAAGTCCAATCAATCAGTGAGAAGAGTAGAACCATCCATCTGAAGGAGATCGCTGAGAAAGACACTTGCAGTTGTATTTTTATCAAAAACTAACGCAGCACTGTTACTCAACACACTTGCTCGGTGGCAACTCAAAACTTTCAAAATGTTAGGTATTTTAGTGAAAATTGTGTTAAATGTTACGGCATTTTGGTGTAATTTTCCCCATAACTGATGCAAAGCATAAAACGCTTCAACTGATGCAAAGCATAAAACGCTTCAGAAGCCATTCTCTCCTTCCCCCATTTTTTGCCCAAGCCTTTCCTTCTCTCTCATCGTCGTCTATCCTTTGGCAATGTGTTTTATATAATTTTAATATAAATACAATTCCGTATATTCGATTGGATGAGGCAAGATCAGATATTTATGTCACACCGTGATTTATAGAAAACCAAATTAAGAAAAGTGCAAAACTATACCTAATCAAGTTAAAATGGGGTAATTTTTAGATTTAGGGAAAAAAAATAAAAATAATTTTAGATTTCGACCAAAAATAATAATAATTACAGAAATCGACCAAGTCTGGCCACGCCAGCACTCTGGCACGCGCCTGGTTGCTGACTTGGCCCGCTTTGACTTGGCCGCACTTGCTAAGTGTGGGCAAATTGTGTTTTGAAAATTTGACGGCACTTGGCTCAATTTGGCCGCACTTGACAAGTGCGGCCAAATTATTAGGGTGTAACTTTAGTCAAACCTTCAAAAAGATTGTGTGCATGTATTATGATGAAAAAATTGGTAGCCTAATGGTATTACTTTTAGTTTGGAGGTATGTGGTCATGTGATCAATTTCCAGTGTTCTCCTATAAAATTTTATTTTTCTTTAAAATTTAAAAAAAAATTAAGCCTACATAAGGCAAGCATCTCATCGGTAAATTATATAATTTTTAAAAGAAACTCTCCAAATGACTTGGTCGTACTTGACAGGTGCAGCCATATTGTGACAACACAATTTGGCCGCACTTGGCAAGTGCGGCTAAATTGTCAAAGCACAATTTGGCCGCACTTGCCAAATTATCAAAGCACTTGCCAAGTGCAAATAAGTCAAAGCAGGCCCAGTATATCAGGCGCGTGCCTAGTCGCTGTCATGGCCAAAAACAGTCGAAATCTGTAAATATTTATTTTTTGATCGAATTTTAAAATTATTTTTATTTTTTGTATTAAAACTAAAATTACCCGAAGAAAAAAACAGAAACTTACGATAATGCAAACAAAGAATAGGAGAGAGGTGATCGACCTGCTGATACTGCGGCAACGTGCAGACACCGGCGACTGCGGGCGCCACGGTGGCATACGCCGTGGGATACGCGGCGGAATACGCCACCGGTGCGCTCACCGCCGGAGAATAGATCTGCGGAGCGTACTGCTGTTGTGACGTCGCATTCGCGGCCTGTAGATGGAAAGGGACGGGAAAGTAGGAGGCCGTCGTCGACATAGAGCGAAGAGATCGGCTGCGCTCAGATGAAACAGAGAACCGTATTGATTCGTAGTGATAAAACTAGGGTTAGAGTTCGGGGTTTTGAGAGACGCGACGACGAATGCAGAAGAGGGGATCGGTTACCGAATTTAGGAGACGGACGAAGGAACGGGAAGGTTCTGGAGTTTGGAAAGGGGAAGTCTCTGGAGAGGTATAACGTGGAATGCAGGGAGACTGGTGGGAAACGCCTACGTTTTGCTCCATGCACACGACCCGGTCAAAGTTTTGGATTATTTAAATTTTTGCTATACCGAAAATGCACATAGGTCAAAATACACTAAAATGTTTCAAATACGTAATCACTAATTACATGATTAATTATTTGATGAGAGATAGTAGAGATTTTTCGTTCAAAATCACTAATTACATACTAATCACTAATTACATAGTACGTAATCACTAATTAAATTTTTCATTCAAACTTCCAATTGTAATCACTAATATCTTCCAAAAACATAACCAGAAGTCAAACATGGATATTGGTTATTACGATCAAGCGTTATGATTAATTATTTGATGAGGGATTAATTACATGATTACGTAATCACAAATTATATGATTAATTATTTGATGGGTGATATTAGTGATTTTTCGTTCAAAATCATTAATTACATAATCACTAAGTACTTCCTAATCATTAATTACATAATATGTAATCACAAATCGCTAATTAATTACATGGTTTAAAATAATAATCTAATACTTTGTATTTCTGAGCAATATCGGTATGCTTTTGATGTTCATGCATATCGGTATACTTTTGTTGGACTAATTAGACCACTAACTAGGTCAAAACTTTCATTTTCATGATGTCATACAAGTATCGTGTCAACTAATATTGTATTAAGTATATTTCAGGTCAAAACAAAGCTAAACGAGGCTAAATTGTCATTTTTGAGTCATTAGTCGACTAGACACTGTAACTAGCCGACTAACCAGCTCTCTATAATTTGGCATGTCGATATTAGTCGACTAATGCTATGTAGCTAGTCGACTAATAGCATACAAGTTGATTATCTCACAAGGCATAGTCGACTAATCACTACATGTTGGCCTGATTAACTTGGTCAAACACGCAGTTTCATGATTTTTGAATGGGTTAAAGAGTTATAGTCCAACATAAAGTCTACTCCTTGATAACTTGTGAATTAAGAGAACTACTTATGTAATTAAGGGGAAAAAGAGATCAAGTCAAACATAGACTCAAGAGTCCATGTGCAATCCAAGAGTTCATATTCATGAAGAATTGGTGTTGCATATATCTTACATATAAGTCAAACATACACTCGAGAGTCTATGTGCAATCCAAAGGTTCTTGTTGATGAAAAATTGGAGTTGTATAGATCTTATATATACACATAGAGGCCGTCCACCTTTGATGCATCTCTCCCAAGCCGAACAAAGTTTCATTGCTTCATCGAACCTTGCAAGCCGCAACTTCATCTTCCATCAAATGATATAAAGCTTCATCAGAGGGACGGAGTTTTACTGACGACGCTGAAAAGTACATAACTTTCTCTGCAGAGCTCAGATTGATGAACCATTTTCTCCAGGACAACCAACATTTCACGCTCTATGCTATAGTGATATTATTTTGATTTTAATCTATATATTGGATTAGATCTTAAGTTTTTTTTGCATGAGTTGTATTTTTTAATAGCTTCATTCAGAGGCTATCATTGAGCATACATTTCCATATACATATATTGTAACGGTTCAATCACCACCCACAAATGTGATCAAATTTTTCTTTTTGGTTATAAAAGGGGTAAATCCTTGAGGAGATGTCAGAGTATAGGCGGGGAGCCACTCCGTTAAAAATCTGTGTTTGTGTGCACTCTGATTAATTTCGCTCCTTGACATTTTTTAATATATGACATACACCATATTCACCACTCCTCTCGGGTGTTTTTCAGTTGCTCGTCCAAAAAACGTAACACTTTGAGTGTTCAGAGTATCTAATGAACATACACTTCTTTCATATTGGTCCTAACTTCACATGCTTATAAGAAGTGTTATATACATAAGCTGCACAGCCACATGGTTTCAAGTAACTCAAGTTTAGGCTTCTCCCAGTCCAGAGTTCATATGTGGTTTTATGAATTGATTTGGAGGGCACTAAATTCAAAACATGTGTTGTTGTCAACAATTAATGCATCTTCTTAATAATTAGTTAGTAAATTTGCTTGTGACTTCATGCATCGAACCATTTCTATGAGGGTTCTATTCATTCTCCCAGCTGTACCATTTTGCTAAAATGTACAAGGAATGGTAAGTTGTCTTATAATCTGTTTTTCATTGCACAATTCTTAAATTGATCCAACAAATATTCCCTTCCTATATCCGTCCTTAATGTTTTAACCTTTCTAACCAATTGATTCTCAATTTTGTTGAGAAATAATTTGAAGCAATCCAATACCTTGAATTTATTGGATATAAGGTATACCTTTTTCAAACCGAGAATAGTCATCTATGAATGTAATGAAATTCAAGGCACCACGCCTTGGCCTCACACTCATGGGTTCACAAATGTCAGAGTGTATTAGATATAATGGAGTGTCAACTCGTTTTGATTGCATAGTAATTTTGCCTGCCAGACATGGTTTACATGCATGAATTTTTATTATGGCAAGAGCCCCAACAAGTCCCTCGTTAGTCATATGTTTTATCCTATCTTTTCATATATGACATAGACTAGCATGCCATAACAATGCATCATTGTCACACATTGCAGATGACGATGTGGTTAACATATAACCAGAAGAACTATTGTCAGCATTAAGAAGTGTCAACCCAATAACATAAGTACCAGATCCATAATTCATTGCACAAAGTTATTTCAGACCATGTTGTCCAAGCAGCGAATCAAATCCAAACATAACTAATGATACAATAGTGACAAGGTTCTGCCTTATTTTAGGAGTGTGCAACACATCATGTAATGGTAAGGTCTGTCCTCCGCGTAATTCCAGTTTGCATGTACATGCTCTCTTTACTTATAGTTTGTTCTTGTTGCCAACATATACCCATCTGATTTCATTATGAACATGGCGATACTCCATATAGTAGTCTCTATCTATGGCCATGTGGTCCGTCGCTACTGAATCAACAATCCATCAGGGATCAGGTTCTATGAACATAACAGAACTAGACACATACACAATATGCAAGAAACAGAAGAAGAATTTGAAGTTACCTTCTTCGGCTCATGACAATCCCGAGTGAAGTGCCCCTTTTGATGGCAGTTGAAGTGCCTCAACTTATCAACATTCATCATCATCATCTTCTTCTTCTTCTTCTTCTTCTCATCAACTTTCATTGACCTTTTGAATTTCAAAGATGTATCCTTGCCTTTATTCTTCTTTTAGAACCTCTTGTTCTTGAAGTTTCCTCTCCTAAAACTTGACTCCGTTACGTAGGAATGCGTCTGTGATTTCAGGGAAGATAACATTTCATCTCCAATTGCATGTGACATGCCACATCATCAAATGTCTCAACACTTTCATTATGAGTCAAGTTGATTTTCAAATGTTCACATGAGCTAGGCAAGGAACGAATTATAGTTTGAACTTGTTGTTCATCAGTGAGGTTGCGCCCATCAGCAACTAGCTCCTTAATCATTCTGGAGGTCTACCGAAGATGTTGTTTGATGGGTTGATTGGATCTCATCTTATTAGTATTAAACTTGATAGTAAGCTACATCAACTCCGACCCAAAAGTTCATCCCAGCATATATCATTCAAGACATTCCACATGTCACTAGTAGTAGGATAGTCCTTGTATTCACAAGCCAAGTCATCCTTCATTGAGCTTTATAAGAATACCATACGCAGTGACATCCTTTTTCTTCCATTCATTGTAAGTCTCAACTATGTGTTTTACTGGACAGTGTTACGCTTACCAGTGTCTTCTATCTTATGGTTGATGTTTCAATGACCTCTTGTTCCTCCAAGACATACTTGATACATAAACTTCAGAGATTAAAATTGTCTCCATTGAGACGATCTTCTTTGTTGATGTCAACAATAATGTTGTTGGTAGTATCTATTCTATAAAATAGGGATGTTATCAAGAGAAATTGGATAAGAGAAATTGGACAAGAGAAATTAGATAAGAGAATTTGGACAAGAGAAATTGGATAAGTGATGAGATTTTGATAGATAAGAGAAGAGGTTGTGAATTTTGTGATGAGATTTTGAGAGATAAGAGAAGATGTGTGGAATTTTGCACATACAACCCCAGGTTTTGCATTTCCCCCCCTGAACCCTCCCCACATACACAGGGGCGGAACCGGGATGCAATGATAGGGGGGATGTCGAAGTCGAACCCTTATAACATACAGGTTATTTAACACAATATGATAGTCCTCATCACAATCATTTATATATATCAAGAAAATTGCACACTGAAGCTAGTTTCATTGTGTATTACAACTTCAAGCATGACTCAAAAAAAATCCAAGTAAAAACTTAGATCATTCGGTAGCCGTTTACTAATCAGAAATAAAAAGAAAAATCAAAAAATTGTTCACCAAATTATAGAGAGATGTGATCTCTTAAGATAGAGGTCCAGCGGAGAATCCAAAGAGAGAATCAGCACATGACCGAGAGCGTGTAGCGACAATAGCGTGCCATAATTTTTGCTCTAAGTCCAAATAGAGAATATGATCGAGATTACTCACCGAAGCAAAAGGAAAAATCAGAAACAAAAGGAAAAACCAGACAATTGCTCACCGAAATTTCGAAGCGATGAGATCTCTTAAGCGCGCGGTCTAGTAGAGAATCCAAGGAGATAATCACTGAATCCAGGACAAGAGCCGAGTGTGTGGTGTGCGGCATGTGCCCTAATTTTTGATTAAGTCCAAGGAGGGAATTGGAAACGTGCGCATGCTACGTTTGCCCTAATTTTTTATCAGTAATTTTCAGGGTCACCTTTCGGATGCGAGTGGAGGGAGAATTATGTATGAAGTGGAGATGAGCAAATTAAAGTCAAGATATAAACAAAGATATGCTGCACCTTGAGAACAAAGTATTTCCATATTGTTCTCTACAGCAAGACAGAAAACGAACGCAGAAGGATGCGGCTTCAGAAAACAGAGAGAACGTGTGATATGTTTAGGCAAGTTGAATAAGGAAATCATCCCGAGTTACCAATTGAAATGGGCCCGGTTTCTCGTTCAAGTGAATAGCGAATGAATTGATTCCAATGACTTTTTTGGCTAGCCAATGAATTGATTCCAATGGGCCCGGTGCAAGTGATTCCCAGTTTTTTTTGGCTAGCCCTCACCCCGAGCTGCCAATTGAATGGGCCCGGTTTCTCGTTTGAGTGAATAGACTGGTTACTCAGAATTTTTGGGCTAGCCAGTGAAATGATTCCAATGGGCCCGGTGCAAATGAAACCTGGTTTTTTTGGCAAATTAAAAAATTGTGTTGGGGGCGGGCCCCCCATCACGTTGAGCATCGGTCCGCCCCTGTACATACACACCCACACTTTTTATTCTTCCCCCCTTCCCGACCATTTTTTTCCAATCCACGTGCACGTGTGCACGGGTTATTTGCTAGTACATGTATATATGATGGTCTAAGTTATAACTGAAATATAGAGACATTTAGAAGATTAGTTATTTTGCCACCAAAACATATATTTATGGGCAAAAAAAAATAAACCGTAAATATTGAATTATTGAAATGCAAATGTAAAAATTTCAATTTGTGGATAATTGAAATTAAAAGAAGGTGCGGGTTCCTAATGTATATTAGTAATCCTTAACTTATCAACAATGATAAAATGCATCTAAAAGTTTTTACTTGTTGGGGAAGGGGAATTAAATCGGTTATTAGGGTTACTTCTCTTTAGAATGACAGTATCAGCCCACTATGGATATCAGTTAGGACATGTTGATGTTATTTGAGTGTTACCATATGCAATTACCACTGTGCTTTGAACCTTATATAAAGATCAGTTGCAATGATGCTTGACATGATTTTTCTTTTGAGGAAGTAATACCACAATTCTACCTGTTTATTTGGTACCTCATTTATGCGGAATATGTCAAATTCCCCTTTATGGAATATGTCAAATTCCCCTTTATACTGAGTTGGTCGCACAATCCAGAGACTTTGTTTATACAATTATATAACCATGCACACATCCATATTCAAATGCATCAAGAATTATGTAGATAAATTTATACCAAATAGCTTACTTGCATTTTGAACGATATGCATCAATTACAGTATTGCAAGGACAAACATGTCACAACTTGCAATGCCTAGGGCTGATGAGGATGATGTTGGACCGTCACATTCACATACGAATGTTCAACAAGAAGAAGATGTGGGACATGAAATGAGTCTTAAAAAATCAATGGACGCAACTCCAAAGGTATAAACGAAGAGCAACGTTGACCAATTCTAGAAGAAATGATGAAGAAGGCAAACCCAATCGACATCAACTTAGGCATAGAAACAAGGCTCGTCATTATTTGCCATGATATTAGAGTTATGTGTATTTGGACATATTGTATTTCTTTGTAGTTTGTTTTAAGAATACTTAGGGATACGCTGACCTTTAAAATTTTGAAATTGTAATACCTAGAAGTAGAGCGGTATGTGTTTTGAAGTTATTTATGAATGTATTCGCTAAGTTTTCAATTGATTTTTGGATTACAATATCTACTATATCGGTGTTCGTTCTATTCTCAAACAACATTTTGAATCTATTTGAGAGTTTTCCAATATCAGGGTTTGTTTACGGGTGTTTTCTCACCGCTGAATTGTTGACCGGAGGACGGGAGGTCAACGTGGTCAAGGGGACACGTGTGACCTCCGGGATCGGTTGGTGAGGGACACGCGGATCCTTGGGTCGTCCTGCCGAAGGGTAGCCTCGGCAAAGCGGCGGCCTCCTTGTGGTGGGGGCGAGCGGGCTCATTGCTGAGGGTGCTCGGCTACGGTTGGGGGACGCTGAGGGGTAGCCTCGGCGCTGCTGGATTTGCTCGACCTGAACAGACGAGGAAGCTCGTCGAGGGGGACCTTGGTTCCGGCCAAGTCCCCTCCGATGCATAAGTCAGAACGGATCTGAAGGATACTCGATGGGATCGGTATGGCTCACGGGGAGGGCAATACGCGAGTCCTCGGACCGAGTTATGGAGATGGAATGTAAAGTGGAAGACAAGGTCGTGTGAGTAGAATACCTCCATGTTTCGGTATCCAGGAAGAGCTCCCTTTCTCCGTCGCCTCTCGAGTCCTTTTATAGGAGTCGTCCCACGTTCTCTCCCCCTCAACGTCCCCTTTCCCCGCCCCCATGATCTGCCTCTTTGATGGCGTCTTCATGGGCCATGAAGGTGGGTGTAATGGGGTCCCTTAATGGTGATTAATGGGGCGCGCTTTGAGGGGAGCGGTTAGCTCCCGCTGACGTGGGCTGATGGGACGTCTGCTTTGGTCGCGACCGACCCGATTCCAAGTCTTCGTGGGGGCCTCGACTCTCTGCCCGATCTCCTTCAGGGCCGCCTGCTTACAATGTGGGCTTATGCCGTTCAATCTTGGGCCATTTCAGAATGGTCTTATCAGGGTTGTTAAGAATATGGTTTACAATTGACAAGTGTGTTTGCCAAGTTGCAAGGTTTCTCTTGTGGTTTGCAAGATGATATAATTGAAAATCTCAAAAAGGAGAGCTTTGGGTCCAAAATAGGTTGAGACGATCGAACCATAACATATACCATTGTCTTTGCGATTGCATTGTATATGTTGCATGATCTATCTTTAATTTTATTTCAGCGACAGAAATATCATTCGTAGTTGTTATATAGATTCAAATTGATTAATTCTTTTGATAGTTTATTTTTTAAAGACATTATTCACCCACTAGTGTCCATTTATCTTTTTACAGGATCCAACATTATGTATATTTGGAAATACGGTATTTCTTGTACTTTGTTTTACGAATACTTATGGATATGTTGAACTTTAAAATTTTGAAATTATAAGAACTAGAATTAGAGTTGATTGTGTTTTAAGGTCATCCATGCATATATTTGCTTATTTTTCAGTTGATTGTGTATAATCTTTATTCTTTAATTAATAACTAGATTTTGGATTATGATTTCTACTATATTGTTGTTAGTGCTATTCTATAATGACACTTTGCATCTGTTTTGGGATCTGTGCATATTTTGGGGTTAGCTTGGGCTTTATGCAAGTTCTGATTGGGATGGGCAATTCCGAACATGTTGATTTCTTGTGTGTATGCGTGTGTGAAATACATCTATTCTATAAAGGATGAAGATTTTGAATCTTATCCTATTAGGACAAAGCTTTGTCCTACGTGGCAAGTTTGTCCTAGGTGGTAATGCCAATTTGGGGGGGACTTAAAATTTTGGAGGTAAACTTAAATTTTGGGGGAAACTTGAAATTTTGAAGGAAAACTTGAAATTTGTGGGAACTTGAAATTTGTTTTTTTTGGGAGGGAGAACTCAGCCATTAAATAAACCGTGACCTATGTGCACGGATAATTCCTAGCATATCAAAATAGTCGGATAACCAACCCGGTTATTTTTGATACTAAACACACTAGTTTTGTAGTCATTGATTGAAATCATGCGTGAAAGCAGACGTGACCAGAATCGGTTGATTTTGATGATTTTTTTTTATTATTTAAAAATTACTTAAGAATTTTGGCATTAATTGAAATACTGCACTTAAGGTGTTGTACATGGTTCAACACTTCGATGCGCTCAATTTGTGTTTGCTTGAGTAAGCGAAGCCCAACCGCCCGCCCAATGTGACCCAAATGGCAGTGGTTAATGAGTGTTGTTATCTACACCACAGAAATTTATGAATACACCACACTACTTGATACACCACACCTATATTTTTAATATCAGATGTTCGGATTTGGAGATCCGAACAGCTCTAATACTTTTATTATTCCGTTCGGAATTGTAAAGCCGAACAATATACTAAAATATGTATTGTGTTCGGACTTACACATATATTGTATTAGAGCCGTTCGGATCTCCAAATCCGAACATCTGACGTTAAAAATATGGGTGTGATGAATCAAGTAATGTGGTGTATTCATAAATTTCTGTGGTGCTAATAACAACACTCGTGGTTAATATCGTAGCCTTTGTTGTTTTTATTTTTAAAAAAATTCAAGAAATGCCAATGTCCTGGAATTTGGCGCCCTGATGCCCATAGTATTCCCGGGTCCCATTTTTTATTTATTAAAAATAAATAAAAAAATATTAACATTGGGTTTCTCGCAAACCCTAATTTTTAAAATGGCGATAGACGATTTTGCCGTTGGAGCGTGGGGCCAGGTAAAATTTATCTTATCGAAACCCTTTTATTCTTGATACGTGTTACTTTGCATTTACGTTTTTTTTTTTTGAATCATTTGGTGGTAAAATAGTGCATTAAGCCCATTGGATTATTTTCCTCCCCAAATTTTTAATCAACTTGGTCCGTGTTGATGATGTGAACCTGTATCTAACAATCAAGATTCAATCTTGAGCAAAGAATAGAAAAGATTACTGTTGCAGAAGCTGTTTATTAACATGATTGAGACCACGCTTGTCGAAATCCATATTTAGCATGGTATGCCATCGTATGAAACGAGACCAGCATTAACTAATCCAATGTTTGAGATAATACGATGTCTTGTGTATTTAACGATTGATGTAATGATGCTGAATTAACAGCACTAGTGTGATATCGATGCTTTCGGGAAATGCAAGAATCTAGTGGACTCTTGAAAGAACTAGAGAGCCTGCCAATGTAAGAACGTGATAATTTAGTTTATAAGATGCATGTGCCAAATCAATAGTATTGTGGACCTTGAAATGTGTTTTACATCTTGTGTTGTTCACACAGTTCACAAAAGCTTGATATAGGAGCTTGGAATGGGGAGCGCAAGTTTGCGACACCATCATCTCCCTCCATCTATCAAAACTTGTTATATGAGTTGGGGATGATGTGACATAGAGAGTAATACAGCTTAACCCATCACTTTTTATGTTGAAGTTTTTATCAATTACCAACGAGCTTCTATGTTCTATGGCAGAGACCTTTATTTGTCGTGCTTTATTTTTGATCTTATTTATCGAGGTTTTACAATTTATGGATACAAATCACATATATGGTGCATGGTGGAAGTATACGAGATCATAATTATTCAAATCCTCATGCACAATGGCATAACTATTTATCTCTATTATGTGATTTTACAATCTGAAAATCAAAAATAGGGTTACATTATAACGAACTTTTTAGCAAGATTATGGAGCAATGAAAACCTTCAATTAAGTGCATGTGGTTTGTACTATTCATGTGATGCACCATGGCTAATGATCACCTTTTGTTAAGTCTTGTCAGGAACTTTTTAAAATCATTGTTTTGGTTAATCTTGACAGGAAATTGCCATGCTATTTCATAGGGTGGTCTATCTCACATTTTGGTCAATTGATGAATATGATTTTGAAAAGGAAAGCTTTTCATGTGTCCTACTTCGAATATGGGCTTTCGTCAAGCATAATTAAATAATTAGTCTAATTAGATTATCTCGCTACTCACCCTACAAATCCCCATGACAACTACACAAAATCCAAACACATCTGACTCAAAGTGTTATAGTGCATCTTGTGTTTATTTCTTTAATTTTTTTGGTTGAGAGGCATTACAACAAATCAGGTCCCTCAAAGAGACAAACTAATGAAGACATGACATGAGTTGAGACATTCTAATGCAAAACCTAAGCTTATAGATAATGGCTCAACTTTCTATTATATTCTTCATTTACAATAATTCTTCCAATATGACTATTTTAATCACATATGACCCTAAGAAATTTGCCACTTCTTGCGTGATGGTTTTTAAGGAATTATATGGGCCAACAATCCCGCAATAGCAAAATTGGAGGGTGTATGGTTGCAAATCTCACACTAAACGGGCAATCCCGTAGGATGGGTACGAGAATAGATTAAAACTTAATTTGGTGATACACCCTAAGATTTTCTCCATAGAAGTAGAGGTTTATTGATTGCATGTTCAACATGTCCAATAGACTTGTGAATCTATTATCAATTATACTTTACTGTGAACCAAAGGCGCATCTGATTAAAAGGTCATAAATTCACGTGACCTCAAATTTGACAGATTGTTGTAATGCTGAATATTTGATTAGACAATTTGATTTTGTAGTATCCCTAAGGTCTCAGAATTTGCTAAGTTGAAATACCAATTATAATTCTAATAGTGAACATTCCATTAGAATTAGGAATCTAGATTCGATAGGTGGATTTTTGATGTGGCGAGGACTTTCCCAATAGAAATGGATTTTGATGGGGATTTTAAGGTACGTATAGCTTTCGCACAAGAAGAGTGATTTTATAAACTTTTCACAGGTAGAGGACTTTCCCACAAAAGGATATTTTGAACTTTCTAATATGGAGATGAATTTTCTTCCAAGAAGGGTGCATTTAGAGTTTTCTGGAAGGAAGATGACTTTCTTACTACAAAGATATTTTAATTTTTTTATAAGGAGACGACTTTCTTAATAGAAAGTATGTTTGTGGAGTTTTCTAATAGAGATTATTTTAGTTTTAGAAAGATATTTTTTTGAAATTTCTAATAGGAAGCTGGATTGTTTATTATCAGAAAGGATGTTTTTGGAGTAAACAAGGAGATGATTTTGCTATTATGAAGATATTTATTAAGATTTTCTTTTATGAATACGCTTTCCTACCGAGAAGGATATTTTGGACCCTTCTGATAGGTAGAGGGCTTCCCTAACAGCAGTGATATATTTTTTAAATTTCTAATATGAATTTCCCTATTAAACATGTATGTTTGCAATTTTATGATAGGGGGATGACCTTCCCTATCAGATGTGGCTTTGATAAGTGTGTGTTTGAGTTTAGTAAGAGTTTAGTAACATGTACGTCAATTATATATTTAGATTTGAAATTCAGTTCTAGTTTTCTGATGTGGAGGTGGATGGGAATTTGGAATTTGAGTTCTAGTTTATGTGAAGGTCTATATAAATGTAGAAAATTAAAGGGGATGAACACATCACCTTCTTCATCTGAATAGGATCGAAGAGGTGAAATTAAGTTGCTTCGGATCGGGATTGGAAACACCAATAGAAACCAAACTCACGTTCACCACCAATGTTACCCGGTGACTTCTTCTATTTGGGAGAGAAAGAAAGAGCGTAACTTTCTTTTTCTTCTTTTTGTGTGTCTTACGTAAACTCCTAAGGCGCATATAAATAGGAATGGTGGGGAGAAGTTTACATTAGAATTTTAACGTTGTAGGATAGCTAGGATTACACTTTCGTATTAGGAACCCTACACTTCTTTTAATTTTAATTATCCACAACGGTTGATTGAAATTTGCACATATGACCCTTAATTATTCAATATATATATTTTTACCCTAGGGTCAAACCCGTCATAGACATACCCAAATCTAACATCTCACACATGGTGAGATTGTTGTTACATAAACAACTTGAGAAGAAGACATTTTCATACTTGATAACTTAGTTGTACTACTCATAAGCGAACATAGGCAATGTTGCTGTGCACTGGTTAGAAATACACAACTGCTCTCTATGTAATCAATCCTTTAAAGTATATCCATCGCTTATAATACCACAGGTCTAGTTTGTTTTATCGATGTAAGTATTCTTGATCCCTGTTTTTATATATTTGCGAGGAATAATTAAACACCTTCATATTGATGTCTCTAACTCACACAGATTGACTGCTCTATGAGATCATCAAACTTGATATCAACAAACTCAACCCTTCCCTTGCACTCAATATCCTAAGTCTCAACTTAGCCGCTTTTCTAGACATACATTTTTAGACTGAATCACTTGTGGTCATAAGGAATATGCTAAACTAGCTATCACCAAGATTGAGACTTTGAATATTAGGCAATAGTTAAAGGGTATGGTGAGGAAACCAATTCTCTAGGGACTCACACAATGGAGAGGTATGGAACCACTGTCTCACTTCCTATTAGGTCGTCTCCAACACATGTGGTATGTGTATTGCATATGTCTTTGTAGCAATTTAATCCAACACCGTTCAGACCCTAGTTAAATGTACACATATTTTTAACACCGAATTCTACGGTAATCAATTGCTTTAAGAATTCATGTCTGGCTCATGAATAGACTTAGATGAAATTTGGAAAATCAGTTCATCTCGATTATTATTTGTATATGTATAAAATAACCTCATCTCGAAACTTATTCATGGCAACTTTAAAGAGGATTAAGTCTCATCTCTGCTCGTTCATATAGAACGTTAGAGACGATTGCCTGTGTGAGAAGGACAATCTCCATGCCTATTTGACATATTTGTCTTATGTATTCTTTTCATATACATGTGTTAACAAATAACACTGTTGGACAAACAAATATCATCCAAGACAACAAATAAGATAAATACTATTGAACAATATCATTATTTATACAAAGTAATACACAGGTATATTTCAAAATCTAGGCAATTTAAGAGCTTTTACATGTTTCAAAAATGCATTTCTGGGAATGAGTTTAGCAAGAGGATCAACAACCATTTTGTGTGTAAATATATATTTGATAGAAGCGGTCGTCTCAGCCATACTGTCTCTCACAAAATGGTATTGTTTGTCAATATGTTTGGTACGACTGTGATATCTTGGGTTCTTGATGTAAGCTATCGCAGCTTGATTATCACAATAGACAATCACTGTCTCTTGCTTTACACCCAAATTCTGTAGGAATTGTCGTAACCAAATAGCTTCCTAGACTCCTAATGAAGCAGCAACGAAATCTGCTTCCATGGTTGATAAAGCTGCACAAGTTTATTTCTTGCTGCAACATGATGTGGCACAATCTCCGAGCAGGAAAACATAACGCGGTGTAGATTTCCTCTCATTTATATCTCTCCAATAGTCAGCATCTGTGTAGCCTTTTAGTTTAATGGACGAACCTTCGTAACACAAACTGTAGTTGGCTGTGTCCTTCATATATATCATGATCCTCTTCACAGCCTTCCAATGCTCATGTTCATTATTGGACTGATATCGACTTACCAATCCTATTGCATGGTATATGTCTGGACTTGTACACAACATAACATACATTAAGCTACTCACTGCACTTGCATATGGCACTCTTGATATTTTGTTCTTTTCATCTACTGCACTATGACAACCATCCAAATTTTAGGTTGTCGCCTTTCGTTGTTGAAGTTTCAAGTGAATTACAATTAGACATATTGCATCGTTCTAAAGCGGTATTGATATATGTTTGTGACAATGCAAGAAATCTTTTGGAATGATCCCTTGGGATTTTTTTCACCAAGTATAAAATCAGCTTCTCTCATGTCTTTCATTTCAAAGTTTGATGACAAGTATTCTTTTATGGTTATCAAAAACTCCATGTCATTACTAGCTAACAAAATGTCATCCACATATAATGTCAAGATGACAAATTTATTCTTATATTGATTCACATAAACACAATGATCTTCTTCGACCATCTCGAAACCAAACGAGGTGACAACCCTATGAAATCTCTGGTTCCATTGTCTAGATGCTTATTCGAGGCCATATATCGATTTCTGTAATTTACAGACTTTCTTTTCTTTGCATTTAACAACGTAACCTACTGGCTGATCCTTGTATATTTACTTATCTAGTTCATCATTTAAGAATGCAGTCTTAGCATCCATTCGGTAAAGTTCTAAGTTCACGTGAGCAACTAAAGCTAATATAAGGCAAATAGAGGCAAATTTAACAATTGGTGAAAAGATTTCTTCGTAATATATACCTTCCTTCTAGATATATCACTTTGCCACCAGACGAGCCTTATATCTTTCAATGAATCCATCCGCCATTCTCTTTATCTTGAAAATCCACTTATTCCCAGTTGCTTGTTGGTTAGGCAGTAAGTCTTTCAATTATCCACAAAGATTAATTAAAATTTGCACATAGGTCCCTCAATTATTCAATATTTATATTTTTACCCCTGGGTCAAACCCGTCATGGGCGTACCCAAATCCAACATTAAATTTGGAATTTGGGTTCCAGTTTGGTGATGTGGAGGTTGATAGAAATTTGGAATTTGGAATTTCAGTTTAGAGATGAAGAGGTTGATTTTGGAAATTCGGGATTTGGATTTCCAATCTAGTGATGTGGAGGTTGATTTGTTTAGATGTTTGGAATTTGAGTTTGAAATTGGAATTAGATTAGAAACTGGGTTTGGTTTGGAGATTACATATGCATGTGTAGTCAGAGTTTTGATATTAGTTTAAGGGCATCACGGTGTATATGGTTTGAATTTAACTTGTGATTTTAGTTTAGGGACAATTATGGTCTGTAGAATTTGAATTTAACCTGTGACGTTATTTTATGGAAATTATCGAATCATTGGAACTGTCTTGAAGTCTAGTGTTGCGGCCGGTATTTGGGAAGAGTGGCATTTGGGTAAAATAACTTTTGGGGGGTGTTTGGCTATTTAAAGGGGGTTGAGCCGGCCCTAATTCTTATGCGAAAAGTGAGAGAGTATTTTCTTTTTATTAGTTTATCCCCTAGATTAATCCTTAGCTAGTCGTCCTCTTAAATTATAGTTGTTATTTAGTGAGTAGTTGATTTGTAGTAGGTTTTCCTATAATTTCAGATCTGAGATCCAATAAAAATCCTCTTTTTATTGTCAAATCCCTAGCGAAGCGCATCAATTGGTATCAGAGCGGTTTGATCCATGGCAAACACGCGTGCAACGGAGCGGATCGAAATCTTGGAGGGGAAGGTTGAGAGGATTGAAGCCCAAATCAGCAAGGGTTTCATCGATCTAAGGAAGGAAGACGCGGAGACGGCCGCGGAGATCCGGAAGGAGATCAAAGAAAATCAAGAGAAGACGGAGGCCAAGATTGCAGAGATAAAAGCAAATCAAGGGAAAACGGATGCCAAACTTTCGGAATTGACGGAGGCCATAGCGGCGTTGACCGCTCATCTTATCCCAAAGGCGGATCCGAGCAAAAAGGAGCCACCTTTGGCGAAGGACAAGGGTAAAAAGACAATTTTTTTGGAAGATGAGCCGGATCTAGACGACGATGGAGGGTTCGACCAAGGAGACAACGCGTGGGGGATCCACCAAGCCCACGTGCCGCCGCGCCGCGACGACACAAGCCCTTGTGGGGGAGTTCCGGCCACCCGGAACACCCCAGGGTGGCCGCCGGCCCCCCAGATGCATCTGGGGGGGTCGGCGAACCCCCTGGGAAGCGGCGGCAGGCCGCCAGGGCCATGGGAGGGGCGGCCGACCCTGCCGCCCCCCCAGGCGGCCTCGGCAGACACAGCCGCCGCCGCCTGGGGCCCGCCGGCCCACTTCCAGGGCCGGCCGGCCCAGGCGGCGGCCTGGGGGGCCTCGGCCGACCCCAGAGGGGGGATCCGAGGCCCACCCGACCCCTGGGGGGGCCCACCGGCCCCCCAGGACGTCCGACAGTTGGATCCGCAGGGTCCTCGCCCCCCGGGGGCCCCACCCGAGGTTCGTGGAGCGTATTTTGGAGGTTTTCAGACTTTTGGGGGACCCGGCGGAGGACTGCAGCAGGGTGGAGGGCCCACAGGAGGCCCGTCGACTCAGCCCCCACCCTTTGGGGGAGTGACGGGAGATTGGAGAGCGTACCAGGATCCTCCAGGAGGGCACCAGGCGGAGTTTGGACACCATCAGGGAGGCTGGCAGGGGCACGGAGCAGAGGGGGGCTACCGTGAGCGGGCTGAGGCGTACGTTCCAGACAGGCGACAGGGATACCAGCACAGGGGAGGATTCCAGCCGCAGGAGAGAGGGGGATTCGCTGGCGAGAGGCGCCTGAGGAAGCTGGAGGTGCCTGTCTTTGAGGGAGGCGACCCCGACGACTGGCTGTACCGGGTGGAGAGGTACTTGGAGGTGTCCGCTGTCCCGGGGGAGGATTGGCTACGGGCGATAGGGGTCTGCCTGGAGGGAGAGGCTTTGGGCTGGTTCCGTTGGACCGATCAGCAGCGGCCTTTTCAGACCTGGGCTGAGTTTACGACGCTCTTGACGGAGCGATTTGGCGGAGGTCCGGCTGGCGGCGTGTTCGAGAGACTGTACTCGCTGAAGCAGGAGGGGAGCGTGGGTGATTACATCAAGAAGTTCGAGTCGCTCTGCCATCGAGTTCGGGGAGTCTCTGAGGAGTCACTGGAGGGCTGTTTCATGAAAGGGCTGAAGCCTACGGTGAGGTCGGGGCTGAGGCAGTTTGAGCCCGTGGGTTTGCGCGTGATGATGACGCTGGCCAGGAAGGTGGAGGATCACCAGGAGACGGAGCGGAGAGCCCGTGGAACGTGGGGAGGCTCTACCTTTAGAGTGCCGGATCCGGGAGGAGGACAAAAGGGGGCCGCAGGAGGGGCAACATCCACTGACGGCACAGTGGTTACCAAGGAGAAGGGGATGGAACTACGACCTGGGGGGCACACACGAAGAATGACCGAGGCAGAGATTCGTGACAAACGGACCAAGGGCCTGTGTTTCAAATGCGACGAGAAGTTTACCCCAGGGCACCGGTGCGGAAATCGTACTCTTCAGATCCTGATAGTGAATGACGAAGAAGAGGGAGAAGAAAGTGTGATAATGTTGGAGGCCGGCGTGGACGATGATCCGGAGCACCTGCACGTGGAGTAGCTGACCATACCCTTCACGCACCACCTTGAGGACAAGGTGGTTTTTCCGGGGCGGAGTAGTGTTGCGGCCGGTATTTGGGAAGAAGGGCATTTGGGTAAAATGACTTTTGGGGGGTGTTTGGCTATTTAAAGGGGGTTGAGCCGGCCCTAATTCTTATGCGAAAAGTGAGAGAGTATTTTCTTTTTATTAGTTTATCCCCTAGATTAATCCTTAGCTAGTCGTCCTCTTAAATTATAGTTGTTATTTAGTGAGTAGTTGATTTGTAGTAGGTTTTCCTATAATTTCAGATCTGAGATCCAATAAAAATCCTCTTTTTATTGTCAAATCCCTAGCGAAGCGCATCATCTAGTTTTTGGACAATTTTAATTTGGTGCAATCAAAGTTTCATAGAAAATGATAAGGTCTAAAACACTATGTACTGCATAGGATAAAAAACACTTAGCCTGCTACAGAATCATGTGCTGCAATTTAAACACATAACATGTTTCAGCCATGCCACCACAGGTTGGTCTTAGGAAATTACAAGTCATGGATCCTATTTAATGAACTCATGCTCTATATTTGAATAAGGCACAGAAGTTTACTTGCCTGAGAATTTTGTTCTTATAATCACTATCCAATTCTAGAACAATTAAATTTTGGACACACGCTTTATGAATCCAAGCATGTCACAAAATATCCCCGGTCAAGCGTGCACGTCTTTTGAATTCAAAGACTTTGAGGAAGGCTTTAATTCCTATTTCTTTAAGGAGTCTTCTCCTAGGGCTATGCAGAGAAAGAAAAAGACTTTAGTGAGGGAATTGCAAATGCATGCCACAACCTCCCTCTTCTTTTCTTTTCTTCTATTTTTATTTGATGGGTAATGGTCTCTTAAAATTACCATGTATCAGATAATACGTCTTGTTGATTGCATGATGCCGATTGCTACTATTTAGTCCTCTTAATTTTTACTATGACAATTTATTTCAATGTCCAAATATCATGGTTGTAGTTCATATTTTTTGTATACGTTGTGGCAAAGGCATGGCTTTATATTTCGGCTAGCTTGCGAATTATGTTGTGGCCGTCTATCATTGGAAGTATTTTTTAATTACATGTTATTGCACATATGAATGTGCCCTTTCACTTTGTTATTTTAATTATTTTTCTGTAAATATATTAATTCATCAGAAAGAGACATCTGCTGTAATGACCCTGTTTTGGTAATCATCTGTCATTGACCAAGAAAGCGGT
The DNA here is from genome assembly GCA_030789695.1 of Scilla litardierei. NCBI lineage: Eukaryota > Viridiplantae > Streptophyta > Magnoliopsida > Asparagales > Asparagaceae > Scilla > Scilla litardierei. The sequence continues at coordinate 3,376,065 of CM061138.1, read as the reverse complement.
CTGTTGATCCAACATTAACTTTCTAACAAGTCTTTTTGCCATAAGAATTTTATTTTTTATTTTTATTTAATGTGGTCACAGTTGCCTTTATGTATTCAGCTTGCAACTCTATCTTGCCATGTATACGGTTAGTAAATACATGTCAAATGATGTACCTGACATGAACCTTTTATTGGCACATGAAGCATATATCTTTTATTGGTTGTGCTTCCTTTTTATGCATTATCTGTTGCGAACTATTGTATACTTCATTTAAGATAGCTAGAATTTTGATGCGGTTCAGATCTAGATCTGGAAATTCAGATCTGAAAATAGCAAAAGAACTACTACAATTCAATTAAGTCCAAAATAACAAACTAAGAATCGACGAAACAGTTAACTAGAGATTAATCTAAGGGAATAAGAAAAGCCCTAATACAAATTATCTAAGGAATAATCTAATAAAATGTTATCTTAAACCATTTTCGCATCCTCTCATTAGGGCCTGCTCCTCTATAGAGAAACATTACATCCTTTGTCGATTTACGATAATGCCACTCACCCACAATTCCAGCCGCATCACTACTTCGCCCCCAAAATCCACCTTGTCCTCAAGGTAGTACATCTTGGCCATGGACCGTGCTATTTCGTGTAACGCCCCGCTCCCCGGGATACTTGGAAAGTACGAATCCGTCCTAGTTAATCCCAATAGGAGTGAGTGTTACGGAGAGAAACACAAAAATACAAGCAGGTACACTGTGCACTGCTGGGGTAGCACCTGTAATGTTCTCAACCACAGACAACAAATAGCCAAAGAACAACACAGAACAACAACACCAACCAGAGCACAACACTAATAGTACATCATCCACATATACATAATACAATAGCTGATACACCATCTCAGCTCTACCCTATCAGTAAACCCCGAGTACAACAACACTCTGAATCCTCTCCTCTCTTCATCCCTCACTCTCATCTCTGACACTGGACTCCTTTACTCCACCTGCCACCAACTCTAAGAGCCAACCTGAAAAGTCAACGGGACACGACAACGCGTGATCCAGTAGGATATTCCAACTCCACGTAGTATATCATCTACAGGTATGAGCTACTATGCATGGAATATGAAGTACAGTACCATAGCATGCGAGGGAAGACATGTGTATATAATGTTAAGGTAAAAGTAAGAAAACGTACATGCCGAACTGGTGTGTTGCTGCAAAAGAGAGTTAGTACTACGAATTATATATAAAGTAAAGGAATCAAAAGTGAATAACGACCAGGCATAGGACAAGGAACTACACGATGTGCCAAGAGTCAAGTCACACATATCACAACCAACTGTAACTGTCAGGGGACTACGAGAGTCTCAAGCCAGGCTAGTGCCACAAGCTTATTGGTAAGCTTATTCAATAAATTAGGAGCTCATTTATCCACTTTGTTATTGGAAAACCTGGGTAAACTATGGATATAAGGATCTGGACTTCACCCCAAGGGTTGGGGTGAAAATGCACACGGCGCAGTGGACACGGGCATTGTACGACACCGGGCCTCTCAGCTCCTCAGTCCCTGGCAGGAGTGAGGATCTCCACATATCCATCTCCACAACCATACCACATCATCACAAACGCCAAATCACCTCCACTCCTCGTAAAGACGAGTGGGAATAATCACATATCACATCCACAGTCTCCAGGGTCCAGACCTCATATCCACCATTTACTCAGCCTTTCCACCTAAAACCCGGGTTTTGCTAACTCACCCTCATTAGAGAGGATTGAGACATATTTAATTTTATAAGTTAACATCATAAGTGGCACGTTAGGGGTCATGATGGCATGTGTATGCACATATTACCTTAGCTGTCCATCACTAGACATAGGGTCATGCACTCACGTGACATGCCCTCTATCACAACACATTATCCATTCACAATTACAATGTATTCATGCCATTCAAGCCTCTAACTTCACCAATCATCAATATGGCTCAAGGCCAACACTAACACATGCACATTTCTCAAATTACCGGATATTGCCGTCATTGAGGCATTACATCGAACATATGACGGAGTCATTAACATGATCATTATAACATGAGCAAATCCAAGAACAAATATTACAATGAACTCCTACTTCAAGTAACAACAATGCATATGCATAATAGAGGAAAATTTAGCATCAAGTCATAGTTATATCATCCCTTAACATTTCAGCTTGCTGGAAATTGCAGACAGTCACCACAATTGGCCATATATTATCGGTTTTAATGAGAATTTGACAAAATTTCCTAAATGAAAGTTGTATATCTAGTAGTTCTGGATTCACATATAAAATTTCATGCAAATATATGAAATATATGATTTATAGTGAATTGTTTGGTGAAGCCTGTCTAATCTGTTTTTCAGACAGAATCTGAGGGCTGTAAAGATTGCTAATTTAGGACATGTTGCAGTCAGAATTTCGAAAAATATGCACTGAGATGAAATTGTAAAAAACTTGTTAACTTTACAACAAGACCAAAAATACAAAATTCCATGGAGTGTGCAGGACTGCGATCAATTTTACTAAACCGTGTCCAGATTGAATGTCAATCAAACATGTTGTAAAGATGGAATTTTTACTCCTAATTATTGAATTGACAATACGTCAAATTTTATATGATTTTGGGGTAGGATTTCGTGAACTACATGAATATTTTTTTTCAGATTTTATTTTTACCTAGGTTAGGAGATATACACATTTTAACAGAGACTTAAACGGCTGGAATTTACATAACAGCTTCATGAACATAAAAGTTAAGTTATTTCACAAGAAAACTTGCATGCATATGGAATACAAGGTGGAGATGAGAATCCTACCTTAATCCATGTGATGAGAGCTCACCTTCCTCCTCCTCCTCCTCCTTCTTCTTCTTCCTCTTCCTCTCCTTTCCTTGGTTTTCCTTGATTTCTCTCTTCATTTCTCTTTCTCTTCCATTTTCTCCTTTCTTTCTTTCTTCCTTTCTTTCTTCCTTTCTTTTTGTTTCCTTTTGTTAGTTCGGCCATGATAGGGGGGAGTGGGGGGAGAAGATGGAAGAGAAAAGGAGAAGAAAGATTAGAAATGGGTAGAAAGTTCCCATGAAAATCCCCCTTCCTTAACCTTTAAGCATGCATCATTTAAATGACTAAAATACCCCTTCATCTTCTAGGTGTGTAAAAGTTTCCCATTACTATACACACACCATTATCTTACACACATTTGGCCAAAAGACCAATTTACCCTTTCCACTTCTAAATATTTACAAGTATGCCACTAACCCTAACCCTTTTCACACTAACCCATCTACACCAATCCCATACACCCATTCACACACATACCTACACCATCATACAAGCACATTCAAGCATCCCACATCCATGCATCACCACATCCTTCATGCATGTATACTACACCCATCACCTATTACCAAATGACCAAAATGCCCCTTGCTCAACCTAGGGAATTACATGATTGCTACTAGCTACCCTTACACTCATAGCGTATCATAACACCTGACACCCTTCTACACGTATATGGAGACGATACACGTGTAGTTCATCGTATATGGAAAATCAAGATGTGCCACTCCGAATGAACATATTCATCCCCTCTCGGGTCAAAAGGTCACCCGATGTCTTCGTCATCTCCCGTGAACCCACCTAAAGATCGGTCACGCCCAAAACACCTCATTTAAGGTCCAGTAAGGCCCCCGGCTGTAGACTGGGGCTTGTGGGCCCCTTGAAAAGTTTCCCGGGGCACGTGGGCTCAAGGCAGCTCACCTGAGGGAATGCCCGACCAGGGGGTCGCTCGAGTCCAAGCGGCCCTCCGGGGGATCGCCTGAGTCCGGGTGGCCCTCCGATGATCCACATGTGTCGACATCTTCAGATCCGTGTCGTCGTTCGCCCTCTTCTCCAGATCAGGTAGATCTAGATCTGAATTTCTTTTGTTGCGTATTTCCCCTAGTTTATTTCTTTAGTTCCTAGATAAATTGTTTTAGGAATTTTCCTATTTCTCTTAGATTAATCCCTAGCTAGTTGTTCGATCTATTCGTAGTCGTTAATTAGCAAGTAATTGAATTATAGTAGTCACATTGTAATTTCTGATCTGAGTTTAGCAATAAAAATCCCTCTTTTACCATCAAATCCCTAGCGGATCGCATTCATTTGGAATCAAAGCACTAGATCCTATGGCGGCGTTAAGAAAGATTTTACTTTCTATTCACAATATTTCATGCTAAACTCCCTGCTAATCAGCATTGGTAATTGCTAACCCGACCTACTGAGCATGCAATATGGAGCACAAACGTAAGAATGTTGAGATATTGAGTCACACACAGTATAGTTTTGATGATGAGCAAGCATATCATCTAACACCTATGAGTGCATGTATAAGAGCTCAAGACAAATTAAAAAGAACTCGTTCAATAAGGCCATGTATCAAAGGAAGCTAGACAAGTTGCTTAGAGAGTCAAAGATACATCATGGACTTCATTGTAAAGTTTATCTTTTGATGTTATTTCCTTTCTCATTGTTTTAGCATGTTAAAGCCTTGATTGAAGCTCGCACATACATATAAACATACTAAAATATTTTTAAAATGGTTAGACTAGAAAATTCCTGAGTTTTCTTATACATTTCTGTATATCAGATAACTGATCGACTTGTGGATACACAAGAGTCGACCAGTGATCATTGATTGCTCTCGAAAAAATTTGGACCTTGCAGGGAGTCGACTCCTGTTGTCCTAAGAGTTGACCAGTGAATCACTAGTCGACTGGTGGGATAACATAGGTCGACTAGTGTTGTATTGGTAGCCAAACTTCTAGCCATATTTTTCCCGTGGTGGGATGTTTTGGTCAATCTGTCTTAACCCAAATTCACCATATATATAGAGGATTGTACAGATTTTAAGGATCAATTTTTGAAAAGAAAAAATGTTGTAAGCTAAAAGTTTTCAAAAGAAACCATCTTTCTCCTTGGCCAAAGTTTTTCAAAGTTTTTTAATTATTCATTGGCTAACATCCTCGATTTCCCAAAACCAAAGTTCTTATCTTTTGAGATCAAGTCTTCCCCTATAGCTGCACACATATACAAGAGCTTCAAACAAGTCTATAGGTAAATTGTATCTTCTACTTCATTGGAAGTTAAATCCTTAAGTGTGAGGTGGTGAATTGTAAATTCTCTTGGGAAGAGGTATTGTACTATTTGGTGAAATAGTGAAACTAGTCAAGTGGGACTTGTGTGCTAGAGTTGGGTTGTGTTTATGCTTGTTTCAATTTTTTGTGTTGTGATATCATATCTTAGATGTTTTATTTTCACTACATACTCTTAAGCAAGTTATTATTCTTGTTAATTAAGTTTAAATTAGGTAACTCTGATTGTAAACTTAGGTAGATTTTATATATGAGATTTTATTATTTTATAGACACTATTCACCCCCTCTATTGTCTACTTGCCATCCACAAGGATCCTAACACATGGCCGCAGACTTTAGTTGAAGGATGTCACAGCACCTACCCAAAAGTCAGTCCACTTCTCGTTCACCGTTGCTTACCAAATCTAACTATGAGAGTTGAAAGAACCACATCAAGTTCTTTTGCAAATCCATCTCCTATGATTTATGGATCATGGTGGAGAACCCGTATGTAGAACCAACAAAGCCATGAATCAAATGGACCAAAGCCGAGACGGACCATGATGCATTGAATGCAAGAGCAATGAACATTCTCTATTGTGACCTCGGCAACGTGGAGAGCGATCGCGTGACCTGTGCAACCAACGCTCATGGGATTTGGAAAATTCTCGAGGTAACTCACAAATGTAACACTAAATTTAAAACTTTTAGAACTTTTCTTTTCGTATGTATGCATGAATCTTTTGACATGCATCCGTGAGAATCAATTTTGGATATGTACATTAGCTTTATGAAGATCATTGACACTCTTGTTGGACTTGGCAATAGCTACTCTCAAAGCAAATATGTGACTAAGATTCTCCAATCTCTCACACCCGAATGGAAGAGGAAGGTCACGATCATAGAGAAAGGGAATGATCTTTCCAAGCTTACTTGTGAAGATCTTATTGGTAACCTCACGGTGTACGAGCTTCAATTGCAATAAAGAAGAGATAATAAGCAAGCTAAGAAAAAGACCATTGCCTTCAAAGCCATGTCAGAGACGGATGAGACCGGAGCTGAAGTTGAGGAACAAATAGCCCTCACTTCCAAGGGTTTCAAAAAAATGCTCAAGGCATGTAAATCCTGAAACAGGAAACATAAATTATCTAATGAATCCCATGTCTGTTTTTGTTGTAATAATCTAGGGCATTTGAAGAGGGATTGCCCACTTGCAAAGAATGGAAAATGCATAGCAAAGGCCAGGAAGTCAAAAAAGAAAGCCTTTACTGCTTGGGACCGTGATTCAAATAAGTCATCCGATGATTTCTCATTCGAAGAGGAAGAATAAGAAAGTAGAAATGGAGCCTACATGTGCTTCATGGCTATGGAGGACAACGATGTGAACACTGACGCACACTCTAGCGGTAGTGATAGTAATGATGACAAGTGTGATTAGAAGGAAGAGTATCACAAATTATATACTCGATATGAATTTTTTTTAAGAGAACTCTTGACTCTTAAGAAAAACATAACACCTCTAATATTAATTATTCTAATCTTGAGCCAGAAAAGATTAGAGAAGAAAATATAAAATTGAGTAGCATGGATAATGAGTTAATATAAAAGAATAGATTGCTTAGTGATGAGTATAAATATCCAAGTGTTAAGTTTAGCGACCTAAAAGACCATGTCCACCATTAAGGCTAAATATGACGATTTATGTAGAAATATTGATAAGTTTAACAAAGATAAAAAAGTTAGATGATTTGATTATCTCGCAAAGACCCTCAAGTAGCAAATTTGGCTTGGGATATACAATACTAATCAAAAAGCTAGTGTTCCTCATCATCATGATAGGGTTCATAAAACTAAAAATGGATTTATCAAAATTTGGATACCCAAGAGAGAGACTGTCCAAATGAAAGATGAATATGTTCCTAGTTTCATGAACAATATTTATTTTACTAGGAATTATAGATCTTCTTGTGATGAGAAGTATAAACATAAATGGGGTTGGCTCCATATTGATATTATTTTATATGACTAATCCCATGGACTTGAAAGAAAAAAGTACCAAGTTATTTTGATTTTTCTGGTCCTCATATATGATGGGATTAGAAGTTAGCTTCCAAATTACACATCAAATAATATGCATAATTTCAGGAAAAGGCCCAACAAATGATAAGCAATTTTATAGGAAGGTCTAATAACTTTTTGGAAGCATGTTTGTAAGTATATGCTTCTTTTAACACGTGGTATTTTCCCATTACATGAAACACTTGATGCATATCACTCATTTGATAATATGTGTATAAGTATATTGTTCAATATGTGGTATTCTTTCATTTGATGTTTAAAAACTTGGTATCGTGCATTTCCCATTGTTAGAACACTTGATATCGATTATTTGATATTGAGTCACAAACACTCTATTTAGACTTGTGTAATTTTGCATATATTTAGGGAAGCGTGATTTGCTCATGGGGAGATAATTTAAAAGGGGGAGAATATTGTTTTAAAAATTACTTGATTTTCAAAAGGGAGAGAGCACTTATTTCAATCTTTTTCAATTATAACAAAAGGATGAGAGATATTAGTTGTCCATGCATAATAATATGTATTGCAACACTTGGTATTAAGAGCATATAGTTGATTGTTAACATGCTTTTTTGCAGGATGGGTAAGTATTTTTCATTATTATGCATACATGTTTGTCATCATACAAAAGTAAGAATGTTAAGATATTGAGCCACACCCCGTGTATTTTTGATGATCAAATATATCATCTAACATCTATGAGTGCAGGTATAAGAGATTAAGGCAAATTAAAGGGTTATTTAGTACCGGCACCCTATGGTTTCGTCGTATTTAGTAACACCCCCCTGATGTATTCAATATTAGGGAGACTCCCCCGCCCCGTTAACCTCAGTTACACAATTTAATTTGTTTTTAAATTCTTTTAAGTTAACTTTTGGAAGCCCCAAATTACCCTAACATTGTTTTGTTGTTGACTTACGTTTCCCAAACCTGTGAGACACGTGACACCATCCTAGAGAATCAAACACGGTTCAAGAATCAAACGGTGCCCTCTACACGCTCCGCAGGCGAACGAAAGGAGGAGGAAGACGAGACGATTTTGCAGCGGGAAAAGGCTAGGGTTTTTGGATTTGGCGGGAAAAAAGATTGCTCCTTTGACGGAAGAGGAGTCAAGCTGCTTTCATCAAACAGGTATGGACATAAAACGTAGAATTGATGGGCATTGATGGTTTATATGATGGGGGTTTTTTATTTGGGGTCTTCGATTTTGTATGCATGTTAGATATTTCAGTTCTAGGGTTGCTAGATGGCTGTTTAGGGTCATGAAGCTGATCATTTTGGTTCTGTTTGTGTTCAAGCAAGCCCCATGCAGAGTTTTGTGACAACGCATACTATGGGTAGCTAAATTTTGCTGCTTTTCTATCTCAAATTTGTAGATTTTGGTGTTTGTAGACTTTGTTGCCTGAGGTTTTTAGGGATTTTTACTTTAATTTAGACCATGAATAGTGGGGCCTCTGTAACCATCTTCATGTGTTTAGCCTATTCAAATGTAAGTTTGTATATGTACTCTGCTTGTGTGTTGATTGTTGTATGTGCATGTGACAATACTTGTTATTGACTGCAGAGGGATGTGTGTGTGTGTGTGTGGAGTATGCAATGCATTGGGGGGGTAAATGGGCTGACGGAAGTGCAAATGGTAGTTTATCAGTTAACCAGTACAGAGGTGGCTTGACATATCACATTAAGGAAGTGGATGTTGATAGGGTATGTTACTTTGATCTGGTGGACCATGCCCATGAAATCACCAATTCTCCTCCAGGGTCAATGATGTATATCCATTATTTCAGTAAGGCAGCTTGTATGTTGTATGAGATAGTATCTGATAAGGAACTAATGGCCATGAACAATGAAATGTGTCAGTTTGACGAGATTGGGCATCTATTTATATCTTTGAAGGATGTGACACCTTTAAAGGTTGATGACATGGCAAGGAGGAAAGTACATGAACCATCTAGCAGAAGCAGAAGGTTGTTTGAAGAGCAAGAGGGTGATGACTAATGTACAGGGCAGGAGATCAATGAGCCACAGACTGACTCATGGGATGACAGCTCTATAAGTGCATCAGATGATAGTTCAGATGATAGTGATTATGATGTCAATGAAGATGATATGAGAGATGATGACCAAGAATGGGATAGTGATAGAGTAGATGAATTTGGCTTCAACACTCATCAGGGGTTTGAGATTGGGCAGATGCCACTTGCTACTGAAGATGAGGCCAATGACCGTGAAGGGGATTTTGAAGATCTTTACAGACATGAGGGAGCTGAAGTCAGACACACTGATGAAGGAGAAGATCTGAAGCTGGAAAAGGGAACGTAATTTGACACTGTCTACAAGTATAGGGAACATCTATTGAACCATGCATTGAAGAATCATTATGAATATGTTTATGTGAAGAATGAGAAGGTTAGGGTGACTGCTAAGTGCAAGAATGACACATATGCTTGGAGGTGTCATGCATCTGTGGTGAATGATGACATAACATTCTAGATTAGAACCATCAATCCAACACACACTTGTGTGTCAACAAGGCAATGCAAAAACAGGGTACTAAGATCGGCTTTCATTAACAAGTTGATTGTTGGGAAGCTTAGGGCTAGAGGTAAGAAGTACACACTAAGTGCATTCAGTTAGATGTGCAGGAGAGATTTCAGATGAAGATCTCATATTGGGTTGCTTGGTATAGCTGGATCAAGGCATTGGAAATACTGTATGGGAAATATGATGAAGCCTATGCTGCAGCTCCAGAGCTTTGTAGGCAGATTTTGATAGCCAATCCAAGAAACAGAGCCAAGTATTGTAGGGATGAATGTGGTAGATTTGAATGGATGTTTGTGTCCTATGAAGTTTGTACATCAAGGTGGAGGAGATTTTGCAGACCAGTTGTGGGGCTAGATGGGGCTTTCTTAAAGGAAAAATATGGAGGTGTTGTATTGAATGCTGTGGGCATAGATGGTAATAGGGGGTTATACCCCTGGGCATTTATGATATGCAGGAGTGAAGACACTGCTTCATGGAAGATTTTCTTGGAAGAGCTGAATCATGTATTGCTGCATGAGCAACCATTCACATTTTACTCTGACATGCAAAAGGGGTTGTTGGCTGCAGTTGAAGAGGCGTTTCCTCACTCAAGGCATAAATATTGCATGAGCCATATCTATGCAAACTTCAAAAGTCATTGGAAAGGGAAGAAGTTGAAGGCAATCCTTTATGGAGCTGCATATACATATGAAGTTGGAGAGTTTGCTAGACATATGGAGGAGCTGAAGAAAACATGCCCCGAAGGGTATGATTACATGGCTGACATACCTCCAAAACACTGGGCAAGATCACATTTTGACACCACTTCAATTTGTGATCGTGTCACAAACAACTTCAGTGAATCCTTCAATAACATGTCAAGCACTTGAGGGATCTGCCTCTGACCATGTTTGTAGAACAGCTTACATTCAAGATCATTGAGTTCATTACTAACAAGAAAAAATCTGCATTGGAGATGGAGGGGCAGTTGACCAAAAATATACTGAAGGGGTTGAAGAGCAAGGAAGAACTTGGAAGATACAATATACCTAATGATATATCAGCTGATGAAGTCTTGGTGACCAACATTGAAAGAAGGTGCTGGGTAAACATAAGGTTGAGGACATGTTCATGCACTGAATGGCAGATCTCTGGTTTACCATGCATACATGCAATTGTGTCTTTGAATTTAAGGAGGAACAAGATTGAGGAGTAAGTTCATTTATGCTTTCCTATATGTTATTATTGCACTATGTTTTTGAACTAATGATCTATGATTTGTCCATACAGCCACTGCAGTCCTTATTTCTTTCTAAGCAACTATAAGGCTTTATATGAGGAGAACATAATGATGATACCGGACAGACTATCGTGGAAAAAGATATTATGTCATTTACAATTTTGTTTGTTCAATGTGCTTATTTGTAGCTTTTTTGTCTGTTTGTTTAATGTCCTTACACTGTATGTATTGTAGCCTGAGCAAATTGTATTGCCCCTACATAACAAGAGTGCCCCTGGGAGACCTAAAACAAACAGATCAAGAGGGGCTGATGAGGGTGACAGAAACCCAAGAAACAGAGCTAATAGGTGTGGCAAATGCAAGATGTATGGCCACAATTCAAGGTCATGTGATAATGAACCACACCCAAGGGTGACAATGCTTAGAGGCAGAGGTGCTGGGAGACATGGAGTTGGTAGAGGTAGAGGTGGTGGGAGATCTGGAATAGGCAGTTCAAGAGGCGGTGGATTGGGAATCAATGCAGTGCTGGGTAGTGGTGAGGCAACTGCAAGTGTTGCCACAGTCATGTCTGGGTCAGGATCAGTTGGAGCAAGGTCTGGAAGATCAAGAGGGAGGCCAAGAGGTAGTGGTAGAGGTGGTATTGGTAGAGCTGGAACTGGTGGTGCTAGAGGAGGCATTGGTAGTGGTAGAGGGGGCAGTGGTAGAGGGATGTCAGCTTCAGGCATGAGTAGTGCAGCAAGTCATGGTGGTAGGCATGATGAAGGAACTCCAGGCACTCAATGCACTCCAGGAACTCAAGGCAGCACCACTGGATCATCTCGTATGAGAAGTGCAGCATGCCAAGGTCCAAGGTTTGACATTCCACCTCAAGGCATGTGATATGCAGAAGGAAGGTTGATTTGCAGTTGTCAGGATATATATAGTGTAGCATAGTTGGAAATATACTTTGTCAGGATATATTTTGTGTAGCATGGTTGGAAATATTTTGTGAAGCATGTGAAGCAAGGTTTATATGTAACAATGGAAATATTTTGTCTGTGGTATGGGGTATGCCTTTGTGGAGGGTAATATGTAAGCAATGAACTAATGATGTGTCATGGTGGTATGTTTATGTTATGGTGGCATTGTTATGTTTGTATGTTATCTTAGAATACTGGTATTGTGGTATGTTTATGTCATGGTGGCATTGTTATGTTTGTAAGTTATCTTCGAATATTGTTATGTTTATTGTCATTGTGGTATGTTTATGTCATGGTGGCATTGTTATGTTGTATGTTATCTTGGAATACTGGTATGTTTATGTTTGACCCGCAGGTCTAGCCGCCGGCCCATATTGGGCCGGCCCATGTGGGCCGGCCGGTTGCTCTTGCGCGCGCACCCAATTGCTCTTGAAACCCTAGTTTTCTCTATAAATAAGGGCTAGCCGTCATTAGGAATTTTATGCTTGATATTTTGAGAGATTCTCTATTGAGCGTCCTAGGAGTAGTTCTAGAATAAACGAGTGCGAACGTCCTCTAGGCGTCTTGGGAGGAGAATACACCTTTTTGTATTCAATTATCTTGTTCTCTCATTATTATTTTGCTATAAAAATTGGATCTTTGGTTGGTTCCTAACATTTTGGTATCGGAGCGCGTGACGATCCATGGCGGCAACGACGAAATCCCACGACAAAATTGAAGCTTTGGAGGCCAAATTCACGAGCGAAATCGACGGAATCAAGAAATCTTTGGCGGCCAACGACGAATCCATGACAAAATTGACGGAGGCCGTCAACCAATTGACGGTAAATCAAGCGAAGCACGACGACCAATTTGCACAAATGATGGCAACCCTAAAGCAATTGGCGGCGAACAACAAAGGGGAAGAAAACCCTAAATTCGGGGAAAAGGGGGCACCTTTGAAGAAGGAAAAGGAGAAAGTTGAAAGCTTTGACCCAAAAAGTGCTTTTTTGGTGGAGGATCTAGCCGACGATGAAGACGAAGAGCCATGGAAGGTGGACTACCGTGAGGAGGTGCGACGGAAGGCGGTGGAGAGCCAAAGGGAGAGCGGCGACCCTAGCCGCCCAAATTGGGATCGCCACGACCAAGGGGGGCATCGGTCGGACCACCGGGGGCCTCGCGAGAGGCGGACAGCAAGTGCCAGAGGCGGGGGGGGGGCTACCCCACCTCTGCGGGGCCCCGACAGGGGGGGCCAGGCCCTGCCGGGGCTCGGCAGGGTCCGGCGACCCTGCCGGACCTCCGGCAGGGCCCGCCGGCCCTGCCGAAAGCCCGGCAGGGCCCGCCCCCCCTCCGGCAGCCCGGGGGGGCGATTGAGGCCTACAGGGGGCCAGACGCCCCCGGCCACTTCTACAGGGGGCCGGAGCCCCCCGATCATCTTCCCAGGGGCCGGAGCCCCCCGGACTTCCCAGGGGACCGGAGCCCCCCTGGCAGCCGCCGGGGGGATGTTCTCCGGGGGTTCTGCCAGAGACCGGGCCTCCCCGGACAGCAGCCCGACACCAGGAACAGCTGCGGACAGCCACCTGACACCAGATTTGAGGCTCCTGGGCGACGGACAGCATATGAGGAGGATCACGGGTGGATTTCGGGAGATTTTGGAGACCCTCCGGAGCATCGACCAGCAGCTGAGGACCACTGTTACGGCGACAGGCGCGGGAGAGGATATTATTCTGACGACAGGGGTGGCTACGAGGCGGAGTTCGGCGACGACGCAGGTTGGGACGATTTTGAGGGGCGGCGCGGAGATCGTCGGGGAGCCTACGAGGGCCACGGAGGAGGGCCACCCAGACGCTTCGAGATGCTGGACGAGAGGCGTCAGCATTATCATTGGCAGCACAGAGAGGAGAGGAGACCCGAGCAAGTGCACTTTGGAGGAGATTGCAGAGTCCGGAAGCTGAAGATGTCGATCTTTTCTAGGGAGGATCCACACGCCTGGCTGTTCACAGCGGAGAGGTATTTCGCGGCGCATCACATGACCGAGGCACAGAAGCTGGAGGCGGTGGCCATCTGCATGGAGGGGAGAGCTTTGGGGTGGTTCCAGTGGAAGGAGAGGAGGCAGCAGATCCGTAGTTGGGCGTAGCTGAAGGACTTAGTGCTGGAGAAGTTTAGAGACCCCGCCTGGGGAACCTATATGAGCAGCTATTTGCCCTCAGGCAGGAGGGGCCGGTGCGGGAGTACATTGAGAAATTTGAGACGCTGGCAGGACGAGTTCATGGGGGTGTCGGACGAGTCGCTGAGGGCACCTTCTTGAAGGGGCTACGTCCTAGTCTTCGAGCTGCGGTGAGGCCATACAAGCCTCGAGGGCTTTCAGAGGTCATCGAGATGGCGCAGATGGTGGAGGACTCCCGAGCTGAGGATAGGCGAGGCGGCAGCGGCTACAGTGGGCAGATACAGCGGATCATCACGACTGGGATAGGCGGCGCAGGGGTCACTACTGAGACAGTTCAGACAGGGCTTGAGAAGACGGGGGAGCCGAACCCGCTACCAGCTGGGGGCCCATTCCGACGGATGACCGATGCGGAGATGAGGGAGAAGCAGCAAAAGGGACTCTGTTTTAGATGCGACGAGCGCTTCTCTCCCGGACACCGTTGTGTGGATAGGAAGCTGCAGGTTTTGATAGCGGAAGCAGACGAGGATGATGACTTGGAGGACGAGGGCATTGGAGGGGAGGACGACTCCCACTCAGAGTAGCCCCGTCGGTACTTACACCACCTTGAGGACACGGTGGTTCTTTGGGGGGGAGTATTGTTAGACCCGCAGGTCTAGCCGCCGGCCCATATTGGGCCGGCCGGTTGCTCTTGCGCGCGCGCCCAATTGCTCTTGAAACCCTAGTTTTCTCTATAAATAAGGGCTAGCCGTCATTAGGAATTTTATGCTTGATATTTTGAGAGATTCTCTATCGAGCGTCCTAGGAGTAGTTCTAGAATAAACGAGTGCGGACGTCCTCTAGGCGTCTTGGGAGGAGAATACACCTTTTTGTATTCAATTATCTTGTTCTCTCTTTATTATTTTGCTATAAAAATTGGATCTTTGGTTGGTTCCTAACAGTTTATTGTCATGGTGGTATGTTTATTGTCATGGTGGCATTGTTATGTTTGTATGCATCATACTATGTCAACCATGAATTGCATTCATTACAGGGCATTCAGATAACATGTTTTCATTGCACTGCATATCAGCACACCCCTTACAGTACATATCATCACCCCCCTATATTGCATTTCATCCCCCTTACATTGCATATTATCATCACCCATTACAGTGCATTTCATCAACCCCATAGTCACCCCCTTAATAACATGAGCTGATCTAGAAGTGAACATTTTCTATCCCCTTCATTACATGATCAACATCCCCCAAATTCAACTTGATCTCCACACTAAACTTCCGCTCCATATTAATCTTCAATTCAACAGAACCCTTGAATGCGTTGGGTGAACTTGATTCTCCATCTTCAACATTCCTCTGTTTGGTGGGTGTTGCTTGGTCAAGCCACTGAAAATAGTCACGCCCAGGTTGGAGACATGAAACAAATTTCCTTCCAAAGCTGTATGGTTGTTTGCTTGTGAGCACCCTACACTTCACCCCACAATTTGCAGCTCTGCATTGAGCAAATTGCATCGGACAATCCCTTACAAAATGTGCGGGGTCCCCACACCTGAAGCTGTGGGGGTTGCTTGGTCCAACCAGCGGAGAGATTTGCAAGTGGATGAGTCACAACGAAGAAATCTTTGATTCAGGCTTTGGGGACGTGTTGACAGCGAAGTCTTCTACTTCCATTACACCCCCTAATGTCGCATGGTGAGTTGGGGAGGCAACATTGATCGGCAACATGTCCATTGGCCTTGCAGATCGTGCACTGCAAAAGATACTCAGGGGGTTAGGGTTTCACAAATTGAAGGGGGGTAAGGGGTCTGTGGTCGGCAGGCGTGAGGAGGGGGGATGAGGGGTCTGTGCTCGGCAGGCGTGAGGAGGGGGGATGGGGGTGGGGTGGGGGATGAGGGGGGTTTGGGGTGGGGGCTTACCTTCATCACCATGGCTGATTTCAGCTTCAATTTTGGCGGCCCTAGCTTAGAGACGCTGGGAGGAAGATGAAAATTCCCGATATGATATAAAGGGATGAACGTTTTTAATGGAAGGGTATTTTAGTCAGCGCACATCACTCTAACGGTTGACATTGGTCAATCGTCAAGTAGTTAACGGGGCGGGGGACATCAGGGGGTGTTACTAAATACAGTGAAACCATAGGGTGCCGGTACTAAATAACCTCAAATTAAAACAAAGCACTCAAGACTAGAAGTGGGCTCAACAAGGCCATGTATTAAATGAAGCTCGACAAGAAGCTTGGATAGTCAAAGATACATCATGGACTTCATTTTAAAGTTTATCTTTTGATGTAATTTTATTTTTACTTGTCTTAGCATATTAAAGCCTTGATAGAAGCTCACACACATAGAAACACACTAAAATATTTTTAATATGGTTTTAAAATGTTCAGAATAGAAAATTCCTGAGTTTTGTGATATATTTTTGCGTATTAGGAATCTGGTCAACTTGTGGATACACTCGACCAGTGAGCTTTGATCGCTCTCGAAAAAATTTGGGCCTTACAGGAAGTCGATTCATGTTGTCCCAGGAGTCGACTAGTGAACCACTGTCAACTAGTGGTATAACATGCGCTGACTAGTGTTGTGTTGGTAGCTTATAACAGTAAAAATTTTAGCCCTTTTTAACCCGCTAATGGGACATTTTGGTGAAACTGTCTTGAACCGAATTCACACACATATATATAGATGGTTGTTCAGATTTTAATAATCAATTTTTTGAAGAGAAAAATTGTTTTAAGCACGGTTTTCAAAAGAAACCATCTTTCTCTTGGGCCGAAGTTTTCCAAAATTTTACATCTTTCATTGGCCAAAATCATTGATCTCCCAAAACCAAAGTTCTTATCTTTTGAGATCAAGTCTTCTCCTATAGCTGTACACATATACAAGAGCTTTAAACAAGATTATATGTACATTGAATCTTTTACTTCCTTTTAGTAAAATCCTCAAGTGGTAGGTGGTGAGTTGTAAATCCTTTTAGGAAGTGGTGTTGTACTTTTTGTTGAAATAGTGAAACTAGTCAAGTGGGACTTGGGTGCTGGAGTAGGGTACATGGTATCCAAACTAGGGTAATTTTGTGTTTGTGCTTGTTTTAATTTTCTTTGTTGTGATATTATATCATATTTGCGTTATTTCCGCTGCAAACTCTTAAGTAAGTTATAATTCTTGTTGATTTAGTTTAAATTAGGTAACTCTGATTGTAAACTTATGTAGATTTTCTAGAGGAGATTGTATTATTTCATAAACTCTTTCACTCCCCTCTAGTGCCTTCTTGCCATCCACATGGATCCCAATATATGGTATCCGAGCTTGGTTGAAGGATGACATCAACAAACAACAGCTACTCCGAAGATCAATCCACTTCTCTTCCACCATTTCTAACTGGATCTAACTATGAGAGTTGGAAGAACCACATCAAAATCTATTGCACGTCCATCTTCTACGACTTGTGGACCATGGTGGAGAACCCGCATGAAGAACCAACAAAGCCAGGAACCGAATGGACCAAAGCCGAGAACGAGCATGATGCAACATTGAATTCAAGAGCAATGAACATTCTCTATTGTGCCCTCGACAATGCGGAGAGCAATCAGGTGACCTGTGCAACCAATACAACCAATACTGATGCGATTTGAAAAATTCTCGAGGTAACTCACGAAGGTAACACTAAAGTTAAAACTTTTAGAACTTCTCTTTTGTTCCTAGGTATGGATCTTTTAAGATGCATCCATGAGAATCAATTTCGGGCTTAGAAAAAGCGGTGGTTGATTTGCAAAAAGTTTCAATATTTTCCAAATCAGCCCTTAAATTCAATAGGCATCCCCGTCTCTCTCCCCCATCTTTCCATGTTGTTGACATCGCCCCTCTGTTATCTGTTGCCGCTCCTCCGTCTCTCTCCTCTACCTCTTCCCCGGTCGCCTCCTCATCCTCTTCTGACAGACCTTTCCACCAATTATTGATCTATCTCCCCCTAATGCCCTCCTCCCACCCCCTCTTCATCATCGACGAGGAGGGAGAGGGAGAGGGAGATGGAGGATATCAATGGTTGGAGGAAGGGTAGGCGATGTGGGAGGAGGTGGATGAGAGGGGTGGAGGAGAGATGATGAAGAGGTAGAAATAGCAGTAGGAGAAGGGGAGAGAATGTCGTTTTGCAAAAATTTCTTATTTCTCAGTCCCCTAATGAGGGGATGCGATGGTGTCATATCAACACCAAGGAGGAAACCACTCCTTGGGTAGCTGGTACACATATATATCATGTGTGCGTGCGCGCGCGCAGGTGTGCGTGTGTGTGTGTGGGGTTAGTGGAAATGTGTATATGATGTTAGTGAGTATATGCGGTGCGCATGCAATTTCATGCACTGACGGCACACAAAAATCCTTTATCCCGAGTTTTTTTCAAATTTTTTGTTTGGGTTTGTCATACATATTCTAAAACCTTAGAACCCTAAATATGGATGAATTATAGGGGGGATTTGACCATTACTCTACTCTTTACAAAAATTTCTATTGTTTTGAAACAGTTAATTTTGTAATAACCGGATTGAATGTCAAATATCGTTGGATTCACTTGATTTTTGGTGTGTTGATCATCTATGATGCATAGAACACATCTTTAAAAAATTTAAAAAGACAAATACAAGTGGTTTATATGTGCATCAGCATGGAAAAATTTTCCGCATAGACAACACACGCACACACTAGATTCATCACTTAACACAAATGTCAGAATCTGTGGGTCTATAAGGATAAGTACAAAGCCAGTTAACCCATTTACATTGGCAAGTCAATTTTGATGGTTTGGGCATGTGATGAAACTCACTGGTAACAATCAAAGCTGCATACATTCTTATCTTATTGATTTACTACATTTCATTAATGACTGTCAATGGCATCTAACTGGGTAGATGATGTGATCTGACCTTCAGGCTGGAATTGCCACTGCATCTCCTAATTTAGATTTAGATGAATTTAGAATTGCGGAAGGGATGGGCTAGCTAAAGGAGATTGGGCAATGAGAGTAAGATTCGAAAACCATCAAAACTGGACCACAGGTTGCACTTAAAAAGTACCTCTCTGTCTTGATAGTTCATCTACAGTTTTTGGATTGCCTTTCTTGGCTGCTCTTAGATCGAGTACTTTAGATTCTGATCATATTTGAGCCTCTCTATGGATTACTTAACGCTCGTTAATCAGACATTCGCGTCGAGTCCTCCAACTTGACTACTGAGATAACATGTTCGTCCACATCTCTGCCTTATCATTCAGCTTTTCAATGATGTGTTTGGAGGATGGATGCTGAAAATGACGTTGTAATCAATGAATAAATCATTGGTATCCAGACTTTGTAATTTCCTGATAACAATCAGAGAAACACTGGTTAATAATGTCTCTGTATGTTCACTTCACTGAGTGAGACACATCTTATTGAGTGGATTGTCCATTACTAACAATAGGTAAGGGCCTAATTGAACAGTCCCATAAAAAAGTTGGGTCCATGACAAGAAGGTCAATCTTAGAGATCAAACAACTGGTTTAACGGCTTGATCTCAGTATAGATAGAGAACCGTTGTTATCCTTCCTATATGCTTATGTACATGAGAAATTGCGTGATGCTACATTCTGGGGTGTCAACAAGCTTTTATCATTAGCTATTGATCTAATGTGATATACTTCGCAACATCTTGTGTTGGGGATAAATTGGCTAAATACCATGGGTCAACCATCACTTTTAATTTCTACCACCCTATTTAAAAACTTTGCTAGAATACCACACCCCCTAAAAAAGACTAAAATACCCACGTTCGTTCCCAAAAATTAAAACCCGTCCGCAGTGAGCGTAAATTGGCGCATATTGGCGCATATCTACGTCGATGCCGAACTCCGACCACCCCGCTTCAAAGCCCGTCCGCAGCTGCCCTCCGACGTCTATGGAGAAGCCAGACGCCGCTGCAAGGTGGGGTGCGGCATGTTGTCGTCAACGTCGGCGATTGCAGCGGCGTCTGGCTTCTTCGTGGACGTCGGAGGGCAGCTGCAGACGGGCTTTGAAGCAGGGCGGTCGGAGTTCGGCATCGATGTAGATATGCGTCAATATGCGCCAATATGCGCCAATATACACCAATATACGCTTACTGCGGACGGGTTTTAATTTTTGGGAACGAACGAGGGTATTTAGTCTTTTTTAGGGTGTGTGATATTCTAGCAAAGTTTTTAAATAGGGTGGTAGAAATTAAAAGTGATGGTTGACCCATGGTATTTAGCCAATTTTCTCTTTGTGTTGAGCCTTTGCTTTCACAGTACATAAGATATGTCTTCTGACTGATTGTAGGCTTACCTCCAGCTCCCCTTTTACTAATGACTATACAGAGTATTCACAAAATCTTGCACATTATATACGAACTACTTGTGAAATGGTTTCGCCAAAATCATCTGTTGTCATTGCATTTCTGATACTTGCACACGTTGATCAGAAAAATAGACAAGGGCCAAAGCTGTTTATCCCAAACTTTTGGTCTGGCTCCACGTATTTCTTTTCTCATCCGGCTATGTTACTCTTTTGGTAAATTGCAACAATCATATTTTCTTTCACTCCTTCGTTCATTGTTCATCTTGGACTGCCTCTGAACATAGCAACTCTTGTTTATTTTTGTTGTTATTAGTACAGAGATCCGTCTGGAAAAAATTGATTGCTATACAGTCATAAATAAAGCACATTGTCATTGACTATATTTCGGGGTGTTTTCTCACCATTGGAGTTGTTGGAAGAGAGTCCGGATAAAGCTGTTGACGTGGAAGACGTGAACAGCTATTTGGACGCTTGACGAGGTAACCTTTGGCTGAAGGGGCTCCGATCCGAGCTATGTGATCGAGTCTGAGTTATCTTCCAGCTGTCTGCAATACAAGAAGCTTGTCAGGAGTCGGATCTGGGGTCCGACCTAATCTCCTCAAACGCTTAAGTCAGTAGATGGCTCGAAAAGGCTCGGGAAAACTATGTCCGACATGTTGGAAGGTCATCCACTTCTGGTCGAGCAATGAAGGAGAAGTAGAGTTTGTGAATCAGATATTGAGTATAGGGATACATAAGTGTAGGTTCTCAGAGATTCGTCTAGTCTCTCGTTGTCTGAGTGATTATTTGTAGGCAATGGTCTTGTGAATGTTAGTCGCATGTAATGTCCGAGCAATGATGATGCTTCATTGTCTTTGGCCTGAGCTATCGATATTGATGACGATCTTAACAGTCGACCATTAATATTCGTTATTATGAGCCGACCCTTTAAATGCAAGAGACCAACGACTAACTGAGCTGTTGCCTTTGAGCAGAGAAGCGGTTGGCTTCCCGCTTTGGGCTTTTGGGATTTTGAGCTGGTGTTGTGGGCTCGTGCTTGGGCATGATAATCAAAGCAATTACTAGGCGGTCTCTGGGCTGACCTAGGATTGTACCAATGGTCCACATCTTCCGAGCTCAACCAACGTGATGGTAGAGGTCAGGTGATGTGACACATAGTGATTAGACGGATGCAGTAGTCGAGATGTCGCATTTAATGTTGACCGCTAGAGCTCGAAATTGTAAAATTCTCCTACCAATGGAACACAGAATTTAGGGGGTCATAGCTTTGGGATCTCGGCACGCACTAAAGATCAGACTGCTGATCTCGCCTTAATGGGAGTGCGTCCTTGTATAAATAAGGATAAAGGTCTAAAGAAAACCTTTCTCTTGTTTTTAAAGAAATTGTGCACATTCTTGCCTTTGTTCTCGTCTTCCTCGCTTGGTTTCGTTGCCGTCCAAATTAAGGAAGTTCCCCTTCTCGTCGATGTCTTTTCTTGATAAACTGTAGATCAAGATGTTGAGAATCATGGAAGTATGTGCTATTGAAGTACCGAAGGGCGTCCAACCGCAAGCTCTTGACAAAGAGAATGGCTTGCTCTTAGATTCAACGACCACACTCCTACAAGTCAAGGATGATGCATCCTCTCTGTACCCAAGGTAATTCTGAACATGGTTCTCAAAATCTCTTATTCGTGGGTCCATAAAATCAGATCTGAGTATATCTTCCATCTTACGGGGCTTGGACCACTCTTGATAATGAAAGGGTTTTTTCCCCAAGAAGCGTGAGGTCGGAGTGTATTTGGAGGTGTTACAGCATGGACTACATTTTCCCCTTCATCCTCTTGTTCTTGAAGTCTTGAATTTTCTCGAGCTCTCCATTTCTCAGTTAATACCAAATTCCATTACTCTTTTAGTCGACTTCATTATGCTCTGCTTGCTGCACGAAGTGGAGCCAACCTTACCGCTCTTTAGTTTGGTCTTCCAAATGAAGCTTGCTCCTCCTAGCATGTGGTATTATATCACCGCCAGAAGGAACAGAAATCTCATCATGAACCTCTTGAGCAAAGTTCTGATTAGAAGAATTCGTTTGTTTTCATCACCTTTTACGGCTGAAGCGGTCTTACTCGTTGGGGTCGCCTTAGCCCTTCAGCGTCAATAGAATTGAACCTTTCTCAGGCTAAATCCTATGCAACTAAGCTTTTGTTGGCTCTGCCAGTTGAAGAGAGGTTGATTAATGACTTGTTGGATGACCAATTGTTGAAGAGCATCTTGTGGTCTTCGGGTAAAGTCAACTTTTAGAGTATACCTTCTTATTTGCTCACCTTAATTTTCTTTCTTTCTGTTTAGATAGATGGGCAAGAATTCAACTCGTCCCATGAGATAAAAGAGCTTCTCCATCGTGGATTTAAGAAGTTTACAGGCAGCTCGTCTGGTCGTCTATTAACTCATCCGATGACAAAGAAGCAGAGGTCGATTCAACCCACAGAAAGATTGATCAGGGTTGATAGCTAGGCTAAGGTCATTGAGAGCTCGCTCATGGCCGTGAGATGTTCGACCTCAGTCGTCAAGAGCTCGGCATTGGTTATCCAGAGCTCGTCTAGAGTTGTAGAGGGCTTGGTTGAAGTCACTGAGGGACCATAGAAGAGAAAGGAGCGTCTTTCCGCTCGTCCAAAGAATGTTAAGAAGAAGAGGAAGAAGGGAACAAACATTCTCCCAGTCGCAACCCCTATGGATGATCTTGCAGCTTCAGCTAAAGCTTCAGGGACGGTGGACTTATGGCCGTAAGGAGGCCTTTTCCCTCCTAAGCCATTGGTCGGCTAAACTTCTTTTGAGCAAAGAGCAAGCTCGGGCTTTGCCGACGTATAAGTCCACCCCCACTGACTTGGACTGCGTAGAAGACGAGCTTTTTCAAGCCTATTCATAAGGTATGATTTAATGAATCAGTTTTCGTAGATTGTGGGGTGGCAGCGTGATTGCAGAGAACTCCGTCCTCCTGAGGGATTGCTCTTTTATGCAGAAGATCGACCCTGAAAGGTTGAACATCTGTATGGTGTGGCATAGTCCACAAGTCGATTTTCCTCTTCCATTCACTTTACTTTGAATTTTCTTTAAGTGTTGTGTCTGATCTTTTTATTCCTTATATGTAGATGTCATTGGTGGCTATCGAGCTCTGACATTGCGCGGTGCTGATGGTTAGTGCCGAGACTAACCTTGCTCAGGAGCACCAAAGGATGATTGCTGAGAAGGCCGCTGATGATGCAAGGGCCAAACTGAAAGAGTCATTGCTTAAGGCCTCCAAGCTTGCATCCCAAGTTGCCACCCTTACATCTCAAGCCAGTGACATCACGTCCAAGGTGAGGGGGTAAGGGAAGCGTTAGCCGAAGAGAAGGGTGCACGTTCGATTGTCGAGGTGGCTCGATCGGTTGCTAAAGAGAGTGTCAGGTCTTGTCTTCTCTAAAGAAGAAGGCCAAAGAGCAACTGTCCACAAGAATGGAGAGATGGAAGAAACAGACAAATGACCTCTGTGCTCAGATTGCAAAATTGAAGGAGGTTGACACAAAGAGAATCACTGCTGAGGTAGTGGAAAAATATAAGGAGGAAGTCATCGTCCCATGAAATTGCAAATATGTTTCGTGATGGATTCCTTAGGTGCCAAAAGGAGATCCAGCAGAAATTCCTCAACTCTGGGATCGATTTTGATCTGCTCGAAATGATCTCGGAAGATGATGAAGTCGATGTTGAAGAAATCCACCTCCCTGAGCCGAAGATCCCTGAGGAAGCACCTCTTAAGGCCCCCACTCCCACAGCCCCGACTTCATAGATTGTATCGTTTTGATTTTGAATGTATGAGCTTCGTTCCCTTCTAATGAAATTTCTTTCATGAAAAGAGAAAAGAAAGTCTTATTTCATCACTTAGGAGAACTACATTTTTTAGGGGAACTAAATTTTTGTGAACTAAACTCTCATGAGAGACCTAAATTATAATTTAAAATTTTGGGAGGAACTAAATGTGGATGTTAGTAAAATTTTAGATTTTGGGGAACTAAATCTGGAGGAAACTAAACTCCAATGAAAACTAAATGTTTTACGGGAAACTAAATTTTTGAAAAACCCAAATTTTAGTTTGAATGTGGTTAAAATTTTTTGTCGAGGGTGATATTTAGAAGGTGGCTGCAATTGTTTTTGGTCGATTTCGAGTTGGTTGCAATTTTTTTTGATGTATTGATTTTGAATGGTTTGAAATGTTTCGAGAGAATATTTTAACTGTCACGTGACATATAGTCACGGGTTATGACTAGTAGGCTACTAGCTTTATATATGAAAGAATAAGGGAAAAAATAAAGTATATATATTAAAAGCTGTGCATATACCTTATATCTTAAGTTTTTGGGTTAAAACAGACTTAATCAAGATTATGCCTTCACCAATTTAACTCATTATAAGCCTGCTATCCTATCCTATTCTATCATGTTCTAGTGGAAATGTTTTTTCAGAAGCATGCTTTTAAACTTGTACCTTGTTGCACATCCCATGCCTGGAGATTGTGGCCAACTCTCAAAAGGCCTCCCAAAAAAAAATTAAATTTCATTTTTTTTCATAATTTGCGGTAACTGTGCTCGAATTGGGTAATTGTTTTGATATTCTGATTGCATGACATCCTGAAAGGAATGTATTACAGTATCTACTAGAAGTTTGATTGATGAAGTTGGAATGAAGGTGATTGAATTATTAACTAAAGAAGCCAGAACAGTGAGAATAGATGGCTTAGAAACAGCTGATAGTGACTAGGGGAAGAGGCCTTTTTGTACGTGATGCTGCTGTGAATTGCATGTGACGCTCAACAGTTATCCCTCTTAATACTGTGTCTGCAGTTACTGGATTGTCTTTCTTGCTTGTTTTAAGTGATGCTACAATGTGTTCAATTTCCATCAATATGCTTCGTCTGATTGGGAATTTCAAATTATTGATTCATTGATTCTCAATAATTAGACATCCACATCAATTCATTTAACCCCACATTTGAAATGGCACGCTGTTCTAGGCTTATACACTTCCCTTTCGTTTAATTTTTCAGGCATGACTGCAAATTATAACTTTCTGCTAGGTTTGTTGGCTTACAAGTAGAACCCATGCACCTAACTCGTTGATATTCCTCGAGATGTTGACCCTTCATCTACCTTATTCATTCACTCAATGTAACCTGGTTAATTTATGATCAAACTGTTGTTAACTGACTATATAACTGCCAGTTTTCTTTGCTTGCCTCTGTTACTAGCTAGCTTCAGTGTGCTGAGCATATTAGCATCGTTTGCGCCTGTTTACATGTCCCATTTACATTACATCATCTAAGTTGGTTGGTATAAAGATCATTTCTCCTACATCTATCTATACGTCGTTGTTCTATCTGATTGTTACTATTCCTAATGTGCAAATTTTGATTCGATAGTGATCAGATCTAATCTGTTTGGATCTAAGCCCATAATTGTTCAGCTGCTGACATAAACATGATTGGACCTGGCAAGCGCAATAGGTGGATGTAGGTCTGAAACTTAGACCTTGAGGCTGGTCCACTTGGATTTTGGTTGATTTAGACCCCTGTTAACGAGGAACGCTAGCTGTCTGAATCACCACCTTTTCTAAAATAAATATATTTAACATAGCCTACGAGTGGGTAAATTAAGACCAGGGCTAATCGTTAAAAATATAACAATATTCGTATTGTGCTACGAAAACAGTTGAGATCGAGAGATGTTAGAGGCATCATCAACATCCCTTGCAACCCGTGAACATGTATGAGCTACTCGAGACAAGGATGATGTAGTTTTGTCGCATTTTAAATTGTTTGCTGTATTAACTATTCTTAAATATACACTGTACCAATATCTACACATCTCCACTATGTTTTGTCATCAAATTTATTTTATGCTTCAACTGTCCTTGGTACTATATTCAAAGTACTATATCCTTAACACGCCTTTTAAGTTCGTATATATTGTCAATTTATTATTGTTTAAAATTTTTAAAGTGAAACCTCAGCTTCTTGATCTCAATTTGTTTATGAAGGTTGCGGTTTTAAATTATGCAGGTAAACCTTAACAGTATGTCGTTATTTATTTTAACGGCGACTTATTTCCCTTTCAAGAATCTTGACAAATTAGCCTAGCAATGCTTGTAGGCAACCATTTCCCACCTTCTCAAGTTACTGATACAAGTCCTACTATGCTGAACAAAACCCTAACTAGCTTGACAGAGGATCCTCTTTCCTTTGTTTTCTTTTTTCTATTTGTTTCCTTTTGGTTATTAGACACTGTAATATGTCGCTATCAGAGAAAGAGAGAGCGTGAGAGAGAAGACGGCTGACGACAACCATTCAGCCAGTTTGATGCAGGTCGTGATCAAGGCATCACACACGAATATTTATGCACTGAAATTTCGACACATCTAATGCGCCTATGACTTATCTAATTTACACGACCAAATGAAAGTCTTCACAAAATTTTCATTCTCAATGTTTCACTTTTAGACAGCATTTAATATATTCTTTCATGTCATACTAAAATATCAGTCTGACATGCACGAATGGGTAAACTTTATCAATAAAAGAAAAAAGAACATATGTTGTACCATTCTAACAAAGAATATGTGTAAGCTATAGAAAAATTGCCTATTTTCTTTAGTTGTATCTTTCAAATATGATCAAGAGTAATCGTCATTTGCAATGGAAACAACAATAATTTACTTCAGTGTTTGTTTTTGTTTGGTCTTGTGTCCATAACAGTCATAAGCAGTAACATCATGATAATTAAAACTCTTCGATTGGGATATATGGTATGAGTTTTATGAGTGGGATTGGTTGAAACTTTGCAAGCCATTCGATATATAGAGTTACACTTCAGTCATCCAAATCTGTATATTGATGCAACGCGCGGGTCACATGGGGCGCACGGTGGTAGCGAGCCAACGGATCCGGTTCGAGTATATCAAAGGGGGCGGCGACTTGGGTCCACCACGGACCCGGTCCCAAACTTGTAATTTCTCAACCACAAGGGAGGGCCGTTTAGTAATTCCACATCGACTAATCCATCCCCTAACAAGGGCCGGCCGGTCCTAGCTTGGTTTTCATCGAAGAATTGTGAAGGTAATTATTTTTTCCTAGAACCCTAGATTATTTCCTTCGGTATTTCTCTTGTGCTTGATTCTAGATTAATTGTTTTAGGTTTAATTAGCAATTTCAGATCAGTTCTTCGCATTAAAACCCAATAATTAGTAGTCCAAAGCCATAACAATCCAACCTTTATCCCCACAAAAAGCCCTAGACGCATCAATTTGGTATCAGAGCGGGAGATCCATGGCGAGCACACGATCTATGGAACGGATCGAGATGTTGGAGGAGAGTGTGGAAAGGATTGAAAGCCGGATCAGTGAAGGGTTCCATGAGGCCCGACAAGAGGACGCGTAGATGGCAGAAAAGATCAGAGGGGAAATAGCCGCGATAGCTGAGAATTCGGCGAAATCGGAAGCGCGATTGATGGAGGCAATAGCGGCGTTGTCCAAAAATCTCACCCCAAAGGTAGATCCAAGCAAAAAGGAGTCGCCTTAGACCACGGACAAAGGTAAAAATGTGATTTTTAACGAGAAAACGCTGGAAAATGAAGAAGACGGAGGATTTGATCACTACAACCAAGGGTGGGAGGCGCCCCATAACTTGCATGCGTTACAGGATGGCGAGAGGATCGTCGAAGGGGGGCGGCTGCCCCTCTGACCGGGTCTGGGGGCCTGGCGAACCGCAGGAGGGGCGACAAGGGCCGTCCACCCCTCCTTGGGGTGCGCCCCCCCGGGGACTGGGCGGAGCCCCACCGAACCCTCCCAGGGGTGGCGACAGGCCCCTGGGCCTTTGGCGGTGCCCTGCCGGCCCAGATTTTGGGCCGCCGAGCCCTTGGGGAGCAGCGGGACAGAATTTGGGGTGTCCCGACCCCCGGATGCTTCTATGGGTGCGGCGAGACTAGGGGCCGACAGCCTTTTTCGAGCACTTCTGGGGTCTTGGGGGCCCAGCACGGGTACCGATCTGCACAATATCCAGGATTTCAGCCATCTATG
Organism: Scilla litardierei; assembly: GCA_030789695.1. Lineage (NCBI taxonomy): Eukaryota > Viridiplantae > Streptophyta > Magnoliopsida > Asparagales > Asparagaceae > Scilla > Scilla litardierei. The sequence goes on along the minus strand of CM061138.1, from coordinate 3,347,566 downwards.
GTACCCGACGGAGGTTTTCAGCAGCCTGGAGGGTGCCACCAGTTTCCGGGAGGCCCGTCGACTCAGCCCCCACCTTTCGGGGGAGTGAGGAGTGATTGGAGAGCATACCAGGGCGCTCCTAGGGGACATCAGACCAAGTATGGATACCCACCGGGGGATGCGAGAGGGGACTGGCAGGGGATGGAGCCGATGGAGGTGCCCGAGATCGTGCCGATGCATCTTTTCTAGACAGACCACCGGGTTATCAGCCAAGGTGAGGATTCCACCCGCATGAGAGAGCTGGATTTGCTGGGAAGAGACCATTGAGGAGGCTGGAGGTGCCTATTTTTGAGGGGGGAGATCCTGATGACTAGTTATACTGAGTGGAGAGGTATTTTAAGGTGTCGGGGGTACTCGGGAAGGACTGGCTTCGGGCGATAGAGGTCTCTTTGGTGGGAGAGGCATTGGGGTGGTTCAGGTGGACTGACCAGCAGTAGCCATTTCAGACTTGGGAGGAGTTTACATCGCTTTTGGGGGAGCGCTTTGGTGCAGGGCAGTTTGGCGGAGTGTTTGAGAGGCTTTATTCACTGAAGCATGACGGGAGCGTAGGAGATTACATCAAGAAGTTCGAGTCGCTCTGCCACCGAGTCCGAGGAGTATCTGAGGAATCATTGGAGGGCTGCTTTATGAAGGGGCTGAAGCCCACTATTAGATCTGGATTGAGACAACTACAGCCAGGGGGTCTGCACGGGATGATGACCCTGGCAAGAAAGGTGGATGACCATCAGGAGACGGAACGGAGAGCCCGCAGGGTGTGGGGAGGTTCCACCTTTCGGGGACAGACGTCTGCTACCGGACAAAGAATTGCGCCTACACCAGGGACCGCACCTGCCCAGGGAGTTACAGCCGCTACCGGGGGCAACAGGGACAGGAGACAAGAGCCCCGAGCAGGAGGGCCGGTATGGAGGATGACAGATGCGGAGATGAGAGAGAGGCGGACGAAGGGATTATGCTTCAGATGTGATAAGAAATTTACACCAGGACACCGATGTGCGGATCAGACTCTTCTGATACTGTTAGTGAACGATTATTAGGAGGAGAACGATGTCGTCATACTAGAAGTAGAAGAGGATGAGGAGGAGACAGAGCACCGGCAGTTGGACTTGACAGAGGTATCCCTCAATTCTGTGGTAGGGTTCACACCGAACTACACCATGAAATTGGTGGGACAGGTGGGCGGTCATGATGTGATCGTATTAGTAGACAGTGGGGCCACCCACAACTTCATCTCCAGCAGGTTGGTGGGAGAGCAGGGACTACAGCTGAGTAGCACAGGGAGGTATGGAGTGATGCTGGGCACTGGGCAGGTGACACACAACACATGTGTCTGCCATGGAGTGATCGTGACGCTTCATTAAGTACAGATTGTCACAGATTTTCTTCCCTTGGAGTTAGGGAGCACCGATGTTATCTTGGGGATGAAGTGGCTGCAGACACAGGGGGAGACCAAGACGAACTGGAAGATGCTGAGTATGGAGTACCATGATTGGGGAGGACAGTGGTATTACAGGGGGATCCCAGCCTCTGTCGTTCGTTAGTGTCCTATAAGGCCATGTCTAGAGCGATCCACACAGCAGGAGAAGGTTTTCTAGTTGAGCTGTAGGCAGTGACATCATCAGTACAGAGCGATGACCAGGCACATGCAGTAGCACCTGAGATCGAGTAGCTGTTGGTTCAGTATGCGGAGATGTTTCAGACACCACATGGGCTGCCACCGCACAGAGACCATGAGCACACCATATTCTTACGGGAGGGTGTGTACCCACTAGTGTGCGCCCTTCAGGTACTCACATGTGCAGAAGAACGAGATAGAAATGTTGGTGGAGGACATGCTGTAGGCAGGGGTGATTCAGCCGAGTACTAGCCCGTTCTCCAGCCCGGTTTTATTAGTTAAAAAGAAGGATGGCAGCTGGAGATTCTGTGTGGACTACATGGCCCTGAATAAGAAGACCGTTGCAAATAAGTTTCCTATCACAGTGATTGATGAGCTTCTGGATGAGCTCCACGGAGCAGCTTACTTTTCGAAGATCGATTTCAAGTCGGGGTATCACCAGATAAGGATGAGGGCGACGGGCGTGCCCAAAACTGCTTTCAGGACTCATGGGAGCACTATGAGTTTCTTGTCATGCCCTTTGGCCTGACAAATGCCCTGGCGACATTTCAGGCACTGATGAACAAGGTGTTCCGACCTTACCTCCGGAGATTTGTGCTGGTATTTTTCGATGACATCCTCGTGTACAGTCGTAGTGTGGAGGAGCATATGGGGCACCTGCAGGCAGTGTTGCATGAGTTACAGGAGCAGCAGCTGTGTGCTAATAAGAAAAAGTGTTTGTTTGGTCAGCTGCAGGTGGAATACTTGGGATACATTGTGTCAGCTGAGGGAGTGTCGGTAGATCGGGCCAAGATCGCAACGATGTTGGACTGGCCGGTATCTACCGCATTACGAGATTTGCGTGGCTTCTTGGGCCTGACGGGATACTACAGGAAGTTTGTCCATGGTACAGTTTGATTGCTTGGCAACTCACAGAGCAGCTTAAAAAGGACAACTTCCACTGGGGCGAGGAGGCCACCAAGGCGTTTGAGGCCTTGAAGCAGGCGATGATGACAGTACCGTCTTGGCGCTACCGAATTTCAGCAGGCCATTTGTTATAGACACCGATGCTTCTGGACACGGGTTGGGCGCAGTGTTGATGCAGGAGCATAGGCCTATTGCATATTTTAGCCAGACTCTGTCAGCACGAGCGAGGCTGAAGTCAGTATACGAGCGGGAGTTAATGGCGATCGTCCTGTCTATACAGAAATGGCGGCCTTATTTGTTGGGAAGGAGGTTCATTGTGAGGACCGACCAGCGGAGCCTGAAATATCTACTGGAGTAGCACATGGTCACGGAGGAGCATCAGAAGTGGCTCTCCAAGATGGTCCACTACACCTTTGAGATACAGTACCGGCCAGGCCTGGAGAACAAGGCGGCGGACGCCTTCTCCCGCCGCGAGGAGCTCGCAGAGGTGGCAGCCATTTCTACACCAGTCCTTCTAGACTGGAAGCCATTGGACAGGGAGATTGACGCCGACGCAGATTTGGCAAAGATACGAGAGGCACTGCAGCAAGGATCAGCAGATTTTTCAGGATACACCATGAGCGGACAGTGATTGCTATATCAGGGGAGACTGGTGATTCCCAGGGGCTCCGTCTATATTCCGATGATTTTTCAGGAGTTCCACGGTAGTGCCCTCGGAGGGCATTCAGGTATACAATAGACCTACAGGAGGATGGCTAGGGAGCTATACTGGCCAGGGATGAAGAAGGACATTGTCCAGAGGGTAGCAGAGTGTGATGTTTGTCAGCGTCACAAGTATATGGCAATGGCACCCGCATGACTTCTACAGCCGTTAGCTTTACCGGAGAGAGTCTGGGAGGATATCAGCATATACTTTATCGAGGGTCTTCTGCGAACAGAGGGCTACAATTCTATATAGGTGGTGATAGACCGGCTCAGTAAATATGCCCATTTCATACCGCTCAGGCATCCTTACACAGCAGTGACAGTGGCTGCAGCTTTTACGCGGGAGGTGATTCGCTTGCATGGTTTCCCCGCTTCCATAGTATCGGATTGCGACAAGGTCTTCATGAGCAGTTTTTGGTAGGAGCTTTTCAAGGTATAGGGGACCAAGCTGAGAAGGAGCACGACCTATCACCCATAGACAGATGGTCAGACGGAGGTGGTGAATATGAGCATGAAGACTTATTTGAGGTGTTATGCGTCAGATGCACTGCGACAGTGAGCCAGATGGTTAGCATGGGCAAAATATTGGTACAACACCTCATACCACTCCGCCGCACAGAGCACCCAGTTTCGAATTTTGTATGGTCGGGACCCGCCACATTTGATACACTACAGCAGAGGGACCACTCCCGTATCCCAAGTGGAGGAACATCTTGAAGAGCGGGACAGATATTTGGAGGAGTTGAAGAAGCATCTGTCCCAAGTGGAGGAATATCTTGGAGAGCGGGATAGATATTTGGAGGAGTTGAAGAAGCATCTGTTGCGAGCACAGCATATTATAAAGACCAAGGCGAATGCGCACCGAAGAGATGAGCAGTTTGCAATGGGGGATCGGGTTTATCTGAAACTACGACCCTACAGACAGAAGACCTTGGCCCGTCGGAGCAATGAGAAGCTGGCAGCCCGCTACTATGGCTCATTCGAGCTCACCGCTCAGATAGGGAAGGTGGCGTATTGTCTACAGTTACCTGCCACCTCCACTATTCACCCCGTATTTCACGTTTCACAGTTGAGGAGAGCCATTGGGAATCATACTCTATCCCCTACTTTGCCACCCACTTTGCCTGGGGACATGGATGTGCTACTTGAGCCTCAAGAGCTGACTGGGGTTAGACAGGCCACAGACGGGACACATGAGGTGCTGATCAGATGGATGGGTCTTTCGGACTATGATGCTACCTGGAAGCCAATGGCAGTGATACACAACCAATTTCCTGATTTTCACCTTGAGGATAAGGTGGCACTTTTGGAGGGGAGTAGTGATGTGACGCGCGGGTCACATGGGCGCACGACGGTAGCGAGCCAACGGATCCGGTTCGAATATATCAAAGGAGGAGGCGACTTGGGTCTACCGTGGACCCGGTCCCAAACTTGTAATTTCTCAACCACATGGGAGGACCGTTTAGTAATTTCACATCGACTAATCCCTCCCCTAACAAGGGCCGGCCGGTCCTAGCTTGGTTTTCATCGAAGAAGTGTGAAGGTAATTATATTTTCCTAGAACCCTAGATTATTTCCTTCGGTATTTCTCTTGCGCTTGATTCTAGATTAATTGTTTTAGGTTTAATTAGCAAGTTCAGATCAGTTCTTCGCATTAAAGCCCTAGAATTAGTAGTCCAAAGCCATAAAAATCCAATCTTTATCCCCACAAAAATCCCTAGACGCATCATATATCTTATTGGATGGCCTAAATCCTTCGGTATTGGAGAAGTTCAATGAGTGACATGTGTTTCTTTCTCTCTGACACACACAGACACGCATGAAAACATGTGCGCGCAAACATTTATGCTAGTCGTTCCTCTCTTAAATGAAGTTAGCTAGCCACCTTAACAATGAATTTAGATTGCGAATTAGACTTGCTTAATACTATTAACATCCAAAGAGCATGCTTACTTCTGATGACAACCTTGCTTTGGAGACATGTTGATCTAAGAGTTCTCGTATCTCTTTTTCTTCTCCAGTCATGATGAATGTTAGATCTTATTTATTTATGTTGTTAGATCTTTTTTATTTATTTTGTTTCAGAGTCAAATGTGGGGAAGCTCGGTCCCCCTTCTTTTGAGAGGGAGGAAGTTCATTTTGTTGGCACTGCTTAAAACCTATGACTACTATCATATAAAGCATCTTATCAATTTGTTCTAAGCTAGTTGATGAGATTTTAATTGCTTGCATTAGAATAACTTGCCGATAGAAAAATAGACGTTGGATTCATCAGTTGAATCCATTCATGCCACCATTTATTTTTGAAATAGCAAACATTAGAATTGTTAGAATAGGCAAGGGGACCCAAGATGGCTCGAATTGGTGAAGGTCGAGTTTGGGTTAAAATATGACCCAAGTTTTGGTTGCCTCTGATAGATTATAACTCAACCAATTTGACTCGGTGTGGATCTCATAAGCATGTTCTGTAACGTGATATTAGAGCATGGACTCATTGTTCCTGTTGGGGTTTAAATATGGGCTCAGCTGATCAATCTCCATATCGGTATGATATTAACCACTATGTGCCTTCACAAGGCCCACATAGTTTTGTTCCTGGGATTTTCCCAAAAAGTCTCATGTCAATGGAGATTCAATTCCCATATTTATACCCCTTAAATCACATTGTCTAGCCGATGTGTGACTATGTTTGATATCCCACAAATCTCCACCTCAAACATAGTCTCACATAGCCCTTGCTTACAATGTGTAAAATACATCTGCTCAGTCGAGTCACATCTTCATTGTGCAGAGAGGGACACCTTATGTGAAATCCAAATCATTACTCGAGAGCTCAATTCCGCGTGGCTAAGTTAGGGCCTGACTCTGATACCACTTGTTGGGGTTTAAATATGGGCTCAACTCATCTATCTCCACATTGATATGATATTGTTCACTTTGGGCCTTTACAAGGCCCGCATGGTTTTGTTCTTGGGTTCTTTCCAAAAGGCCCCATGCTAATGGAGATTCAATTCTCATATTTATACCACTCAAATGACTTTGTCTAGCCGATGTGGGACTATATTTGATATCCCACAGATCCAGACTTGATTCTGCTTGGGTTTGTTGTTCGCTTTGCTTGATCCTTACATACTCTTCTCATTTTCATCACGCGTCACCCAATTTTGCTCAGGTTTACCGTTCCTGCTAAATTTCTTCTCTAATCAATTTTAGAACTCAAGGCAAACACATTGTGTGCTTAAGAGGAGTGTTAATAAAAAAATAAAAATATTCTCGTATTAGAAAGAATATATATAATGAGAAAATATAAATTAAAAGTTGGATCATAGCCTAACAGTTTAAGCTTTTGAGTTATGGTATCTCGGCTCAAATTATGACTTCACTAATAGGACCCATCTTGTGCATTTTAACTATTTATTTAGCATGGTATTAGAGCATAAATTGATAGTTTGGCTTTTACCTAACGGATTAGGTTTTTGGGTTAGCATGTCTCAACTAATATTATGACATCACCAATTTAACATATCATGGATCTGATTATGTATCATGTTCTAACTGTTGAAGTTTAGGCTTCAAACTTTCATTCCTTGAATTTCTGCTCTCCTAGTCAACTAGTCATAAAGCGCTAGTCGATTATCGACAGTCTACATGAAACAACGAGTTTCCTAGTTAATTGGTACCTTGTCACTAGTCGACTAGTACTCGCCTAGTTAACCAGTGACACGTCAGTAGTCGACCAGTGCCAGCCTGCTGGAAACAGACAGTTTCCTAGTCAACTAGTGCCTTGCCATTAGTCGACTAGTCGACTAATTTCAGCCCGATGCAGGTTTTGTTTTCGACCGTTGATCTGATACTTGATTAAATCGAACGTACACGACTTAAAACGGCATCCTTAATCCCAATGATTGATTCCTAGGAGGAACACACCAAATACATCGAAGTTTTTGCGTCGCAAGAGCTTGAAGACAGCTACAACTTTGGAAGAGGAGATAGTCCTTGTTATAGGGTTTTCTGGTAAGATCTTTCCATTGTTGAGTATTCATGAGACTTTGTATTTGCTAGAGAGCTAGATTTGCATTGTCAAGAATGTTCAATTGTTATTGGAGGAGATCTTGGTAATCGTTGTAATCTCTTGTGCTACATCTCTGATCCAGTGGAAATTGTGACAACGGTAGACTGGACATGTACGTCACATTAGGCCGAACCAATATAAAGTATTTGTCTCCCTGTGTGATTGCTTGATATGTGATTTTCGTGGCTTATATTTGTGGTTTCTATGAGTTCTTCAAGATCTTACTTTGCGTGTTAGTTGGTGGCATATTATCTTATTCTGCTATGTACATCACGTGTTCGATATAATTACCCCCCAACCTCAACACTAACAATATTAACATTATTATGACTTCACCAATTTGACTAAGAGTGGGCCTGAGCCATGGTTTTGTTCTAAATTCTCAGCCTTGAACCCGTGTCCGAGATTTAACCTTTTGTTCTAGATGCATGTTCAGATAAAACATATCAATACACATACCACATAAAACTCCTTTTTCCTTCGTCATGATTAATGGCATAGAGGTGAACTCTGTGCTTTCATGTGATTAGATAGTAAGCTCAAATTTTTGTAGAAATCATGTCTTGCATTGCATGGAAGTGACCACAGACTCTCAGCTTAATTACAGGTATTGCCTCCTGAATTGGGTTGCTTAATAATGATCTTTTCTTCAATTTTCATAATAAGAACAAAACTTGTCCAATCTGTATGTATTGACGATGGCATGCATCAAATACAGACGGAATAGTCCATCAATTAGGCGTTGTGTCATGATAAACCATGGTAGGACATTGATCAAGTTCTAGTTGAATGGCGTAGCTCACTGCCACTTGGATCTTATATTTCCTTGAACCATAATGTTTCAATCAGTTACAATCAGGACAGATAATGTGTCCATATGATAGCTTGATAAATGTTAGGGCACAATGTATACACGTACATTCCTACAGGAAAGATGGTAGACTTTTCGGTATGTTGACGTCGAGAAGGAAAGCGCAATCATAAGGGAGTATGGAGTCGTCACTCTTTGTGCAAAATTCGCGCTACTTCCGCCTGAAGGAGAACCCATCAAGTTCCCAATCATAGAGTTCAATAATTGATCCTTGTTTCATTTCATAGGTCCCCTTGTCAAGTTTAATGTGCTCAGTGTCTTTCTTCACCCTGCATCCTTTAACTAATACCTCACATTTTAATTAGACTCTGAAATTTTGTTCAAAATTTCAAGAATAGCATTGTCGTTCTTTCGTTTTCTGTAGCTTGATCAGTTATTCTTGGCTGATGTGAGCGTGTTTCTATCGGTTAGTAAGTAATATGATTGTTCTTGGTGTTGGATTATAAAAATATTTCCTGTAACCCTCATCATAACTCTGGAGTTTTGATGTAGTGACAAGGAATTCAACATGGTATCAGAACCACACATGTTCAACCCCCATTGTACCCATTTAAAAAAGAGCCGTCAACGTGTGAAGGTGTGTTAGATTATAAAAATATTTCCCTTAACCCTCATCATAACTCTGGAGTTTTGATGTAATAGCAAAGAATTCAACACTTGGCCACGTGTGAAGTCTCAGTGTTGTTTGCGGAGTCATTAAACGACTGAAACATCCTTAGTCTATCAGTTAAGCAATGTTCGTGTACTGGAAATTCATATGGTTGCTGCTAATGAATAATCTCACATTATGAATATAATCATCTCTGTAGACAGAAAGGGCATGTTCATTGGATACTTCATCCCGAACTTTGGTCCAAAGTGCATCCAAAGCCCAAACCAACCCCTCAGTCAATATTATCAGATTGTACAAGCCAAAAAACCTAATTTGCAGACTAGTGTCTCTTGTTCACCTTTTCATGCTTCTTTGTTAAGTCCCCACCCAATCACAACTGGTTTTTATGACAGCTGGCAAGGACTAATGACCTCCATTATTTATCGTCTCCATCAATAATGGTAACATTCAGATCGCTGTCTTTATATTCTCTGTTGTCATGAGTTTAATATTCGCTCACAATTGGTGACAACATTAATTTATTGCCTCCACCTTATTTAATCCTGCTTAGAACAGAAGAAAGCAAAGTTTTACACAACAACAACATCATCATAACTAATTAGTTTCCATCTTGAACCTGTAGAGTGGTAGGATCTGAAACTTGAAGGATAACGTTGGCTCCCAAACAGTGCCATGAAGTAATAATCTTGTGCAAGAACTCTCCTATATATGATAGCATGTGGGCGTCTCAAGATTGCCTTGGCCTCTGTATTTCAATAAGTTTTCCAGTGGCCCCACACATTTAGGACCCCACGAGCACGGATTGTGTCATTTGTGGAGGAAAAGATATCATCCAACAATTTCGACCAATTATTTTTCCCTTACATGTATCATGCCAGCTTGCCCTGGTCATTTAAAACCTGGTAAAATTTTCCTTTCCTATTACAAGGCACTGTGGACGGGGGTGACGGTGTTAGTTTCTTTAACTTGCATGTTTTGGAGATTTCTTGTGGTTATGGGTATTCTCTAGTTCTTCTTGTAGGACAAGTGTGATGTCCTGTTGCTAGTTTCTTCCTGGAGATTGAGACCTGTGAAGAAATTTAAGAGAGAAACGATAACGTTCCCAACAGTAGGGGCAGCTTTCACGACCATCAAACTAGACCAACATCCATATATATCCCTTATCTTTGTATATATAAGCATCTGGGCTTCAACTCAAATGAATTTAAGTCTCTTCTAAATAGCTCAACAAACCCTAACCACAAGAGAAGGTCTCTTCTCCGTCTCCATCAAGCAAGAGGTTAATATGGGCTTGAGGGATATCGAATCGACTTTGCCGCCGGGCTTCAGGTTCCACCCGAGCGACGAGGAGTTGGTATGCCATTATCTCTACAAGAAGGTGAGCAATGAGCGAGTTGCCGGCGGAACCATGGTGGAAGTGGACCTGCATACCCGCGAGCCATGGGAGCTTCCTGGTGAGCAAAACCTCTCTAATTATGTTTCTTGTGTTGCTCGTATGATGATGATGTTCTTCAATCCTAGAACAATGAGCAGCAAGAGCTGGATGCTTATTTTTCGTTTTAAGCCTCGAAAATTATGTGGTATGGTTTACTAATAACATGTATTCATGAAGAAATTCCCATTATTTGCATGAGGTTTGATGGTCTCAGCCAGAGATACATAGGTCTTTGCACTCATCAATTTAAGTTAATTAAGCTGGATAATTTTCCTGAAGAGTTGTAAAAAAATTTAAGAACTTTGGAGAAAATTTAAATGTTGGGGTTTTCCCCCTATAAATTGTTGGGGAGGTTTGCCAAAACTGCTTAGATATTGTTATTTTACATTAATTAATTATGTTCGCGTATTTTAGCCGTCAGCCTCTCACAAAATAATACCATCTACATTCATATTATGATTTCTTATAATACTTAAACTCCAATACCTTGTCGTCACCTTCATATAAATCCAATGTTGTCTATTTGTTAGGCAACAAATAATGATTTACTATTGTACTTATCAATAACCCATTCAAATCTTCGTCATCATCTTCATCTTCATTGCACATATTTTTTGGATCTAACATCTATGGCCTTCTTGATTTGCTTTGCATGATAATCAGAGGTGGCTAAGTTAAGCGCGAACGAATGGTACTTCTTCAGCTTCAGGGACCGCAAGTATGCCACTGGTTCACGGACCAATAGGGCAACCAAGTCTGGGTATTGGAAGGCCACCGGGAAGGATCGGATGGTCTACGATCCATCGACCCGTGAGATCGTAGGGATGAGGAAGACATTGGTCTTTTATCGGGGGAGAGCGCCGAACGGGACGAAATCCAGTTGGGTCATGCACGAGTTCCGGCTGGAGAACCCCAATACACCTCCCAAGGTATCAATCACTTCACAGCATATCCTAATATTTCCTAATATTTTTGATTGCAAACATTTTAGTATTCTTTGTAATTTCTTAGTGTTGGAGATATCCACCTCGGTTACACAAGTTTTGTAACAAAAGATACTTTTTATTTTGAATAATGCAAACCGACACCCAGTATCTCGAGGACAATGGAAGATGTTTACACATTATGTGGCATATATTGATGGAAAAGGAGATTCAAAGCATATTGGATAAATCATTTTTTGCTCTAGTCCAAGCACAACCGATGTCTATCTATACATCCACCTCGGGTTTCAAAGTATGCCAAGACCTAAACAACTCAACTACCGAAAAAAGCAACAAGTTTTAGAGTCTACGAATATATTAGATTATAAAAACATTTCCCTTAGCCATCATCACAACTCTGGAGTTCTGGTGTAGTGGTAAGGAATGCCAACATGGTATCGGAGCCACCTAGGTTCAAATCCAAAGAAATTTAACAGAATAAACCAAATTGAATTTACAACCCTAAAAACACAAGGTCAAAAGAGCAATATATCAATCATCTTGTTGCATCTCAGTATTTTTATATTGAGATGTGTCTGCTTATTCTTCGTTTATTTTGGCAGGAGGACTGGGTGCTCTGCAGGGTGTTCCACAAGAGGAAAGGGGAGGAAGAGATGAGCATGGTCTCCTCGTCACCACCACCACCACCACCACCTCTATCAATGGGGGACCAGACCTCATGCCTGCAGGAAGGAATAGTAAGCCATGGGGATATGATGGGCACTTCACTAATCTCCACAAATGGCCCACAACAGGAGTACAACAACAACCCAGGCCCCTTCATGGATGTGGCCAATTTGCTGCAGTGCAACTTCCTTGACTTCAATCCCCAAATGGAAATGGATTCCAATGGTGGAGATGACCTTGGACTGTTTCTTGATGTGGGCCATGAGAGCAATGCCATGGGGTTTGGAAACCTAGTAGATTTTAGATTCCAGGTTGGCAAAGATAAGCTCTACTAGCCAGTAATGGGTAGAGGGGGAGAGAGATGTTGATTGAGTTGGTAATGTAATTTAATTCAATGTCAGAGATGGAATATGATTATTCCTGGGAGAATGTTGAGTTAGATAAGTATGTTTGTAGTTGATTTGGATATGCCCATTTTATTATGTAAATAGCACACTTGATAGTGTTGTCACAGTGGGGTGTTTGTATTTTTGTCTGAATGTCTTCAAGTAGGAAAGAAATTGTTTTTAAATGAAAGTGATTTGCTTATTTTTAGCATGCTTTATAAGCTAGCTTCTTATGCTTGAAGTTCTTGGAGTGAACGTAAAACAAATGCAAGCATATTCTCTAATTAATTATTTCTGTCGAACAGTCCATATTGCATTTTGCATGATGATGATGAGTTGCTGTTTGAAGTAGCATTTCATCGTGCATCTTTAAAATTTTGGGAATTTGTGTATAGAGGTGACATATGGCCAAAAATGGAAAGAAGTAGGAAGATAGAAGATGTGATGTGACTCATTAGATTATTTTTCTTCATATTTTTTGCTATATGTCACATCCATGCACCTCAATGGAGATGTATATAGTCAATCCCAAATTTTGGGCTTGACGACCATACATTTAATTTGTTTTCAATATTATATCTGTCAAATCGAAAAGTCATTCCATAGAATGTTGTTCATTACCCAAAAACTGCGTCAAATTTCAAAGGATATTTGTTGCGAAAAGATCTTTGCTGGAAATAATAAACCCTACGACTAGCTAGGAAGTGTGGCTAAAGATCACCGCCGGAAATAGTAAACCTTACGACTAGCTAAGAAGTGGTGCTTACAAATATGGATCAACACAACAATAAACAATCTTATCCGAACCGAACATTGCGGGAGCAAAATGAGCAAACGAAAAACACAGAAACTCAACAAAAGCAGAAAGTAAATGAGGCACCGACTTTATCATAGTACGGTTAAAGACTTGCCCTACTCTAGCATTCCGAGAGGAGTCCACTATCTGACCAAGAGTTACAAGCTTATATCACTTCTTCTTAACACTCAAGTGAGTAATAACTTAGATGAATACATCAATGCCCACTATTAACCTCACAAAGAAAAGTGAAAGAGATAACAAAAGAAGATCCAAGAACCCAAGAAAACTCAAAAGCCACAGATTTCACTTCTATGGTTCTTATCTCTTCTAATCTCTCTTCTAATCTCTCTTCAAAGCCCTCTTGAATGCTCAACAACTCTCATGAATGAACCATGCCCTAACATCCCTCAAGCAGCTTCTTTAATAGCCCCCAAGAGACATAAGCAATCGTGGCCATTAGAATGAGAAAGAGCTCAATCCAATGGTCACGAAACGGGCCCAGAAAAAATAATTCAGCCGTCAGTCAGACGTCTAAAATACGTATTCCAGATGTCTGAACCTAATCGGGCATATGAACACTAAGCTCCAGGCGCCTGGTCCCCAATCAGATGCCTGATGTAGTCGGTATCCCTAAAAACATAGAGTTGTGAGAAATTACCTTGAATGCCACCCAGGCATCTGAAGTTGTCTGCTCAGTCGTTTGACAAACCAATGTCTGATCCGAGCAAATACATCAGACAGCTGTGTCTGTGATTCCAGACGTTTGGAATCGTCCAGATGTCCGAAACCCCAGTTCAGACATCTGACAATTGCAGTCGTGGATTTTGCAGAACAAATTACAACACTCTACCATGCTGCAAAATCCACAGCCGCCTCCTGCACAACCCAATAAGCTTTACACTGATTAGCACACCTTGGCCACTTCATGGGCCTCCTCATCGTCCTCGAAAACCACGCTTCGGTGCCACTCTCAAGCCATCAAATGGATCAAGCTCGAGCAAGTCTTAAGCTTGATGGCTGGAACTGGCTTGGTGAACATATCTGCAGGACTCGTGTCTGTCAGAACATTCTAAAGTTCAATCAACTGTCTTTCCTCTTCCAGAAACCACGCACCTCAAAGTGCTTGGTTATCGAACTCCAGGCCTGATACTTGGCTAGATGTATGACGCTCTAGTTATCACTAAACACCATCGACAATCTTTGCAGCATGCCCAAAGCCTATAGCAGACTCCTGAGGTACTTCGCCTCCTTCACAGGTTCAACTGAGGCAATTAGTTCAGCTTATGTGGTTGCAACCATCGACTGTAGGACAGATCTCCACGACACTGCTGCGGTGTCCAATGTCAACGCATACCATGTGGTAGATATCTGCCTGTCCTTATCGACAGTATAGTCCGAGTCACAGAAACCGGTCATTACCACTCCGTCTCCTCTGTCAAAATGTAGATCAACACGAACTATACCACATAGGTATCACATAATACATTTGACGGCCAACTAATGCTCCTTCCTAGGGTTTGACATATATATGCTCATAACCGCGACTGCCTGTGCAGGATCTGAACACATGCAAACCATCACGTAAATTAGACTTTCCACTGCATTAGCATATGGCACTTGAGACATCAGCTTCTTCTCATCTTCGGTACGGGGTGACTGCAACGTTGAAAGCTGAAAGTGGGCTTCAAGAGGTGTAGAAACGGGCTTTGCACTCTCCATTCCATAACACACAAGAACCTTCTGAATATACCCTTTCTGACACAACTTGAACTCATCCTTCTTCCTGTCCTGGGAAATCTTCATACCTAGGATCTTCTTTGATGGGCCCAAGTTCTTCATATCGAACTCTCTACCCAGCTCCAGGTCCAGCTTCTTAACCTCAAACATGTTGTAGGAAGCAATCTACAAGTCGTCAATATATAGCAGAAGATTGACGTGGGAACCATCATCCAATATGTGCACATAAACCAACTGATCCTTCATGCTCCACTCATACTTAATCTCATCATAAAGCTGGCAAATCTCTTATACCACTGCCTCGGAGACTGGTTCAGTATGTACAAAGATTTCTTCAATGGAAGTGTGTCTTACCACTGGAGAAAATATTTCATTATAGTCCTCTTCCTTCCGCTGTGTAAATCCCTTAGCCATTAGCTCGATTTTAAACCATACATCACCTTCATCTTCGACAGAGCTCTCCTTGACCTTGTAGATCTATCTACAATCGATGGCATGTTTGTCATCAGGTAGACGAACCAAATCCCACATGTCATTGTGGTAGAGCGAATCTATTTCTTCTTCCATTGCACCTTGCCAATTGGCAACATCATTCGAGCTCATGGCTCCACTATAGGTTAACGGTTCCTCACGCTCGATATTCAATGCATTCGACGCCATGTCATCAAATGAGAATGACGTGTAGTCCTAATCACCGAGTCTCTCAGGTGTCTTCTTGGTCCTCTTTGACCTTTGCACTTCATCAGCATGGAACTCATCACGTGCCTGAGTCTGCATGGGTGTTTGCACTTGGTCCTCCACTTGGTCCTCATCATGTCCTATAACTGGGACCTCAACCATATCCTCATTGTCCGGTCTCCTGTGAAGTGGGATCGGAAGCTCAACCGTCTCTTGTTCTGGCTCCACTGAAATTGGCTCATCCTCCAATTAAGTCTGCTTCGCACTAAGCATCAGAGACTCATCAAAGGTGACATGTCAGCTCAGGAACGCGTTTCGGGCCACTGGATCCCAAAAGAGATAACCCTTCACACCATCATCATAACCAAGGAATATGCACTTCTTTGCTCTTGGTTCCAACTTGTCACCCTATCATAAGTATAAGCCGGGCAACCAACGATGCAGAGGTATGAATCGTCGCCAATCTTTCCACTCCACTTCTCCTCAAGAATTTGGTAATCAATAGCTGCCAATGGAACACTGTTCACAATATGCACGGCGGTCAAGATAATTTCACCCCAAAATTCCTTCTACAATCCGAACGAGTGCCTTAAGCAACGCACTCTCTCCAACAACGGTTTGTTCATCCTCACTGCTACCCCGTTTGACTGTGGATCACCCAGAGTTGTAAAGTGTCGTTGAATCCCTTGGGATTTGGAGTAGCCTATGAACTCCCTCGAGGTGAACTCACCTTCGTTTCGGATCTCAGGCCTCTAACGGCCCTTCCTGTTTACTTCTCCACCATGGTTTTCCATTGCTTGAATTTCTCGAAAGTTTGGTCTTTTGTTTTCATTAGTAATAACCAACACTTCCTAGAATAGTCATCGATAACGAGGACAAAGTATCTAGCACGAGTACTAGCTCTAATCAACTTTCTCCTTTGAAGAATATTAAGTGTTTTGTTACATGGATGATCCAAACGATAATGCCACGGTTTTGAGGAGTCTCCGACACTGGAACTAGAAGAGGTAGCATCGGCTTCGCCTTCCACTGTGTTTCCTTGTATGGCATACAAATTTCTTACTTTCATATTCTTCATCACCACCATGGCTTCTTTGGATACACTCAGCATTTCTTCATTTCCCTGGCATTTGGGCATTGGTCTTTCCAATGATCCTTCTTCTTGCATATGAATCAAGAGGTGCCATTTTATCTCTAGACTCTTTGGACTTAGAGCAACCCTCCTTCTTGAAGTGACGTTGGCCTCTTTCTTGTCCATCATCCCCCCCCCCACCCACACCCACACCCACACACACAAAATATACAATGACGCGTCATGGTTACTTCCAAGGTCTCTACCATGGACCTTCTCACATAGAATCTCTGTGTGGATAATTGAATTCACTTCTTCAAAGGCGATCGTCTTTCTTCCATAAATCATGAAACGAATGAAATTGGAGAAATATCCTGTCTACGAGCATAGATGAATAACGGCTTTCTGCTCATCATTATTCTTGACTGTCATTCCCTGCAGATCCATCACAATTCTGTTCATCTCATTTATGTGTTCTTTAACCGACGAACCAGGCTTCATTCTTATAGTGTAGAGTTGTTGCAACAAGTAGAGACAGCTAGTAAACGATTTATTCATGTACAATGTTTCTATCTTTTTCCAAATGTCCTTTGATGTGGCCTCGTTGTTACCTCCCTCAAGATGGTATTGACGAGCGACCATTGAATGACGCTAAATGCCTTCCTCTCCATCTCGGTTTTCTAAGCTCCTGTAACTGTAATGGCCCATAGTGCCATATGAGTTAGAGCCTATCTTTTGTGTGAAATATAGTGTAAGTATGTCTTATTTTTGTTAGTACTAGTATTGTTGGGTTGATTATGTTTAATGGCCTTGTGTAATAGAGGTGACATGTTATTGATGATAATAGTAGGGTGCAAATATTATTAGCATGCTAATATTATTATTATGTTGGTAATAGCATGTTAATGTTATTATGTTGTTAATATTATTATGTTGTTAATACTATTATGTTGTTAGAATTAGTTGTTAGAATTAGTATGCTAATTTTAATATTAGTGAATGGCACTATTGTAAAAAGTGGGGGAGTGTGTATGGTAATGGTTCATTACCAATTAAGTTTAGGTGGGTGTGTAGAGTAAGAGGAAGAGTGTGGAGAATGGTAAACTTGTAAATAAAGGGACTTATAATAGATATTTTCTAAAGAGATCTTGTATTTCATTAGCAAGCTAAATAATTAGATATTTTACCTTATGCTAGTCTTACCATGCCACATGTTAACACAAGAACCATTGGGAGAAATGACAAACTAGTAATTAGATGGGTTTCTAGAAGTTAGATATTTATTTAACCTTTCTCCATTTTCTTCATTCTTCTTCACCTTTCTACACTCTTCTACTTATTTCTACTCTCTTCTCTTCTTTTCATTTTTGATGCTTATCCTCTCTCTCCCTCTCATTTTCTCCAATGGCCGAAATTTTTAGAGGAAAAAAAGAGAGAAAGAAAGGAAGGAAGGAAGAAGGAAGAAGAAAGAAAAGAGAAGAAAGGGGAGAGAACTCAAGAAGATGAAGGAGCAAGAGGAATTAGGATTTGGACTTGGGATTTATGGTGGAGTTTCATGGATTTGGAAGATGGTTTTGATTTCTCAAGCAAGGTGAATCCAATTTCCACTAGTATGCTATTTGATTGCTATTTGTAGAAGTAAAAATCTCATCTAGGTTGAATAATTACATCTCTTGATTAAAGCAGAAACTTTGATTAAGTTCTGGACTTAATTGGCTATTAGAAATGCTTTGGAAATTGTATATGATGTGTATTTCATAGTTATGAGAAACTTTCATGTTCACAACTTTTTCCAAATCGAACTGAAAATAACGTTAAAAATTCATTCTTTACAACATGTCTGTAATTCTGTTAACCTGTACACAGTTTAGCAAAACGAAGCTTATTATCTGCACACACACTGGAATTGCATGATTTTAGTGATGGGATTTATCTGATCCAAGGGCTCTCTATCGACTAGTGCATTGTCCGTCCTTCGCCCTACTTGAGAGCGAAGGCCGGACAACCTTGCACAAAAATAGCGCAGCGGAAGCGAAAAATAAAGAGAAAAAATTTATATAAACATTTTATATAAACTAGCCCTATCTGCATAAAACCCAAGCCAAGAAAACGCTACTATCCCGGGGTTGGGTCCAGACCAACCCCTGAGGATACTACTATCTAATTAACTACTATAGCTACTGCAATTAAAAATGCACATTAATTAAAACTAAGGTTGAGAAAACTCATCATACCAGTAACTCTTGCCTTGCAGCAAAAGTGTTACCGAAGGCAATCAATTGCCCTTCCCGCATAAGCCGCTCTGATCCCAGCAACTGCTTGCACCGATCCCAACAACTTCTGGTCGCCGAGCCAACCACTTGCTCCAGAAAGATTCACTTTAATGGATCCAACGCCTAGACTTCAGATCCAATCTGAGTTCCTCCGATGCCTCGCTAGGGCTCGACCGAAACAAAGAATGAGAACGAGAACTTTCAATTTAGCTTCCAGATCAAGGCTTGTTCTTAATTTGAACTACCTTGATCATCGGCTGGTGCGAGTTTCAATGAGGAGACCACCCTACAATTTATAGGGGGAGTGAGGAGCTCCTCAAATGAAATAGTCGATGTGGGACTAAATAATGGGAATGTAATTTTATAGTTCAAAACTATAAAGAACCATAGATAATTCGTTTCTCAAGCAAAACTTACATATCATATATGTAAATCAGAGTGCTCGACGAGACGAACGCATAGGAAGAAACGGCACCTCATTTGGACTTCGTTTGACCCTTCAAACTACAGATTGAAAATCTGATTTTCGAAACAATTGAAGAACGCGATATGAATCGCGTTCTCGGGAAAACACCCCCCCAGCGCCACGTGGTGCGCCCGGAGCGCGCCACGTGGCGCGCTCCTATTGGCCGCGCGAGCGGCATCTCGCGCCCGCGTCTTTTGACGCTGACGCGCGTTGACGCCAACGGGCCCTGCGTCAGCGCACCAGGAAAGGGGGGGGGGGGGGTTTCTCTCTGTTCTTTTACAAAAAGATCCATGTAATTCCACTAATTACAAAAAGACTCTTTTGAGCATAACTTGCTCATTTGATCTCCGATTCAGGTGCGGTTTCTTCCTATGCTCTTCTTAGAATGTCCACAACATTCCTAAGCATATAATGTCCCGTTTATTTATTCTATCGTATACAAATGATCTGAGGGCACCATCCCTCAACATCTCCCACTTGCACTCAGGATCATTTATCCCGAGTACAAAACTATCTGCAACTTCCTTGCAGTATCAGTTATCATGCATCATAATGCATTATTCTCTTTTCTTTTACTAGACGTAAGACCACACTCTTTGTGAGACCCTACAGCCTGACCCTACTACAGGTTTGGGTTCGTGACCCTAGACGGCAGTAACCACGAGCAGTAGTTGTCGTCCATGTTTCGGCATCATAATTATGTGGTTTAACCCATTGACAAAATCGTCGGGACTACCAAGACTGTATCCGTGATGAATACCGCAGTTTTAATCCTTTCGTCAAGACTATGTTTCAAGTTTAGGGTATGGTAACATGTCAACCCCACCAACTTGAAACCGGTCAGTTACATCGGTCTTTAGTTAAATACATGTTGAACTTCTTTCAACATACTTTGATCAAAGATTTTCACTAAAGCACCGAACCAACACATACAACACTAACTCTCCTTAATGAGAGAGACGAATCCTTTCTTAGACACAACTCCCCTCACACGCTTCAAGTGCCACCCAACCAAAATCCTTTCGACAAGTAAAGTCTTGAAGCTATGAAAAATGATCTAAGTGACACCATTCACATGCAGGTTTGTTCAATGTCCTCAAGTCATAGGACCAACTTGCCTATCATCATTAAAAGTTATCATTGACATTTTAAATTAAGTTTAACCAAAAGATAACCTTTTATGAGTCGATCAGTGAACTCATTCTCTAATGAGCACCTGTGTCTTGTTTCTGACTTCACCAAGTCAAACGATTACGAGTTCATCGTTACTAATCCATAGTGAATACAAAGACACAATGGTCTTATCGATGTGTCGATATCCTTTTCTCGACATATCAATGACCACGAACCTGTTTAAGACTTTAAGCTCCAATCGGTAAAAAAACACTTTCTCATAATCGTGATCATCATCAAGATAAGTGTATACCTTGCTATAAGTCTAAGGAAATTATCTAAGTATATAAGATGTCACAAATTCACAAAGATAATTTGATACCAATGAATTTATTTTATTTATGAATAAGATGTTTTACAGGACAAAGTGTCTCATAGGCATACAACTCTCAAAACATCTACCACTCACTTCAAGGCCCACTCTTTATGGTATTTCATACCGCTTTTACACATTAGTTTCTCCAAACGATCACGTGCAAGGGCCTTTGTAAATGGATCAGCTAAATTCTCTTCAGACGAGACTCTGAGGATTTCTATGTCCTTCCTCTTCTCAATATCACGTATCAAGTGATATTTTCGAAGAATGTGTCTGGATCTCTTGTGGAATCTGGGTTCTTTGACCAAGCTCATTGTGGCATTGTTATCACAATACAACGGTATTGGATCTATAACATTAGGCATCACTCCTAGCTGGCTCACAAATTTCCTAATCCAGACAGCTTCCTTTGATGCATCATTGGCCGCTATATATTCGGCCTCCATAGTTGAATCAGCAACGGTATCTTGCTTTGAACTTCTCCAGCTCACTGCACATCCGTTGAGAGTGAAAATGTATCCTGAAATTGACTTGCTGTCATCTACGTCACTCTGAAAGCTGGAATCCGTGAAGCCCCCAATCTTTAGTTCTTCACTTCCATAAATCAAAACTAGATCTCTTGTTCTTCGCAAGTACTTGAGAATCGTCTTGACTGCTTTCCAGTGTTCTTCTCCATAGTTGGACTGATATCGACTTACTGCACCTAGTGCAAAAGCGACATCAGGTCTGGTACATATCATGGAATACTTGATCGATCCAACTGCCGAAGCATATGGAATGTTGCTCATGCGTTCTCTTTCCAAGTCAGTCTTTGGAGACATCTTCTTAGAAAGGCTTATTCCGTGATTTGCGGGTATAAACCCACCTTTACTGTTTTCCATGTTAAACCGTTTTAACACAGTATCAATGTACCTAGATTGGGAGAGTCCTAGCATCCTTTTAGATCTATCTCTATAGATCTTCACACCTAGTATGTAGGATGCTTCTCCCAAATCTTTCATGAAGAAGCTAGTTGATAACCAATCCTTAACAGACTTCAACATAGGTATGTTGTTACCTGTTGCGGGGTGGAACTCGCGTATAATGAATTTGTATTGAGGGGAACCAAGGGCACGGTGGTTATAATGATGAGAGGGTTTTGGTGGGCTATTTAACAAGTGATTAGTGGGGTGAAGAGGCTAAGCTTGCCGCCAGGGGAGTCCACAGGGCCAAATCTTGCCGGACGCGGCGGTGGAGGATCGGACGGCGGGAGCCAAGGGCGGATGCCGACCAAGGGGAGAGCTACCCTGCACCATGAGCAACTCGTCAGAAGGGCCGGGTTGGGATCCAACATTTATCCCCTCCGATGCCTAAGTCAGTAACTGAGCTTAAAGCGAGGGCTGGGCACGCAGGTCGGACTGAGGGTGTGTCGACCGTACGTGACGAGCTATCGGTGGGAGAAAAAAGATATGGACGACCTTTGCTCTCGTGTGTGAATAATGGATTGAGAGAGAATTAGCCAACCCCTTCACCGTAAGAAGTGAGGGGGTATTTATACCTGATGGGAGATGACTGGGTGGGGCTGACCTGGCATGCTGACTCGACGCGCTGAGCTGGCTCGGCTGTCAACGGAAACTTCGGACGAGGATGTCAGGAACAGGAGTGTCTGCCCTGCTTTTGTCAGACGGCGCAACGGCCTGGGGCACTTTTGTCAGGGTGTCAGGGCCGAAAGCATTAGGTGTCAGGGGTCTCAGCGGCCAGGGGGTGCTTTGTCAGGCGGTCGGGCGACGTTAGTGTCAGTCGTGTCTTACACTAGGTTGTTTGTCGTGTGTGATGGACTAACGGTCCGGTAATGCTATCCCCGACGGCGGGGTTCGTGGGGAACCGCCGGGTCTACCTGTTCGAGGCTTGTCCGGCCCGGCCGCGCCCCTTTTCGGTCTCGGGTCACGGACCGCTGGCCAGGAGGGATATGCACATACCTCCGTCAGCATCCCGGGCGGCACTGTCTGGGCGTTCCCCGGGCGCACTGCCCCTGGCGGGCCGAGCGACTGCTGTTGTTCGCCTCGGCCGGGAGGGGGGAGTATCTCATATGGTGTCATTGGCACGGATCTAGATGGAACTCTATTAAGGATATGGGTAGCAGTTTCTAGGGCATATCCCCAAAGAGAGATAGGTAACTCAGACTCACTCATCATTGATCGAACCATGTCTAACAAGGTACGATTCCTTCTCTCTGACACACCATTATGTTGAGGTGTGTAAGGAGGAGTGATCTGAGAGAGAATCCCATTCTCTTTTAAATGCGCAAGGAATTCATGGCTCAAGTATTCTCCTCCTCGATCAGATCGAAGAATTTAAATACTTTTGCACGTCTGCTTTTCAACTTCGTTACGATACTCTTTGAATCGCTCAAATGTGTCAGACTTGTGCTTCATCAAGAACACATATCCGAACCTAGAGTGATCATCAGTAAATGTAACAAAGTATGAATAACCTCCTTTCGCTAAAGTAGACATTGGTCCACATACATCAGAATGTACTAGACCCAAGAGTTCACTAACTCTTTCCCCTTTACCCGTAAAGGGAGTTTTAGCCATTTTACCTTTGAGACAAGACTCGCAAGTGTCGTACGACTCATAATTCGAGAGGTCAAGAGACCCCTCTTTATGCAACTTGTTAAGTCTTTTCTCTCCGATATGGCCTAGTCTGCAATGCCAAAGGAAAGTTTCATTAAAACTAGATTCCTTACGTTTTCGTGTGTTAACACTTAACACAACGTCATTAGACAGAGTGTATACACCATTATTCATTGTTCCAAATCCCAGCAATTTATCATTAAAGAAAATGTTCATAACAGATTCATCAATGGTAAATTTATATCCGTCTTTGGCCAAAGCCGAAATGGAAATAACGTTGCATAGGAA
Organism: Scilla litardierei; assembly: GCA_030789695.1. Classification (NCBI taxonomy): domain Eukaryota; kingdom Viridiplantae; phylum Streptophyta; class Magnoliopsida; order Asparagales; family Asparagaceae; genus Scilla; species Scilla litardierei. The sequence continues at coordinate 3,323,900 of CM061138.1, read as the reverse complement.
ATTTGGTATATAATAACATTGTTTCAAAAACAATGTGGCACCGTTTGCCAAGGTGTGCTTTAGGTCTCCTACGGCTTTAGCAGCTACATTAGCTCCATTACCGACTTGAAGAACTATTTCATCCTTTCTTAAGTTTCTAAATGTGCTCATACCTTGTAAAGAATTACAAATATGAGTACCCGCACCAGTATCCAATACCCATGCGTTAGAAGTTACAAAAAGGACTATACTCTGTATAACTAATACCTTAGAAGTCGAGACATCAATATGTCCTTTCTTCTCTCCGTTAAGCCCAAAGTTTTCTAAGCAATCAATATTTAAACCGGTCAATTTATTATTCAGGATAAGATTCTTATTCGATTTCATGCTGCAAAAGACATAGAATAAATTTAGTGTAATTCATGATAAAATAATATAGTCAATATGGTTTTTTAATTAACTATGGTCTCCCACTATTTTACGATCATTCTCTGAAATGAACGTATTTTAATATTTTAAAATATAGTGAGAGAGGGATCCAATCATCCTGAACCTCACAACCTTGAAGAGACTCAACAAGTTGATTGGTTCCATGACTGATAGACTAACTCTTAGTCAATCACATCACATGTGACTCCCTTTCAATTTTTACCCACAGTCACTTATGATCTTGAGGAGACTCAACAAATCATAATGACTGGTCTAGTCAGACCCTTGATTTCGTGTCCAGATTTGACTTAGATCGATGCTCGAGGAGACCCGACGTATCGATTTGGGTCAAGTCTAGACTACATCACATGTATGTTGGAGTTTGTTCCTTAAAGCAAAACATGTCATAGCTTGAGGAGACTCAACAACTATAATTGTCTTCTTTGAGTTACCAAGCTCCAAAATTAAGGAGGGATACGAATTAATCTTTAATAAGATTTATAACGCATTGACTAGATATAACCAATGCTAACACATTTTATTATTAGCAACTTTGCGGTACAAGCGGGCATGACCAGGGTTAGGGCCGGTCAGGATCACTTGCGCCCAGCAAAGCTGAGTCGATCCACAACACCTTCCCTAACTACCTACCCATACCATTCTCCATTGAAAGTGCTAATGATAAAAAAATGTTATATTGATTTAATCTGGTTGTTATGATTTATTAAACTAGTTAATCCTATCAACTAGTTATAACATATAATTCAAAATTATTAGGATGTGTTTCATAACCTTTTTTAGAATCCTATCAACTATAGGATTTTAATAAATCACATCAGAATTGTTTCAACAAACAAGGGACAATCCTAATCATTCATTAGGATGTGTTATTTAAAATATTGTGAACAACATTTTAAAACATAGCCAAAGCTAGTCATTTAAATTTAATCAAATTAGAGATTTAAATGAATTTTAATGGCTAACCCAACAAGTCTTTCTTTTAGCAATTATCAAATAAAAGCAAAAGAAACATAAAGTCATTAATTATCACAAAATAAAAAAAAGATCTAATCTTGGTTTTCAAAACAATTTTCGAAAAATTTGAAAACCAACATATAGTTAGTGCAAGATTAACTACAAGTTTTGATTACATGCATTTCATAAAAGCAGTATATAGATAGTCTATGTAACCTGGCTCTGATACCACTGATGGGATTTATCTGATCCAAGGGCTCTCTATCGACTAGTGCATTGTCCGTCCTTCGCCCTACTTGAGAGCGAAGGCCGGACAACCTTGCACAAAAATAACGCAGCGGAAGCGAAAAATAAAGAGAAAAAATTTATATAAACATTTTATATAAACTAGCCCTATCTGTATAAAACCCAAGCCAAGAAAACGCTACTATCCCGGGGTTGGGTCCGGACCAACCCCTGAGGATACTACTATCTAATTAACTACTATAGCTACTGCAATTAAAAATGCACATTAATTAAAACTAAGGTTGAGAAAACTCATCATACCCGTAACTCTTGCCTTGCAGCAAAAGTGTTACCGAAGGCAATCAATTGCCCTTCCCGCATAAGCCGCTCTGATCCCAGCAACTGCTTGCGCCGATCCCAGCAACTTCTGGTCGCCGAGCCAACCACTTGCTCCAGAAAGTTTCACTTGAATGGATCCAACGCCTAGACTTCAGATCCGATCTGAGTTCCTCCGATGCATTGCTAGGGCTCGACCGAAACAAAGAATGAGAACGAGAACTTTCAATTTAGCTTCCAGATCAAGACCTGTTCTTAATTTGAACTACCTTGATCATCGGCTGGTGCGAGTTTCAATGAGGAGACCACCCTACTATTTATAAGGGGAGTGAGGAGCTCCTCAAATGAAATAGTCGATGTGGGACTAAATAATGGGAATGGAATTTTATAGTTCAAAACCATAAAGAACCATAGATAATTCGTTTCTCAAGCAAAACTTACATATCATATATGTAAATCAGAGTGCTCGACGAGACGAACGCATAGGAAGAAACGGCACCTCATTTGGACTTCGTTTGACCCTTCAAACTACAGATTGAAAATCTGATTTTCGAAACAATTGAAGAACGCGATCTGAATCGTGTTCTCGGGAAAAACACCCCCCCCCCCCCAGCGCCACGTGGCGCACCCGGAGCGCACCACGTGGCGCGCTCCTATTGGCCGCGCGAGCGGCATCTCGCGCCCGCGTCTTTTGACGCTGACGCGGGCCGCGTCAGTGCGCTGACGCCAGCGGGCCCCGCGTCAGCGCGCCAGGAAAGGGGGGTTTTTCTCTCTGTTCTTTTACAAAAAGATCCCTGTAATTCCACTAATTACAAAAAGACTCTTTTGAGCATAACTTGCTCATTTGATCTCCGATTCAGGTGTGGTTTCTTCCTATGCTCTTCTTAGAATGTCCACAACATTCCTAAGCATATAATGTCCCGTTTATTTATTGTATCGTATACAAATGATCTGAGGGCACCATCCCTCAACATTTAGTCTCGTTGGAAAGCTAACAAGTTTTCCTCCACTTCATCAGGGTGTCTATATTTTGAAATTCGGACTGCAATATGCCCAAAATCAGCCATCAAAACAGACTCTGAAATCTGTCTGGAAAACAGATTTGGCAGACTTCACCAAATAATTCAGTATAAATCACCTACATAATATTTTTGCCTGAAATTTTATTTGTGAGCCCAAAACTATCATATCTACAACTTTCATTTACATTGCAGTATTATGTTCTATACAAAAATATGGAGTAAACTGCCATTCAATCTGACTGTTGTGCAATTTTCAGCAAGCCGAAGTGTTTTCTAGCGTTTCAAACGATGTGCTATGGTTAGTTCTATTACTATCATTAATGAATGTTGTCATTAACTAAAAGAAAGCTTCATGATGCTATTTGGTAATGATATTATAGTGTGTCAATAACCATGTTAATAATACCCCTCAGGTGTTTGTGGAAATGTTGAGTTAGTCTCATGTTGCTATTGGTTTCATGCTATTGGTTTCATGCTATTGGTTTCATGCTATTAGATTCATGTTGCAAGTATTTTTATTATGAAGTTGTGAGTAAGTTTAAGTTATAGAGGATAATTCATGTGGTATGCTAACCCTTGTTAATTAAACGCATGTTACTCCTTATAATCCATGTTCAAGTCTTGTATGGAAAATGGTTCATGTTGCGAGTTCTCCCGAATGATGTTGTGTTGTTATGTTATGCTATGTTTATGGAGAATGGCGTTGTGTGGTAATTGGCTAAGTGATGGGACGATGGTGCTTATTTCAATGATACCAAGGTCATGTTGTGATGAAGAAGGGAGATGTGGTTGTGGTTGTCCTCTTATTCATGGAACTTTCGTGTCATTCATTATGTTGCATGTTCCCTCCTCTAATTTTAGAGCATACTAGCTTATTCATTCCTTTATGTCATTTTAATATTGCATGCAATATGTTAGTTTTGTTGTTCTAATATGTCACTCTTATGTCATTTGGAAATTGGTAAAAAGAATGCAATTCTAAATGTGGTATGCTATGTTGCCTCACTTAAATGCTAAGGAATGAATAAGTTCTCTTAAATGAGGGTGACACGGGGATTGGAGGACACTAAGTTGTGGAGAAAACATGAGAGGCTAGACTGGTGGTTGGTGGCCCTCCTGTTCTTGCCCGAGTGGTGGGGAGTGGTGGAAATGAGGAGAATTGGAGAAAATGTGAAGGGAAAATAAGGGGAAAACAGGGCTCCTTTAGTAAGAGCATGTCTCGGGGAGTTTACCTGTTCCACCCCAACTGGGAGTGAGGTCCAGTCCCAAGAGGGTCTACCCACTACTTATGGTCCAAAACACTTCAGATAACTTTCATTACTTTTGTAGCATTGTCAAACGTTACTTACTTGTACGTTCTTTACTTGTAGCACTTCCATGTTGTATACCCTTGTTATATACATCGCCTATTGTAATTCTTGTCGCTTGCGTTTATTTTACTTATGTTGTTGCACTCTTTTGTTGTTGTACTTTCGTTTATGTTATCCATTCAATGTTTTATGTCATACATGTGTTCCTTTTAGCGCATTCCATACTTCATTAGCACCTTGCTATGAATGCATGTAAGATAGTTGCATTTTCATATTAGCATACTAGAGGGAGTTGGCATTCCTACTGGGTCACGCGTTGACGTGCCCCGGTTGACTTTTCAGGTGTGGTTCTTGGAGATGGCAGGTGGAGCTAGAGGTTGAGGTTGGAAATCTGTTATTGAGAGTTAGAGCTTAGATTGGATGGTGAGGGGTGAGGAGAGAGCTATGTGTACTTTGGGTTTTCTTTTGGGGTGGGAGATTTTTGTACTATATCAATTGATGCAATGGGATGTTTGAGTTGTATATGAAATTGTTCAGTGTTTGGCTTTCAGTATTTCTTTGTGACTTTGTGTCGTTCTATGTTTGTTGGTTGGCTGTTTGTGAATACTACATGTACTATTCCCAGCAATGCGCAGTGGACCTGCAGATACGTTTTTAGTTCTCGTCATGTACCAGGCCTCCCTACGTACCTCGGGGTGGGGGTCGTGATAGTAATCGAAGCATCAATCTTGTCTTCCTCGAAGACTATTTGGTAACATGCCGACTGCCTCATATAGGACTTTATCCTAACTTGCCATAACTGAAAGTCATTATGGCCCGTAAACATTTCAATGTTGAGTGATGCCAAACTCATCATCTTCACTACTCAAATTCTCCTCAAGCAACCTAAGAGCTTTGATACCACTTGTTGCAAAAAAGATCACCCACAGAAATAGCAAACCCTACGACTAGCTAGGAATTAGGGCTCACAAAAATGAATCAACACAACAACAAACAATCATGCCGAAACCAGACCTCGCAGGAGCAAAATGAGAAAACAAAATACACACACACTCAAAAAACAGAAAGTAAATGAGGCACAGACTTTATCCTGGCTCGGTCAAAGACATGACCTACTCAGCATTCGAGATGAGTCCACTATCTGATCAAGAGTTACAACTACAAGCTTATGCCACTTCTTCTTCAACACACTCAAGTGAGTAATAACTTGGATGATTACACCAAGTCCCCACTATCAACCTACAAAAGAAAAGTGAAAGAGATAACAAAGGAAGACACAAGAACCCAAGAAATCCCAAAGACCCTAATTTTCTCTTCTATGGTTCTTATTTTTTCTAATCTCTATTCAAAGCCCTTGTGAATGCTCAACAACTCTCTTGAATGAACCATGCCCTAACACCCCTCCCTAACACCCCTCAAGCAGCTCATTTAATAGCCCCCCAAGAGACGCAAGCAATCATGGCCATTGGATTGAGAAAGAGTCAATCCAATCGTCACGAAATTGGCCCAAAAAATAACTCAACCATCAGTCAGATGTCTGGAATATGTATTCCAGACATATGAACCCAATCAGGCATCTGTGTGATGAGTTCCAGGCGTCTGGTCCCCAACCAGATGTCTGATGCAGTCGGTGCCCCAAAAAACAGAGAGTTGTGAGAAATTACCTTGAATGCCACTCAGACGTCTGAAGTTTTCTGTCCAGTCGTCTGACAGACCAAATGTCCGATCTGAATGGATACGCCAGACGGCTACGTCTGCAAGTCAATACGTCTGGAATCGTCTCTAGTTTCAAACGTCTGACAATTGCAGCACAGGACTTTGCAGCACAAATTACGGCAATATGATGCGTTAAAAAAACCAATTTTCATTTTATTTTTTTGGACAATCAATATCATCGTTCCTTTTGATCTTTGATACTTTAGAACCCAAATGCTGCAAACAACCCAAAAAATTTCCCTTGTTAACATTGCTATAGAACAGTGCCAGCTGTTAAAAAAACAAACATGGAGAATGGATTTTTCGAACATATATCAAAACAAACTGTAAGTTCAGAGTTTGTTTGTTCCTAAGCAAACATTATACCCTAAAATCTCTGTCGACTACACGGGGCAGAATCTCCCTGGACCTCCGTCTGTCTCTATATCGCCATCCTCACTGTAGCACAATTCAAGGCAAAAGGGCCATTTGAACAAGGTTTTGAACGTCGATACCGTAGACACGGTCTCCCTCAGTCTCACTCAACAGACAAGATCACACTGCTCATTATTCCCCTCCACTGTCCCACTAATTTGCCTTCATTCGTCAAGCTGATCATAGCTCTTAGCCCTAGGATTTGGACCTAAACCTAACCTGTTCCCCTAGTCCACGTCAGCGCACATGACGTGTCTTAGTTAATCATTCGAGTTGGATTGCCGACTCAACATGGGGCAAAGCTCGCTGAGCCCGAGTTTGCAATGGTCTGTCGTCATCCTCCTCTCTTGTTCGACACAGTGAAGCCTGAAGAACGTGACCAACCGAAGAGGAGACACTGGCCAAATAATAAACTACGTTATTTTGTTACATGCAACACGTGATCTGCATCATGCATTGCATTTCAAAGATGAATTGCAGAAGAAAGAAGCCTTCATGCGTCCAACATGCTGCCCTTTGATTGCTAAAGCAAAGGGTTGGCCGATACAACCGAAATATGCTTCCTACAAGTCAGGCTTTTAACGTCTACTTCTTCAGCTAACGTGGACCTTGTTACGACCTGTAGAACTTTTCATATAATAATAATAATATTTAATATTTAATTGATAGTACAAGTCCATGCATCACATGTGCAAGACTTTTCATCCGTTGAGATGAGATGAGGCTTTACCACCAGCTATAATATAAATCTACACAACATAATATACAAGTGTATTTTGGTTATAACCTTTCTTGAATCTGTAAGAGCCACAAAAAATATCATATTGTTGGGTGTGGGATTCTCCTAATATATGTTTTGATGATGAGCAAACATAATAATTAATTTCACTAAAATATTTATTAGGTTACAGGGGAAAGCGTTAGCTTATACGGTCCAAATCATCAACAAAGAAGATGTAGATCAACGATCAAGTGAAGTTTTTCTCAGGCATGGATGTCAACGTAAGATCACAAGACAAGCTTGACGAATGCACGTGATGATGTGACTTCAAGGCAAAGAGGACTTGAGAATTTCTATGACAAGAAGATGAACTCAAGGCTAAATCAATCAAGGCATTGAAGACATGTCTATATTATCACAACAATACCATGAACAAAGTCTCAGAGGATCGCATGCTGAAAAAGCCTCTTATACGTACGTCTTTACATGAAAAAGATGCGATATTAATATAGCAATACCGTGAACGAAAGTTCACTAAATATTCTGAGCTGCTATCATGCTTACTAATGGCTGAACAGAACAGAGAGCTTCTCCTTACCACTCATAACATGCACCCTACTGGCACGGCCCCCCTACCAAAAGCTCACAATGCATATTCTTCCAAGAAGAAGAAGAATAATAATAATACAAGGAAAGGAAAATTCCAGAATGGGGGACCAAACAAAAAGGCCAGAGGACAAGTCCACCAGAACAGAAATGAAGGGAGGCATAAGTTCACATGGCGTATAAAAGATAACAACGGAAATCAAGCACCCCCACCAAGAAATGATTGGGAAGACCAGTGCCATAGTTGTGGCTTAAAAAGACACTAGTCCAAGGTGTGTCGAACTCTGCGACACCTCCAAGATTTGTACAAAGAGAGCTTGAGAAGAAAGCTAAAACAAATCTGGTGGCCACCCACTCGCATGCTCCAGCACAGTTTTCAGATGATGATTTCGAAAAAGATGACTTGTTTGATTAGTTGTTTTTTATCTTTGTAAAAAACATTGTCAATGAGAGATGTTTATGTTTTTCATAATTATGCAGAGTGTTATTGAATAATGTAGTTATGTTTTTCTGAAATAAAACGTGCACATATGTTTCATCTTTGAATAGATGGACTGCTCTCAGGACTGCTTAGTAGACAGTGCCTCAACACATATAATCCTTCAATATCAATATTATTTTCATAGCATTATACCATATGATAGCCTGGTAAATACAATATCAGGACATTAAATATAATTGAAGGATCAGGGAATGCAACATTGTTGCTCCCAAATGGTACACAAACAAAAATAAAGGATGCATGATTCTCTCTGAATTCAAAAAGAAACTTACTAAGTTTCAAGGATATTCGCCAAGCGGTCGCATCACATTATATTCTATTTACAGATTGAACATCTAAAAAATAGAATCATGCTATACCAAACCACACACACAAAGAAATTACTACAAAGATATCACATGGACCAATGGCATCCATTAAGTACACATATGGTATAGTATGCTCCTTGGATGCACATAAAGACCCCTTCTGGCTTCTGGAAAAGGGGGTGATATACTTGGTCCGGAAGTCCCTTACCTGAGTGATATTGAAGCACTTTTATATCTGGCTAACTCACGCATCTCGATATATCTTTTGCAGTAAATTTACTAGCCAGATACATTACAGCACCACAAATTACAGCACCCACAAAGCGCCACTAGACTAGGGTTAAGTATCTTCTGCGCTACCTTCAAGGGTCAACAGATTTGGGCTTGTTTTACAAAAAAGAATCATCCTCCACACTTGTTGGTTATGCAGATGCATGATACATGTCTGATCCCCATAATGAAAAGTCACAAACATGGTATGTGTTTACCTACTGTGGAACGACAATTTCTTGAAAATCTGTCAAGCAGACCATGACAGCAACATCATCCAATCACTTAGAAATTGTAACGACCCGCTTTCGGGGGCCCGTTACTTATTTGATAGTTGCGCAGGTTCTGCAGTTAACCAGTGAAGTCAAAATAGCCACGATGCAGAGATGTACAAAAATACCCAAATGGTGTCCAATTATTACAATCCGAGATGTCCCAACAGATATACATGAAAGAAGAAAAGTACACAACTGAAAATAGCTCTGGAAGCTGCGGTCTCATGGTCGAAGTCTGGCGCTATTAACTCTAGAGCATCTGCCTCCATATGTACGTCGTCTGCGGTGCCACGGAGATGGAACCGTAGGTAAGTCACAACAATTCTAAATAAAGAAAGAGAGGTACTGTACAAGTATGACAAAGCAGACCAAAGTGAAAGTAAAGTACGGTGCAATGTCTGTACAAGTGTAGAAAGTAAAAGTACGGCAAGTAAAGTGCGGTGACTGTACTGGCAAGGAAAGTAAAGTGCATGTACTGTAAAGAAAGTAACTGTAATGCGTAAAGTAAAGGTGACTGTGCAAAAGTAACTACGTGACTCAAGTCGGAGAGTACAATATGTGACCGTTCAGTTCATCTCTTGCCTGGGTGCTACCCAGACGAATGCCGGTACCCAGGCAGCAGGATGGTTTGCCGAAACTCAGGCAGCTAGACAGGAGGCCGAAACTCAGGCAGCTTGACATGTAGATCGAACTCTAGTCACTCCCGTACTCTCGCAAACTATGAGTTACCCCAATACCCCAGTGACGTGTCAATTACAAGTTCTAGACAGGATTGTTCCACAGGATGTTCCACACATGATATTCCACACGATGTTCCGCATGTTAGTCACACCAGGTTAACTGGTTGACTTCCTCATTGAAAACCAGCAAGTAGGATAAAAACAAGTCCAACACCAAAAGCTGTTACTTCCGTGCTTTGAGCACGTGGTAGTGTGGCTTAGCACACAATTTACCCAAGTTGGTAGTTGTGAGCTACAACCACCCAAGTTGAAAATTGGCAAAGTAATCTTTGGTAGATTACTTTCATTTAGTTCTCTAGTTTGGTTTAACTCGAATAGCCGTTCTGAGGCTATAAGTGAAGTGTCACAAGTTCATACAAGCACAGTAGACAAGTTTTCTAAAGTTAGAATGTGTCGTGACTTACTATTTTAGAGCTCGTCGTGGCAAGACGAGATTGGAGCTGGAAGAGCTGGTGCACGAGAAATGGTACCTGCAATCACAAGAAACAATTGGTTAAAGCGCACCCTATTTTCTATTCAAATAATCTGATCGTTTTGATTTTTAAAACCGGTTAAAGCGTTGTCGAAAAGCGTTCTAAATTTTTATATAAACTATATATGATGAAAATAGTTTTAATGCAAGAGGGAATATTTTTCTGATGCTTATAGTAATTTTTAGAATTTTTAAAAGCTCAAAAACAATTTAAAATCTGTTTTTCAATTAGTGACGAATTTATTCCACAATTTATTCTAGGTGCAATCTACATCGGAATGGGTCAAATGAGGTATCAAAACGACCGTCTTGGAGAGATATATAACATATATTTTTCTCAAGTATTAGTTTACGTAAAAATAAGAAGATACGGATTTTTGAACGAAAATCAGGTATTTATATTATAGGATTAAAAATTAATTCTGGAAAAACTAAGCGTCGGATTGAGATGAAACTAGCGCCATTGGGTCCAGAATGTCATTTCTGATTTTCTAGAGGTAGTCTCACATTTTTCTGGGTCCTATATATTTAGTTATGGATTTTTAACCTTAAAACCCATTTATTAATTATTTAAAAATACGAAAATACGATTTATATACGTATTTACAAATTTGCCATTTCGAATTAAACTTACGCTGCCGTTCGTTCTCCTCCGTTCTTTGAGCAGGCGGGAGGGGGTTCTGAGGGGCGGCGATGGCGGGAAGTCGGGGCGGCGGCGTCGGGAGAGGCGACTGGCGGCGTTGGGCGACGGTATCGGCGGCGGGGAACAGCTCCGGCGGCGGGAGAGGCTGTCAACGACACGGGGAGGCGGACGAGTCGACGGCGGTCACCGGAGGGGACGGGGGCGCTGGCCTGCTACGGTGGCGGAGATGGGGCGGGGGGCATCGTCGGAGGCCGAGGGGAGCAGCGGCGGAACAACGAGGGCGTCGTTCGGAGCTGGGGCTGTCGTTGTCCACGGGGGTATGGAGGCGGTGGCGGGGCTTCTTGGTGGCGGTCGGAGTGAGGGCGGCGGCGGTGGGTCGGGGCCGCCGGAGGGTGGTTTGGTTCGGGGGAAGAGAGAGCGAAAGAGAGAAGGAGAAAGAGACGTGGGCGGGGGCTTGGGTTTAAATGAAACGGAGAGAGGAGAAAGAGATAGAGAGAGGGAGAGAGAGAACGGGTCTGTGTGAAGAATGAGAGGGGAGGGGAGTGTATATATAGGGTTAGAGAGAGATTGAGAGGGGGTAGATGAGAGGGGGTGTGTGTGTTAGCTGAGAGAGATGAGGGTTGGGGTAGATACGGGCTGGGTTAGTTGGGGTAATTAGATTAGGGTAGTTTAATTAGGAGGTAATTAGGAAGGAAAAACCCCATTAACAAAAGTCATTAGTGAGAATACAAAAGCGAAATTACGAAAATGCCCCTACTAGTAAACGTGTCCGAAAAATTACGAAAACATACCCACGGGATCGTATCGTCACGAGGATGGCGAATACGAAGACCGTTCCAGGGTTCGAGCTACGGAAATACTAGTTTTTGGCCAAAACGTTTAGAAAGCGGGTTTGAGGGTTCTCTATTGAAATGATATCAGAAAATAACAAAATTAATGTGGGGAGCCCTAAATGATCATAGGATGCTACTGCAGAAGTTTGAAAATGTTTTGAAGACGTTTGAATAGAAAATAAATTCGTTGACCCAAAACTGCAATATCTGAAAATGAATTTTTATCAGATCTTTTAGAGGTATTCGATGAAATCCGATCTTACTAAAATACTCCATAACTAGTCTGGTACTCCAAAATATTTTTATAGGAAATTTTTGAAATCAGTTTAAGACTCCTAACAAACCATTATAAAATACAATTAAAATTGAATTTTCTTTAAATACTTAATTTGAAAGTATTGGAAAAATACAGGCCGTTACATTCTACCCTCCTTAAAAATAATTCCGTCCTCGGAATTTAAAAATATTTTTTTAAAACAAATAATTGATATTATGAAGAAGCTCAAGCAAATAAATGATAGAAAAGATAGTACCCTAGTAAATCAGGTTGTAAATAACATGAAATAGCATCAAGAAAACAAGAGATGTTATATGTGAAATGTACTATTGACAGCACCATAGCTCCTATGGCTAATCTTCAAGTCAAAATAGGTTCAGATGGAGGGGCTAGTCTCAAGTCAAAAATAGGTTCAGATGGAGAAAGGAAGATGAGTTCAAGAAAGATGGAGAATTTAGCAGCATCAGCTTACACGTCTCGGTTTGGTTCGTCTCAAATTCTTCTGCACCATCCTCCAATACTTCTGAACGTCCATCGATTGGCTTCCGTGGTCGAATTCAAACTCCTGGTGATCAAAAATTGAATGCTACCCTCCTTAGAATAAACGTAGCTGAAGTTCAAGCGAACTAAAAGCGATTAGGAAGAAGAAAAATAATCAGGAGGCCATCACTAGCTGAAGAAAGGGGTGCTAGTGATGAAGATCGATGGTGTTACATAATCATGATTCACGTCCTTGCGGTCCAGCGGACACGGCCAGGGAAGTGACTAAGCCAGGATCACTTATGCCCAGTCTAGCCAGGTTGATCCAACAGACTTTAGCCAAGCACATTGACCGGTATCATGGTCCATTGAAGGAAGCTTATCATTTAAATGCGTGCCATCATCAACTGAAGGAAGGTGATGAAGTGGGTAGATAGTTCAACCTATGGAAAATCACTATAACTGCTAGCAAAAGAGGGTACTAGAGAGGTATAATCAAGAATGGAACACGAATTCCTAAGCAAGGGTTAAGAGTTCAAAAGAAGTGATGAGGATCAAGGAAGACCTAATGAAGATGGTAATAAGGACGCTTCACCCGTATATCCAAAACAGGTGAACACTCGAGACAACCAGTACTCGAGAGTTCAATTTGAGTATCTTATATTGTACATCCTGATCTTGCTATAATGTTCACGAGGTAGTTAGCGAGGACCTGCGTTGGGCCACCAAACTTGTAACGACCCGCTTTCGGGGGCCCGTTACTTATTTGATAATTGCGCAGGTTCTGCAGTTAACCAGTGAAGTCAAAATAGCCACGATGCAGAGATGTACAAAAATACCCAAATGGTGTCCAATTATTACAATCCGAGATGTCCCAACAGATATACATGAAAGAAGAAAAGTACACAACTGAAAATAGCTCTGGAAGCTGCGGTCTCATGGTCGAAGTCTGGCGCTATTAACTCTAGAGCATCTGCCTCCATATGTACGTCGTCTGCGGTGCCACGGAGATGGAACCGTAGGTAAGTCACAACAATTCTAAATAAAGAAAGAGAGGTACTGTACAAGTATGACAAAGCAGACCAAAGTGAAAGTAAAGTACGGTGCAATGTCTGTACAAGTGTAGAAAGTAAAAGTACGGCAAGTAAAGTGCGGTGACTGTACTGGCAAGGAAAGTAAAGTGCATGTACTGTAAAGAAAGTAACTGTAATGCGTAAAGTAAAGGTGACTGTGCAAAAGTAACTACGTGACTCAAGTCGGAGAGTACAATATGTGACCGTTCAGTTCATCTCTTGCCTGGGTGCTACCCAGACGAATGCCGGTACCCAGGCAGCAGGATGGTTTGCCGAAACTCAGGCAGCTAGACAGGAGGCCGAAACTCAGGCAGCTTGACATGTAGATCGAACTCTAGTCACTCCCGTACTCTCGCAAACTATGAGTTACCCCAATACCCCAGTGACGTGTCAATTACAAGTTCTAGACAGGATTGTTCCACAGGATGTTCCACACATGATATTCCACACGATGTTCCGCATGTTAGTCACACCAGGTTAACTGGTTGACTTCCTCATTGAAAACCAGCAAGTAGGATAAAAACAAGTCCAACACCAAAAGCTGTTACTTCCGTGCTTTGAGCACGTGGTAGTGTGGCTTAGCACACAATTTACCCAAGTTGGTAGTTGTGAGCTACAACCACCCAAGTTGAAAATTGGCAAAGTAATCTTTGGTAGATTACTTTCATTTAGTTCTCTAGTTTGGTTTAACTCGAATAGCCGTTCTGAGGCTATAAGTGAAGTGTCACAAGTTCATACAAGCACAGTAGACAAGTTTTCTAAAGTTAGAATGTGTCGTGACTTACTATTTTAGAGCTCGTCGTGGCAAGACGAGATTGGAGCTGGAAGAGCTGGTGCACGAGAAATGGTACCTGCAATCACAAGAAACAATTGGTTAAAGCGCACCCTATTTTCTATTCAAATAATCTGATCGTTTTGATTTTTAAAACCGGTTAAAGCGTTGTCGAAAAGCGTTCTAAATTTTTATATAAACTATATATGATGAAAATAGTTTTAATGCAAGAGGGAATATTTTTCTGATGCTTATAGTAATTTTTAGAATTTTTAAAAGCTCAAAAACAATTTAAAATCTGTTTTTCAATTAGTGACGAATTTATTCCACAATTTATTCTAGGTGCAATCTACATCGGAATGGGTCAAATGAGGTATCAAAACGACCGTCTTGGAGAGATATATAACATATATTTTTCTCAAGTATTAGTTTACGTAAAAATAAGAAGATACGGATTTTTGAACGAAAATCAGGTATTTATATTATAGGATTAAAAATTAATTCTGGAAAAACTAAGCGTCGGATTGAGATGAAACTAGCGCCATTGGGTCCAGAATGTCATTTCTGATTTTCTAGAGGTAGTCTCACATTTTTCTGGGTCCTATATATTTAGTTATGGATTTTTAACCTTAAAACCCATTTATTAATTATTTAAAAATACGAAAATACGATTTATATACGTATTTACAAATTTGCCATTTCGAATTAAACTTACGCTGCCGTTCGTTCTCCTCCGTTCTTTGAGCAGGCGGGAGGGGGTTCTGAGGGGCGGCGATGGCGGGAAGTCGGGGCGGCGGCGTCGGGAGAGGCGACTGGCGGCGTTGGGCGACGGTATCGGCGGCGGGGAACAGCTCCGGCGGCGGGAGAGGCTGTCAACGACACGGGGAGGCGGACGAGTCGACGGCGGTCACCGGAGGGGACGGGGGCGCTGGCCTGCTACGGTGGCGGAGATGGGGCGGGGGGCATCGTCGGAGGCCGAGGGGAGCAGCGGCGGAACAACGAGGGCGTCGTTCGGAGCTGGGGCTGTCGTTGTCCACGGGGGTATGGAGGCGGTGGCGGGGCTTCTTGGTGGCGGTCGGAGTGAGGGCGGCGGCGGTGGGTCGGGGCCGCCGGAGGGTGGTTTGGTTCGGGGGAAGAGAGAGCGAAAGAGAGAAGGAGAAAGAGACGTGGGCGGGGGCTTGGGTTTAAATGAAACGGAGAGAGGAGAAAGAGATAGAGAGAGGGAGAGAGAGAACGGGTCTGTGTGAAGAATGAGAGGGGAGGGGAGTGTATATATAGGGTTAGAGAGAGATTGAGAGGGGGTAGATGAGAGGGGGTGTGTGTGTTAGCTGAGAGAGATGAGGGTTGGGGTAGATACGGGCTGGGTTAGTTGGGGTAATTAGATTAGGGTAGTTTAATTAGGAGGTAATTAGGAAGGAAAAACCCCATTAACAAAAGTCATTAGTGAGAATACAAAAGCGAAATTACGAAAATGCCCCTACTAGTAAACGTGTCCGAAAAATTACGAAAACATACCCACGGGATCGTATCGTCACGAGGATGGCGAATACGAAGACCGTTCCAGGGTTCGAGCTACGGAAATACTAGTTTTTGGCCAAAACGTTTAGAAAGCGGGTTTGAGGGTTCTCTATTGAAATGATATCAGAAAATAACAAAATTAATGTGGGGAGCCCTAAATGATCATAGGATGCTACTGCAGAAGTTTGAAAATGTTTTGAAGACGTTTGAATAGAAAATAAATTCGTTGACCCAAAACTGCAATATCTGAAAATGAATTTTTATCAGATCTTTTAGAGGTATTCGATGAAATCCGATCTTACTAAAATACTCCATAACTAGTCTGGTACTCCAAAATATTTTTATAGGAAATTTTTGAAATCAGTTTAAGACTCCTAACAAACCATTATAAAATACAATTAAAATTGAATTTTCTTTAAATACTTAATTTGAAAGTATTGGAAAAATACAGGCCGTTACATTCTACCCTCCTTAAAAATAATTCCGTCCTCGGAATTTAAAAATATTTTTTTAAAACAAATAATTGATATTATGAAGAAGCTCAAGCAAATAAATGATAGAAAAGATAGTACCCTAGTAAATCAGGTTGTAAATAACATGAAAT
Organism: Scilla litardierei; assembly: GCA_030789695.1. Taxonomy (NCBI): domain Eukaryota; kingdom Viridiplantae; phylum Streptophyta; class Magnoliopsida; order Asparagales; family Asparagaceae; genus Scilla; species Scilla litardierei. The sequence continues at coordinate 3,307,400 of CM061138.1, read as the reverse complement.
AGCATCAAGAAAACAAGAGATGTTATATGTGAAATGTACTATTGACAGCACCATAGCTCCTATGGCTAATCTTCAAGTCAAAATAGGTTCAGATGGAGGGGCTAGTCTCAAGTCAAAAATAGGTTCAGATGGAGAAAGGAAGATGAGTTCAAGAAAGATGGAGAATTTAGCAGCATCAGCTTACACGTCTCGGTTTGGTTCGTCTCAAATTCTTCTGCACCATCCTCCAATACTTCTGAACGTCCATCGATTGGCTTCCGTGGTCGAATTCAAACTCCTGGTGATCAAAAATTGAATGCTACCCTCCTTAGAATAAACGTAGCTGAAGTTCAAGCGAACTAAAAGCGATTAGGAAGAAGAAAAATAATCAGGAGGCCATCACTAGCTGAAGAAAGGGGTGCTAGTGATGAAGATCGATGGTGTTACATAATCATGATTCACGTCCTTGCGGTCCAGCGGACACGGCCAGGGAAGTGACTAAGCCAGGATCACTTATGCCCAGTCTAGCCAGGTTGATCCAACAGACTTTAGCCAAGCACATTGACCGGTATCATGGTCCATTGAAGGAAGCTTATCATTTAAATGCGTGCCATCATCAACTGAAGGAAGGTGATGAAGTGGGTAGATAGTTCAACCTATGGAAAATCACTATAACTGCTAGCAAAAGAGGGTACTAGAGAGGTATAATCAAGAATGGAACACGAATTCCTAAGCAAGGGTTAAGAGTTCAAAAGAAGTGATGAGGATCAAGGAAGACCTAATGAAGATGGTAATAAGGACGCTTCACCCGTATATCCAAAACAGGTGAACACTCGAGACAACCAGTACTCGAGAGTTCAATTTGAGTATCTTATATTGTACATCCTGATCTTGCTATAATGTTCACGAGGTAGTTAGCGAGGACCTGCGTTGGGCCACCAAACTTGTAACGACCCGCTTTCGGGGGCCCGTTACTTATTTGATAATTGCGCAGGTTCTGCAGTTAACCAGTGAAGTCAAAATAGCCACGATGCAGAGATGTACAAAAATACCCAAATGGTGTCCAATTATTACAATCCGAGATGTCCCAACAGATATACATGAAAGAAGAAAAGTACACAACTGAAAATAGCTCTGGAAGCTGCGGTCTCATGGTCGAAGTCTGGCGCTATTAACTCTAGAGCATCTGCCTCCATATGTACGTCGTCTGCGGTGCCACGGAGATGGAACCGTAGGTAAGTCACAACAATTCTAAATAAAGAAAGAGAGGTACTGTACAAGTATGACAAAGCAGACCAAAGTGAAAGTAAAGTACGGTGCAATGTCTGTACAAGTGTAGAAAGTAAAAGTACGGCAAGTAAAGTGCGGTGACTGTACTGGCAAGGAAAGTAAAGTGCATGTACTGTAAAGAAAGTAACTGTAATGCGTAAAGTAAAGGTGACTGTGCAAAAGTAACTACGTGACTCAAGTCGGAGAGTACAATATGTGACCGTTCAGTTCATCTCTTGCCTGGGTGCTACCCAGACGAATGCCGGTACCCAGGCAGCAGGATGGTTTGCCGAAACTCAGGCAGCTAGACAGGAGGCCGAAACTCAGGCAGCTTGACATGTAGATCGAACTCTAGTCACTCCCGTACTCTCGCAAACTATGAGTTACCCCAATACCCCAGTGACGTGTCAATTACAAGTTCTAGACAGGATTGTTCCACAGGATGTTCCACACATGATATTCCACACGATGTTCCGCATGTTAGTCACACCAGGTTAACTGGTTGACTTCCTCATTGAAAACCAGCAAGTAGGATAAAAACAAGTCCAACACCAAAAGCTGTTACTTCCGTGCTTTGAGCACGTGGTAGTGTGGCTTAGCACACAATTTACCCAAGTTGGTAGTTGTGAGCTACAACCACCCAAGTTGAAAATTGGCAAAGTAATCTTTGGTAGATTACTTTCATTTAGTTCTCTAGTTTGGTTTAACTCGAATAGCCGTTCTGAGGCTATAAGTGAAGTGTCACAAGTTCATACAAGCACAGTAGACAAGTTTTCTAAAGTTAGAATGTGTCGTGACTTACTATTTTAGAGCTCGTCGTGGCAAGACGAGATTGGAGCTGGAAGAGCTGGTGCACGAGAAATGGTACCTGCAATCACAAGAAACAATTGGTTAAAGCGCACCCTATTTTCTATTCAAATAATCTGATCGTTTTGATTTTTAAAACCGGTTAAAGCGTTGTCGAAAAGCGTTCTAAATTTTTATATAAACTATATATGATGAAAATAGTTTTAATGCAAGAGGGAATATTTTTCTGATGCTTATAGTAATTTTTAGAATTTTTAAAAGCTCAAAAACAATTTAAAATCTGTTTTTCAATTAGTGACGAATTTATTCCACAATTTATTCTAGGTGCAATCTACATCGGAATGGGTCAAATGAGGTATCAAAACGACCGTCTTGGAGAGATATATAACATATATTTTTCTCAAGTATTAGTTTACGTAAAAATAAGAAGATACGGATTTTTGAACGAAAATCAGGTATTTATATTATAGGATTAAAAATTAATTCTGGAAAAACTAAGCGTCGGATTGAGATGAAACTAGCGCCATTGGGTCCAGAATGTCATTTCTGATTTTCTAGAGGTAGTCTCACATTTTTCTGGGTCCTATATATTTAGTTATGGATTTTTAACCTTAAAACCCATTTATTAATTATTTAAAAATACGAAAATACGATTTATATACGTATTTACAAATTTGCCATTTCGAATTAAACTTACGCTGCCGTTCGTTCTCCTCCGTTCTTTGAGCAGGCGGGAGGGGGTTCTGAGGGGCGGCGATGGCGGGAAGTCGGGGCGGCGGCGTCGGGAGAGGCGACTGGCGGCGTTGGGCGACGGTATCGGCGGCGGGGAACAGCTCCGGCGGCGGGAGAGGCTGTCAACGACACGGGGAGGCGGACGAGTCGACGGCGGTCACCGGAGGGGACGGGGGCGCTGGCCTGCTACGGTGGCGGAGATGGGGCGGGGGGCATCGTCGGAGGCCGAGGGGAGCAGCGGCGGAACAACGAGGGCGTCGTTCGGAGCTGGGGCTGTCGTTGTCCACGGGGGTATGGAGGCGGTGGCGGGGCTTCTTGGTGGCGGTCGGAGTGAGGGCGGCGGCGGTGGGTCGGGGCCGCCGGAGGGTGGTTTGGTTCGGGGGAAGAGAGAGCGAAAGAGAGAAGGAGAAAGAGACGTGGGCGGGGGCTTGGGTTTAAATGAAACGGAGAGAGGAGAAAGAGATAGAGAGAGGGAGAGAGAGAACGGGTCTGTGTGAAGAATGAGAGGGGAGGGGAGTGTATATATAGGGTTAGAGAGAGATTGAGAGGGGGTAGATGAGAGGGGGTGTGTGTGTTAGCTGAGAGAGATGAGGGTTGGGGTAGATACGGGCTGGGTTAGTTGGGGTAATTAGATTAGGGTAGTTTAATTAGGAGGTAATTAGGAAGGAAAAACCCCATTAACAAAAGTCATTAGTGAGAATACAAAAGCGAAATTACGAAAATGCCCCTACTAGTAAACGTGTCCGAAAAATTACGAAAACATACCCACGGGATCGTATCGTCACGAGGATGGCGAATACGAAGACCGTTCCAGGGTTCGAGCTACGGAAATACTAGTTTTTGGCCAAAACGTTTAGAAAGCGGGTTTGAGGGTTCTCTATTGAAATGATATCAGAAAATAACAAAATTAATGTGGGGAGCCCTAAATGATCATAGGATGCTACTGCAGAAGTTTGAAAATGTTTTGAAGACGTTTGAATAGAAAATAAATTCGTTGACCCAAAACTGCAATATCTGAAAATGAATTTTTATCAGATCTTTTAGAGGTATTCGATGAAATCCGATCTTACTAAAATACTCCATAACTAGTCTGGTACTCCAAAATATTTTTATAGGAAATTTTTGAAATCAGTTTAAGACTCCTAACAAACCATTATAAAATACAATTAAAATTGAATTTTCTTTAAATACTTAATTTGAAAGTATTGGAAAAATACAGGCCGTTACAGAAATTCTCACCATCCATGAAAGTAGAGAATGCGTTTGGGTACACTCAGTTATACATCACATCCTGCTGACGACCGGATTGAAGACTAGTGACCTTGAATCTACCACTATGTTCGAGGACAACGCTACTTGCATTGCCCAGTACAAGGAGGGTACATCAAAGGTGACAGAACAAAGCACATATTTCCAAAATTCTTCTGGACGCATGAACTGCAACGGGATGGCGAGATCGACGTCAAACAAGTACAATCTAGTGAAACCTGCGGATATGTTCACTAAGTCACTTCCTACGGCCACTTTCAGAAAGTTTGTACAAAAGATTGGAATGAGGGACCTAAGGGATCTGAAAGCCTAAGTGCTTGTACAGATCAGGAGGGTTAAATGGAATTTGTACTCTTTTACCTTAGCTATGGTTTTTTCTCACATGGTTTTCCATAACCAATGGTTTTAATAAGGCAAATCCTATTAACTCGGGATCATGAAGTATCCACCCCTTGTGATACCCATATGATGCTCAGAATCTCGAAGTTTTTATGAGCAGAGTTCACATTTATGGCTGGATAAGGGGGGTGTTATAAATAGTACCTAGTGAGGTGATAAGATTGTAATCTATTTAAAGAGATTGTATCATATCCATGTATGAACTCTTCCATCACATATAAATAAAGGCATGTGTCTCCCCCAGGAGATATGTTCACAAAACAATTGATAATTTTTAGCACAAAATGGCATGCAAATATTATATATACCATAGATCTTGATCTCAAACATAGTAAAAGTTCAATATTTGTTAAAAATTTAAGCAGATCAAAAAGATTTTTTAAATATTCTAAGCATGGTCACAGTCCATCATCAAAGAACCAGTGCTCTGATACCATATATAGATCGAAAAGAAAGTATACTATCATTTATACTATGGATCTACACATCGAAATATGCAAGTATACATGTTACTCTTCTTCGATCTACATGATGTCAATTGTATCAAAGTCTCACTCAATAAAATAGGAAGTCCCAAGATTGACTCTTCCACATGAATCCACCACGTTATACTACATCGGTGCATCTCTCATGTTCTAAGGCATGATTTGAATTTAACCACTTTGCAGCTCAAATTACCTCAAGATCAAAGGTATTTGATTTCAATCATTTTTTTCCCTACAGCCTAATCATTGACTTAATAGGAAAAATAAGCATGAAAAAAAACATGAATTCAAAAGGACTTTATAGATAAAAATTCATTCTTTCTCAAAACCTAATTAATAGCATGTAATTAAATTTAGATCTAGATCTCTAGCATATTAAAAATACTATTTTTAATTATTATTAATCATGCAATTGATCATAAAAATTGAATTTTTATCACAAAATAGCATGCAAATATTAGATCTACCATTTGTAGCTTAATCCAATGAAACTAGAGAAAATTAACAACATAAAGACATGTGTAACTGATTCAACTCTTCATGCCTAGAATCAATTATTAAAGCAAGTTCTTGGAGCTTCTTGTGCCTACATTATGCACACAGTCTCCATCTTGGAGAATTTGCTTGTCTTCTTCTTAATCTCTGGCATTTTTTGTCTCCCACATTATTTATTATTCGGCAAGAACTGGCCAGCAAATGAAAGATGAGCCACAAAGAAAACAAAAAAAGAGCAACAACCAGACAAAGCTCGGGCAGGCAAAAGAAAGAAAAGGCATGGCCTGAGAAAACATCAAGGCATCAATCATAAATCTCAGCAATAGACATAAATCATTTACACATGAATCATCAACTCACTGAATTTTCTCGACAAAATAACAAAACACATCATTGAATAACATCCCAATAATAGAAGCAAGGAATATGTTGACGTATATGAACTCAAGAAGATGAGCATCCAGATTCCGGCGACAAGAAAACGGTCGTGATTCAAAGCTGGACGCATGTTTCAGTTCTATCTGAAAGCCGATACGAATAGTCAAACCAAAATCCAAGATGTCTGAAATATGATCACCTAGAGCCAATGATTAGGCAATCATATGGTCCTATGACTTTCTTTCCTCTCGTCAAAAGAAGAAGGAACCGAAAACGATGTTGACATCAGTCTTGTAAGTCAGATGTCGATATTCAAAGAGAACATGAAAGATGCATCGTATGCGTCGCATTTTCAGAAATAATCGGTGCAGTGAACGAAACGATATGGCAATTTCCTATGGATATGCATTGCCTCAAAAGATCATGGGCTAGATGTCAATTATCACTATATGTTTCGCAGAATCCTAGGGACTGACACTAACTTATTTTGGAATGTTATTAGGAGTTTGAGAATATTTGGAACCTATCCCTTACTTCATATGTAAGAATCCTATGAAGATATATAGAAAAGTTAAGGAAGAGATCATCGTCATCATCGACATGGAAGTTCCAAAATTAGTTTGACTCGTTTGCTTGTATATAACGGAAAATTTTGGATAATGTTGAGACTATATATTCATGCTTCCAAGCAAATGCCAATTGCCAAGTGTGTCAATGACAGTTGTTTGATTTTATGTGATTTTTCAACAAACGTTTTTAATGATCGAGACTGGGTTCTTGGATTGAAAGTTAACAGTAAGTTAATGGTTGGTAGATAATGATGAATGATTTCAGTTTGTGCAACCTAACATGGAATAAATATCTTAAATTGTGAAGCATCAAAGGAAATATATTAGGCCATAGCCCACTGAATGTACTTGCAAATGGGCCTATTAGGTGACGCTCGGCCTGATGGATGTTCTAATGTAAAAAATTGATCAAATTTATTGGGCTTTGAAACCTGATATTATGTTGGAGCAAGTCCATGATTAAGGGTGGGCTGTATGGATGACGGCTGTTTGTGGATAGGAATCGTGTACAACCTCCTCCTCAAAGGCTTGCGCTTTAAAGCAGAGAAGAGCGTGAGTTTGAGCTAAATCAGGATGAGTGTCCGTCAATTCAACACCCCAGCACTGAAGCTAGTGCCTGTCGAACAAAAACTAAGCATGCAATATTCTTAAATATGTAATTTTTTAAGTTAGAAAGCTAATAATGTGATACTTTCTTTCTTTTCTTTTTTTTGGGAGCTATATATATTAGAGTCATGTTAATTGCACCGCATCTATTTCTGAATCCACCGCAAATCTTATTTCACCGCACGTATTTTTTTCACCAAAAATGTTTTACTTTTTTAACCCTCTCCTTTCTATTCCAAATCCCTGAGAAAAAAGAAGACAAGTGTCCCATAGATTACAACAGCCGAGGAATGAACAGATGGTTACATAGCTTACAACAACAATAAGTTAATTACATTTCCGGATGGAAATAAGAATGAAAAACAAAATTTTCTCGGGGCAAAATTGAGGATCACTTTCGAGAGCATTCTTCAACTTGATGAATATCACTGTTTGATATGCACATGATACGCCCCTGCTCATCAACCTTGTCTACCCGAAGCTTTAGCAATGGGACTTCCAACAGCGTTTTGCATGATCCAACGATGATCAACTTCTCCGGCAGCACCAAATCAGAGCTAATTATACTAATACCTTTTTTCATTATTATAACAGCATTATGAGATTATATATGTCATAATTATGTAGATCATAGGCACAAATGTTGTCATCGAACAGAAGCAAAATTACAAAAATTTAAACTTGTGCATAAATTTAAACCAGCATCAGTCTCAGCAAGAAAACAGAATCTCTTTGGAACAAAAAAATCCAAGCATCAAAGGGAGATGTTGGTACAAAAAATCTGAGCTTTTGTCTGTCGAAGAAAAAAGGGCCCAAAAGATTAAAGAGATGCTTTTTTTATTTATTATTATTGTATAGGGAGAGATAGCAGAATCTAGGGAAGAATGAAGATGCGAGACAGGGAAGAGGTTTGAGTTGATTGGGATTTGAAAGAGAGATGGATTCTGGGGACAATTCGCTTGTTTTTCTCTCTAAGAACTTGGAAGAGAAAGGAGAGGGTTAAAAAGTAAATATTTTTTGTTGAAAAAAAATATGTGCGGTGAAATAAGATTTACAGTGTATTCAGAAATATGTGCGGTGCAATTAACATCACTCTATATATTATCGTTTGTTTACAAGTTTGCCCTTCAACATTTTTCCTTTTTACACCCCCCCCAAAATCCTCTCATCTTCCTTCCTCGTCCCATCTTTCCACCTGTGCCGCTACCGCTGCCACCGCCTCTGAAAGGAGAGTGGATGGGAGGATGATGAGCGGGGTCAGCACACAGGCAATGGGGGTACTAAGGGTAGAGATTGACTATGGCTAGCGATGATGGCAAGGGCAGCGAGGGGAGGGGCGGTGCGGTGGATGTGGCTGATGATGATAGCGGTGGTAACAATGGGGAATGATGAAGAGGAGAGATGTAATATGGGTAAATCTATGTATGTGTGAAGTATAAAAAAAATGCTTTGCGGACGATCGTTTTACTCTACGCATGAACCACTTATTTACAAGTTTATCATTGCTCCCGCGCACAACACACTTATTTACAAGTTTGCCCCTGAAATTACTCATTGTGCCAACCAGTGACAAATTTTCGAAAATGCCATTGGGTGTGTGTGGTGAGTAAAACGGTCGAACGGCGGCAGGCGGCGACGCCGTCCCCTCCTCCGACCCCACCAGCCCCAATGTTCCTCTTCTGCCGCCCCTCTTCTCCTCCGACCCCACCAGTCCCCCATCCCCCCTCTTCCGACCTCCCCTGCCCCCTCTCCCTCATACGAGCTCCCCAGCCCCGCCCCATCCACAGCCCCCTCATCCGACTTCCACTGTCCCCCTCTCCATCTTCCACCGCCCCCCTCTTTCGCCACCTCCTCCGACCTCCCTAGTCCCATTCCCCTCCTTCAACCTCCCCAGCCCCCATCTCTTCCAACCCCTAATAAATCGGCTAGCGTCGGCATTGTTCCATCGCTGTAGTGGAGGGAGAGGGGGTGGGGTTGTTCCGACCGCTTGGGGCCGTCGGTCGCCGATATATATGTGTGTACATATTTTTATCTTTTTCAATAAACCCCGTGGGGGTGCCACCCTGTCCCCACAGTGATGTGGTTTGGACTGGCGGCCGATTGGCTGCCGTCCAAGGGTCGGCCGCCGGTGGCCGCCGCCCTAACATCATATTCTTTGTTTTGATATTTGATCTAGGGTATCAATGCACAAAAATACTACGATCATGCTTAAATTTACAGAGTTTTTAGATATACCTCAAGATGAATTGAGACAGTCGCTTGATTTCGATTGACCGGCTGCCAAACAACTTTTGCAAACGTCCGATCTCTCACTCAGTTAAGAGTGTGATGATAACGTGTTGTAAAGTACTTCTTGGACAAAGATCTCAGGCATTTATTCATAATGGAACATGGAAGAGTGTATACAATGATAAGATATAGTGTTTATATTTATGTAAAATACAAATTCATGACCATATAATGAGCACAAATTACACCATTCATAACAAATACTCGATAATTAACCGTAATAACTCTGACATTTCCCCCCTCTTTAAATAAAAAATAAAATAAATCGCATCGCGAAGCAACCCTTGGATACTTTTTCTTGTTGGCGTCTTTGGGTGATTGAATTTCTTGTTAAAAGGACAAAAAAAGGAAACTTCCACTCTTGCAGCACCCAACTAATCACCTAATGCGGGGCCCACATTCCATTGTCTGCCTGCGGTGGGTTCAATGTGCTCAGGCCTTCTAGAAACTTCATGCCCTCCCATATTATCCCCGGTCAAAAGGAAACCAACCAGCTGGACGGCCCAGATTTCGCCACCGCATAATTATCCATCAAATGATTTTGATTTTGAGAGATTTAGGACAACTAGTGTATTTACTAAAAGAGTTAAGACCGGGTCAGGGGCTCAGGCCTCTGTTGGAAGTCAGTTTCTTTCTTAAGGGACTTCTATGTACACCAAAAAATATATTCAATGTTCATTATATTCTCTTAGTTTACCATATTTTTTAACTGCTAAGCAAACAACAATTTTCTTACAAACTTCATGTTTTGCCTTCTCATCCATCAACTTTTCTTCCTTCTGCTCATCATCTCATCATCCTCGAACTTATCCCGATCTCATGTTCCTACTCCTCCGACTCCGCCTCTTATTCCTCATCTATCTCCTCTGGCAATTTCTTTTTCGAAGAAGTGCAATTAAACTTATAAAGTTTCACAAAATCAATTAAACATAACAAACATGGAACCTAATAAAAATATATCCAAAAAATTGACATATTCGGATTTTTAAAGTTGATCGGCATTTGTGATGCTCTTTCAAGGATGTAGGACAGAATGTCACAAATAAACGTTCAAAAAAAAAGTTGCTTGGTTACCAATACCGGGCAACTACATGGATAGAATGGATAATTTAAAATGGCAAGTTTGTGAATAAAAGTGTAGTGTGTTTATTAAAACGTGTAAAATAGAAACTCATTTGTATCAATCTAATAATCCTTTATTTAGCTTCTTGTTTCATTCTGTTTCCATGATTACCCCTTGAGGTGAAGCAAATTTACATGAACACCACCAATCAGGTTGTTATCCTCCTTCCCTTTTGCTTCCCAAAACTTTTTTCTTCTCTTTTTTATTATTTTTTTTATTTTATTAAATAAAGAGGAGGGTGTATGTGATATTTGTATACATTGGTCTTTGGCTTCAAGAAACCACCCCTGGTTCAAGAAACCATCACATCTCCCCTTGAAAACCGGTTCCTGGTTTTGGCCCTGGCAGGCACCTTCCTTGTTGTGGTTGGACTCTCTAAAATGAAATTAGGGTTAGGGTTAGGGTTAGGGTTCTGGATTTGATTTTGCAAGTTTTCAATGTCCCTATCTTGGATCTACTCTTTATTCTTTGTGGACTTGGATCCAACTCAACAGAAACTAGATCAACTTGAAGTTTTAAAGGACACATCAAAGAACATGTAAGTCAAGAGAACCTGATCATCAGATTAAAATTCATCATCATCATATTATCGTTACTATTTATGGAAATCAAATGCTTTTATGATTCTCGATCTATAATTTGATCTGGTGTGATTGTAATTTTCACAGCGGCCAACGTGATCTGTTATTATTGTTGATCCTGGCATCTTCGTGTGTTGTTTGAATTGTATTTGTATGTTCATGGGATTAAATTTTAAATTTGGATCTAAGAAATTTTTTTAATTAAGTTGGGGATATTTCATTATGTGGATAATTATTTTTTGATGTGATTGATATTGGGTTGATGAGAGATCTTTTCTCATTTGCAATATGATTATTATATGTTGTTGCTGATCTCGTTGGTGTCGGTGTGGATCCGTTTTCAGCGATTCTGTTTGGGATATTGTAAAATCTGGGTGTTTGTCTTGTTAATTTTAGAACTGATCTGAATTAAGGCTATTTTTGATTGAGAAATGATTACTTAGGGATATAATCTTTCATGATATGCAACATTGCTGAGGTTCCTTGAATATTGTCTAGTATATAATTCTGAATATGCTGATTGCAGCAATCCCCATCTCCACAAGCAAAGCAACTTCTGGATTTTCTATGGTTCCCCTTTATTCTTCTTTTTTTATTGTCTTTAATTTTGGAGTTAACCGTGTAGAATGATTGATAGACCACAATAAGCTTGGGGATTCATTTAATCTATACGAATTTCTTATGAACAACTTTTGTTTGGTATGGGGGATATTTTTTTTGTTCATTCTCTCATTTCTATAGCTATTATGCACGAACTGTTACTGCGATGTTAAAACAAAGTTTAAGCTTGTAAAGATATTATGCTGTTTTTGGTATGAACTTAAGCCATAAAGTTCATAATTAAGCTTTAAGATTATGGATATGTAGTAACGATGTGAGGTTCTAATTATATTTATGTTTAATATAAGTTTTTACTACACCTATACTTGGTTTATAGGCGACTACATCAATGATGGTTTGTATAATTAATTTACATACCTCTTGCCGTGTGACTTGTCATATGTTCATGGTTTTTGTGTTGCCACGTGGATGATCTGATGTATCTGTTTGCCATGTCTGTAATATGGACTGACAGAGATGAAAATGGGTCTATTTTCACGACATCGTTCTTGAATTGAGGATATTTAGAAACTTCAAAGTGGGTTTGAATTCTCTGCCCAGTTATTCTGCATCAGTTAATTTTAACTCGATAATTAGAAGTTGATAGTCATCTCACATGCATATATCATGATTAACGTAGTCCAGCTTGCATATAGTCTTGGATGTATATGGGAGCATGTAGTGATTGGGGTTTTAATCTGTTATTTTTTATGGTTACGGCGCTGACAATGTTTTCTGGTTTGCTTATGTTCATCATTGCTATGTAGGATCAATTTTGAATTGAGACTAGCTTCATGGATTTCGCAATTAAGGTATATTGTAGGTTTAATGAGAAATAATTGCACACTTATTTTTGCATGTACTACAAGGAAACAACAGTCAATCAAGCTTTGTCTTTAAGGCCTAGTTTGCCAACATAGTTTAGTTTCTCAAACTATAGGTTGGTAGAGTTTGGGATCTGAACATCAGTTCTGGCGATTCAGAAATTGGGGCTCGGAGGCCCCAAACGCCACCAAATTAAGGTTGGGATTTTCACAAACTGTGACAGGCATAAAAATAAACTCCTTTGCCAAACACACACTCAACTTAAATGAAACCCATGTTTCACAAACCAAGGTTGGTATGGGGGGGAACCCCTCGTTTCATTTTAACTTAAACAAACCCCCAGCTTCACAAACTCTGATGCCAAACTAAGCCTAAAGGAATAATGTTGTTATAGATGAGAATAGATGTGGGTTTGAGGGGATGAAATTTCATTTTACTGTTTGATTTCCTTTATGTAGTTTTTTCTTCTCATTTTTTGTCCTCTACAAATATCTCTTTGCTTATAGATAATGACATGCAAGCGATTTCATAATTCACGCGGCATTCATTTCCCAAGGGGTTTTGAATTTTAGCAACTGAAACATGCATGATGTTTTTTGTTATTTTATGCGAGACAACTGTTCGTATCTCCTATAACCATCCAACCTAGTTCTACAGTGTACATGGCTTCCCGCATTCACTAGAGTTCAGAGACAATCTTCCTCTAGATGATAAATGTGACGGCCTTGTGTGTTCTCTATAGAAATTTAGTGTATTTTCTTTTTGGACAGTCATAAATGTTTATGTTAAATAAGTACTATGAACCTGGAGACAGAAAACATCTACCAACATCCGCTACATTCATCGCATATCCTTCAAAATAGATTATTGACGCTAGTTGCCACTTCCCACTTCTTCATAATCTCACTTTTATGACATAACACATTCTTATCTTCATTTGAAAAGCTGATTTCCTTAGATCTTGTTAAGCAATGATACCATTAATTTTGTGCCTAGGTATCTTTTTTAAAAGGATAATGACTAACATATTTATTTTTTTATGCCCATAGAGGTTTTTTTCAGCTTATGAATGCTTAATGGTTTTCTTTTTAATCACTGTTGTAAAAGCCAATTCTCTCTCTTTATACTAGCAGATCAAATGTTTTCTTTAAAAGCCAATAGACTAATTTGTTGTTGTTTTTAATTCCTAAGTTCTGCTCTTGTTTTACTGTGTGAATATCAATATTTCTCACAGCTGCAGATATCCACGTGCGCACGTCATATAGGTTACTGGAGAAAAGGGGCAACGACATGTCGGTCTCCGTCCTGTTCTCATAAGAGAAATTAGTCTGTTTTACACAACCATTCATCTATTTGCTGAACACTGGTGCCAATAGGTTTATGGTAAGGGCTATGTTCCATTAATTTCAATTTCTTCACTAAACAGCTGTCAGTAATCTTCCATTGTTGTTTATTGAAATCAGTTTACTTTCAGAGTATTTTTGCCAAATCCCTTCAACCTACTTGTGCTTCTTTTCAGTTTTAATGGGGACAGAATGTATAGGGGCTCGGATAGATGACTCTGAGATCATTCCTTCAGTTCCACCTGGCTTTGGATCTCTTGCAACATTCACCTTGCAGAAGGTTCAGGAAAATGCTCTCAGGGTTCAGGACAATGTTGTGGCATCGTTATCTCCTTCCACTTCACTGCAGACCCCTTGTAATTCATTACCGATCGAGGTGGATGCCGAGGATAGTACAAGTGATGAAGGGAGGTTGAAGAAATCACTTCGGCACAGACCATGGGTGAACTACAGCCAGTTTGATAATAGCACTGATGAGGAAGAGTCAGACTCTGAGCAGATTAAGCCAGTTAGTACTGATATTAAATTGTTTTAATGATCCATTTCTGTTTGTTCTTTGTTTACTTACCTTGATCATGTTCTTACCTTGATCATGTTTTTTCCTTTTCCACCTTTTACTTGTTTCCCTTGATCCTGTTCCGAATCTTAATGTTCTTAATTTTATCTTTCTATTGGTATTCTGTAGGATACTCCAACAATAAAATTCCTACCCAAAGGGGTGATTCGTGGGTGTCTGGAGTGTGGAAACTGTCAGAAGGTACACCATCACTTTTTTTCTTTTCTTTTTGGACATGCATTTTGATGTATCTACCTGAATGATGAGTAAAGAATATTATAACAGGTCACTGCACGATGGCATCCTGAAGATGCTTCCAGGCCTGTCCTTGATGAAGCACCCGTCTTTTATCCAACAGAAGAGGTCTTTCATGTTTTCTTTATTTCAGTACCATTGAATGCATATATGAATCTGTATTATTTAGCATATGATAAATTTCTCATTTGATAATTGAAAATGGTATCTACAGGAGTTTAAAGACACTCTGAAATATATTGCAAGTATCCGCCCTATGGCAGAACCATATGGAATCTGCCGCATTGTTCCTCCCTCATCATGGAGTCCACCCTGCCCTCTCAAAGAGAAGGATGTATGGGAAAATTCAAAATTTGTCACTCGCATCCAGAAAGTGCACATGCTTCAAAATCGAGATTCTGCCAAGAAAACATTTAGAAGTATTAACCTGATGAAAAGGAAACGGAGAAAGGTTTTGAAAACCGAGGCAGAATGCAGAAATAGTTATGACAATATTGTTGAGACCAATGGATTTGGATACCGCAACAATACTGAGAGGTTTGGATTTGAACCTGGTCCTGAGTTCACCTTAGAGTCCTTTCAGAAATACGCCAATGAGTTCAAAGAGCAGTATTTTCAGGCAAAAGACGATTCAGGTTGGCAGGTGGAGCCATTACCTGATAACATTGAAGGTGAATATTGGCGGATTGTTGAGCATCCAACTGAAGAGATTGAGGTATATTTTGGTTCGGATGAGCTAGTACTAAGAAAATTTTAAGGATCAAATTCCTATATTCTCATATTGTGATTGATTGGCTTTTAGGTTCTATATGGTGCCGATTTGGAGACTGGAGATTTTGGAAGCGGGTTTTCTAAAGCATCATCAGTTGAACAAGACTCTGATTTAGAGGATCGGTATGTGAAATCTGGCTGGAACCTAAATAACCTGTCTCGGCTTCCCGGTTCTGTGCTTTCATTCGAAAGTGGGGACATTTCTGGTGTCCTGGTGCCTTGGTTGTATATTGGAATGTGCTTCTCATCGTTTTGCTGGGTAAGTCACCCTAGACATTTGTGCTAGGCATCATAATTTTTCTAAACTAAGTAGCAGCTTGTAATCAAGTCCCTTCTGTGTTTTCTCTGGAATGGGCTGTTATGTGTGTTCTGGTGTATACCATGTTGCACGGACACGGCCATGCCTACATGGACACCCCATGTAGACACAGGATATATTCTCAAACATACATATGGCACATGTCTGATGCTACATGGCTTCATTGTAGATGTGTTCATGTTACATAGGGTGTATGTAATTTTTTTTATTCTGAGAAACATTCCTATTGTTTGTTAGTTTTTAAATAAACTGATATCATATTTGTGAAACATTTTTTGTTCCTTCTGGTAATAGCATGTGGAAGACCACCATCTTTACTCGCTTAATTACTTGCATTGGGGAGCTCCAAAAATGTGGTATGGAGTACCTGGAAGTGAGGCCTTAAAGTTGGAAGCAGCTATGAAGAGACATCTGGCGGATTTATTTGAAGAACAGCCTGACTTGCTTCATAATCTTGTGAGTAATTGTATTATTTTCTCATTTGAAAGGATTGTCTTCTATATTGAAAATTTTCACTTCCTTTGTTCCTTTCAGTAAGAGTTCACATAATTTGTGATTAAAATGTATTAGATATGGATGTCCAATCTGTCTGAAATTGCATACAAGTTTCTGGACAGTTTGGTATTGATAAATGATGTCAATTTATTCTGTTGGAGGAGAAATGATTCAAATTTCAGATTCAAACTAGATTGGAGATTTTGGCATCAATAGTGGAAGTAGGGATCACATATACTGAAAGAGAATGTCTGATAACCTTTACTAAATTATCAACTACCTGGATAGGGATTTTTATTTTATTCATTTTTGCCTTTTTAAAGGTTATTTCTTTTTAACTTTTTGGTATTTTTTTTTGGGGGGTGGGGGGTGGGGGTGGCACTCAACCTATTTTTACTTTGATGTACAGATTGACACATTCAATTTGTTTATAGCAATCTTGTTTCATCCTCTAGCTTTCTGGTTTATCCTGGATAACTTAATGTTTTCTTAAAATTTACTGGATGCTCATTTATATATTCCTGTCTCCTTTGCAGGTTACACAATTTTCGCCTTCTTTGCTTAAAAAGGAGGGTGTGCCGGTTTTTCGTTGTTTGCAGCGTGCTGGGGAGTTTGTTTTGACATTCCCACGTGCTTATCATTCAGGTTTCAATTGTGGATTCAATTGTGCTGAGGCTGTAAATGTAGCTCCCATAGATTGGTTGCCTCATGGACAACATGCTGTCGAGCTTTACCGTGATCAGGGTCGGAAGATATCCATATCTCATGACAAGCTGCTGTTGGGAGCTGCAAGAGAAGCAGTTAGAGCACAATGGAATATTTCATTTCTGGGAAAGAATACTGTAGATAATTTAAGATGGAAAAGTGCATGCGGAGCGGACAGAACCCTTGCCAAGTCTCTGAAGGTGAACCATATGCCCCCCCCCCCCCCCCCCCCCCCCCCCCACCCCCCCCCCCCCCCAACACACACACACACACAAAAGCAACCAAAAAAATTGAGCATCTACATTTTTTGGAATGAAGTATTTTTAGAAAAATATTTACATCCAATAGATGTAGGAAATGAAATGACTGCATTAGTTGTAGAAAATTAAACTGATTAATAAATGCATAAAATAAAACATTCTACTTGTTGTGGAAACTTAAACTGCACTATCCCAAGGGTATTTAGGACAATCCAACATCCAGAGAAATTGGCCAAAACCTCAAAAATATTTACCTGCAAATAATGACATATGCTTGAAGTTTTCTTACTACTGTAATTGTGATCAGGATCGCGTAGAAATGGAAAGACTACGAAGGGAGAGTCTTGGTTCTTCACAGTCTAGGAAAATGGATTCTGATTTTGATGTTAACTGCGAAAGGGAATGTGTCGTGTGTCATTATGATTTGCACCTTTCTGCTGCCGGTTGTCCGTGCTCTCCGGATAAATTTGCATGCTTGACTCATGCAAAGGAGCTGTGTTCTTGCGATTGGAGCACGAGGATTTTCCTCTACCGATATGAGATCAGTGAGTTGAACGCCTTAGTGGATGCTTTAGGAGGCAAGTTGAGTGCAGTTCACAGATGGGGGCTTTCATATCTTGGACTTAAGTTGAGTTCTGTATCTTCTGGTCGAACAAGAGAGAAAACACCAGAAGCCAAGCCATCCAGAGAGAAAACACCAGAATCCAAGCTGTCTCCAAATAGCTCAACTTCTTTAGAATATATAAATCAAAAGGATAAGGGTCCGCCATGTCAGGGTAATTTCGGAGGTGGTTCTATAAGTAATATTTCATGCCAAGAAACAATGGCATCCATCCTGCAGCAAACTTCTTTCAAGGTGAAAGCAGATAGACAGAATGACATAATTGATTTGAAAGATCCATGCCTGAGTACTTTTCCACCTAAAACCGGTGACGGTTGGAACATGAAACCCACAGTTGGATGCACTTCTAGTCAACAAGAGCGGGTGGTTTCCTCTCAGTTGTCTGATTGTAGGCAGCCTGGTAGCTTAGAGAATAGGGTTCATACTGGAAATAAAAATATATTAACTCGTAAGAATGTCATATTATTAGATGTTGATGAACATGAGAAGCCACAAGCATTGCCTTCAGATAAAGTAAACAAAGAGCCTTGTATGGAGAATCCAGTGACATTAACTAGGCTCGTTTCCATTGATAAGGTTACATTCTGCAATTCACAACACGAACCAATTCTTGTAACACCTGAGACCAATGCATCTACCATTAGTGAGAATGAAAATTTGCAGAATGCTATTGAAAAATCTGGCTGTAGCAGCAACATGGGACATGTGGAGTTGAATGGCCAGCGAAAGGAATACCCTAATCTACCAAACTGTCCTCCGGCAGTACTTTGTCCAAGAAAACCATCTCACTGCGAGAACTCTGCCAATGTGATTTCAAAAATTTTGGCTCCCAATCAAGAAGTTGAATGTGGTGTTATAAATTCTCAAACTCAACCGAAGCACATGGATGTAGTGGCAAGTGTGAAGGTTGATGATGAAACCAAAGACAGGAAAAATGGAAGTCAGAACCAGACAGATGGAGGAGATTCATTGAAAATAAGCCCGTTTTGTCCGCCGAGTCTTGATAAACACAATCGCATGCACAAGGGTCCTCGAATGGCCAAGGTGGTGCGAAGAATTAACTGCAATGTTGAGCCTTTGGAATATGGTGTTGTCCTATCAGGAAAGTTATGGTCTACTAGTCAGGCTATTTTCCCCAAAGGTATGCTAAAAGTTTACCTTTTTACTTGTTCCTCGTGTCTAATGTTCTCCCTCTTTTTGAGCAATCTTTGAAACCTCCTAATAGTATTTAATTGCATTTTCTTCTGATTGTTTAATTGCATATGCCAATTCATTTGATATTGTTGGAAAGAGCAGAGTTCATGTTTATTACTCACTCTAAATGTGATTTATGCCTTCTTTTGCAGGGTATAGAAGTCGGGTTAGGTACTTTAGCGTACTAGATCCTACACAAATGTGCAACTATGTATCCGAAATATTGGATGCTGGATTGCTTGGGCCTATATTTATGGTAATTGTTCTCCTTGTATTTGAACATTTCTTTCTATAGTTAGAATTTTTCCCATTTTGACAGAGACTTAATTGTTGTGGTTGTTGCTATATTTACTCATATATGAGCTGCTCATGTGTAACCTACTACACAAGTATTGGGGAGCCAAGTTGTGCCTGGGTCACGGGTCATCATCTTCTAGTTATCTTTACTAGATCTCATGGCACATGCAAAAGCACATGCATTTAAAAAATACATAGGACTGGTGCTTGTTTGTATGTGCATGCAATTTTGTTATTAAACTCATTAAATACATGCAACTTTAATGACATGTCTTTTCAGTCAAAGGTGGAAATGTGCATTACCAAAAGTTTTAATAATTTAAGTCTCTAAATGCAAGAAGACCCCGAAGCTTTGCGTCACATAGTAGACATTTCTTGCACCATAGCTCTCCCATGTGTGCCAAAGGATTATTGGTCCCAACCTAAATAAGCAAGCTAGCAAATAAATAAATGCCGCATCCCTCTTCCCAAGAGGCTAAAGAAAACATAGAGTGACAACCTCATGCATATTGACTAAGATTTCTCTCTCTTTAGCCTAAATATGAACAGGTCATAACAACTAAGGTTCGTCTATTTCTAACCAACAATGAGTAACAGTAAGATGGCATATATAATTTTAGAAATAATAGATATAACAAAGGACTAAACAGACAATGTATAAGGAAGCAAGTAATAGATATGATGAAAATGTAATCGGGTAGAAAATGTAAAAACTATAAAACTGACATACCAAAAAGAGGGCAAGTAGACACAAAAAGGAGTCCAAGCTTACTGAAAGATCCTAGCAACAATCACCTGATGAATACTCCCCAAAGAAAACAAATAGAGAATATTCATCAGTAAGTAAGTAGGCTTATATCGGTCTCTTAAAAAAGTATTAAAGCATAAGATGAAAATAAAGCCTAAAATGAAGTACGATATGGATAATAAGCATATATAATATTGCATGACAGTAGTAAGTCACAGGTGTAACTATGATAGTGATAATCACGTAATCAAATATCTGTGTCAAGTGATGGTGAAAGTGTAATGTCCCTAATCTAGTGCTGAGCTCATATCCGAGGGTACAATGTGTAACATTAAACTTGAGCTATCTTAACCATGTGGTGTCATAGCTATAAATACCAATTAATTAACCGAGGACAATGTAACTGACACGGTAATGGATTGCCTGGAAACCAACAAGATTATGCAAGGGATTCTAGGTGTGGCCATAATGGATTCTAGAGATGGCTCTCATTAATTCAAGATGTGACTCTCACATACTATGATATTTTGTTGTGTAGCACTTAGTTCCATGTGACACTGTTTTATGTAGAATTTAGCTTTATGTGGCACTTAGTTCCTAATGCTCATAAAAATATCAATTGCCCGATGGCTAATAGCATGAACATGTGCACTCAATCGCACATGGTAAGCTTGATGATCAATGATGTCTAAGTCTATCAGAATCAGCCTATTGATGTCAACATATACATTCAAGTACAATGAGCAGATCCAGTCAAATACATTAGTTGAGGACAATATCAAGTACAGTATCAGGGTCACATAATTAGGTACAATAACTGAGTACGGTTATCATGTACAATATCAGGAACATGGGGATGTGAGCAGTGATCGTGTATAATAATGAATGTGTAGTGAATAATGTAGATACCATGTTAACAAATGCAAGTATGAATAATATGAGTAATTTTGTGTCAAGAAGTAAATATAACCTCTCACAGTTATCGATATAAACACAACAGTAAGAGTAATATCACATAAACTAAAACACAACAATAGGAGCAATATCATATAAAAACAAGTAACACAACAAAGTAACACGGCGAAGTAACACGTCGATGTATGGCATGATACTAATGTGATATGCTAATAGTGTTTATGTAACTATGCAGGTGGAATCGGTGCGCTCCTAATTTAGTGTTGTGATTCATGCTTGAGGACACAATATGTAACATACAAACTTATCCATGCCAACAGAGGCACTCATCTGAGTTAGATACAATCATATACAGTCATGAATATTAACAGTTGAGAATATTGAGAATAGTAATTTAAACAATCAGATACAGTAAGTGTGACTCTAATTGCTCCTGCACCCTTAATAACATGAGTTACCGCATCCACATGTTAGATAGTCAAGTGTGATGTATGTGAATAACATTATATAGTGTTATGTTCAGTTCCAAGTGTAGTGACATGTTTAGTTCCAAGTTCAGTGACATGTCAAGTTTGATGTAGTAGCATGTACAGTATGTGTCTGGGCAGTACTAGTACAGTATCATGTATGTATGTGTGTGTAATGAGTGTCATTTTAATGGCAATGAAAGTGTATGATGTATGTTCATTGACAAACATCTCAATTTCAATGTAATCATGTATAAATGTTGATATTTATGAGATTTACATTGTACATATCATATGTTAAGAGGCAAGTCTCTCTGTATAGCCCAAGGGCAAATATCATGATGTCAATCCCTATAATCAAGACTCGGGTCTATGCCATAAGGGGCAAGAATCATAACCTCCATATCAATCAAGAATCAAACATTATCCAATTGAATGAAACCATTAGAACAATAAATTACATTACCAATGACATATTCTAGCATGGCCCAAAACTAGACTACAAAACTGGGATCAATTTTAATTTATAATCATATATGTACTCTCTCTCATGCACTGTTATGCATGTCCCACAACTAATTTCATGCCTTCCAAATTAATTTCTCTTGTCAATATTTTTCTTAGAATAGTGTCATTATAGAAAATAAGATTTCCACCCTCAAGTTTCACTAATCAAAACAATACCAATCATGCTCAAAATGGGTAATGCCCATTAGGTTCGAGGGTGAAATCCCCTTCATAATATTTACGAAATAGACCTAAACAAGGCTAGCAGCACAGATCAAGGCCAACATAACAGAAGTGCCGCTGCAATCCTAAGGCCACTATAGGCTATTATACATTGGAGGCTCACACAAGGATTAGACCACAACAACATGACCCACATGAAAGTCGGGCCACAAAGGAAAACAAGGCCTATACAAAACATGGGCGATATAGCTAGGTGGAACATGACCCACACAAGGCTCGACAACAAGGAACATGACCCACACGAGGATCAGGCCAGAAAGAAATACGTAGCCCACACAAGATGTGGGCTATAAAACAAGGCTGAAGCCCGCACAAGACTTGGGCTATAAAACAAGGCTGAAGCCCGCACAAGCTAGGAAGCAATGAGGCTACAAGCAGCCTTTTAATGTAGAATTGAAGTATAAAAAAGTATCATAATTCTTGGAAGTTCTTAAAAGAAGATAGTTTTCTTTCTCGGAAACAAAATACGGGCATATGAACTGAAGATCTTTTACCATGAGAAAAAATGGTAAGCTTTCTAACATTAGCAAATTCCGTGTCATTTAGGACTCTAAATAACATAAAAACGAGATGTTCTTTTCATGCTAAAAATCTGATGATACGATCAATTTTTTCCTTGTTCTATTTATCTTTCAAACAAATGGATGCTAAGCTCACATGGATGAAGCACCAGACTTAATAGGCATTAATAATATTGGATGTCACTAATCATTATTCTTCATCTTTTAGCATCTTAACCCTTTTCTTCTTCCACTTTGTTCTATTTTAGTATTTTTGTCACCATATTTTAACAATATGATAACAATTGCTTAATATCTTCACATTGAAGAGCGGTTCTGATATACATATCTCAGTTAGTGTTGTTCGCATTCTTTGTTTTAGTATGAAGATTAAATCGAGAAAGCTAGTTTTACTGTTATCCAAAAGTTGACATTAATTTGTTGTCGTTATTGTCTCTTTCTTTTAAAATTTCATTTTTAAAAATCTAATAGATGCTACAGTGGCTAACTACTGGCTTCTGATTATGCAGGTTAAGGTGGAGAAATGCCCAAGTGAAGTCTTCATTCATGTTTCTGCTACAAAATGTTGGGATATGGTTAGGGAGAGGGTGAACAATGAAATTAGAAGGCACCGTGATGCTGGAAGGGTTAATCTTCCCACACTGCAACCTCCAGGATCCCTTGACGGTCTTGAAATGTTTGGCTTAACTTCTCCGACAATCATGCAGGTAATATTCCTATCTGCACAGCTTCTTTTTTCGTATGTGCATTTCTGCTCGGTTGCAATTTCTATTTTACGTTACCAACGATGTCATTGTCATCAGATCGGCTTTTTATGATGGTGGTTTTTCATCATAACTTCAATAACCTGTCTCACTTTTCAGTAGAGCCTTATAAACCTCTCCAGCTGTTGCAGAATTGACTTTATATGACCGTCTAAATTAAGATTTGAGCTAAACGAACTTAAAATAATTAAAATAGTTACATAGATGTTAAAAGATAACAAGGAGAAATTGGAAATTAATGGCAAGAAAACATATGCTACATGATGGCATCAATGACCCAATGGGAAACCTCTGTTGGAATCAAGGATCCAACTTTATATAGCATCATTTGTCATGTCACTTCACTGGATACAGGACTAAACCCATGATAGGATTTTTCTAGGTTTTTGATGTAGAAAGTTAGGGCTTTGGTAGAAATGTGGGATTTTTACGGTATTGATGAGAAGAATTGGGATAAACAAGGGATTTTATTGATGAAGAATTGAAAATAAAGAGAATACAAAGGATAACTATGAGTTCTTTCATCGTTA
Source organism: Scilla litardierei (assembly GCA_030789695.1). NCBI lineage: Eukaryota > Viridiplantae > Streptophyta > Magnoliopsida > Asparagales > Asparagaceae > Scilla > Scilla litardierei. Next base: position 3,283,482 of record CM061138.1, on the reverse strand, counting down.
TCCTTTCAGAGGAACTCTCTCTTCCAAGCCGCCAATTCGAGAGGGGGCCGCGCTCTCTATTAAAAGAGGGAATTTCACAATAATCTAGCATAAGAAACCCTAATCCCCCAAGCCACCTATGAATAATAAACTAAAATTACAAAATTACAAAAAGATCCCTAAAATTGAAATTTACGAAAAAACCTCCTAGAAAACTGAAAATTACTATAATACCCCTAATACTGCAAAAATTTCATATCTGCCCTTTTCTTCATAACATGTGGTATCATCGATACTCTGTCCCCAAAAATCCATCGTATCCTCAAGGTGGTGCATAAGGTGGTGCATGAAAACCATTGACGTGCTACTCTATGTGAAGATGCGCATCCCCTCATATCTCTCCTGTTTCTTTTCTCTCAAACGTATAACCTTTACTTGCTATCAACAATTGGAGTGCGTGGTTGCCACACCGATGCCAAGTAGTGAACTTTTTACTGCAGCAGAAGCACAACCCATTCACCTGCATTTCTCTTATTTGGGCCTATGTCATGAGCATGTACTGTCTCATCTTCTCCTGCTCACCGCTCTCTCCTTAAAGGCATGGTCCTTCCCTTCATGTGCCTTGTGGTCCCCTGTTGGTTCCTGACTGTGAAGATTAGGTCAACTTCAAGTCCCTTTAGACCTCCTCTCCCCGTAAGGCGATCGTCTACCAACTGTGCTAGGTCCATCGTCTTCATCAGTCACATAGGCTAATGAATGCGGAGTTCTGTGTGGATGTTTGGCTTGAACCCCTTCTTGAAGCACCCCTCCAAAGTCATATATGGTATGTACTCGGTTGGTCCAGAGAGTGCCTCAAACTTCTTTCTATACTCCCTGATAGGCACATCCTGTTTGAGCACTATCAACTGCTCTTGTAGGCTTCCCCACTTGGTATCTCGAAACCTATCCACCAAACAATCCTTGAGCTCCTTTCATGAGCGTATACGCTCCGTCTTCTCCCTCCAGAGAAACCAAGAGAGTGCCTCCCCTTAGAAACATACATCGACCGCCTCCAATTTCTGTCCCTTAGTCAGGCATCAACCGAAAAATCTCTTAGCTATGTAGATCCAACCATATGGATCATCATTCTCGAATATGTGTATCTTCAGCTTCCTTACTCTACTGTTCACCACAATATTTTCCTAATATACTCGCCCCCAATCTGCATTTGATGGTGAGGTTGATGAGTATATCGACACATGTTCATGTGACTCAAAACCTCTTTGTTGGCCTTCATCTCCGTCATCATAGCAACCCCAGTCATCGTCGCCCCAAAAGAAGACTTGATCATCATCATCATCCGGGTCCATGTCATCGTCTTAGTCCTTCGAATACTCCTTATAGGCTGGAAGTGGACGTCGTCGCCTCTTTGCAGCGCATCGGGGGGCCGTGGGGGTCCCAAAAGTCACCACAGTAGGTGTCGGGCTCCGAAAGGTGGTTCTAAGGGCTGCTGGTGTCTCGGTGGGGAGCAGCGGGGCCCCTGTCGGTCGTGATGGACATCCGAAGATCTCCAACAGCCATGCAGTGTGACTGCAGGGCCCTGGCGACCCTGTATGGACACTGCAGAGGCCGAGCTCCCCTGCCTGTGCCCTGCAGGGGCCGGTCGCCTCGGCAAGTGGTCGACAGGTGTCAGGCACACATGCAGATTGACTGCAGGGGTCAGTCGTGGATTATCTATAGGGGGTCGCACGGCTCTGTAGGTTGTTTATAGGTGTCGTGTGGCCCTATTGCGAGCCTCGGGGATGATGGCTAGGGTTTCCTTCGAGGGGTCGTCTTCGGCTTCCTCGAAGTTAGCGGCGGCATCGAAGAGCAAATCCTCAACGTATTCCTCCATTTTCGTTTTGCCTTCTCCAAAATTGTCATCTTTTGCCCTAGATTTGGATTGTCGGCTAAATCTAAACTTTTTGCCAAAGATTTTGCCTTTAGATCTTGAGATCTTAGTGCAAATTGTTGAGCTACTTTTTGCACAATGGCCTCCAACTTTGCCTCCAACTTTGTATCAATCCGTGCATCAATCCCTTCAACCGTCGCTTTCACCATGGATTCCATCGACGCGAAATACTCCTCCATGGTTTTCTTTAAGTTTTTAATCTCGCAGTCTTATTTTTCATCCAAAGAGCTTTTCCTTTGATCTTCTGTCCGCCATTGATCATGTCGCTCTGATCCCACTTTATAGGATTTTTCTAGATTTTTGATGTATAAATGTGGGATTTTTAGGGTTTTGATGAGAAGAATTGGGATAAAAGATGGATTTTTATTAAGAAGAATTGAAAATAAAGAGAATATAAAGGATATCGATGAGTTCTTTCGAGAGAATCTCTCTCTCTCTCTCTCCTCTCTCTCTCTCTCTCTCTCTCAAGCCGCAGATTCAAGGGGGCTCTCCAATAAAAGAGGGAATTATCAACTCCTATGAAGTCTCTCACAATAATTAAGCATGAGAATCCCTAACCTCCTAGTCTCTTATAAATAATAAAGTGAAAATACAAAATTACAAAAAGACCCCTAAAACTGAAAATTACCGAAAACCCCCTAGAAAACCGAAATTACTAAAATACCCTTAATACTCTAAAATTTCCATATCTATCCTATTCTTCATAAAATGCGGCCTCAACCCATCTTGTATATATATTCTATAAAACACAACTTTGTCCTAGTTAGCATACTTTGTCCCATGTGACAAAGGAAAGGGTGCCACATCAACTCCCCACATGGGGGAGCCACCTCGCCCCCACAAAGAAAAAGCTCCTCCAAGGCCCACTATTTACATGTTTGCCATTGTCCTTTACTGAACCCAAGGAGCATCCCAAAAAACCTCCATATTTCTCATATTTATAGGTTTGCCATTATTCTTTTTCTACTTCGCATTCTCCTCGCATTTTTTACACTTTAACCACTGCTTTCCCCCCTTTATTCCCAAATGATACACACAAACCACACTTCTCTCCTTTACAGCTGTGCGTGGGTCTCGCATCTTATGTGTGGGGGTTTTCGGGTCCCCGTGTACAATTGAGTGATGTTTTTGAATGAGGTTACTGATAGGACAAACGGATGTGTATAAAGACGGTTGTGATTGAATCTTAAGGAATCAATGGGTAGGATGAGAATTTGTGAAAATTTTGAGGGAAACCCCTAAAATTTTGGAAGGATTTTGAAGGGAAAATCCTAAAAATTTCGGTGAAACTAAATCTGGAGGGAGATAAATTTTGGAAAAACTAAAATTTTAAATTTTGGAAGACATAAATCTAGATTGAACTAAACTTTGAGAGAACTAAATGCTCTCGAACAATTAATTTTAGTTTGAATGTGGTTAAAAAAATTGTTGGGCGAGAATATTTTGAATGCGTCTGCATTTTTTAGGGGGTTTTGAAGAGACTGCAAATTTTTTAGGTTGGGAATTTTGAATGTTTTTAAATTTTTCAAAAGCTTATTTTGAATGTCTCGTTACTTATGGTCATTTGTTATATGGCTAAATGAAGTGAACTAAATTTTAAGATGAAAACCTTAAAATCCTGGGGAGAACTAAATATTGGGGAAGTAAATTTTGATTTAAAATTTTAGTGGAAACTAAACCTGAAGAGAGCTAAATTTTAGAGAACTAAAATTTAAATTTTGGTAGGAACTTTATCTGGAGTGAACTAAAAGTTTTTGGTAACTAAAATTTTCGGGGAACTACATTCTTTGTGGGAACTAAATTTTAATTTAAAATTTTGGGAGAAACTAAATTTGAATGGAACTAAATTGAAAACTAAATGTGGTCGGAACTAAATCTGGAGTGAACTAAGTTTTGGGGGAACTAATTTTTTTGTGGGGAACCAATTTCTCTTGGGAAGCTAAATTTTAGTTTGAATGTGATTTAAAAAAATTAATGTGGTTAAAAAAATTTGTTGTGGGGGGGGGATAATTTGAATTGGGCTGTAATTTTTTTCGAGAGGAGAATTTAAATGGGTTGGAACTTTTCGGTAAAATGTTTTGAATGGTCACGGTAATGAATAACCTATTATACAATTGATGGATGTTTTTGAAGGCGGTTGCAGAGTAGGACAAAAGGGTTGGCAGAAAAATGGATGAGATTAAATTTTGAGGAATCAATGTGTAGGATGAGAGTTTGTGAAAATTTTGGGAGGAAACTTTAAATTTTTGGGAGAAACTAATTATGGAGGAAACTAAATATTGGGAGAACTAAAATTTTAAATTTTGTGGGGAAACCAAATCTGGAGGAAACTAAAATTCTTGGGTGAACTAAATTCTGTTGGAAAACTAAATTTTAATTTAAATTTTTAGAGGAATTAAAAATTTAAATTTTGGAGGAAACTAAAATTCTATGTTGGAACTAAATTCTCTTGGGGGAAATAAATTATATAGTTTGAATGCGTTTAAAATGTTTTGTTCGGTGGAATATTTTAAATGTTTTTTTGGGAGGGGGATTTTGAAGTTGCTTCAAATTTTTTTGGGGGTGAAGATTTTGAATGTGTTGAAATTTTTCGGGGGTATATTTTGAATGCCACGTGACCTATTGTTACGGTTTATGACTAGTACTCACTTAATACTCAATTGGATGCTAGACAGTTAACCTCAATGGATATTTCAAGCTCTACTTGTGATCACTGTCGAATCCTGGCTTATGAGCACCCTATTAGATCCACGGTCACATCTTTACTGCAAGCTGACTTCATTCCTCATCACCTTAATTTAACTCGCCCCTTCTTAAGGTATCCCCCTTGGATCTTCTAGCTGTCAAAGCTTAGCCCTAAGTACACGTGTGTAAATATTGTAACATATCTCTTGGAGTGGCATGCATCAGACCCATCATGTTCTGATACCAATTTTGCTACAATATTACGCCTACCTAAGATGATGGATTAAGCAAATATGCTCAAACCCCATGATGACCCAATTGGGTAAACTTCCTTTAGCCTCAACAATTTCAGGAAATCAGGGGAAACTTTAAATTTTTGGGAGAAACTAATTATGAAGGAAACTAAATTTTGTGAGAACTTAAATTTTAAATTTTGTGGGAAACTCTAAAATTTTTGGGTGAACTAAAATTTTTTGTTGTACTAAATTCTCTGGGGAAACTAAATTTTAATTTAAAATTTTAGAGAAACTAAAATCTTAACTTTTGGGGGAAACTAAAATGTTACGGTGGAACTAAATTTTCTCGGGGGAACTAAATTATAGTTTGAATGTGTTTAATTTTTTTTTTTGTTTGGGGGGGGGGGGGGGGGGGGGGTTGAATGGGTTGAAATTTTTCTGAGGTATATTTTGAATGCCCCGTGACCCATGGTCATGGTTTATGACTAGTGCTCACTTAATACTCAATTGGATGCTAGACAGTTAACCTCAATGGATATTTCAAAGTCCTACTTGTGATGGCTGCCGAATCTTGGCTTATGAGCACTCTATTAGATCCACTGTCCCATCTTTACCGCAAGCTGACTACATTCCTCATCACCTTAATTTGACTCGCCGCTTCTTAAGGTATCCCCCTTGGATCTTCTAGCCATCAAATCTTCATCCTAAGTACACGCGTGTAAAAAATTGTAACAGATCTCTTGGAGTGGCGTGCATCAGACCCGTCGTGTTCTGATACCAATATGCTCAAACCCCATGATGACCCAATTGGGTAAACTTCCATATGTGAGAAACACTTTAGCCTCAACAATTTCTGGAAATTAGTGAACTACAAAGATATGGTGAAATTAGCACCCAAGAACTTCAGTTAAACTTGCCACTGAATATCAAGATAGGCAGCAAAATGCCATACCATGAAGTGTGCCAATGTAGAGGCTGGTATCATTTTGGTGTCATGATTAGTGCTTTATGAAATCTTAACTCGGTTAAGGAGACAAATTCTAAATAATTCTAACCAACTTTTTTTTAGTATGGACAGACTTGCATGTTTGTGTTAGCCTTCTTCTTTTCTCTGTTGATTTGCAAATATTCTTATATGCCAATTTTTTTCTTGGGTTCAAACTCAAATAGCAAAACTCTTGTTGCAAGCGCTATGTAAATAATCGCATTAATATGTATACCCAATGATATGCAGCACAATTTTACTCTCTCTCTCTCTCTCTCTCTCTCTCTCTCTCTCTCTCTCTCTCTCTCTCTCTCTACACTCTCTGTGAATGGGAGAAGAGTGTATCCATACTGTGGGTGGCCGTTGTTTTTTTGCATTTTTAACAATGTGGACCCCATGCATAACACTTCACCGGAGTAGTTTAAACGAAAAAATGTATATTTAATGCTTGATCTTCACGTCATCCTGCGTGTGGGGCCGCCAACCGTTCAATATGTAACCAAAAAATTCCTGTGGGTCCCTCCACATTTTATGTGTGCACATGACCCGTCATTAAATTCAGGGAAGTGTGGGTTCCGATATCATTGAAGTAATAAAATGTGTGTTTTACCAAACAAGTGCACATAAAAGTGTAATGTGCAAAAATAAGTTCAAACAAGTCGAGAGACTATCAATATGTGTAAAAGGGAAGAATATGACTTAAGATTTGCTTAATTATAAGACTTAAGAATAGATTCGGAAGGTCCAAAGTCCAAGATTCTGCACTAATCCTCATTGCAAAAGAGCCAAAACGAACAAAAGATGTAGAATGTGTTTGTTTTAGTGTTTTAGTGTGAAGTTTACATGTGCTACTCTATATGTGCTATCTTGCATACAATTTCATTCAAATTTTAAATATATCAGCATGCAGTATTATTTTTGCACCAGGTAAATGTACAAGATTAAAATGGTAATTTTATTCCAAAATATGTCCCTCCGTATTTTGTGACGTACAAATGTATCAATATTTTTTTTGTGCCTGCTGCAAAATTAATCATGGTATGATGTCTTTTACATGTTAAATGATGTTACATTTGCCAAACAATAAGGGACTAAAAAGGAGGCTGGAATGGATGGAAAGTTTTTCAAACTTCAAATTCCTTTCTGTAAAGAAAAGATGCACTTTTCTTGAAGAAAATAATGAGATGGCATTCTTAACGTCGGTCGGTACAATCGGTAGACCAAACAATGCCTGTAATCGTAAGATATATTGGTTGAAAAGTATGGTAAGGCACATGTAAATGTTTAAGCAAATTGTGATGAAAAATCCATTCAACTGATAATTTTGCATCCCTAGGGGAAAAATAAAAGAAAATAGTGGGTCCTGTCGTTTTTGGATAGAACTTGACATTTATTGTCCTCAAAACAAATGGATCGGCTTGGTGGTGTGCCTATTAAACTTTTATATGCGGCCAGAATAGGGTTTCACAAGTAATCCTTCTGCACGACGCCTTTCTTGTCAAGGAAACGAAAAATTTTGCTGACATTTATTTCATACTTTTTCGCAGGCAATCGAAGCGATTGATCGACGTCACTATTGTTCAGAGTACTGGAGATCGCGGCCACAACCTCAGATCATGGTCAGTTCCCCAACTACATCCGCCGATCACCAGCTTGGTAGCACAGAGCAAGGACTGCTTGACGGAGCTGATGTGGTTGTCAGTGGCCTACTGAAGAAGGGCAACCCAGAAGAGCTTCAGGTCTTGCGTCGGCTACTGAGCAGCGAAGATCCCAACTGTAAGAAACAGCTCATTGGTATCCTTGACAAGGAGATTGAGAGGAACATGAGATGACAATGCAGAGATCTACCACGTCTGCTGCTCCCAAATTTTGTTACAGCTTTCGCAGGCCTGCGTATTATAGCGTTGTGTTGGGAGTATTTAGCCCTACGGCAGGAGAGAGAGAGGGAGAGTCTCGGCTGCCTGGTCATCGTCATCAATTGTATCTATGAACCACATTATTCATTTTATATTTAGTAAGATTCAACCTGCACATAAGTAAAATCAGTGTAACAACTCTGTTCTGAACTCACTTTAATTGAAGGACAATAACATATGTTATTGTTTTTTGGGCCTCGGAAAAGTAAATAAACTGACAAAGCATTCGACCATACATTTCTCTCTATTTTTCCTATGTTCAATGTTATTTCGATTGCCGTGTTTCATGATCCTCCAAATCGATGCTCTCATCAATTATTCTTGGCTTCTTGGTTTCCCACTGCGTGAAATTGAGATATAGTATATCGATGATCTCATCAATTGTGTTCCATTCGCTAGACAAGTCTATCAGTGAATGGTTTCTTTTCTAGCTTTTTTCCTCTTAAATTATTTTGTAATTTAGTCAGGTCAACAATATGTTTATTTTTACATCTCTGCCATCTCAGATTCACAAACACCAACACACGGTAAAATTGAACTAATTACCAATAATATACCAGAATATGATGAAGATAAATCACATCATTTAAGACTGCTATGTATCAAGGAACATAGAGAATATTGGCTGTAAGTTATTTGAAAGATTACTTGACAGCTCTTGCGTTAGTTACTTGGGTTAGTTTCAGGTGCTTTCCAATCTTTCCTGCAGTTTAATTAGCAACATACTCCTACTTAATTAACCGCCTGGCGCTGTAGCTAATACCTGCTACTTGGTGAACCTCCTGGCTCCTATTAGCACCAATGCAACTGTTTCACCAAAAACCATCTGCATTAGAATAAATGTCACTGGTGTTTACGGGTGTTTTCTCACCACTGATATTGTTGGATGATTCTTGATGTTGGTACGGTTGCAGTAGATGGCATAGGGTGACTTTGGCAGCTGACTGTGAACTGTGCGAGCTAACCCCGGGTTGAATAGACTTCCATCCGAGCTATTTCAGCCAAGTCCGAGATATTTCCGAGCTACATTCAGCTTCCTGCAACACTGATAGCTCGTTAGAGAGGGTCAGATTTGTGGTCCGACCTAATTACATCTGATACTTAAGTCAGATAGTGGCTCAAATGATGCTCGTGCTAACTATGGCCTATTTGTTGGGAGAGCAGTAGATAGTTATCATGCCGAGCTATGAATGAAATGTAGAATTTTAGGTGGAGCAGATATTAGTATAGGAGTACCTGACTTTTTTGGTTCTCCGAAATTGTCTCCCTTTCTCACATTGTCCGAGAGACTACTTATAGGCAATTGCTTTTGAGTGATGTTAGAGGATAACATTCGAGCTTTTAAACTGCATTATTGATTTTGGCCTGAGCTGTCATCGCTGATGACGATCTTAACGGTCAGTCATTAAATTCCTTCATTCTGAGCTGATGCTTTAAATGAAAAGGCCCAACGATCAGCTGGGATGTCATCTTACATAAGGAAACGGTCGGCCTCACGTGAGGGCCTCTGGCTGTTGGGTCGAAGCTGTGGGCTTTTCTGGGCTTTTGGGCATGTCCGCTCAAATAAACAATTGAGTGATCATTGGGCCGGCCCAGTGCTGTATCAATGGCCCACATCTCCCAAGCTCAACCATCGCATCGGTTGAGGTCAGGTGATGTGGCACACATTAATTGGACGTGTACGCCAGTTGAGATTACATTGAGAAAATCCAAATCAGCCCCGCATCAAGTCGTAGTGGACCTTTGAGCCAAGTAGAATCTCCGAATTAGGTAAAAGACTCGAAGTAACTCCAAGGCTTGAAAAAACTCTTGAAAAAACTCCCAAGTCTCACGTCATAAATGACCGAGCTCGGCCCCAGTGCCATCTCTGTGCCCCCTCGATAGCTCAGGCTTACACACTGTGAAGGTGGGCACATAGAGAAAAGCGGCATAAGCCGCTAGAGCCAGAGCAGTTTGGCGAGGATAGCAGAGACGAACTGGACATCAATGGCTCGCTGATATCATCGCAACTGGACATATTGACTTGGCATAATGAAGAAGAGATGACGTCGGTCACATGACTAGATCGGCCTACGAGGGCGACTACGTAAACGGCCCCTGATCGTATGGCCACATCAGTCTGCGAGGTTGGTTGAGAATGATCCATGATCGTATAGCTAGATCAACTCGTGAGGCGGGCTTCGTAAGCGGCCCCCGATTGTATAGCAAAATCAGCCCACGAGGTCGGCTAAGAATGGTCCATAATCGCATAACTAGATCGGCATACGAGGACAGCTGCGTAAGAGGTCCCTGATCGTATAGCTGGATCAGCCCACGAGGAAAAGTGAGCGATCCCCGATCGTATAGCTAGATCAACCCGCAAAGACGCCTGCATAAGCGGCCTCTGATCATATAGCCAGATCAACACGCAAGGTCGGTTGAGAGTGATCCTTGACCGTATAGCTAGATCAGCCCGCGAGGGTGGCTGCGTAAGTGGCCCCCGATCATATAGCCAGATCAGCCCATAAAGTCGGCTGAAAATGATCACTGAGCGTAAAGCTAGATCAATATGCGAGGGCTGCGTAAGCGACCCCCGATCGTATAGCCAGATGTAATGATCACAATATTAATGTACGCATATTATGGAAGGTTTTTTGGGTCCTTGGGGCAATAAAATCGACGTCCGAATTAAGTCGAACGGACGACGAAGAAATAAAAGCATCGAAAAAAGCAACTTAAAACTATTTTAAGTCTAGCTTTAAAGAGTTAAACCCTAGCCATAATCTCTACTATACATGAGTTGGGTCCGACCAATCTCTAAAGATAGATCTATCAACCTATTTGCAATTTTCAACGCATGTTAATAAACATACATTTCACATCGTTTTCGCAGAATAATAAGCGTTGTTTTCAACACCATTTCTTTGAATCCAAAGCGATGGCCCGAGCCGCTCTCTTAAGACGAACCGCGTCCCGAGCCGTGCCACGTCCCGAACCGCACCGCGTCCTGAGGCCAGCAACACCATTGTTGCCGAGCCAACCACGCACCGAAGAAAGTTTCACATTGAGTGGATCCTCAGTCAAGACTTCGGATCCAATCCGACCTCTTTCGTTGCTTTGCTAGAGCTCTATCGGGAGCAATGAAGAATTAGGGAGAAAGATGAATATTAATTTTAAGCTTAGATATGAGCTTGCTCACGTTTAATGAAGCTACTCAGATCTGAATATTGGTGCGAGTTTCAAGGAGGGGGTAGGCCGATATTTATATATGTGGCTGACCCCTCCTCTTTCTCAATTACCGATGTGGGACTCAACTTTTGGAGAAGAAAAGTCAATTTAGTATGCCATACACGAAGGCCAAAATTTGACAAATTCTATCTCCCTCACCGTTGAGCTCCAAGAACGCTGTCATACATCGTTGCGAAGAGGGTTAAACGGTAGACGCGTAGGGAAAATGACGCTCCATTCCGAGCTCGTTTGACCCCTCAAACGAAATCCCAAAGACGGCCAAAAATCACCTTTGGCTGAAAAAACCAACCGCCAAGGGAAAAAAGGAACACAGTGTTTGCAACCCTAGGTGTGGGGCCCACCGCATGGGCCCCACAACTCATCGCGCGCCTAGCCCAGCTGGGCACGCGTCATGCACGTGCTGCATGGGCACGCGTGCTGGTGCCCTTTTCAGTGTGCCAGAAAGCATCTGCCCAGCCCAATGGGCCGGGCTTATTATTAATAAGGTGGGGCACCCCTTCTTTTATAAAATGACTTTATGCCTTTTATCCTTTGTAACTTGTTCATTTAGTGTCAGATTTCGGATCTGTTTGAACCTGGATTTTTACCGGGACATTCCCAACATCCATGTAACCCTTTTCCATGCGTTTATTATATAATATATGCTCGTAAATATTTTACGACATATTTAATTGCCTTTTGCATCATTTGCAATTTCCCACATTCTTATTTTCTAAAACTTATATCGCAAACTATTTGCGACACATTAAATTCCCATTTAATATTAAAATCTATTTGCACCAAATTCAAATGAACTGAGAACATACATCACTCAACATCTCCCACTTGCACTTAGGATCATTTATTCCGAATGCACAAGCTAACTGCAACCTATTTGTAGTCTTACATCAAATGCATTTTCTCCATTATTCTACCTATTACTTGACGAATGTCTCACGCTGTGTGAGACCCTAGTACATGTGGGACTCGAAACCCCAGACGGCAGATACTACGAGCAGTGGGTGATGTCCCTATTTCGGTATCCTAATTATGTGGTTAACTCATCGACACGAGTTTTTTCGGGAACACCTTGACTGTGTCCGTGATGAATAACACAGTTTTAGTCCCTTCGTCAAAATTATGCCGCTTAGTCAATCCTGGGGTATGGTCAACTGTCAACTCCATTAGCTCGAAGTCGGTTACTCTCCATCGATCTTTAATCAAATAATGTTGGACTTTTTCCAACGTACACTGGTCATAGTTTTCACCAACGATCGAACTTACACGTGCGACACCGACTCCCCTTGACCAGGAGAGACGAAAACTATATTGGTCATTACTCTCTTCGCATGCTTCAAGTGTCACCCAACCAACGACCTTTCAACTGGGCTTGCCCCGAGGCTAGGTCAGAGACCTACGTGACACCCTCCACGTACAGGTTCGTACAATGACATCAAGCCTGAGGACCGACTTTCCCATCATCCCCGCGAGTTATCATTGACAGATTAGTCAATGTTAACCATTTGATGGCTCTCGTTGGGTTATTTGGTGAACTCATTCTCCAATGAGCACATGTGTCGCATCTTCTATTTCATTAAGTCAAACGACCATGAGATCATCATCACCATTACATGGTGAAGACTAAGACACAATGGTCTATCCGATGTGTCGATATCCTTTTCTCGAAACATATACGACCATGAATGTTTTTAGACCGATGCTACAATTGGTCACACTTCTCCATGGTCAAGATCTCCATCTCGATAAATGTTTGATCTCGCATTAAGTCTCATGACTATACCTAAGTTCCAATGAGGTCTGCACTATTATTAACTTAGGTAAATTCTTACCAAACAGCTTACTATTATTTCGAACAGGATGTTTCTAAACATCGCCCACTTGCACTGAGCCACATTTATCCGGGTATCTTATATCACATTTACACATAAGTCTCTCTAAACTCCATGTGGTAGACCCGTTGTGAGTGGATCTGCTAAACCGTTTACTGTATAGACTAAAGGTGTTTTATGTTTCTACTGTATTTACTAAGTGAAGGCAGAACACCAGAGAACACCAAGACTGTTACAACATTTGCTAATACCAGAGTGGAAATGACAACACGTAACAATGGATTTTGTGACTGATTTATCTCATACTCTTAGGGATATGACGCTATTTGGGTAATTGTCGATCGATTGACCAAATCAGCCAATTTCATTCTTTCAGAGTTTGCCATCCGACTGATCATCTTGTTAAGATATACATGGAGGTAAGATCATTTTCTTCCATATATCCAATGAGATTTGGTGTTAGGCTAGATTTTGATTTGAGTTTTGTATATAGGAAATCGTTAAACTTCGCAGAGAACATGTATGCAGTCTCCGACAGTGAAACTAGATTCACGTCGCATTTTTGGAATTTGAAATTATCATGACCAGATTACTGCGACACCAAATTATCGACGTTTGAAATGATAAATGATGAGGTTTTTTGTCATTGAGAAATTCTAAGAGCACCGCAAACTTTGCGGTGAACCGTAGGTTTTTTTTTTTTTTTTTTCGGAAAAGATGCTAAATCAATCCCATTCGTATTATGATTTGATTTGTTTTATAAAAAAAAGATTAAAAAAACACAATGCACCGCATTTTTAAGCAATTCTCTTTGATTTTTTAGAACAACAATCATTGCAAACACGGAAAATTCACGTGTATTTAGCAAGCATCTTTAATAGCGAACATGCGAAAGCAAGGGCCCATTTCAAAAAGGCAGCGCTTCGCATCTCCAAGGATCCGCCCGATCGTTCAAAAAAACGCGAACTCTAATAGAAGTTTCTGCAGAGTCTCGATCGCAGATCAACGAATAGCGAGGAGTTCTTGTTCAAAGTAAAAGAAAAGGGCTAGCGGGAAAAAAGAGAGGGACTGTAATAAAGCAACTATCGAAAGCCCTAGAATTTGAAATTAGGGTTTATCGGATCGAAGATCCGAGTCACTCGATGGATCTTCAGAACACAGTTAAAGAAGCTCTCAACGCCCTCTATCATCACCCCGATGACGCGGTTCGAGCGCAGGCCGATCGCTGGCTCCAGGATTTCCAACACTCAATCGACGCTTGGCAGGTAAGTCCCATCGCCGTTTATTTTCGTTGAGATTTCAATTGGATTTGTTAAGTTCCCTTATTTAGAGGCGATTCTAGGGTTTTAACGGTAGGAAGAATTAGTATCTTATTTGTGCTCATCAATTGGAACACCAGGGTTGGAAATTGAAAGGAAGGTCGTCTACTTAAATATCTATTCAAAACCATAATGGTAGCATATATTAGCGCGTGATAATTTCTAGTACTTGAATCCTTTTCATTGGGTGTATTAATGTTGAACTGCGAATAATTACATGCTGTCCATGTTAAAGGAATTATTGACCGGCTTACCTAGAAGTTAACTCAATGCGTAGTTCACTTAGTTGCAAGTTGGATATTATTTTACGAGGATGAAAGCAAGAGGCATGTCATGTCAGAGCATTTGGAGGTAATTTTATGCGTGTTATAGGGATATGTTCAATATAGGGATATGTTCAATATTGTTTAGATGACTTCCATACATAATTTTTGAAACATATATTTGATATTTCTGCAACTCATTTTGAAAAGACCACAACTTTCTCGGTTTAGATTGCATCGCATAGCCGACCAACCAATCCAGGTTCCTGGTTACCTTCTATCTAAATATATACTACTCCTTAGGATGTTGCAAGGTTGGGCACTTGCTTGATGTCATTAAATAATGATGTCGTAATAATTGGGCTATGCTTATTTGCTTACATATTTGTGATCAATGGAGACAATTTTAGAAAGAGTAAACAGACTAGAACAACACCATTTTTTGGCTCTCAATATTAGATTTTGATGGGGGATGTATTATGGTTTTTGCAGAGGGACATGTGCAATTGCACTTGGAGTCAACTAAGTCATATCTATTGCTCTTCTTTTTCCTAATATGAAAGTTTTACATATTACCTTTTGAAGGTTGGGTCAGTTTTGATTGAGATACATTTACGGGTTTTAGTGCTAAAAATGAGCAATACTCATGTTGAAATTTGCATTTAGATGAAAGAATGAGATTCTTAGGATCAGGATTCATTTTAAAGGGTGTTGCATAACTCTAAAAAATAATCTCAGATGAATTTATCACTTTCAAATGGAGGGATCGACAAAGTATGAGGGTATGATGAAGTTGGAAGATACGAAAAAGTGAGAAAAAGATTGAAATAGACGAGTAAAAGGAGAAAAGAGTTGAGTAGCATAAAGTGATGCCAGTTTCATTTTGTCAGCATACAATGCAAAGAAATTTTTTTTTTGTTTTTTGTTTTGGCGGGGGGGGGGGGGGGGGGCTTGCATCAATGTATTCAATTTGATAGATTTTTCCCAGTAACTTAAGTATCCATCACTGGACAGAAAACCAACCACCCCTTTTGGCATCATTATAATTTCTAGAAGAAAACAAATATAGCTGTTATGAATTTTATCATGCATATCACTTCTACATGTACATGTGCTAAAAAATTCATTGAAGCCACGATATATGGTTGTTAGATCTGCCAAAAAACTTATTCAAAAATCGGTATTTTCTTTCACGGGGCTGTTCATTATAGACTCAACATTTTCCTTTCCTTTACAATGGTGCCTTTTGTGTTTTGAATTTCACTTGCATTTCTCTAATTAAATTTTAGGAAGTTCGCATTTAGCATCTTTGCCCAAGTCATTCTCGATCAGAATGCAATTGGTTATGTAGCGGAACTCTGGATGAATAAGGTTCTGGGTGTGACACCTATATCTTCATTCAAGTTGCAGGGCCAGCTACTTTGCTAATTAAACTAAAATGAGGGATTTGCTGTAAAACGTGTGAACTGTTTGGTTGGCAAGGATATGCGACCAAGGGGCAAACCTATAAAATTCTCGTATGCTACGAGTTTAAAAGATATGTTGTAGATTTTATATCTTGCTCTGCCATAGGGAATTGAACTTCACAAGCATGATGTTTGGTAGACACTTAGTAATGCCTATTTATCATTGTAATCAATTTATAACGTGTTCACCATATAGTTAAAAAACATATTGCCCATGAATATCATTACTTATAGCTTATGCGTTTACATATGTTTGTGTTCTATTCAGGATAGACTTTTCCTTGCAGGTTGCTGATATATTTCTTCATGATGCTAACAGCAACATAGAGACCCTAATTTTTTGTTCTCAAACTCTTAGAAGCAAGGTACGGTTTTCATTGGTATATCCTTATTTATATAATATATATTTGTGGACGCATTGTTGAATACATACATATTTTTATCATCATATCCTTATTTACATAATATTCATGCTAGACGTGCCATGGGATTCTAGGTACAAAGGGACTTTGAGGAATTACCTTCTGAAGCATTTCGATCATTACGTGATTCCTTATATGTGAGTATTATACACATAGAGACCTATAACGATAATTACATTTGATGTCTATATTGTGGGTGATGATGTTTTTATAAAAATATATTTATGGATACTTGAATAATTATTTGCTTTGATCTTGTTTTGAGTGGCTTATGAGTGCATAACACAATCATTTCAATGTTTCTTATAGTTCTTATACCTTTTATTATCTCTTATAATGTATCAATGGGTGATATCATCATTTTTATGGTTGTGCACAGCCTTGTAATCTTTTCAAGCTATTATGGCAGATATTTGCGAATTTGGTGATACATATGTGTAGTTCTGGTTTGTGAGATATGTTGGAGTTACATTATATACATCGGATTTGCTAGTTTTGCATCCTTTTGCTCTTTCAATGGTAGTTTGGAATTGGAGATAAACAAAATAATGGATGCAGGAATATGATTATGCATATATCATATTTGATTTCTAGAGTATACTAAACAGTGACTAAAATTACATGTTTCCATTTGACACTTTGAAGGATGTGATCCTTAGTTATAATATTAACAATGACATGCTACCAATTAAATTTGGGTTAAATTTTATTACTTGCATCACTTCGAAGGTTTGAAATATTGGATATCATGATCATATTGGTGGGGTTTTTACATAGTTGGTGTTTATATTGTACATTATTTATATAAATCTCAATAACAAAAGAATAATTACAAGTTATAACATCCTAACTGTCACTGTCATTAAAATAACATGAAAGAGGAAAAATAGCATTAAGGTTAAACATCTTTTCTGCAATGCGATAGAATAGATTATGAATATGAAAAAAATCAAAAAAGAATTTTAATTAACCCATTGCTCATGTTACATAAAAAACTGTATTTACTACTTGCAATTAGATGAATGGAAAGAAAAATTTTGACGGTGAGAGTGACTTGCTTGCAAAAAAAACAAAAGATATTTTATAAGGAACTAAGGATCATAAACTTACATAAAGTGAGATGTTAAAATATGATCATGTAACAAGTGATAAAAAATACATTGAACATTAGCTGATTAAATAACATTCTAAAACAAAAAACAAACGCAAAATTAAACAGATAGTTTAGGGAATACACCTTTAAAGTTATCCTAAGTTCATAATGATAACATGTCAATGTCTAAAGCAGTAATTAAACCACAAAACAACAAAAATATGCATATGCATATCACACATTTAAAGGAGAAGCATGATCTTGGTATAGTCATCTTTCATGTCATTGTGGTTGATGGTCAGTATTCAAATTCTGTCTTCAAGATCGTTATTTTTCCAAGCCTCGATATTTTCCATAGGTACACTCGCGATCTTCAAGCCTGAAAGTAAAGGAGGATCCTATAGAACTGATATATGAGATGCACAACATTTTTCTTCAAGCATACAAACTTAAGCCAAAGCATGTGATATAGATTGATCTAACACCTGAGGCAGAGTGTAAGATTGGACATGAGCTGAAACCAGATCTTGATCCTGACCAAGAGATTGTGACAAAGATTGCGCCTAAGACTGAATTGGAGCCCGAGCGCGAGCTCGAACCAAAGTTTGATCCAGTGTCACAGTCTAAGTCAGAGACATCCATTGATCCAGCTCTGTAACCTGAGCCAGTAACGTGAGTCAGAGACTTGTCCAGATCCATCAGTTGAGTCTGTGCACTGTGCTAGAGCTACCGAAAGAAGCACTGTAGATATCGATTGAGTACATCGAGTTTGTTATTCTAAATCCTCCTCTCCTAACCAACAAACAGATGCTGAATGCTTTTCTATCTTTCTTGAATTAGGAGAAATTATTGGAGGATGTTAGTCTGCCCATCTGCATCTTATTACACTTCAAGGTTCATGGACGCATCTTCTCCAACCGCGGAGGACTATTGATTTTTGCCTAGCTGTGTAACTTTTCCATCATTCACAAGAAGGTGCTCAAGCTGGGGAGAATGATATGGATTAGAATTGTAAATTTTATTTTATTTTTATTTTATTTTGAGTTTTAGAGTCTTTAGTTATTTTGAGTCTTTTTATCTTTTATAGTTATTTTAATCTTTAATACCACATCGGATAGGTGAAGAAGAGATAGAGTTTGTAAGCCTATATAAAGACCCTAGCTTGTTTTATTTTCAATCAATGAATGAATCAATAAAGAAATCAAATGAGAAATTTTCTTAAAATATGTTAAATGTTCATCTTCGTTGTGAGAAGTCTTGGAATTCTTGGTGAGAAGCCAATGACCTTAATATATCAAAATTATCCCCAAATTCCTCCATCAAATCCCTAAAATCCACTCGTCCTGCATCAACTTAATATCATACTGCAAAATGTATTAATTATTTGAGGATGTTTTGATTGTATGGAGAAAAGGTAGGAATGAAGATTGGTAAGGGGTTAGAAGATGATGCGGAAGAGGCTTACTAGACTGGAAGATGGGAAAATGTTCCTGGTATAAGGGAGGGCGGACTGGAATGTCATCTTTTTTAAAATTAATTTACTCTTTGTTTGTACCCTATGCCCCTTGGAAAGTCTCATAAAATATAGGAGAGAGTGCAATTTTTACATTTAAGAGAGAGAATCAGATTGGAATTGAACTTGTTTGATTCTGGTAGTACATAAGAAGGATATGCATGTAGATGTTTTACTATTATATTGTGAGGGGCTTGGTGTGCTACAATATTGCTTGCATGTTGTCGCCTCCTATCCCTTGCGCCTTCACATGATTTGATATGTCCGCCATTGTATTTCAACACAATCTTCTTTTAACTTTTGCCATTGGATTAGCTTAAATCTAATAATTCTATATTTAGCCACCTCATTTGGGACCTACTATGATCCGAGAATCAGAATCATAGATAACATCATAAGCTCAAAATTAATTGAATCAAGTAATCCAAAAAACTAAGAGAAAATTGAAGTAAAGTTTGCTAAAAATAAATTATGTTAAATGCTAGATCAGAGAAATTTGTCTATATCAGCATTAGCATTTAATTGCAAACCTTGTAATCTAGGTGTATTTGAACTGTTCAGTTGTCGACATTGTTTGAACCAAAGCTGACTGAACTGTCAGACCAAGTTCAACCGGAACCGGCAACATTTTCAACTTGGTTCGTTGCAAAACCAGAAAAGTGTAAATATCAGATTAGCTGACAGATTCACTTCTGAAGTAGGTAAACTGTGCAAGCTAGGTTCATGTGAGCCGACTGGTTTAGTAAAAGATAATTCTTTTAATAATAAAATCGGCTACCCAACGGATTCAAACCTGAGACGTTTACTAAGAAATTGAACCTCCCAGCCAAGATTACCTCTAAACACTTGTGATGATATAACATAATTATATACTGTATACATATATATCCTTTTCACAGTTTGATCTTGTTAAACCTTAAAAGACCGCACTGTCCACCTTTGAGTCCAATGTTGACAGGGTTATGGAAGCAGAAGGGTTTCGTGGGGGAAGGAATTAGAGATTTGGGAAAGAACTCGGACGACAGATGGATAAGTACTAGATAATTAAAGGTAACCGTTGGGCCTTACACCAAGGTGAATCATTGACACTCTCTCACATATTACATGCAAAGAGATTCAATTATTAGGTTCCTTGCAAGCTAGCTAGAGTTTACAAACTCGGTTTTTTTAACTCTTCAATACTCTTTTTTCAATAAAAGACAAATGGCCTTTTATATTCGAAACATGACTCCAAAGAAAACTGTTCTTATTTTAATCAGAATTCTGAAGGGAATAAAATTTGTCTTGTATATTAACTCTATAAATTATAAAGGACTTCAAAACAAAACAAAACTCTAAAATAAAGAAAATAAAGAAAACTGTTAACTTGACTCTAGTTCTAAGAGAAACCAAAAGGAATTCTAAAACGATAAAGTTCAAAAGAAAATATGAAAATATTCAAAATTTCTCCTCATGTGATTGTATTTCCTCTTTGATGTAGAATTCTCTTCACTTATTAAAATTATTGTTGCACATGATTGTGGCTCTTCCATATCAAATACCCAGTTGGAGAAACTCGAAAGTTGGGCAACCATATTGGAAGTAACGATCCAACGTTGATAAAGATGGTATAGAAAAAGATGTAATATTTACTGGTTTGTAGGCGGTGGGTCACCTGACATGATAAAAATCACGAACTTTGGCTCAAATGTGGACTTTGATTGGGCACTGCTTTGGATTACAATTGGAACTTTGTCTTTAACTGTTGTTCCATATTGGGATCTGGCTGGGGTCATATCTTGAACTTTGTCTCGGACTCGTGTTGTAGTTTAACACTAGCTTTATTGGGGACCCTGATCTTATAAAGGGCTTGTTCTAGGGCTATGACTCGGGCTTTTAGACTTGGACTCGACCTGGGATTGTAATTCATACTGTTGCTCAAGGCTTCTTGCACATTTCCTACAAATCCATCTTTATATACTCGGCTAAGTCTGTCAAATTCTCAGTTGCATCCACGCTTTCTATTTGTTGATGTTTGCATTGAACAGCGAATTACCGGGTGTCTATAAAGGTATCGATGTGAAAGCTCAACTTTCATTAATGACCAACATTTACAACCTTGATCTTACTCTAACAATCAAAGTTGAGCTTAACATACCAAGTTCTATTTAGGATACCAACACCTCTCAATGTTGGCAGTTTGCAGTAGGTGAAGAAATCTTCTATAAACATTCAACACACACACACATACGAACTTTTAAATCCTTCAAAAAGTGGGACGAATTTGAATTTATTGAGCTGACTAAGTAATCATAAAAAGTCATAGAGATGTACACAAAAATTAGCCTATACTATTCAAAACTCAAATTAGCTTACACTTGTTCAATTCTTTCTCGAATCTAGCTTCAAATGGTCTGGAATATCGGGTCCAAAATGGAAGTCTGTATGGTGATGTTTGCATTGAACAGCGAATTACCGGATGTCTATAAAGGTATCGATGTGAAAGCTCAACTTTCATTAATGACCAACATTTACAACCTTGATCTTACTCTAACAATCAAAGTTGAGCTTAACATACCAAGTTCTATTTAGGATACCAACACCTCTCAATGTTGGCAGTTTGCAGTAGGTGAAGAAATCTTCTATAAACATTCAACACACACACACACATACGAACTTTTAAATCCTTCAAAAAGTGGGACGACTTTGAATTTATTGAGCTGACTAAGTAATCATAAAAAGTCATAGAGATGTACACAAAAATTAGCCTATACTATTCAAAACTCAAATTAGCTTACACTTGTTCAATTCTTTCTCGAATCTAGCTTCAAATGGTCTGGAATATCGGGTCCAAAATGGCTCGAAAATCACCAAAATAGGCATTGGTTGCATACGAGTAGTGTCATGAACAATATGTGAACAGTAATAGGAATGTGAACAATAAACTTTATGATTATTTTATTTTATTTCCAAACTACAAAAATCTAAACTAAAGGGAAGAAGAGGGTGCTGGAGGTGGATATGAATTTCGGATGTGATAAAAAATCTAATATAGAATGGAAGAGGTTAGTGGTAAATTAGGGATTTAGGGCAGAACTGGGGTTAAGCATGGATAACTACAAGATAATTAAAAGCATCCTGATGAATTGTTCACATATTCTCGCACCTTGCATGCAAAGATATTCAATTGTTATTCTCCTCACAACCTAGCAAAATCAAATTATCTTCATTCACACTTTTGTAATTTCTTTTATAGTGAAATGCATATAGGCTTCTATATAGAAAACAAAACTTGATCCTAAAGAAAAATATTCCTATTTTAAATAGAAAAGGAATATAACTTGCCTTTTATAAATGAGGCTATGCATGACTCCGAATTAAAAATCTCTATAATAAATAAAACTCCTACCCCGACTCTAAAATAAAAAGAAACCAAAAAAAGAAATTCTAAATGCTAAAACTTTAAAAAGCCTAAAATTATGGTTGTAATTCCTCCATTGTTGTTGAATTCGCTTCAGTCTTCAAATATTGTTGCACTTATGTGTGGCTCGTTCTACATCAAATGTCCTATTTAGTTATGACAAGTTTGTTCAAATTTCACTTTTCTTTTATTATCTTTGTATTCCGACTGTCTGAGGTATTGCTCTGCATATCTTGTCTTGGTATCTCTAAAAATGATAATAATCACAAAGGCAAATGACACCACAATCGAATTACCGATATCAACCTCGAAAAATATTTTTGATTCTAACATATTTTTTGTCATAAACTTATTTAGGACATCAAATGATGCCTACTTATTGTAGATGCATGGTTGGTTTATAAATTCAAGAATATTTTTAGCTTTGCCTTTGAAAGCCAGGCAAAGTAAGAATCTTGTTATTATTACCTTTAGTACATTTAAATATATCCTTTGAAAATTTGAGATACAGTTCGTTTTGTTTAACTTACCTCCTCTAATCTTATGGATTTGTTGATGATTCTATGTGCCTATTTCAGTTTCTCCCCTTATTTTGTTTGGTTACCAATTTGCATTCGTCATTATGGATCTTCATAAGTTTATTGCTATTTGCAGACATTGCTGAAGAAACTCAGCAAAGGACCCCCTAAAGTTAGAACGCAGGTAGCTTTGAGAATGTCCAAATTCTGGAAGCTCTTAATTGCATTTAGATCGACTATGCTATTGATGTATCTCTACTTTGTAGATTAGCATTGCAGTTGCTGCTTTGGCAGTGCATGTATCTGTGGAAGACTGGGGTGGCGGTGGCATTGTCAATTGGGTCAGTGATGAGATGAAATCTCATCCAGAATACATCCCCAGTTTTTTGGAGCTGCTCACTGTGTTGCCACAGGTAGGAGTAAAAGATACAGGAACATAAACTTGTAGCTATTAGCCTATTAATGATATAGTATCTGTTTTTACTGCCATCCATCTTGTTCAATTGTCAAACCAATTTTAGTCATGAATAATGCTTTTCTTTACTGCTCACTGTATTGCAAGTAACTGTTAAGTTAGATGATGCATAACGTGTGTATGTGTGCAACTTATTTATGTACTTTTTATGGATGACATCCTTGTCCTTCCATTCTACTTCTTGTTTCAATTAGAACTAAGTTTGTGTGTGCTTTAATTCAATTTGCATTAGGAATTTACTGCAGATAAATTGAAAAATTTAAGATGCCAAATTACCAAGGTAACCTCATTCTGCTCCTTTTTGGGGAGTTGCATGCTAGGCTAGGAATGGAGGTCTAGGGTTTTACTTGTCAGCAAGTAAAGGAGTGCAGTGATTTGGAGCAATACAAAGGCTGGCGTGTGAAATGTCTATATCTTAAAACAATGACCTGAGTTGGCTAGGGTCAGCGGACTAATATATGATAATTTTGACTAATAGATGGCTTAAGGAAATTTCACCAGTTTCTTAAAAAAACGAGGTATGTTGGGAAATTCTTTGTAGAGAAAGTTCATTGAGGTATTATGGGATAAAACAAGGGTTGTTTTGTAGGAGATATTTTAAGTTTCCGGCTATCGGGTGAAGAAATCTAAGAACAATAAAAGATTTTTTGTGTTGTACAATTTCAAGGTGCTGCCATTTTTATCATGGTTTGTTCATTGAAATAGATATTAGAAATATGAAACAAAATAAATATTTAGAAATGGAAATAGATATACGTAGGTTGATCTTCTTATTTATTGAACCCAGTGGACAAATTGGAGAATAAAGGGTTGTAACTGCAGAATTAACTTGCTGAACATTGACGCTTCAGCAGTATTGAGATTTGAGAAACGTGAACACATATTTTTAAGTTAAATAGTGATTTGGTAATGGAAGTAAACATTGAGAGTGAAGTGCTTTATAGTGAATTTCATTCATTACAAAATATTTTCCAATGTACAATTTTCCAATGAACAAATCACTAACAAATGATATCACTTAAATATATATGTTTTAAGTAATAACAAACAAAAAGGAGAAAAAGAAAAAGAGAGAGAGAAAACAATGAAATTTTTTAAAAAACAAAAGTGAAATTGTTAGGAATTTCTAAGATTTGGAGTGATAAAAATCTGATATATATATATATATATATATATATATATATATATATATATATATATATATATATATATATATATATATATATATATATATAGGAATACAAACAATGTTGGTCTCTTTCGAGAGAAGACCGCTCTTCTTGCCTTTGTTTCGAGAGAAAAAGCTTAACTCTTCACAATCTAGGGTTCTACACTAGTTCTAGGGTTTTCTCACTTAGTTTCAACGCGAAGAACCATAGCCCCAACCCTCTAATACATATATACGACTGATTTGTCTAGAATTACAAAAATACCATTGAACCCCAAAATTACAAAATTACCATTGGGCTAGTTTGTTCCACCAAGATCAGTTCTTCGTCGCCGTTGGTAAGTCACGATTCCATCGTTACTTTTCCAAAAGAGCCATCTTGTCCTCAAGGTGGAAGTCTGGAAAGCGCTGCACAATGACTCCAAAAGGCTGTCTTATGGTTGGAAAGGCCCTTCCATTGGATCAACACCTTTCAGGTCCCAGCATCCCCCTGACGAACTCCATTCAGCTTTGACGGCTCTAAGATCACCTCCATATTCTCAGTCAGAGTCGATTGTAGCGATGAAAAAGAAGGTGTGAGGTCCCCAATGACATGACGAAGTTGCGAAACATGGAACCTCTAATATATAGTGGACTCTGATGGTAACTTCAGTCGGTAGATGACCTGACCAATCATTGCCTCAATCTTGTAAGTCCAAAGTATCTAGGTGACAGCTTTTCATTCCTCTTGCTAGCCAAAGATTTCTGACGATTTGGTCGCAGCTTCAAGTACACCTTGTCGTCCACAACAAATTGTAGCTCTCTCCTATTCCCATCTACATGCGCCTTTATTATCTGCTGGGTCTTAGTCAAATGTCGCTTCAACTTCAACACTCTGTCTCTCTCTCTCTCTCTCTCCTTTGGGTACTGCTCCACCTGAGAAACTGGTGTCGAATGGTGGCCATAGTGTAGTAGACGTGGATGATCTCGTCTGTACAAAATCTTGAATGGGGGTGTTTTGAGATGCAATGTGAAAAGATGTGTTGTACCAATACTCTGCTCATGCCAAGCACCTCGCACACTGCTTCAGAGTCTTTGAAACGAAGCAGCACAGATAAGTCTATGTTTCTGTTCTCGACCTCAGTCTGGCCGTCTATCTGGGATGATAACTCGTACTTCTCTCCAATATCATTCCCAGCATTCTGAAGTGTTCCCTCCTAAAATGACTCAAGAACACCCGATCTCGATCAGATACATTGGATTCTGAAATCCCATTCGATCGTATCGCCTCACGTAGAAATGCATCTGCAACTGACACGGATGTATAATGATGTCGAAGAGCTACAAAGTGTGCATATTTGCCGATGTGATCTACCACAACAAGAATGACCGAGTACTCTGCTGATTTCGACAACCCCTTGATGATATCCATCATAACCAGTTTCCAAACTTGCTTTGGTGTAGACATATGCTGCAACAACTTTCTAGGAGCCATCGCCATCGTCATATACTTGTGAAGTTGGCATACGTTAATGTAATGATCTCAATGCTTATATACACGTATTAATACATATTTTTGGAATGTATACGTGCGTATAAATTTTGGGGTATTTTCATTATTTTTTTCTTAATTTTGGGTGAAGAAATTATTTTTCATTAATTTCTAATGGCCCCTTGATTTATTTAAAACAAGTATTAAAGAGAAATACTTGTATTAGAATGATGTATACAAGGTATATTGTAAGGTTTTCTATTTTATTAAAATATAAAATCCTAAATAACCTCCTTAAGCCACCTCCACCTTGCAAGGTGGCATTAAGAGGTTAATTTTCACCTAACCCTTCATTAGGTGGCATATGGAGATGATTTGGGAATGATGAGGTGGATTAAGCGGAGATTAACAGAGAAAATTCTGGCAAAATCAATGGAAAAAAGAAAGAAAAATAGAAAAGAGAGAAGAGAGATTCCTCAGCCCTAGCCCTCTCCCTCTCAAGCTTAACCCTCTTGCTGCCAAATTCCTTCAAACTCCAAAGCCAAAAACTTAAAACCTAGTTCGTTTGATCCATTGGAGAAGAAGGAAGAGGGAGGACTAATCATTCAGAAGGTCTATAAGGAGAAAAAGGGCCCCGAATTTGTAGGAGGCCTTGCAGACGTAGGGTTCTAACCAAGTTAGTTAGGATTTAAATTTAGATCGCACAAGATTTTGTTTTTGTCGCTGTCGAATTCGACAGCTAATGGAACCACACGACCATGTGGACCCATCACACGACCGTGTGGAAGTTGCGTCGAGACCACACTGCCGAATGAAGGTTGTGGTGGTTGTTTGACTACCAGAGAAACCACACGGTCGTTCTACGACTGTGTCTAGGATTTTTGGCCCACACGGACGTGTCAAGTAACGACACAGTCGTGTCATTCCTTGAAGCCCAACTGCATCGACTTAGACGTTGGGTTAGTTCCTAGATACGACACGGTCGTGTCGTCTCGGGACACGGTCGTGTCGACCTTTCCTTTCCCTCGAATGCGTCGACTTAGACACAACGACCCGACGACCAACCCCACACCACACGATCATGTCATCTAGTGAAACGACCGTGTGGTCGTGTTGTTACTTTTCACACTTCTAGAACCACACGACCGTGTGGTCAGAACCACACGGCCGTGGGCCCTTCCTGCCACCTCTAAGCCCCTTACCACACGGCCGTATGGACTCTGCCACACGACTGTGTGGGTCGTTCCTCTTGGCCTCCCTGAGCCATTCCACACGACCGTGTGGAGAGACCACACGGCCGTGTGACCCTTGTTTTTCCAGTTTTGACAGCACTTTAGTTCCACTATTTTGTTGCTATTCTTCTTATATATTTGTTATGTTGTGGATGTTAAATACTTGTTAGACCATGAGTCAGTTCAATTGCCATGTTGAAATGTTAACACTTTATTATGAGTGTTTGTTAGACCATGAATCAGTTCAGTTGCCATGTTGAAATATGTTGAAATGTTAGCACTTTGTTATTATGAGTGTGGTAACCATGTCATGAGCTTCACCCTTACATGCTTAAAATATCATGTTTATAGGTTATGAAAACGAATATCATGTCCTTGACATTGTATGAATCATGCAAAAATAAGAAAATCTCATGCTATCGTTGGATTGTTTTGTAACTGAACTTCCTATGAAAAGTATATGAAATGAAGAACGACCTAAAGAAAGGTCCAAAGATGAATGAATGAGAAAAGCTGTGTTGAAACCACGACAATGATGTAACAAGAAATAATGAAAGTAAGAGTGAGAGGAGAGAATGAATCTGGAGACTTCAATCCATTCTAAATGGGTGAAACTCTAGATGTGGGTTTTGGGGGATGCGTGTAATAAGTTGAAGTTAAGGAGCAGACATACAAGATTATGATTCTCACTCGCTTGACACTCCCGGAAGGGGGGTTGTCCAGAGTTGGAGAGGCCGGTAGTATACTCGTGATGCACCATTAGGTAATGAAGGTTTTCTCTGTTTCCACAGAAAAACCGAGAATTGTCTCACTTCCGTAAGAGGGAGTTACGAGAGGCCTCTTTAGTGCTCGTGTCGCTGGTTGAGGTACCATTTTTCATCCACCCTGGATGAATTCCAGCTCCTTAGGCGTCCTACTATTTACACGAATTACCAAATCACATAACCGATAACTTAATATAATTGCTCTTAACTTATGAATCATGCCTCCTTACGTTGGTTGTGCTTCTCAGTTTATTTTCAGCTCTTGCTTGTCCTGATATGTTCCTGATGAATAATCTATAGACCTTTTACTTTAAGACCACCTTTTAGATAGGTTGTCCGGTTCTAAAACTGGGTCCTACCTAGCTTAGTTAGGAATTCTACTGGGTCACGCGTTGACATGTCCCATTTATATTTTCAGGTCCTGAGATAGGATACCAAAGCAGGGACGTGTGCAGTTGTCTACTTCTCCTCCTCAGGTACAGCTGGGAGCTACAGATGGTGATATTGTTCACTTGAACTTCACTAGGTTGGACTAGGGAGTGCGTTATACGGGTGTGGACACCTTTTGGGTTTCTTTTGAGGTTGGGGTTTTCTTTTTGTTTTACCCACCTTTTTGTACTTTTTGTACTTGTACAGTAGAGAGATGTATGACGTACCTTATATATATAATGTCCAGTTCAGCCTTTTCTTTCAGTACTTGGATTTAAATTTTGTTGGAGCAAAATATTTTACTTTCTGTACTATTCTAGTGTGTCGTGGTGGTGTGGTCTGCATGTATTAGATCATATAAGTCATAATTAATACCTTGTAGTATTTGGACGTTAGGGGCTCGAAGTCCAGTGTTTGAATACTACGACGGCCTAGTCTACTATGCGTATTCCGTATTTGGAAGAGCGGGACGTGACAGGTTTTTGTGGTAGCCCATGCATGTCTCACACTGTGATATACCGTAAGAATAGTACCAGTAAAGCTCCAACATTATAATCTGTAATTTTTGTATTGAATATTGTTTTCCCTTGTTCATTCTTGCAGAATGGATAACGGGAATGGATCGTCCGAGAACAGGACTCCTGCTTTTGATGCAGCATTATCTGAGGCATCATTGATGGGGAAGATTATGATAGGTATTCTGGATCATTTGAGTCAGTTAAATGAGAGGATGACTAGTACCACGACACAGAAGCCAGGAGGTATTAGACAGTTCAAGGTCTTGCATCCGAAGTCTTTTTCGGGCAAGGAGAGTCTACTGGAGGTGGATGAGTGGATCAGACATAATGAGGATGCTTTGACAATTGTGGGATATTCGAGAGACGGATGGGTGGATGCAGCGAATACGCAGTTGACACATCAGGCACGAGACTGGTGGGATGCACAAGAGCTACATTTGATCTGACCAATCTCGTGGGAGAAGTTTAGAGAGTAGTTCGAGGCTCAGTTCCTTCCAGAGACGAAGAAGGATGCGTTACGTCTGAGGTTCGAGCACTGTCTCAGGGACGACGGAGTGTGGATGCTTATGATGCAGAGTTTTCATTATTAAGTAAGTTCGCTCCGGAGTTGGTGAAATCAGAGACTACCAGGGCCATACATTTCAGGATGAGATTAGACCCGGAGTTCAGAGGGGCGATGTTTATGATGGACCTACCTACATACGAGGCCGTGCTGAAGGCGGCCAGGATGCATGAGACACATCTGAGGAGTGTACGGAAAGCACCACCAGCAGCAGAGAGACGCCCTATGGGTTAGCAGAGGGGGTTTTTCGAGGCCTGCACAGACCACTCAGTTCAAAAGGCCTGGAGCTCCATCAACACCACAGCGGCGAGTGTCTTGTCGATATTGTGGCAAGCCGGGGCATATGCAGAGGGATTGTAAATTCCTTTCAGGGCTGTGTTTCACGTGTGGTCAGTCGGGACACATTAGCAGGCAGTGTCCTTAGCATGGACAGACATCAGGCCCAGTGGCACCAGTGGCAGCCAGGCCGATGCAACAGAGGACCCTTCCGCCGGCTCCACATAGACTTCCATTGCCAGTTCCACCTGTACATGGTATCATGACTCCGAGAGGACCACCTAAACCTCCCCAGCAACAACAGACTACTAGGAAGGCGGCGTCGAGGCGTTAGGCCTTCACTATGACAGCTGTGGAGGCAGAAAATACCGGGCGAGTCATTACTGGTACCTCTTCACTTTTTCCTTAAGTGATAAATGCCTTTTATTTCTGTTATAGTATGATATGTTTGTTGATATGATTAGAATGATTAAACCCTTATGTTAGTTTTATGTTATTTTCCTCTTAGGTATTATTAGAGTTGCTTCCTTTCCTGCACTGTCACTCGTTGATTCAGGGGCATCTCACTGCTTCATGTCCCAACAGTTTGTGACTAGGCACTCTATAGTAGTAGATTCCTTTGCTTCTAGTTGGAATATCCACACAGGAAGTGGAGTAATTCGCAGTTCTTTAGGATAACGACAGTGTCCTGTAGAGATTTGTAGACGAAGGTTGTATGCGGATTTCCTAGTAATGGAGGTGACTCATTTCGAAGCAGTTTTTGGAATGGATTGGTTAGGGATGTTCTATGCCACTATAGATTGTAGACTTAGGAAGATAGTATTTTAGACTCCTGATCACCCAGAGTTTGAATTTTTTAGTGGTAGTAGTTCACTTGGACCATTGAAGTTTAAGGCCAACCCAGTAGAAGAGATGATGATGTCGATGGAAGCTGGACCAGTGTTGTCGAGGATAGTCCGGGATTTTCCTGACGTCTTTCCAGACGATATCTATGGACTTCCTCCAGATAGATCCTTGGACTTCACCATTGATCTGATTCCAGGCACCCAACCGAATGCGAAGGCTTCATATCGTATTGCTCCTTTAGAATTAGTTGAGCTTCGTAGTCAGTTGAAAGATTTGTCTGAGCGTGGCCTGATTCAAACTAGTGTATCACTGTGGGGTGCTCTAGTGCTTTTGGTGAATAAGAAAGATGGATCCAGAAGAATGTGCATCGATTACCGAGAAATGAATAATGCCACATTGAAGAACAAGTATACTCTTCCGCAGATTGATGGCATCTTCGATTAGTTCGAAGCTAGACTTGAGAAGTGGGTATCACAATGTGAAGGTTAGAGGATCAGATGTTCCGAAGAAGACTACATTCTGAACTCGTTATGGTTATTACGAGTTCTTAGTGGTGGCTTTTGGCGTTACTAATGCACCAGCCACATTCATGAGGTTGATGAACCAAGTCTTCTATGAATACTTGGACAAGTTTGTGGTAGTCTTCATTGATGATATCTTGGTGCATTCGAAGACATAGGAGGACTATGCTGAGCACTTGAAGATAGTCTTGGAGACTCTGAGGCAGCATCAGTTGTATGCTAAGTACATCAAATGCCAGTTCTGGTTGACCAAGGTTGCTTTTCTTGGACATATTATATCTGGAGATGGAATATTAGTGGATCCAGAGAAGGTTGTAGTAGTGGAGAAGTGGTCAGTTCCTAAGTCGGTCATGGATATCAGAAGTTTCTGCGGATTGGCTGGATACTACAGAAAGTTCATCGAGGATATCTCTAAGATAGCTGCACCGTTGACTCATCTAACCAAGAAAAGTGTTGATTATAATTGGTCAAAAGAATGTTAGCGAGCATTTGATGAACTGAAGCGAAGATTGATCACTGCATGTCCTGACAATTTTAGATTGTTCAGGTGGATTTGAGATTTTATGTGACGCGTCAGGCAGAGGATTGGGATGTGTTCTCCATCATCATGGCAGGGTAGTAGCTTATGCCTCCAGATCGTTGAAGACTCATAAGAGGAACTATCCTACACGTGATTTAGAATTGGCTGCAGTAATATTTGCGTTGAAGTTATGGAGACATTTTTTCTGGGTGAACATATGAAGATATACACGGATCACAAGAGTGAAGTATGTGTTCACTCAGAAAGAGCTGACTATGAGACAACGTAGATGGCTTGAGCTGATGGCTAATTATGATATTGACCTCCAGTATCATCCTATGAAAGTCCACATCATACCCAATGCTCTTAGTCGTATGCCTACAATTATGGTGATGACAGCACAGAGAGAGTTTCGGGATGATATTCGGCAGATGGAGATTGACTTTCCCAGGCAAGACACTCAGAATATGTGTGGAGGTCCTAGGCAAGATCAAACGCCTCTGGTACAATAATAGTTGTTCCTTTAAGGAATAGCATGTAAATTGTGTGGATCCCTGTAGAAGTGCGGATCGAATCCTTGCTAACTCTTCGTCCGTCTCAACCTCTTGAAGCAATGGCTCCCAATTGCGCATCACCAGTATAGACAAGGCGTCCAACTGCAAACTCTCTCCTCGTCGTGACAAAGCATCGGCCGTCTTATTATCTAGCCTCGGTTTGTACAAAATTTCGAAATCATATCCAAACAGATTCGAGAGCCACCTCTGATGCTTCTTAGTCGCCATGCTTTGCTCCAAAAATATTTAAGGCTCTTCTGATCCGTTCGCGCAATGAAATGCCGGCCATGCAAGTAGGGTCTCTACTTCTACACAGCTAACACAATGGTCATTAACTTGCGCTTATTTACAGACTTGAGATGTGCCCTCGCCGTTAATACATGGCTAAAGTCATCAGCCGTTGATCCCGCATCAGGACAACACCCAATCCATATTCCGAAGCATCTGTCTCCACCACAAACGGGTGAATGAAGTCGGGTAGAGCCAACAATGACACACTGGTCATGGCCCTTTTAAGGGCCTCAAAAGCTTTTGTCGCCTCATCACTCCATTGGAAATTGTCTTTCTTGAGTTGCTTCGTAAGTGGCCAGGCAATGGTGCTATACCTTTTAACAAACTTCCTGTAATAGCCTGTCAATCTTAAAAAATCTTGCAACCCCCGCAAAGTTATAGGACGTGGCCAATCAGCCGTCGCGGTAATTTTCGATATATTCGTTGTCACTCTCTCTGCTAAAACCACATGACCTAAGTATTCTACCTTCAGTTGCACGAACATGCACTTCTTCTTGTCCGCTGTAGCACTATCTCCAGGTGACCAACATGCTCCTTCAAGGATCAGTTGTACACCAAAATGTCATCAAAAAGACCAACACAAATCTCCTCAGGTATGGACGGAATACATTGTTCATGAGTGATTGAAAAGTGACGGGCGTTAGTCAAGCCAAAAGATATGACCAAGAACTCGTAATGGCCCTTATGAGCCCTGAAAATTGTCTCGACGACATCCTCTACTCGCATCCTGATCTGGTGGTAGCCGGATTTCAAATCAATCTTGGCAAAAATCGCAACCCTATGAAGCTCATCTAGAAGCTCATCGATCAACATGATATGTAATTTATTTGTCAGTCTCCTTATTTAATGCCCTATAGTCGACGCAGAACCTCCAGCATCCATCATTTTTTCTTCACAAGCAGGATTGTGATAGAAAAGGGACTCACACTTTGCTGTATGACACTTGATTGAATTATCTGCCTAATCATCCGCTTGATCTTGTCTTTTGGCACTTGAGGGTATCGGTAGGGTCTCACAACTGATAGGTGAGATTCCTTCTTGCAGAACTGTAGTATGCTCGTGGTCCCATGGGGTGGGAGGCCACGAGACGTCTGAAACACTCTCTTTAACTAAATTAGAATCTGATGTAACACTACGAGAATGTCTTACTCCATCTTCTCATCAGCTCCTGCCTAGCCCGGCAGCTCTACCAAAAATCCGTCATTCTATGTCTGTATCGCCTTTGTCATGGTTTTCAAGGAAGCCATGGTTTGGTACAAGCTGGGATACGCCTGAAGCGTGACCGCTCTCCTTTCTTCCTGGAACTCCATACGCAGAAGATTTCAGGTGATCTTTGTGTCTCTCAATGACTGAATCCACCTTATTTTCAAAATAACATATGTATTATGCAGTTCAAGTGACAAGAAATCCTCAACGATTTGAAGCCTTGGAGGGTCAAAACGAGCCCGTGGCACACTCCTTTATTATTTCCCATCTTTCTAGTCCCCATCATCACTCCAAAACTCTCGGTATCCACCATCTGCAGCCTCTGATGATCCAACACCCAGTTGGAGATGAAATTGTGGGTGATCTTACCGTCAATCAGCACCGTGACCTTCTGATATGAAATCCTCACAGTCAAATTCATGGGGTGGTTTGGAGTGAATCTTACCACAGAGTTTAACGTGACCTCTGCGACGTCCAAATAGTGATGCTCCTGCTCTCCATCATCCTCTTCTTCTACCTCCACCACCTCATTATCATCCACTAATAGCACATGAAGGGAGCGGTTTTGACATCGATGACCAGGGATAAATTCTCATCACATCGGAAGCACAGTCTTTTCGTCTTCTTGTTCTACATATTTACCTCTGTCATGCACCTGAACTGTGTAATT
Organism: Scilla litardierei; assembly: GCA_030789695.1. NCBI lineage: Eukaryota > Viridiplantae > Streptophyta > Magnoliopsida > Asparagales > Asparagaceae > Scilla > Scilla litardierei. The sequence continues at coordinate 3,249,197 of CM061138.1, read as the reverse complement.
GGCCTCGCCTCGTTACCCTTATCCCTGCCAGACTGGACTCCTCCTATCGGTGTCTTCTGTCCCCAGCAGTGCCTGGCTGTGAAAAGTGAAGCCTTCTTAGGCTCCCTTGACCCGTCGCTTTGTAATGAGCTTATCCTCAATCATTTGGGTCTGCTCTATCGTGTTCAACAAGCCTATCAGTCTCTGTATGCGGAGCTCGGTGCGAATGTCAGACCTAAGCACCTTCATGAACCTTCTCTCCAACGTCGCCTCAGGTATCCTCTTTACTTGATCCGAAATTGTCTCGAATTTTTTCATGTATTCCCTAACAGTGCTGTCATGTTTGAGTGTAAGGAGCTGCTCGTGTTAATTTTCTTCTTGAGTGTCTCAGAATCTGTCCAACAAGCAGTCCTTAAACTCTTTCCATGACCTCACAGTTTATCTCTGTTCCTTCCATTAGAATCAGGACGACTTTCCTCTAAGCAAATGCCAGGAGCCTGTAACTTCTCCTTTATCGCGTGGTTCACCGCAAATTATCTCTCAACACGGTAAACCCATCCATATGTATCCTTTCTCTCAAACATTGGCGTCTTCTGCTTCTTGACCCTACTTTCGGTGTTAAAAAACCTTCACATGCTCTTCCTTTAGGCTGGTCGAAGTGAAACTGCTGGTAGACATTCTACTGTGCACCGCGATCTCCCATTGTGCCTCCTTTTGTCGTCTCACTGAGCTTGTTGTTGGTCCACAGAGATTCCATAACTACCTCAGGGGCCGTGGGGCCTCTGGTCACTGTTTCAAAGCTCGCAACACTATGACACCTAGAAGGTGGGGCCGCTAGCCTACTGGGGGGGCTGCATCCCTGTTGTGCACCAAAGAAGGGGCAGTCGGCCCCCAGGTAAGCTGTCAGGGGCCCGTGGACTTGTTACTGATCAAACTGGGGGCATGTGGGATGTTGTGGCTGTATAGGGCGTGATGCCCTTGTGGTTGCGCAGGGGGCCTGTGAGGCCCCTTGGGTGTGCCCAGCCTGCACAACATCCCTACATGAGCGCCCAGGCCTCGTGAGGTCTTTGGCCGGGAAAAAATGGCTGCCCTTGAGGATATGGTTTTGGGGGCCGATGGGCCTTTTGCCAGCATTTCCAACGTCAGACGCCACCCATAAGAGTGGAGGAGGCTTTTTGCTCCTAATCTTGCCAATTGTCATCCTTTGTGGTATATCGCCTTCAAGGATAACAACTTTTCCTTTGCCCTTGTCCATAACTTACTCTCTTCATCTTGGATCTGAGGGATTACCATCAAAGTTGTCATCTTTTGTTGTTTCTTCCTCGCGTTGTGGACGTCGATTGATCTCTAGGATCTCCTTCATCATAGATTTTATCGTAGAAAATCTTTCCTTTAGGGATTCCATCTCACTTCCTAATTTTTGATTTTGCTCCTTTAGGGTTTCCTCCTCATTTTCTAATTTTTCCTCCAAGGTATCAACTTTTCTTGTTGCCATCAAGATTGAACCGCTTAGATATCAATTGTTAGGAATTTCTAGGGTTTGGAGTTATAAAAATCTGATTTGTATATACAGAGAGGAAAACAAAGAAAAATTGGTCTCTTTCGAGAGGATACCGTTCTCCTAGCCATTGATTCGAGAGAAAATGCTCAACTCTCCACATTCTAGGGGTCTACACTTGTTTTAGGATTTTCTCTCTTAGTTTCAACACGAAAAACCATAGCACGAACCCTCTAATATATATAAATATATATATATATATATATATATATATATATATATATATATATATATATATATATAGGGTGATCTTCGGTTGCGAAAAAAGGGGTTTTCGCACGGTGCGAAAACATTTTTTTTTTTTTTTGAAATTTTTTTTTCAAAAATTCTTTTTTTGATGTTTAATCCATACAAATATATACCCCAGGGAAAATAATGGGTGAACCCGTTGGGCATTAGAGCACCCATCCACCCGTTACAAATTTAACGGTCTCAAAACGTGCGAATTTGATGAAATGCCTTGATCGAAGGCCAAATGACATTATTTCTCAATGATTATTTTTTGAGGGGGGTATAACAACATATAATGAGGGTGGGAAAAAGAATTTTTGAAAAAAAAAATTTCAAAAAAAAACTAAAAACATTTTCGCACCGTGCGAAATGTTCTCATTTGAAAATTTTCCTATATATATATATATATATATATATATATATATATATATATATATGACTGACTTGTCCAGAATTACAAAAATACCCATGAACTCTAAAATTACAAAATTGCTATTGGGCTAGTCTGCCGCCCCAAGATCAGTTCTTCTTCGTCGCCACTGGTAAGTCACGATCCCATCAGAAACAAAATGAAAGTTGATGGTAATTTTTTGAAACTTATAGTTTGATAGTGAGTGAAAGGTAATACAGTGAAAGGTAATACAGTTATTTTACATTTTCCGTTAACAACATCATGGTAGGTTTATGAAATTGGTAAAATGTTATGATGTTAACTTTAATTTACATAGTTTAGGGTATTTTAGGAGAAAACGTGATAGAATTTAGTAGTTTATGTAAATTTAACCCCTGTAGATCTTTTATGAAGACATAATTATTTTACTCTATATTAAATTGCATTGTTGTTATGCTCAAAACCATAATTCCATAAGGTGGTTGCATTTCTTGCTGCTATTCCTATTTCTATCCTATGGCTTTTCATACAAATTAGCACTTTGCTTTTTAAAAATGAGTTCCACTTGCAATGCCAAGATGTGAAGTATGTTTTAATTTTTAGTTTTTGACCCTTTCACCTTTTCACAGTTCTTTCTTCACTCTGATAGATGTCTTATACAAGATGAGGATGTCTATTTTTCTCTTTTTAATCCATTTTTATTTTCATCAGGAAGCTTCAAGTTATAAAATAGCTGTTCGTTCTGAAAGGCGTCGCCAGTTTGAGAAGGAGCTTTCTTCATCAGCTGAAGTTGCTTTTGGTCTATTGACTGCTTGTTTGGGATTTGAGGAGCTGAGGGAGCAGGTTTGTTTCTCCTGGCTCTTAAGATGTATTTTGGATGCATGGCCCAAGTGCAAGCTGGTAGGATCTGATTCGTTATATTTCCAGTGAAGTAACTCTGCATTAAATGAATTTCAGTGTTGTTAGATTTTGGGTTTTGCTTTTTCTAGAAATGTAGGAGCAGAGGATGTCCATTAGTGCTTGTTATTCTTCATTGTGATGTATGTGCTGAAAGGTAAAACAAGGAGGTGTAATCTAACAAAAGGTCATGTAAACTATACTCATAATAAGAGGTGGACTTTTGTTTTTGGAAGCCGCAAATCGTAGCTACGTATGGAGCAGTTAAAACGGTTCTATGTTGTAATGGATGGAAAAAGAAACAATATAAGCACGTCACGAAGTCAGAAAGCATTACTTTCAAAGTTCTGTTCTCCAGAATCTGTAATCTGCTCACATGACAGGCAAAATGGCAGGATTGGACAAAATTGATGTTTTTTTATTCTCATAAACTGTAATAACTGGTTAGACTGTCAAGTTCTTTTTGACCAAAATATATGGTAAGACTGTCAAGTTCTTTTTGACCAAAATATATGGGAAGACTGTCAAGTTCTTTTTGGCTTGATAAATCATATAATTCAAGTCTGGTGAAAGAATAGTAAATTTTCACTTTTAAATTAACAATAGAATTCTACTAAATGCATGTTTCCATTTTAGTACTATATTCGTTTCTTTTCGCTGCAGGTCTTGGAGGCTTTTGCTTCTTGGATTCGACTTAGCCATGTGTACGTATCTCTTGACATGAGACATATATTGCTCAAAACTCATTATTTGTTGGGCACCCATACCTACCTACCATGCTTAAAATACTGCCTATTAACTAAGGGTACTTTTCCACCTTTCCACTAGGTACAACATGAACAAATGTCATCTATGCGTAGTATATTTTCCATGAGCCACTTGCGGATGTTTGACCTAGACCTTTGGTACTTTTCAGGATTCCTGCATCTACTCTTGCTTCCTATCCTCTTGTGCATGCAGCTTTGTCAGCATTGAACTCTGAGCAGCTTCTCGAACCTGCTGTAAATGGTACTTTAGATAAGTTTATTGCATCATGGTTTGCAACATGTGTGTCTTCACATGTTCTTATACTTGTGCATTATGCATCTAAGTCATTGTGCATCTAACTAATGTTGCACATGATCTTTGGATTTACTTCATTTATGCACATTACAACAGTTTACTAGTCTAAATGCCGGAACAATTGTTATTTATATTTCTTCTAATTTTCTCTTTGCTTATAGTTACCATTTGGGATTTATTATGAGTATAATCAGGTGGCTTATGATGTTTTCCTTGGCTTGTTCTTTTTATGGTTGTGTGAGCCATTGATATTGAAAAGTAATGAATAGTGTAGCCTATATAGTTAGATGGTTTCTTTTTAAGTTATTCACTCTGAATATGTTTGTCCTTAGTGGTTGTTATCGTATGTTGATTTGTTGTTCACTCGAGGGAGAACTGTTCTGAAGATGATCTTCTTCTCGTCCACTTTATAATTCTCAGATTAATTGCTCATATACTTGAAGTTGAAGATCAAAAAACGAATCAAGTATTAGCGATCTTTAAATTTTATTCTGAGAAGCATGGTAACCGATAAACGATATGTTACAGGTACACAACACAACAATTCCTTAAATAGTAACACACGCACGCGTGCGCAGAGAACACAAATCATAGACTTGTCTATGCATCCAAAAGTCACATACATTTTCGATAATGAATAACGGCTATCATATGACATATGGTGATGTTCTCATTCACAAAAGGTACAGGGGACAAAAAGCACACCCATGAGACCCCTTACCCCTTGTATTTTTATGGAGGAGAATATGTCACATCATTGTATATGAGAGACATCTCTCATGTAACATATGATACCCGTTATTCTCTTTTTGATAATGTAACAAACCATGTGTGCATTGAGTGGATAGAAGCTGGACATGTTCATATTGTTTCTTGTCGAGTTGTTGGTTTCATGGATTAGGGGGTCTTGTTGGTGAAACATTTGGAGCAATTATGTTACCATGGAATATTGTAAAGGGAAAAACAAATCATGATGGCCAAGATCTTGAACATCATCTCAATGATTTTGGAACCTAGCACGTCTTCAGCGCATGCCATTCGGCTACTTTCTTGCACATGCCTGTGGTATACTTCTATAGTAGGAGGGTATGATCATTCAGCTATTTGGTATGTACAGATAGCCTGTTACTATACCAGCGGCAATAAGCAATTTATAGAATTTGCATTGTTTTAGTAAGAATATGATGCGATCCGGGTTTTTCGTGGAATAAAAGAGGGATTTTTTGGGTGGATGAACGATGAAAGTGGGATTTTTATTGATATTTTAGATCTGAAAATTACAGAAACCCTACTGCAAATCAACTACTCGCTAAATAAATACTACAAATTGAAAGAACACTTAACTAGGGATTGATCTAAGGGAAATAGGGAGAATCCTAATACAATTTATCTAATAATTCTTAAAGGAATAGAATAGAAGAATTTCTTCAACAATTTTCGCATCCTCTCCTAGGGCCAGCTATATGCTTTAAATAGAAAACATTCCATAATATGTTCATGTACTAAAATGCCCCCGGGCCCTAAATCCAAGCCGCAATAGAATATTGATTTGCACAGAGAGCTTGTTCATGTATTGGTGGCATTAAGCAATTTATGGAAGTTGCATTGTCTTAATAAGTATGTTGATCTTCCTCACAGTCCTGTTGATTGCATGGTCAATCAATGTTTAGAGTTTGTTGTGTTGTGACAATAGAAGATGCCAACAGATTTTTTCTTAAACCTGAGGGAAACCTGATCTATATATTCTTGTTCTTGTGTACATAACTGGCATTACATGTGTTCATTATCTATTAGATTGATGCTAAATAGACAGACAATATGTTCTATTGAATATTGATTGGTTGTTCATGCTAAAGTTTTGGACTAACGAAAGAGGATGTCATATTCCTTTTACATATGCATATGTTTACAGAAATTAACTTTTATGTGTGCCAAGATATCCATTCTATAACCAGAAGGGGAACATTGTGTGCAGGATGTGAGCACTACTATTTACCTTTAGAAAATTTCTTATTTATGTCAATTGTCAAATAAAAATTGTATTCAATAGTTGAGATGCATGCAAACCTCAGGACAATGTGAGTGGATACATATGGTACCCAAAAATGTTAAACCCCCACGATTGAGTCGGATCATACGTTCCGAATTGAGGACATTAGCAAGTTGGAGCAGTAAAATTAACGTTAAGGGGGTTTAATGATTTTCAGACTAAATAAAAGAACATTGACTAAATGCAGTGTACCATAGCATAGATTTTATAATGCAATCTGTTATGCACATTGCACATATACATACCCAGAGATATATGCATAGAAATACAAGAACCCTTGCAATCTCATTTATTTATTTTCATTCCTAATATATGTATTCCATTCCTACTAAACATTCAACAAAGAATGCCCTCCTAACATACCATGTTTTTGGAGCATTTGTATATTACATATCGTTTTTGTTCCTCACGCCAAAGTGAACCGAATTCCTGGTAACCTTGGGTGCATCACAGTGCTGCATCGCCTGACTCTTCAGTCAACGTAATCTTGTCCATCACTTTGCTGATGATGTATGGTAGAATTAGAATATAAAGGGGAGAGTCATATGCTTAGAGGTGAGGACATATTCTTGTCCACCTTTTTCTTTCATTTTGAGACTATCTTTCTCAACAGAATGTGAAAGGAATCGGGGTTAGGGTGTTGGAGTTTTTCAGTGAGTATGAATGGGTGTTGGGCTTGAAGCTTGTCACATCCGGAGTTGCTCCAACACTAGTTTTGAGTCGGAGTTGGAGCAGAGCACTTTGCCCTAAAAGCAAGGGCAATGTGCATATATATTTTCAAAAAACGTCAAGATTTCCCTCTCATCGTTATCATGTACTCCGACACCAATTTTGTGTGACTGGGGTTTGTGGGGGTTATGGGTTAATCCCATCCCAAACCCCAGAGCCAAATGCAGCCGAATTGTTGTGATAGAAGTATTGACATAGGTGTTCCATGCTTGATATGTAACTGGACTTAATATTGCTGAATTAATGGTGGAGTCGGATTTCTTTAGATTTGGACTATTTTAAAGGTGTTGCTTTATCTCTTGATTGCTAAGGACGATTCTTATCGTTGGTCCAAATAGATGAGCAAAAATTTGGAGGCACTTTTTTTGGCAGCATCTGCAGTTGGATAGGAATAATGTGTGGTCCCAGACATACTATATAAACTGCAGCTTGCAGTTTATGTGTTATTTTCTTTTGCTTTCATCTTTCTCGGTAATATTTCCTTGGACTATGAACAACTTGTGAAGCAAGATGCTCAGCTGGTTAAACACTGGATCTACAACATTGATTTTGCAATCACTTGACGAATGAGCAAAACATATCCAGATTAGCTGAAATTTTGTTTGTAGGTAGTTTAGACATGTTACAGCTTACATCATATCCAATGGAACATGATTCCTATTTATGTTGCCAAATTTTAAATTTGACTTGGATGGATCCGCATGTTTCATCGATCTGAATGGATCCTAGTCAACACACACACATACATGAGAATAATAGGCATTATATGACATATGAGGCATCTCCTTATATACCAAGACACGAATGGTGGGGTGGTACAATAAGTACAAGTCCATGGGCTTGTACTATCCCACTTTTTGTGTCTTATATATGAGGAGATGTCTCCTATGTCATATGATACCCATTATTCTCATACACACACACTAGTCATGAACCGTGCTCTCGGGCACGGTTCATTTAAGATATCCCCTCAAAATCTTTGTTCTACCCAAAAATTATTTTCACCTTCAAAATTTAAACGAATAAAAATTTAGATTCGGCGCGGGCGCCCCCCTGACGATCCCCACACACAAACCCACACTTCCCTCTCATTTTTGGCTGTGTGCAGTTTTCGCCTCATGTGTGTGGGTGTTACTTTGATCTCCGTACACTATATGCACGTATCCGATATCCATGTCATGTACTCCTATCTGATTTGTATGAAAAGATCAAACATAGAGGCTTTTTGAAATTTTTTTAATATTCATACGTACATACAACATTTCGTATTTGATGTATAAATGCTAAACATTGAAGTTATTCCATTGCTTTTGCTTTTTCGTTTGAGCCATGTGAGGTATGTGGCGTATTTTTTTATTGATTTAGCCGTGATAGTGATCTATCAATCAATTAGGAGTTGCAAGCACCCCAAGCTTCATAAAGTGTTGCAAGCAACACAAAGCTTCATCTCAACCTTCCATTTCACAAGATCAAATCACATCCACTATTTATCTTGTACTAGTCAGCCCTAGAATTCAAAAAGGTTGTCAAATGTATAATAGATAGATAGATATTTATAGACAAATTTTCAAATGAGAACATTTCGCACGTAATTTTCCATGCGAAAACTATTTTATATTTTTGATTTTTTTTTTAAATTTTTTTCCCTCCATTTCATGTTGGTATACACCCCTCAAAAAATAATGGTTAAAAAATAATGCGATTTGGCCTTCGATCAATGTACTGCAAAAAGTTCTATTGTTTTGAAACCATTACATTTTGTAACGGGTTGATCGGTGTTCAAATCCCCTTAAGGTTCACCCATTATTTTCCATGGGGTATATAATTGTATGGATCATACATCAAAATTTTTTTTTGCAAAAAAATTCTAAAAATCGAGAAAAAATGTTTTTGCACTCGCACCAGGATATTACTCTATATGTATAATCTTTTTATCAGTTTGAGCATCATATATTCCCTTGTTACACGCTTTATAATTCTTTAATATTCAAACTGTGTCCTTGGTGGTCTAAATTATTTTCTGGAGTTCATTTCTTGTATGCATTTATACATCATTATGTTGTCTACATTGGATGCAGTTATATCTGAATTGATACGCTACAGTGTGGCTGGAAGTTCTGGTGGCTTCTCTGCACAAATGCCCCTGATTCAACTCCTTGTCCCTCGCGTTATGGGTCTCAAGGATCAACTTAGAGATTCTTCTAAGGTAGACTCACTTACAGGGTCCACCACATGGTTATTTTTGTCAGGACACTATTTTGTATATATTAACGGATGGTGGCTTTTCAAACTGAACTTTGCAGTCATGATTAGTTGTTGGCATATGCTTAAGTTCCCTTCCAGCAATGGATATATGTTGTGATCGAGAATGTTAATATTAGTGTTTTTACTTTGTTGTTGTTGTTTATTTTCCATTTGATCATTACTTATTTGCCTTTTTCTTCCTGTCTCAATCCTTGTTTGTTTAGGACCTGTTGGTATATTTCTTCCCATTGTTGCTGCACATAATGCTTTTATTCCTAACTGGTGCACTCACTGATTTCGTTGAATGTGTCAAAACAATCTCAACCTATTCTTCCTAATTTCATCCTCAATTGAACTGCTGAAGTCGAAAACTTATTATGTATGTATCATATATGCACTATCATTTCCTATGTTACACTCAATCTTTCGTGACATTCTCATTTCAGTTATTTTTCCTTCTTTTTTTGTTGGAGAGTGTTGTTTCTTAATTGTCCTACATTCTGATCCATTAACCGTTATTGGTTTTATATATGCCTTGTTAATTTGGACTTCAACCTCATAATGAACTATGTAAAGGCATGCAGTCCTAGTAATTATATGCGTTTGGCCACAGTGCTTAGGGCAGATTGCTTTGGTGCTGAAGCCATATGTTAAGTCAAGTTGTTACCCAAGGAAGACAACCATGAAAGGTAGGAACTACACATCTATTATCAGGACGCATGCATGCTCGTGCGATCAGTTTTAAAATTGCATTTAAAGATAGGTGGTTAAACGCGCAAACCATCAGAAAAATATTTTTAGCGAAGCAGACTGGTTGTCAGCAGCTGAGAAACAACTATTTAGACTTGATGATGCTTCAACTACAATGTCATGTGTCTTGTGGGTGATTATAAGGCTGTGATATGATCTTGATTTTAGAACTATGGGAACTTAATCCTATGGTTTGATCTTGACGTGCTAAGTATGTGTCCATGATTGGAGGCTAACTGTGTTTGATGGTTTCTTGGGGGCTAATTTGACAGCCAAACATAAATGTTTTGTCAAATCTTTTATGAAGCACTTTCCATAGGCAGCCATTTTGATAGGAAGAAGGCTAGATGATTATGTCATAGGAGGGTAGTACGAAGTGGTGTAAACAAGTTTAAAATTCAATTGCCATAATTGATTGCTCTTTGGCTGTTGGTATCTGTGGTTTCAGCAATTTCTCATTGCAGTATTTGGATTTTTCCGCATATACAAATCTCACGTGCTTATCTAAATTGAAACTAAAATATGTTTTCTTATTTTTAAAAGTCTAAGTTTCATTTTCTCCAATGCTTATTTCTTTGATTTTGAGATAATTTAACTATTTAAGTTCATTCGCTATTAGTAAACAAGAAATTGCACATGCTATATCATGACATCAGGAGCACGTGAATGAACCTGGTGTTTTAACCCACATTTTTGTAGTCCCCCTTGGCGTTAAGAACACACCCATATTTATTTGTAGTGTGTGATATGCCACATGAATCGTATGATACGATTCGATTTGTAGGGATTTCAAAATTTAATGGATGACCATATTGGATAATGTAAATTATTGTTTGTTATGGTTGTCATATCAGATTGATATGATATACATCATCGGCCATAAATGGTGGGTTGGGTCAGTTTTTATGGGCTTGGGTCAGGTTTTAAAGTGGAACTGATCTATATTTAGGGCATAAGTTGATTGATTTCTCCTCTTCCTTTACGACTCAAGGGGTCAGGTCAGCACAAAAAACCCTACGTCTCTCTTCTTTGCTCATTTGCAGCCCTACATGGAGACTAGATGTTCACTGCTCCCTGCGCCAAGGTTTGCGGTCCCTCATCAATGCTCACAACCCACATCAACCATCGGGGATGCTCACAGAGCCTTGCTGAGCTTTGCCAACCATTGCTGACCTTGTGGAAGCCTGACCCTCTTGATATTCGCGGAAGCCTTGCCAGCTATCCCTAACATACCATCTCTTCCCCCAAACCTTTTCTTCTCTGTTTCTCTCAGTGCTGCCCTCTCTTTCAGCACTGTTTTATGTCTCTCTTCTATGATGCCGTTGCTCTGTCTTCCCCTGTCTCAGTCCTCTTCTTCGTTCCGTGATGCCCTCTCTCTTATTTCTCCATCTGTCACTCATCTGTCTCTGCTTTGCTCTGCTCTATGTTCGTCTTTCTTTCTTTCTTTCACTACTGTCTCTCTTGCTCACTTATGAGGTTTGCGTAACTGCAATTTTAGACTTCTAGCATAACTCCTCTTTTATTAATTGTTTTATGTCGAATGCTTCCAATGTTTTTGTAATATATTTAGTTATTTGCGTAACTCGATTAGATATCATTAAAGACAAAATTTTCTTACGACATGTGATACGATGTACAATATTGTAATTGGACAAAATGATAAATGATATGTATTATGATATGACAACTTTGTGTGTCCCACCGCCATTTCTGAATTCCTTTGATGCTACAAATGCATCCAAATTTTGTTCAAGAACAAGACCAAAAAATAAGGGACCATTAAACCGCTGGCTACTGAAACACTAAGTGCCATTTGTTTTTTTAGCTGAATAAAAGGCCATGGGCTGGAGGTTAACCTGGGACTTCATAAAAACCATTGGCATCCCTAGTCACTGTGCCAGGTTTTGGTGGTTAATAAGTATCATATTAAGTGATGTCAATGACGTGGGTATTATGTCAAATGCTGGACAAGAAATGTGGAAAAGAAACAACTCATGAAGAATAGACGGTTTTAATTTTAGCTTTTAGAGTATAGCTTCTCCTTTCTGCTGCTTTTATAACGTCTCCTTTCAGCTGCTGTTATGATTATTGCTATTATTTACCATTTTTTAAATATATACTATTTCAGGATGAAGAAGATGTGAAGGCCATTGCTCGTTTATTTGCAGATATGGGGGATTTTTATGTGGAATTGATTGCTACTGGTATAAATTAATATTTAGCACCCATCTCTTAGGAATTTGGTTCAACACTTCTTTAGCATTAATATATCTGTTGCTTAAATAAATTTGATTGTTCTCTGTTGTCGAATATTTATGTTTCCAGGTTCTGATGAATCTATGCTAATTGTCCAAGCCTTGCTTGAAGTTGCTTCTCACCCTGACTATGATATTTCTTCCATGACATATAATTTCTGGCACCACCTTCAGGATTACTTGACTAGAAGGTAATCATCACGTGACTTTTAGGATCCTTGGTCTACTTGATTATGACAAGAAAAGATCATATTGATCCCTTAGTTACAGGGACTCTTATTCAACATATGGTTCAGAAGCTTCAGTTGAGGCAGAGAGGAATCGAAGAATGCAAGTTTTTCGTCCATCTTTTGAAATGCTAGTATCTTTGGTTAGTGCCATTTAAGTAATTTAAGGTTATATTTTTGAGATTTACATGTTACTTTGCCTATGTTCCTATGTGACATTCTGTACTTTCGTTATTTGCAAATGAACCCTTCCCTTTAACCCCCAAGAAATGGAATTAATGATATCTTTTAATGTAGTAATTCATGTTTCCCTAGTTCTACAATATGAGGAGGAAAACTACCTGTAAACTAGTAGGTATCAATGCCGCCATTGTCTTGAAGATAGCACACCCTTGCCAACAGAATATCTCTAAGACTAATTTGCGTATATCAAGGCCAATTGACTTAACACTAATATGCATAAAGGTAGGGCCGGGTTATCCTGCAAAATGTAAACAACAAATTGACCATGATTTAAGTCGTCAGTTCATAAGTTTAACAAATTTGTTTTACATTAGCTGCTGGCCGATGAGGTGTATATCTGCACAAAGGTCTAGATCACAGGGTGTAGCGAAGAAGGGGAGAAGTGAATTTGTGAATTTTTAAAAAAAAACATTGACAAAAAATTTGTGGGTAAATATACACTGGTGTATGTGATGAAAGAGATCAAGAAGATTTTATAGAAAGTTTCCACCTGCTTTTATCAGTAGGGCTTGTCTTTTTATCTACTTTATCTGATATGAGAACTAACGTTCTGGAAAAAAATCTCATGTTTTGTCATATTTCTTTTGGCAGGTTAGCTATCGTGTCGAGTATCCACAAGACTATCAGAGCATGTCTGAGGAAGATCACAAGGACTTTAAGCATACCAGATACGGTAGTTTATATATTTGTATTTGATGGGACTCTTAGCTCATCAGCTTATGATAACTTCATAAAAAAGTAATCTGGACTGCTCAGTCATGCAATCTTACTACCTATTAGGTCAACCAATCATCTGCTTGAGAATATTTGCCACAGAAGTGGTCTTTTAGATGCTATTTTACTTCACATAAATTCTATCAGATGTCTCCTTCCAGCAAGGCTTGGCTAAGTTATGGGCTAGTCAACTTGCAAATCCACCTTGCTGATCACGATCCATGTAGATTAATATTTAAAACACATTCAGTTTAATATGCAGGGGATTCCAAACTTATGCAGTTATCTAAGTGGTTCTTTGTCAGGATTAGAGGAGCATATTTTTTGTTTTGATGGATCCTGTCTTTAAGCTGAATGCAGAAAAATGCACCATTGTGTGCCATTGTGTAGGTTACACCAATTATAGTTAAAATTGTATTATTGTTGAAGCTGATGGATCATCATGTTCCCACTAATTGTTATTGTCGTTTTCTTATTCCCACATCCATCCCCACGACTAAAACATACACAAGAATGGGATATGCCCCAAAAGGAATGGAGATTGGAGCTTTAATTACCAAAACACATATCATGCCCCTTTCCCCCAAAAAAATAAATAAACAATAATTAATAGTTAATGAAAATAAAAAAATATAAGAGAAGCATGGATTTATAACACATAATCCACTTAGACACTATATGATCTCTCCCCCGTTCTCTGATTCGATATTCCCGTCTATAATATGATTTACTAACATGCATACATGAGCATGCACAAAAAAATATTATAGCTCTATTTCAACCTCTGTGCATATGCACACACATGTTCATGCACGAAGGAATCTCTATCTCTCTCTATCTTTCTCTCTCTCACATTTTGTACGCACTTGCATGGGGTTTTTCTTGTTTCTTTGTTGTAGACACTGTGCATTTTGGGACCAATGCACCGTAAAGAACTCCCAAAAACATCTGGATTTTAGGCGTTTGCATGATGTAGATTATGTTAAATGGTATGGATATGTCAAATAGATTGTGCAATACTTACTTTTATGGTTTAGCAATGGTGCTCGAGTTGGAACCTGGTCAATCTGTCTCCATTTTTCCATGTATGTAATTATATATGAATATACTCTGCTTGTGTGCTTCTACATGCATGCATGTATTGTAATGGTTTATATCTATATTTAAGACTGCATGTGCCTATGCATGCATGAGTTTGGTGGGTCTGTATGAGTGTGCATGCAGATGTGTGCAAGAGGGACATCAACATCAAAGCCTTTATGCCAAATCTTTGGCATATATGAATCCTTTGTCTTTGTTCAGTTACAGTGAAGGTCAAGTTCTTCTGTTAAATGATGAGACCACATCTTAATGGCAAATATGCAATTTTGGCCCATCAGGGACGTTTCCATAATTTTCGGATTGCAAGGGGGTTTTAGCAATTTTCAGCTTTAAGGGTCTTTTTGTAATTTCAAATTTCTTATTTTCGGTTTATTATTTATATGGGGCTTAGGGGTATTAGGGATTCTCAGGTTGGATTTGGTGAACAAATTCCATAGAGGTTGAGAATTCTCTCTTTTCGGGAGAGCGCGACCGTCCTCTAGAATTGACAGCTTGGGAGAGCGAGAGTTTCTCTCGAATGAACTCATCGTTATCCTTTGTATCTCTTTATTTGTAGTTTTTCTTCAATAAAAATCCCTCACTTCCCCAATTCTTCTCATCAAAACCCTAAAATCCTGCATTTCTCGTAAAAATCCTACCTTTCCTATCAAAACCCTATTTTTATCAAAATACAAGCGGATCCTATCAATTTGGTATCAGGGCGGTGAGATCCATGGCAGTGACAAAATCGAAAGACAAGTTCGACTTATTTGAGGAAAAATACACCGGCGAGATTGAACGTTTGAAGAAATCCTTGGAAGAACTTAGAGCATGGGGTGAAAAAAGATCGAAAAAGATCGAAAAAGATCTAAGGAGATTGATTTAAAGGTGGATTCTCTTGCGCAAAACCTAGCTCTACATGGAGACAACTTGTAAGCACAAAGCAACAACTTTAGAATCCCAAGGCGACAAAGCACTCCGACATCGGTGTAAACCCTAATCTAGGGCAAAAGGCAATGGCTTTGGCGAAAGGGAAATGAAAAGCTGAAGAATATGTGGAATGGTTACTCTTCGACGCCGACGACTATTTTGTGGAAGAAGGAGAAACCCCCACAAAGGGGAAACCCTAACCCTAAGGGGAATCCTAGCCGTCAAATTCAGAGCGAAGGGAACATGCATGCTGCCAGGTACCTGCAGGGCTGCCGAGCCTTTGGAGCTGCATACGGGGCCCCGCGTCTGGGGCCGTGAAGACCTTGACGATGATTTTCAGCGGCTTCCGCGATCGGAGGATGACGTGGAAGAATTTCAAGGGCTCCATGGGCCCCAGTTTGCGGTAAAAAGGTGACGACGTTGAGTTCCTCCGGCCTATGCCAATTTTCCAGGTGGTTATAACGAGGACCCGGACCTTGATGAGGATGGTGAATACTACGCTTGGGGTATGGATGACTGTGACGGCCATGGAGATAGATGCGACGATCCGTTGAGAGGCTATGAGCAACACAAGAAGGTAAGTCACGAAAATTATCATTCCCTTAATATGACATGCAGGAGAACGAGCAGATCCGGAGAATCCTTAGGTGGATGGCAGAGTAAGAAAGTTGAAGTTGTCTGTATTTGAAGGGGATGATTCTTATGAGTGGATTTATTGAGCAGAGAGGTTCCTTGCAATCACTCGCACGACGGAGAGGCATAAATTGAAGGCGGCCGACGTCTGTTTCGAAGGGGAAGCATTCTCGCGGTTTCTGTGGAGGGAACATATGCAACTTATACACACGTGGAAAGAGCTGAAGGACCGTTTGGTGGACCGGTTTGTGCCACCCAGGGAGGAAACTACATGATGATCAGTTGTTGGCCCTCAGGCAAGATGGATCCGTCGAAAAATATAGCCAGGGATATGTCGGAGGAGACTTTAGAGGGGAGCTTTATAAGGATTCAAGCCAAACATGCGCGCAAAGCTTCACACTCTTCAGCCGAAGGGGATGGTTGGAGATGATGGACCGGGCACAACTAGTAGAAGACCACCTTGCTGAGGGAAGGTCTGGAGGAACTTGCAATGGACCCAATCTTCGTAGCCATGAACCAGTAGGGGCAAAAGACATCAGCAGAGGTTGAGCAGTCCAGCAGCAAGAAACGCGACGAGTTGCTGTCGGGTCGGGTTGGCAGATCTAGAAGATAACAGAGGCTGAAATGTAGGAGAAGAGACAGAATGGGTTGTGTTTCAAGGGCGATGAGAAGTTTATTCTCGGACATCGTTCGGGAGTTTGCAAACTCCAGCTTATGATAATAGATGTGTATGAGGACGGAGTGGAGGACAAGTCGGGAGGAGACACACATCTTCACTTGGAGTAGCATGCCATGTTTTCATGCACCACCCTGAGGACAAGGTGGTTTTTCTGGGACGGAATAATGATTAGACCACATCTTAATGGCAGATATGCAAATTTGGTCCATCGGGGGTGTTTTCGTAAATTTTGGATTTCTATTGGTTTTAAGCAATTTTCCATATTAGGGATCTATTTGTAAATTTTTATTTTTAGTTTATTATTTATATGGGGCTTAGGGGGATTAGGGATTTTCATGTTGGATTTTGTGAAGAAACTTCGTAGAGGTTGAGAATTCCATCTTTTCAGGAGAGTGCATCCGTCCTCTAGAATTGATTGTAAAAGAGTTCCTCTCGAAACAACTCATCGTTATCCTTTATCCTTTGTATCTCTTTATTTTTAGTTTTCTTCAATACAAATCCCTCATTTTCCCTAATTCTTCTCATCAAACCCCTAAAAATCCCGCCTTTCTCATAAAAATCCTTTCTTTCCTATCAAAACCTATTTTTTCCCTGTCAAAACCCGAGCAGATCCTATCATTAAATAATCAAATATCATGCTGGTTTTAACTACCACATTTTATGTTGATCTAAACCTTTTAACCCACTAATCAATTGGGGAGATAACTGTGTGGGGCCATTTGATTCATCGACAAGGAGTTCCAGAATCATTCTTTCGTATACCAGTATCAATTTGGGATGTATGGTCAAGATGAATGGTGCAGATAGGAAAGCCCACCATGGAGTTACCACAATGCTTCCTTTGAGGCGAGTTCTTAAAAAAATCAAGTCCACATGATTGTAGATTTATGCATTCATATGCACGCACATATGTGGATGTATAAACTATGATAATGTTTATATTTTCACAAGCCTCATTGCCGAAGGCACTTATTCGATAGTGAACTTAATAAGCTAGTTGCAAATAGTTCCTTATGTGAATTTTTACCTATGTCTGACAAATTTAAAGATTTATGAAATTGAAAAATACTGTGTTATAAATGATCTCGCAATTAGACTCGTGTGCAATGATGTCATTTTCCAGTAAACTGATAAAATTATCTCTTTTGCAGCTGTCAGCGATGTATTAGTTGATGCAACTGCAGTTTTGGGAGGTGCACTAACATTGAAGATTCTCTTTATGAAGCTAGTACAGGTGCTGCCCCCGAAAAATTTCTTATTTAGCTTTGCATGCCATATAGCTAGAAGATAATGTGCCATGTTTTATTTAACTCATTTCTTTGGTAAGACAGTGTATTATTTGGTCAAAATGTAAATATTTTTTATTTATTGGGTTAGTGTAATAGCTAACAGCTGATCTCACTTGCTGAAGTGCTTTGTTGGTTACATGTATTGTCATGAGAAGAAGCGCGCATGTGCTAGTACTTCAAAAGATTGTTTGTCTTGCATGAAATAATTGTGAGATGAACATTATTAAATAATGTAACATAATTTTTGAAAAAGATTTCTTTGCAAGTTTGTTGTTTATATTTATTCAATAGTTATAAGTATATCTTTTGGAAAAATTTTTATTTTAAGTTAATTATAAGCTTATACATTTCTAACCATGCCTGGTGTTATGCTTTCCCAAATGAGCAATTGCAATTTTTTTTTGTGTGTATTCTTGTATACAACAATTGTAACTATGGTAATGAGTGTAATCATGGTAATTGAATACAAAAAATGTTAGTCTATATGTTGATAATTGATCATCTTCTCGATTAATCTTTTTCTTAAATCTCTATGATGCTTTTTAACTTTAGTTTGTGAACATATGTTTGATGCTAGCTTTAATTTAGCAGTCATTGGTCCATCTGTTATCTGTACTATTTACGTCAGTCATGAAATTCTAATTTGAAAATTTTTGCACATAATTTCCTTTGGGCAAAAGTTGTGAAAATACTGCTCTTAAAAAAATTGATTTTTGATCTCATTCTGAATCTTAGAGGGGGTTAAAAAGCATGTGGATAGATAATGTGATGTTCTAGGGTGACATAACATGGTGTTGATCTGAATCTTTCTGGTGTATAATGCAGGCCATGTGACCTTTTTTGTGTAAATTGCAACCATACTCCTGATCGATAGTGGATATGTGACTACTAACTCTTAAACTATGATATTTGCAGTCATTGGTCCAGCTGTTATCTTAGAAGTCATTGGTCCATCTGTTATCTTTACTAGTTACGTCAGTCATGAAATTCTAATTTGCATAATTTCTTTGGCAAAGTTGTGAAAATACTGCTCTTAAAAAAATTGATTTTTGAGCTCATTTTGAAGCTTAGAGGGGGTTAAAAAACATGTGGATAGATAATGCGATGATCTAGGGTGACATAACATGGTGTAGATCTGAATCTTTCTGATGTATAATGCACGACATGTGACCTTTTTTGGGTAAATTGCAATCAGACTCCTGATCGATAGTGGATATGTGACTACCAACCCTTAAACTATGATATTAGCAGCCCCCCCCCAAAAAAAAAAAAAAAAAAAAAAAAAAAACATAAACAAAAACAAAAAACAAAAAAACAAAAAAAAACAAAAAAAAACCAAAAAAAACCAAAAACGCCATAAGTTAGCTGTCTCTGTTGCGTTTTACTTTCTTCTTTCATTTTAAATCCTCTCTTCTCTCTTTCCCTTTCTTCAACTGTGTTTCTCTCCTCTCTCTTTCTTCTTTATCGCAGCCATTTCTCTCTAGCTGCACTTTCTGCTCTCTTTCTCCTCTCTATTCTCTTCTCTTGCTTTCCGTCCCTCACCTTATCTAGTTGTACTATGTCTTTTCTCTCACTCACATCTCTATTCTCTTTTCTCTCTAGTAACTCTCTATCTTTTCTTTTTACTCATGTGTAGTAAAACTTTTAAGATCCAACCACAACCATGCACTCTCAAGCATGCAGTCAGATTCATTTTGGTATATTATGAAGACAATTTCTAGGAACTTAATAGGCTGTCTGTAGCATTGCATTTTGCAGTCAAAGTCCTTGTTTAAATTAATAAAATGATGAAATTCATGAGCTATTAGAAAGGACGAAGTGGGAATATAACACGTGAATATATATCCATCAACATACCATTTATATCATCATTTGTCCGGACGATTGACATGTAAATGACATGAAGACTGAAGATTTACAAGACCAGACATCATAAAGAAGAGAAGCTCAATGCAAATAATTAGGACGAGTAGTCACATGGGTTAATATAGCCACCACATATATTTATGTATCATGCTTGATGATAAGAAATGCCATAACCACAATCAAGAGCAAAAGATAGTCTTGAAGATGCTAGCCTAGAGCTGAAGTTTTTATTAGCAGTATTCTTTATCCCTGATGTTGATGTTTATTTTTGTAGCAGCATTGGCATAATTGATCCGGTCGATGATAACTAGAGATGAACATATGAGATCCTAATTGCCCATCTTCTCTTGTTACCATCCCCAAATATAACTGCTGCCCTAAGATTGTATCTATGAATGCTTTGGGATCCAACCTCATCTGTGAAAAACAATGACTCGGTCAGTCCTAAGATGTTGCGTCTCCCAGCAATCATTGACATTCGTTGCACTATGCTTGCTTCCAGCAGGGCACATGTAAGTGACATTATTCCATTTTATACTAAAAAGACAGAAAAGCCACCATATGACCTAATTCCCTTTTTACAATGATAGTTTTCTATCTCGAGCTTTGATCTACACCGGATACTGGGGCATCTACTGAGTGACAGTTCCTTGATATGCCAGCAGATGCTTTTGGCTAGCCTGGTTGGAGTGGCTGTTGGTGGTGGATGTCAATGCCTTCTGGAGAGGGAGGGAGGGAGGGAGGGAGGATAAACATAGGAGAGAAGAGAAAGCAGATGGAGAGAGGGAAATGGAAGATGGATGTGCAAAAATGGAAGAAAAAACTTAAATATAACTGTGACAATTAACTCATGGTCTCTGAATGATAATAACATTGATTATGGGTTAGTAGTTAGTGATTCAATCACATACTCCATATAGAACAATGGTATGAGTGCAATTTACCCTTTCTTTCATCTCTTGGGTGGTGGCATTATTTTGTTTATTTTTATTTGTTTTTTATGGTTATTATTTATTTCCTTTTTTTTGGGGGGGGGGGGAGCTGGTGCCCCCCCTTACACCTCTCCTCTGGCACTCACTCTTTCGGCGGTTGGGTATCTAATAATTGCATGCTGAAAATCACTCAACAAACTGAAGTCAAGATCGCACTCTGTATATTCATTTTATTGGCTAATGCACTTCCCGACGTTTTCCTTGATCTTTCACCCAATTTTAACCAGCATTGATGGTTTGAAACCATGAAGTACGGTTATGGATATGACATGCCCAAACATTAAAAAGTATGACATGACAATACAATTGCGTAGATGTGTGCATGGATGTGTGTGTGTATGCATATATGTATGTATGTATATACCTATCCTATAAAACTTCAATTTCATATCTCTTTTTATTTTTTAAATGATCAACACCATTCATCTTGATCTTTGTATATAATGGATTGTCAACATATCAAAAATCAAGTGAATCTAATTATATTTGATACTTGATCTGACAAATTCAATGGTTTTAGAATAAATATAATTTTTTTACAATTGAAGGTCAGATAACATTCGGGTTCACCCATATTTAAGGTTTTGGGGTTTTAGTATGTGTACCCAACCAAAAAAAATTTAAACATCAAAATGGAATGTGAAGTTTTTGACGGGCGGAATATGAAACTTGCTACACTGAATGCTCACCCACATTATCCTATATATATATATATATACTAGTTATAACATGTGATTATAGGTCACGTGGCATTTCAAAATATCCCTTCAAAAAATTTCAACACATTCAAAATATCATCTCCCAAAAAAATTTGCAATTGTATTTAAAATTCCTTTTGAAAAATTTCAACATGTTCAAAATCTCATCCTCCCAAAAAATTGTAGTCTCTTCAAAGTTCCATCCAACAAATTTTGCATCCACCTTCAAAATATTCTCCTCTCCCAATAATTTTTTTAACCACATTCAAATTATATTTGAGTTCCTTCCAGAGAATTCAGTTTTCCCCCTAAAAATTTTAGTTCCACAAAGTTTAGTTTACTCCGGATTTAGTTCTTCCCAAAATTTAAAATTTTAGTTCCCTCCAGATTTAGCTTTCCCAAGATTTTAAATTAAAAATTAGTTCCCTCGAAGAATATTGTTTACTCAAATTTTTTAATTACATTTAGATTTAGTCCCCCGCCCCCAATTTAAAATTTTAGTTTTTCAAATTTTAATTTCTTCCCTATTAGTTTCTCTCAAAATTTTAGGATTTTCATCCTAAAGTTTCCTCCAAAATTTTTTAAGTTTTTCCCTCAAAATTTTCATAACCTCTCATCCTATCCATTGATTCATCAAGATTCAATCACAGCCGTCTTTTGCCTATCTTTTTGTCTTAGTCAGCAACCTTGTTCAAAAACATCACGCGATTTTATAATAGGTATGTATATATATAAAGAGATGTGACTATACAGTGACATGATGCAACCTTTAGTTTTATTTAAAGCTGACATGCTTTGAGACAAACTATAAATCAAACACGGCTTTGGAGTATCCGATAATTGTTGGGTAAGTATCGGTGTCTATCACAACCAGTGTTTTTAAAGGCCGCAAAGGTGTATGGCTCAAGGCGCGCCTCAGGGCGAGGCGCACCTCCAGCGCCCTGAGACGCAAGGGAAGAGGCTTTCAGTCGTCGAAGGCGCTCAAAGGCGTACGCCTCAGGTCGAAGGCGCTCAAAGGCGTACGCCTCAGGTCGGAGGCGCCGCAAATGCGTTAGGGTTTTCACGCCTTCAAATAGGTGAGCTTTTGCAAATTTTTTTATTTCCCAGGTATAAAAGCTAAAAGAGAGAGAGAGAGAAACACCACTCTTTTTTGTCACCGCCGCCTTGATTTCCCCTGACCCAGGTGCGTAACCCCCCGCCCCGCCCCTTCTTCTTCGTTCTTCCTTCTTCTGCGTAACCCCCCGCCCTGCCCCAGGTGCGTAACCGCCTTTTTTTCGTTCTTCCTTCTCTTTTTTCGTTCTTCCTTCTTCTTTGTTCTTTTTTTCTTCGTTCTTCCTTCTTCTTCGTTCCTTCTTCTTCGTCCCCCGCCCCTCATCGGGAGTTCGCCACCCGTTCCTTTTTTTGGATGTTTTATATTTGTCTTTGGAGTGTTATTTTAATATTTTGATACTTTAATGATGAGTTGGAACTTAAATCTATGTTTTTACATCTATATTTCATAATTATGTGGTTATAAAGTGTTACGCCTCACAACATGCTGAAGGCTTACGCCTTACGCCTTACGCGTTGAGGCTTACGCCTCGCGTCACGGGTCGAAAAAACGCCTCGCGTCACGCCTTCGCGTTTTTATAACTTTGGGACTCACAACACAACACATATATCAAAGTGTCTTTGCTTTGTAGGTTTGATAATATGGAGTTGATCGAGAATTAAACCAACGAACAACTAACAAGTCTCAATTAGCCCATATCCTTAATTGTTCAACTGCTTGAAATATTGCATATTTCTTTTGATGGATGTTTGATGCATAGTTTTGCAGATGCTTTGTAATAATTTACTTTTCATTTATTTTGTATGTCTGATGCTATAGGCAGTTGGCAATAATGAAAACTGCAAGTGGCAACCTGTAGAGGCGGCACTCTATTGTATACAAGCTATAGCTAAATCGGTTCCAACGATGGAACCAGAAATAATGCCTCAGGTGCGTGTTACATAAGGCATACGTAAAATCAAGTAAACTAGACTAGTAGGTAAACATTTGCATTTCTAGGTCCTATTTCCCCGTATTGTTTGGATTATAAATACTGTCCACTAAGTTCTTCTGAAGCCAATTTTAATGTTATGACAATCTGTCTCTTGCACTGTTCTGTTTGTTTTGTATCTTTCCTATATAGCGGCAATTTAAATGGTAGAACTAATGCTGTTTGGTTTTTTATTTACTATTCTTGCACTTAATCTAATTACAATATTCCACCTTGAACTTGTATGTAATTTATCATTCCATATGTCCGTGTGATTATGCTTAACAGTTCTGATGATGAATATCATTTGTATGCATATGAAATTATGACTAATTTTCATCTATCGTTGTATCTCTGGATCTTGATACTCATAAAGGTCTGTAAATTTATATCGCTGATTTTATGACTGATTAATGAGGCATATGCTCAATACATGTGTTTGTCATTCTGAAAAAACGAAGACACACATTTTAGGTGTACTTCACCTTCTTTCGCTAGCTGATAGGTAGCATTAGGATACATATCATTTCCTTGTTCTTTGGCATGCTATTCTGTCAATTAATTTCATAGTACATTTTACCAACATCACTTAACTCATTGGCTATGCCAGATGCAAGTAATAAAGTTGTGCTCAGTGCCTGTGAACGATGTTCATAGCAAGATGGCCGCTGGATGCTTCTCTCATGCGCCAAGAGTGGTCCCTAGACATGGCTTCTCCACCTAGTTATATGGTTAGCTCGATATCTAGTCAGTTATGCATGCATCAGGAAGCAGCTATGAGCTATTACAGTCCCAACCATATAAGGCACCTCCTGAGCATGCGGGATTTCTTGTAGTTGTTTCTTTCGCAGTATACTTGAAATCTATGTTAAAGTCGCATGCTCTAGTTTTGATTCTTTGCAAGGCTTTGAGAAGAATAGAACAGTCCTCAAATCTTTTAGCCGAGAATAGATTGTGATAATTATTAACAGTGACTTTCTCCTTCCATGGCATGGGAAATTCACCAGTACCTTTTTGTAACTGCAACCAAAGGGATTTGCAATCATATTCCATCTGAATTGAACTTTGCAACATTCAGGATTAGTTAAATCAGCCCCCGCGAACTTTAACAATACTCAAAAGTTTGATTAATATTTCGTCTGTTAACCTTCCCTCTCATCTCCGCTGCACACATCAAGATCACTGAAAGAGAAACAAGTTAAGGACATGAAAGTTTCTCTGATACTCGGCCGTGTCTTCTGAAATCTGTCTCGTCTCCAGCTGCATATCTGAAGTTGACACCCTCCGTTGTTGGTAGAGTGATGCGGACGCATCGTCTACCCCACCGGCCATTGATGATGCGGGCCCACCCATCGTGACATACGTGAGGCATAGGAGGCGCGGGATCGTCACATAGTGGGTTTAATGGGTCGAGGGGTATTTTAGTCTTTTTGGGCTAAATTAGTAAATCCCCATTTTCTATTTATTAGGGCTAGCCGCCATTGTTAGGGTATGCTTGATTTGTGAAGAAACTCTTTAGGCATCATTGAGAAGGTTCTTAGGCTTTGATCCGACATCCAAAGCTAGGAGATAGGGTTTCGTCTCGAAGGAAACTCAACCTATTTGTAGTTCTTCGCATTTCATATCTATAAAAATCCTCTTTTTTACATTTTGCCACTTTAAAATATATCGATTTGATTGATTCGATCCCCGGATCGTATCAAATTGGTATCAGAGCACTACGATTCCATGGGGACGAGAGCTTCCGGGGACGAGAAGATCCAAGGTCTCCACGATGATCTCAATCAAGAGATCAAGGGTTTGAGGAAAATGATGGAAGCTTCGATCAAGGATCACGTAAACACCCAAGAGGACATTCAAACGGAGCTTCGGATCATGAGAAGGGAAGCCGCGGAGTCGGGAAGGGATCTTAAAAGTTTGAATGACGCCACGGCTGCGATTCCGGCGATAATGGCAATGTTGCAAGGTTTGACCAAGGAGAAGGCGGCGGATCGCGACAAGGGGAGGGCAACGGAAGAGATCCAAGGCGATTCCGGCATCGATTCGACAAATCAGGAACCCCAGAGCCACGGGGAATCATATGCGGCGGCGGCGGCTCAAACCCTAGCCGGCGGGCTAGGGTTTAGCGCGACAGGGCCCAGAACAACATCCACGGGTCCTGTCGGGCCTTTTTGGGGGTCGACCGACCCGCCCGGCTCATCCACGGCCTGGGCGGGCCCGGCCGGCAACCCCCAGCCCTCGACGACCCCAATCGGGGCCGCTGGAGGGCCGACACCCCCTTCCGGGGGTGCCCAGGGCCCGCCGACCCCCATCGGGGGTCGGGCGAGCCGCGCGACCCCCGCGACCCCCGCCTGGGGGTCGACAGCCCCAGGCGAGGGCGGCGAAGGGGTTCCGGCCCCTGTTTGGGCCGGGCAGGGCCGCTGGACCCCGGGAGGGGGTCAGCGGGCCCAGGCGGATTTTCCGGAGGCGTGGCAAGCACGGGGGGGGGGGCTTTTGGCGGTGTGGCGGGGTTCGTACCCCAATCTGGAGGAACTTCGGGGACGGCGAGAGGCGGATGGGCCTCATGAGCAGCTATTGGGGCCCCAGCGGGCCAATTTTGGAGAGCGGAGACCGCCCCACCTGGGCCGAGGCCCGTGTTTGCACGACCACCAGAGTTTCCCCGGGCATCACTGGTTGACTCGGAAAACGCGCAAGTGCACGCCTTCCGCTCCCAAGCGTAGGAGCGTCAATGCAATATAAAAATAACCGGTGAGTACCGGGTCGGATCACAGGGACAAGTCGTTCTATATTCACAAATTTTGATTGATAAAGAAAATTAAAGTGTTTTACAACTACCTAAATTACGGCGGAAATGTCGGAAATCGTGGTGAAAAACGTGAAGTGAAACTAAAAATCCTAACCTATATTGGTAGGGTTAGAGAGCCAAAGGGAGAAATTAGGGTAGCAAGGCGAGGAGCATGGGTTGTGAATTCACTAATGTTGGTGTTAATTAAGCACAAATTACCCTCATATACTTCAATTGGTCATCCGGCTAAGGAAGCCCAATCGGAGAATTTAACATTAAAGGACATCACAATTAGCAATAGGGATGGACGTATAATCGAACACTAATCAAATTACGAGCATGACATTTTCTCAAATTTGCCCTCTCGGGACTTGGCCAATGAAATTGTGCCCTAATTATACATCCAACATTAACAATATAATAGGCAAGAGGGAGTTAGGGCAATAATTAACACACAACATCAATAAATCACATCCCAAGCAATCCTACACTACTCAATCATTATGAAACCAAAGATGGAATTCTCATTCAAAAATAACCCAATATTCAATACAAATTGAGAGATGTGAAATTACAAAAGGGAGAGGAATGATTTCACGCAAATCTCTCCAAATGAAGCATCCCCTTCCACTTTAGCTCCTCCTCCTAGCTTCCTTCATCCTTTAATGGCCTCTTCCCCCTCCAAGCACTAGAAAATTGGAGCTAGGGCTCCAAGAACCCTAAAAAACGCAAGCAAAAGCCCCAAAAACCGAGAGTTCCTTCAATTTTCGCAACCCAGGCCTATTACAGGCATTGCGGGTCGGATCGGGTCGGATCCGACCCGCGCGCGCGCCCGCACCAACCCGCTCGCCCGCTCAGTTTGAGCGGGCGCTGGGCCCGCTCAAAATCTGAGCGGGCGCTGGGCCCGCTCAATTTTGAGCGGGCTCAGCCCGCCAAAACCGAGAGCGGGCCGGCCAGATGGGCCGGCCCGCAAATTTTAAAAAATATCAAATTTTTTTTTAATTCTTTTTTTTAACAGCCGCGCAGCGGCAATGCGGGCCTGCGGACGGCACAGATGGCGCCACGAGGCGCCTCCAGATCGCGCCACGTGGCGCCCCTAATGAATTTCTTTTTCATGGCTTTTCTCCCCCTTTTCTCCTCCATTTAATTCCAAAAAAAATACCTAGAAATCTCAGAAAAATCCCAAAAAATTCTGAAAAATCTCTAAGACTCCCAGGAGTACCTGAAAAATATGAGAAGGAGAAATTAGTCCATTTGATGTGAAAATTAATTTAATGACTATTAAAAAAACAATATTGACTTCCAAATAAGCTATATAAAATATTCCAATGCTCCAATAATTCTCAAAAATTGACCATATAATCACAATAATACCAGGAGCATATGAAAAATAATAGAAAGCCAATAACGACGATAAAATCCGTATTTTGTGCCAAGAATGAGAATAAGCTCTAAAATCGACATAAAGCGAAAATATACCCAAAAAGAGCACAATTAAGCCTAATCTTTGGCACAAAATGGGGGTAGTTAGGGGGAAAATATGCAATTTATATCCCGAATCACACCCCCCAACTAGCTTTTTGCTAGTCCCTAGCAAAATATGCGAAAAATTCGGATTAAATTGAAAAACATGCACCAAATCCTCGATATCTTCATGGCACACCCCAAATGATATTTCCAATTGATTTCAAAGCCAATATACCAAATGTATGAAAGTAAATAACAAATGAAACTCTCATCAATCTAATTCAAAGAAAAGTAAGGAAATAAGCCACGTATCACACGTATCGGGATATCACGATGTCAAAATTTCCAATTTTCATGAAAGTGGCCAAAACAAAAGAATATTTCTTCTAAGAGGTGGGAGATGAGATTGCATCACTCATGTTGTTTATTCTTTCATTTTTCATTCATTTTTCTTTTCTTTTCTTTTCTTTTCTTTTTTTTTCCTTTTTTTTATTTTT
The DNA here is from genome assembly GCA_030789695.1 of Scilla litardierei. NCBI lineage: Eukaryota > Viridiplantae > Streptophyta > Magnoliopsida > Asparagales > Asparagaceae > Scilla > Scilla litardierei. Next base: position 3,220,930 of record CM061138.1, on the reverse strand, counting down.
TTTGTTTTTGATGTTTATGTTTTGCATTCACGCGATAACGCTATAAATGCAAACACGACCACATTTACATACACGCGATGACGCTATATATGCAAATGGATGGAATGATTCCCTAAATCTCATCTTTGGCGTCCTCCCCAATGTTTCGTGGGGCACCGGCTACTCGATTTGATTAGAAAAACTATTCACTTATACTACTATCTTTTTCATTCCAACACAAATTAGCAACTCATCCACCCACTTCTAAGAAGAAAACAAAGCATGCACAAGATGGCCAAATCCAATCCAATTAAAAACCACACCGTTCATCCCAACAAATGCAATCACTTACACCAAACTATTCCCAAATTGTTTCAAAGAGATATCACGACGTATAATGTAGTTCCATACATGGTATATTCGCATATGAATCCAAAATGGAACAGAAATGAAACGTGCCAATCCAACATCGAGAAATCGATACCAAAGTGATAATCCGAAAAATTGCATAGAATGAAAGCATGTAGGGACTAAGCAAAGCTAATGGCGTAGGGACAAAGAGGCCAAAATATAATATGAAATGAAAATCAATGGATGAGAGCAAGATGGAGGGATCTCAAAAAAAAAAAATTTAGGCCAAAATCCTAACAAACCTAAAGATTCTAACACTCTCCCCCCAACTTAAAATAAGCATTGTCCTCAATGTTGGGAGAGTACTAGATCTTGGAAAAAGATCCTAGAAAAGAGAAAAAATACGAAAGCAAACATGCGAAAGCAAACTAACTAACTTTTTATTTATTTACACTACATGGAAAGAATACACCTTAGCAAAAGGCGGATCTCGTATGTATAACGGCGGTGGCAACTGCTCGATCATATCCTTACGCTCCTCCGCGAGCGTCGCCACATCCAATGCCCTACCTCCATTGCGGGCATCAATGGCAAGCGACACAACCCCAAGCATCTCCTTGTGATAGGTTCCTGCAAAATGGGGGAGATAGGTCGTGTCAAAAATAATTGGGCGAGAGCGCCCATCCAAGTGAAAAGCTTGCCAAAATGGGTCGTCGAAATGAATAAAAGAATTTACAATCAAATGACGACAATCCGAATCATTTTGATATGGAATTAAATAATTTGATTCGGAGGTGGAGGGAAAAGAAATGTGGGAACTTCCCTGAAATGTGATGCTAGGCTCAGTATGATGCACGGCCTCAAGAGGAGGTGGAAGTGGCTGCAGAGAGAAAACTGGAGTAGGAGGGAGCTCGGGCTCAATATATACCATCTCGCAATCCCCGTCGCTATCCTCTTCCTCGACGTCAATATAAACAATCTCTGCAGCACTCCCCACAACTGGTAACTGCTCCTGACAAACCTTCTCGATGACTGACAAGTGCGCATCCTGAGGCGAGGGAAGTGACATCTGTGACAGGACTGGAGGTAGACATGTCTCGGGCAAATCCAAGCACACATCATCCTCGCCATCCCAGAAATAGCTCATCTCAGTCGTCCTCCCAAAATACTCAATCGCCTCGACCTGTGAAGCTAACTCTGAAGTGGATCGTGGCTCAGGCTCCATGATGTCCTCAATCTTCTCTCGGCCATCATGCACATCCGCTTCATCCTCAACCTCAAAATGAAAATGCATCGTGTCACCGTCGTGGTCGACACGCACTCCGTCATCTGTCTCCTCTGATTCCTCAATATATATATGCTCAAACTCTTCTACTTGGCCCCAATGCACCCTCTTCACAGGTCTCTCTAGATAATCCATAGGGTCGCACTGGAATGAGCCCTCAGCTGGCTCCTCAGGCTGGTACTGGACCTGCTGCTCTGCATCCTGAAGTGGAAACTGGGACTCGCCATCATCATCATATCCAAGTGACTGCTCTCCAGATGGCGTAGTCTGTTCCCACTCTGCAAGGTCCCTCAGGTAACTCCAGGAATCCTCGGTCGAATAATCAAAGAACTCTCCACCGCAGCTCATCTGCACCAAATCTCGCCCAGATGGCGATAATCCTGTGTAGAAGATCTGCAGAAGATGATCCTCGTGAAAGCTCTGGTGTGGGCACGCAAGCACCAAATCAGTGAACCTCTGCCAAGCCTGATGGTAGGCCTCCCACTCAGCCTGGATAAAGCTCGCTACATGCTCCATGGCCTGCCGCCCATGTACCTGCTCCAAAAAGATAGGCAAAAATACCCGGAGAAATTCAGCCTGAAATGACAACCAAGTAAAATGTGAGTCCAGAGACAATGAATCAAACCAAAGTCTAGCATCATCCTGTAAAGAATCGGGAAAGAATCTAAAATATATGCAATCATCATCGATATTCCCACCAAGACATGAATGCATCCAATCTTCAAAATTTTTAATATGTAAGTGAGGGTTCTCCCACACCGTGCCATGAAAGTATGGCGGAAGTGGGATATCCTCCAAAGCAACGTCCGAAAAATTTGAAGGTGATGCCATGTTGTTAAAAAAAAATTTCACAAAACAAATGAAAATAAACAACCAAACGACTCAAAAAGTGGAAAATAAACAAATAGAAAGACACACACTAAGAGATAGGAGTATCACACTAAAAGTTTCAAAATCAATCAAAAAATGCTACTACTAGAAACCGTTGTCCCCGGCAACGGCGCCAATTGGTTGACTCGGAAAACGCACAAGTGCACGCCTTCCGCTCCCAAGCGTAGGAGCGTCAATGCAATATAAAAATAACCGGTGAGTACCGGGTCGGATCACAGGGACAAGTCGTTCTATATTCACAAATTTTGATTGATAAAGAAAATTAAAGTGTTTTACAACTACCTAAATTACGGCGGAAATGTCGGAAATCGTGGTGAAAAACGTGAAGTGAAACTAAAAATCCTAACCTATATTGGTAGGGTTAGAGAGCCAAAGGGAGAAATTAGGGTAGCAAGGCGAGGAGCATGGGTTGTGAATTCACTAATGTTGGTGTTAATTAAGCACAAATTACCCTCATATACTTCAATTGGTCATCCGGCTAAGGAAGCCCAATCGGAGAATTTAACATTAAAGGACATCACAATTAGCAATAGGGATGGACGTATAATCGAACACTAATCAAATTACGAGCATGACATTTTCTCAAATTTGCCCTCTCGGGACTTGGCCAATGAAATTGTGCCCTAATTATACATCCAACATTAACAATATAATAGGCAAGAGGGAGTTAGGGCAATAATTAACACACAACATCAATAAATCACATCCCAAGCAATCCTACACTACTCAATCATTATGAAACCAAAGATGGAATTCTCATTCAAAAATAACCCAATATTCAATACAAATTGAGAGATGTGAAATTACAAAAGGGAGAGGAATGATTTCACGCAAATCTCTCCAAATGAAGCATCCCCTTCCACTTTAGCTCCTCCTCCTAGCTTCCTTCATCCTTTAATGGCCTCTTCCCCCTCCAAGCACTAGAAAATTGGAGCTAGGGCACCAAGAACCCTAAAAAACGCAAGCAAAAGCCCCAAAAACCGAGAGTTCCTTCAATTTTCGCAACCCAGGCCTATTACAGGCATTGCGGGTCGGATCGGGTCGGATCCGACCCGCGCGCGCGCCCGCACCAACCCGCTCGCCCGCTCAGTTTGAGCGGGCGCTGGGCCCGCTCAATTTTGAGCGGGCTCAGCCCGCCAAAACCGAGAGCGGGCCGGCCAGATGGGCCGGCCCGCAAATTTAAAAAAATATCAAATTTTTTTTAATTCTTTTTTTTAACAGCCGCGCAGCGGCAATGCGGGCCTGCGGACGGCACAGATGGCGCCACGTGGCGCCTCCAGATCGCGCCACGTGGCGCCCCCAATGAATTTCTTTTTCATGGCTTTTCTCCCCCTTTTCTCCTCCATTTAATTCCAAAAAATACCTAGAAATCTCAAAAAAATCCCAAAAAATTCTGAAAAATCTCTTAGACTCCCAGGATTACCTGAAAAATATGAGAAGGAGAAATTAGTCCATTTGATGTGAAAATTAATTTAATGACTATTAAAAAAACAATATTGACTTCCAAATAAGCTATATAAAATATTCCAATGCTCCAATAATTCTCAAAAATTGACCATATAATCACAATAATACCAGGAGCATATGAAAAATAATAGAAAGCCAATAACGACGATAAAATCCGTATTTTGTGCCAAGAATGAGAATAAGCTCTAAAATCGACATAAAGCGAAAATATACCCAAAAAGAGCACAATTAAGCCTAATCTTTGGCACAAAATGGGGGTAGTTAGGGGGAAAAATATGCAATTTATATCCCGAATCAATCACTATCAGCCCGAGGCTTGGGAGAGACCTGCATGGCCGGAGGAGTTGTACGAGGTTGATGGGGGAGGCCCAATGGATCCCCGGGGTGGCGTTTTGGTACGGGGCGGTGACCGTGGAGGAGATAGGGGACATCAGGGAGACATCAACGCCGACCGGAGGTTGATGAAGCTGAAGATGCCGACCTTCGATGGCACCGATCATGAAGGGTGGATATATCGAGCGGAGAGATATTTCCAGGTGATGGGGCTGACAGAGGAGGAGGTCCTGAAGGCCATCGGGATTTACTTTGAGGGGAAGGCTCTGGCCTGGTACTGGTGGAAGATAGCACGGTCCCCTTTTCGCACCTGGGAGGAGCTATCAGCGCTGATCGTGGATCGATTCCAGGAGACAGTAGGGGGGATTTCTACGAGCAGCTGTCGGCCCTGAGGCAGGAGAGGACAGTGAGTGACTACGTAGATAGGTTTGAGATGCTGAATAACCGAGTGAAGGGGGTGACCGACGAGGTGATGATTGGAAATTTCATGAGGGGGCTGAAGCCATCGATACGAGCTGAGTTGCGGATGCAGAGCCCGGTGACCTTGGAGGATGTCCTTCGCTTAGCCCATAAAGCGGAGGAGAAGCATACAGAGGAGAGGAGGATACGGGGAGCTTGGGGGGGCCAGAGTTCCCGGCCCACTCCACCAGCCGCGGCACCTAGACCACTTGCAGCTGCTACTGAGACTCGAGTGGAGGGCCGTCCAGCTACACTGGGGTGGCGGATGACTGAGGCTGAGGTGAGGGAGAAGCGGGCCAAGGGTTTGTGCTTCCGTTGCGACGAGAAGTTCATCCCTGGGCACTGATGTGCGAGCCGCCTACTGCAGATCACCATGGTACACGACGAGGAGGGGTACGTGTGTGAGGAGGAGGAGCCTGAGGAGGAGCCACTGGTAGAGGAGGAGAAGTCTCACCTAGACTTCGCGGAGGTTTCCCTGAACTCTGTGGTGGGGTTCACACCGAACCACACCATGAAGTTATCAGGGCAGCTGGGGGACACGGCAGTGATGGTGCTGATAGATAGTGGGGACACCCACAACTTCATCTCCAGCCGAGTGGTAGAGCGACATGGGCTACAGCTGAGCACTCTGGAGAAGTTTACGGTACTGCTGGGGACAGGAAAGATGGAGGAGAGCAAGGGACTCTGCAAGGGTCTGTGCCTGACCTTGCAGGGGGTACAGATCATGGAGAACTTCTTGCCACTGGAGTTGGGCAACGTGGATATCATCTTAGGGGTGCAGTGCCTGAAGAAGTTGAGGGAGATGAAGGTGAACTGGAAGCTTCTGAGGATGGAGTTCCGGGATGGAGATCGGACCGTCGTGCTGACAGGGGACCCGACCCTTTGTTTTTCTTTAGTGGCCTTCAAGGCCATCACTCGGGCACTGCGGGACGAGGGAGAGGGGTTCCTGGTGGAATATCAGGGGCTGACAGCTGAGGGTGAGCAGCAGCAGGAGGAGACCGCTGCGGAGGTCGAGCAGGTACTAGAGCAGTACCATGAGGTCTTTTAGGACCTGCAGGGGCTACCACCGTTCAGGGGACACGAGCACGCGATTGTATTGCGTGATGGAGCAGCACCGGTGAGTGTGCGACCGTACCGGTACCCGCATGTGCAGAAGGACGAGATTGAGAGGATGGTGCGGGAGATGCTGCAGGCTGGAATCATCCAGCCAAGTGTGAGTCCTTTTTCGAGCACAGTCTGTTGGATCTGGATCGTAGCCTAGAGGGGGGGGGTGAATAGGCTAATAAAAATATTCGTGCAACTCACGAACAATCCCACGCAGTTATATGCACAGACAGGGCAATAAAATAGCAATCACAGAATACGCACAGATATACCCTGGTTCGGTCGTCCCCACGACCTACTCCAGCCCCCGAAAGCAAATACTAGATAGATATGTAAACCTGTACAGCTACAATGAGTCAAGATCCCAAATCTACTCTCACCTAGCTCGTACGCACACCACGTGCTCTACACTATCAATCTAGTCAGATGCTCTCCCTCCGTGACGACTCCCCAAGTCGTCAGGTCCCCAAAAGTAACACAAATAATGGTAAAGTTTCCCCTACGAGGATCTAACACAGCAACTACACAAAATAATGATAAATAGAGTTTAGGAATCTCAGTTTGTGTAGCGGCGATGTCCTCGTCAATCAGCACGGGTCAGATCTGTATCTGACGAGATGTAGTCGTCTCCGTAAGTCGTGCAACTCAAGTTGCGGCAATTGAACTCCTCTTGAGTTCCCAGGTCGGCTGACGTGTTGTGGCACCAAGTACTAGTTCAGCAATCTGATGTTTGCTTTGTTCCCAAAGTCAAATGATGCGGCCGAAGCTCTCTAAAAAAACAGAACAAAGCCCCTTAATATAATATATATGTGGCTGGCTCCTTTTTGGGATCTCTGTGGATGGCTCTTGAAGAATGCCAAAGGCCGGCCTGTATTGGAGATAAACAAAAAAAAACTATCAGCTCTCACAAACAATGTAAAAGGCAACAGATCAAAATGAATGAATTAAAGTGCTTTGGCCTTGGGAACATCAACTTGTTCTCTAAGGATTTTCGTTCCAGTCAAAGAGAAGCATGAGTCCTGCAAACAAAATTGTTAAAAAATAACTTCCCACAAAAATTCGGCTCTTGATTTTTTTGTATGGGAGAAGTCAACAAAATTCGGCCTTGCCCTATGCTGTGAATAATTCACTCTTAAAAAAATGTATCAGCTTTCATCAATTTTTTTTTCTTTTGAAATGAAGGTGGCCGGCCTCTCTGATTCTCTTTTACTGCAACTCGAATTCTGTGCTTCCTCTCAATTGAATGGCCGGCCTCTTGGAGAATTCAAGGGGTCAAAGGTTGCGGCTCTTCCTTGGAGAAATTGATGAGAATAGATTGCGGCAGCCTGCTGCTCCCCTTAAACATGCGGCTTCCTCCTCCCTTTTTGATTGCTTCTCTTGGGGGTTTCAAAGATTTTCCTCTCCCCTTGTACTGCTGTCCCTGTTGCCTCTCCCCAAGATGATGGCTTTATATAGGAAGGAAGTTAGGGTATTAATCTGAAAGAGAGGGGTGCGGCTCAAAAAGAATTGAAATAGAGAAGGCCCCTTCAAGCAATTCGGCAGACCTAGGTCTGAGCAAAACGAACGGCCCAGGGTCCCTTTTTTTTTAATTTGGTTTCCTCCCCTTTAAATGATACTATGGCTGCCTGGGCTTTTAACAAATGGTGTTTTGGTTTTCTTTTGAGTTTTCTCAAAAAACAGTGCTCAACCCTCTTTTTTTATTGTGCTAACGATTGATGAAATAAAAAAATGATGTGCTTGAATTTTTCGGCCCTCTCTTGGAGATTGGACATGATACGAAATAGGATTAGGGTTTACTCCAATAGATATGAGTCAACTCAAGCTAGGTTCTCTTCCTTTCTCCTTTGCACATTGACCAAATCCTTCCGTGAATTAATCGCACGTTCACCGTTCCTGAAACACTTAACACACACGTTAAAACGTTCTCGTCAATCCTGCAAATACTTAATACACACATCAGATCGTTCGTTCACAACTGTTTGTCATCATCAAACCATAAATTTTAGATCGTTGTTTCCAACACAGTCTTGCTGGTCAAGAAGAAGGACGGGAGTTGGAGATTCTGCGTCGATTACCGGGCGCTGAATAAGGAAACTGTCGCTGACAAGTTTCCTATTCCGGTGATCGACGAGCTGCTGGACGAGCTTCATGGAGCGGCGATCTTTTCGAAGATCGACTTGAGGGCAGGATACCACCAGATCTTGATGCGGCCAGAGGATGTGCCGAAGACTGCCTTCCACACCCATGAGAGGCATTACGAGTTTAGAGTCATGCCTTTCGGCTTGACGAATGCTCCCTCTACTTTCCAGGCCTTGATGAACAAGGTCTTCCAGCCCTTCCTGAGGAGGTTCATCCTCGTTTTCTTCGATGACATCCTCTTCTACAGCAGGAGCTTGAGGGAGCACTTGGGCCACTTGGAGGTGGTCTTCCGGGAGTTGGCGCAGCAGCTGTTTGTCAACCGGAAGAAGTGCAGTTTCGGCCAAGAGCGGATCGAGTACCTAGGGCATGTGGTGTCAGCGGAGGGGGTATCAGCTGATAGGTCGAAGATAGCGGCTATGCTGGACTGGCCAGTACCTACTACACTGCGAGCTCTTCGCGGGTTTCTGGGTCTGACGGGCTATTACCGGAACTTCGTTAAGAGGTATAGTACTATAGCATGGCCCCTTACCGAACAGCTCAAGAAGGACGGATTCCATTGGGGGGAAGAGGCCACCAAGGTATTTCAGGCCTTGAAGGTGGCGATGACGACAGCGCCAGTTCTTGCCTTGCCAGACTTCAGCTTATCTTTTGTGGTGGAGATCGACGCGTCCGGATATGGGTTGGGGGCGGTGCTCATGCAGGAGGGACGACCCATAGCCTATTTCAGTCAGGTGCTTTCGGCTAGAGCACGGCTGAAATCGGTTTATGAGCGAGAATTGATGGCCATCGTCTTCGCAGTGATGAAGTGGCATATCTATTGGGTCGGGAGTTCGTGGTCAAGACGGACCAACGGAGCCTCAAGTACCTTTTGGAGCAGCGATTGGTTACGGAGGAACACCAGCGTTGGTTGTCCAAACTGGTGGGGTACCGGTTCGCCATCGAGTACAAGCCAGGATTGGAGAACAAGGCAGCTGATGCCTTGTCTCGCCGGGAGGAGAGCGTGGATTTGAGAGCTCTGTCGCGACCGATGTGGTTGGACTGGGAGCCCATTTTTCAGGAGGCAGAGAGTGATGATGAGCTGGGGCGGATTCGTGAGTTGCTGCAGCAGGGAAAGGAGGGGCCGATCGGATATTCCTTACATAGGCACAGACTGCTTTACCAGGGGAGGTTGGTGCTACCGCGGCCCTCAGGGTTCATACCAGTCCTCTTTCAGGAGTTCCACGGGTCAGCGACTGGAGGCCACTCGGGGGTACATCAGACGTACCAGAGGATGGCCAGTGAGGTGTACTGGCCCGAGATGCGCAGGAGAGTGGCCCAGTTAGTAGCTGCTTGTGACGTCTGCCAGCGTCACAAGTACATGACGATGGCCCCAGCCGGATTCCTACAGCCGTTGGAGTTGTCAAAGAGGGTATGGGAGGAGGTCACGATGGACTTCATCGACGGGCTGCCCCGTTTCGTTGTAGTAGACCGCCTGAGTAAGTATGCCCACTTCATACCTTTGAGGCATCCTTACACAGCGGTCTCGGTGGCCGCAGTATTCATTCGAGAGGTGATACACCTACACGGGATCCCGGGGTCCATAGTGTCCGACAGGGACCAGGTCTTTTTGAGCGGGTTCTGGCGGGAGCTCTTCAGGGTACATGGTACGGTCCTTAAGAGAAGCACAGCGTACCACCCACAGATAGACGGGCAGACCGAGGTGGTGAACCGCTCTATAGAGACTTATCTGCTGTGTTTTGCGTCAGATAAGCCTCGACAGTGGTACAGGTGGTTGGCTTGGGCGGAGTATTGGTACAACACCTCGTACCACTCGTCAGCAGGGACGACTCCCTTCAGGATCCTTTATGGGCGAGACTCACCGTCCTTGCTGCGTTTCGGTGATCGACAGACGTCGGTGTCTCAGGTGGAGGCTTATATGGGAGACAGAGATGCTATGTTGGAGGAACTACGACGACATCTGTTGAGGGCTCAGCAGGTGATGAAGACCAGGGCAGATGGCCACAGGCGGGACGTCCATTTTCAGGATGGCGACATGGTGTATCTCAAGCTGCGGCCCTATAGACAGAAGACATTAGCTCGGAGGCAGAATGAGAAGCTAGCAGCTCGCTATTACGGTCCCTACCAGATTGCGGCCAAGATTGGGAAGGTGGCGTATCGGTTACACCTGCCACCTTCCTCGACGATACATCCGGTGTTCCATGTGTCGCAGCTACGGAGGGCGATTGAAGACCAGTCAGCGACGTCGACTCTGCCACCTACACCGACGGAGGATATGGAGGTATTGCTCGAGCCCCTGGATGTGCGAGCAGTACGTCATGGACCGGGACAACGGAGAGAGGTGCTGATTTACTGGGTGGGCCTGCCTGATTGTGACGCCACGTGGGAGATGTATGGCGTGGTCCGGGAGCAGTTTCTAGATTTCCACCTTGAGGACAAGGTGGCTCTTTTAGGGGGGTATTGATGCGGACGCATCGCCTACCCCATCGGCCATTGATGATGCGGGTCCACCCATCTTGACATACGTGAGGCGTAGGAGGCGCGGGATCGTCACATAGTGGGTTTAGTGGGTCGGGGTATTTTAGTCTTTTCGGGCTAAATTAGTAAATCTCCGTTTTCTATTTATTAGGGCTAGCCGCCATTGTTAGGGTATGCTTGATTTGTGAAGAAACTCTTTAGGCATCATTGAGAAGGTTCTTAGGCGTTGATCCGACATCCAAAGCTAGGAGATAGGGTTTCGTCTCGAAGGAAACTCAACCTATTTGTAGTTCTTCGCATTTCATATCTATAAAAATCCTCTTTTTTACATTTTTTCACCTTAAAATATATCGATTTGATTGATTCGATCCCCAGATCGTATCATAGAGCCCATTCCTTGCAAGCAGCACCTTGTTAAGTGTTTATGCCGTGATAGCTAGCCAAGTTAGCATGTTAAGTTAGTCGATCATGACTTTTACCTTGTGATTTTGCATGCTTGTTTACTAAATATTATTATCATTTATTTTAAAAAATCTTTGTTCTTTTCAAGGATTTGTGATACGTTTCAGATCTGTATTTGGGATAAAAATGCGATTTTATGGGTTTTTGGGGTGAAAGGGATTTTTATGGGAAATGAAGGATTTTTATGGGTAGGGATGAGATTTGGGGAAGAAAAGAAGGATTTTTATTGATGTAGAAACTGAAAATACAAAAGATAACTAGCCTCGATTCGAGAAGATGTCTTTCTCCTAGTTTTCGATTCGATATCAAAGCTTAAGATCTCCAACTAATTGTCCGTGGACAAATTGACTAAGGATTTTCTTCAACAATTCATGCCTTCCCCCCCCCCCCCCAAAAAAAAAAAAGCCGGCACTAGGCTATAAATAACAGAAAATTACAGATTTAATAAATTTACGAAAACCCCCCAATAATTTCTATTGGGCTGAAACTCCCAGAGACAAATCTGTTCCTCCGGTTACATCAGATATGTTTTGGACTCTGAGGAATCAACATCCTCTGGTATCCCATCCATCAACCAGCAAAACAGTCAAACTGACATTGCGCTGTTGCGTGATTGATTGTCTGAATACCTTACACTCACTGCTTGTATGTTGTTATTGCACTATTTCAATGGTATGGATCTTTTTTTGGTTATATATGGTATCCTTTCCTCTTGTTTTTTGAAAACCATTGAAATGGAAATTATTTTGAATGCATTTGGTATTGTATATTTGGCAAGAAGGAACACATGCCGTTTTTATTGATTAACATCAGGGAACTTTTGTTTCTCTTTCCATTGGTCATCCTAAAACGCTTGTATTGATCTTTTTGTATTTAGCAATTTGAAAATAAAAGCAAACATTTTTTTTAGTTTTATGTCCCCATGTTAAACTCTAGTATAAGAAGGCTTGGACTTTTTGTATATCCAAAGCTTCGTTATTTTTCAGTCTTTTCTATCTCAGGTTTCTAGAATATATATTTTGCTTTGTGTGTGTGGTTAATATGCATATTTCCTTCATCTATGGGCTTCCTTTTGTTGGATTGTGGTCAATTATGTTGATATCTTGATGAAAGTATTTGCTTTAGTAATTTCTTTGGTAAAACATGGTTATTTCAGTTTATTTTTTCATTTCTTGCGATGAACTTATAGGATACCATCAGACCACTGATCATTGCATCTGATCGATGTGTTTTTTTAGTCTACCATTTGCCCTTGAAGAATAATTTATCTGATGTATAATGCAGGTTATGGTATTACTTCCAAAACTTCCGTGCCAGCCTCAGTTACTGCAAACCGGTAGCTATTGAAATTCACTTTTAAAACATTGTTGGATTTGGCCATATTCAAAAGCTAAGATGTATTGACATTTGAGTTTGTTTTCATATGAAATTTATCAGTCTGTTCGACTATCGGAGCATACTCAAAATGGATAAATGCTGCTTCAACTGAACTTGGAGTCTTGCCTCCGCTTGTTGATATTCTTACAAGGGGTATGAGCACATCCGAGGATTCCTCAGCAGCTGCAGCTCTTGCATTCAAGTACATATGTGAAGGTAGACAATCATTTTCAATACGTATCACAAATTGACCTGATTTTTGTTTTTATGATGCGGTGAGTCATTTTATGATGAAATAATTTTCTTGACTTTTTATGTGATGCTACAGATTTTCTTCACTATGTGATATATACATGGACCCATGTATCTGCATTGCATGTGTCTGAAGGCCTACCTTTCTCTCTTTTCACAATGGCTTACTCTTCAACGAATATACATAAGCATATGGTTCTACGTGTTTTTTCTTCCGTGATCTCTTGTTCTTTCTTGCATATAATCAGTTTTATATTGTATTTTTTAAAGTGGATATTGCTCTTTATACGGTATGCTTACATATGAAGATTAGGAAATTTGACCTGTTTTCCCTCAGTCAAAATGTGCTAAAAAGATTGTGGCTTCAGATTTTAAAAAAGGCATATTCTTTGTGAAAAACAATATGGTTTTATGCACATGCATATTCTTTGTGAAAAACAATATGGTTTTATGCACATTCTATGTGTCTGACTAGATTTATTGAAAATGTTTTTACTTACTTTAGAAGTAATATGCTTCAAATTGTCATAACCACAGAATGTCTTTGCTGTGTGGAATTTTGTCTATTTGATAGAAGGTGAGAATATGAAATTTTACTGATTGAGTGGTGTATAAAAACATGACTGCTAAAAATGAGCAGTTACACTATATGATACGGTGCTCTTGAGCTACGACTTATAATGACATATGAGAATAGTACATAGAGTGTTAATTTTTTGGTGGCGTGTATGTTTGTATGAGAATTAAATTGTGGGAGTTGCTAAGTGCAAATACCGTTTTACTCGTGCGCACAACCACTTATTTACAAGCTTGCCATCCAAAATTTACTCTTCTACCCTCGTCGCCCCTGCCCCATGCGGATGACGACGTGTTTTTAGGGCTTGTGAGGATTGACGAGGAGGAAGATGCATTCAAAATTTACTAACCTTCTACCCCCGCCGCCCCCGTCCCTGCCGCCCTCACCCCCGTCGACGAGTTTTTACGGCTTGTGTGGACTGAGGAGGAGGAAAAGGACTGGCGGCGCTTTTTCTTCCCGGTCCCCAAACTTTTCCTCTTCCTCCTCGTCGTCATCTTCAAGCCAAAGCGCCTCCGCCTTCAAGTGGAACTCGCCGTAATTTCCTACCGATGGTGGGGTTAGCGGGTGAATTGAAGCTGAACTGCCTCGAGGGACATGTAGACAACGATGGAGGCGGCACTTGGGAGTACCTCTGCTTCGTCTGCAAGCTCAAGGCTCGAAGATCCAATAAAGTCCTCAAGCACGGCCTCTCCATCTTGAACGATCCAATTAAGAGGGTCGGCGGCGGTCGACGGCGACGGCGGGGCTGGGGAATCCACCTGCAGTTGTTTTACTCACCACGCACAACACGACAGTTTGGGGATTAAAATTTGTTGTGCGTGGTGAGAAAATTTGAATGGCAAACTTGTAAATAAATGGAATTCTGGTTGTGCGCAGGAGTAAAATGGTTTATGCGCGTAGCAACTCCCATAAATCGTTGTGTGTACCACCTCAAGATTCTTTATTGGTATACATGATTCTGGAGGGCTTGTTTCAGGATTTGCGTAGATTGAATTGTTCGTAATATCACCAAAATCATGCTTCTGGGATTTCCACTAGTTTGAAATAGAGCTCTAATATTTTTTGTGCATGTTCATGTATGTATGTTGGTAGATCATATTATAAACGGGAATATCGAATCATGTATGTATGTTGGTAGATCATATTATAAACGGGAATATCGAATCATAGGATGGGGCAGAGTTCATATAGTGTCTAAGTTGATAATGTGTTATAAATCCATGCTTCTCTTATATATTTTTTATCTTTTGGGGGAAGGGGGCATGATGTGTGTTTTGGTTATTAAAACTCAAATCTCTATTCCTTTTGGGGGCATATCCCATTCTTGGGTAATGTCTTTTGGGGGAAGGGGACATGATGTGTGTTTTAGTTATTAAAACTCAAATCTCTATTCCTTTTGGGGGCATATGGATCGTGATGAGCAAGGTGGATTTGCAAGTTGGCTAGCCCATAACCTAGCAAAGCCTTACTGGAAGGAGACATCTGATAGAATTTATGTGAAGTAAAATAGCATCTAAAGACCACTTCTGTGACAGATATTATCAAGCAGATGATTGGTTGACCTAAAAGACCACTTTCTGTTATTTACAAAGTTGCAGATATTGTTATTTTTTGGAGAAACATAAAGTTAGTTTTTTTTTCCGGAAAATTAGCCAAGATCGTCAGTGTTCGACATGGCAAATTATAATTTGTAGGATACGGAGACAAGACTAAAATGTTTAACCTTTGCATGCACCCATACATTACTCGCACAATACATATCATATTTAGATGATCATATAGCCTCTTTAATTCTACTTTTACCTATTTGACCTTTTAGTTTGTAAAAAGCTTGAATTAAATTTTGATGAGGGTGAGAATAAAGAAATATAAAATTTACTTTTCTTATTCATATCCCTTATTTCTTTGTAAATTCTTTCTTAAAATTGTTCCCATTTGTTCCCTTCATTTAATGAAATGATATACCAATTTTCTTGTTCTTCACATGAGCTATCTTTGAGCCATGTCTGAATCATGCGACACATGTTTCCGGGTATCTTGAAGTGTCTGGGTGTTTGACACGGTAAAATTTTGTGAAAATAGCGTTGTGATAAACAGTGATGATTGTTGATTGGTTTGGCTACTGATGGGTGCACATTTGGAGCTTCGACGTCTTCCCTTGGGGCTTGTGATAGGTTTGGAGTTCACCTGACATTCTCATCATATAGTTCACCAAAATCTCACGTATCAGATCCGTCTGTTTTGATCTACATATTCTAAAACTCCAAAACACCGACTATTGGATGAACTCAAAAGGTTTTGCCTTAATCCATATGTTACAAATTTAATGGTTCTGCAAGTATAGAATTTTTGCAATGATTGGATGAACAGGTAAAATCTCTTAGATTCACATGATATTCGGTATTTTAAGATGCTAGAATATGATGGTAAAAATGAACAGTTTTGACTTAAATAGCATAATATGAAGTTTCGGAGTCCGTAAATGAGGCTTAATCTCATCTGTCATATAGTTCTCATTATTCTATATATATATAGGAAACTGGAAATATGTTATCAACGTAGAAACTTTCTTGTGTTGATAACTTGATATGGCAAAATGACCATTCTCCTTTTTTTGAAATTTTTTGTAGGATTGATGTACACATTCTAAAGTCTTAAATATGGTTGAACTCTAAGGGAATTTGGCCCGTGATCCACTTGTTACAAAAAATTTTATTGTTTTAAAATCGTTAAATTTATAACAATTGGATCGAGGGTCAAATAATATTGGATTTATTTGATTTTTGGTATGTTGATCATACATGATATTTAGAATACATCCAAAAAATTTCATGATGAAAAATAAACATAAATGGTGTCTATGTGCATCGGCATTGAAAAATTTCTTACGCTAACCACATCTATACATTATTCATGCACACAAATTTTCAAGTGAGTTCTGTTGGATCTTCTTGCACACCAAATACACCAAAGGGGGGGTGAATAGCGTATATCATGACGAAATTACAAAATTAAAAGTTATTAAAAATGCAACAAGAGTGCGAAAGTAAATAATCACAATCAAGATAATAAATAAACGCAAATACCAAGATTTATCCTGGTTCGGATCCTTTTGATCCTACTTCTAGTCCTCTACTCTGTAGAGATTTTCAATCTACTATAACCACTTGCTCCCTGCAAGCAAACATACAAATTTGCCAACACTTCCCGTATTGCAAACTTGTACAATCTCTTCAACAAGAGATTCACCAAATAAAGAGTAAAAAGTAAAGAAACAATATCACATATAGACTTGATAATGTAGGAATTGATAATCTCTTCCTCCTGTGGGCTCCTGTGGTGAATTACCGAGCCTCCTGTGGTACCCGTGCCGCATCAGTTTCTTGATGTGAGAATGTAGAAGAACACACTTGGAAATGGACTTTTTATGAAGGCAAAATTTCTGCAGAGGTTTTCCAAAGAAATCTGAAAATCACTCGTTTCTTTTTAGAGTGAAAAAGACAAGCCTTAAGAGCTAGAAAGAGAGGAATTTTATATATGAAAACTATGAGTTTGGGGTCTATTTATATGTCAAAGAGACCCTTTATGACCGTTTAACAATTGACCAAAATTTCAAAAAAAATCTGAACCGTTTTTATAAAAATTAGTCGACTAGTCGGGTTATTGGTCGGCTAATCCTGAAAAACAGTCAAAAATCTGGCCGTTGGTGAAAGTTGTAACCGGTTATTAGTCGACTAGGTAGTTTATTAGTTGACTAGACAAACAGTTAAAAATGTGACTGGTGTGGTAACTACATACCTACGTATTAGTCGACTAAAAATTTTGTTCGTCGACTAGGACCAAAAAATATAAATATTTGTGAAAATGTGATCCTGTCAACTAAGAAATACGTCTGACTAAGAAATTATATATTTTTTGGAATTTTTGGAATTTTAATTAGTCGACTGGGACAAATATTAGTCGACTAATTTAGTCTATGACTAGTTTCTAAAATTATAAAAGTTTATGAAAATGATCCTATTAACGAGGGAATGTGTTTGACAAAAGGTTTTGACTTTCTGAAAATAAAGTGAAATAAATTAGTCGACTAGGAGAAATTTTAGTCAACTAAAAAAGTCTTTGACTTGATCGTTTGAGGAAATACTAAATGGCTAAGATAGATCATAATCAGGGCTTTCATATGCTAAGTATATGTAAGAAGAAAAGTAAAGAATACATCATATTTTGCAAGCTTCAAATACGTAATTTTGAGCTTTGTCTTGCTTTTGATGCTTTGCAATGTATGATGTCTTGATGATTGTCTTATCTGAATATGCAATGTGTGGGCTTTATAATCTGTATAGATAGAGTTAGTATATATAAATAATATATATATATATATATCTGTGTTTGTATCATCAAAACTTTATGAGGAGAAAATCAAATTTTTAGTTTCCAATAAGTCCATGCAGCACAAGCATTTGGTGCGGCCGGTCTTAAAGAAATTTGTACGTAATTTTTTTTCTTTTTAAGGATACAATCCGCATATTCTAAGATCTCAAAATACAATAACTAAGATGAATTCAATGCTATTTGACCATCGATCAAGTCATTACAAGATATACACACATGTATATATTTAACGGTTTCGGAACAATGACTTTTGTAATGGCTTTATCAACGGTTAAATTACCGAGGGTTCTCCTTAAATTCTATATTTTTGATGTTTTATAATGTGTACAAAAAATAAAACAAAATATGTTTTTTCAGCGGGCCACACGGAGTGTTTGGTGAGCACAGACCACACCAAAAACTTCTCTGTGCGAAAACTATATGAAACCCATTTGTTGTTGATGTATTTGGATCTAAACCATTAGATTTGATCTACACATTCTAATACCCCCCAATACCAAAAAGCAAAAAACCCTTATTTACCTCTTAATCGGATCAATATTAGATGTTGTATTATTCTAAAATATTTGAATTTGTAACGGCTTGATTGTGGTTTAAATCCATTTAGGGTCCACCCATACTTTTATGGGTATATACATACATACATATGTATGTATGGTTTAACCTCAAAAGATTTTAGAAAAAATCTGAAAAAAATTTCTCGCATCGAGATCTAGTGCGAAATGTTCGCATCACGGTCATACGCGTGTGTGTGTGGATTGTTGTTCCCAAAAGAGCCACCTTGATAGATGGTGGAGGTGGGACCCATCGAAACTGGTAAAATAGGGATCCCACTTCCCTCTTCTCTTGGAAGCTCATTTATGGGAATGAGCGGTCTACCATACACGCACACATTATAATAGTGGGTATCATGTGACATGAGCTTATGCGATATGGTGCCCGAAAAGCGCACACTACATTTTTTTTGGAACGATAGGCTCTATTCTGTTTGATATTGATATATTAAACCCAAACATACCAAGGATCAAATGAACCTGAAGTTTTTACTTTACGATTCATGGTGAAAAAAATTCTATTGTTATAAAATTGTTAATTTTTTAACACACAGATCAACGAATAAAAAGCATTGGGTTTATTAAACCTTAGGTGTAATTGGGTTTTAGAATTTGAAGATCATAATGAACGGTGCCGATTTTTCAAAAACATTGTGAAGAGTGATCGTTTTGGGCATGCCATATGACACAAGTGTTCACATGTCATATGATACCCATTATTCTCTCTCTCTCTCTCTCTCATTTTGTGTTCAAGTTTCCTAGGGAAAACTATTGTTGAAGTTTCATTGTGAAAACTATTTTGCTTTCAAATATGTTATATTTCTATCATTTTGGAATTATCACTTAAATGTTATGCTCTGTTCATTTAGACTGTAGCAAACAGTTTGGTGGATCACTGGATGGTCTCTTTCGTATATATCACATAGCAGTCAGCGGAGAAGGGGGATATAAGATATCTGTTGATGATTCTATCCATCTGGTTGAGGCACTGAGGTACAATTCTTTTAATGATTACGAGGAAATTCCTATGTTTGAAAATTTTCAACTTGTTGGTTTAAAGCATTTATCTCAATCATGGACCATGTATTTATGGTGTCATGGAAACTTGAACTAATCTTGATTTAAATTCCAGTGTGGTTATCACAGAACTCCCACCAGAGCATGCTAAAAAAGCGTTGGAGTTGGTTTGCTTACCGTTTATAACTCCGTTACAGGTACATGCCGACTTTACAATGCCTAATTTTGGTAAATTCAAACCATTTGTGATTTGTACTTCTATCTTTTCATCTGAACAATCAGGAAGTTACTAATCAAGGTGCAGTAGCCCTGCAACAATTAACTGCAAGGCAGCTCACTGTTCACATTGATCGCCTAGCTTGCATTTTTAGGTTAGAACCGTTTATTTTAAAGTTGTTTCCCACCTAATGTCCATTTGATAAGAGATTCTTTTAGCTAACTTTAAAACATTCAGGAATGTCAATCTTCCAGAAGTAGTAGCTGACGCAGTTCAAAAGTTCTGGCCAATTTTCAAATCCGTGTTTGATCAGTAAGGATTTAGATTGTCACTCAACTTTTGGAAATAAATTGATAGGCATGCTTGAGTGCACACATGCATTAATGCACAGAAAACATTACACATGCACAAACACAGATATTCTGTGTTAGCTTGCATTAATTTTTGATGTACTTTTTACTGTAGTCGTGCTTGGGATATGCGGACAATGGAGTCGTTATGTCGTGCATGTAAATACTCAGTGAGTATCCATAATTTACCCTAATAAAATTCTATCATAGTACCGAGTTTACTGTTCATGATAGTGCACTCATCAAATTATTATGACGTGTGTTCTATATTGCTGGAACTAACAATTCATAATGCTCTAGTGTATAATATAAATGTTGTATGGATTTCTTTTATTACATAGCTGCTTTGTAAGCTTTCAATTATGGTTACTTTGTTTATTGTGTAATTGATGAAAGTCAGTTTTTATAATTTATGTTAAGGCATGCTTCAGATAATTCTGCTAAAATATTGACCCTACCTCTCAATCACTATCATTTTTTTTCAAATGCCATTTCAATAATATTTAATGAAATGAATTTAGGTGGTAGGACTCGTTTGAAGCAAGGTTTGAGGTTTCGGCCGATACCCTTGGGTATCGGCCGTATCGTTTCGGTATCGATGTGTAACGAGACAGAAACTAGTGATCAGTTTCGGTATCGGCCGATACTGAATGGTATCGGTCTGTTTCGGTCGATACCGGCCGTTACCGTTGGTCGAAGACGGAGGAAGAAGAATGTGTAATTAAATAAAAATTCTCTTAAAGCCCCAAAAATGAGATATTGACACGCAATTCACACCCTACAGTTGTCTAAACATATTACACATTATTTACAAGTTTGCCATATTGTAATTAACGAGAGAGTGTTTTTAGCTAAATGGTTAACGTGAATAGCATATTTTTAACTAATATTGTTCATAATTATGTTATAAGTTACAAATTATCTTTATTAGTTTGCCATTATCTTATTGTAACAAATTTTAACTAATATTGTTAGTTACATATAACTTACAATTTTTGAAACTATCGATACGGACGAACCGAAACTCACTTTCGAAACCGCTGAAACGGGCGATACCGATACCGAAACCTAAATTTTCGGGAGAGCGATACCGAGACCGAAATTGAGACCTCAAACTTTGGTTTGAAGAATTGCTTTAAGTTCAAAGAACTTTTCCTTAATTAGAAGTTTCGAGTTTCGTTAAAAAGGGGTCTTTTACTTTCAGGAATAATGTTAATTACAGTTAGAATGTTCTTTAAAATGATATAATTATGTATTTCTTGTTTCCCATTTTTCTGAACAGCTTGCACTGTAGCTGTAGATAACATATACATTTTTATCTACTTGCTTCGTGGAGCAAAACATAAGGTACCAAATGACTCTCTTCTGATAATTCAATTATGTGATCCACTTAATTGTACATGCAAGGGCCTTTTTGTTTGCATTTGTTATTGGGTCATTTTCGCCGC
This sequence comes from Scilla litardierei, assembly GCA_030789695.1. Taxonomy (NCBI): domain Eukaryota; kingdom Viridiplantae; phylum Streptophyta; class Magnoliopsida; order Asparagales; family Asparagaceae; genus Scilla; species Scilla litardierei. The sequence continues at coordinate 3,199,801 of CM061138.1, read as the reverse complement.
AACTCAAAGCCATTGTGGGGCTATGCTTTTGGTCAAATCCTTCTTGAGAAACATATTTTGGTGGTTTTGATCAAATCCTTGTTGAGAATCATATTTGGTGGAACACTTTGTTAGGAGATTGAGTCATCCCATGTGTATTTTGATGATGAACAAACATGTCATCTAATAATATGAGTGCGTGTATGAAAGCATAAAGCAAATCAAAGAGCACCCATACTTAGAAATTATTTAAATATGTAATGAGTTCAGCTTAGGCATAGGAATCAAGGGAATCAAGATAATGAGTATGAAGATTCAAGACTACATCAAGAGCTTCAAAGGATATGTAATATAGGATATGTAATATAATGTACTTTTTATATTTGTCTTGATTAGAGTGTTAAGGCCTTGGTTGAAGCTCACACATACTTAGAAATTCTTTAAATATGTTTTCAAAATGTTTAAAAATTTTCAAAATTTCAAAACATTTCCTAAGTGCTATAGGTCAAAAACATTGGTTTATAGGTCAACTAAGCAACTAGAACATATACTTAGTCGACCAACTGAATCCAAGAATCATATGCTAGCAAGCATGTCAATCTAATCGATCAATATACATGAACTAGTCGACTAATTCATGTTCTAGTCGACTAGTAAGTGTACATTAGTCAACTAAAAATTACATAAAGCAAATAGCCTCTTAATATGCCTAGCCCAGTCACCCCGAGCTCTTCTCTTAGCCGACTAGGACTAGCCGTTGGGCATATAATGGAAAGATTTTAACTAATCATTTTTTTACCGTTGGAGGGATATTTTGATCATATGTCCTTACCTGAATTTTCCTCTATATATAGAGGTTTGTTCAGATTTTTAAGATGACTTTTAAAAATCACTTTTTGAGAGAGATTGTTTTTAAGCTTCAAAAGATTTCAAAAGAAACCCTCTTTTTGGCCAAGTTTTCAAAAAGTTTTGATCTTTTTAACCAATTTTTTGATCTCCAAGTGCTTCAAATTCCATATATTGAGATCAAGTTCTCCTATAACTACATCACTTATACAAGAGCTTAATATGGGCTATATGTAATTGTATTAGCAAACTCTGCAAGTATAGGCTCACTTGTTGTGAGAAGAAAATCCTCTGGGGAAGATGTGGCTGTAAAATCCTCAAGTGTAAAGTGTTGTAAAATCCACTGGGAATGAGATGATTGTAAAATTCTCTGAAAAAGATGCACTTGTAATTCTCTCAGATTGAAAGATTATTAGTGAAACTCCAAGTGGGACTTGGGGCTGGATGTATGTCACGGAGTGACTGAAACAGAATAAACGACTTATGTTTGCGATTGTGTTTTCTGTGTTGTGATTTGTCTTGTGCTTTGTTCTATTTCCGTGGCATTCTTTATATTGTAAGCTTGTTGATTAAGATTCAATTAGGCAACTCTATTTGAAATCTTAGGTAGAATTTTCTAGAGGAGTTTATAGATTTCATAAACTCTATTCCCCACCCTCCTAGTGTTCTACTTGCCATCTCAGGTGATCCAACACACATTTCCATTGTCGTATTCAGAGGCATTCTAAGGAAACAAAAATATAGTGGGTTCCCTTCAAAACTAAGTTGGTGGAATGAGGACTTTTAGGTATTCTGGAAGGCTCATATATGAAGACTGGCCAAGTTATATGAAATATGGATAAAGTTAAGGAAAAAATATTAGGAGATTGCTTGGGTAAAGGTAAGATTATGAGATGTTTTTGTTGGAATCAAGATGAATGCATACAAGCAGAAATCCAGGAGTGAAATGCAAGCGAGTGACGGAGTGAAGCATTTGCTTGGAGTTAGTGAAGGAGTGAGGCCTTTGCTTATTAGAGGTGGTTCGGTAACATCCTTGAGTTACTAATAAATTATGATGTTACAGAAAAAATAGAGAAGTTATTTTGTGACTTGTTTAATCAGAACGATCTAGGAGATCTATGTATGGACTGAAATGGGTAGGAAAAGTCATCAACTATGTGTGGCGAAATGATATATAAATAACAGTAGGAGGACTCCTGGGATGTAATATTATGCCAGTTTCGATTAGGAGTTTTTTATGGGATACGAAGGGCTAGTCAAATTTAATGCTAAAAATGGATGGGACCTGGGTCAGGCAGCACCCATGTACTTTGGTCTGACTTGCAATAAACTCTTTATGTCCAAACTGACCAAAGACATATAAGGATAAGGGTTGTGATGAGAAAGCTAGAGTTTGGAAGATGAAAATGATAACTTTATAAATATCAAAGAAGAACTAAAAGATAAGGATTTCTTTTGAGAGGAAACCAACTCTCTTTAAGAGAGAGCTTACTCTCACACTTGATCTAGGGTTCTACTCTTCTAGACTAGGGATTATCACTCAAGTTTTGCATAAGAGAATAATGAAATCCCACCCCCAAACATATAAGGGCAGATTTAGCCCAATTTACAAAACCCCCTCTAAAACCCAAACTTTGCAAAAATACCCAAAACTTCACAAAAATGCCCTCGGCTTAGTTCTTCATCCTGCGATCCCTCTTGCGATGCCTTCGTTGATACGTGATGATCTCATCATCATTCCCCTCCAAAAGAACCGCCTTTTTCTTAAGGTGGAAGTCTGTGAACCACTGCACAATAACATCGTAAGGTTCTTAGGACGTCTCATGATCTGAAAGGCCAGTCCACCGAATCAGCACCTCACGTGCTTCCGTGCTCCCCTGACAAACCACCTCTCAGCTCGGCCGGCTCTAGAAGCACCTTCATGTCATCCGTGAGTGTCGGGTGTGGTGACGAGGAGACGGCATGGTCTCCAATGGCCCGCCGGAGCCGCCGCAACACATGAAAAATAGGGTGGATAGCTGAATCTGGGGCGCCAGCTTGTTCCGCCTACGTGCCAAGAGGCGCCGTTGATAAGTTCGCAGTTTCAAATACACCATGTCGCCCACATCGAACTTCACATCTCGCCTGTGTTCATCTGTCCGACTCTTCATAAGCTGCTGCATCCTAGTTAAGTGTTGCCGCAACTCCTCCAAAGTGTGGTCTCTCTCCTCAAGATACTGAAAGACGTGATGGATAGCTGAATCTGGGGACAACCTCAGTCGATACGCCATCTGGCCAATCCTGACCTCTACCTCATACGGCCCAAAGTATCGGGGCGCCAACTTCTCGTTCTGTCTACATGCCAAGGAGTGCTGTCGGTAAGGTCACAGCTTCAAATACGCCATGTCACCCACATTGAAACTGCACATCTCACCTATGTTCATCTGCCCGACTCTTCATTAGCTGATGCACCTTAGTCAAGTGTTGCCACAACTCCAAAGTGTGTTCCCTCTCCTCAAGATATTGATCCACCTGGAAAACTGGGGTAGAGCGATGACCATAGTGAAGTAAATGCAGGGATCTCGGCCATATAAGACCCCGAAAGGAGTGGTCTGAGCAGATGTGTGAAAAGATGTGTTGTACCAATACTCCGCTCAAGCTAGCCACCTCACCCACTGCTTCGGAGAGTCAGAAACAAATTACGGTAGGTATGTCTCCAAGGTCCTGTTGACGACCTCCGCCTGGCCGTCAGTCTAGGGATGGTAAGAGGTGCTCCTCTTCAGTATTGTCCCCAGTGCCCCGACTAATTTCTTACAGAAGGCGCTAAGAAAATTTTTATCCCGATCCGTCACCATGATGGTTGAGTACCCCTCTGATTTCGGCAAGCCGTCAATAAAATCCATGGCCACCTCCTCTCACACTCGGTCAGGCAACGAGAAAGGTTTTAGCAGACCCCCATGAGTTGATAAATATTTATGGCGCTGGCATATGTCCCACTTTTCCACTATTTCTGCAAATCCTTCTGCATCCCCTCCCAGAAAAGCTCCCGAGCCAAGCGCTGGTAGGTCTTCAGGACCCTAGAGTGGCCACCTACTGCGCTCCCATGAAACTCCTGTAACACCCTCGGGATATGAACTGACCCCGTGGCCCCACCAAACGCCCATTGTGCAAGAGACGTCCTTCTAACGAATACCTGGGGTGTGCTGCTGGATCCTCTAGTAGTGTTGACATGATCTTGGCTAAATCCTCATCCTCAATCTCTCTCAAAAGGGGCTCCCAATCGAGCAGAACTGGTACTGACAAGTCTGACAAGTGTGAATCAACATCCCTCTGTGATAGTGTATCTGTCACCTTGTTCTCAATCCCTGGCTTGTACTGGATCTTAATGTGGTAACCTAGCAGCTTGGTCAACCACTTCTGATGCTCCTCTATGAGCATCCTCTGCTTCAAAAGGTATTTGAGTTTCCTTTGGCCTATCCTCACTACGAATCGCCGGCCACGTAGTTATGGTCGCTATTTTTGCACTGTCAACACAATTGCCATCAGGTCGCGCTCATAAACTGACTTGAGCCGAGCCCTCGCCGATAACACGTGGCTAAAATATGCCACCGGTCTGCTCTCCTGCATCAACACAGCGTCCAAGTCATAGCCCGACGCATCTGTCTCCACCACAAATGGCCGGGTAAAATTCGGAAGCGCAAGAACGGGAACGCTCGTCATGGCCCTTTTCAGGGCCTTTGTTCTTCAGCTGCTCTGTCAATGGCCATGCAATGGTGTTGTACCCCCTGACGAACTTCCTGTAGTAGCCAGTCAGTCCCAAAAATCCCCGTAACGTCCGTAGTGTGGTAGGGCCAATCTATCGTGGCCGCTATCTTCGAACCATCCGCTGCCACGCCCTCCGTGGAAACAACATGGCCCAAGTACTCTACACTCTGCTGGTCGAACGAGCATTTCTTCCTATTAGCAAACAACTGATGCTCTTACAACTCCCTTAGCACGGTCATCAAATGCTCCACATGTGACTCCATCGACCGGCTGTAAACTAAGATATCATCGAAGAATACCAGAACAAACCTCCTCAGATAGGGTCAAAACACCCTGTTCATCAATGCCTGAATGTGGCGGGGGCATTAGTCAAGTCAAACGGCATGACCAAGAACTCATAGTGGCCCTCGTGTGTTCTGAAAGCTGTCTTCGCCATATCCTCATATTTCATTCGGATCTGGTGATAACCGGACTTCAAGTCAATTTTAGAGAAGACCACTGCACCATGCAACTCATCTAACAACTTGTCGATTACATGGATGGAAAATTTGTCTAGTACCGTCTCCTTGTTCAATACCCAATAATCGATAGAAAATCTCTAGCTATCGTCCTTCTCTAATGACACCGGACTCGAGAAAGGACACACTCGGCTATATCACCCCGCCTAAATCATCTCGTCCACCATCCTCTCGATTTCCTCCCTCTGCACCTGCGGAAAGTGCTATGGCCGTACGCTGATGGGAGGGACACCCTCTCGAAGCACAATGGCGTGCTCGTGGTCTCGTGGGAGAGGAAGCCCGTGAGGCGTTTGAAACACCTCCTCAAATTGAAATAAGACCTGTCGTAGCTCCTACGGTATGTTCTGCTCATGCTCTGCCTCCTCCACTGCCAGGCCCTGTAGCTCTATCAAGTACCTCCTTCGGACTGGAAAGCCCTTGCCATGGTTTTCAAGGAAACCCTGGATAGTGGCCCTCGTGTGTTCTGAAAGCTGTCTTCGCCATATCCTCATATTTCATTCGGATCTGGTGATAACCGGACTTCAAGTCAATTTTAGAGAAGACCACTGCACCATGCAACTCATCTAACAACTTGTCGATTACATGGATGGAAAATTTGTCTAGTACCGTCTCCTTGTTCAATACCCAATAATCGATAGAAAATCTCTAGCTATCGTCCTTCTCTAATAACACCGGACTCGAGAAAGGACTCACACTCGGCTATATCACCCCGCCTAAATCATCTCGTCCACCATCCTCTCGATTTCCTCCCTCTGCACCTGCGGAAAGTGCTATGGCCGTACGCTGATGGGAGGGACACCCTCTCGAAGCACAATGGCGTGCTCGTGGTCTCGTGGGAGAGGAAGCCCGTGAGGCGTTTGAAACACCTCCTCAAATTGAAATAAGACCTGTCGTAGCTCCTACGGTATGTTCTGCTCATGCTCTGCCTCCTCCACTGCCAGGCCCTGTAGCTCTATCAAGTACCTCCTTCGGACTGGAAAGCCCTTGCCATGGTTTTCAAGGAAACCCTGGATTTGCACAAAACGGGGTCCCCCTGAAGCGTCACCAACCTTCACATGTGCGTGAGCTCCATCCTCAGCAACTTCCAGTTGATCTTTGTTTCTCCCAAAGACTACAGCCATCTCATGCCTAGAATCACATCAGTGCTGTCCAGATTAAGCGGTAATAACTCCACCATATGTATCTCTTGGAGGGTCAAAATCACGTTCCGACATACTCTTCTGCTCTACTCTACCTGCACAGTCCCCATCATCATTCCCAAATGACCGGTGTCAACCAACTGCAACCCCTGCTGCTCCACCACATGGTTGGAGATAAAATTGTCGGTGGCCTGATGCGGCTGATATTTGGAGGGAAATTGCTATGCACACAACAAGCTGGGAGAGAATTGCTTTGCACACTACAGTCGGGGTTATAAAAGGCCAGCCGGTCCTAGCCTATGGGGATGCGAAAATTGTTGAGAGTATTTTATTTATCCCCTTAGATTAATTGTATTAGGATTTGGCTTTTCCCCCTAGGTTAAGAATTGTCTTCTAGCCGTTAATTAGCGAGTAGTTTAATTGTAGTAGGGTTTCTTTTTAGTTCTAGATCTGAAATTCCAATAAAAATCCCCTTTTTATCATCAAATCCCTAGCGAAACGCATCAAATTGGTATCAGAGCACTAGATCCAGGGCGAGCACCCGATTTATGGATCTAATCGACGCATGGGTAGAGAGAATGGAAAGGGTGTGCCGTCAAATAGTGGAGGATTTGGCGGAGATCAATCGTCGCTACAAGGAGAAAGTGGCGGAGATCGACCGTCGCTACCTTTCCCCTGCAAAGACAAAGACAGATCTGACGATTTCAAGCCCAGATCTACCAGTCTCGGGGCCAGATCTGGAACTTTCACTACCAGATCCGAAGCTTTCAAGGCCAGATCCACCAGATCCAGATCTTCAAGTTGCAGATCCAGATCTGAAAATTTCAGATCCAGATCTGAAATCTCCAGATCTAGATCTGAAATCTCCAGATTTGATATCTTCAGATCCAGATCTGAAATCTTCTCCAGATCCAGATATGAAATTATCAGATCCAGATCTGAAATCTTCTCCAGATCCAGATCTGAAATCTTCTCCAGATCCAGATCTGAAGGCGGCGGATGTCGGCGATGCAGATCGGAAATTATCAGATCCAGATCTGGAATCTTCAGATCCAGATCTGGAATTTAACGAAGAGGTTCCGAAAGATGTGGTTTTTAACGAAGAGGTTCCGAAAGATGTCGAAGACGAAGGCCATCACCCCGAACAACGAATCGTCGCGGATCCAGACGATTGGGAAGCATTTTCGGCGACCTCCCCGCCACGGGGAGGTGCGCCGGCCACCGGAGGGGAGCGACCACCACTCCGGCAGCTTTTTGGGGGGCCGACGAACCCCCAGGATGGGAGGGACCTGCCGCCCGCCCCTCCAGGGGCTTCGACCAGCCTGCGCGTCCCCTTCCGAGAGACGCCCGACCTGCAGGTTGGCCCGTCGCACTTCATGTGGATCCCACCTTGGCCCGACGATAGTTTTTCGGACGTCGTTGAAAGCGGTGGGGACCAATCCCATCCGTTTGACCCGGGAGGAGGCTTGCAATCGACCTGACGGAATGGTGGACCCACAGACTTCAAACACCACCTTGAGGACAAGGTGGTTTTTAGGGGCGGAGTAGTGATGCGGCTGATATTTGGAGGGAAATTGCTATGCACACAACAAGCTGGGAGAGAATTGCTTTGCACACTACAGTCGGGGTTATAAAAGGCCAGCCGGTCCTAGCCTATGGGGATGCGAAAATTGTTGAGAGTATTTTATTTATCCCCTTAGATTAATTGTATTAGGATTTGGCTTTTCCCCCCTAGGTTAAGAATTGTCTTCTAGTCGTTAATTAGCGAGTAGTTTAATTGTAGTAGGGTTTCTTTTTAGTTCTAGATCTGAAATTCCAATAAAAATCCCCGTTTTATCATCAAATCCCTAGCGAAACGCATCATGGCCCTACTATCAATCAATACCACCACCGCATGTGCAGATATCCTCCACATCAACTTCATATTATGGTTCGGAGTGAACCTTACTACGGAGTTGAGTGATATCTCCGCTACCTACAAATGAGATGGCTCCTGCACCACCTCTTCCTTGCTCAGCTTCTATACCTACTCATCATCATCATCTACTAGCAGCACATGGAGTGTATGATCTTGGCAGCGATGCCCTGTTGCATACTTTTCGTCACACCAAAAACACAGTCTATTCGCTCTCTTGTTCTGTATCTCCACCTCTGTCATGCGCCTAAACTGTCCACTTGGTTGTGGTTCGCTACTCCTCTCCTTGCTCACCTGAGCTTCCACTGTCTGGACCTCCCTGCAGGGGCCTGCTGCACTCCTGGAGTCGCCGAGCCACGAAAAGCAGACCCGCCCCAAGCTCTCTTGGCTCGCTGATCCGCTGTTAACTTGTCATCCACTATCTGAGCTAGGTCCATCGTCTCTAACAATCCACTTGGCCTTTGCACCCGAAACTCTCCCTGAAAGTTTGTTTTCAGCCCCTTCATGAAGCTTCCCACCAAGGTCTACTTGGTAATGATCCCTCTCACACGGCTAGAAAGTGCGTCAAATTTCTCTCGTTAATCTCTCACCGTGCCTACCTGCCGTAGCGTTAAAAGATGTTCATGCAGGTCGCCGTCCTGGGTGTCTCTGAAGTGATGCAGCTTGCAATATGTGAATTCCTCACATGACTGTATCAGCCGACATTGTTGCCTCTATAAATACCAAGACAACGACATCCCCTCCAAACACACGCCCAACGCCTGCCCCTTCTCCCCCTCCCCCATCTGGTAGGCCTCAAAGTAATGTTCCGCACATGAGACCCACCCGTGGGGGTGCTCCCCGTCGAAAATCGATATCTTCAGCTTCCACACCTTGTTTTTGGGTCCACTCACCCCTTGCTCCCCCACTCGCTCTAGGTTAGCCGTAGTGGAATTGTTGAAAAGTATTTTGTGGATGCTCTCACACTCCACACGGTCCCCTGGCCCTCCTTCATAGGTTGTCGCGCCCCACAAGTTCCCTTCGCGTTCCCCAAAGTTTTGAAACTGCTCATCAACCATCCCGTGAGGTCCTCTGCCCTTGAAGTCTCTTTCGTATGACACATCGAACCGTGGAGGTTCCAAAAGTAGCCCATCGCCTCCCTGGAAGGCAGCCGTAGGTCGCCGTCACACAGAATCCCCTAAAGCCCCCTCCTGCGGCTGCGGAAAGGACCCCCTGCCTTGCTGGAACTGTGGGGGCCTCCGTCGCCCTTCTACAACTGCGCCGGGGGACATTGATGCCCCGACACAGTCGCCGTGGGCCATCTCCCCTCTCTGTTGTCTCCTGGGGGCTTCGCGAGACCCCAGGCTTTCGATCGGGGCTTGTGAGCCCTTCAATTAGTCGCTGGTTGATCGCCGGGCCCCAGTTGCTCTCTGTGGTCCGGCGAACCCCCAGATGGGTCACCGGACATTCGCCTATGTCCGGCAAGGGTGTCGGGCCAAGGAAGGCCCGACGCGCTCAATAATAACCCCGACGCCGCCCCAATTAGTGTTTGGATGAGGCGAGGGTCTCCTATGGGTTGTCGATCCCCCCTTCCAAGCTGGAGGAGGGGGAAAATGTCCATATTCGCGATCTTCTTCGTCGTCATTCGGTGGCACATCCTCTACGATCACCATTTACATTTCCCATTGTCCAAAGACGGTTCCTTGCCGCTCAATCTGAAAATTTATCCGAGATCTCGTCGCTTTTGGGCCTCTTCTTCTCACTTCGCTGATTTGCTTGAGCCTTCGTGAAGGATTTGTACATGCTCTCCAAGGATGAGAATCTTTCATCACTTTTTTGTTGTAGCTCCGTAATGGATTCCTTTAGGGTTGCCTCGATTTCTCCAACTTTCTCCTCTAGAGCATCTTTTTTCTCCATAGATCTTGTGTTTGTCATGGTGGATCTTTGCTTTGATACCAATTTGATGAGAAAGCTAGGGGTTGGAAGATGAAAAAATGATAACTTTATAAATATGAGAGAAGAACTACCAGATAATGGTTTCTTTTGAGAGAAAACCAACTCTCCAAGCTTGAAACTAAGAGAGAACGCTTACTCTCACTTGATCTAGGGTTGTACTTTTCTAAGTTAGGGATTATCACTCAAGTTTTGCATAAGAAAATAATGAAACCCCACCCCCAAACATACAAGGGCAGATTTAGCCCAATTTACAAAAAAACCCTGTAAAACCCAAACTTTGCAAAAATGCCCAAAAATTAAAAAAAAACGCCCTCGGCTTAGTTCTTCATCCCGCGTTCCTTCTTGCGACGTCTTTGTTGATACGTGATGATCTCATCAGGGTGTTTCGCCTCATACTTGGCATGAGAACTTTAAGTTCATTATTTTAATGATGCCAGTTGAGTTTCCAATGGAACTTGCTTATTTACCTTCAACTTCTGATATTTCTTTAGTGGTATGTTCCTTGAATCACTCTTTTCTTATTGCAAACATTTATAGAAAATGTGAAAGCTGGCCATCATGTTTAAACGTGGGACTAATTGTGTTGATCATAGATACATATTGAATTTTGGTTTCCATTATTATCATATCACATATCATATAATATATCAAAAGATATGTTTACTCATGTGCAACTATATATGTCATGAAAATATAAACAACATTAAGTATAAAACAATGATACTACGGAGAAATACTAATAGCCTTGCAAAATATTAATAAGTAATTACACAAATCTCATTTATAAACTTCTAATCTAAGGACCCCACGGCATTTACACAAATCTCATTTATAAATTTCTAATCTAAGGACCCCACTGCTATTAATAGACGTAGTACCAATAAGTTAAACTTTTAATTTGACATTTAGATATAATGATTTTATTAATACAATTATTGTTGGAATAAAAAAACATCAGCCCATGCTAAAACTAATTTTCAAACCATCACCCAATCAATTAAGCTGACAATATTAAACTATTTTTGTTAGCGGTAACATTATAAAAGAATAGAAATTAAGACCGACCACCCAATTAGCTAAGCTAACAATATTAAACAATAAAAACTATATATTATTTTTAAGATCATGCTAATGGGTGAAAGGGAGATTATAGCGGAGTAGGAAACTATATTGAGAAAGAAAGAGCACAAATGAGGGAATTTTGGGATATGGGTTGGGCGGGGGGTTGTATTTCCAAATGATGCTAGGAATAAGCTTGTCAAAGCAACATGACACTCATTGATACTCCTAGTCATTGATGTGGCTTGAAAATGCTTGGTGAGGCTTAAATATAATTAAAGATCTCAACTAGGTCAAAGAGAGTCGCAAGGCTCTTTGTGGCTATAACCGATGAGATTAAAGACGATTAAGAAATGAAGGAGAAGAGGAGGTCAGAACAAGCGATAAAAAGACTTAATTTATCAAGTTTAAACGTTTATGCCCCAAAAGCAAAGAAAATAATGGTCTAAAGACCTGAATCACACTCATAAACCCAATTAAAATTTAAATTTATCGGCTCGTAGCATATGTTAGGATACATATCACATATCATAAGATAATTAACCCACCCTAATATGACCATGCGATTTGTATCGTTTTTCTTCCATATCATATCATATCATATGGCATGTATTGCCATATTGAACGATTTCGACAACTGAAGTATTGATTTTGATGAGTGAAAGTCACCAGAAGCATGCAACATGCCGTCATCAAGATGGCGGTGCTGAAAAAATTTAGAAATAAAAGTCATGGCATTTAAATGAAGCATATTGATCTCCATCTGCTGCAACACAATGTAACTTAAATATTTTTACCCCCACGCATCACGTGGTCAAATTTGTTCCATAACTGGAAACTGTTCATTGTGTGGCCATGTAATGAGCAGATAATTTTGTTAATTTTTTGTGTGTGCATGTGTGCTTATATATTGTTTTTAAGACAGAAAAGGATGGATAGTTCAGATCATTCTAAAATGCCCTATTTATTCCGGCCTGTTAATATAACTCAGCTTCAATTGACAATAATTGCATGCATTTTTTCTCATGCCTAAATGCCTAATATGTTATACTAGATATCACAAAATCATGTAGTCTTCATCATTTCCTTTAATGGATTATTTATTTATTTAATTTAAGATTATGTTCTGTAGAGCTATTGACATGCTATTTGGTAATAACCCTGATATGTGTAGATGTGTAAAGCCATATCTGAGAAGTAGATTTAACCCCGTTTACCACATATTTTGTTTTAGAAGTAATACACCTGCAGCCTACCATCCATTTGTAGATATGTTATTATTGATATGCACTCGTGATAAGAAGCAGCATACAGTAGGGATGAGAATGGGCATGCCCAAAGCCCGATTAGGCGCCCAATTGGGCATGCCCCATTCCCATTCCTTCATAGGGTCTAGGAAGATTGGCCTTAATCTTCCTAGACCATAATGAAGGAATGGGAATGGGGCATGCCCGTTCTCATCCCTAAGCATACTCTGTTCTCCTTTCTCATTTGGTGCTTTATCATATGGATGGACGAGATTAAAGAATAAGAAGATCGCATGGCCATAACTTGAGACAGTGTAATCTATTTGGCTTTGAAGTTTTCTGATTGGGTTTCTTTCTAATAGATTCATGCATTGTATGAAGAACGTCTAGGTCCCAGTTTATCTTGATGTCTCTTATATTTAATAACCCATGTTTTAGGATATGCAATTTGAACTTCTGTTTTTGGGAACAGCTTGATATCTTGCTTTTCCCTGTGTATTATATCTTTCCTATTAGACAGAAATATATTGTTGCATATACATATGTTTGAATCTAGTTGAATATTTCAAAGAGGATCTGACATTTCTATAGCCATCTGATTTTTTAAGATTCTGGCATGTAAATAAATATTTTGTAAAACATTTCCCCCATTAAATACGCAATGAAACGAAGGTATGTGCATTAATCAGTAGGCACTCTGAAGTTATGATCTCTTTTCCCGAATAGTAATTGTAAAAGGCGTTGTTGTCAGCCTATACTGCCGATCCATTTAACCTAAACTTTGCAATGGTTTTCACAGGTGAAAACATCGGGAAGGTACATGGGAATCACAATTGGAGCAATGCTAGAAGAGATTCAAGTTTTATATCAACAACACAGTCAACCTTGCTTTCTTTACTTGTCAAGTGAAGTGATAAAAGTATAGTTTTCTGGATTGTATCATACTTTGTAGTATATTCTACTCTTTGTGTGTGTCTACTGATGATGTCTTAATTTGCAGATATTTGGATCCGATCCATCTTGTGCCAATTACCTTAGAAGTTTAATTGAATCACTTTTCAGCCATACAACAAAACTTCTTACGACAATAAATGTAACAAAATTTCTACTGGTTACTTTCCATTATGTACCCATGTGAGATGCTCCCTTTATTAGGTTTTGTAAATATAGCTGCTGATTAGCTTACATTTTTATCATGTTGTAGGATTTTACAGCAAGGCCCGATGTAGCAGACGACTGCTTTTTGTTGGCTTCAAGATGTATTCGCTACTGCCCTGATCTATTTATTCCTTCCTCTATATTTCCGTCATTAATTGATTGCTCAATGATTGGGGCCACGATTCAACACAGGTAATTTCAACTACATTACTTGTCATATGATGCTAATATGAACACTGTGTACGTGCCAGTGAGGGATTTAAAAATCTCAAGTTATGTTTACATTGCTACTAGGTTCCATAGGATTTAGGTGTGACAACCAAAAAAAAGAGGTAAGAAGGAAATGAAAAGAATGGTTGAACATGGTGAGTTGAGAATTGCCTTTTCACCAATGTAATTATGCCTGCTACTGATCTAGTGGCTGGTTGTTCGTTTACTGATATGCTCCTGGAGGAACTATAGCATGTCAGTAGATGGTCACATTCAATCTCTAGACCAGGATTGTTTTGGGGAAAATTTATCCTGTCTTTTTAACGGTGAAGTTAGCATGATGGATGCTGTCAAGAACCGAGACGAACGTCATCAAAAACTTTCTTAGTAAAAAAGAAAAATTAAAAAAAAAATCACATATGTGCACCTTTACTTATAAAAATTGGAAACGACAGACTGAAATGATGATGCAGGACAAGCAATTACAGAGGCAAAGGTCACATAGATGACAAGCCAGGTAGAATATTTAGTTCTTTTCTGACTATATTTCACCACACGAGACCATAAAAATTTGGTAGTCTGAGGCATGAGATGCAAGGATACAAAATGGTCACTGACACATAAAATTTAAACTGCGAATGAGGCCAAAAGAGCTTGTATACCAAATAGTGAGGTAAATGCGTTCCAAGGTTTGGAATCTCAATTTCTTTATCAGCTTCAGCCAGTTGTTTAATCTCAATTTAGTTATCGGCATCAGCCAGGAGTTTATATTTGCATGGGTACCAGTTGTATCAGAAGTTTCAGATCATAAGTATCGGTTACCTTATCTCAGCCTATATGTTTGGTTGTAGGTTGAACTTTATCTCTGACATGTGCCTAATCTATGTGCATGATTATGTTTATAATCTATTTTGTTGTCCGTACTTTCTCTAATCAACTGTATCAACAAGCGATTGTCTTGAATTTTTTTTTCTAATCAGCTCATCTTCAAGTTACTTTTAATTTTTGAGGGATATGTCTTAGCCTCATCTGCTGTTAGTAATTTTTAAATAAGAAATGAACATGGACTTGATCCTCTTATTTGTGTATTCATATAAATTTGGATAACATCTTATATTGTTGCGGAAGTATCGAGGCATGGCTTTTTTTTTTGAGAAAGACCCGTAGGCTTACAATTCCATCCCCCCACAGGGGATGAATCCACTACAAAGGTGGGAAAAAGACTCTGCCATAAGGAGAAAGTAACTCCTACGACTAACTCCTAGTTCTTCACCCGAATCATAACAAGCCTTCGTGAACTACTGTAGCTTCCATGTTAACTTATATGTGTCACGAATCCTGGTTGTTACATGATAAGTTTGGGTCTTTGTATTTTTAGTTTGAAAAATCCACTCGCACACCTTTCTCACGGAAATTCCATTTCTTTTGCCGTTTGAGCGAAGCTCAGTTGGCGGATTAGCTATTTGTTGCTGAAGATTTATTTCCGTTGAATATTAAACTGGAATGCAACTAATAATTCTTGACATGCGTTGTTGCAACAAAAATGCAAATTTCAAAGTGACTGAACATGTGTAATGAGTAGTTATGGTTAATGACGACTTGTTAATTTCTGTTACAAACAAATTAATTATGTGATTTGGTAATCATCACAGAGTCACTTGGACACATTTGCTCTAAGCTTGTAATTGTATATTTTTCCGTTTCCTTTTGATTTTGGAAATACTATATTTTTAATTGAGCTGAAAGTGTGGCGAGCATATGCTTAAGGAAATCTAAATTTCTTTATTATTGGAGAAGTCATCGTTTCCTGATTCCAGTTCCCTTCTTTGGTATTGGTGTAGAGATGCTTGCAAATCAATATTGACATTCTTATCCGATGTATTGGACCTTGCAAACTGTTCTGCGGGAGAAAAGTACAGGTCCATCATTGATGGTGTGGTACTTCCCCGAGGTGCCACTCTCACCAGAATATTGATAGCCTCCTTGACTGGAGCTCTTCCATCTTCCCGGCTAGAAGAGGTTTGTAGTCTGTTGAACATGTTGAGTAATCTGTTTGTAAGTGACCAAACATGCGACTAAGCTTTCTCCATTTTATTGATTTCATGGTTTTCTATTTCTCCCCAGATATCCTATGTCTTGCTAGCCCTAACTAGAACATACGGCATGAATGTATTGGAGTGGGCAAAGGGAAGCATTTCGTTGATACCATCCGCAGCCATTACAGAGGTGGAAAGTGCTAGTTTTCTTCAGGCTCTCTCGAATGCTGCATCAGGGTCGAGTGGTTCTGCACTAACAGACACCCTTGAGGAGCTCTCAGATGTTTGTCGGAGAAATAGAAAGGTCCTGGAGATTGTTCAAGGTGCCTTGAGGCCACTTGACCTACATTTCACTGCTGTTTCCTGATAGTTTCTGTGACACAATGGATGCAAGCTCGCAACGAGTTGGAAATGAAGCGTAGCAAAAGCTTGGCTCATGCTTTTTGGCTGGCGCATGCCCTCTATCATCGTCCATGCTATTCTTATGGGTGAATATGATTATCGGTTAAAGAGTTACGAGTGTGTCATTTGTTGTATTATTTATGAGCACCAAAAGCTCTCTTCTCCCTTTTTCTTAGCAGGAGAGGGGACGGACGGTTCAATTTTTTATGTTGCCCTTCATGTATATGTCCTCTATATTTTTCTTTCACGGTTGAAACCAAAGTCATTCAAGCAGTCAATTTTGTCGGTCAGTTTCCACTGGACATTTTTATTTGGAATAACTATTGTTCTCAGCACAACCATAGTAGTATTTGGAAAGCCGATCAATTTTTTCGGAGTTGCCAGTTTGTTGTTTCCTGACTCGGTGTCTTATACCTTCATTTTGTTGTTGAAATCAAAGATATGGACCTAATAACAGTTCACCTCAGAATGCTTGGTGCGATTAATGGGAAGAATATTTCTCATTGAATGTTTGTTAGAATGGTACGAGTTTTCTGTCTCTTCAAGGTTTTTTCGGGAAGGACATGGTTGCTCGTGATTATTAACCTGTTACAATTTGCTATTTTGTAAGGTATTTGGGCGTCTGTCAATTTCTTTATTTGCGTGAGATTTCAAATAACAAGTATGATTGAATCTCGTTATCCTGCTGTTGTACCCGGTTCTTTGGAGGAGCTCGATTATTGGAAAATTTTCGTTATTTTTCTTTCCTCGTAAGAACAGTGGGATCGCAAAGTAACACCCAAATAGTTAAGCAACCAAAATGTGGCTTCCTGCAACTTGTAATTTGTTGGGCTTAAAACTTGTTGCAAGCCTTAAGGCAACCGCAATTTGTCTTGCAAGTTAGGCTGAACATGTGGGCTTAAGAATGTTGCAACCCTAATGGCAAGATATCATGCGTGTCAATTGTCAAATGAAAATTATTGATTGATCCTTGGTGTCTGTCCCTGCTAGTGAGGAGATGAGAGGTTGACAATAAATTATCGGGTGACCCTATATTTTTGTAGCTAGCGATGGATCGATATCACAGAGGGAGCCACACAAGGATGTGCTATCGATAGTACACGTATGTTGCAAATTTCGTACATATTATACGTACACTCGACTAATACTTGGATACTGAAGAATTTTGCAGTCGACCTTTGATGATTGTTATGAAATATTATGAACCACATCAAACGGGCCGGGTACTAGCCTCAGAGCAGCTACAACCGGCCGGCTCCCTTTCAATCCGGCTTCTTTTTACCCCTTCATTTGGGATTTCAAGTTAAATTACAACTGTGACACTCTATTTAATTAACCCTGATTAGTAAAAAGTTTAATACCTTTCATACCACATTATCAAATTTAATAATTTTAGTACCATTGGAAAGACCTCGATAATACCTATAATATGATACCAATATTGAATATTTTTAAGCATTCAGTTGTTTTGTTGTTGAAGAGATCATGTATATAAAATTTAATATTATTTTTATAGACAAGCATTAATACTTATACTTGTTATGAATAGGACTCATTGGGCCTATTGGATATCCACTCACATGAGTAACCATTATGAATAATATATAAAGGAGGCTAGGGGTTTCCTAGCCTCAACCTTCTCCAAACCTGTTTCTCGTTCACAACACGGTATCAGCACGATCACGCTCGTTGGAAAAGGCGGCGATGTGCGAGGAAGGAGATCCATCAACCGCTCAGTCTAAAAAGATCGTAATCTTCTCAACGGGGAGTGAAAAGGACATCCTTCACCAACCGTCGTCTAGATTCCCTCGTCGAATCTAGAGGTAAATATCAACACTTTTAGATCTAAACTTGCGTTTTCACGTAGAACTGCAAGTTTTAAGATCAAAAGGTTTGAAAACACGGTAAAAATCACATTTTTATTTAGATCCGCATGTCTAAAAACAATAAAAATCAGTTTTTAGAGATCTAAATGCTTGAAAAATCTGTTTTTACACTCGACTCATACTCGAATACTGAAGAATTTTGCAGTCGACCTTTGATGATTGTTATGAAATATTATGAGCCACCTCAAACGGCCCAGGTACTAGCCTCAGAGCAGCTACAACCGGCCGGCTCCCCTTCAATCCGGCTTCTATTCATCCCTTTATTTGAGATTTCAAGTTAAATTACAACTACGGCACTCTATTTAATTAACCCTGATTAGTAAAAAGTTTAATACCTTTCATACCACATTATCAAATTTAATAATTTTAGTACCATTGGAAAGACCTCGATAATACCTATAATATGATACCAATATTGAATATTTTTAAGCATTCAGTCGTTTTGCTGTTGAAGAGATCATGTATATAAAATTTAATATTATTTTTATAGACAAGCATTAATACTTATACTTGTTATGAATAGGACTCATTGGGCCTATTGGATATCCACTCACATGAGTAACCATTATGAATACTATATAAAGGAGGCTATGGGTTTCCTAGCCTCAACCTTCTCCAAACCTGTTTCTCGTTCACAACACGGTATCAGCACGATCACGCTCGTTGGAAAAGGCGGCGACGCGCGAGGAAGGAGATCCATCAACCGCTCAGTCTAAAAAGATCGTAATCTTCTCAACGGGGAGTGAAAAGGCCATCCTTCACCAACCGTCGTCTAGATTCCCTCGTCGAATCTAGAGGTCAATATCAACACTTTTAGATCTAAACTTGCGTTTTCACGTAGAACTGCATGTTTTAAGATCAAAAAGTTTGAAAACACGGTAAAAATCACATTTTTATTTAGATCCGCATGTCTAAAAACAATAAAGATCAGTTTTTTAGAGATCTAAATGCTTGAAAAATCTGTTTTTTACCCCCCCAACCATGATCCATACCCCGCACGCCCGAAGGGCGAAACGGCGGCGCTCGGCCATCGGCCTGACGGCGGTAAAACGCCGCGACGCCGGCGGTAAAACGCCGCGGCCATCGGCCGCGACGGCAGCGGCCTGACGCCGCGGCCAACTGCCGCGGCCTCAGGCCAGCTGCCAGCTGCCGCGGCCAGCCGTCACGGCGACAGGCCCCACGGGCCCCCTAGGGTTTTTCGGAAACCCTAACCCTTAACGGGCCAATTTTTTGGGGGAGGCCCAATTAACCCTAATGGGTTGTTTTCATGGCCCAAAAGCCTGAAAATTAGCTCATTTACACGAATAATTTTTCCTTTTGTATTTTTGGCCCCTAAAGCCCCAAATAATTAAAGAAATCTTTAAAAGGTTGAAAGCGGAAAATAAAACATTAAAAATATGGATCAAAGGTAAAAAGTTTTTCAAAAATAATTTTTAGCACGTCACACACTATTTAGATTATTTAATTAATCTTTACATGCTTATGAAATGATTATCTGCGTGGTTGTATATTTTCCATATATTATCTGCGTGGATGTGCGATTAGGATATGTTTATAGGGATCAGCCGGTTTCCGACATCTTTTCTTTTCTGTAATTTTTTCTTTTTAAGAGAAATTTATAAGTGAGGTAATATATGTAAAAAGAAGAACGAAGGACACCAAAAGGAGCTGAAGGCGTATGCACAAAGAATAAAGGGGCTTCTCTCTGAAGTTTCCGAGTTGTATTTATTCTTTCATGTAATTTTTGATGTAACTTCGGACTGTATTTTTTTTATTTCGGTGTCGGCTGGCTAATCGTCATAGTCCTAAGTTATTTTCATTGCTTATACATTAAATGCATGGATGTTAATCTCTTTTAATTATTCACGTTATGAAAATGTTAAAAAGCATGCATGAATATTAATTTTATTTATGAAAATGGTAATAATACATGCGTAGATGTATAATTGTTTTTACAGTTTAATAGCATGTGTATACATCATACTTGTTTCAATTCAGGTTAATTGAGCATAACTTTTTAGTTTGCAAACTTTATATTATATGTATGATGGGCTCATGATATGACGATATTTATGACAACAAGACAATCATGATTTCAAAAAGTTTAACATCATATCCTCTGTGACAAAATGAACCTGAAGTTCAAAATCAAATCAAAAGTCAACACCCTTTCACCATAATAAAATAAATATTAACAAATATGATGGACTATGCGAAAACTATTTATGCGATCTTTTAAAGATGCGCATTTTGCGGTAAATATTGACACCAGCAGTTGTCATAACACCGCTAAACTCTTTTAGAGTCATCTCACATTACAATGTATGATTCTTGAATCTACCCCTTACTTTTAAGTGTACGCCCGAAGTCGTGACTTAATAGATAAGTGAGAAATTATAAATTTCGTAGCCATGTATTTGTTTTCCCCTCTGAGCATGATAAACTATCCACATAAAATTTGAACGACTAAAGTAAATGGCCTGAAGCTATACTCGAGCATTCAAATAGACTTTTTAAAAGTCTCTAATTAATTAGAAAAGTGGAAGTATAAAATTATTTGCTCAAACCCCTGCTTATGTCTCCTTAGCAAGACTAATTTTCATTGTCCTTTATAAATAAGGAATATTGAAATCAGGGGAAGTTCAGTATCAAACATGACCTGAAATAAAAATAAGGCAAACTTAAAATAGTGGAAGTCTTGAATTAAATGAGAAAGGGAAGATATGATATACCTCGACATGAAGTAAGCAATGGCAAACCAATATCAGACCAGAAGTTCTAATAAGAGCCATAATGTTTTTGCAAACATGAATGTGCATTAACTTATGCCATATAAAAATACATACATATCTAGTCTAAACGACGAAAGTCAAATTGACCTTATGTATATTTAGCTACTCCCCGAGGACAAATAAACTTTGAAATCAACTTTAATCTTTTGTCATAACATAAATCTTAATGAGCATGATTATAGTTGTATGTTTTCAAGAGCACACATCACACTATGTCACTTGTTGACTTAACAAAATCATCAGTATTATTCTCTTGTAGTTTTAATACATTTTATTTTACTACGTATGATTTGCTATCTTGAATACCCCTAAAAATAAAATGAGGATGCCATATACTCTCTGAAACTTATACAGTTTCAAAGGATATTCGTCAAAACGAAATCCCTAATGACTCAAGAAATAAACGAAGCCTGAAGCTTTGTCCCATAATGATCCGCACAATATACAATGTGAAGATGTAATCCTTCACAGTTTGAACACAGTTCAACTATTACCGGACAAAATTAACTTGAGCATTTTAATGGACTTTTCAAAAGTCACACATAAATTCAAAAAGAGGAATTAATTTGGAACACCAGAAGTGTCCAGAATCGACCAATTTTGGATCGATATCACCCTGGATTGATGATGCAAGACATCATCAACCAGACGAACCCGAAGATTCTTCAAAAAGGGTGAAACTTTCATTGTCCTATTCAAAAGGGAAAAATGATAATGAGATCATTTCCATTCACATGGACATTGACTCTTCCCACTTCCTCAAAGGAATTTAAGATGATATACTATCACCATTAAAGATAATGAAGACCTTTAGGTCTCTTGAGAGTATTTAAGGGATATAAATAGGCTTTGTCCACTCCCTTAATAGGATTGATGATGTACCTTTGGTGTACTCATCAATATATCCTCTAAAAATGGTCATTATCCAACCACATTTTTTTTAAATAGTGGTAACTTTGGATTAAAATGGGAAATCATAAATAATTAGCAACAGTGGTTGCGTACACTCAACTAAACACACCATTAGAACCTTTTTATATGAGTCTGATCAACTCCATATAAACATTTTCTAAGAATGGGTTTAGAGCACTTCTTAAAGATGGTACGTCTGTAACGCTGTGTATGTGTTCCTAAAGCAACACTACATAAACTGTCATGATGCCACAAAGAGAACACATTCACCAGGACTAACCAACTTTGATGAATAGATTCCAAAATCTCGTATGAGCAAGGCATTTATTCACGTTTTATAGATTGTGTGTTGATGGTAAAAAGGATCATGAAGATCCTTCAATTCCCTATTTGGTTCAAATCATTTATGAGCCTGAAGCTCAAATTGACCATTTAAAAAGTAAATACATATGATCTGATTATAATCAGACTGACAATTTAAATATTGTCAAAAACTTTCACATCCCTGCTACTAAAAATCCAGCTAGGATTGACATACCAAATATAATGGATGCAATCCACCAGTAGCAGAAGTGGATGTCCTTAAGAGATGAGAGGACATACCACTAGGCTCCAAAGAGAGAAATTTACTCCTGGAGACCGAAAAAGCAATACCATCACATGAAAGTGAGCTCAAATCCAGAACCTTATTGCAACTTGGTTGCTAAGGACCCATTCTGGATCTGTCCATATTCTTTACCCGTCTCAGAACCTTCACTTCTTTAACGCGTCGTGAAGGAGACACCTCTGGGAGAAATCAAATGTTTATAGTACGTACTGGGTGAGTTTTGGACAAGAAAGAACACATTTTGTCGACAAATTCTCTCATATTTCACTTTGCCAGTTAAATATAAAATATTGATTCCACAACTCTGCTTTGCCTGAAGCAAAGATAGAGATTTGGCCAAATTATAATAATGTGGAATTAGGCAATAATAAGGTGAGCTGGACTCACTTATGAAATATGAGGTGTATGGACCTGAAGTCCTAATATCAAAAATGATATCAAATCCTGTGGCATAACTGAGTATTGAAGGAGAATTAAAATAAAATCGTTAGCTATAAGCATTTTAATTTGCTATAGCTTTAGAGTTATAAATCGCTCAAACCAGGAAGTAATCAAGTAAGATGAGCTGAACTCACTTACAAGATGAATCTGATGCATCGACTGGTTTATGTCAAGGCGTAACCCAACGAATGGCAAAAAGAGGGAATTTTTGGTTGCTGTTGCTATTGGATGTGACAACATTACCGATATGAAATTTCTTCAACTGCATGTACAAATTTTTTTCTTTACTTTCCTTTCTTTTTGAGACATATATTAAAGGAAGACAACCTAGACAGAGATCCTTAAAGGACTCATACTAAAAGGTTGTTCTTTGCACCTCTTAAAAACAATATTGTTCTTAAGAGAGCAAATTAAAAGAATTGAGATTATTTTAATAACTCAAAATATTATCGGATCTCCTGAAGAGAAAATACTGAAATATCTGTTAAAACCTATCTATCAGATATGATATGATATGAAAGTCCTAACTAGGCATAAATTCTTGGCTTACAGAATACAATCATCCTGAAGATGAACAATCATCCTGAAGATGACATTAATCATCCTGAAGATGAACGATCATCCTGAAGATGAAAGATCATCCTGAAGATGACATTAATCATCCTGAAGATGAACTATTTATCCTGGAAATGAAATATCATCCTGAAGATGACATTAATTAATCATCCCGAAGATGAAAACTTCATACAATGACGATTGATGAAGAAACATTAAAATCATTCTCTACTAAATACACCTATTTGGTTGTATGGATATACATTAAAAGACCCCTTTCCGTTATCTGGAAGAGGAGAAGAATATATATGGTCCAGAAGTAACTTAAGTGTCTTTGTAACACTCTTTTACCTGGCCAACTGTATGCGTCTCTTTTGAGCGTTAGCAGTATAGCTATTAGCCAGGTACAATGCAGCGCCTGCAGCGCACCACTGGACCTGAGATATGTAGCTTCTGCGCTACCTCCAAGGGTCGAGGAAAAATCCTCCATGTTAAATGTATTTGCATATGCAGGTTACAGATCATCGCGATGAATAGTTTAAAAGGGACGTCTACCTCCTGAAGATCTACACAGAATAGTCCCAAGTCTACATCCTTCTACCATCCTGAGAAACTCATCACCCAAGGAGCAGTTCAAGAACATACAAAGACATGTCTTGAAGTACCTTTGCACACAATGACGATTGAGACGTGGAGCTGTCTACCAAGTTCGCAGCGCTCTTTTCAGTTTCAGCTACTGCCCTATATGAGTGAAACTTGTATAGATGAGTGATGCTTGTACTTTACTTTTGCTTTCGGAATGTTGTAGATGAGATGGATGTATAGACACATAGGAGATAAATGAATAGATATATAGGATATCTGCAAGCCTGAAGCTTGATCAGATAAGGGGGAGTCAACTGTAGAGTTGTACTCTTTTTCCTTGGCTAGTGGTTTTTCCCACATGGTTTTCCATAGTCAAGGTTTTAATGAGGCAACCACATTGACTCTGGATTCAGAAGTATCCACCCCTCGACACATCCCCAAATCAGGGGAAGTTATGGAGTGCTGTACTCTTTTCCCTTCGCTATCAGTTTTCCCACATGGTTTTCCATAGCTAATGGTTTTTAACGAGGCAGTTACCCTTAACTTGGATCTAGAAGTATCAACCCTTTAATATACTCATTAGTACTAATGAATCATTCAGTATTCATAAGTCGAGTATACCACGTTGGTTAGATAAGGGGAAATGTTATGAATATGACCCATTGGGCCTATTGGGTATCCACCCACATGAGTAACCATTATGAATACTATATAAAGGAGTCTAGGGGTTTCCTAGCCTCAACCTTTTCCAAACATGTTTCTCGTTCACAACAATACTAAAATTATTATAGTTATAAAATAACAATAATTTTATATTATTTATAAATTTCTTTAATAAATAAATAAATTATTAGATTAACCTATTTTCAAACGAAATATTTTATCATTATGTTAATATAAGTAACTATGATAAAATAAGATTTGAAAGGGACGGTTGGAGTCCCTATTCTTCAAGATAGAATCTTTGATGAATATTACATTCAGAAGATATTTTTTGAAAGGAATGGTTAGAGATGCTCTTGGGACCCTCGAACTTGACCTCAGCCCTATAAAAAGAAAAGTAGTATTATTGGGGGTTAATCATGGTGGCAAAATGGCCCGCCCGGCCCGGTCGGGCCATAGGCCGGGCCGGCCCGGGCTCAATCAAGACGGGGCTAGGTCCAGCATAGTTTGTGGTATGACGGGGCTAGGATTATTACTAGCCACATAGTTATCAGGTTCTTGGGTTTCAACATCTGCCATAAGACGGTCATAGACCGGTGATGTTGTGACTTGTGACCACATCTCTATTACGTAGTAACTCAGCATAAAATTTATAATCGACAGTGTTAGTATCATCTAAATTAAAGTTCATATTAACATTCATAGATCCAGACGGTCCTGCCATTATGCTAAACTAAAATTAATACTACAGGAACCTGATTGACGGTTGAGTGTGACCGGAGCTTGTAGAGCCACGTAGTAGCGAGAGACCAGAGAGGGAAGCTTGCACGGTATTAGCAAGAGACCGGAGAGGGAAGCTTGCACGGTATTAGCTAGAGACCGGAGAGTGAAGATTGTAGAGATTGTAGACGGTAGTAGCGAGAGTACGGGCGTTGTAGTTGTAGAGCACCAGGTAGAGAATTGGAATGTAGAAGATGAGATGAGTTTTTGTGAGTGTAGAAATAAGGAGGGAGGGGGTTTTTTAAAGAGGAAAAAATGGAAAAAAAAACAAATTTTTTTATTTGCCCAACTGGCAAATTTCTGCATGTTGGGCAAACTGTCGCCAACGAGCAGCACCGGTCCAGGCCTCATCCCGAGCCGGGCCGGGCCGGCCCGACGGGCCAGGGCACCCGCCCCAACCCAGCCCTGGAGCCGGGCCCGGGCCGGTAACCGGCCCGTTGACTGGCTACCGGGCCCGGGCTGGGCTGGTCTGAAATCCGGGCTGGGCCGTTGGGCCGGCGGGCCCCCCCGGCCAAATTGCGACCACGAGGGTTTAAGTTAACCGCGAGCGACTGGAAGTCAACACCCGAACAACTAAGCTGGAGTGCTGGACTCCAACTGATTCGGATATTTCTTTCTCCTCCTGCAGCCGACTTTCCCCTCTCTTTCCCGTCTCTGCAGGCTATATGTGAATACAAAATCGTGAGATCCAATTGTTTGATCAGAAAAAATTAAAATGGAGAAAGGCAAGGGCTTGGCTCGGAGATGGGCGGTACAATTCGACGATCACTCCAATTCATCGGACGTCCCCGATCCTCTCGGATTCAATCGGTCTATCCAAGATCCGGTACCGATTTCTTCTCTCTCATGCTTTTTTCTTCTTCTTTTATTGAATTTTCCAACCGAGTTTTAGGAAAATTCCTTTTCTTCTGTAGGACGGGGCGGACGCCAGCCGCCAGAAGAAAGACGCAGAGATCGCTTGGAAGTCACAGGTTCCAACTCTAATTTATTGTGTTTTAGGGTTTATGTCTGGATTTCGTCAAATTAGGGCTTTTTCTGTTTGATATACTTGTATTTTGGTGATCTTACTTGTTAATCGGATTTATAGGATCAGCGCATTAAATTTGTATGATTTTTTTTGAATTACTTAACCATTTTAAATCATGCTCTGTTATGTTGGCCGATGGAGAAAAATGGAATAAGATTATAAGGCCCCATTTGGGAGCAACGTTTAGATGCCAAATGTATCCTTTTAAGTGGAGGTAGAGGGGTTGCAACCTTTGTTTTGCAACCCATTACATTAAAAAAAATGGTGGTGGAGAAAACCTTAGACATGAGTGAAGTTTCATTACCTCCACTTTTATGCCAAAATTTTTGAGGTACCTACCTAACCTCTAAAATTGTTTTCAAAAGCATAGCTACCTACATCTAAACAATTAACTAGAGGTAAGTTACCTCAAAAATTTGGAGGTATGATCCCCTATCTCCGTTCCCAAACACGTCCTTAATTTTATAAAGCACTTTATGTTACTCGAGAGGAACAAAAGTTGGTATGGTTCAGATAGCAAGTTGGTGCCTTCTCTTGCTTCTTTGCATTTACCTTTTTTGTTCCTCCCAGCCTTAAGTTGCTAAGCCTTGTGAGATGGTTAGGGCATACTTTGGCAGCACATCTAGGTTTTTGTTTATGTTAGAAATAAAACCAAGATATGTATGAATACAAACTTCAGTTTCCCACCTTTGTGAAAATCCAATCGGGTTGTTTTTTTAAAATCACAGTTTCACAAGCTTTGAGGGTCTCCAAATCTCAAAAATTCTACTTTGAGTCCCGAACAAGGGTTAGTTTCATAAAACTCAGTTTAAGCTTCGAATTCCACCAAGCTAGCTTGCCAAACAAGGCCTAAGAGGTAGGTACCCACTTGCTCCATGATAATCCTTCAACAGTACAGCTGCAAATGCACTAGAATTAAATCTGTCCTTTTTGTAACGGTTAACAAATTTTAACACTTCCTCCACCCTTTTCAGCACTAGGTTAACACATATTACTTCCATATGTTGTTTCCTAAGTAATAGTCATTTGTACATACTCAATAACAAGGGTTTGTTTCCTAAGATTCAGTTTATGTGTACACACTCAATAACATCGAACTACTTTCTTTCCACTCGGGAGGGGAAGTAGCTCCAGCGTCTCATTTTGTACCAAAGCTTCTATCTAATCCTCTATTGCTTTTACTAATATACAGTTAACATTGCATCTGATGCAGACTTGAAATAAAGTGGGATTCAATGGAAGAGATAGAAGCATAATGTAATGTAGAAAGATGCAAATAAGATAAGAAACCGTTAATGGATGTAAAGTACAACTTTTATCCTTATTGGAAACACTAAGATTACTAAGATTTGATTATGAATCATTATCAATAGGAGAAGAATTATTGTTAAGAGACATAATAGTATTCTCACCTGACCAAGTGTTAAAGATTTGTTTCACAAGATTTAGCTTAGTGTGTCGTTGACTTGATGCACTTTGTATACACCTATTTTGGTGCTCAATGTTTATGGGCAGTGAATCATGTTCTACAAAAAGGGACAATGATGGAGTCATCACCTATCTGCGGCTGCACAAAAGGAATGCGGCGGAAAATTAGCTTCATGGGTATTTTTGTTAGTTTTGCCGTTCAATGGTATTTTTGTAAATATGGACAAATCAGTCCTATATATGTGTGGGGATAGACTTATTATTCTTCATGTTGAAACTAAGAGATAAAACCCTAGAACTAGTGTAGAACCCTAAATAGAGGAGAGTTAAGCCTTTTCTATCTAATCAAAGGCTAGGAGAGCGGGTTTCTCTCGAAAGAAACCAACTTATCCCTTGTATTTCACTTTATATCTAAAAAAACAGATCGTTACCTCTCAAAATTATAGAATTTCCTAATAAATTGGTATCAGAGCTGTTCGATATTGATGACGACAAGAAAAGTTGATTCCTTGGAGGAAAATTGGAAAGTTAGGTGGAAACCCTAAAGGAGCAACATCAAAAATTGAAGAATGAGATGGAATCCCTTAAGGAAAGATTTTTTTACGATGGAATCTATGATGAATGCGATGTTAGAGATGCATCGCCACCCACGGCGCAAGGTGGAAATGTCAAAAGATGACAAGTTGGAGGATACTCCTTCAGATCTAGGGTGAAGGGAGCAAGTTTTGGACAAGGGCGAAGGGAAAGTTGCGATCGTTAAGGCGATCTACTAGAAAAGGATGCCGAATGGCAAGATTGGGAGCAAAACCACCTGCACAGTCATGTGGGCATTTGGCATCAAGGGCTTCAGCGGGAGGGCCACTGGTCCCCCAAAACTCCAATGGCGGACGTCCACTGTTTTTAGGCCTTAGGGCCTCGTGGGGCCTCGACGCCCCCGCCAGACCCTCGCGAAGCCTGGGTGAACTCCTGGACCTCGCGATCCTTGACGAACCCCTAATTGCCTCGTTGGCCACTGGCAAGTCCCTGGGGCCTTGCAAGCTCCCAGCACAGCTGCATGGGGCTGCAAGCCCCCAGCGCCCTTGCGCAGTCGCATGGGCCTCGTTGGCCCCCTGCGCCGCTGCAACGAGGCCCCTTGCATAACCACGGGGGCCCTCGGGCCCCTGATACGACTGACGGCAGGGCCGCGGGCCCTTGGCAGCAACCCAAGGGACCGACGTCCCCTTCTTTGGAGCCCAGCAGTGCCATGTGCCTTGGGAAGTAACCCGGGTACTTGGGGTGCATACGGGGGGCCTCCGGAGCTCGGCACCAAGCCCAAGGAGTTGTCAACCACTTCAAGGGTTACAGTACTCGTGGTGTTGACCTACGGGGCTTGGCAGATGATGATGGAGATCCAGATTGGGGTGACGGAGGTTGGTGGAACTACAGTGAAGCAGAAGGATGCACGTGAGGCGATCTAGGAGCTCAGCAGAATGCATTTCATCAATTTCAGTTCGGCCAGCTGAGAGGGAGAGCAGGACAGTTGGTATTCAGTACTTAGAGCAGGGTCAGGAAGCTGAAGATGTCGGTTTTCGAGGGGTAGATCCTTATGGATGGGCTTACCATACAGAGATACTTCACGGTGAAACGCTTGACTAAGGAAGAGAAGATATTAGCAGCAAGTATTTGCTTAGAGGAAAAGGTGCTGTTCTAATACCCGTGGAAGGAGCAGATGCAACTGATGCGATCATGGAAAGAGTTCAAGGACTACTTGGATCGATTTTGAGACACTCAGGGTGGAGATTTACACGAGCAGCTTCTTGCGTTTAGGCAAGACGATATAGTTAGAGACTACGTGGAGATTTTCGAGTCACTCTCAGGCTGAGTGAGGAGAATACTGGAGGCGACATTGGAGGGGAGCTTTATAAAGGGGCTCTGGGCTGACATCTGAGCTGAGCTTCGCATACAGAGACCGACATGGCTGATGGAGATGATGGAGCTAGCCTAAATGATCGAGGATAGATACACATCAGAGTGGCTGGCCAATGGAGTCTGGAGCGGCTCCACTTTCCACAGCCAGGTACCTTCAGGAGGGCAGAAGGTCCCTTGCAGTGGAGTGTAGTCTGGGGAGTCCAGTCTAACAGGAAGAGGAGCAGCGGTGAACAATCGAATGGACAGTTTTGACTCCTGACAGAAGCTGAGGTGCAGAACAAGAAGGCGAAGGGGTTGTGCTCTCGATGTGACGAAAAGTTTACCCTGGGACATCGCTGTCGATATCGCACCCTCTAGGTTCTATTTGTGGATGAGAAGGACGATGCTGTGGAGGTAGAAGAAGAATAGGAATGTGAGCATGAGCATCCCCACTTGGACGTAGCAGATGTCTCACTCAACTCTGTGGCGAGGTTCACTCTGAACCACATTATGAAGTTGACGGAAAGGATTTTAGAGCAAGAGGTCACGGTGTGGATTGACAGTGGGACCACCCATAATTTCATCTCCAACTGGATGGTGGAGCAGCAGAGATTGGAGCTAATAGATAGTGGGAGTTTCAAAGTGATGACGGGGACGGGGAAGATCGAGCGCAATAGAGGAGTTTGTCGTGTGTTGATTTGGACTCTCCAAGAGATTCAGATGTTGGAGGGCTTCTTGTCATTGGATCTAGGTGGCACAAGCTTTATTTTGGATATGAGGTGGCTGCAGTCTTTGAGGGACATGAAGATGGAGTTTCGGGAGGGAGGAAGTGAGAGTGGTGACGCTTCAGAGAGATCCCACTTGTACCGAACCATGGTTTTCTTGAAAACAATAGGTAAGGTGATACAAACAATGGGGCAGGCGATTTTTGGTGAAGTTACATGGGTTGACAGGGGAGGATGAGGAGTAGGAGCATGACATCCCTCCAGTGGTGCATCATGTTCTGGTTCGGTTCGAGGGGATGTTACAGATGTCTCAACTCCTAGCTTCACAAGACCACGAGCATGACATCGTCCTGCAAGAGGCAGTCTCACCTATCAGCGTGAGGCCATAGCGCTACCCCCAGTGCAGAAGGGCAAGATTGTGAGGATGGTTGCAGTGATGATTCAGGCAGGAGTGATCCAACACTGTGAGCCCCTTTTCGAGTCCGGACCTGCTAGTGAAGAAGAAAGATAGTAGTTGGAGGTTTTACGTCGACTATACGTTACTTTATATAGAGACGGTGCTAGACAGATCTCCCATCCCTATGATCGACGAGCTCCTAGATGAGTTTGATGGAGCCGTAATCTTTTTCAAGATTAACGTTAAGTCAGGATACCACCAGATTAGGATGTAGGCTAAGGATGTGACCAAGACTGTTTTCATGGCTCATAAGGGCCACTATGCATTCTAAGTCATGCCTTTTGGCTTGACCAATGCACCAACTACCTTCCAGGCCTTGATGAACAAGAAAATTGTATTCCGTCCATTTCAGAGGAGATTCATGTTGGTGTTCTTCGATGACATTCTAGTATACAGCCCATCCATGGAGGCACATGTAGAGCATTTAGGGATTGTGCTACAGGAGCTGCAGAGCCATTAGCTTTATGTCAATAGGAAGAAGTGCATGTTGCACAGCTGAGGGTGGAGTACCTGGTGCATGTGGTGTCAACAGATAGATCGAAAATTGTAGCGATGGTTGATTGACTGTGCCCTACTACTTTGCGGGAGCTGAGAGGATTTTTGGGCCCGACAGGATATTATAGGAAGTTTGTAAAGGGATAAATCACCATTGCCTGGCCACTGATGGAACAACTTAAAAGAGACAATTTTCAATGAAGTGATGATGCGACAAGAGCATTTGAGGCACTGAAAACTGGCCATGCCCAGTGTATCAGTGCTGGCTCTCCCTAATTTTAGCAAACCCTTTGTGATGGAGACCGATGCCTCTTGGTATGGATTGGATGTCGTGCTGATGGAGAGTCAGAGGACGGTGGTTTACTTCAGCCAGGTATGAACGGCAAGGGTTCGGCTCAAGTCAGTGTATGAGCGTGAGCTGATGGCCATTCTGTTAACACTGAGAAGTAGAGACACTACTTGCTTGGCCGCTGTTTCATTGTGCGCACAGTCTAGAAAGCCTGTAATACTTGTTGGAGCAGCACAGGGTGACAGAGAGCATCATAGGTAGCTCACGAAGCTGTTGGGTTACTATTTTGAGATTAAGTACTGAGCAGGGCTAGAGAACAAAGCGACAGATGCATTGTCATAATGTTGGAAGGATTTGCGGTTGGTCACTTTGTCTGTACCAGTGTTGCGAGACTGGGATCCTCTTGCTTTAGGAGATTAAAGCAGACGAGGAGTTTGTTAGGATGTGCTTCGCACTTCCACATGGATCGACAACGTTTCTGGTTATTCCTTAGATGGATAGCGATTATTATGAGCGGTTGCTTTTGCCTAGGGCATCCACACACATTTTGAGCATCTTATAGGGGTTCCGTGGCAGTGTAGTTGGGGGCCATTTTGGGGTTCTCAAGACTTATCGACGCTTATTAAGGGAGGTGTTCTGGAAGGGGATGAAGAAGGACGTCACAAAGATGTTGGTGAAGTGTGACATATGTCAATGTCACAAGTATATGACGATGGCTCCTGGAGGTTTGCTGCAGCCCCTATCTTTACCAGATCGAATGTGGGAGGAGGTGACGATAGATTTTATCGAGTGATTGCCAAAGGGAGTTGGATTTTCGGTCATTCTTGTTTTGGTAGACCATCTCAGTAAATATGCACACTTTGTACCCATGCGACATCCCTATATGGTTGTCAGTTGTAAAGACATTTCTTTGAGAACCGATAATGCACGAGACTTTCTTACGCCCTTTTTAATGGATTTCTTGTCTACTTCCAAAATAATTCATCAAAGATCGTGTCTGGACACAACAAAATGTTGTAGTTGAACGAAATAAGAGACACTTGAGAATGCATAGGCTTTGTTAATCCAAGTGAATGTTCCCAAACACTCTGGGAAGATGCAAGCCACATGTTATCTTATTAATTGCATGCCATGTACTCTCCTTGATGGTCAATATTCCATATCCATTGCTCTATCCTAAACATAATATTCTTCACTCACATTTAGAATCTTTGGTTGTGTTTTGTTTGTTCCGGATAATTGAAAAAACTAAAATGGATACTTGAGTTAGAGCTGTTAAGTGTGTCCTCATGATATTCTAGAAATCAATAGGGTCCATGTGTTAATGTCCTAGTTTCAATTAAATCTTAATATCAGATGTTATATACATTGTGTTTAAGCCAATATTTTGGAAACGATCATTTCCTAGTTTGGAAGGTAAATTAAAATATTTTCTATTGACATCATTGTTTGTTAGGAACTTCTAATGTTTTGAATGGTAAAGATCAGATTTTTTTTCCAAAGATATAAAGTAGAATACAAGGGATAAGTTGGTTTCTTTTAAGAGGAAACCACTCCCCTGACCTTTGATTAGAGAGAAAATGCTTAACTCTCCTCTATCTAGGGTTTCCCACTAGTTCTAGGGTTTTCTCTTTTAGCTTCAACATGAAGAACAATAACCCTAGCCCCCATATATATATATAGGACTGATTTGTCTAGATTTACAAAAATAACACTGAAACCCAAAAAATTTACAAAATGCCCCCCGAAGGTAATTTGCCACCCCACTCATCTTGCGTCTCACCATTGATAAGTGATGATTCCACCATTACTCATAAAAGAACCATTGTGTTTTCAAGGTGGAAGTCTGAAAGCTGCTGCTCAATGACTTCGAAAGATTCCCAAGTAGCCTCATGGTCAGGAAGCCCCTTTTCTGGATCAATATCTCACGAGTCCATGTGTTTTCCCATCGAACTCCCTTCAGTGCCGCTGGCTCTGATATTATCTCCATGTCCTTAGGCAAGTCAGCGCGATAGAGAAGTCGTGTGGTCCTCAATCCCCTAACGAAGATGTGAGACATGAACATCTGGATGCACATGGTTCCCATGGTAACTTTAGTTTGTATGCAACCTAGCCGATCCTCGTCTCAATCTCAAATGGCCCAAGTATCGAGGTGACAGTTTCTCATTCCTTCAATGTGTCAAGGATCTCTCACTGTACGGTTGCAGCTTCAAATGCACATTGTCGCCCATAACAAATTGAACCTCCCTTTTATGCGCATCTGTTTGTCGTCATAATCTGTTGAGCTTTGGTCAGACGTCGATTCAGCTCATCCAACATCATGTCTTTCTCCTTTAAGTATTGCTCCACCTGAAAAAACTGAGATAGAACTGTGGCTATAATGTAGTAGATGTGGAAGGTCCCGTCTATATAAAATCTTGGATGTCATAGTCTGAGTTATGGTGTGATAAGAGGTGTTATACCTATATTTTGCCCAAGACAACCACCTCGCCCATTGCCTCAGTGTCTCTAAAATGAAGCAGCGCAGATAAGTCTCAATACTTCTATTGTCGACCTTAGTCTGGCAATCGGTCTGAGGATAAAATGTTGTGATGCACTTCCGTACCGTTTCCTGCATCTTGAAGAGCTCTCTTTAAAAATGACTGAAGAAGTGTACTATAAGATATATGGTGTGCGACCATCCATCAAAATTAGGCTTTGGCCCAGAGGCTCGTAGGTAATCGACCGCTGCGTGGAATTTGTATTATTAAGTTTGTGCTGTTTTGCCCAAAAAACCAATTTAAACAGTATGATTTTCTTTCTTTCCACGATGTGGGACTAAACAATGGATTGGCTGGCGCTCACAGGAGAGAGCGAGCAGTGCATGGGCGCAGTATAATTAGTCACATATCGGCAAATTACAGAAAGAAGTGTACTATAAGTTAGTGGGTTGGTGATCAACTGCTTAAATTGGGCTTGGGCTGGACAGCTTTCGAGTGTGTGTGCGCTTCGTACTCAATGTCCCAATCGGAATCGGAATTGGGTTTTGAGTAAGTGATCTGATTACAAATTCGGAATTGATTCGGAACGGGTCCGATTGAGTGGAATTGGATTTCGGATAATTTTTCCCTGTCCGAATTAAATCGGATTCGGATTTGGATTTGTCTAAAAAATTCGGATTTACCTGATGCCCACCCCTCCTCATAACTGGATAACCATGGTTTCCATCTGATACAATCCACCAAGTTTGCGTCTTGAGCCACTTATCTTCTACATCCCAATCTATCAAAATACATAACGATCAACGAAGATTGTCATAGAACAATTCAAAGGAGTTTATCTATGCATAACAAATTGAATGGAAATTTCCAAAATATAGTAGACAAAATGCAAAGATGAAGATGGAGCAACAACAATGTTGATACCTTGCATATAAGATGTAGAAAGATCTGCTGATGTTATTATTGAAAGTGATGTTGATGAATTCAAGGAAGATACCTTTGTTTCGGTCATGTAATCAGATGCACCTGAATCAATGACTTAAGTAATGGGAGCTATGAAAGTGAGACAGACAATGGAGTTATTTGTTTCTTTAAGTGACATCGGTTGAAGATGGTGTACCATGCACTATTTGAATCATGGGATCATCTGGTATATTTTGAATCTGTCATCTGACATAGTCGCAATCTTATATTTCGAGAGAATTTGTGCCTTTGAAGTGTAAGCACTGTGTGCTGACATGTATTTTGTTTGGCCTTCTTACAATAGAAACAAGTTCTTGGACCACTCATTTTCTAAGTTCTACATCCAAATTTACCTGTAAATCAATCTCCTTTAAGTCAAGCAAGGCTACCTCCATGATCACCTTGTAATCACCAAATTCTCTTTGTCATCTAGCGTCACAAAGTTTCCATGTTGAATGGTCAAAGTTGACTGTTCATGAAATTCACTCCCAGTTGGAATCAGAAATTCTTATGGGAAGACTAAAAAGTCGTCTGTCTCCGGTAAAGAATAAATAGTAGCGCAACCAATCATTTATGGTCATGCTGGAGTGTACTCTGCTAGCAAGCATATGGTTTATTCAACCATAGGAAACAGACAAGAATAAGCATACACACATGAATGGTTTCAACAATGCTATGCTTCTAAGATAATGTAGCATCTTTTCGTTGCCGTCATTGATAAATCCATTATTATCGTCATCGTCGTTGCCTTAGAATGATATTTTCATTTTTTTCTTACCTTTAAATAAGCTCATCTTCCTCCATTTTCACTACTTTATTTCCTTTAAGTTTGTTGATTGCAATTGCATTAGTAGGGACAAAAATCTCAACTTCCCAAGTTGTAAGGTTTTAGAAATTACAGAAATAAAATTCAAGCTTCAAAATTTCTAGCCAATGCTAACTAAGGAGCTAGGCAGCCTTAGACGCATATCTAGATGTTTTTGTGTAGTATTATTATCGTTACTGCTGCTTCTTCTTCTTTCATGTAATTCATAAAAATTGGTAAAATTTTGGAAAAATAAGAAGAACTATTTTAAAAATCTATTACTTAAAAATGTCCTTTATATTATCTTTCTTTCTTTTTTCCTCTCCTCCTCGCCGGATCCTCCTTTCTCCTTTCTTCCTCTTCTCCTTGTATCTTTCTTTTCTTCTTTTATGTCTTAGGATGAGGAGGAGATGCAACTTGCAGTTGGAGCTCAATCATCCATGCTGCTCGTAATCGTCGCTTGTCGGTAATGGAGAAGGACGATGAAGAAGAGAGAGGATAGTTTCCCCCCCCCCCCCCCCCCCCCCCCCCCCCCGGGGGGGGGGATTGATTTCGTTCTTTACTTATTTTTCTCTTCAGCCGGGTTTGAAAACCATATATCTAACCAAAGATGGGTTTAGACCTACAAGTCCAATCAAATTGGGCTTGGGTTTTGGCCCACTTAAGTGGGTGTCTACCAAGCATCTCTTTTAGACAGGCGGCATCCTGATTAAGCGGGCCTTATGCTTTTTTCCTTTTTATTGTTGGGTAGGTTGCCAGCTAGAGTAGACCTCGATTGCCTGTACCTAGGTGGCTGTCTTTTCTAAAGACAGGGCTTGGCAGAGATACACGGCACTCAGGAAAGCTGAACAAGGTGTGAGGGCTTATCAGATGCCTTTGGTGGCTTTCCCTACAACTCACACAAATGTTTACCAAAACCCAATACAGGCCTAAACCCAAGTACATATATCATACTACATGGATTTCGTATGCATTGTATCATAGGATACTTTATGTGAGTCGTGCAATATTTTACCTCAGAATACTCGCATTTCGTATGTATTATATCCTATGATGCTTTCATGCGTGAATCATATTGTGTCAAACGAGTCATATGGGTCTTGTCACTTGTGAACCTCTGATAATGCTAGGCTCATATTGTTGACTTGATACACAAGAAATTACATTTTTTAAATAGGAGTCATAAATATGCAACAGACTTTCTGAACTCTGAAGTTGCAAAAAGCTTATATTGAGGTTGGAGATTTGTCAAAGGAGTTAGGGCGGGACGGAGGGAGAGGAAGACCATGGCATGCCGGACTTATCAGAGAAAGAGGTTAAAGTGGCATATAAAATATAAGCATCCAAAGCTTGTTGATCTTGCGGAATTTAGTCACGTGTATTGGAATAATGTTGGATGGCAGCCAGTAATTGAGGCCTTCTCTAAGGGTTGGCAACTGTGGTGATTTTGGCTGTTGGATCTAGTTACAGATTTTGCAAAGTCGTGACCGCATTTTATCAGACGGTGCTATCTTTGCTGTGAAATAAGGTGCTTATTTTTTTGCCGATGTTTAGTCGTAATATTTCATGATGCAATTTGCTTTCTAAATTCTTTGCTGTGAAGTAAGGTGCTTATTTTTTTGCCTTTATTTTTCAAAGTCATTGGCTTATTTTGGTGAGCATGTATAGAATAAGCCATCCAAGTGCATGAGCTTTAACTTTCAATCCCATTGGCATGCTTCCAATGCTCCAATATTTTCCTTTAGTGTAACTTCCACTTTGTTTACACGCGCATGCGCGCACACACACACATCCTTTGTTTGACTGGATGATCTTCGTGTATATATATATTCCAAATATTTAATTTGTTCCTGTTTATCTGCTGTAAAGAAAGCTTGGGAAGTGGCCCAGGCCCCTTTCAAGAATTTATTGATGATGGGCTTCATGATGTGGATGGCTGGAAGTACAGTGCACTTGTTTAGTATTGGAATTACTTTCTCAGCTCTTTGGCAGCCAATAAGTGCCCTTCAAAGTGTTGGAAAAGGTGTGCTTATTCTTCTTTGTATTTCTGTTATTTTATATGAATCTACAGCAGTCCAATTTCATTCCATACTTTGCATATATGATGTGTTTCTTCTTGATGCCTATTGTCAGACTGATACGATTAGGGTTAATCGTATCAAAAGTTCAAATTTTTTGTGGAAGAACGAAAAGAAATTTGAAGTGGAATTGGAATTGATAAGATAAAGAGACAATTTTGATCTAAACTGGAATAGATCTTCTCCATAGCTTGAGATAATGGATCAAGCCTAATCCCCCAAACCCTAGCCGTCAAATGACGATTGTCTCAATATTTTCATACATAACACAATTAGGGTTAATCCCCTTAAATACTCTCCTAACAAATTACTAAGCACACAACTTCTTAAAAACATAGAAGGCGGTGCATAAAGCAAAAATAGCAAAATACTACGTCGAACCCACGCCCGAGTCCTTGCGCCTTCTGCGGTACACGATCGCATCAACTGGTTGCTCCCACGCCTGGATCCGCGGCCCGATCCGTGCCGGCGCCCCGTCTGCGGTATACGACCGCATCATTACTCCGCCCCTGAAAATCCACATTGTCCTCAAGGTGGTATATGATGTCTGTGGGCCATCTGTTCCAAGTAAATTGCAAGCCTCCTCTCGGGTCAAACAGATGAGATTGGTCTCCACCGCTTTCAATGACGTCTGGTAGAATATAGCCGGGCCAAGGTGGGACCTGCCGGCCCAAATTTTGGGTCGACTGCCCCTCGCTGATGCGCCGGGGGGCTGCCGCAGCCCTTGGAGGGGCGGGCGGCACCTGCCGCCCCTCCTGGGGTTCGTTGGCCCCCCAAAATGCTACCGGATGGGTGGCCACCCCCCTCCGGTGGCCGACGCACCTCCCCGTGGCGGGAGGCCGCCGGAAATGCTTTCCAATCATCTGGATCTAGATATGAAGATTCCAGATCTGGATCTGAAGAAAATTTCAGATCTGGATATGAAGATTCCAGATCTGGATCTGAAGAAAATTTCAGATTTGTCGACGTCGATGCCCTAGCCTCAGATTCGGGTTGTTTCTGTTGTCGAAGGATCTGAAGAATATCTTGGATGTCGGAGGCCTTAGCAACCCCCTTCATCTCCTGCATGATACCGTGGAGCTCGCCTTAAAGCCAGTCGAGCCTCTTGTTCACTTCATCAAATTTGACGTCGAATTTCTCTTCTACAAGTTTCGCGACCGTCTTTGCCCTAGTTCCCGCCATCGTATCTTAAGGATCTGATACCAAATTGATACGATTAGGGTTAATCGTATCAAAAGTTCAGATTTTTTGTGGAAGAACGAAAAGAAATTTGAATTGGAATTGGAATTGATAAGATAAAGAGACAATTTTGATCTAAACTGGAGTAGATCTTCTCTCTAGCTTGAGATAATGGATCAAGCCTAGTCCCACAAACCCTAGCCGTCAAATGACAATTGTCTCAATATTTCCATACATAACACAATTAGGATTAATCCCCTTAAATACTCTCCTAACAAATTACTAAATACACAACTTCTTAAAAACATAGAAGGCAGTGCATAAAGCAAAAATAGCAAAATACTAAGTCGAACCCACGACCGCTTCCACGACCGAGTCCTTGCGCCTTCTGCGGTACACGACCGCATCAATTGGTTGCTCCCACGCCCGGATCCGCAGCCCGATCTGTGCCGGCGCGCCGTCTGCGATCTACCGCATCACAGACATGGAGGTCTAATGTGTTTTAAACAAGAATATGTATAATCTTTTTAAGCTGAAAATGCATATAAACATCATAACATACTAATAGGAACTAGACAAATCTGAAATTTATTGATAACAAACTGAAAATAAATAAAGATAAATCGATTACAATTATATGGGTAACCTCCATCCCAAGACGCCAATTGAAGAGGACGCCCGCACTCTCCCGAAGAACGAGGAACTCTCTCCTCTCTTTATCAAAATCAATCTCACAATAAGCATACCCCTTCACCTCTCATCTCTATCGTCATTTGTAATAATACTCCCGCTAATTAGGTAATTAGTCAAAAAGACTAAATCAACCTACCTATTTAAAATATTACCGAATAAAGGCCTAATTTTATTCTCCTATTAAATGACACGATTCTCGCATTAAATCATTTCCAAATGAGATCACGTCCATGTTCGCCGTATCGTCCGCGTTCGTCGCACCGTCCAATCGCATCATTTCTCATTATACTCTTACCAAATGAGGTGCCTAAAATCACTCATTTAATGACATGATTTCCCCATTAAACCATTACCAATTGAGATCACGTCCACATTCGTTGCACCGTCCGTCCTCATTCGACGTATCCCAATCGCATCATTACTCCGTCCCCAAAGAACCACCTTGTCCTCAAGGTGGTGCATGAAGTGCGTGAGATACTCATCTCCGACTGATGGTGCTCGCATCCTCCTGGATCAAAAGGACATCCAAGGTCTCCATCGCCCTCCATGAAGCCCAGAAAGAAGCTACAACATTCACCAAAGTTCCTCGTGGATTCATCATGGCATGAAACTAGTCGCAAGACTTGAATGAGCCCATCGTCTTCCTCCGAAGCTCTGCGAGGCTCCTGGGTGCCAGGACAGGGCCCGCGGGGACCCTGCAGCGCAGGCGGGCGGCCATGTCGGCCCTGCAAAGGGACTGCAGCCCTGGGAACCCGTGAGGGGGGCGCTACCCACTTCAGTATCCTTTCGATGATTAGAATGTCTTGGATCTTCATCGGAGTTGTCGACTGGGTTCAGATCTGAAGCTAGTTGGACATCCTTCTCCAAAGAGATGATTTTGTCATTGTCTCTTGCTAAAACTGGCACTTTTTGTTCCGCATCTCTGCCGTTATCTTCGTCTTTGTTTAGATTTGATGTCGTGTCACCCTTCGGATGGGTCTCCTCATCAGGAAAAATCCCATAAAATTTCATCATCTCTGAGTCAGCAGCTTCGAGAAAACCAAGTGCTCTAAAAGCTTGTTCTCTATAAAGAAAAACTGTGACATTCTTTGGATCATAAGTTAAGATCTCTGAACCTAATTCAATGCAACTTTGATAGCATCCAGTCACCAGATAACAACTTATCAATTTAACTAGACATCGTAAATGTTGAGTTCCACCCTTAGCTGTGGGAATGTTGTTGAAATGAGTTTTTGCAAGAAGATACTTAGCCGCCTCCTGAAATTTTTCATATCGATAAAGCTTGTTCCCTTCTTGTCGCAGCACATCAGCTTTTTGTAACATTTCATCACACACTTGGTAATCTTCCATCATGTGCGCAGAATCGTAGTGCTCTGATACCAAATTGATAAGAACTAGAAAGATCTGAAATTTATTAATAACAAACTGAAAATAAATAAAGATAAATCGATTACAATTATAGGGGTAACCTCCCTCCCAAGACGCCAATTGAAGAGGACGTCTGCACTCTCCCGAAGAACGAGGAACTCTCTCATCTCTTTATCAAAATCAATCTCACAATAAGCATACCCATTCACCTCTCCTCTCTACCGTCATTTGTAATAATACTCCCGCTAATTGGGTAATTAGTCAAAAAGACTAAATCGACCTACCTATTTAAAATATTACCAAATAAAGGCCTAATTTTATTCTCCTATTAAATGACACGATTCTCGCATTAAATCATTTCCAAATGAGATCACGTCCATGTTCACCGTATCGTCCGCGTTCGTCGCACCGTCCAATCGCATCATTTCTCATTATACCCTTACAAAATGAGGTGCCTAAAAACACTCTCATTTAATGACATGATTTCCACATTAAACCATTACCAATTGAGATCTCGTTCACATTCGTTGCACCGTCCGTCCTCATTCGACGTATCCCAATCGCATGACATTCCTACCCATTTCCTTGATGCATATGAGCTCTCATAAACCACATTTTTATTTTGTTGACGAAGTGCTCCACCCACCAGCCAATTATTAGGTAAAGCCAGATGCCCCATTGGAGGTGGACCAGCATAAGTTAGGACCTCATATTTGGAGAGGTAGCAATGAGATTTTCTCATGGGGGGTGGAGTTTATACTTGTGACTTTGTGCTAGCACCCCAATCATCTTGCCTATCCCCTTTGGCCTGGAGTAAAAATTATATAATAGTTGAAACTGTCAAAAGGCAATATCGGTACAATTTGGAACTGTCTCATCTCTAATAGTAGGCATGTTCCTTAGAACTGTAGTTGCTTTGCTGTCCTACGAGCAATGAGTTATTTCAAGGGTATCTTTTTGTTTACTTTTAATTTCTATTGAACATAGGCGTGTGTATGAGCATTTTCATGTATAGGGAAAAATCAACTCTGTAATATTTTTGCATATAAGATGTCCTGGTATATACAGAATTATATTATATATATGCTGTTAGCACGGGATATTTTAGGCTAGTGCTGTATACATCGTTTATTTTAATTTTTTCAATTTTTTGTAGATGTGTTCTACATATCATGGATGATTAACATAATAAAAATCAAATAAATCCAATACTATTTAACTTTCGATCCATTAGTACAAAATCAACTGGTTTCAGAACAATAGGACTTTTTATAACGAGTGGATTGAGTGTCAAATTCCTGCATAGTTCATCCATATTTAAGGTTTTTGGGGGTTTAAATTGTGTAGAATAACCTAGAAACAAATTTAAAAAAATACAGGAAACTAGTTTTTTATTTTCATACGTTGACAGAGCATGCATGGTTTCCTCATATGTATGTGTGCACAAGGATAATGAGTATGTGTTGATAGAGCATGAAATTTCCTTCTTTGTCGGCACCAAAAACTCAAAAAAATTGAATTTTTTTCTAGCCTTTTGTACAAATTCTAAAACCCAAACCACAAATATGAGTGAACCCTATGTGTATTTGATCCTGTATCTATCCATTATAAAAGGTTCTATTGTTTTTAAACAGTTGAATTTACAACAACTGATATATCATGGATCAAATAGCGTTAGATTCATTTGATTTTTGTTATTGTGATCATCCATGATGTGTCATCCACGATGTGTAGAACAAATCTAATTTTTTTAACAAATCATGTTTATGTGCGTCAGCCGAACATCACATATACATTATTGTGTGTGTGTATATATATATGAGTGTGTGAGCATGAGAGGATTATGGATATGTGATGTCAACACAACCACAAGAAATTTCCTACGCTGACATATCACTGCTCATCCTCCCCATATTTTGGAATTTTTTTAAAGTTAAACACATTCACAAACCCCAAAACCTCAAATATGGGTGAACCCTAGGGATATTTGGCACTTGATTCACCCGTTGCAAAAAGTTCAATTCTTCCGAAATCGTTAAATTTGCTACTGGTAGTTTGTGGGTCAAATAGCATTGGATTCACTTGATTTTTGGTGTGGTGATCATACATGATACCTAGAATAAAACCCAATTTTTTATAAAACCGTGCCGATGGTGCATGAAATTTTATGTGATGTCAGCACATAGTTCCATCCAGATTTAGCTTTTTCCAAAATATTAAATTAAAATTTAGTTCCACTCAGAAAATTTAGTTCCTTCTAAAAATTTCAGTTCTCTCAAAAATTTAGTTCTATTCAGATTTAAGTTTTCCCAAAATTTAAAATTTTAGTTCCCCAAAATTAAATTTTTGTTCTCCTAAATTTTACTTCCCTCCAGATTTAATTCACCCCAAAATTTTAGGGGCTTCCTTACAAAATTTTCACAAACTATCATCCTAACCATTGATTCATAAGATTAATTCTTAACCGTTTTTCTTCCAACCTCTTTGTCCTAGTCAGCAAACCCATCAAAAACATCCCTCATTTGTATAATAGATGTAATCAAGTGTTTCAGCTCAACATTTAACTCAGCTAACTGCATTTGATTAATTGCTGAAAATGTAGTCGGGAATTTGTTGCTCCTGGTGAAAGTCATCCGCATTATTCCTCATGAAAACACATCTTATTTAAGCTGGTAGAGTATGTTAATGTGTCGTGCTAAGCATTGTATTTTGAAATCCATATCCTTTGCTGTTAATGTTGATTAGATATTTGACTTTTCTATTTGTATTTGCAATTCCTTTCTGCAGTGTTTGAACCTTACAAAGACTCAAAAGTGGACACTCTAGCACCAAAACTACTCTTCATTGCCCTCAATCTTGCGGGGCTTGGCTTGGGTGTGTGGAAGGTGAGTTGTGCTGACTTGAGTTTTCTTTTCCATACTCAGCGTTATAGAATGGACCAGGGATCATTGTGATGTACATTTATTTTTGGTTGGCAGCTTAACACGTTGGGCCTTCTTCCTACTCATGCATCAGATTGGGTTTCATCGCTGCCCCCTGCTCCGGTATGAACTCTAGTCTTTGATTTACTCTTTGAGTTGAGCAAAAAGAAGAAAAGAAGAAAAAAAGAAAGCAGAAACCATGTCAAATGCTCCAATTGTCCATTGATTTAGGCTATTCACAATGTGAATATCTCAGCCGAATTGATGGTGTTTTCTTCCTCAACTCTTCTTTGATTTCTCATTCTCTGGTTAAGAAAAAAAATGAATAATCTCTATTTCAAAATCGACAAGTCCGCATGATTTAGTAATCACATCAATGTAAAGTTTCAATGCTCATTACATGTTTTCGTGCCAAATTCATTGTCATGATTCCCTATCTCATGTTGTGATAACTTGTGTGTTTCTTTTGCCTTTGTTATTGTTGTATCATGTGTGATAGGCTGTATTGTTGCGTATCATTATACATGATACCTGATTTCCATGTTTACATTTAGATAATTGTCCTAATCCATCTCTAAAGTGCTTTGGACTTTTTTTCTGCTTGTCCACATTTAGTTTGTGTATGAAGTGATATGTTCTAAGGTAAACTTTAGGCCTGAAATTGTATTAAGTTATAAACATTTTCTTTAGGTTGGTTCACAATATTAATCTGTAGAGATTGCTTAACTTATCTTCCTCCCCTTAAATCTACTTTG
Source organism: Scilla litardierei (assembly GCA_030789695.1). Lineage (NCBI taxonomy): Eukaryota > Viridiplantae > Streptophyta > Magnoliopsida > Asparagales > Asparagaceae > Scilla > Scilla litardierei. Next base: position 3,154,842 of record CM061138.1, on the reverse strand, counting down.
TAGCCTTAAATTTGTAAGTATGCATTGGATTAAATTCTATATTGGGTTCATGCATCTATGGTCGAAATGGTGTTTTTTAGATATTGTGGTTTCCTGCCAAACAATTACATCCTTTTAAATATAAATGCATTGCCTTTATTTTTTTCCTCTTTTTTTTCTTTTGAGATTTTCTAATCATATGAAATGTCTATCCCATTGATAATCTTGGAAACAATTATATTATATGATGGGATAATATGCTTTCCACCTTAATGCCTCTTTTAATCTTCAAATGGCAGTGGCAAAGGCTATTGTCTTGTATTTCAAGTTTTGTCATAAACAATATGCATGTTCATGTACAACTAAACCATGAGTCCTAGGGTAAGGCTCATCCGTTCTTAAACTTTGTTTGTCTTAGTGTAATTTGAGAGTAATAATTGAGCCAAAAGTTGGAAAGTAGATTCTTAAAGGTTTAAATGGACTAGTATACAGCGAAAAACAAGATATAATTTGAGCAGATAATTTATTATCACTATCTTCCATACAAGATCCTGTTCAGCATGTGCAATTAGCTTTGTAGGAAATTTCAAAGTTGACGAACTCCATGGAAGAATCTCATTAAAATTTAAGGACCAACCAGTAATATCTTGTTAGTTTCAAATGATTTTAAAATGTTTTACCCATGCAAAAAGCGGTGACAATTTTAATGTTTAAGAATTGTCATACTATTTTCTAATTCATCAATTTTAAACAAAACTCGGGGATGGAAAACCTGTGGAATTCAACTCTTTTTTTGGTAGTTTACAACCTTCGCCGGAATCGCACTTCATCACCTGAATCTGTCTGCATGGATTTAATGTACTATCGTAATAGATAAAAAATAAAACATAAACCCATTTCTGCTGTTGATTGGCTTGTGAGTCTGCCATCATATCTTCTTTCAAAGAGTCATTTAGCGTTTGTTTCTTATGACAGGAGGTTGAGTTTTCTGGCGGCGGACTGCTCAACTAATGCTTTTTGGACACTCGAACAACGAGTTTGGAATTGTATCGGTAGAGCGATCTTGCTGCTTTGATGCCGGTGCTGGTGTTGAAGAGCACTTCCCTGATCCCGCACAAGCAAAGCTTCAATTCCAGTTACTGCAGCGGTTTTGGTTGGGGGTAAAAAGTGTTATAACTATTGCTTTCATATTGGCTGAAGTGTGCCGATTAGTATTATTTTTGTTTGGATATGTTTTAGGCATACAATACATTCAGTCTGATTGTAGCATTCTGCTGACAAAATAAGTAGGTCTGCTTGCTTATCCTCTTTGGCCCAACGGCTTCGTATTGATAAAATATGTTTTAGTTGGTGTGATGGGTAAAGATGGAGAGATTGGAGGTGGAATGGTTCTTGATATGGAGAGTGTTGAAAGTGCTCTACTTGTGCATTTTCTTTTTCAACTTCCGTCCATCCAACCATCCCCTTGCGATGAATCATTAGGCACAAAATTTTCCCAACTCCCTTAGGTTTGACATGGTAACACAGTCACATGCTCTGTATCCTCTTCTGAAATCCATAGCCTTCCTAATTTTTTCATCGAAAATCCCACCGTGAATTTGAGTAGGGTGTTAAATTGTATGAGCTGTTCTTACATGTACAGGCTATGTACCAATTGACCTTAGCTATATACAAGATGTCCTAAGTTGTATATGTGTATAGCTGTATGCGAGTTGCGTTTAGCTATATACAGATGTTCTTTATCCCCCCGAGTTTCCAGAAGATTCCATAGTTTTTTTACAAATATATAATAATATTCATTTATTGGAATGCAAACTCTTTGGTGCAAAATGTTTTTAAATAAAGATTGAGAGTTATATTTTTATATTCTAATATATAAAAATATCTGTATTTGTATGAGAAAAGAAAACAGAGACAAATTCGATAACATCAACATTTGCTTCGCATCAACTCCATTTACAACCCTAATTTTTTCTGCTAGACTATTGTTTGTCAATAATTATAAGAGCAAGACTACATACATCCCTAGCATAGGGGTGCTTGTAATGATTATTAGCCAAAAAAAAAAGTAAAAAACAATTAATAGAAGCTATGAAGTGATATAAGATGTGATTTAATTTCCTTGTTTAGCATACAATCATTGTATGCACCCTATACATAGGAAATTGCTAAATGCACCTCAAAAAATGAGGTGCATCTGGGAATCAGAGTAAAACTTTGCTATTTTTGGAAAATAGAGGATGACTCGACCCCATGAAGTGACAAAATCACTTTTTTTTTTGATAAAACACAGTGCTTGCACCTCACGAATGAGCTGCAGAGAACAGTGGCCTATACATATGGGTGTATAGGGCAATTCTCTAATTATAAACACTAAATTGATACCCACTTGCATTGCATGTGCAACAATAACGCATATAATTTAATATTTCCAACTTTGCCCGCATGCATGATTGAAGTGGCATATGATTCCACAGGGGACGTGGTACCTGCGGCGACACCGCACACGCGTGATGCGGTTTACCGACACACGCACACCCGTCCGCTCTTGCTTTGAGATCGGCGCACCACTTTTTGCGCGAATTTCGAAGCAGGGTCACCCCCACCCACCCACCCACACACCCCCCCCCGCAACAAAAAAAAAAAACCCATTTTCTTCCATGCATCATGCGGTTTGCACCTTCAAAAATTCATCGAAGTTTAAAGGGCTTCTGTTGAGACAACCATGTTAGACGAGGGGAGAGACAGAGAAGCCAACATACGCACGTGCGGGTGTCTTCATGGGGATGAGACGGGACGTCTGATGTAACGCTGGAGGGCCATGAGGGCCCACGGCCCAAAAAGCCCAAGACAGAAAAAGCCATGAGTTTCCGTACATCGTACTGACCAGTCAAGGAGTCGGCACGTCGTTCGGAGCCTTTTGGAGCTGGGGGGCGGCAGTGTTAAAAGCCAGACAGGAGCTCACGTGCAACCACAAAGAATTGGCGGGGGATGTGTGGGACCCACAGAACGTGCTTGAACTCAGGTCAGTCACATGAGATCATTCTCGTTGACCCGGACCTATACGCAAAAACTTCATTTTCAGCTATTTTTTTATGCGTGGGAAAGTAGGCTGTGTGTGCGCCCAGGGATCCGTTCAACGACGATCGAAACCTGCCGACCCCGTTGAGAACAGAGAAAAGTGCCGTTAGACCACAGTCCATTGGCAATTTCAGCAGTTTTTTTAAGGATGAGGTTTATGATTAGGGGTGGCAAAATAGACCCGACCCGAACCCGGCCTCTTGGGTCAGGTATGGATAGGGGCCAATCCGGGTCGGGTCGAATTCGGGTCAACCCGACCGACCCGGATAAAAATCCGGGTCGGGTACGGGTTTGACCCCTCGACCCGGTTGACCCGAATTCGACACGTATTTTCACTCTTTTCACCCCAACCCGACCCGGACCCGACCCGAACCCGACCTTTTTTGAAAAATAATCACTATTTCACACCAAACCCGACCCGTACCCGACCCGTACCCGACCCGTAAGAGAAACCGGGTCGGGTACGGGTCACCCGGGTTACAGCCGGGTCGGGTTCGGGTATCCGAACCCTGACCCGAATTTAATCTGGGTCGGGTTCGGGTTTACCCTTATTCGGGTCGGGTCAAACCTGACCCGACCCGAACCCGACCCGACCCGCCCGTTTGCCACCCCTAGTTATGATACAGCCCATGGCTGGCCCAATGACCCTCAGATATTCATCTCAAATACAATTCTAGTAAAAGCCCACAATGCTGGCCCAACGGCCCGTAGGCCTTCACCTGCTGCCAACCATTCCTCCAGTTAAGATGCTAGCCGAGCTGACCGTTGAGGTCCCTCATCAATACCGGTCGTTATGCTCGTTTTCAATGAAGGCATTCATGACTGATTCGGCTCCATCATCATTGCCGACAACTCAGGCTAAAGCAGTAAATCACCATAAAGACTTGGAAATTACCCGCTAATGTCCGCTTCCTATAAGTAGACTCTCGATCAACGAGAGGGAGTCTACTCTTGATTCCACATTCTCATTCTCTGACAACCATTAAAAAGTCAGACACTCCTAAACTTGGCATTTGCTCCACCTTATACATTAATTTCCTCCATAACTCGGAGCGATAGCTAGTGGACGACCTCCCAATAGATTCGATATAGTTACCCCGAGCCTTCTTGAGTTATCTACTGACTTAAGCATCAGAGGGGATTAGATCGGACCCCAGATCCGACTCTCCTGACGAGCTCTTTGTGTTGCACACAGTCAGGAGATATCTCGGACTTGACTCCAGTAGCTCGGATCGGAGCTCGTTTAGACCGTGGTCAACTCGCCCAGTGCCTAGCCGACTGTCCACGCCATCCCAAGTCAACAGCTTCAACCGAACCTTCTTTCAACAACTTCACTGGTGAGAAAAACATCCGTGAACATCTAGCGTCATCAGTAGGAATCGAGTCGGTATCCACGTCATCATCCACACCGACGATGACCCGACGAACCAATCAAGGGCCTGAAAGGCCAATTATCATAGGGCGACAAACACTGCCGCCCCATATGGATCCTACTTCCTCTACTCGTGGGGTGCTTGAGTCACAACTAATGATTTTGAAGAGTTCCATGCATTCACGCGGGAGGTGAGCGTCAACAACTAAACGTTGGCTGGCGTGACAGAGCGACTGACGGGTCCACAACCCCTGCCAATTATGAGCCTGTCGGTCTTACTCTTTCCCACTCCTCCTCAACAGCACCCTATGATGCTGCTCGCCATGACAGCGGGCCAAGGAACCGTGTCTTCTAACCCAGTGCAATGGTTCAGATTGTCGTTGAAACAACCGCAGACCCCATCTCCCCTCATCCTGAAGGGGCTCGGGGTGGCGAGAATGGGGGCCACAACCTACCTGATCCGGTCTCCAAGGTCTATAGCCCCCCACTCGATGGAGCTGAGGGCCACCGACTCGTTCTGGCCGACGATCAACACAAAGAGAGGCGTCGGGGACGAGGTCACAACCCTCATCATGCATATCCCTCTGGCCTCAAGTGGACGCCTTGAAAAGACATTATCCGCCATTCTAGCTACTCCCATCGCTCGAATGAGGATCAGTCAAGAGATCTCGGCGTCGAGGTGAAGAATGACGACCTCGCTCTCCATCATCGAGCTCGGATGAAGAGTGAAACCCCTTGAAATAGAAGATCACCTTAGCCCCGCTGCCATCCAGATTCAAGATGTCCGATCTGGACAAGTGACAAATACGATGGCTTGGGTGATCCTTGGGAGCACATCCAAGACTACAATGGGGTCATGGAGATATAAGGCCGGTCGACGACGCCCTCATTTGCCGAGCTTTCCAGACCACTCTACGGAAATCCACGTAGAAGTGGTATAATAGATTCCTTAAGTAGTCCATTGGGTCGTTCAAGAGCCTTACCCAAGCTTTTTGCCAACAATTCATGGTAGGAAGGAGAAGGATAAGAAGCTCGAACCACCTGTTCACCCTCGTGCAGAGGGAGGGAGAGACGTTGAGGAGCTTTCTAAAGCATTTTAATTCAGAAAGGCTAAACGTCGAGAGGCTACAGCAAAGAGGTGACCATTGTTGCTCTAAAGAGCGGAGTCTGATGTGAAGACATGATGAAGTCTCTGCATCATAAACTACACCACATACTGGATCGGCTCGGTCTTAACAGAGCGGAGTGGTACATGATGGTAGAGGAGGCGCTTGTCGCCCGTGATAAGAATCGTCTAGGCTACAAGTAGCAATGGTATACATATTACTATTACCAATTTGGTATTTTCTGAACGGGGCCTGGATAGTTGATTTTATTAATCCAAGTCAAGCATAAATTCTTCTCATTGATAATATTGATCCTCAATCAATAGAAATTAAATGGAGGCTTTCTTTCAGAACCTTTTCATGCGCAACTTGCTTCAACCCGGCGTAATCTAATAAGGCACTACTGGGCAAGATCAACTTTGTTAGCTTGGCTACCCCTCCGAAGTAATCGATTATCCGATTGATTGAATTAGCCTTCTTACTATACGCTATAATGAGAGAGACTGTCACTCCATCCCATTCTGGTCCGTATCAAGTCGGACTCTGAGAGAGGGACGGCTTCCACGTCCTCCATCGAGGTGGCTCTCTCATGCTCTGGCTTGCCTAGAGGGTCGTGCTCGTCGACCAATGATGAGGTCGGAATTCTCTCCTGAAGCTAAGAAGAGTCAGCTGAACGCTGAAGGATCTCCTTCACTTGGGTTTCCTGTTCAAGACCACCTCGAGGACCGAGCCTGCCAAATGTAGGAGACGTTAGACACCTCTAAAGCCCATGCTGAAACGAAAAAGAAAGTCTGGCCTAAGGAAGGGGCTCGTCGAGGCCAAAAGAACAGTCGAAAACGTGATAGGAGCACCATCGACAGGTTGGATAAAGCAGACACAGTATTCACAAAGCTCAATGCTCTTAAGGAGGTGGTGATGGCCTATGCTCACGGAGAGGGGTACTTCATCCGACCTCCCCTGAAGATGAAAATATGTAAGTGGGACGAGAGCAAATTCTGTAGATACCACCAAGACCATGATCATGATACAAAAGACTACTATTGGCAGCTGAAGAAGGACATCGAGCACCTCATTCAGCGTAGGTATATGAGGAAGCTCGTCGATGCCCCAAAGGCAAGACAGGTGGAGGGCACTTCTAAGACCGAGGAAAAGCGATCGCCATATATAGTCCAACCCGTTACGAGGACCATCGATTAAGCTTCCATCTGACCTAGAGCAGAGAGCGAGCAACCTGCCCAGTGGACTTGCTCGGGGACTTTATGATATCCCATCCATTCTTGAAATGCAAAACATCTGTGTGGCTATCATCAGTAAAGAACAAGTAACCTGAGTCAACACTTTGAATTATTTTCTGTTTCGGTTACTTTGATTTTTTAATGAAAATTTCATATTGTCGAACTAATATACATTCGACAAATGTACTCCAAGAGCATTTGATCGGCTTCTCCAATTGAACTTTCTCTAAAGTGAGCAAGCCTACAAATTACATTGGTAATTACCTGGCGGGACATTGATCGGCTATACGATCGGGCACATATGCCCTCGCGGGCCGACCTAGCTATACGATTAGGGACAAGTCAAAAGACCTCGTGGGTTGGTTGGCTATAGTTCGGGGAGCACTCCCCTCGTGGGCCGACCTAGCTCTATATCGGATGTTAGTCAATGTGTCACTCCCCTCGATGGCCTATCTCTCCATAGGTCGGCTGTAGGTCGGAGGATCACTCTCCTCTCGTGGGCTGACCTAACACTGTATCGACTGTTAGTTGGGGGGCCACTCCCCTCGTGGGTCGATAGGTAGGTTGTAGGTCAGTGGGCCACTCCCTGCGTTTGCCGACCTAAATCTGTTTGGGATGTTAGTCGAGGGGCCACTCCTCTCGCGGGCTGATAGGCCGGCTGTAGGTCAGGGGGTCGCTCTGATCCCGCAAGCTGACCTAGTTTTGTATCTGTTGTAAGTCGAGAAGTCACTCCCCTCGTGGACCGACCTGGCGATAGGTTGATTGTAGGTCGGTGGCTAATCCCCTCTCAGATCGACCTAACTCTCTATCGACTGTAAGTCGGTGGACCACTCGCCTCATAGGTCGATCTAGTTATAAGTCGGTTGTAGGTCTGGGTGCCACTCCCCTTGCCAGTCGACTTAAAACCCTATCGACTGTAAATCAGGTGGCCACTCCCATCGCGGGTTGATCTAGCAATAGAACAACTGTAGGTCGGTGGGCCATTCTCTTTGCATGCCGACCTAGCTCTACAATCAACTATATGAAGACATCGTGGGTTGATCTGGCTATATGATCGGGGAGAATCTTCCTCGCATGCCGATCCAGCTATATGATCGGGGATAACTTTATGAAGTGATTTTCATGATCCGCCCTTACGGGCATATCTATACACGACCGAGGTCACATATCTTTGTTGTCATGCCAAATCTTTATGCACTGTTGCAAAACGCCATTAACAAGGACGACAAGCTCTTCCATCACTAGGATGTCATCGACGAAGGTATCATCAAATTGATCTTTCAATTCTATTTTCTCTATGCACATCTCAATTCTCCTTCAGTGCCTCAAATCGAGCAAACTTTCACATAATGCTCCCTTCCTCATGACATTATTTGATTAGGCTGTGAAACGTCACAAGGAATTCATGGTTTCATTTTGGCCCGTCGGCCCACCGGCCCGGATTCCGGGCCGGCCCGACCAGGCCCGGGGGCCGGTCAACGGGCCGTTGACCGACCCGGGCCCGTGGCCAAGGCCGGGCTGTGGTGACCGGTCCGGGGCCAGGGCCCGGGTTTTAAAACCCCCTTTTGTGGGGGGCTGAAAATGCCGGGTCGGACCCGGGCCAGCGGGCTGGGCCGGGCCGGGGTTCCCCCGCCCGGGCCGGGCCGGGCCGGACGGGCCGAAATGAAACCATGACAAGGACTGCAGATCATTCCGAAGCTTAGAGATTATCAACGCATAAACCAACACAAAAACCTCATTTTATGTCTAATTTTAGGTCTAAAAATCATACCAATTAACCGACCAAATTAAGTTCACAATAATGCCCCAGTTTGATATATAAAATCTATGGATCCGACTTCTCTGTTAAATCTCTACAAGCAAATAATTAAATTCAGCGGCCCGGCGAACTCTTTGTCAAACAGAATCCATTTCTGGGGTCTATAATTTGAATTAGGTTGCCCCCTAGCCGACAACCCCATGAAATGGAGATGAGGGTTCATGATTCTCCCCAAATTAAGTTGAATTGGAAATTGGACCTCCAACTCTTCGGCAGCTTCTTTACCTGCGCCTTGGCATGCATAGCTCCAAAGATTAGCTGGAGGTTAGAATCATGAATGATTTTTAAGCAAAGATTCAAGCTTAACACAACTTTTAACCACAATATTGATTTTGTAGCGTGACTAGAGCTAGCAAAAAAGAAATAACGGTACAGCAATCATAAGGAAGTAACCATATATAACAACGATTGATAAGTAATCTCACATTTATTGCTCATACGATATTGCTATTTTTTCGCAATAGTTCGATGATAGGATACAACTATAGCATATATTGTCGCCAGCCATATAACAAATGTTGTTTATTACCACGTTGAAAAAATAATATGATGTCTATATTTTAGTAGTTGAGCCACTAACTATTGGCTTAAGCTTTTTGGTTTTGATATGGTTTTAATTACTAATTATAACTTCACCATCATCATCATTTATGGGTCTCTCTCGATCTTGATCTTGTTCATGTCAACAGTCGATTTTCCACGAGAAAAAGAGACTATAATTAACAAAATGATTGGCATAATATATTTGCTTGATTCATGTAGCCCAAGTTACTAGCTAGATCAATTTATTTGTGGTATTCATATATAATAACGCATAAATGAATTCTCTTGTCACTCATCAATACAGTTTAAAAATTCCACCTTATTCTTTCCTGAAAACTGAAGAAACAAACCCAGCAAAGTTTGTTGCTCAGAAATGAAGCAGCCAAGGGCAACAACATGACATGAGAGCAAGCAACAAAAAAGGAAAATTGAAGTGAAACAGATATCGGAGTATCACTTCTCAAGCCAAAAATATGCAAGACTTGAGAGTGAACCGACACCAGACCACACCCCAACTGTTTCCATAAAAAGGCAAAAAAATCTGAATGAAGAACAAGAAAATGTGGTAGGAAACAAAAGGGAAGTGACACTGGATTTGACCTGCCATGCAGTTTTTTCCATCCATGTCAATCGAAGTACAGTTTCCCATCAGCATCAGAACAAATGAGAGCTCACCCTTTCATTGCAAAGGGTGAGCAATTACACTCCTGATCCCAGAATAGTTCAGTCAATCCTCAGATTCTACTGCTATTTCTAGCCTATACCACAAGCCCACCCCCAAACACAGAGAACCCTTGTTACATCATTCATGCACTCTAGACATTTTCAGTTTGAAATCATTAAAAAAAGACAAAAGTGACGTATGAGATATCTTTTTCATAACGTAATTATCTTTACAAAACAAATGTGACATAAAAAAATACATATCATGTGACAATTTGTATTATTTTAAAGAGAATATGATGTGACATTGTACATGAGATCTATCACATGTAACTTATTAGTTTAAAAACATCAAACTATGTATATTTCTATTAAGGAAACCATTTCTAGGTTGAAATTGAGATATTATAGAAATAATTTTTCAGTTTAGACGTGGGAAGTAGATATGAAATATAATTTTAATCATCGTCGTCTTTTATTTTTAGATATATAAACAACATTAATTATTAATTTTGAAATTTGGCATGTTTCAATGTTTTATTTTCAACAAGGTGTCAAAGCTCCCATTGTTGGGCTTCAAAGTCATAAACCACTAGTATGTATTGAACCATGCTCATATAACAATTATAGCACCGAACCAACGCCGATGATTCATCCATCAGTAGTCACCATAGAGTAGAGCAACCATCATCTGAAATTTTCTTTCAGCCCTGACTGAAATTCAACTTAAGACAAACCAAGCTAAACCTAACAGCACAATAAACTAATTTGACTTATTAGTTTGGGTTTTGAAAATTTAATTTAATTTTTATTGATATCTTGGAGAGGAAATTTGTTTTGAATTTTCAGAGGTTGTTTGGTTTGGTTCTTGAAATTTGAGAACAGTTTTGGTTTGGTCTTTGAAGGTTCCATTTGGTTTGGTGTTTGGAGTTTATAGGAAAAAAAAACTTAGCTTTACTTTGAAGGGGCATGTCAAGTAATAATAACACGTTTAAACAAGTACGATCATGTGTATGCTTTACTTTGAAGGGGCATGTCAAGTAATAATAAGGTTAAAGTTTAGAATTAAATGTGTATGCTGTTAGAATATGAAAATATATCATCAACCATCATCACAACTCTAGAGTTTTGATGTATTGACAATGAATTTCTTGGTGTATTAGCAAGGAATTCCAAGAACAATGCAGAGATAAAGAAGAAGCACTTTAAGTACTCACTCTCACTACAATGATAACTGTTTATTTTCCATTCTAGTGAAAAACTAGGGGATAGTTGGAGAATGTTTGAAACTGGATTGAATCCAATAAAGTTATAACACTAATTACTACCCTAAACTTTCAAGTGCTCAAAACATGATGTATAGAATCCAAGCAAGCAAGGATCAATATTAATGGAAATAAAGCTTTCATGATCGATCATCATCATCATACCTAGCTACATGCCACCATCAACTAGTGAAATGGGTTGCAGAATCAGAGGCAGCCGAAGAAAGTTGATGATGATCACTAGGGTTTGTTCCAGCAGCAGCAGCAGTGATCTTTCTCTTGTTCTTGATGGTCTTCTTCTTGTCGTAGCTGACACCTCTGGCCTTGGACTGGTGGTCCCTCACGTCCTTGAGATAGCCCCTGACCGCACGATCGCCGAAGGGGTTGGCCTCCGGCCTGCCGCCGTCCTCGTCGAAGGCCGCCCGGAGCCTGCCCACAATGGAGTCGAGGCTGCCCCAGGCCTGTTTAAGGGGGCACGGGCAGGGGGCGGGGGGGTTGGGCTGCCCGAAGAAAGGGCAGGCGGGGGAGTGGACCTTCGTCTTGCCGAACTGGTCGAGGTATCTCAAGAACTCCACCACGTCGGGCCCACCGCAACGCGGCAGGGGCCGGTGCTTCTGCATCAGGTACTGCTTGAATGTGTTCCAGTCCCTGCGCTTCTGCTGCTCGTACCTGCTCGGCGACGTCGGCGATGGCGTGGCGGAGACCGCCGACGTGGCGGTGCCCCCGGCCGCGGTGGCGGCGGTGTTGATGTCGCAGTTCATTAACATAACGGAGGAGGAGGAGGAGATCGAGAAGAAGGGAGTAGAGGAGGAGATATAGTGTGATGAAAATTTAGTGAATGATGCTGATGAACAAAAGTGGAAAGATCTCCTTAATCAGTGAAGTGAGGGTTTAGGATTTAAGAGGGGTTTTGTGAATTGATTGATATTGTAGTAAGGGGGGCTAGATTTTATTTCCTTATTATTATTATTGTTTTGATTTTTTTTTTTGGGTTTTGTTTTTAGAGTTGGAAAGTCTGTCAGTCTGTGTTATGGATGTAAAATGTTTTTTAAAAAACAAATATTTAAAGAAAGGGAAAGGAGATGTGTTTGACATTGGGATGATGGAGACAAGGGAAAGGTGATCAACATGTATGGTGAACTATATGCCTTCACTTAGAATTAAAATACAATTGCCAAAGGACCGTGGTCCAGCGGTATTTGTCTCTGCTTTCCAGTGGGTCTATCCGTGGATCAATTCCTGATGAATGCAGAACACGCACGTTTTTACCCAGCTTTTTGATGTATAAAAAAAGAATAAAAATACAAACACAATGCACCATACTTCTTTCTAAATTACAAAATAACACAAAGGTCCTGCCATAATGCAAGTGAAAGGTGTTCCCAAGTGTGTCTTAATTTATAAAAATTTGTAAGAAATTTATACTTATGTGACTCTTTAATCTTATTAATTGTAGCAAGAAACATATTTATATGCATATACATATGAATACTAATTGATGTGTCATGTGACATGTTATAACCATATAAATGTTACTATAGCTATCCATATGTAGTTATTGTAACTCCTTGATGGATGGTGCTATATATAGATGAGTCATAATGTTTATATGAGCACATATTGATATGTCATTTGACATATTAGGACTATACAAATGTTAGGTTCTATATATAGTTAAGGAATAAAGTAAAAAATGTGACACCTGACTAACTTGGGTCAAGTTTGCTGACGTGACGGCCTCCCATTGACCGTCCATAAAGCAATTATTTATCAAATAATAATAAATAGAAAAAGGCTTGTGCTTTAAAATACAAATTATTTATCAAATGCACAAATGATTTTATATAATAAGTACATAATTTTTAGTACCTAAAATAAGTAACAAATAATAATAAATAAATAAAGACTTTAGTAGGAATTGGACCTGGAACCTCAACGCCTTATCCATTGGGCCTTAAGAGATGGTGATTCTACGTGATAATAATTTTATTCTATTTTCATGGAAAAATAATAATAATAAGTAAAAATTAATAATAAACGAAAAATAACATCACTATCACTAGGAGGAGTGCCTTATCGATTAGACGAAAACAGGTGGACATATATAATTCGTAATAAAAACTTTTTATTTATTATATTGCCCATGGTAAGCTGTACACAATATAAGTAATTTTATTCTCAATTTCCGGGGGGCACGTGTTCCCCTCGTCCACATGCAGATCAATCCATGCACACACAGAGAGAGACACACATGCACACACGTATACATACACAGACAGATAGACAGACAGACACATACACACAAAGAGAGACATGTATGTGTAGGTATTTTTGTGTGTGCAGTAAAACTTATTCATAAATATTTTTAATTTGGTGTGATATCCATTCAATTAAAAATCAACATTAGTAGACAACATGTTAATCAGACAACTTGTTTCAGTAAATACAAGTCTTTCGGGCTTGGGCAGTGCATGCACGCATTATATTTTCACCCACGAATATCTAACCAACGCCCACGGACAAGCACGTGATCATTTGGCCTGATAATTATAAAAACATTATGCTGAATATACTTGTAAATATTTGTCTGTGAGCATAAGCCCATATAGCCCACGGAACTGTTTGTGGTTGTAATTTTAAAAAGGTTAAAGAATGGTTCTGCTGGCCCTAAATTTTAAGGTTAGCTTTCCAAAGAAGTAGTGTTATTTTGAATGTTGTTAGAAGACATAATCGGAGTAATGTTGAGGAGACGACTGTTGGGCTCGATTGCTATTGAAGGGAGAGCCGATTATTCAGTTCAATAAGTTCTAGAGATTCAGCCACTTAATTATCGTATATCTGAAGGAGCTAATTTTGTATCTTTAGATTAAAATATGTAGATGATGTCTTAGATAATTGCTATCGGTTGACAGCTGATGGCCATGGTATCATCAAAACCTTAAAACACGTCTCCTCGAAAAGAGATCTGCTTAGGAAACATACATAGTCGTCGTCCAAACCAAACATACATGAGTGATTGCATCGGGCTTCAGAGACCTGAGCGTTGATCACGAGATCCTTCTCCACATAAAATAATAAATAATATCTCTGATATTAGCATCGCATTCCCCTCCATACTCGAATGACCCATTTCAAAGCATTAGAACACGCCAAACATTATGTCGTAAATACCATTGCAACTCAAACATCATAAGTTCGTTCATTGAAGTCTAGTTTAAAAATAAGCAAAATGGCAAATATTATTCTTTTTGGATAGATAAATGCTCTAAACATTACATGTTCACACATACATACATAAACATGCAGGCATGCTCTTTCATGACTATTTCATATAACGATTTGAATTCTAATTTCATGATAATCCAATAATTTCTCTATACAACACAACACAACACGACGACACTAGAGCAAATTCTGAAAAAGCATACTCAAAATAGAAGCATGACGCACGTCCACGTGGCAGAGCTCCACGGTTGGAAGTGCCCATGCAACCCAGCTTCCAAGCAATGGACCGTCATGTTCTATCGTTCCCCTCATCGAATCTTGGGCTCGGACTTCGGCGCATGGCTTACTGCTGATTCTGCTGCCTTTGCTGTGGGAAGTTTGTATTTTGCGCTGCATTTGGAAGGCCAACCATACTACCTTGCATGCCCTGGGCATTTGCAGTCATGTTCCCAAATCCACCCTGCTGCTGCTGCTGCTGCTGCTGCTGCTGCATTGCTACCATGCTGGCTGGATTTGAAGCACCCATGCCAAACACTGCAATGGCAAAATAGAATCACCCATAGCATTATACACCTAAAAAGATGTATCCACCAAGGAAAAATGATGTAAAATTACACGATATATGTATAACTGTGGAAACACAAAAAATGAAAGAAAATGCCCGAAAATGAATTTCTGTATATGCATATAAGCATATCAAATAGGACATACTCAATGTCCGCATTCACTTAATTACGTCCACAGTATTCTTACTGACATATCAAGTTCAAATAAGCAACAAAACTGACACACTCACTCACTCTGTCACCCGATATCCATATAAGCAACAAAAATGAATTAGGATGATATCCAATTAAGATCTTTATATGTTGGGCATCAGATGAATCGGAATTGATCTTTGTATCAGATTCCATCACAAGTTATTCGATCTGAGTAATTTAGCGAAGATGAATCTAGACTTGATCATGATTCTACGATTTAAAATTTTATGCCCCACTCCCTCTATATCCAGAGTGACCTTTGGTAACTCACGCTCCCTCTCTTACCATTATATAAGTCAGGCCTCAATCTGTCTTTTCCATATCCATGGAGAAAACAAGGTTCTAAATGTCAGATATCAAACCATATCAGCTAGTGAATATCAAGCAGCATATCAAAACTTTAAGTAAATATCGGACACAATTTCCCAGATGGAACGTTATTCCATATGGAGAAAGCATGCATATTCAGTAGACCATAGCTGTTAACTATTAAGGACGAAGCAAATAGGTGATAATGAAAGATTAGGACCTGAATAAACAATCTGAGCCTGAGAATGGCTGATTAAGGATTCCGTTTAAATTAGAAGTCAAACTAATCTAACTTGAGAAGGAAATATATAGCTATTTCTAATCATAGTAAAATTGGGATTTGCCGATAGAACAGCTGAATGGTTAATCAATGACCTCAACAACATACGAACCAGGGACAAAAGCCTTTCATTAAGAAGCATCCATCTGGGACTTCAACCTTAAAAAAATTTTATCATGCACCACCATAACTAGCAGATTGATCCATTTTGATCTGGAACCACAACCACTAACACAGTTGACTCCTCCCAGGATGTCAACCTTGTCCATGGGTTGTGTGATACGATCTAGAGGATCGATCAATTAATTTCAGATTTTAAAGGTGGAAAAATATAAAAAGATGGATTTTTTATGAACTTTAGATTGCGAAGAACTAGTAATCGATAGATAAATGAGTCTCTTTCGAGAGGACTCAGAGGAGACTCGCTTTCCTAGCTTTTGTTGCACGGAACAAAGCCTAAAACCTTCACACAAGATACCTACAATTGTTCTTCACAAAATAAGCATAAGAAAAAAAAAGACGGCTAGCCCTAATAAATAAAATAGAAAAGAGGGGATTTACTAATCTAGTCTGAAAAGACTAGAATACCTCTAGACTAACCCTCCTACGTGGTACCACACCTCCTACGCCGCACGTAAGTCACCAAAGGTGGGTGGGTCCCCCCATGTGGGCCGCCGGCCGTGGCATGATGCGGGACATGATGCGGGTCCGCATCAATACCCCCCCTAAAAGAGCCACCTTGTCCTCAAGGTGGAAGTCGGGAAACTGCTCCTGGATCACTCGATAAGCCTCCCATGTCGCATCACAGTCCGGCAACCCCGCCCAGTGTATCAGCACCTCCCTCTGCCCGCACGGCCCCTGACGAACAGCTCGAACCTCCAGTGGCTCCAGCATCACCTCCATCTCCTCAGTAAGTGTGGGTGGCAGGGTAGAAGATACCGTCTGCTCCCCAATAGCTCGTCGAAGCTGCGAAACATGAAAGACGGGGTGTATCGTCGCAGTCGATGGAAGCCTCAGCCTGTAAGCCACCTGGCCAATCTTGGCCGAAATCTCAAACGGCCCATAGAATCTTGCGGACAGCTTCTTGTTCCGCCTCCTCGCTAGCGATCTCTATCTGTAAGGCCTCAGCTTCAGATAGACCATGCCGCCCTCCTGAAAGTGCGCATCCCGCCGATGCCCATCCGCCCTAGCCTTCATCACCTGCTGAGCCCGTAATAAGTGCTTCTTCAGCTCCTCCAGTATGCTCTCCCGCTCCCTCATATAGTCCTCTACCTGGGAGACCGGTGTCTGTCTCTCCCCAACTCGAAGTAGCTCTGGTGGGTCCCTCCCATATAACACCCGAAAGGGTGTCATCCCTGCTGCTGAGTGGTACGAAGTATTGTACCAATACTCTGCCCATGCCAACCACCGATACCACTGTCGTGGTGTCTCCGACGCAAAGCATCGCAGATACGTCTCTATGCTACGGTTCACTACCTCCGTCTGCCCGTCGGTCGGAGGGTGATAGGCGGTACTCCTTTTCAACACTGTCCCCTGGACACGAAATATCTCCCGCCAGAAACCACTCAGGAACACCTGATCTCTGTCTGTGACGATGGAAGCTGGGATCCCATGTAACCGTATCACCTCTCGAGTGAAGGCTGCAGCCACTGAAACCGCCGTATACGGATGTTTCAGTGGTATGAAGTGGGCGTACTTGCTCAACCTGTCCATTACCACAAAAATCACTGAGTACCCCTCTGACCTGGGTAGCCCATCGATGAAATCAATCGTCACCTCCTCGCAGACCCGCTCAGGTAGTGCTAAAGGCTGCAAAAGCCCGGCCGGCGCCATGTCCATGTACTTGTGATGCTAACACACGCCACAAGCGGCAACCAAATGTGCTATCGCTCTCCGCATACCAGGCCAATAAACCTCCCGGGATATCCTCATATATGTCTGCTGCACCCCGGAATGTCTCCCAACCACCGAATTGTGGAACTCCTGAAATAATGCGGGTATGAACGCGGATGCCCGCGGCAATACTAACCGCCCATGGTATAACAGTCTCCGCCCCTCTAAGGAGTATCCCTTCGGGGCCTCCCCGCCTCCCTGCAGCTGCTCACGAATCTGTCTCAACTCCGGATCAGCCTCGGCCTCCTGTAGCATGGGCTCCCCATCTATCCACACGGGCAACGAGAGTGCCCTCAAGTGCACCCCCTCCTCTCTGCGCGATAAGGCGTCTGCCGCCTTATTCTCCAACCCTGTTCTGTACTCGATGGCGAACCGGTACCCTACCAACTTGGATAGCCAGCGCTGGTGCTCCTCTGTCACCAGCCTCTGCTCCAATAAGTACTTCAAGCTGCGCTGGTCTGTCCTGACCACAAACTCCCTGCCCATCATATAGGGCCGCCACTTCTGAACCGCCAGCACGATTGCCATCAACTCCCTCTCGTACATAGACTTCAGCTGTGCTCTAGCTGAAACCACCTGGCTGAAGTAGGCTATCGACCGCCCTAACTGCATCAGGACCACCCCCAACCCTACGCCCGACGCATCAATCTCTACAACGAACGTGACGCTGAAGTCGGGCAACGCCAAGACTGGTGCTGTGGTCATCGCCTCCTTCAAGGCCTCAAAGGCCTTGGTCGCTTCTTCTCCCCACTGGAACCCATCCTTCTTCAGCTGATCGATCAGTGGGCGGGCAATGGTGCTGTATCCCCTCACGAATTTCCGGTAGTAGCCCGTCAGCCCGAGAAATCCCCGCAGGGCCCTTAGAGAGGTGGGTATCGGCCAGTCCAACATCGCCTCTATTTTCGCCCGGTCTGCTGCTACCCCTGCGGCCGACACCACATGCCCCAGATACTCTATCTGCCTCTGGCCGAAACTGCACTTCTTTCGGTTGGCATACAGCTGATGCCTCAGTAACTCCCGAAACACTACCTTCAGATGGCCCACGTGCTCCCCCATGGTCCTGCTGTAGACTAAAATATCGTCAAAGAAGACGAGTATGAACCTCCTCAGGAACGGCCGAAAGACATCGTTCTTCAATGCCTGAAATGTAGGAGCATTCGTCAAGCTAAACGACATGACGAGAAACTCGTAATGACCCTCGTGGGTGCGAAATGCTGTCTTCGGCACGTCCTCTGGCCTCATCAGGATCTGGTGATATCCCGCCTTTAGGTCAATCTTGGAGAACACCACTGCTCCATGCAGCTCATCCAACAGCTCGTCTATAACAGGGATAGGGAACTTGTCAGCCACTGTCTCCTTGTTCAGCGCCCGGTAATCTACGCAGAAGCGCCAACTCCCGTCCTTCTTCACCAAAAGTACCGGGCTCGAGAACGGGCTAACGCTGGGCTGGATCACCCCAGCCTGCAACATCTCACCGACCATCCGCTCTATCTCATCCTTCTGCACGTGGAGGTAGCGGTAAGGGCGCACACTCACCGGTGCGGCGCCATCCCGCAAGACTATCGCATGCCCGTGCCCTCACTGGTAGTAGCCCCTGTGGGTCCTGAAAGACCTCCTGGTACTGTCCCAACACCTGCTCCTCCTCGGGAACCCCTGCCTGTGGCTCCTGCTCTGCCCCTGCTACACGGCACTCCACCAAGTACCCCTCCCCCTCTCTCCGTAAGGCCCGAGTGATGGCCTTGAAGGCCACCAGCGATAAACATAGGGTCGGGTCCCCTGTGAGCACCATCGTCCGGTCCCCCTCCTTAAACTCCATCCTGAGGCGCTTCCAGTTCACCAGCATGTCCCCCAGCTTCTTCAGCCACTGTACGCCCAGGATGACGTCAACATTGCCCAACTCCAGGGGCAGGAAATCCTCCATGATCTGCACTCCCTGCAAGGTCAGGCACAGACCCTTGCAGAGCCCCTTGCTCTCCTCCATCTTCCATGTCCCCAGCAGCACGGTAAACTTCTCCTGCGTGCTCAACTGCAGCCCATGTCTCTCCACTATCCGGCTAGAGATGAAGTTGTGGATGGCCCCACTGTCAATCAGCCATGTCACCGCCGTGTCTCCTAACTGCCCTGACAACTTCATGGTGTGGTTCGGAGTGAACCACACCACGGAGTTTAGGGACATCTCTGCGAAGTCTAGGTGAGACTTCTCCTCCTCCACTGGCGCCTCCTGCTCCACCTCGAACTCCTCATCACCAACGTACCCCACCTCGTCTGGTACCATAGTGATCTGCAGTAAGCGACTAGCACACCGGTGTCCAGGGGTGAACTTCTCGTTGCAACGAAAGCACAACCCCTTGGCACGCTTCTCCCTCACCTCCGCCTCTGTCATCCGTCGCCCCAGAGTCGCAGGGCGGCTCTCTCCTCTAGCCTCAGGTGCAGCTGTGGGTGCTCTCGGTGATGCCGCTACGGGGGTGGGGCGGGACCCCTGGGCCCCCCAAGCTCCCCGTATCCTCCTCTCCTCCGCATGCTTCTCCTCCGCCTTGTGGGCCAGGCGAAGGACATCCTCCAGTGTCCCCGGACTCTGCATCCTCAGCTCCGCTCGTATAGAGGGCTTCAGCCCCCTCATGAAATTCTCAATCATCACCTCATCGGTCACCCCCTTCACCCTACTATTCAGCATCTCGAACCTCTCCACATAATCCCTAACCGTCCCCTCCTGCCTCAAAGCAGATAATTGCTCATAGAAATCTCCCCCTGTGGTCTCCTGGAACCGGTCTAGTATCAGTGCGGACAGCTCCTCCCAAGTGCGAAAGGGGGTCCGTGCCACTTTCCATCTGTACCAGGCCAACGCCTTGCCCTCGAAATAGATTCTGATGGCCCTCAGAACCTCCTCCTCCGTCAACCGCATCACCTAGAAGTAACGCTCCGCCCGATAGATCCACCCATCCGGATCCGTGCCGTCAAAAATCGGCATCTTCAGCTTCATAAGGCGGCGATCTGCATTGATGTCCCCCTGAGGTCCCCCATCTCTACCGCGGTCACCCCCACGGCCGAATCCTCCGCCGACTGCCTCAACTGGTCCTCTCCGTCAACCCCTTGGGCCAAACGGGTCTCTCCCACGCCTCAGGCTGGTAATGGTACCCCGAAAACTCCTGTTGTCGTGCCAATACGGGCCCTCCTGCCCCTCTGTGTGGCTGTACTGGTGCTGTCCGACCCCCAAAATAGCCTCCCGGGCCTTGTCCACGTCCCGGAAAGCCTTCAAAAGACTGTCTGGGATCAACCTGCGGCCTCGACCCCTGTGGATGAGCCTCTGGTCTCCAAAATTGGGCTACTGGAGCCCCAATCGTCGCGTCTCGGGCCCATCCGCCTCCGTCTTGCCCCCAGGGGCTGTCTGCGCTGCTGTGGGCCCCCAGGGGGCTGTTTGCGTCGTCGCGGGCCCCCAGGGGGCTGCCTGCACTACGGCAGGCCCCCACTGAATGTCCGCAGGCCTGTTTGGGCCTGCTGGGACAGCGGCAGGCCCGAACAGGCCTGCCGAAGTCACAGCAGGCCCGGCGGGGCCTGCGGCTGCTGCGGCAGGCTTGCTGGGCCCTGCCGCAGCGGCGGCAGGCCCAGGCGGGCCTGTCGCAGGTCCCGCAGGCCCGACGGGGCCTGCCAAGTATGCCGCAGGCCCTGTAGGGCATGCCGAGCTTGCCGCAGGCCCTGTAGAGCCTGCCGTCCTTTTCCGAGGGCCCCGGCCCCTCTTTGCGTCTGACCGAGCCTGTTAGGGTTCGCGGCGGCTGCGGCTTGCTCCAGAATTGTCGTCGTAGCCGTCGCCCTCTCCGGTTGCTCCTGATTCGCCGATTCGAGTGTCGATTCTCCCTGGTTTTCTTCCCCTTGAATCTTCTTGCCCCGATCTCCTCCTCTCTCCATCGTTAGGGCTTGAAGCATTGCTTTTATCTCCGGAATCGACGTCATGGCTTCCCTCAAAAATTTCAGATCTGAAGTTGCCTCTTTCAGATCTGAAGTTGCCTCCTTTAGCCCTTGGATATCGCCTCCCGTTTGCGCGGCGTCCCTTCTCATAGCCCGAAGCTCGATTTGGATGTCATCCTGCGAATGTGCATGATCTTTGATGGACTCTCCTAGGGTTTTCTTCAACCCCTCGATCTCCCGGTTGAACTCTTCTCGAAGCCCTTGCACCTTCTCATCCACGACATCCGCCTTTGACCTCGTGCTTTTCGCCATCGGATCTCAACGCTCTGATACCAATTTGATACGATCTAGACGATCGATCAATTAATTTCAGATTTTAAAGGTGGAAAAATATAAAAAGAGGGATTTTATGAACTTTAGATTGCGAAGAACTAGTAATCGATAGATAAATGAGTCTCTTCCGAGAGGAGACTCGCTCTCCTAGCTTTTGTTGCACGGAACAAAGCCTAAAACCTTCACACAAGATGCCTACAATTGTTCTTTACAAAATAAGCATACGAAAATAAAAGACGGCTAGCCCTAATAAATAGAAAAGAGGGGATTTACTAATCTAGTCTGAAAAGACTAGAATACCCCTAGACTAACCCTCCTACGTTGTACCACGCCTCCTACGCCGCACGTAAGTCATCAAAGGTGGATGGATCCCCCCATGTGGGCTGCCGGCCGTGGCATGATGCGGGGCATGATGCGGGTCCGCATCATTGTGCTTTGTCATTAGAGCCATCAGCATCTTCTTGATCTTACTGTTAATACCGCTAGCCATGGCCATATGTGCCAATGACCTCTACAATGGGCAGCAGTCAGTGCCTCTCCTTGAACAATTTGGTAGGTCCAATATAAGTGGAATGCTGAAAGACTCACGATCCTTCTATTAGACAAACATGATTAGGATGTTGTTATAAAGCTTCCCATTTCCTTACAGACCTCATTTTAACCTTTTTGGGTTTTTCCTTGAGAAAACTGGAGGCCCATGTGAGGTAGCTTTATATCCTTTCCTGAAGTTGCACTTCAGATCTCATTTAAGTGTTACTGTTACCTAACTTGTTTTCCCAGCTCTCCTACCAGTCCATTTTTCTTTTGGTTGCTTGTTGGTTTCTCTCTTCTACTGGGTAGCCATCCCCTTTTTTATCTTGTGCATGTTAGCATTAGTATTGTCATCACGCTTTAATAACTTAGTCATTAGCTGGTCAAGATTTTTAGAGTTCAAAATAACTCGCCTCCCTTCCACAGCTTGTGGATAGTCCAAGTAGAAGTTCACAAGCATCTTGTTCTTATCAATGCTGATGAGATCATTACAAAATTATTTCTTTCTTTAATATAATCGAAGATGTCAATAGTATGAACTCAGAATCGAACCCCTGTAAAAAGAGCAATTTGTGCATCTAAATAAATCCCATTCTCAAACAAGTAGCGAAAAGTTTGTGTGTATTATTCCCAATGCCCTCAACCGCTTAGCCTGAGTTGTTCCCAATCAGATGACACCATATATCTCAAATGCTATCTTCTTCCTCCTCTTCAGTCCACATGAAAAAGATTATCATCAAAACAAAAATGATACACAACTCAAAAAACCTATCTTCAAATGACGTCTGGAAATTATTAACAAACAATAAATTCAATATGGGCTGCATGGATACAAGATAAAGCATCATATCAAACGTCACCTTCCAATCAAAGTCATATAATCTTCCTTTGTGAAATACAAATAAATCCAAATGGTGAAAAGTGGTCCATATAATGGTTAATGTCTCCAACTCTACAGAATGCAGGAAACTCAGAGCCGGCAACAATGTGATTAGCAGTTAAACCATCAATTGATGGATTGGTTGTTAAGAAAACCTTCATAGATGATCCGTGTATATGAAAACATGGTTGATAAACAAGTTATGATCATTTATGTTTATCCTAAAGTCGTGTTACTTATTACAGTGAGATATATCCTCCATAAAACAGAAAAGAGAACTAAAAGGGCCAAGAAAGCATGATTTGAGCTCTCGTAGATGGATTCCACAAGGATTGAGAAAAGTCAACATTAATTATACGTGAGCCATACGAAGGAGCCACCGAAACATTTGTTGCATGTTTCATGGAATTTGAAGGTCGATAATTTACCCTTCAAGAGGTTCAATGGATGGTAAGGTTTTTGCTAGACCTGGAAATTTGCTTTAAGTACAATTGTACATAAGACAAGGTCGATTGATACACCACCTTATGGCTGTCTATCACCTATGCTGTGTTCAACAAACGTGCCTTCTATCAGCAGCCTTCTATCAGCAGAGTAGTTCTTGATGCTTCGCCCAAACAGTCCATATGGATTACATCCCTTATCGCAAGACAATTCAACTGCACATTGTGAAGATAGGTGCAAAGCTACTCTTGCCTTGCATTATTATTTTGTTTTGATGAATGATCGGTTGTATGTCAATGACAAGCGGAGGACGAGGAGGAAGATGCTTTCAAGTTTTAAAGTTAATAATAGCTCAAATGGTATGAGACTGAGGTCGAGAGCCAAAGGAATTTTGCAATTCCCATATTTCGAAATTGGAAACTATTCATTTCTTGGAAGGGACTAATCTGGATGCAAGGAAGGTTGTATCTACTCCAACGATGAACTTTCTTGTTAAGGGCTTTTTGGATAGAAATTTTTTGGGGGGTTTCATCCATTCTCTCTTTTTTTTTCCTTTTTTTGTTTGGGGTGGTGGGGTGCATTGCAGGGTTTGCCTGCTTGAGAGGTGGGTGGTTGACTTACCTAGATTTAGGATTGTTAGTTATTGCATCATCCCTAAGTATGTGATAGGAACGAGGAAAATCTAAACTTTATTGAGATAAAACTGAAAATAAAAGATACCTTGATCACAATTGAAGAGTTGATCAATATCTCAAGACGTCAATTATAGAGGACGTCCGCACTCCCTCGACGAACGAGTGATAATCTCACCTCTATAAATAAACTCTCAAAATAAACATAATAAAATCCCTACCACCTATGGCCTATGTATAAAGTCCAGATTTTAACATATTTACACATAAAAACCCCAAGATAATAAAACTCACAAAAAGGCCCAAAAAGTTTAAGAATACGCTTTTGGGTCATGTGCATGAATCCAGCCTCCCTAGCTCGCCACCGACCCTGTCTTGCACCGCCGTTGATACGTGATGAGCCCATTACTACTCTCTCCAAAAGAGCAACCTTATCCTCAAGGTGAAAGTCAGAAAAGTGCTGCGCCATGACACCCACCAACTCCCAAGTGCTCTCATGATCCGGTAAGCCCTTCCTTTACACTAGCACCTCTCGCTCTCCTGTGCTTTCTCTGCGGACCCCCTTCAACTCCTCAGACTCCAAGACCACCTCCATGTCCTCTGTCAATGTCTCGGATAGTGGTGGTGAAAGTGTATGATCACTAATCACCTGACGGAGTTGGGACACATGAAAAACAGTGTGGATGACTGATCCTGGGGTAGCCTCAGCCTATAAGCAACCGGCCAAACCTTGGCATCTACCTCATATGCCCAAAGTATCGAAGAGACAGCTTCTCATTTCTTCTGTGAGCCAAGAACTTCTGTCGGTAGGGACACAACTTCATATATATCATGTCACCTATGTCAAACTATACGTCCCTGTAATGTGAATCTGCACAAGCCTTCATGATCTGCTGGGCCCTGGACAAATGGTGTTTCTGTTGGATCCTCTGGATGGCAAACAACACTAGAAGTGTGGTTGAATAGTGTTGTGCAAATAATAAATCTTTTTCGTTCGTTGGTTAGCACAATTATAATCCTTCTGATGTTGCCTAAGAAACCAAGTAGAGTGATCTACGCTTGGTTCTTAATCAACAAATTAATCTTATAAGCAATGTTGATCATAGAGATGGTACAGTAGGTAGTCGACTGCCTATGAATGGTAGTCAACTTCCAGAGAGTTTTTAGGCAAAACTCTGCTGAAGGACAATACGATTACAAACAAATATCTTTATTCAAATAAGTATTGATCTTTACACAACGAATATAAACAAACGGATTAATTTGCAATAATATTAACAAATTACAATTTGCTAGTAAATAAAGAATGCAAGAACAAGTATAACAATCGCAGAAGAATGCAAACGCAAACACGGATATTTTTATCATGGTTCCCCACAACTTGGGTATGTCTAGTCATCGACCAATCCGGTACGAGATTTTCCACTATTGCCTTAGCAATACAAGTACCTAACTTCACTCGTTAGAATTTTCCACGCACCTAGCCTTGACCAGTATTTCTGACTACCTAGACTTGTCTAGGATTTCCAACTCCCTTTCAACAAAGGGAAAATCATAAATAAAAACGATTTCCAATTCACCAAAAAAATTAGTGGAGTTTGGATTTACACCCGGATTCTATAGCCAAAGAAAAATATAACAAGTGTATTACATGGCTAAAAGAATTCAAATCGATCTTTTTGATCACACAAAGATATAGAATGATTCTTTGTGATCTTGATCGTTTATTTTCAAAAATCCTTTCAATAAATAAAAATGAAGAATGCAGATTTTGAAAAACGATTTTAATAGCCAAAGAGAATTTGATTTCAAAAAGATAATAGCTATGAAAACAATTAGGAAATCAGAAATTAAAACAAATTTTGGCTAAGAAAATAATGAGAGCAAAAATGAATAAGAGATCAGAGAATTTTAGCACAAGATAGATTTTCGAATTGATGATAATATTGTTGTTATTGTTGTTAGAAAAAATCTCATAGAGTCCTCTATTTATAGTGATAAGAGAGGATTCAAATTTCAAATGAAGTTTGACTTTTGTCCCAAAAATTAATGATGAAAGAGTGAAATCAGGAAGTCAAAACGTTTGAAATTTGCTAGATGGTAGTCGACTCCCTAGGAGTGGTAGTCGACTCCCAGAGTGTTCCATTTGAAAATTGCTTCCAGATGGTAGTCGACTCCCTCCTTTGGTAGTAGACTCCCAGAGCAATTTTTTTGAAACTTAGCTAGCAGATAGTGTAGTCAACTCCTGTGTGTAATAACGATTGACTACAAGGATATGAAAAAGCTAGCAATTGCTCTCAAGAGTTTAAAATGGTTTTAAAACATTTATTTTGGAAATCATTTATGTGTGTGTGCTATATCTACTTTGGCTTTAACACAGTCCTAAGAACTCACACACTACACTTAAGACAAGACCTTCGGGAAGCTGATCCGGTGGAAGCTTGCTTCTTCTGAATTTGAGTTCCTTCTTTATTTAAACTTGAGCATGGACTTTATCTTGTGCTTGATGTAGAACTAGCAAATTTGTCTTTGTCTCGAGTGTTGAGTTTCTTCAGAGTATACGTAAAGTCATTGTTTGTCGTATAACCTACACACTTGTAGTGTAGTTAGTACACTAACATCATTTGGTGTACTCATCATCAAAACCACTTAGGGGTGTGATTCAATTTCCCATCAGCTCCAACTCCTCCAAAACCATGTTTCTCTCAGCTAAATACTGCTCTACCTCTGAAACAGGCGTCGAGCCATGCCTATAATGCAGCAAGTGAGGAGGGTCCCGTCCATACAAGATCTTAAAGGATGTAGTCTAAGCAGCTGTGTGAAAGGAAGAATTATACCAATACACTGCCCAAGCTAGCCATCGTGCCCACAGCTTCGGAGTCTCTGAAATAAAACAATGCATGTAGGTCTCAATACTCCTATTGACGACCTCAGTCTGGCCTTCAATCTGTGGATGATACGTCGTACTCCGCTTGAAGACTGTTACCTGCACCCGAAAGAGCCCATGCCAAAATCTGCTCAAGACATTGTCTCTATCAAAGATAATAGACTTTTGCGGCCATGTAAACGAATGATCTCCCTCAGAAAAACCTCAGCCACAGATACTACACTGTAAGGATGCCGAAGTGGTATAAAGTGTGTGTACTTGCTGAGGTGGTCCACCACACCAAATATGATGGTGAATCCTCCAAAATTGGGCAACCCCTCAATGAAATCCATGGATACCTCCTTCCAAACCCACTCTGGCAAAGAGAGCGGCTGCAGCAACCCACCTGGGACAATCGTCATGTACTTGTGACGTTGGCAAACGTCACACTCTGCCACCATCGCCGCAACATCATTCTTTATTCCTTTCCAGAAAACCTCCCTTGCCAGCCGCCTATAGGTCTTGATGACTCCAAAATGGCCCCACACTGCACTATTGTGGAACTCCTGTAAAATAACGGGGATGTATCACCAGACGTCCCTGATATAAGAGCATCGCGTCCTGCAAAGAATAAACTGCGTGATCCACTGACCCCTGCAAGAGTGCCGTCCGAATCTCCGCTAACTCTTGGTCCTCCTCAACTTCTCGTGTAGTGGCTCCCAGCCCTGCAACACGGAAACAGACAAGGCTGCCAAGCGTATGTCCTCTCACCTCGACAGTGCATCTGCAGCCTTGTTCTCTAGCCCTAGATGGTACTGTATCTCAAACTTGTATCCGATCAGCTTCCTGATGGGTTCATCACGTACTCAAGTCGGCGCAAGAGGACATCCGGCTCAACCAAATGAGTTAGGAACGTATTCGCAACTTCTTTTAGTTGTTTCCTTTATTTTATTCATTTTGAGGGAATTATTGTAATTGAGCTTTAAGTGAAAAAGAGGATATAAGGGGAAGCGGCCAGCCGGCCCTAGGTATGCTAATATTGAGTTATTGAGTGATTTCTTAGATAGACGAGTGTGGACGTCCTCTTAACGGCGACGTCTTGGAGGAGGTTACACCTATCAATTGTAACCATTTATCTTATTTTCTGATATTATGCTCTATAAAAATTGGATCTTTCTTTCGGATATATCATTGTGGTATCAGAGCGACAACGATCCATGGCGGCGTCAACGAGAAATATGGATCGAAGCAAAACGGGGGAGGAGAAAAGCAATGGAGAGATCGAAGAGGTAAGAAGGACGGTGGCGGCAAATAGCGAGGCTATCGCTAATTTAACGAAGATCGTGGGGGAGATCTCGGCGAAACAAGACAAAACGGAGGAAGCCGTTGATCAGATGGCTTTCCAATTTACGATTTTCAACAAGAAGATGGGATTCGACGGCGCAAACCCTAGTTCATCCAAAAAGGCACTACCTTTGGAAAAAGGAAAGGAAAAGATGGAGTCTTTCACGAAGGGTAAGGGTGGAATCTTCTACAAGACGGAGTCTTGCACGAACGAGGACTCCAAGGAGGAGGAGGAAGGCCCGTGGGGAATCGAGGGAGGCGGAGATGCTCAATGGAACCAGGAGCGGCCGAACCCCCAAAGCCATTCCTCGGTTCGGCCGCCACCCGACAGGAGCGGGGGGCACCGCCCCGCCCCCGGCGACATCCGACAGGGCCGGCCGGCCCTGCCGGCCACCAGCAGGGTCCGCCGACCCTGTCGGGACATCAGGAGGCCCCGCCGGGCCTCCGGCAGCCTCGGCGAGGCCTGCCGGAGGGCTGGCAGGGCATGGCGCCCCCTGGCAGCCGCCAGGGGGGAGGCGAGCACGACAGGGAGCTCGGGGGGCCTGTGGGTTTTCGGGGTAGCGGCAAGAGGGTTGGAGGGACCTTTTCGGGGCAGATCTGAGCCCTTTGACTTTTCTGGACATCGGGAAGGCCACGGGGAGCACTTCTAGGGCAGATCTGAGCGTTTTGGACCCAGGCAGGGAGAGGTCCCTTATTACGGAGATGGAGGAGGGGGCAGAAACCATTATGACGACGACGACGGGGAGGCTATGGGGGTGAGTTTGACACTGGTGCAGGTTGGGATGACTATGAGGGCATGTGTGGAGGTCCCCGAGGGGACTATGGTGGCCGCGGAGGAGCGCCGCCTAGAGGTTATGAGACCCAGGATGAAAGATAGCAGCACTATCACCAGCCCCGCCACACAGAGGGAAGACCAGGCCAGTGTCATTTTGCGGGAGATGGGAGTACGGAAGCTGAAGATGCCCATGTTCAACGGGGAGGATCCGCATGCCTGGATTTTCTCGGCAGAGAGGTACTTCACGGCTTATCACATGACGGAGGCCCAAAAGTTGGAGGCAGCGGCCATTTGCATGGAGGGGAGAGCTTTGGGGTGGTATCAGTGGAAGAGGAGGCATCATTTCTGTAACTGGAAGGAGTTGAAGGACCTCATTCTGGAGAAGTTTAGGGATCCCCACCTGGGAAACCTTCACGAGCAGCTTTTCACCCTCAGGCAGGACAGACCGATGAGGGAGTACATAGAGAAGTTCGAGACCTTATCCGGACGAGTACACAGCGTCACGGATGAGTCACTAGAGGACACCTTCATAAAGTGCCTGAAGCCCAGTCTCCGAGCTGGGGTGCGGCCATACAAGCCCAGTGGGATGTCAGAAGTCATAGAGATGGCGCAGTTGGTGGAGGATGATCAGGCAGAGGAGATGAGAGTTATGAGTGGGTATGGTGGCCAGATGCAGCGAGGGACCGCAGTAGGAGCAGGAGGGGCGAAAGTCACCACTGGGACAGACCAGGCTAACAGAGAGAAGGTCGGAGAGAGGAGTATTGCCGCCCCAGCAGGACAGTTCAGGAGGATGTCCGATACGGAGATGAGAGAGAAGCGACAGAAGGGAGTCTGCTTTCGGTGTGACGAGAGGTTCACCCCAGGCCACAGATGCGCAGGGCGCAAGTTACAGGTGTTGTTGCTGGAGGATAACGATGAGGGGGTTGAGGACGAGGTCACTGAGGAGGTGGATACCGATGACACAGCTGGAGGTGGCGGAGGTCTCCCTTAACTCTGTGGTAGGGTTCACTCTGAACCACACCATGAAGCTGAGGGGGCTAATTGGAGATCAGGATGTGATGGTTCTCATCGACAGTGAGACGACCCATAATTTCGTCTTCAGGAGGGTTGTAGAGCAGTTGGGGCTGCAACTGGTGGACAGCGGCAGTTTCAGTGTGATGATGGGTACATGAAAGAATGAGAGCAGTAGAGGCTTGTGTCGGGGACTGGTGCTGGCAGTGCAGGGGATACAAATAGTGGTGGATTTCTTACCTTTAGATCTGGGCAGCACGGACCTCATCCTTGGCATGACGTGGCTACAGACGCTGGGAGAGATGAAGGTGAACTGGAAACTCCTCAGGATGGAGTTTCAGGAGGACGGGAGAGCACTATTGTTGCAAGGAGACCCCAGTTTATGCAAATGATTGGTCTCCATGAAGACCATATTCGGACCATTCTGGCAGAAAGGGGAGGCTTTCTGGTGGAGCTGCATATGATGACACAAGAGGGAGGTATTGATGTAGGGAGGGAGCAGCCGGTCCCACAGGGGGTGTAGACGATGTTCGAGCAGTTTGGAGACATTTTTCAGGAGCCCCAGGGACTACCGCCGCCTATGGACCACGAGCACGCCGTAGTCTTACGAGAGGGCGTGGCCCCTATTAGCGTCCGACCCTATCGCTACCATCAGATACAGAAGGATGAGATAGAGCGGATGGTGGCTGAGATGGTTCATGCAGGTGTTATCCAGCCGAGTGTAAGTCCTTTTTCTAGCCTGGTACTGCTAGTGAAAAAGAAGGATGGGAGATGACGTTTTTGTGTGGATTACAGGACGCTCAACAAGGAGACGGTGCCAGACAAGTTTTCCATTCCGGTGATCGACGAGCTCCTCAACGAACTTCATGGGTCGGCCATTTTTTCGAAGATAGATCTCAAGTCCGGCAACCACTAGATCAGGATGAGGAAGGAGGATGTGCCGAAGATGGCTTTCAGGACACATGAAGGCCACTATGAGTTCTTAGTCATCCCTTTCGGCTTGATTAACGCCCCGCCACGTTCCAGGCACTAATGAACAAGGTATTCCGCCCTTACATGAGGAGATTTGTGCTTGTGTTCTTTGACGACATCTTGGTGTACAGCCGCACGCTGGAGGAGCATTTGGATCATTTGCAGGTGGTGTTCCAGGAGTTACAGTACCACCAGCTTTATGGAAACCGGAAGAAGTGTTTGTTTGGGCAGCTGCGGACAGAGTACCTGGGCTACGTGGTTTCTGCAGAGGGGGTGGCCGCCGACAGGGTGAAGATTGCGGCAATGTTAAACTGGCAGCACCTTGCCTCTCTCAAGGGGTTGAGAGAATTCTTGGGCCTCACAGGCTACTACTGACGGTTTGTAGAGAGACATGGGACAGTTGCCTGGCCACTCACGGAGTTGTTGAAGAAGGATCAGTTTGTGTGGGGGGGAGGCGACACGAGCTTTTGAGGCCTTGAAGAAGGCCATGACGACCGTCCCGTTGTTGGCCCTTCCTGACTTTTCGAGACCGTTCGTTGTGGAGGCCGATGCCTCGGGCCATGGGTTGGGGGGTGGTACTGATGCAGGATCAGCGCCCTATTACTTACTACAGTCAGGTGCTGACGGCGAGGTCCAGATTGAAGTCAGTGTATAAGAGGAAGTTAATGGCTATAGCTATGTCTATACTGAAGTGGAGGCTATATTTGCTGGGGAGGATCTTCTTAGTTCGCACGGATCAGAGAAGCCTAAAGTACCTATTGGAGAAGAGAATGGTGGCAGAGGAGCACCAGAAATAGCTTCGGAAGCTACTTCTGGTACCGGTTTAGAGAGTACCACCCGTGGTTGGAAAATAAGGCGACCAACGCGCTGTCACGGAGAGATGAGGACGTCCAGTTGGCAGCGGTATCAGTGTCGGTACTTCAGGACTTGGAGACACTGCAGAGGGAGGCTGAGGATGACCTGGAGTTGGCAGATATCCGAGCGGCACTCTTACAGGGGTCCGTCGAGCACCCAGGCTATTTCTTGCAGGAGGGGAGGTTGATGTATTGGAGACGTCTAGTAATACCGATGACATCTTCCCACATTCCAGCCATTCTACAGGAGTTCCATTGCAGTGCAGTGGGCGGGTATTCGGGGGTACTAAAGACGTATCAGAGGCTGGTGCGAGAGGTGCACCGGCGAGGGATGAAGAAGGATGTGGCCAAGATGGCAGCAGAGTGTGACGTGTGCCATCGTCACAAATATATGACGATGTCTCCAGGGGGATTGTTGCATCCACTGTCCTTGCCAGAGCGAGTCTGGGAGGACTTGTCCATGGAATTCATCAACAGGTTGCCGAAGTAGGGAGGTTTCACGGTGATATTTGTTGTGGTTGACCGCCTCAGCAAATATGCACATTTCATACCCTCCGGCACCCTTACAGCGCTACTTCAGTGGCCGAGGTATTTTTGAGGGAGGTGATCCGCTTACACGGGCCACCCAAGTCCCTTGTCTCTGACAGATACAAGGTCTTTCAGAGCAGGTTCTGGCAGGAGCTCTTCAGAATGCAGGGGACGGTTCTGAGGCATAGTACTACCTACCACCCCCAGACAGACGGCTAGACAGAGGTCGTCAACAGGAGCGTAGAGACATACATGTGGTGTTTCATCTCGGAGAGCCCGAAGGAGTGGGCACGTTGGTTGGCGTGAGCAGAGTATTGGTACAACACCTCCTACCACACGGCGGCTCAGACTACACCGTTTCAGATTCTGTATGGACGAGATCCACCCCATTTGCTACACTATGGCCAGGAGACGACTCCAGTTTCAGATGTAGAGCAGTACTTGGCAGAGAGGGAGAGAGTTTTGGAGGAGCTCAAGCTCCATCTGGCTAGAGCTCAGCAGGTGATGAAGGCGAGGGCTGATTTACACCGTCGCGATGTCCAGTTTGATGTGGGGGACATGGTAAATATGTTCCTCCTCATGTCAACATATTTTATTGTCTAGGGGGTATTACACTTACTTGTTTTTTAGTACAAGTAGCTCTACTTGAAGTTGCGGCCTTACAAGCAGAAGTCCCTAGCCCATCGGAGGAATGAGAAGCTCTCCCGAGTATTTTAGCCCTTTTGAGGTGGAGGCCAAGGTGGGGCCAGTGGCCTACCAGTTGAAGTTGCCCCCAGGATCGCGCATCCATCCTGTGTTTCACGTATCACAGTTGTGGCAGGTGATCGGTGAGCACAGTCCTTCTCATACACTACCGGAGACGCTGACCGATGACATGGTGGTCTTGTTGGAGCCAGAGGAGTTGAAAGGGGGTACGGAACGGAGGGACGGGCGAGCAGGAGGTATTGGTGCGTTGGAAGGGCTTGCCGAAGCATGAGAGCACCTGGGAGCTAGTAAGCGTCATGAAGCTTCAATTTCCAGATTTCCACCTTAAGGACAATGTGGCTTTTGGGGGGAGTAGTGATGGGTTCATCATGTACTTAAGGCGGCGCAAGGGGACATCTGGCTCAACCAAATGACTCATGAACGTGTTCGCAACTTCTTTTAGGTGTTTCCTTTATTTTATTCATTTTGATGGAATTATTGTAATTGAGCTTTAAGTGAAAAAAGGGGATATAAGGGGAAGCGGCCAGCCGGCCCTAGGTATGCTATTATTGAGTAATTGAGTGATTTCTTAGATAAACGAGTGCAGACGTCCTCTTAACGGTGTCGTGGGAGGAGGTTACACCTATCAATTGTAGCCTTTTATCTTATTTTCTGCTATTATTCTCTATAAAAATTGGATCTTGCTTTCGGATCTATCACTTCCTCAGCCATTTCTGGTGCTCCTCCGCCACTATACTCTGCTCCAGCACGTACTTTAGGCTCTTCTGATCTGTGTGCACAACAAAACTACATCCCAGCAGGTAAGGCCTCCACTTCTGAACCTACATGACAATAGTCATCAGCTCCCGCTCATAGACGGACTTCAACCTAGCCCTCGCCATCAGAACCTGGCTGAAATATGCAATGGGTCTCTGGTCCTACATCAGTACTACCTCCAGCCTGTACCTCAAAGCATCTAACTCCACAATGAAAGGTCTAGTAAAGTCCGGTAAAGCCAACACTGGTAATGTAGTCATGGCCTTATTCAAGACCTCAAATGCATGTGTCGCATCATCAATCCAATGGAATTTGTCCTTCTTCAGTAACTCTGTGAGTGGCCAGGCGATAGTACCATACCCCTGCACAAACTCCCTGTAATATCCCGTCAAACCAAGGAACCCCCTCAGCCCCCGTAGAGTAGTAGGGCATGGCCAATCCACCATAGCTGATATCTTCGATCTGTCCGCGCCACTCCCACTGCTGATACCACATGTCACAAATACTCCACCTGTAGCTGGGCAAATATACACTTCTTTTTGTTGGCATATAGCTGATGGTGCTAGAGCTCATAAAAACTATCTGCAGGTGATCCAAGTGCTCCTTCAAGGATCGACTATAAACCAAGATATCATTGAAGAAAACTAGTACAAATCGTCTGAGGTAGGGGCGGAATACCTTATTCATCAAAGTCTGAAAAGTAGCAGGGGCATTAGTCAAGCCAAAAGGCATTACCTGGAACTCGTAGTGGCCCTTATAAGTCCTAAAGGCTGTCTTGGACACATCCTCCGTCTGTATCCTGATCTAGTGGTAGCTGGACTTTAAATCAATCTTCGTGAAAATGACTGACCCATGCAACTCATCTAGGAGCTCATCAATAACAGGGATGGTGAACTTGTCGGGGACCGTCTCCTTAATTAGCACCATGTAATCCACGCAGAAACGCCAGCTCCTGTCCTTCACCAGCAGCACAAGACTAGAAAAGGGACTCATGCTTGGCCGAATGACACATGTCCACACCATCTCTGCAACCATCATCTATATCTTATCCTTCTGAGCGGAGGGTAACGATAAGGCCTCACGCTGATAGGAGACACACCCTCACGCAACACTATCGCATACTCATGGTCCCTAGGGGTGGGAGACCATAGGGCTCCTTAAAAACCTTCTCAAACTGCCCCAACAACTGATGTACCTCATGTGGAATGGGCTATCCACTCTCAGCCCCCTCTCCTTCCTCGCGCACTGCCCATGCATCTCCACCAAGAAGCTACCCCCTATAACTGAATGGTCCTGGCTATGGTCTTCAGAGAGACCATGGTCCTGCATAGGCTGGGATTCCCGTGTAGTATCACCGTCCTCCCGTCCTCATGGAACTCTATCCTGAGCATCTTCCAGTTCACCTTCATGTCCTCTAGTGTCTGCAACCACCTCATGTCCAGAATCACATCTGTGCCCCCCAAGTCCAAACGCAGGAAGTCCACAACCTGAATTCCATGCAACGTCAGAATAAGCCCGCGGCACACTCATCTGCTCTCCATTTTGCATATCCCCATCATGACGCCAAAACGGCGTGTGTCCACCAGCTGCAAGCCCTGCTGCTCTGCTACTCTTCTGGAGATAAAATTATGGGTGGCCTCACTATCGATCAGCACTGTCAGCGTCTGGTCATAAATGTGTAATGTCAACTTCGTGGTATGGTTCGGGGTGAACCTTACCATGGAGTTTAAGGAAACCCCAGCCACGTCTAGATGGTGATGCTCCACATCCTCAGTTTCTATGGGCTCATCCTCCACGACGTCCTACTCATCCTCATCCTCTAGTATCAGCACTTAGAGTTTGTGCACTGCGCATCTGTGCTCTGGGGGTAAACCTCTCATCGCACCTAAAGCATAGGCCATTTTGCCTCTTCTCCTTCATCTC
Source organism: Scilla litardierei (assembly GCA_030789695.1). Classification (NCBI taxonomy): domain Eukaryota; kingdom Viridiplantae; phylum Streptophyta; class Magnoliopsida; order Asparagales; family Asparagaceae; genus Scilla; species Scilla litardierei. The sequence continues at coordinate 3,118,854 of CM061138.1, read as the reverse complement.
TGCATCGGTCATCCTCCTGAACTGTCATCCTGCTTGTGGTGCCACCCTCTTCTCCCAGCTCTTCTCCCTGCTAGCCTGATCTGCTCATGTGGCTGGCTTCTGCCCCCGTCGCTGCTTGGCTGTGGGAAACAGGTCCACTCCAACTGCCCCTAGACATTCACTCCTCCATAAGGCGGTCCTCCACCATCTGGGCTAACTCCATGGCATCCATCAACCATGGATTCTCTGCAGGCATAGCTCTGTGCGAATAGTGGCCTTCATCCCCTTCATGAAGCTGCTCTCCAGTGTTTCATCAGATATCCCCGCACACGCTCTGACAGTGCATCGAACCGCTCCATGTACTCCTTCACAGTTTCGTCCTGCTTGAGAGAAATCAATCGCTCCTGCAAGTTCCACACATGTCTCGTGGAACCTCTCTACCAAGCCATCCTTAATCTCCTCCCACGAACGAAAAGGACGGCATTGCTCCCTCCACTGAAACCACGCGAAGGCCTTCCCTTCCAAGCACACCACTACCGTCTCCAATTTCTGCTCCTCTGTCATGCGTGACATAGAAAAAAATCTCCCCGCCATGTATATCCACGCATAAGGATCATCACCCTCGAATATAGGCATCTTCAGCTTTCAAATCCTGCTATCCACCCCAAAATTTCCCTACTCAGCTCGCCCCTCGTAGTGTTTAGGACGGTGGAGGTGGTATGTGTATCGGTGCCCCCCAAAGCCCTTCTGTGGGTCTCCGTTTTGGTCTCCGTAATCTCCCCAGTCATCACCGCCGGCATAGGAACCCCGCTCATCCTCTTTGAAGCCCTCACCCCTCTCGTCGTCTCTTGGGTACCCCTCATAGGTCGGGGTGGGCATCGTCGTCCCTCTACAGCATATCGGGGGCTGTGGGGCCCTCGATACTCATCCGCGTAGTCGCCGGGCTCCTGAAAGTCTCCGGGAAAGAAGTCATCCTCGTGCGCTGCTCCTGGATAGTCATGAAACCCTCACTAATTTTTCAGATCGTCTCCTGCTGCCGACAATCCCTCACTCCATGTACTCTGTGCGGCCTCTCTCGTGCCCCGCAGGTAGGAATGGCAATATTGCGGGGCGGGGCGGGTATTTAACTACCCAAGCTTGCCCCGACCCATCTACAGGCCGGGGCGGGTCGGGTCGCGGGCCGGGGCGGGTCGCGGGCCGGGGCGGGTCGGGTTCTTTCTTACCAAAACCGGGTCGGGTCGGTCGGGTCAAGTTATTAATGTCATCCAAATGAATCCTAAATAAAAATTTTATTTTATGAATTGGGAGAATTTTGATTTATTTGGTAATTTGGAACTGGAAATTTGCCCAATTAGGAGAACCGTGCAATAGAGTATGAGTTATGGGTTATTCGCTGAGTGCATGGTCCGCATCAAAATAGTAAACCTCTATAGTTTACCGGGGCGGGTCGGGGCGGGCCGGGGCACATACATAGCCCAAGCTTGCCCCGACCCGGCTGCGGGCCAGGTCGGGCCGAGTCAAAACCGAGTCGGGCCAGGTCGGGCCGGGCGGGTCAGGCCATTACTGACATCCCTACCCGCAGGGGTGTGGCAGCCCTAGGGCTGTTGACAAACAGAACGTTCGACGAACTACTCGTGAACAAGCTCGGTACATGTTCGTTTACGTTCGTTCGGGAAGCTTAATGAACAAGCTTGAACAGATTTTTAGAGCTCGGTTAGTAAATGAACAGAGCTTGAACATAACTATGTTCGTTCATTTATGTTCATGAACAAACTCGTTAAGTGTTCGTGAACAAGCTTGTAAACAAGCTCGTTAAGTGTTCGTGAACAAGCTCGTTAAGTGTTCGTGAACAAACTCGTTAAGTGATGTTCGTGAACAAGCTCGTTAAGTGTTCATGAACAAGGGCTTGAGTGAATTAAAATTAAAATTAAACACCCACCTCCTCAAATTGAATTAAACACCTCCACCTCTTCAACTTCCCAGCTTCCCACTCCTAGACTCCCAGGCTCCCAGCTCTCTTTTGGTCCATTGCCATTGTTCGTTTATTTGTTTGAAAATCTGTTCATGAACAAGATTGATTGTGTGTTCGTGAACACGTTTCCGAACATGTTCACAAACAAGCTCGGTAAGTCTTGTAAACGAACAGAACGTTCGTTCGGTAAGCTCGGTTTACGTTCGTTTACGTTCGTTCGGTAAGCTTAACAAACAAGCTTGAACATGTTTTTAGAGCTCGGTTAGTAAACGAACAGAGCTTGAACATGGATTTTGTTCATGAACAAAACCAAGCACACTGTTCAAGCTCGTTCAAGCTCGTTCGTCAACAGCCCTAGGCAGCCCTACAGGGTCACGGCAAGGCCAGGGCGGCCCTGAGGAAAGGCCGTCGGGTCCTGTCGGCCCTCTCATGGGCCCGTGCGGCCCGTACAGTGGTCGAAAGGCGTCGTCACACCCTTGATGCATTCGACAGGGGTCGGACGCCCCTGCGGAAGGTCCGCATGGGTCAGTCGACCCCGGTGGGTCTCCATAGGGGTCGCACGACCCTGGGGATGAGCCACAGGGGCCGCGCGACCCTGCTGGGTCCTCCTGGGCGGTTGGCTGGGGCTGTCGACCACTCGGGGGCCTTCCTCCACCTCTGATGATGAATCGTCGACGTACGTGAGTCACACATCTTCATATTCCATCACCACACCGATGTCGCCTTTTTCGCCCGATTAGGGTTTGCGCCGGCGTCTCCCCCTTTTGCCGCGAGGAGCGCAAGTTGTTGCATGATCTGTGCTAAGGCCTCGCCTTATTTCTCTTGAGATTCCACCACCTTCGCTAGGGTTTTGCCATATTTTGTTAGGGTTTGCTTCACGCCCTCGAGTTCGCTATTGTATTTTTCTTCAAAAATGTCAAACTTGTCATTTGATCTCGCCGCCGCCTCCGCCATGGATCTCACTGCTCTGATAACAAATTAATAGGAACAAGGTTTCCTCTGAACTTTATTGAGATAAAACTGAAAATAAAAGATACATTGATCACAATTAAAGAGTTGATCGCTCTCCCAAGACGCTAATTATAGAAGACGTTCGCAATCTCCCGAAAAACGAGTGATAATCTCACCTCTATGAATAAACTCTCAAAATAAGCATAACAAAATTCCTCCCACATATGGCCTATGTTTAGAGTCCAGATTTTAACATATTTACACCTAAATCCCTAAAATAATAAACTCAAAAAAGGTTCAAAAAGTTTACGAATACGTCCATGGGCTGAGTGCATGAATCCGGCCTACCTAGCTTGCCACCGGTCCTCTCTTACGCCGTCGCCGATACGTGATGAGCCCAACAGTATGTTTTGATAATAAGCAAATAATTAGTGTTACTAATTATGATTTATGAGAGTGCCTAATTAGTCAACATGATCAGCCAATCCACTCATGCTCATAAGAATTGATGACATTCAAACAAAGCTTGAAAGATTGGAAGAGTCAATGGATTTAGGGCCCAACATGAAGATTAAAAGCTTATCCAATGACTCAATCGTATGGTATGCACAAGCTTTTCAAGACAAGTTGATGGGCTAAAGAATGCATCAAGACTCCAAATATTGTGAGTGATATATTTATTTTGTAACTAATCTTAGAATGTTAAAGTCATTAAGTTAAAGCTTGAACACACTTAGAAAAATGTTTTTAATGTTTTAAATGTTTAAAAAAATTATTTTAAATCATTTAGAGAGCCAAATTTCATGTTTTCTGATGTGTATCACATGTATCAGAAAACTGGTCGTCCAGTTGGAGAACTGTGTCGACCAGTGAAAACCCCGCTATCAGGTTTTTATGGCCCTGACTGCGAGTCAACTAGTGTTGTTCCACTAGTCGTCCAGTGAGTGAACTGTGGTCGACCAGTGTGCCCCAACAATAACATTTGACTTTCTTCTCTTCTAGCCATTGGAGGGCATTGGGAAATCTATTTTGAACAATTCATCCCATATATATATAGATGGTTGTTGTGTGGAGTTATTATCATTGATTGAACAATTTTAAAGCTATTTTCAAGTGAGTTAAAGCTCTCTAAAAATTTTCTTAAGGCCATTGTTTTAATTCCTTACAAAGCTTTTCAGCAGCTTTGGTTTTCTTGGCCTTACTAATTGTGATTCTTTCAAGCTTAATCTTGACTTCTTTGACATCACAATTAGAGTTTTCTTCAGCCACACATACACATACTACAAGCTTCTATCTTGATGGTTATAGGAAGGTTGTAACTCTCATCTTCAAAAGGGGGGTGAAAATCTACACAAGGGTGTGATGGTGAATAATTGGTATTGGTTGTATTTGAAGAGCCTCTTCTTTATTCTACAAAAAGCCCTAGTTTATATCAAATTAGTATCAAAGCATGTTGATCCACAGTGACTACGAGATCCAAAGATAGAATCGACGCGTTGGAAGAAAAGTTTGATGGCGCAATCCAAGAACTCACTAAGAAAATTGAAGATCAAGCTGCCGAGATGGATCGGAAGATTGCGCAATTTATGGAAGCCCTAAATCAAAATTTTGATTGTTATCCAAGAAGATGGATTCAAATCTGGCCGAACCCTAGATCTGAAGCAAAAGTTGAGGACTTTGGCAAAAGGAAGGAGAAGATGGAAGATTTTGAAGAGGGGCTACTTTCTGATGCCGACAACTATTTCGTGGAGGAAGAGGAGTCCATGATGTATGAAAACCAACACACGAACCCTAGAAGCGACGAAAGATGGTGGCTGAACCCAAGGAGTCACTCACAGCCTAGGGCCGGTCCAACCCTAGGGAAGTCCCCCCGGGTCGGCCGGACCTACAGATGGGCTGATCGGCCCCATGGACCTGTCGGCAGGGCCGGCCGGCCACTGCAGGCCATCTGTAAGGATGATCGACTCTGCAAAGTCCTCCTAGGGGCCCGTCGGCCCCCAGATTTGGCCGAGAGCCCCTGCCGAGGGAAGGGCAAGGGCTGTCGATCCCATTCCAGCCGTAATGGAGGCTGTCGATCCCGTTCCAGCCGTAGTGGAAGCTGCTGACCCAGATACAACCGCAAGAGGGGTTTTCCGACCCCAGACAGTGCCGGACAGCAGGGGTAATGGCTGAACAGCATCCACGGGCTTTCAGCGCAAATTCTAGAGATTGGCACGGACATCAGGGCCCCACAATGGTGCCCTACGAGAACTACAACCGATACCATGAGGATGATCATGGGGACTTCATTGGTGGAGGAGCTGAATGGGGGAAAGCTGCATGGGATGGTGCTGAATGAGAGTATCGGAACCATGCGGGAGACCACTATGACATACCTGCTCCACCGCCACGACGCCATGATTATCAGCAGGGAGAGGTGCACATGGGGGATTACAGTGGAGAGTCATAGCAAAAAGCTGAAGATGCATGTTTTTGAAGGGGCGGATCCAGACAGATGGATATACAGGGCTGAGCGGTACTTTGAGGTGTCGATGGTTCAGGAGGCGGAGTGGCTGATGGCCGTTGAGGTCGGGTCTACCTAGATGGGAAGGCAGCATCGTGGTACCGGTGGACACAGCAGCATCAGCCTTTTTGCTCGTGGGATGAATTCACGACATGCCTACTAGACCGATTTAGGGAGGTACATGCATGGGATGCGTATGAAAGGCTGTATGCTTTAAGGCAAGAGGGGACTGTCAAAGAGTATAGGAAGAAGTTCGAGATGTTGGCAGATCGTGTCCATGGGGTTTTAGGGGAGTCTCTAAAGGGTGCTTTATGAAGAGACTGAAGCCCTCCATCAGGGCGGAGCTGCGGATCCAGATGTCCCGAGGACTATTAGATCGGATGAGTCTGGCGAGAATGGTTGAAGACAGGCTAGCAGATGAGAAGCGAGCCCGAGGAGCGTGGAACGAATCCATGTCTCGAAGCCAGGTAGCAAAGGGAGGAGAGAGGGCGTTGCCAGGAGGGCTCCAGGCCAGACACGAGAAGAACAACGAGCTTCAACCAGACAGTAGGTGTAAGCGGCTCATGGAGGCAGAAATCTAAGAGAGGCACACCAAGAGACTGCTTCCACTGTGGCGAGAAGTATGGACCAGGACACTGCTGCAAGGATCCTGCTCTCCAGATGTTGATCATTGAAGATGAAGAGGGCCAGCTGGTGGATCAGGAGGAACCGGGAGGGAACAATGACCTCCACTATGACTAGTGAGCCCATGGTTTTCACGACAACACCTTAAGGACAATGTGGTTCTTCGGGCTGAGTAATGATGTGTTTTGCATTTTTGGCCCGACAAGGGCATTGTTCTTAGGTGGGTATTTGGTAAAATCTGCAATTTTGTAATTTTTTCTTTTATTTAAGCTAGGACCTGCTGCAATGACCTACTAGGAAGAGGGTATGCTTGATTATTCTTGTGAGAAAAATTGTCCAAGGTGACCACGGGAGATCTTAGACTTTCATCTCGAATTGAAAGTTAGGAGAAAAGGTCTCTTTGAGACTAGTTATCTTTTGTTTTCAGTTTCTATATCAATAAAAAAATCTTTCTTTTCGCCCAAATCTCACCTTTTTCTCAATAAAAATCACACCTTTATTCCACAAAAAGCCCTAATTCGTATCAACTAACTTGCTCTGAGTTCCATATCCTTTTCCATAATTTTCCTTTAAAATATCAGATACACCTTATGCAAAGGCTAAGCTAATGTGATTTGGGTAAAAATCCATACCAAAAAAATTCACAGTTGGACCGTTAAGCCTAATGGAAAGGCCTCTAGCATAAACATGCATCGCTTGAAAAGCAGAATAAATATGGGCAAGTAAACATAGTTTTAACCCATCAATTATAAGGATGAATTGGGTCCTTCGGACAGCCTGAGATTTCAGATCCCTACTTCACCCAAAAGCGTAAGTCGATGGGTCACATGCTAACAATTTATATGCAAAACAAACAAACAAATTAAAGAGTCACAAAGACAATCATTTTTAAATTAATGATTAATAATTCAGGTTGCCAAAGGAATGAAAAATGCACAAATAGACAAGGATATCATTGCCCAATGTAAAAGAAAGTGTTGATAGCATACAACAACGATACCAGTGATAAAGCATTGTATACCCAGCTAGTTGAGATATGCATAATGTATTAATATATGATCACGACCACAAAAAATATGATTTCACCAGGAAATGATGAAGACGTGTCACGTACTATGATCATTCAGAATTTGTGAAGGATGATTTCTTTGAGGATGACCTCCAGATAAACCAAATTGCTGCAGAGGCCAAATAAAAGATAATTAACAACAATATTGATGATTGTCCACATTATACCAAATAGAGACTGTGCGAGCACTTTCAATGTTGAAAACTTAAAAACCAAAAACAAATGAAGATCACTATAGACAATCACAATGTTTAAGCTCCACTTAAATTTCAACATTTAAAATCATGCGACTTTAAACTTCATTCAACAACCATATTTAATAAATTAGAATAATGGGTATCATGTGACATATGGGGTTATTATGAAGATCAAGTTGGTAGCTTCTTATTAGTTGAAGTTAGTTGAGATTTTATTTGATTTTCAGTTGAGATTTTATTTGTTTTTATTGGTTCTATCTGTTATTTGGTTAATTGGTTCTATCTGTTAAGATTTTAATTAGAAATTTGTTTAGGATTTTTTTTGTTTTTATTTAAATTTATATGTTAGGACTTTATTTGATATTTTAGTTATTTGGTTTAGTCCCATATCTGATGAGAGGATATTTGTTTTCAGTTGTAATAATATAAATAGGCTCCAAAACTTATTTTATTGGAAATTAATGAAGTGACTGAATGAAACAAAGAATTGCTTTGAGAGAAAAAATTCTCTTTTAAATCTTTCTTGTAAGATGCGAGGGAGTGAGCACACGAGATCCTTGGCGAGAAGCTTAGATCTCTACATCATTGGCATGCTAATTTGTTGGAGTAGGCAGAGGATGTCCTGGGTGAGAAACTCTCAACATCCATTCCCTTATTTATTTAGAAACCAACATTTTCTCAATTTGTTCTTCCCCAATTTTTCTAATTTCTCCACTTTAAACCCTTAGAGCTGTTTAGTTTTTTTCTAATTAAAATTTTGACTCCATTATCTTAAACACAAACTTTGACTCCGTTATCTTTTCAGCCAAATACCCTGAGGCAAGTAAATGAAACTGCGGTCAGATCAATGTCATGTATGGGATGCTGATAGGAACCAAAGAAAGGTTCGATTTTTATTAAATAAAAACTGAAATAAAAAGATAACTTGAATATAATTGTAGAGGTGACTGCTCTCACAAGACACCAATTAAAGAGGACGTCCGCACTCTCCCGAAGAACGAGGGATAATCTCATCCCTAATATCAATATTCTCTCAAAATCCACACAATAAATCCCTCAGCCCCTCCCCTATAAATAGAGTTCAAAAATAAGCAAAATTACAGAAGGACTGAAAATTTCCAAAACACCCTTAAAATCGGAAAATTCCCAAAACGTCCCTAATGGGCCCAAAACTCCTAAAATTGCAGATCTATTAGATGCCAATCAAGCTGGACTAAGGGTTAGGGCCACTTCGCTCTGCCAAAATGGGGTTGCATGTTTGAAATCAATCTGATTCAATTCTCTGATATTGGAAGTATACATTAAGGCAGGTATTTTTATTCATCCAATTCTCTGATATTGTATTTTTATTTTTATTCATCCAAGTCAATTCCAAATTATACACAAGGAGATAGCATTATGGCATTTACCTTGGGAGATATAACCCAAAACCAAACTTCACCTACCCCTGTGCCATTCAACACTTAGATCCAGCTTCGAAATTTGTCTAGATCACTACAGCTACATCTAGGGGTGGTACACTGGTCGGTTCGGGTCAGGCCGGGTCAGGTCGGTTCGGGCCTGACCCGACCCCTTTTGGGGTATAACCTAACCCCGACCTAGATTTTGATCCAGGTCAGGAACATAAAACCCGTACCCGACCTTGCAGGTAGTCGGGTTACCCGAACCTGACCCGCATAAATCAACTATTTTAAGTTTCAAAAAAATATTTCAATTAAACTGCAAGAACAAGAGTCGATCCCGAGACCTCTCTTATAATTGAGTAAATACGCACCAACCGAGCTAAAGTGCCGGAGTTGATGTAACACTATCAAATTATTTATGTAGATAAAAAATTAAGATTTAAAATTTTAACTGTTTCAAGTAAATTGCAGGCAACAAGAGTCGATCCAAGACCACTACAATGATTGAGCAAGTACCCACCAACCGAGCTAAAGGGATCAGCATCGTTGAAACGCTATCAAATTATTAATGTAAACAAAGAATTAAGATTGAAATTAACCAAAAATAATTACAATGACGGGATTCGAACCCGACCTCCTCCACACTGGAAAGGAAAAGCGCGAGACCATTTAAACTTAGTGAGAACAATTAAACCCCCTTACCAAAACTCCTGAATTAACTTGTGTTCCCAAGTTTTATATATATGTAAATACAGATATAAAATAAAATGGGTAGAATCTGAGCAAATCTGGGTTAACAGGTCAAACCCGCATCCGACCCGGATTTTATCTGGGTCGGTCGGGTCGACCCGGATTCTACCCGACCCAATTACACCTCTACCCATACCCGGTTAAGGAGACCTGGTCGGATTGGGTCGGGTTCATTTTTGCCACCGCTAAAACAATGAATTCAAGTTTGTTTTGCACACATAGTTGATTGAAAAAAGTTAGCCACCTGATCTCATTTGTAAGTACCTCCTATTCCGTTATTATTTTGAGGCAATTCATGTAACTTTCCTAATTCAAAAAGCCAACAAATTGTTTCTTTTTCTCACGCACACTCTAATGCAGTTGTCAGAAGGTATTTGTCATTAACTAACATTCATATTTCATAACATGCAAGGTATAAAGTTCACAAAGAGGCTTTTAAATTATTTTAAAAGAAACGACTAGCTAGATAAAGCAGAGTAATATTCGTTGTTTTTAACATGTAGCACAAAACGGAGACCAACATTGTACCATTAGCCGGCAACATCTGCCACAATCAGCGACATTATGTACAATCTAAAATTAATGTTTTTGCATGAATCCTGTTTTTATTGTCAAAGCAAAACAAAATGAACTCAACTTAGTACTACAAATGTAGCAAAGAACCAAAACCAAATGTTGGCAACGAATGAACCATCCATTTTGAAAGTGGTCTACTGCAAGAGGTAATAAAAAAAAAGCAATAATGGAAATTATTAAGATGGAATTAATAAACTGGGTGCCAATAAGCAAATCATTCATTCATCTAAAAAGGCATCCAACTAAAGAGATGAACATTTCAATAACTCTAAGTCTTTACTCAAGTCCAATCCTCAGAATTGTGAAGTCTCGAGCATTAAACCAAAGAAATGGTCAACTGTCATGTAACGGTCATGTGTCACTTTTATCTGTGGGACTCACATACCCCGCACGAAACATACTGCCATCGTCCATGCATACATCAGAGTTCAATTCCACCTTCTCAAGATAAAGATGCATAAGAAGTCCTCACAGAACTACTTTCTAAGATTCTAAATGAGCATGTGATCCCCTACACAATTAATTTTGACATCCTTATAAATTGTTAAGGTTTAATGTATATAACCATGCACTCACATGCCTAGGAGTTTTCTCTATTATACCCATACTTCTCATCATAAAAACAACCCATCACCTGACACATCTTACCAAGCAAGTCAGGTATATGCAGTACATACTTCAGTTTTAAGTTTTAAATCCAAGACATGAGAAGGTTTTCCAATGTAACATAATTAACCAATATTTCAACTGATAAATGGGTAACCAATGTCAAGTCTTAGCTATTCATTCCTTAAACATAATTAGATAAAATCATTAGGAAAAAACTCTCAAACAATCAAGTCATTAGACCAAGTTCAATAATGAGTTTCAAGAATGTCTGGTTTTCAATGAACAACAAGAAAAGTAAGCGAAAGAGACCTTCCTATTCTTGGTTCGTTACATACATACATTCATTCATTCATTCATTCATATATGCATGCATACATACACATACATATATGTGTGTTTGTGCGCGCGCTCTCTCCAAGGCTTGGTATTGCGAGCACTCCACCTCGCTCTATTCGTGAGGTTGAGGATTGTTTTCTAAATACCTACAGGAAGAACAACCCCGTGGGTACCCTCGTAAAGTTGGCCTTGGCAGCTATGGTGTGACACATCTAAAAGGAACGCAACAAAAGAATCTTTGAGGGAAAGACCTCACTCAAAACCAAGCTATTTGATGACATCGAAGCATATGTCAGTATTGCACTACGTAATGCCAACAGAGATCCTCCACATGACAGTGTACCCAATGCTAATTGGGGTATCCGTGAGAGCACCTAACTAGACCTGACCAAGGCTCGGACACATGCTCATAATTAGCTCGTTTTTTGTTTTGATTACGGCTCGTACACATACTTGTATATCGAATTTGCTCTTCCACTAGTTGTGGGGGATGGATTGGCAAGGCTAGTGGTGGGTGACAGTACTTGTGCCCTATCCCCTTCCTAACCCCTTGTCTCCCCCACCGACGATGCTTCTACAGTTTTTTGCTAGGTTATCAATATAGATACACTTGCTTTTCGATATATATACGCACACTTACTTTTTGACATATATAGGAAAATTTTCAATTGCAAACATTTTGCACGGAAATTTCCCTGCAAAAATGTTTTTATTTTTTGAATTTTTTTTCAAAAAAAATTTTCCACCTTCACTTCATGCACTAAAAAATAATGGTTAAAAAATAATCATTACAAAAAGTTCTATTGTTCTAAAACCGTTAAATTTTGTAACGGTTTGATCGGTGCTCAAATCCCCTCGTGTTCACCCATCATTTCCACTCCGGTAAATTGTATGGATTAAACATCAAAAAAATTTGAAAAAAAATCTTTAAAAATTAAAAATATTTTCACACTGTGCGAAAACCATAGTTTTCGCACCCGAAAACTACTTTATATATAGACAAATTTTCAAATACAAACATTTCGCAGTGAATTTTTCATGCGAAAACATTTTTATTTTTTTTGAAAAAAAATTAAAAAAATTTCCTCCTTTATTTCATGTTGTTATACTACCTCAAAAATAATGGTTAAAAAATAATGTGATTTGGCCTTCGATCAATGTATTATAAAAAGTTCTATTGTTCTGAAACCGTTAAATTTTGTAACGGTTTGATCGGTGCTCAAATCGCCTAGGATTCACCCATTATTTTTCCCACGACATATAAATGTATGGATTAAACATCAAAAGAATTTGCAAAAAAATTTCTAAAAAAAAGTTAAAAATATTTTTGCATGGACTTTTGTAGCATCATTTTCGTACCAGAATATAACTCTAGATACACACGCACACACATTGGGTTTATCCTTGTGTTTGTAAAGGGAAAAGGGGGTGGGGGTTCAGGTGTAGGAGGGAGGGGGATAGAGAGGGATAGACTACTACTAATAGGATTTTAAGTCGCGGTTCCTACAACCCGAAACTTGAAATTCGCAACCCAAATCAAAAATCCACTTTGTTGGACATGATTTAACACATTTAGACAACCTATAATGACAATCAAATTATTTCGATATGTTTTATCCATGTAAAAAAGTAGTGGTAAAATCGACATCTTGGAACTGTCATAAAATTGATTTAATTTGTTTGGAACTGTCATAAAATTGATTTAATTTGTTTGGAACTGTCATAAAATTGATTTAATTTGTTACCAAATGATCTGTGTAAAAACACAATGAAATCATTTGAATTTGTATATATATATAGTTTAAATCAAGGTAAGAACTCAGATTTGGTTTCGATTTCAATCCCTTAAAAAATTTGGTTTTGATAGGTTTCGTTAGTTTCGTCGGATTTGTTTTAAGTTTCCTATTTATCTATATTTTTATGTATAATTTATATGTACAAATATTTGTAATAGTTTATTTATTGAATATAAGTTTGTAAAAGGTTTATATCTATGAAAAAAGCAACGATGTTGAAGTGCAAAGCATGATTTGCTACCCATTGTCCTGTCTCTCCAGTCTACCGTTGTAGATTTATGCATGTGTTGCACGTTGCTGCTCAAAATGTAACGGCTCTTCCTATTCCCTCTTTCTTTTTCTTTTTCTTTGTCAGCCCGCAGCAGGCCCAAGCCCAGTCACGGGCTTCTTTTCGTTCAACACCCCCGCCCCCTCATTTCACTCGACGAGCAGTCCGCTAGGGCTCAGCGACGCGTTTTCCCCCCTCTCTCTCACGCTCGCGGCGACACGAGCTACTTCAATTCGACGACATCTCATCGTCCTCTTTCCCCGTAAAAGCAACAGCTCTCCCCGATCTCTCTCGCTGTCGCAGCGTCCCCATCCCTCTGTCCTTCGCTCATGACGACGAGCACCACCCTCACCCCTCCGTCCTCTCTTCGTATGTTAGCGGCACCCCTGCCCCCTTCGCTCGTCCTCTCGCGGCCCTCATGTCGTCGTCATTCCTCTGGGGCTCATCCGACCCCCCTATAACTCCCCTTGCTCCCCTTTGCTTGTTGCTGAGTTCGGTGGTTCCTCTTACTTTCGATCTCTCCCTTCCTCGCTGATTTGAGGCACTGTGGCTTCCATTGCCTGTGATATATCCCTCCCTTGTTGTTTTGAGGTACGGTGGCTCCCCTCGCTTGCAGTTTGTCCCTTCCTTGTTGTTCATTAGCTCTCCTTGCTTGCGATCTGACCCTTCATTGTGTGTGATGGGTTTGCGGTTCCCTTTTGCTTGTGGTCTGTCCCTTTTTGGTTTGGACTAGGGTTAGGTGGTCCCCTTGCTTACGGGTGTGGGTTCCTTATTGACTGATGGTTGTCGCTTCTTTTGCTTGAGTTGGGTGTGGTGGCTCCTCCTGCTTGCGGTGGTCCCCCTTGCCGACTGTTTTGGGGTTCCTTATTGACTATGGTTGCGGCTGGCTTCTCTACTGCTGTTTGGGCTTCGGTTCTTAACTTTCTTTGGTTCTTCGGCGACGGTTGTACGTAGACTTTATCTACACTTACGTTTCAGTTCTTTCGATTCATCGTATATGGTTATGTTGGGGTTTGATTGTCCTTTGCTTGCTGATTTGGTCTTTCCTTACTTGCCGATTGGGGTTCTCTTGTTGATTATTGTGTTCGGGGGCTGTCGTTGTTTGTTATTTGGATTCGGTTGGTTTTGCTTACTGTTTGGGGCTTCCACTTGCCTGCGATCTGAGGTTTTCTTGCTTGTGCTAGGCTCGGTGGCTTCTTCGGCTTGCGAGTTGGGGTTCCCTTGCTATTGTGGGTTCAGGTGGCTTCTTTTGCTTGCGGTTTGGGTCTCCTTGATGTTTTGGGTTGTTGTTGTGATGCGATTCGCTAGGGATTTGAAGATAAAAATGGGATTTTTATTAGAATTTCAGATCTCACAATTAAAAGGGAACACTAATACAATAATCTACTCGCTAACTAATAACTAGAAGACGATTCTTAACCTAGGGGAAAAGCCAACTCCTAATACAATTAATCTAAGGGGAAAAATAAAATACTCTCAACAATTTTCGCATACCCTCTAGGGCCGGCTCAACCCCCTTTAAATAGACAAACACCCCCTCATTGTTATTTTACCCAATTGCCCTTACTCCAATTCCCGGCCGCAACACTACTCCGCCCCGGAAAACCCACCTTGTCCTCAAGGTGGTGCGTGAAGGGTATGGTCAGCTACTCCAAGTGCAGGTGCTCCTGATCATCGTCCACGCCAGCTTCCAACATGATCACACTCTCTTCTCCCTCTTCTTCGTCATTCACTATCAGGATCTGAAGAGTACGATTCCCGCACCGGTGCCCAGTAGGGCTGTTGACGAACAGAACGTTCGACGAACTACTCGTGAACAAGCTCGGTACATGTTCGTTTACGTTCGTTCGGGAAGCTTAATGAACAAGCTTGAACAGATTTTTAGAGCTCGGTTAGTAAACAAACAGAGCTTGAACATAACTATGTTCGTTTATTTATGTTCATGAACAAGCTCGTTAAGTGTTCGTAAACAAGCTCATGAACAAACTCGCTAAGTGTTCATGAACAAGCTCGTTAAGTGTTCGTGAACAAGCTCGTTAAGTGATGATTGTGAACAAGCTCGTTAAGTGTTCGTGAACAACCTCGTTAAGTGATGTTCGTGAATAAGCTTGTTAAGTGTTCGTGAACAAGGGCTTGAGTGAACTAAAATTAAAATTAAACACTCACCTCCTCAAATTGAATTAAACACATCCACCTCTTCAACTTCCCATCTTCCCACTCCTAAACTCACAGGCTCCCAGCTCTCTTTTGGTCCATTGCCATTGTTCGTTCGTTTGTTTGCAAATCTGTTCATGAACAAGATTGATTGTGTGTTCGTTAACACGTTCCCGAACATGTTCACGAACAAGCTCACGAACAAGCTCGATAAGTCTTGTTAATGAACAGAACGTTCGTTCGGTAAGCTCGGTTTACGTTCGTTTATGTTCATTTACGTTCGTTCGGTAAGCTTAACAAACAAGCTTGAACATGTTTTTAGAGCTCGGTTAGTAAACGAACAGAGCTTGAACATGGATTTTGTTCATGAACAAAACCAAGCACATTGTTCAAGCTCGTTCAAGCTCGTTCGTCAACAGCCCTAGTGCCCAGGAGTAAACTTCTCGTCGCCTTTGAAACACAGGCCCTTGGTCCGTTTGTCACGAATCTCTGCCTCGGTCATTCTTCGTGTGTGTCCCCCGGTCGTAGATCCATTCCCTTCTCCTTGGTAACCACTGTCCCGTCAGTGGATGTTGCCCCTCCTGCGGCCCCCTTTTGTCCCTCGCCAGGATCCGGACCTCGAAAGGTAGAGCCTCCCCACGTCCCCCGGGCTCTTCTCTCTGTCTCCTGATGATCATCAACCTTCCTGGCCAGTGTCATCATCCCACGCAAACCAACGGGCTCGAACTGTCTCAGCCCCGACCGCACCGTGGGCTTCAGCCCCTTCATGAAACAGCCCTCCAGAGACTCCTCAAAGACTCCTCGAACTCGGTGGCAGAGCGACTCGAACTTCTTGATGTAATCACCCACGCTCCCCTCCTGCTTCAGCGAGTACAGTCTCTCGAACACGCCGCCAGCCTGTCCTCCTCCAAACCGCTCTGTCAAGAGCGTCGTAAACTCAGCCCAGGTCTGAAAAGGCCGCTGCTGATCTGTCCAGCGGAACCAGCCCAAAGCCTCTCCCTCCAAGCAAACCCTGATCGCCCGAAGCCACTCCTCTCCTGGGACAGCGGACACATCCAAGTACCTCTCCACCCGGTACAGCCAGTCATCTGGGTCTCCCCCCTCAAAAACAGGCACCTCCAGCTTCCTCAGTCGCCTCTCGCCAGTGTATCCACCTCTCTCCTGCGGCTGGAAACCTCCCCTGTGCTGGTACCCCCTGTCGCCTGTCTGGGACATACGCCTCAGCTCGATCACGGTAGCCTCCCGCTGCTCCATGCCCCTGCCAGTCTCCCTGATGGTGTCCAAACTCCGCCTGGTGGCCTCCTGGAGGATCCTGGTACGCTCTCCAATCTCCCGTCACTCCCCCAAAGGGTGGGGGCTGAGTCGACGGGCCTCTTGTGATCTGGTGGGGCCCTCCACCCTGCTGCAATCCTCCGCTGGGTCCCCCAAAGGGCTGAAAACCCCCAAATTGCGCTCCACGAACCTCGGGCGGGGCCCCCGGGGGTCGGGGAACCTGCGGAATCACCTGTCGAGCGTCCTAGGGGGTCAGTGGGCCCCCCCAAGGGTCGGGCGGGCCTCGGATCCCCCCTCTGGGGTCGGCCGAGGCCCCCCAGGCCGCCGCCTGGGCCGACCGGCCCTGGAAGTGGGCCGGCGGACCCCAGGCGGCGGCGGCAGGGTCTACCGAGGCCGCCAGGGGGGCGGCAGGTGCGGCCGCCCCTCCCGAGGCCCTGGCGGCCTGCCGCCGCCCCCCAGGGGGTTCGCTGGCCCCCCCAGAGGTACCTGGGGGGCCGGCGGCCACCCTGGGGTGTTCCGGTTGGCCGGAAATCCCCCTCCTTGGTTTGTGTCGTCGCGGCGCGGCGGCGCGAGGTCTTGGTGGGTCCCTCACGCGTTGTCTCCTTGGTCAAACCCTCCATCGTCGTCTAGATCCGGTTCATCTTCAAAAAAAATTGTCTTTTTACCCTTGTCTTTCGCCAAAGGTGGCTCCTTTTTGCTCGGATCCGCTTTTGGGATAAGATGAGCGGTCAACGCCGCTATGGCCTCCGTCAATTCCGAAAGTTTTGCATCCGTTCTCCCTTGATTTTCTTTTATCTCCGCCATCTTGGCCTCCGTCTTCCCTTGATTTTCTTTTATCTCCTTCCGGATCTCCGCGGCCGTCTCCGCGTTTTCCTTCCTTAGATCGATGAAACCCTTGCTGATTTGGGCTTCAATCCTCTCAACTTTCCCTTCCAAGACTTCAATCCGCTCCGTTGCCCGCGTGTTTGCCATGGATCAACCGCTCTGATACCAATTGATGCGATTCGCTAGGGATTTGAAGATAAAAATGGGATTTTTATTGGAATTTCAGATCTCACAATTAAAAGGGAACACTAATACAATAATCTACTCGCTAACTAATAACTAGAAGACGATTCTTAACCTAGGGGGAAAAGCCAACTCCTAATACAATTAATCTAAGGGGAAAAATAAAATACTCTCAACAATTTTCGCATACCCTCTTGGGCCAGCTCAACCCCCTTTAAATAGACAAACACCCCCTCATTGTTATTTTACCCAATTGCCCTTACTCCAATTCCCGGCCGCAACATGTTGCTTGCTTGCTTTTCTTGTTGATTATTGCTTGCTGCTTTGGGCTCCCTGTTGGTTGTTGAGTTATGGCGGGCCCTTACGCTTACCATTTGGTTGCGGCTAGCCCTTCTGCTTGTTGCCTTGGGTTTCTTTAGGTGGTTGTTGGTTGCGGCTGGCCCTTCTGCTTACCATTTGGGTTCGGTTGATTCTCTTACTTGTTGTTTGGGGTTCATGGTTATTGATAGGTTTGGTTGACCATCCGTGCTCGTTGTTAGATTGCGGTTAACCCGCCTTACTTTTTGTGGGTTGTAACCGGCTTCCTTACCGTTTGGGTTCTTTGCTTGTTAGGTTGATGGCTTCCCTTACGTGATGTCTTGGGTCCCGGTGTTATATTTGAGCTCGGCTGGTTTCCTCACTTGTTGTTTCGGGTTTCTTTTATCAGGCAATCATTATGTTTCCTTCGTTCTTGGTTTGCTGCATGAAACAGTTGGGTGCTTTATTATCAGTTCAGTTTAGAATATCATACCATGAGAAACATCCATGCCTTACTTGTCATGCCTTACTTGTCACCTACCAGCTTTACTATCATGTCATTTCATTATCTCGTGAGTTTGCTAGTACCATAAAGTTTAATATTGTTAAATTGTGTAGTCTTGGAATGTTTCTTGTGGTAGCATGATACTGACACGATACTGGATGACTTGTGGACTTGAGATCGACTCTGGACATGTCTGGTTGCTACATTCAATTACTATCTATGGATCCCCTTGACTACGTAGTTTAATTAATATTGAACCACAACACGACACAAACTAACAATTGATTAATTCAATTTGACTCATCGGGTTTTGGGGAAACTTATGATTGTGAGAATGCGGAAGCGACTAAAGCAATGCTTCAATATAGTTTCTGGTCTGGATGCACTCATGAATCTGTTACCCGTCAGAGGGATCACAAATCCTATCATAAATCTGTTAACCTGACGGTGGCATCTAGAGCCCCTTTCGATCTCAATATTTGGACTCGACCCGGGCAGCTTTCGTGGTCCAAGAAGATCTTTGTGTTGCACACCGTACTCTCCCTCATAAGTCACGGTCTAGAATTGGTTCACTTTAGTGAGTACCATCTTTCAGTAGTTGTGGTCTTTTTATATCATCATACTATGTTACATTTCTGTACCTTTATTACTGTTGCTCATATCTTCTTTTGTGCATCGTTACTTTCTGTCGTTTGGATTTGATATTGTCTACTCTATTGAGACGTGGTGTGACCCCTGTTACCCAGTAGGTAACGCACATGATCATACGGAGGCGCTTGAGCACGAGGAGTCAGACTTCCAGTACAGGATGTTGAGTCTTGAACTAGCGGCAGGTGAGTGTTCTATTTACATTTCAGTTGTGTAGTTTTTTCTCAAGTACTTACCTGCTTTGTTATGAGTATTTCCTTATTTTCTGCACTGCTCCACATTGACTTCACTGGCACCTGCAGGACCTGCATACACTTGTTTCCATTATGACGGCACCCGGAGAGTGGGGCATTACAGAAAAGCGGGGAGAAAAGATTTGAAATAGGCTATAAGAAACGGGTTGGACGCTTACTCGTTTCTTAACTTAAACCTAATAATTATCGAGTTTAAGATATAAGAAGTGGATCAGCACCTGACCCACCTCTTATATCTATGAAACCACAACCCCCCCCCCCCCCCCCCCCCCCCGCGATTACCCCGCGATTAAGAGCAATGATAGCAGCTGCTAGTTTACAAAAATTTAGGACAATATATGACAACAAAGACTCCAGCGGTATGCAACAAATAGCCTCAATCCAAATAATCGTTGAAAGCAGTATCAGCAGCTGTTTCTTTACCAAAAAAAAGAAAGGATGACAATCATCGATAACGAAGACTCCGAGCGTTTAATGATGATAATGATGACTCAGCCTCAATCACCAATGAGTATTCTTTTTTACTTTTTTAAATAATTTTTTACCGAGCAAGATTTTTTTGCTTAAAAAGAACTTAAATTTTTGATTTTTTGTTCGGGAGCTACGTTCTATTTGTTCTTTTTGTATTTCAGAGTTTGATCCATGAAATTGATATCGAAACTGATGAAAACGACCAAAACTAAGCAAAATTAAGCGATACCCAGTGAAACCGAGCGAGACAGATTTTTTGTTTAAAGTTTCTGATCACTTAGATTTGAAATTATAACAATACAACGGTAAACAAGTAGTGTTGGCCATCTAAATCCTTCGTTTAAATAAGTAGATTTAACCTTTTGATTTGAGTTGCTAAATTTTAAAGTTTAAGATGATATGATCCACGTCTTGGATCATATCAATATTAGTCTATATATCTCTCTATGCATATATATAAAGAAAATGGAAAATAATGTGTCACAAAAGAGAGACTCTCTCCTATGGTGGTCAAAAAAAATCTACCATTTACATAATTTTGAATGATCAACACTATTGAAATTGATCAATGATTCCTTAAATGTGGATAGAAAAAATCTTGTGATTTTCATGTCTGCGCATGCATCAGATCTTTAAAATTAACCGCTTTGCGGTACTAAAACTTTTTTCGCTTTATAAATCAAGAACCAAAAAGCCTAGGGTAAAGATGTTCTTAGGTTTTAGAATATAAAGATTAACGTGAACGTATTGATAATCCAAAAAAACATATGCAGAGTGAACTTTTTGACTGACACGGGAGATGATTTTCTCATGTGAGTATGTGATACCCTATTTTCTAATTTCTCATATATATAAAGGGAAAAGAGGATCTAGGGTGCCTCCTTAGATGAAATCTAAGGAGGCACCCCCATTTTCCATCATACCCCACATTTTTAGGATTTTTTTCATGGGGTTGGTCACAACATGGATTTTCAGCATACCAAAAATCAAGTGATTCCAATACTTTTAGAGCCACATCTATCCCGTGTAACTTCAACTGTCTGAAACCGTGCTGAAAACCCTATGAAGTTGCAAGGTGTATATGGGGGCTCTAAAATTATTGGAATCACTTGATTTTTGATATGGTGATCATCCATGATGTGAACAACCCCATGAAAAAAACCAAGGAAATACGGGGAAATGGGGGCGCCTCCTTAGGAGGCACCATAGATCCCTTTTACCCAATATATATAGTAATCTTCATGTGCGAAAAAAGCCCTCTTCGCACCGTGCGAAAAGAATTTTCTGATTTATTTGAAAAAAAATTGTTGTTTAATCCATACAATTATATACCCCATGGAAAATAATTGGTGAACCCTAGGGGGATTTGAGCACACATCCACCCATTACAAAATTAACGATTTCAGAATATGTGAATTTGTTGAAATGCCTTGATCGAATGCTAAATCATATTATTTTTCAACCATTATTTTTTGAGGTGTGTATAACAACATAAATGTATGTGGAAAAGAATTTTGAAAAAAAATTCAAAAAAATTAAAATGTTCTTAATTGAAGATTTACTTTATATATATGTGAGAATAATAGGTATCATATGACATGAGAGGCATCGCCTCATATACCAAGACACAAAAAGTGGGGTGGTACAACAAGTACAAGCCCATGTGGACTTGTGCTACACCATTTTTTGTCTTGTATATGAGAAGATGCCTCGCATGTCATATGATACCTATTATTCTATATATATAAAGAAATTAGGTGTGTGTTGTCAGCACAGGTAAATTCGCAGCATAAATTCCAGTTTCTTGTATTTTTGAAATTTTTTTCTAAGTTGTACATATTCTAAAACCTCAAATATGGATGAACCTTAGAATGATTTGACAATTGATGCACTCGTTACAAAAAGTTCTATTATTCTAACACCATTCATTTTGTATCAATTGAATCAAAGATCAAATAGAGTTGGATCATTTAATTGGTGGTATGTTGATCATCTATGATATTTAGAACATACCGAAAAAAACTTGAAAAAATTAAAACACGATGTATGTGTACATCAACATCAACACAGGAAAATTTCCAACGCTAATAGCATATATACTACATATTCTAAAACCTCAAATATGGATGAACCTTAGAATGATTTGACCATTGATGCACTCGTTACAAAAAGTTCCATTATTCTAACACCATTGATTTTGTATCAATTGGATCAAATATCAAATAGAGTTGGATCATTTAATTGGTGGTATGTTGATCATCTATGATATTTAGAACATACCGAAAAAAACTTGAAAAAATTAAAACACAATGTATGTGTGCATTAACATCAACACAGGAAAATTTCCAACGCTAATAGCATATATACATATATTTATTTATTTATTTAATTTTGAAAGGTACCCCCCCCCTCCGCGCCTCTAATGGGAAACCTCAAACCCATGACCTTCCCATAAGGAAAGGCCATGTCATGCTACTGAGCCAACATGCGATGGAAAGTGTGTGGAGAGAGAGGAAGAGATACGGAAATTGGATATAATTTTAGTGCCAGTCTAATTTTGAAAATGAATTTTATCGCCAAAGGTAAATACATATGTTCAAATTATGTCAAATTACTTAATATTGTTTGTTGCAAATGAGGTTATTATTGTAAAAAATTGGCCAATTCAACCACAAATAATTACAATTCATCTTTGGAACAAAAGGCATCAACGGATGGATAACAAAGAGAATGCATATCTATCAAAATAATTCTTGTAATCAGATCATATCTCATTCAAACAATCATAAGAAATGAAATTCTTACTTTTATTTGATAATGGATTACCTTTTAACGAATAATAAATCTGTATAACCAATGAAGTAAACTTTACAAATTGGTATATCCAAACATTTTGGGGTTGAATGCAAAAATTCTTTTTTCTCCATTCATCTTATCAAGGACCATCTCCTCGCCCAATTGGCTCATACCCTATACTTTTAGCTGCATCATTCCAGAAGACTACAAAGCTTTGAATGTTAAGAGTTTACATTATAATGGTATCAGACTATCCTACAAGTAGTTTGGTCTTTCCCTAATCATAGCTCCAACAATGACAATATCACTCATAATTGGAGGAATATTGATCACTATGGCACATGCCCAAACTTGTCAAATTGTTAGCCATCGTCAATTGAAGCCACCTCTTACTGATTTACAAAAAAAACACTATTTGTTACTCTATTAACCTTTTTTTAATCATATTGCCGCTCACCCATCTCATTTTCAAATCATATTGAATATGATGTCTTTTGATTGCCCAACACTCTAGCTAAAGCACCTGTTTGCTCCTAACCGTCCTAGCTAAACTGTTTGCTCCTAGCCGGCCTAATAAAAGTTCCCTTCAAATGCAAGCGCATGCTACAATCACATTGTAATCCAAAGGTACTTCACCACCTCTCCCTCTCTAATTTTACGACAAACATCATCCTTAATCTCATATGACAATCAACTAACAGTCCTAGGAAAAAAATGATTACTCAAAGGTAGCCTTTACCCATAAAGGCATCTCTAATCTTGAATTCAAACTAACTACACACTCTTAGGGAACTGCACTGCCATGCCAACAACTACCAAACGAAATTGTCAAAAGCGTGGGAGCAGTGAGATGATTAAGCAGCCTAAATAAATAACCATGAAAAGATCCCGCCTAGCTAAAACTTCCAATTCTCTTTCCAATACAAAAGGCATGACTTGAACAATCCATCCAATTACATGTATTCATCTTTAAAAATTTGTGGATAAGTGGCTAAAAAGGAGCAGCAAGTAAAAGGGATTTAGTCCTGGAATAGTTGAATTTATGCGTCAGTCACCTCTAAGACTACTAAGCACAAAAACATTTGATACCGAGAATTCACATGCAAGAAACTGACCTGAATTCGTGGTAAAAGCGATTGTGACTGCATTGTAGCCGACATGTTTGTGATCTGCAATAAAAAAATATAACATCGTACACAACTTTTTGATTGAAAGTTCCTCACAAATTATGATTGAAGGTTCCTCACAAAATATATTCTATGCTGTAAAAGGAATTTTCAATAGAATTTGACTCTATTAAAAGTGTTAAATTATTTGCATGCATGTAATGGCATCAATACCAAAACCACTTTATTGTCCACATGACCCGAACCCAACTTATAAAGCAATCAAAAAACCACACGCACGCACACACAGACACACATTAAAAAACCACACACACACACACACGAAACTAGATAAGCAACATATTTATACTTAAAAACTTAAAATGATCTATTCCACCACCATAAAAATGCACCGGTGAACACCAGCTTTGGCTTTTTACTCAGTTATGTCACAAAATGGGTTGTCTTCCACTTAATACAATATTACTCTTTAAGTAATGGATGGTGGCTCTGCACAATTCAATGAGTTTTCCAAGAAGGGAAGGGATGAAAAGGAAAATGAGAAGTAAACAAAAAAATTTAAATAAACTAAAGAATATGGACATGTGTGGCGCTTTATGGTTCCCAAGTAACAAACTTAAAAGTTCGCCTCACCTACAGAACTATATGGACGACCGCCTCAAAGGGTGAGCATTGAAACTGGTCAACAACAAAAAACTTGTGCTTTGAAGATATCTAACCCATCCATTAATGGTTATAATATGAAGGCTGTTTGACGAAGGACAAAATAGACCCTCTGATAGCCTCAGAAATTCATTGATGAAAAATGAAAATGTTAAAGTATCTTACCATTTGAGAATTGGGAGATGACTGTGCAGCATTGAATAGGGCACTATTAGCAGATCCTGTGAACTGTCCCAAATGACTCCTTAACTGATTGCCTTGATTAATCTGATTTTGTGCCATGTTAAGCTGCATATGTGCAGACTGTAATTGTCTATTTTGAAAATGTTGCTGCGCCAAGGGCTGAGAATACTGCATTGGGTGCTGGTTAGGCACCTAAGACAAATATTTTTTTTAATAAGAACACATGCTGATAGGAGGATAGGAGGGGGGAGGGGGAGTACATGTTGATCTAAAATCAAAGAAACGATTATATGCATACATACCGATTGGAATTTCGGCTGAGGCTGCCCCTGTAAGTCATGTAGTTGAGACACAGTGCTCTGCAAGGAGAAAGATGCGCAGGAGCAATCATGCATAGGTTATACAGAATCGATAGAATTATTGTCGACCAACAAGAAAGGGAAAAATGGTTTGCAGTTAGTTATGTGAAAATTAACCATAATGAAAACTGTTGCCCATATGTTTGACATAGCAAAGTAAGAACCAGAACCAGAGGAAACTTAAGAATAACTAGAATGTAGAGACTGTTCAATCAGGAAACCATGAAAGACATTCGTTCTAAGAAAGTTAAACCAGAGGGTTCAGAAACCTTTTTCATGCATCCATATATATCAGAAATGAGATTGTATTTCGCTCCGCCGGAACCAGAAATTACACGTAAACAAATACCACTAGAACATGTCTCGGAATAGCCAGTTCAGCAACATTTGTCATCTAGATAGAAAGAATGTGCATAGGAAGAACCCGATAACCAACATGTCACTCTGTTTTACTTAATTTATGTTCTTTTAGAATTTCCACTGACATGGAATTTGAACGTTGGAGGTAAGCAGAATGACGTAAACAGCCTCGGTTATAAGACTAGAGAATTTGAAACTTCCTTTCCTTCTTTTACAAATGGAATATTATAGTTAATGTATTGATGGTTTATCGTAACACCAAGTGGCATACATAAAGTCCCATTTCCAGGCAATTTTACGCCTGTAACTGACAGGTTAACGTCAATGACAAAAGACATTTCCCATTGCACTTGAATGTCTGCAATGAAACATTATATTGACATATAAAAATATAATAGTTTTTAACCGTAAAATAATACATTATCTAACTCTAGATATCTATCTAACCCTCCTTTTGATAACGCTCATTCATCTTGCCCATTTTTCCTACATCTCCCTTCTGTTCTAAAGGAAGCTTGCAGGCAGGCATGCTAGGAAAGACAAGGCTGTGGCACCAGGCTCTGATTACTAACACGGAGCTATTCATCCTGGTCGTTGTTATAACTTATAACCACCCATTGTTATTACTCGGATGGTTGACTCTATAGAAAGTTCTCGCTCAGTTACAAACTCACGGTGCTGCTATGCTCAAGGCTGCATCCAGACCCAGCTACATGGCCTAATGTCCTATCCACCTTGTAGCCTCGGTCTGCAAGCATACTACAGACATGCATTAAGTATGTTTTCTTTTGAACTGTGAATTTCCCAATTTGCAATGATGAATAAAAACGGACATCAATAGACTCAAAATACATACAAAACTACAAAAACTGCTGACAACATAAACTAAATTTTTATCCCAAAAAATCTTAAATATACAAATGAGATACAACCAGTATAAGACAAATTAAGAAACTAATAAAGATCTGCTAAAAATTATATAAGAATACAAAACAGCGGTAACATGAAAAACAAATTGTGAGAATTTCTAACAAAAACCCACTGGCTGTTGTCCAACATCAAGACATTGTCATGGATGATGTGACTATGGTGTCGACATAGGCCCCACCAGTGGAACCTAGAGCCATGCTCGATGAATAACGAGACACCTTGCCACTTGACAGCAGTTTCATAACAATGGGAGAAGTTGATTCACTAGCTATAACACAGGACATGCATGGGAAAGAGAGATGCATTCAGTCTTGAGTAGAATTCCCACTAAAATCATGAAAGCTAGAGTTTGATGGAAAAGGAAAAACGAAAAAAGAGAGAAGGAAAAAAAGCTCAGGTAACAAGGCTTGATAAACAATCAGAACGGTGGGAAAACACGGGAAGGAAAACATGTAGGATCAAAGATGGGACTATGGCAATCCCAACATTGCTTGATTTGATGGCAATCTCTTAGCAAAAGAGAGTAGAATTGGCGACTTTTGACCTGCCATCATTGTCATTTGAAGTGGCAGCTCCCTCCCAACATTGACCGTATTAAATGCTTACTTTGTGTCAATCTCGTAGTCCAGCTGATCAGATGGCAAACACCTAGCTCTCTCTAATTCCCCATGGTTTCCCACTGCTCTCCCACATCCCATATCAAACCCTAGTCCTCTTCGTTTTTCATTTTTATTTCATATACACACACAACCTCATATTCCAAGGACTCTAGCAGTGTCTCTCATTCCATCCATATACTCAGCCATGGCTCCTAGCCTCCTAAATTAGCTATTCCCATTGTTTTGAAGAAGTTCCTTATACAACACTGCAAACTGTAACTATTCTTCCAATGTCTCCAAACGTAATTACTAAACCGATGTCCCAAAACAATCTCGGACTTCATCAAGCACATTTGTAGTTTATCCTTAGAATAGTTAATTGTGCCTTTTACATTTATGTAGTCTAGTTTTTTTTGGATAAAAAATTAGAATATTATCTGTAAGTTTTGTTATATCTTCTACATGCTTTGAGCCTCTAATGAGATGTATGCATGCTTCTAATTTGTTTCCCGTTGCTGAAATCAATAAATTGGCCATTAAAAGAAATATTCATAAGACATTCATATAGTGTGCTTGGCAGAGGTGTATAGTGGTGTGGGCAATGGACCTTACATGTGAATTTGCATGCATTAGAATTTGTTATATACCACAATTGGGGCATGATATATTACAAATGTAACGCAGGACAGAAGCGGGAAAGGAAGTGATGGGAATTCAAACAAGAAGAGGCGGAAGTTTATAATTTTTCGGATCTCGCACCTCAAAGATATTACTGTCACTTCGCATGCCTCGCACGTGAAGATTCTTCGGACCTCTCACCTAGGCAATCAAGCCCGCTCTCACACCCCAATACAAAAGATTTAATTTGTGAAGAAACTAAAAAGTTTACACCAGAAACTATTATTCATTGAATTCTTCATGAAAAAACCAATAAGTTTGTGACCTTTATATAGGTTTACAAAACCCACTAGGATTAGAACTTCTATAATAACTAAAACTCTCAAATAACAAAAATACTTAAATAATAAAAGACTCAAATAACCAAAATTCTCAAAATAACAAAATAGACTTAACTAATTAGAATTCTCTAAGGACTTCAACTCTATCAAATAAAAGACTCTTCGAATTGAACTCCTTCTCAAATTCGTTCTTTATCATTCTTTCCGGCTTAAGAACTTCACTATCTGGTGAACAGCAATATAAATAGCATAGCCGAGCAGAAATTAGTAGTCTTTTATTGCTGGAGAAGATGTGCCATTAAATTTGAAGTACAATATGATAATATGATATAGATCTGCAGACGAATATCTTCTGAAAAATTCCCCCAAATAGCAAAAGAAATAAAAGCATATAGAACTTCCTTGTTAGTGGGGATGTGGAGAATCTAGGATGATAAATTCGATATACTCAGTCTTCTGAAGCTTTTGTGAAATACTCAACTCAATCACATCATGAGTATCACTCAATAAAGCTCGTCGAGAACCTGTATGATGCATGCAAAGCCACCTCATTAGTTCTAGTACGAATGTCTATGAGCAAACTTGAATCATCTCTTCTCGTCATCTATGACTGTAAATTTCTACAAATTTCTATTTGATTTAGTAACAGACTTGTGACTATCATTGTTAATCGTAAGAGTTTCATCAGTCTCGAGATGCAAAGTACTCAAATTGGATGCTAAATGCTCATGAAATGCACTAAGAACCAAGTTACAGCTTGACTCTAAGGAAAAGGGATTTTCATGATGAGGTATTGGTTGTGATGGTTCTTTACTCTTAGCCTTTTCTTTTACCTCTTTGGCAGTATTAGTTTCAGGTTTAGTCATATTATCACTTGACGCGTAAATTGCTCATCTGCAATAAAAGCAAGCTTACTGTCTATGGGGGCTTTCATGGATTCCAAATTTAAGGCTAGGTTAAATGCTTGTTGCACATTGTCTGTAGTGTAGGGTAGCATCTCACACCTAATGTCTACTTTCAATTCAGAACGAAACCTAATAAAGGTATACATGGTATCTTTGTATTTCACTGGTATCTTTGTATTTCGGTCCTGATAAATAGGTTTGAACTTAGTCATATACTCATTCACTGTCATGCTTCCTTAACGTACGTCGTTCAGTTTTTCTAGTAAACGATCTCTATAGGTATGAGACGAATAATTTTCTTTAGGCTTAAGCCTCTTTTCAAAATTATGTTCTTTAGTCAATTTATTTTCTAGGACTTTTAGGCGATCTATTATTTGATTTATGTGGGCTTTTAGTTCTACATATATCTTTAGGATCTGATTTTCTAACCTCTGAATTGAAATATCATTCATCTTTGAACCTAAGGTTTAAATCTATATAATAAAATGTAATCTTAAATATGCTAATGCGACACACAGATCGAGATCAAGAAACTATGTAATATCAATGATATCGACTAATCTGAACAAAATCAAACAAAGGAATTTTTTTGCAATTTAAGAGCTATGGATTTGATCAGATTAGAGGTTACATGAAATGCAAATCAGCGTTGTTGTATCAGGCGATGCCTCTAGAACTTGTAGAGCTTTAATCCAGAGTCCAGACGATCAGGACCGAAAATTTCGCACGAAAAGCGGCTGACATACGGCCGAATAATCCCAAAAAAATCGCAAGATGCACTGTGCAGCCACAGGTTGGGGATCGGCTCGGCTCTGGCGGCTCGGGGACGCACCGATGAACAGTGTCGGAATGCCAGCTTAGCTGCATATCGGGAACGGCTCGATCGGGCCAGTACTATGGCAATGGGCTCAACGGGGCCAATCGCATTTCTGACGATCGTGACAACGGTTCATCGCCGAACTTAATCAGTAGGCTTGTAAAGAGGAGAGGATGAATATTGTAGGGCTGATGGCCCCGAATGTCGCTAGAGGCGATGCCAGGGTCAGGTGAAAGTTTGAAAGCCGGCGAATTTGTCGCTTTTGCTCGAAGACGGAGGGACTTTCAGGCACTGACGGGGTCAGCAAGCGCAGGGTAGGTGGTGGCAAACGCAACAGGGGCTACGGACATGGCGGAGGGTGCTGACACTCGTCGGAAGAGAAGTTTGAGACGACAACGTTGTTTTGTTCGACGACGGCTAGGATTTGCTGTGGAAGTGGTCATGCTGAAAAAGGTTGCGCTTGTCAAAGGTGGCGATGATGGCGGTGACGAGGTTGTGGCAGCGAACATGGCGGTGACGAGGACGTCCGGGTAAAAAGGTAAGTTAGGGTTTATTTTTTTATTAATTTTCTTTTCCGTTCTTCCTTCTTTCTCTCTTTTTTGCTCTTTTCTTTTTTTTCCGAAAACTCGTTTTTTGTTTTTTGTCTTTTGATTTTTTTTCAAAATCTTTCTTTTTTTGAACTGATCTTTTTTGTGGACTCTCTTTTTTTAATCTAACCAATTTTTTTATTTCTAAAATCAAATAAAAGAGATTTTTTTATGGCAGGAGAAGGAGAAAAGTAAGAAAAACAAACCAGTTTTAGCTCTGGTACCAATTTGAAGCAGGACGGATGCGGGAAAGGGGTGGTGAGAATTCAGAGAAAAAGAAGACATGAAAGTTGATAACTTTTCGGATCTCGCACCACGAAAATCTTACAATTACCGGCTTGCATGCCTCACACGTGGAGATTCTTCGGACCTCTCGTCCAGGCAATCAAGCCCACTCTTGCACATCAATGCAAAAGATTTAATTTGTAAACAAACTAAAAAGTTTACACCAGAAAATATTATTCATAAAAAACTAATAAGTTTGTGGCCTTCATGTAGGCTTACAACTTGACTCTCGAAACCCATTAGGATTAGAACTTCTAGAATAACTAAAAGAGTGTTGTTATTCGCACCACAGAAATTTATGAATACACCACACTACTTGATTTACCACACCTATATTTTTAACATCAGATGTTCGGATTTGGTGATCCGAACAACTCTAAAACTTTAATTCTTCTGTTCGGAATTGTATTACGGACACATGTATTGTATTAGAGACATTCGGATCACCAAATCTGAACATCTGATGTTAAAAATATAGGTGTGGTGAATCAAGTAGTGTGGTGTATTCATAAATTTCTGTGGTGCGAATAACAACACTCTAACTAAAACTATCAAATACCAAAAAGACTCAAATAAACAAAATTCTCCAAATAACGAAAAAGAATCAACTAATTAGAATTCTCTAAGGACTCCAACTCTATCAAATAAAAGATTCCTCCTCGAATTGAACTCCTCGAATTTGATGTTTATCAAAATGTTATCAAAGTATACACCATCCAAAAGAATGAATAACAGATGGAACACAAGTACTACGCAAAGCTAAGTGCCACAAACCACATAGGCATGTGGAGAGGGGCATCTCTTGGATCCATGAAAGCCAGTTTAAAATCCATAGATGCTTGCACTAAAATCCCACTGCCTGGCAGAGCATTCAGAAAGAGAAAGCCACTGACCCTAAAACATTCGAATGAACACAAGAATTTATCATAGCTAGCATTTTCAACGAGTAAACGTGATAAAACTAGTAATTACACGTGCTCAGGTCAGGAAAGTGCTAGAATGGTTGACCTCCTACGAGTCCCTGTGATAGACGGATTGTTACATCAGTCCAATTATACAGATACGTAAACAGATTATTACAGCAGTGTTGTCGTGGTTGCAACTTGCAATGCAAATAACATTTGCTCGGGCTTTTTGACAATCCAAATCAACAAATAGATTGATTATATACAACAGAAATTTCACTGTATAAGCATGGAATGACAAAAGCAATAAAGAGATTGTGGGAGGGCGCTTTCATGTCAATTGTTTCCTACAACAAGAACTTGCTAACTGATCAGTGAGTTGACATCAGGTTGCTCACAAAACATGTCAGTAACTTCACAGAACCTCGAGCCCCATAGCCCACCATTTCGATAGGATAAATGATGTTGTAGATTACAATAATGACAGTTCAAACTTTTAAACTGGTAATCAAAGAAAAAGAAAATGTTACCTGCCCCAGCACTCCTGGAGTCGCTGACTGCCTCAACTGCTGCTGAGCAAGAAGTTGCTGCTGAGGAATCTGCATCATTTTTTGCCTCTGCTGTTGCTGTTGTGCTTGCTGCTGAGGTGAAGGTGTATTCATCATGTTTGTGCCTGATCGAGGTGAATTTGCATATGGAAGAGGAGGTGTTGATGCGTTATCAAAGGACACGGGTCCACCCGATGGTGATGGGACTGATCTTCCAATTAATTGTGATCCGGTGTTCTGTAGCTAAAACCATGTATTAGAAATACTGTTTGAAAATATTTAACACAATAAATCTAACTTCAATAATATTCTAAATAGTTTATACATTCAAAAGAATGGTCTGCAGAATATTTAGCAGTTTTAGCACTCAAATAGATGGTTAAGCCTTCAAAGTTGTCCATTATCAAAAGCATAAGCAGAACAAAAATGAGAAACAGGATAATCACTGGATGTCTCCAAGAAAGGTGGTGGCAATCAGTAGAACATTGCAATTTTACCCTAGTAGTAGTCTGCATGTATAATACTTAAGCTGCACATTCGTTGATCACATTCACCCATAAAATACACTGTTTAAGCCAAAGGAAACATCATCATAACTACTAGTTCTAGTTCTATCTAAGTTGATGGTATCATCAGATTGTGTGCTACCGTCAATCACTTTACAAAACTGTACTCAAAAGATACCAACTACTGAGAAAATATGTGCTTCCAGCGTCTTCTCTTTACAATCCTAATTTGACACAAAACAAAACAGAAGGAAAGAAGATTATTCAAGCATATCCTTTTTGAAACAGGGAAACAGAAAAAAATCTAAGAGTGAAGAGTATAACATAGCTATAGAAGAGACATCAAAAGTGCTAGCATTACTGCATTAGTTACATTCTTCATGCTCTGCAGACATGCAGTAGGGCAAATGTAATCCAAGAACCTGGATAGGGAGGGCAAATGTAATACAAGGACCTGGATAGGGAAGACAATACTATTAAAACTAACAAGAAATAAAGACATAAGCGTGTGTAAACAACAGGTACAAACTGTAGACGAAAAATGCCACTGCTTCCTCAAAGCGGATTATAGAATTCATAGTTGCACCTATATGCTTTTGTATTAAAAAAAATAGAGTTTATTAACAGTGGAAAAAGATATTATAGAATGGTAATTACATCATGTTTCCAGATACAATCTTTTAGTGAAAGAATCTTCATATGATGCTCTTAAAAGCAAATACACACACACACACACACACACCCCCCCCCCCCCCCGGCGAGTATATTCAGCATAACAAAAAATAATCTTCTAATAATTTCAAAGGTTGTATATAAAACATGTCCAATCTATTTATCTTATTGTCTCTAAATTTGGTGTATTCAAATCTCATATTATTATTAAAATCAATAATTTACATCAATCAATCTGTTGATATATCCAAATGCAATTTTGATGAGTATATTATAGTCGTCTTCATTATATATATACACACAAGAATAATGTGTATATATAAGATGTGAGAACATACCTTGACGCCCAAAAAGTTCGTGTATATGTTGGCGCCCAAAAAGTTCACTATACATACTTTTTAACGATCAACTCAGTTCGTTCCGATCCTCGTATTCTAAAACTCAAATACAATAAAAATCTAGTGAACTCAGTTTTTTACTCGTTGATCTTAGGGTGAAAAAAGTTTCATTGTTGTAAAACCGTTTATTTTTTCAAGTATATAAACGAGGGAAAAAAATTGGCTTCACTAGATCTTTGGTGCATTTGGGTTATAGAATATGAATATCAAAATAAACAAAGTTGATTATCAAAAAAAAACTTCTAGATAGTGGATTTTTTGGGTGCATATGACACGGGTGCCCATGTCTTATGATAATGTGTATCATATGACATGTCATATGAGCACACGTGTCATATGGTGCCCAAAAAAGTTCTCCCGTGAATCCAAAACCACTTTGTTCGTTGTTGTAGCCATGGTATAAGGTTTCGTCCGATACCTACCGGTATCGGACGTTTGTCTCGGGTTCGTCACCCTAACCAAGACGAACCCATTTGCATGTCGCTTCCATCGTCTCTTTCGTTCTTCCACCATTTCACGGCCTCATCATCTGTCGTCGCCGCTCCTCATGGGAAGAGGGAAGAAGAAGAGAAGATGTGAGAAGTGCATGTGACCAACGTGAGAAGTACGGGGTAGTAGTGCACCACTTTAGTGCTGCTATTCACATTACACACTTTGCTAAACGTGGTTCATTTATTTACAACTTTGCCATTTCAATAGCAAACTTGTAAATGAGTGAATATGTTTATCAAAATGTATAGTGTGAGTAGCAGCAATTAATGGAGCATTTGGAGGGTTGGTACTGTTACTCACACTACACATTTTGCTAAACATAGTTCATTTATTTACAAGTTGGCCATTGTAGCAGCATTAGCCTTTGGAGGGTTGGTACGGTTTGCCTTCATTTATTTACAAGTTTGCCATTTCAATGGGTTGTGTTAGCTATCTTTTCTTATATCATGTTATGTTTACGTTATGTTTATGCAGATTGAAAGGCTCCAGACTTCTTAAGAAAAGTTTGATATCATCCAACGAGTTATTGAAGAGCGCAACACATCTCTTGTAGCAGCAAGCATGAGGAAGAAAAACGGAGAAACAATCTTATGTTACGAGAGGATCAAGATGCTGCATACAACGCAAAATATATTTAGCAAATAATTGTAATATATTTTCATATATTTCGCAAAATGTGTAACTTGTAAAAAATATTTGATGCTTTAGTATTTGATATATATTTAAGTATTTGAAACTACCGATACGGACGAAACGAAACTAACATCCGAACCCACCGAAATGGGCGAAGCAGAAACCTAAATTTCCGAAAGAATGAAACCGAGACCAAAACCGTGACCTCAAACTTGGTTCTAGAGGTGCGAAAAGTTCTATTGTAAAACAATTAATTTCCAAGTAGCAAAAAGCTTTGTGTTTCCTAGATTTTTGGGGTATTTAGGATTAAGATTATGAAAATCGAAATAAACTATGTCGATGGTCCAAAAATTAAGGAGGGTCAACTTTTTTGAGCAGACATATGACTCAAGTGTGCATGTCATATGTTTCGACTCAATCTATTATGAGTTAAAATCTATTTAAAACTTGTATTCATTGTTACAAAATCCTAAAAATAATTACTTCAAAACATAGTTTTTTAAGTTATTTTACCTCATTCGAAGTGGCAACTAAAACCCTCCCTTGCTTTTTAAATTTTAAATTTAGTTATCCCGTATCTTTATCCAAATTAAATTCTTCTTACTTCTCTTAATTTAGAACTCTTCCTTTTATCTGCTAATTAAAAGTCAAAACTCTTATTAATCACATGTAAAATCAAAAAAAGTTCACCAAGAAAGATAAAACCCTTTCTTGCTCTTTCATGTTCCAAAAGAATAGGTAATTTTTTTAATAAATATCTTTGGTATTCTATTTTTACCACTTTCTTTTTTATATTGAGTAAAAATATATGGTTCATCTTCAAGTAATTTCAATTAAAATTTGAATAATATTGCTATTGTTACAATAGTTTTGCTTTCTTTTAATCAGTGCTCTATATGTTACTATTAATTTTTTTTATGTT
Source organism: Scilla litardierei (assembly GCA_030789695.1). Lineage (NCBI taxonomy): Eukaryota > Viridiplantae > Streptophyta > Magnoliopsida > Asparagales > Asparagaceae > Scilla > Scilla litardierei. Next base: position 3,083,566 of record CM061138.1, on the reverse strand, counting down.
GCCTTGTATTAGTAGATTTGTTATGTTGTTTAATGTATCTATGGATCTTTGTTCACTTTTAAATTATGTTAATTATAGTATTAAATAATTTAACTACCATTGCAATATTTTTTATTGATCTGTTTGCCATGTTCTTTCAACAAATTGGTGGATCATGGAAATACACAAGGAAAAATTTGTGTTCATACTTTTAGCATTATAACGTCCTAAAATTTTAAATGTTCATGTACTTGCCTTTTGTATATTAATAACTATAGACTCTTGAAAAACTTGGAGTATTTTTCCTTCTTTTGTTGAAGTATCAATTATTGGATCTTGATTTTTACATTTTCATTATATGGCATTCACTTAATATTTTATGAGGAATTGACAAAGGCTTTAGCAAAAGATGATAACTTATAGTATATAAATCATTTTTTATTCAATTTAAAAAAGTGCAACATGATTGTTGATTCGTCCACTGAGTATTCTCATGAAACCATTTTATATGCATCCCACAAATATCTTTTTATGTATAAACTATCTAATGTGAATCAAATTTCCCATATTTATCCAATATATACTTTTTACTTAATACAACTCCTTATTTAGAGGTAATGTGTATTTAGTTTAACTTTGAATTTTTGGTTCCACTAAATTGATCAAAACTTCGACATTTGTTAATTGATCAAAAGTACAGAAATATGTGTTGTAATTTCTAATATCAGTAGTAACTATATAACAAAAACCCTTTGTAATAATAACATACTGGTTACTTTTTTTATTCGCATGATGTGCATTGCACGGGCACAATGTACCAGGTAACCAAATAAAAAATCATGTATGATGTGCTAGTTAACCAAACAAAAAAATTCTGCAATTTGAACGAAAACAATGAACAGTATATTATCCCCTAAACTATGTGCATTTAAAGTTTCAGGCTTCCATACTGTGTAACATGGACACTTCCATCGTTAAGCCATGCCATGTCAAATACGCGTCAGATACACATAGCGAGCACATGTATCTTACGTATTTAAAAAAAAATCTGAGTTTCAGCATGTTGTGTTTGTGTCGGCTTAGCCATGTCCACACAACATAGCTTCCAGCTAATCACACTATAGCCCGTGCTGAACTTGAGAAGCTAAAATATAAGTATTTTGGCAGTAAAACCTGAATGGTGTTGGCAGTCCACAAATAAGGACACCTGAGAATTTCTAAATATTGAACCCAATAACAATAGGCCTTGAGAGATAAGGTACGAAAATAATATCAGTCACTTGGTACAATCAAGAAAACGGATTAATTAAAGCACTAAACAATTAACGGCTATTTTGCAACAACAGCATCATAAACACTACAAATCTAACAATACTACGAAACATGTCATGTCTTGGTTATTAGGAAAGACCTGCATCATAGCTCCCTGAGCGTGGACATTGCCAGTTGAGAAAGGGGGGGTACTCTTCTGGAACATGCCTGCAACAAGGGACAAACCAATACACATGAAACCGCATCCTGTTGTGCAACTTTATTAGAAAAATGAGACTCTGTTTAAACAGAAGTTAATCCAGAATCTATGAAGTAAGATTCTCCATGGAAATTTTGGCACTTTAACAATAGAGTCAACAAAGTGATGATCGTAAGCAAACAGAAGTTTAAAAAAGTCAAGTCTTTTAATTGGAAAAAAATTCATAATTTAACTAACCAGAATTGTCTCCCCCGTGATTCTGTGCACCATCACCAAAATTGAGCACATCCACTAGATGACTAGGAAGAGAAGATGGATGTGGCCTGTGATCGCCAGGTATTCGTAATCCTGTACAATCATTTTTTTTCATTTGTTTAGTCATGAGCTCAGAGCCACATGGAAGCATAGTGAAGATCAGAAAAGAAGATATAGCACATGAAAGTAACACCTTCGCCACTATTCACAGCAGATCTCAGAATATTCTCTTGTTCCTGAATCTTTGCAGCCTGTGCCTTGTCCAATGTTGGAACCAGGCTTGGCGCTTGACGTGAACCTAACCCATATTGTTTGCGAGCATCCGCTATGACTTTTTCTGCAGTGTCACACGCTGCAGCAATCAAATCAATTCTAGCCTGACAAGTCATAGATTGTTAGGATCAAGCATACTGGAACAAGGATAAAAGAACAGTTCCACGGTGTGTACAAAGTAAAAGTCCATAGATCACCTTAAGCTTTTCAATTTGTGTTGTTACGGGGAGATTTGTTATCCCGCATAATAGTTGTTCCCTTTTCATATTGTCCTCCATTTCCATCTCTGGTAACAACTTCGATGACAGCATCACAGGTAGAACTGCAACAATTGTTCTTGCAAATCAGGATAATTTTGGTAGAGAAGATCAAAAGGATTATAATAGCGTAGAAACAATAAACGAGTTTAGATGGCATGAAATAGTTCAACACAAATGTATTGTCAAGATCGGAACTGTAGAAATAGAAATAGGCAAAATGCAGATCAGAAGAAGCATTTTATTTCGATTTGACAATGAAAGAGCTGTGAAAGTGCAGAAACAATTATGGGAATAGAAAACAGAGAAAGGAACAACTGTGACCCAAGCCGTTCCTAGCTTATAAGGTGTGAATAGGGGAAAGAGAACAGAAATATATGTCAGAGACATAAATGAGTTCAATGTGGGTCCTCCAGAAAGTAGAACTATAACAATTTTAATTCTGACAATCCAACCTTGGGTCTCTCCCCTTTTGAACAACTGACTAAATCCACGAGTAGACAAAGTCGGTACTATCACACTCTAACCATCACAAACGATATCTCCCTTTGTCACAAGTTTGTGATATCCCCAGCTTCTGCTGACTAAGATCATCAATAACATTATGTTGCATTCATACTGTGACTGAATCAAATTTATCAACTTCATGATCCCGTCTTGCACCATTCTTTAGGGGAAGTTTCTGGTTCATGCAATAAAAGTAGTCTGAAGACATCTGATACAAATTAAGACTGGAAGGAGACAGTAGCCGATATTATACATCTAATCTAAATTTATGACATTTCATGTTAGAAACTCAGTAACACATTTGGTATTTTCACCGTGCTTTATACAATTGATTGCTAAATAAAAGGTGTTCACAATATCTGATCTCCAATATGCATCTTAGATTTAGAGTCCTAGACGTACATAAATGACCTCTCTACTTTGATAAACATAAAGCTAAATTCTGTAATTTGAGCCTTCTCTACTTTGATAATTTTAATATTAAATGATTCTACCTTTTGAAAAATGATGCATAAGGAAAAAATCAGCTCAGACTATCATTCTTTACTTGTGAAAAATCATAAGCACTTAGCACACAACTTTCAAACATCAATTTCAAAGTTTCTATGTGAATACTACATATCATTCAACTACGCTAAGAACAGATTAGAGTTTTGTCGAAACACATACTTGTGGCATTTTCCCCATTCACATTCTTTGGATGCACCACAAATGGCTTTGAAACCTTCTTTATATCCTCAACAATGTTGAACAGCTCCATATTTACCATTGAAAACTGTCCCAGTGTCTCCTGCCTGTCGCACAAACCAACAAATGTCATTTTTTCTCTTTCTTTTCTTTTCTTTTTTTTTGAGAAATAGGATGGTGTGAAATCTCCCGCCATAAACTAGATATATAGATAAACAAAGATTTATTAAGTTACAACCGAAATAACTAAGTATCAAAAAGTACAAAAGATCCTCTTCCCCAACATAACAACCAAAAACTGAGCCATGACACAAAAGAACAATGCAAGAAATACAAATTAATCATCCACAATAATCAACGCACTAGACCCCATGCCAACAGTAGAAGAGCTCAATCCACCAACGGCACAAATACCAGCCAGAACTAAGGCACTGACATCAGCAGAAAATGATGCTCTGACACCAGCAGAAACTGAAGCACTAGAAACTCCATCATCTGAAGCAGCCGAAAAATGAGACAACCATCCGATTGAAAGCGTCAACTTTCCTATTGCATGAAAATGGGAAAGAACATGCCCAAAGATCCACAAAATTCAAAATAGAGTCCAGTAAATTAGCCATATAAGATCATTTATCATTAAACACCCTAATATTCCGCTCAGACCAAATAACCCAAATAAAAGCCATCATCAAAAAGATCCCATAGAAGTCTAACACGAGGTATAACATGCTTCCTACGTCAAGAAGTCCATCATGCAATTGAACAAGGTTTACAAGTAATATACAAACAAGAGAATAAAAAATCCCAAAAAAATAGAGAGAACGGAACAGTTAATAAACAAATGAATACATGTCGCTATACAAGAATGTCAAAAAATAAGGAGAAAGGATGCTAATGTTATTCTTAACAAGAGCATATTTTGAATAACAAGCCAAACCAAAATCCTAACTTTAAAAGGTGAGATATTCTTCCAAATTACTTTACTTCATTCATAGAAAACTCCGCTATTATTTAAAAATGTACAGAAAGAGTTAGCCGAGAATTAGACATTGAAAATCCAATGCCAAATAAAAGCATCAAAAGAAGCCCAATTATAAGAAGTGAGAAAACAAATCAAGTCCACAAAGGTAGAAGCTAAAGAAATGTCAAGATGTCGAATAAATTGAATATTCCAATGTTTAAAACCCCGACCGAAGCCCAATTATAAGAATTGAGAAAACAAATCGAGTCCACAAAGCTAGAAACTAAAGAAATGTCAACATGTAGAATAAATTGAATATTCCAATATTTAAAACCCCAACCACGGTATATAGAAAAAAGAGTAAGGCATTAATATCTCTAGAAAAAGCAAAAAGAGAAGGAAAAGCATATGCTAAAGGTACATCTCCTATTAGAATATCAAGCCAAAATCTAACATTCTTGCCATCACCACAACAACGCGTAAGGCCACAACGAAATCTAGCACAACACTTCCAAACACCCTTCCAAAAAACAGAGGCTCCAATCAAAGGCCAACTCCCTAACTTCTCCATTTTAAACATATGAAATAATCTGCACTTAATCAACATAGCCAATATTTATCCGGATCAGAAAGTGCCATCCAAAGCCATTTACCTGGCAAAGAAATGTTCTGATCATGAATATTAAGAATGCCTAAGCCATCTTGACTTTATACTTGCTTCCCGTAACAAAGACAATTAACACTATTGACAGAAAAGCTATCTGACCAAAAGAAAACTCTATGAATCTTATCAATCCAATCATTAAACCAATCGGGTAAGTAATAATAAGGCATAAGACAAGATGGGAAGGCAAAAAGAACGGAATTAATGAGAACAAGACTACCCGTACCTGGACAAAGAAGAACCCTTCCAACCCAATAATCTCCTCTCTATCATATCTAACACCGGTTGCCAACATGAAAGATTACAAACTCTAATATGCATGCCTAAATAAGAAATCAGAAGAACCACTTGACAATTAAAATATGCAACAGCAACATTTTGTTGCTCGAAGGAACCCTCCAACCATATAGTTCGGGGCTACTAAAATTAATGTGTAAACCAAACATATGTTCAAAGAAATAATTCGGACTTAATCAATGTATCCAATATTTATCCGAATCAGAAAGTGCCATCCAAAGCACTTAACCTAGCAGATCAATGTTCTGATCATGAATATTAAGATTTAAGAATGCCTAAGCCACTTTAACTTTAGAGTTACACGCATTCTTCCGGTTACAAAGACATTAAACACAGTTGACAAAAGAGCTACTAGACCAACAGAAACTCTATGAATCTTATCAAACCCAGCAATAAACCAATCGGGTAGGTAATAATACGACATAAGACAAGATGGAAACGCAAACGGACTGCCTTAATGAGAACAAGACTGACAGCACTGGACAAAGATGAACCCTTCCAACCTAATAATCTCCTCTCTATCTTATCTAACACCGGTTACCAACGTGAAAGATTACCAACTCCAATATGCATGCATTAATAAGAAACCGGGAAAGAACCAACTCGACAACTAAATAGGTAGCAGCAACATTTTGTTGCCCTAAGGAACCCTCCAACCAAATGGTCGAGGACTACTAAAATTAATGTGTAAACCAGACATATGTTCAAAGAATATATGCGTTTAACATTATGAACTTTATCATAAGTAGAGACAAAGAAAGGATAGTGTCATCACCAAATTGCAGATTAACAAAATAAAAAGAGGAATCACCAAGACCTTCGACAAAACAATGAGCTCTTCCTATGTTGAGAATCCTACTGAAAACATCCACTACTAAAAAACAAGGGGGAAACCAACTAACTGCGGAAACCAACTGTCACCACGCTAGTTACCAAGCGTTAATTACGCTCTTTTCAATTTTAGATTTTTCTCTATGAATTTTCAGTCTAAAGTTTCAATCTTTTGCTGAGAACAAAAATTAACCAACTATACCGAAATTAAAAACCCTAGAGAGTGGCATTACCATTTGGGGATGGAGTTGGATCGGGAGTAGGCGTCGATGTGTTCGAGGATACGAGATATGGCGTTGTAGAGGCCGACGGCCCGGGTCTTCACCGACTCAAGGTTTAGCTGCTGCTGCACCGCAGGATTGAGCCGGTCCACCTTCACCTGCTCCGGCTGGCTCTGCTGCTGGTTCTGGTTTTGATCTTGGCCTCCGCCTCCGCCTCCGCCTCCGCCGGCAACGGCCGCTTGGCCTCCGACGACCTCCATTGATATCTTTGGCCCTGATTCAGTTCGCATAAATTAGAGGGAGGGGAGTTACCATGCGCACAGACCTAATTGCTGACTACACATGCCACTTGTTTGCAAGCTTGCCATTGAAAATTTACAGGTTGCCATTAGGGGCATGTTCTTTTGTGATTATTTGGTTGTTTGTTGAAGTTGTGAATAGTGTGGGTGAAAGTAGAGTATTGTGTTTTTTTGGGATGAATGTGGGGTGTGACTGTGGATGGTGGAATTTTTTATGGGTCTCACACAACTTTATTGTGTTTTTTTGATTGTGAATGTTATTGTGAATGTTGGAGGGTGAAAGTGGTGAGTGTGATGTGGTGAGAATAGGGAAACAATTACCCCCATTGAATTTCTTGTGGGATTGATATAAAAACCAAAAATCCCAACATCCCATGGAAAAATTATAGCTTGAAGCTAGAAAAAATTCCCAAGTCATGAATGGAACATTTTGACGAACTACTTCAAATATCCAAAAAAATTAACGTTAGCACAATGAAAATACTGGAATGTCAAATACGTTTCATAAAACCCAATGGCCCGCTACCAACACATTGCCGTATTCCATCAAATATCCCTCAATATCCCTCAATAAATACGAAGACAAAAAATGATGACAAATCCCAAAGCATGCTTGCAGCAACAGGCCAAATGCATTCACAAAATCAACCTATAAGAACCAATGACCTAGGACGATAAACCGTATATTACAACAAAAATCGTCCAAAGCCCAACCACATCAAAATACAACAACCCACCAGAACGACATCAAAGTCACAAATGTACATCGCCACATCAACTGATATTGTGATACATCAACAACAACAGTAATAAAATAAGACCTAAGAGAGAAAACAATGCAAACTGACTGGAGCGGTAATCGTTTATGATTCTCTCAACCATGCCATTGTTTCTCTCTATTAGTCCTACAACCAGATCCATACGATTCTCTATGTCTATCATCCTCCTCTCAAACAATGGTTGCGTAGCACCGTCAGATTTAGGCCGTCGTTCACTCTCATCCAGTAAATGGAGTATCACCTGTTTGGACCACTCAGGGTGTGGGGGATCCTTCCATAGAAAGAATGAGCACGGATGCTCGCGAGCTGTACAACTCCAAAAACGTCGGCCTGGGTTTAATCGGGTCCATGACGTCCTCCTCGGCAAACGCAACCCACATTGGCATATCTTGATGTCATCGCCATTGGCAGCCAAATCCCCCCCCCCCCCCGATCTCATCTCTAGGTCGAGATCGGCTAGAAGAGCTCGATCCGTAACTCATGTGGACTGGCAAGAATAAAAAAAACTACATTAACATATAAAAATTTACACATAAAAGAGTGATAAATGGAAAAGTTTGAGTGAAAAGCATACTTACGAAAAGTATTGAACATGGGCATGGTAATGTTGGCGGTAGCGTTCAGACCTCGGAACAATCACACAAAAAGAGCATATAATAATAGAAGCAGATTGACAATGGAAGAATTAAGCATAATGAGAAACGTAAAAGAAATTCAACACCCCAAAAAACACCACGAAAGCAAAAAACTTTAAAAACATGCAGGAAGCATAATGGGGACATTCATACAGTTTAGCAATCATAAGCCATCAGATTATAATTTTCCATATCCCCGTCAGGTTGCATGGCAATGGCTCCTTCATTGTCTACCCACACATGCCCACGGCATGAATTGAATCCAACCAAGAACACAACATCTCAAGCAAATAAAGCATAGGGAAAAAACTCCCAAGGTTCACATTCTTCTCAACCGATTTCATTGGTAATTGCCAACTCAAAAATTCCTTATCATTCAAATTCTGCTCCAACATGGGGATTGAAGGAACCTAATTGCATGCCATCCATCTTGACGGATAAACAATTTCCCACAGTATCATCATTGGGCTAGTTCAACCAAATCCACAAAAATCATATATATTGCATGCATATCATAAAAATCCAATACACAGGCATATCAGGTATATGTGCTATCAGGTAGAAGATTGGTTGTATGTAAAAGCTTTTAATCTATTATGTGTATTCTCATGTCACGTGCTATCAGGTATATGAGCCAACAAGTATTTTTCAACTATTTTCCTCTATAGACATATTGCCCAAGGAACACATGATACATAGGGCCAAATTCATATACAGACCATATACAAATTGCCAAGAGCTACAACAAGCCAATAGTCATCCCAATAGCCAAGACCATATGCAGCTGCTTTTTTGCTCAACATTGCCACAAGCCAACTCAACTTCAACTCAATAAACAATTGACCAATGCAGAGAAAACCAAGCAACAACATCATGGTGGGATAAAAAAATTCACAAGTCATTTATACATTAAGAAGCAATAGTAAATATAATCCCTTAAATACTCTTGGTGGAGATAGATACAGCAGGAAAAGTGCCATAAAATGACAAAAGAAAATTTTTTTGCATATGCATTCAATCTCAACATTTCCACAAGCCTACCCAGCCGCAACTCAAAATTTGCATATGCATTCAATCTCAACATTGTCACAGGCCAGGGGAAATTCAAATAGTGTTTCAATAACTAGCTCTCAGATAATTTATTTTTACATGTCCCTGTTTATTTGCTTGCAAATGGCTCCTACATTATCTACCCAAACATTCCATAGGCATGAAATGAATCCAACCAAGCCCCATTATGAGCAAGCTTATACAACTTATGGAAAAAATTTCACAGGTCACACATGAAGAATAAAGCCAACTTCCAGTACATATCCAACTCAACCCATTTCATTGCATACATACAAAAATCTGAACAACCATTTCAGTAATATTCTCAAGGCCAAAAGCCAAAAGCACCAGTATACAGAAAATCCAAGACAACTAGTTGAAAAAGCTCCCAATTCAAAGACAGCAAAGAAACAAAGGTATATAAAAACCTGAAATGCATAGTGGGTGATAGATACATCAGGCCAAGAGCAAATCCAACTTGACACAAGAAACCAAAGATTAATGAGATACAAAATAAAAAATTCCCAATTCATAGACAACATATAAACCTTAGTATATAAAAAACCTGAAATGCATATGGGACATTCATATAGTTTTCCAATCTTCCGCCCTCAGAATTTATATTGTTTGATCTGGATCCTAGCCTAGAGGGGTGTGAATCGGCTTATAAAAATAATTCGTGAAACCCACGAATAAGCACACACAGTTATAGCAGCAACAAGATAACTAAAGAGCAGACACAGAGTACACAGCAGATTTACACTGGTTCGGTCGACCCTTCGACCTACTCCAGCCCCCAAAGCAGATACTAGTGCTGAATAGCGCAATAGGTACAAAACCACAAGTTAGAGCACGCTCATAGCACCCTCTACGTCTCTACACTCGCCAGGCTCTCAGTACCCCACTCACTGTGTTTTCTCTCACTATCAATCCTAGTAATGCTTTCTACCAGCTAGTCCCAAACTAGTTGGGTCCCACTTGTCTAGCCATAACCAGACAAGTCCCAAAATAGTCACAAAAATAGGTAAAGTTTCCCCTACATAGAACGTTACACTAAGACACGAATAAAAGAGTTTAAGAGTTTAGAAATGCTCAGTTCGTGTCCGTGTAGGCGTCGCTGTCAATCAGCACGTCGTCAGCTCCAATCTGATGCAAACGGTGTCTCAATCCGACTCCTGGATGTCAAGTTGTACACTAGTCTGTGCGTAAAGAAGTTTCAGTTCAGATCTCAAGAGAACATGGTCGATGTGCACAGCAATTCACTTAAATCCTCAGCCACGTCAGCAACACAATTTGATTCTCTTCATTTCTATCTCACCGAGCTCATACGCATGCGGGCACTTTATCCGCCGTTGGTTTTGATTGCAGGCGATCTTCACCGCCCGCTTCGTTTTCGATTAACCCAGCAGCATTCCACGTCAGCTTCGAAACGATCCGCTTCGTTGCATTCGTCTTCGACTTTTAGGGCATGCAGGACAACCACTCGATGGCAATGGCGGTGATCGAGTCACGGCGGCGACAACTCACGGCGACTTCTTCACGGCGTCGTGCAGCGAGGCTTGCAGACAGCGGCGTGGATCTCGTGGCGGCAGCGACTCGACAGAGACGGCGGTCTCTGGACGGCTGAGACTCCAGCTTCAAGCTTTATCGATGGCGGACAGATGAACGGCGGTGGCGGGAATATTTGACGGAGATGTTCGCGATCTTTCCGACGGTGAGAGCCACAGTTCAGGCGACGTGCTCTCAACGCTGCTCTCTCCTCGACAACGTGAACGGCGGTGTTCGTTGGCAGCAGCGGGGGCTTCTCCACGTCGTCAGAGGATGGCTTTGAACGGTAGTGAGCGATGAGCTACTCCGGGGATGATCTGCTTGATGGCTTGTTGCGTCGACTTGTGTCTTCGTGGGCTTCGTCAACAACTCACTCGACGGCGTATCGGCTTCGACTTTTTCCGATGACCCACGGCGACGATCTTCGACAGCACAACTCGTCTTCTCCTTCTTGGGATGATGCAGCGACGATCTCTCCGACTGCTGCGTGTTGGCGGTGCCCTCCTCTTCGGGCAATGATGATGGAGATGGTGACTTGCTTGGATGCGTTTGGCTTGGAGAGTTCTGCAAACAAGGATCTTTATGCTTCCCTTCTTGTTGTTGAGGCCATGATAGATTCGTTGCCTTGGAGAACTATTTTTGGCTTGGGATGATACAGAAGGAGGTTTGTGAAAAGATATTTGCGTTAAGCTAGGGTTTATTAGTTGTGCCGGCCTAATATATATCGTAGCCCCCTACTTTTTGATTGTCGCATATGTTTTTCTGTGGCAGCTTGCTATTTTTTTTGTATCAGCCGCAAAAATTGTTTCCCCTTGGTACGAGGATATATAAGATGTGTATTAGGGTTTTGGGGGTTGTAGAATTATTAGGAGGAGTCCCTATAATCAAGGGATTTGAAACGCCATATGGATTAGAATGGGAAAAGATTAGGTATTTGAATAGGAGATCAAGTACGATTTGAATAGGATTCGAAATACGAATTTTGAATCGGATCTCCATGGCATTTGACTTAATCAAATCAAAAATCAATATTGTATTTGCACCAATCACCAATTGATTTGATCCAATCATCTTTGCTATGTGAATGGCAATAAGACCAAGTCCATTAGCTATGTGGATAGCAAATTCTCCAAGTAGTGAAAGATGTATCGTTTCGCCAATCCTGAAACACACCAAGCACACATGTCAGATATAACGACACGTTTGTCATCATCAAACTAAGATCCTTGATCGTTGCTTCCAACAATCTCCCCCTTTTGGTGATGACAAACCCATAAAAGATTTGAACAATATGTATGGGTGTGCGAAGTGTGTTGAAGGGTGTAGTGCAATATGAATCATGGAATGAGATATTCAAGTATTACAACATATCATGCACAATGTTACAACAAATATAAAAGCATGCTCAATGTTACAACAAATATAAAAGCATGCTCCCCCTTCAACATTATTTTTTCATGCTCCCCCTTCAACAAATTTTTGTGACTTCATTCATCTCTGGCCTGCCATCACCAGATCTCTAATCTTCCGCAGTTTCTCATCCTCCATCTGGGTAGACTTGATCCTCTCTACCAAGGTCGACTGGATATGCATGCCCATCAATGATGCAGTCATCCCTGGTAGAATCACTTCTATACCCATGTCCCGGATCTCTTGCTACAATCTCCACTGAGTCGTAAGAGTCATCACCGCTGGAAGACGACTCAATGCATCCGGTACAACATTGACTTTCCCAGGATGGTACTGAAGGTCAATGTCATAGTCTGCCATGAGCTCGACCCATCGTCTCTGACATATGTTGAGCTCCTTCTGAGTGAAGAGATACTTCAGACTCTTATGATCCGAGAATACCTTCACGTGCTCACCCAATAGGAAGTGCCTCCAAATCTTTAATGCAAAAATCACCGCCGCCAACTCAAGATCGTGAATGGGGTAGTTCTTCTCATGGATCTTCAACTGCCTGGATGCATATGCTACGACTCGACCATGCTGATGTAGCACGCATCCGAGTCCTTTGCCAGATGCATCGCAGAAGACTTCGAATCCTCCTGATCGGTCTGGAATGATTAAGATGGGTGCAGTCGTCAACCTCTTCTTCAGTTCCTGGAAAGCATCCTCACATGCTTTCGACCAAACAAACATCACATCCTTTCTCGTCAATCGCGTCATGGCTCCTGCGATCTTCGAGAAGTCTTTGATGAACCTCCGGTAGTAGCCAGCTAGTCCCAAGAAGCTTCGAATCTCGGTCACCGTTCGGGGGACTGGCCAGTTTTGAACAGTGGCTACTTTTTCAGGATCAACAGCAATCCTTGCTACTGACACCACGTGGCCTATAAATGCCACCTCGTTTAGCAAGAACTCGCACTTGCTAAGTTTGGCATAAAGCTGGTGTCTTCTCAGGGTCTCGAGAACCTTCCTGAGATGCTCTGCATGCTCCACTGCATTCTTCGAGTAGATGAAAATGTCGTCGATGTAGACTACTACGAACTTGTCCAAGTATTTGATTCGGGATATAAATTGCATATTTTACCCCCTAACTACCCCCATTTTGTGCCAAAGATTAGGCTTAATTGTGCTCCTTTTGGGTATATTTTCACTTTAGGTCAATTTCGGGGCTTATTCTCATTCTTGGCACAAAATACGGTTTTTATCGTCTTTATTGGCCTCCTATTATTTTTCATATGCTCTTGCTATTATTGTGATCATATCTCCATTTTTTGGGAATTATTTGAGCATTGGAATATTTTATATAGATTATTGGAAGTCAATATTGTGTTTTATTATAGCCATTATATTTATTTTATCTTCATATGGACTAATTTTTGCTTCTCCTATTTTTCAGGTACTCCTGGGAGTCTTGGTGATTTTCCAGAATTTTCTGGGATTTTTCTGGGATTTTTAGGTATTTTTGGAGATTTATTTGGAGCAAGAGCAGCCTAGAAAATCAATTCTGGATTTTAGAAAAACGAAAAAAAAATAATAAAATAAAAAAAACCAACAGTTGCGGGCCGGCCCGCTGGCCGGCCCGCTTTGCAATTCTCGCTGGGCCGAACCGGTTGAAGACTTTTAAAAAAAAACTTAAAAAAATAAAATAAAAAAAAGCCCAAGAGCGGGCCGGCCCAGCGGCCGGCCCGCTCCTCTGTTCGCTCCCCGCGCGCGCTTAAAAAAAATATAATATATAAATAAAAAAACGACTTGCGAGCGGGCCGGCCCGCCCGCGAAATTTTGAAGCGGGCTTCCCCGCTTCGCTGAATGCGCGCGCAAGCTATTTCGGGGGCGGGCAGCGGGCGCCCGCCCCCCAAGACCCCAATCCGACCCGCAATCACTTGGAAAAGGGCTGCTGTGCGATTTTTGAGGGAGCTTCGAATTTTTTGGATTCCAGCTTGCTGTTTGGGCGATTTTTAGGGCTTGGGGAGTGCTTTTCCTCCCCAAGGCTTGGGCTAGGGCTTGGAAGCCATTGGGGGGTGGAAAAGCTTGGTGGAGGAGCAAATTGGAGGAGGCTAGGGCTCGTTTGGGGAAACTTTGGTGAAATCTTTCCTCTCCCATTTTGTATTTTTGTATCTCTCATTTTGTAATGAACATTGGATGAATTTGTCTATGAATATCATCTTGTTTAGTATGATTGAGTAGTGCTATTGTGCTTGGGTTATGATTCATTGGGTTGGATGTTAATTTCTTGCCCTAATTTCCCATTGCCAAATTTTGAATGTGAATGTTGGAAGCTTATTAGGGCACAAATTTAATTGGCTAAGTCCCGAGAGGGCAAATTTGAGAAAAATCCATGTGCTTAATTTGGTTAGTGCCTTGATAATATTTCCATCCCGATTGCAAAATTGTTGTGTTTTTAAAGCTAAATATTCCGATTGGGCTTCCTTAGCCGGATGACCGATTGTGTTATATGTGGTAATTAGGACTTGAATAACGCCGATTTTAATGATCCCACAACTCATGCTCTCTCTCCTAGCTATCCTAAACTCCACCTTTGGCTCTCTAACCCTAGCCACTTAGGTTAGATTTTTCATTTCACCACACTTTTCCGACATTTCCACCGTTAGCGAGGTGGTTGTAAATCACTTTATTTTTCTTTATCAGTCAAATTTGTGAACGTAGAACGACTTGTCCCTGTGATCCGACCCGGTACTCACCGGTTATTTTATATTGCATTGACGCTCCTGCGCTTGGGAGTTGGAAGGCGTGCACTTGCGCGTTTTCCGAGTCAAACAGTATTCATACAATACTTGGTTCATGAGACTCATAAATACCGCGGGTGCATTGGTCACACCAAACGGCATCACTAAGTACTTATAATGTCTGTATCTGGTCCTGAATGCAGTCTTCGGAACATCTTCATCTTTCACCTTCACTTGATGGTATCATGTCCTCAGATCCAGCTTCGAATAGACACTTGACCCACCGAGCGGGTCAAAAAGATCGTCGATGCGCGGTAGAGGGTACTTGTTCTTCACAGTGACTTTGTTCAGCTCGCGGTAGTCAACGCACATACGAAGGGATCCGTCTTTCTTCTTCACCAGCAATATAGGAGATCCCCAGGGAGATACACTGGGTCGTATCCATCCCTTATTCAGAAGCTCATCAAGTTGGACCCGCAATTCTTCTAGCTCAGATGGTGCCAACCGATACGGTCCCTTGGACATTGGTTGAGCTCCTAGCATTAGTTCGATTGCAAATTTAAGGGTGCGATCTGGAGGCAAACCTGTAAGGTCGTCTGGAAACACATCCAAGAACTCTCGAACCACTTCTGGTACTTCGGGCTCGGCTTCCATCGCTGCTGCTACTGCTTCGGTCAACTTGGCCTTGTACTTCACCGGGCCTACAGATCTGCTCCCACTAATGAACTCAAACTTCGGATGATCAGGAATGTCGAAGGCTACCCTCCTTCGACTATAGTCGATGGTGGCATGGAAAGTCCCCAACCAATCCATCCCGAATACAGCATCAAAGTTCGGGATATCTATCATCATGAAGTCGGCGAACAAAGCTCGCCCACAAATCACCACGGGGCATTGAGGATACCCGCTGGTCGCCTTTATCACTCCGCCACATGTATTGACGTTCCAACAGGTAGATAAAGTTTTGACAGGAACGGTGTGGGTGCGAACGAATCGACTCGCTAGAAAGCAGTGTGATGCTCCCGAGTCGAACAAGGAGAGGGCGGGATTCCCAGCTACTAGCACGACACCTAAGTTGCAAATACCAATCTAAGCAACCAATGTTAATGAAAGAAAAGATATCCTCAATATGCAAGAATTTTACCTGTGATCACCTCACTGGTAGCCTCGGCCTCTTCGACAGTCATGGTGTAAGCCTGGCGTCTCGGTGGTGGCTGCCTTGCCTGCTGGAACACCCTTTGCTGTGGTGGTAGAGGTGAACGCTGTGGGGCGTTCCCAGTCGGGGCAGCACGAGGAGCTGGAGCTGGAACTGGAACCGGAGCTGGAGCACATGGTTTATGATGTGGGCAATTCCTAGCCACATGTCCAGGGTCTCCACAAACCAAACAAAGGCCTAAAAATCCTCGACACTCAGATTTGAAGTGTCCAGACTTTTCGCAAAAGTGGCAGACCGGGAGGGCCTGCTGCTGTGGCCCTGGCCTCTTAAACTGAACCTGCTGAATAGGACGATGCATCTGGGGCCGTCTGCTTGGCCCAGCATGGGTCGGTGGGGGCCTCGCAGATGCTGCCAGTATCTGTTCCTCCTTTTCCTCCTCCTCGACCATCTCATGGTTACGAGCAATGGTCAGAACTTCAGCATGTGTGGTCGGGCTAGCACCGACCATCATCCTTCGAATCTCGATGTTGAGTCCCTGCTGGAACTGTTGGGCTCGAGTCAGAGCATTCCTAACCATCTCTGGAGCAAACCTGCTGAGTCTGGAGAACTCAGCGTTATACTGATCCACCGTCATCGAACCCTGCTTCAGGTTGATGAACTTCTTCCTCATCTTGATCATTGCCTGTGGAGGAAAGTACTGGGCATTGAAGGTACTTGTAAATACATCCCACGAAATCGGCAATCCCAAGCGGTCTTCAACCGCCTGCCACCAATCTCTAGCACCATCCGTCAGTTGCCTCTTGACGGTAGCCACCCAGGCTTCTTCTCGAATCTGAGATGCTCTCAGATCATCAGTGATGCGCTTGAGCCATTCTTCCGCCTGAAGGTGGTTCTCAGTCCTTGCAAAGGTCTTCGGGCTCATCCCTTGAAAGTGATAAGCACTCGGGTCAGCTCGTTGCTCTCTACGCAAAGCCTGTTCCAAGGCCTGTCCAAGCTGCTGATGAAGGGCATACATGCCCCGCATGCAATCTTCTGCAGACAATGGTGCAGTCGAAAATGTCGTCGCGTCTGGACCATTGTTGGCTCCATTACCAGCATCATTCTGGTTGGGACTCCCATTCAGGTGGTTAATCCCGGATCCAAAAGCATTGTTCTCGCTTCCCGAAGTGTTCCTTTCCATTGCTTACCTCCGTTTCATAAGATTTGATCGGTTCCATTAAGTATTCTATACGGCATATCCTGAACTTACTGTATTGTTCATGTGGTATTTAGTGCATACCTGCATGGGCCACCAAACTTGTAACGACCCACTCTCGGGGCCCGTTACTGTTTGGAACATGCACAAGTCCTGCTAGGCACCAATGAAGTCAACACAGGCTTTGTTGCAGATATACGCCAAAATACTGATAATGAAAGTGGTACACTACCTTATTACAACCCAGTGGTGGGACCGGAAAGGTGCTCTCTCTCAAGTGCAAGAGTCCGTACAAGTAGTAAAATCTGGGAGTCCAGATGTCGAATCCACGGGAAGAAATCTGTTGCAACCACAATTCAAATCAAATAGAAATCCAACGAAGAGAAACTAAACACTTTTAATGGTGGTGATGGTGGTGTGAATGGGGATACGTGAATGATACGAACAAGGAAAATACGTGAGAACAAATATCTATAAAAAGTATGCACATGGTATGGGTTCGTTAGGATCGATGATTCGTATTAATTTGGTTGACGGATACAACACAATGAATTCTCTTTTTGAGAGCAATTCACCGGAAAATACCCAATATAACTCAATGAATTCTCCTTTTGGGAGCAATTCATCGGAAGATGCCCTTTTGGGGGTTCAAACAAAATATTCAATAAGATCGTCGCTAAAGTTATAATATGATATGAAACTCTCTTTTGGAGAGATCAAAACTACGGTATGAAACTCCCTTTTGGGGAGATCAAAACTCACCCTTTTGGGGCGATCATCAACTTAATCACTTCTTTTGGAAGATGAAAAAGGCGATTTAAGAACAAAGATCACAACTTTAACGACGTTTAATGATTAAGCACATGGAATACAACCAAACTAACACAAATCATAGCCCCTAACTACGCCATATCATGCACAATAACAATTTAGCTACTCATGGTGCAAGAATAAACAACTTTCATAGCAAAATACGTCAAGATTATAGCAAAATACAAGAGAAAAGCATCAAATACGGGGTTTAAGTTAAGAAATATATCACCAATTCTCCTTGAAAAGACTTCAAACTCTCTGGAAATAATAAAACAAGCCTCTGGAATTTTACAGAATTTTTCAGGGGGAAAATACGGCTCCTAGAGCCTCTAATACGCCCAAAAATACGCCCCAATCTCCTTGAATACGCTCAAAAAACCTTAAATACGCTTATATAATAGGCTTGCGGGTTTGGGTTGTGCTATCGAATCTAAACCCGCATCAAAAATCATACCCAAATGCATCTGAGCCGCTCATCTCGAGCGGAGCAATCGACGTCCGTCCGATCAAGCGGGATGCGATCTTGTCGCGCCACGTGTCCTTCTTAGCGGATCCGCCCGCTCGCTGCGTTCGGCGCCTGCATCGCGTTTGTCATCGTTGGCAGCCGTTCGATCTTCGGTCAACGGTGGATAACGAGCCACATCGCCCGCCTTAACTCGCGCTCTTCGATCGCCTCCGAATTCGCTTCGGGGAAAATATCAGCCGCAGGATCTTGATCAGACGGCTCAGGACGTGCCGCGTCGCCAGCCCCGCTTCGATTCGAGATAGGCTGCGCTCCACCATCCGTTCTTCGATCGACGTTCCAGATTAAGCCACGTCGCCAAGTATTTCGATTTCGCAGGCCTCGATTGTGGGCCGTTGGATCGAGATCCAACGGTTAGCAGCTTGCCGCGTCGCCTATTGCTCTGGATCGTCGATCAGGCGGGAGTAAGCGGATGGCTGCCATGTGTCGTGCTGTGATTGGCTGGCGACCGTATTTTCGTATTTAATCCGTATTTCTTGCGTATTTCCCCCTTTAATATGTATTCTGCATTCAAAAATACACAGTAATTAGCACAGATCTCAGAAAAATACAAATATATAATCGTTGGAATCGTGAGATCGAGACCAAGCTAGGAAAAATATAAAAAGTGCAGAAATACTTCGTTAATTGCTGTTTTGTGCTCAAATATTGTGTTTTCTCTAATAAATAAATGTGTAGAAAATACGTATGAATTAGAGGGCAATGTAGCATCCCATGAGCATAAAATAAGGCTAAATGGGGGGGGGTTTAAATATGTAATATTGAACCCGAATCACCCAGCAGCTAACAGGAAAGGAAAATACAACCGAAAATATAAAAGATACATCAAACCACTCTGAACACAACAAAGCAAATCTCTCACACTCACTCTCAATACTCAGGGTCCTGCTGGTCGAACTCAACCACAAACTCAGCGTCTGCGGCCTCAGGTGCAAACTATTCAACCTGTGAGATATCTGGCGAGTCCATCACAAAGAGAAGGGCCGCCATGATCAGACGTAACTCAAAGTATCTCTATACATGGATATTAAAACAAATGTACAAGCATGGCAATTTAAAAGAAAAGAGGTGAAGTGCAAACAATAATGGTAAGGGAAAAAAGAGAGCAGAAAAGTAACTTTGCAGTTTTACATCTATCATCAATTACTAACGGTTAAAATTATAATATTAAAAGTAACTGTTACGAGAGTCTAATTGTGCCTTTGCCTAGACCGTGACTTATAATGCGGGGTACAGTAAGCAACCAAGAGTCCATCTCTTGCCGCGGGTGCTACCCGGGCGAACCAATTCTCTGAGTATTGTGCAATAATCTGTGATCTGTGATGGTTGTCATCGGCACTGTTATGGGTTGCTAGAACCCGCACGGTGACAACAAAGTCTGGACTAGTCGCTCCCGCACCCTCGTTATTATAAGTTACCCCAAAACCCAGTGTCGGTGCAATTTACTAGAATGTCACATTTCCTGTTACAACTTTCTGTCAATCATGTCATGTAGCCCAATTCTGCTTCATTTACGAAACTGTGCAATTTACGATGCGAAACCGTGCAATTTTAACTAACAGTTCAAAAACGGAAATACTGTGATAACGAATTAAAGCTAGGTTGGCATGCATTTGTTATTGTCTTAAGACCCATGTCAAGGGTACGATGAGTTACCGTTTGCCTTGTAGCAAAAGGCGCGTTTTGAAAAGGCGATCGGTGTACCTGGTTCACACGTGTTACGAACGAGTTAGCTTAACGAATTAATAGTAAGTTAAGAGAGCAAGTTAATTTATAACTAATTACTGATAACATGTTATTAGAACTTATATTAAAACTTAGGTTAATTAAGTAACTAATCTTTAAAACTTAATAACTTAAACTTATTTTAAAACTTAGCTTATAAACTTATACTAATAACTTAACTTAGGATAATAAAACATAACTTAGTTAATATAAGAAATATCTTTACTTTATAACTTATACAAACTTATTAAAACTTAACATTAACTTATAATAATTAAATAACTAATAATAAAACTTAATAATAAAAACTTACATAAATATCTCTCCCCTCTCTCTCTGTCTCTCTCTGTCTCTTTCTCGTTCTTTCCTTTTTCCCGTTTTTTTGTTTTCGTTGCAGGGGCGCCGGAGGGGAGATCAGGGCGGCGACGGATCGGCGTGCTCGGGCGGATCTGGTGGCGGAACGGCTCGGGGAAGGGCGGATTCCGGCGGGGTGGCTTGAGATGGGGCGGCTACGCGGATCGAGGCGACGACGTCGATCAAGGCGGGGTGGCTGCGATCCGAGGCGGGGGAGGGGTGGCGTCGCATGATCGGGCTCGAGGGCGGTGGAACGGCTTCGGATCGGGGTGGAACGGCTTCGGGCAGGCGGGCTTGGGCGGCTAGGGCAGCGGATGCGGTGGAGGGTGACGGCGTGTGCAGGCGACGACCGAGGGGGTTGATTTTGAGGGTTGGGTTTGGATTTGTTCTTGATTTCTGGTTGATTGGGTTTCAATTTCTGTTTTGTTTTTGGGTTGTAAGAATTTGGATGGCTAATTTGTGGAGGAGAAGTGTTGGGTTGTCGTTGTGGTGGCTGAGGGTGGTGGAATGTGGGTTGCTGTTGTGATTGTTTTGATTTCTTGTAGGTTGCTTTAAGAACGGGAGATGGAGGAGACAACTCTTTGAAGGAGGTGGTTGATGGTAGGGGAGGATTGAACGTAGATGTTGGATCTCGCTGATTTCTTTCGGTGGGATTCAATTAGGTAGGGTTAGTTAGGTTAAAGTGATTTAGTAAATATAAATTAGTCAAAAATAATAAGTTAATTTGAAATTAACCTTTAGATAAAAGTAATTTTGTGATTTTAAATAGTTAGTAGTAATTAGCTAATTAGTAATTAACTCTTAATTAAAAGTAATGGCCAATAGTTACGCCACGGCAAAACTAAAATAAAGGCGCGCTCGCGTCAACGTACGGACGAAAATCTCTCGGACGAAGATAACCAGATCGACGAAGTAAAAATACACGCACACCGCAGTCAAAATACGACTAGAAAATGGGCCGTTACATAGCATAAGTTGGATAATCGTGGGTTGTGTATTAGCCATGAAGTGTATCCATTTTTCATACGGAGCAATTTTCATATATATATATTTTTCATTTGCAATTCTTTTGTGCTCAATTTTTATTCATGGCTAAACACTTCATATCGCTTAGAAAATTCAGAATTTAATCATTCCTACATTCACTTTCCATTATTCTTCAAAAGAGTCTCCAAAAGTACTATGAAGTCAAATATCGTGAAAGTGCAAATGTAGGTGTAGAAGTCAAGTTTAAAACTTATGAGACATTTTATGGCTACTAAAAAGATAACAACATGTTCATGTAGCTACAACAATAATGATTGACTTCTACAAGGGATAGATTTGAACATTCATACAATACCACTTAAGATAAATCATAAAGGGTATTCTTTTAAGCTCAAATTTTTTTTTAAATTTTTTTTATTTTTTTAGAAATAAAAACACTAAAAATCATGCAAATAAGCACACAAAGAAAAAATAAATCAAGCACACAACACAATCTATGAAGGTATGCAATGTAATGCAAAGAGGGAAGAGAAATATACATTCGCGTCGCTATTTGGCTAAGGAGCTAGAAATAGAATGAGACTTTAAAAATTTGCTCCTCGCCAAACCTCCATCACACCTACATGAAAGGTGTTAAGTGTGACATTGGAATCCAACAAGGTCCACCAGTGTTAGCCAATATTGTTTTAGGAACCCACACTTGTTTAAATTTGATATTTGTGTTCCTAAATTTACAATAATATGATGTGTGGCCTACACTATCACAAGTAAAGCACTTTGCATATAAGTTCTTTGCAATAGAGGTTACATTGTGGAATTTCTTGAATTTTGGCTTTTCAACGTTTTTCAAACCAAATCCAAGTCCTCTTCTTTTATTGCCATATAATTGATTCTCTAAAATGGTATCCAACGATTGTTTTCCCATAGAGAATTTCTTAATGGCCAATTCAAGATTAGAAACTTTAGATTTTAATAGTTTATTCTCATCCACAAGCAAAGTACATTTACTTATAAAAGCTAACTTATTTTCCTTTTCCTTCTTTTCAAACTCAATTGTTTTTCTCTTAAGCTCATTATCTAGCATGCAAAATTTATTCTTAAGCTCTCTTATTTCATAATCTTTTTCACCTTCAAGCTTCAAAAGATCTTGTTTTAGCATGCTAATATTGTTCATTAATGAAGGACAAGAAAGACAAGGTGCTTCATCATTACAACTGGACTTTTCCTTTTTCAATATGTCAATAGTAGAGTCACGAGCAACAATTTCAATTTTCAGTTTTTCAATCTCCTTAGACATATCATATTCAGATTGTTGCATTTCAAAGTTCTCATTTTGATAATCATCTATAGTGGATTCACGCTCTACTATTTTATCTTGCATTTCTTTACAAAGGATAAGGAGTTCAGCTTTACTACCAGATTTTACCTCGTCATGTTTTGCCATCAAGCAGAGGGATGTGTGTGCTTCATTTCCTTGAGCTCATCTCCACTATCCATGTCCCACGTTCGCACTACATCTTTTTCTTTCTTCTCTACGACACCAGCTGTTTCTTGTGGGCAATGTTTAGCGAAGTGTCCATGCTTTATGCATTTAAAACAAATAACTTTACGCTTAGTATTGTCACAAAGAGGAGCATCAAAATTATTTAAAGGAGAGTTTCTTCCCTTTAGATTCTTTTCATTTCGGCTGAGGGATTTCTCACTTTCATATGCAGTTTCCAAGGTCCTCCATATATCCTGCGCAGAAGAGCAATGTGAGATACGATCAAATATTTTTCTACTCAACCCACACAATAAGATATTCATTGCTCTAGCATTTATAGCACACACATCTTTATCATTTAAATTCAGATTACTTTCAGGCATAGAATATCCGTTATCAATAATGTACGAAGTATCAACATCAACGGATAGTAAATAATTTTTCATCCTAGCCTTCCAGTATATATAATCATGGCCACTAAAAAGAGGAGGACGATCAATAGGCATGCCATGAGGAAGGACAAACTTTGGGGTTTTCATGATAGCTAGACTAGAGTAGATCCTCTAACCCGCTCTGATACCACTAGTTGGATCTGGATCCTAGCCTAGAGGGGGGTGAATAGGCTTATAAAAATAATTCGTGCAACCCACGAATAAGCACACGCAGTTATAGCAGCAACAGGGTAAATAAAAAGCAGACACAGAGTACACAGCAGATTTACCCTGGTTCGATCGACCCTTCGACCTACTCCAGCCCCCAAAGCAGATACTAGTATTGAATAGCGCAATAGGTACAAAACCACAAGTTAGAGCACGCTCAGAGTACCCTCTACGTCTCTACACTCGCCAGGCTCTCAGTACCACACTCATTGTGTTTTCTCTCACTATCAATCCTAGTAACGCATTCTACCAGCTAGTCCCAAACTAGCTGGGTCCCACTTGTCTAGCCCCAACCAGACAAGTCCCAAAATAGTCACAAAAATAGGTAAAGTTTTCCATACAGAGAACGTTACACTAAGACACGAATAAAAGAGTTTAAGGCTTTAGAAATGCTCAGTTCGTGTCTGTGTAGGCATCTCTGTCAATCAGCACGTCGTCAGCTCCAATCTGACGCAAACGGTGTCTCAATCCGACTCCTGGATGTCAAGTTGTACACTGGTCTGTACGTAAAGAAGTTTCAGTTCAGATCTCAAGATAACATGGTCGGTGTGCACAGTAATTCACTTAAATCCTCAGCCACGTCAGCAACGCAATTTGATTCTCTTCGTTTCTATCTCACGGAGCTCATACGCATGCGGGTGCTTTATCCGCCGTTGGTTTCGATTGCAGGCGATCTTCACCGTCCGCTTCGTTTTCGATTAACCCAGCAGCATTCCACATCAGCTTCGAAACGATCCACTTCGTTGCATTCGTCTTCGACTTTTAGGGCATGCAGGACAACCACTCGATGGCGATGGCGGCGATCGAGTCACGGCAACGACAACTCACGGCGACTTCTTCACGGCGTCGTGCAGCGAGGCTTGCAGACAGCGGCATGGATCTTGTGGCGGCAGCGACTCGACAGAGACGACGACCTCCGGATGGCTGAGACTCCAGTTTCAGGCTTTATCGATGGCGGACAGATGAACGGCGGTGGCATGAATATTTGACGGAGCTGTTCGCGATCTTTCCGACAGTGAGAGCGACAGTTCAGGCGACGTGCTCTTAACGCTGCTCTCTCCTCGACAACGTGAACGGCGGTGTTCGTTGGCAGCAGCGGGGGCTTCTCCACGTCATCAGAGGATGGCTTTGAATGGTAGTGAGCGATGAGCTACTCCGGGGATGAGCTGCTTGATGGCTTGTTGCGTCGACTTGTGTCTTCGTGGGCTTCGTCAACAACTCACTCGACGGCGTATCGGCTTCGACTTTTTCCGATGACCCACGGCGACTATCTTCGACAGCACAACTCGTCTTCTCCTTCTTGGGATGATGCAGCGACGATCTCTCCGACTGCTGCGTGTTGGCGGTGCCCTCCTCTTCGGGCGATGATGATGGAGATGGTGACTTGCTTGGATGCGTTTGGCTTGGAGAGTTCTGCAAACAAGGATCTTTATGCTTCCCTTCTTGTTGTTGAGGCCATGAGAGATTCGTTGCCTTGGAGAACTATTTTTGTCTTGGGATGATACAGAAGGAGGTTTGTGAAAAGATATTTGCGTTAAGCTAGGGTTTATTGGTTGTGCCGGCCTAATATATATCGTAGCCCCTACTTTTTGATTGCCGCATATGTTTTTTTGTGGCAGCTTGCTATTTTTTTGTATCAGCTGCAAAAATTGTTTCCCCTTGGTACGAGGATATATAAGATGTGTATTAGGGTTTTGGGGGTTGTAGAATGATTAGGAGGAGTCCATATAATCAAGGGATTTGAAACGCCATAGGGATAAGAATGGGAAAAGATTAGGTATTTGAATAGGAGATCAAGTAAGATTTGAATAGGATTTGAAATACGAATTTTGAATCGGATCTCCATGGCATTTGACTTAATCAAATCAAAAATCAATATTGGATTTGCACCAATCACCAATTGATTTGATCCAATCATCTTTGCTATGTGAATGGCACTAAGACCAAGTCTATTAGCTATGTGGATAGCAAATTCTCCAAGTAGTGAAAGATGTATCGTTTCGCCAATCCTTAAAACACACCAAGCACACACGTCAAATATAACGACACGTTTGTCATCATCAAACTAAGATCCTTGATCGTTGCTTCCAACATATATTTCATTTTCCATATCTGTGTGCATGGCAATGGCTCCAACAATATATACCCACACAATCCTAAGGCATGCAGTGAAACGACACAATCCCATTTCAGCATATAAAACCCCAGATTGCCAAAAGACATTCCAACTTGCAAGCTTGGAGGTGAGACAGCAAAGCCAACAAACATAGGGTTCAACAGATACATAAAAATAGCCCTCAGATAATTTATTTTTACATGTCCCCATCTGGTTGCTTGCAAATGGCTCCTACATTATCTACCCAAACATTCCCAATGCATGAATTGAATCCAACCAAGCCCACTTATGATCATGATTAAACAACATATGAAAAAAATTCCCTAGGTCACACATGCTTTATAAAGCCAACTTTCAGTACATATCCAACTCAACTCATTTCAATGTATACATACAAATTCTTAACCGCCATTTCAATAATATTCAGAATCAACTTGGGGAATGAAGGATCCTAATTGCAAGCCTTCCAGAAAGAATTATATTCAATAAGCCACAGTATCATCATTGGGCTATATGATCTAATTTCCCAAAATATCTGATATCCAACATGCATAGCAAAAATTTCCAATACACAGGCAAAATATAATCATAATGTGAAGTGCAAATTTAATCAAAGGCATGCAGTGAAACCAACAATTTCATAGTCATACTGCAAAAATTTAATCATACTGTGAAAATTTCATAGTCATACTGTGACAAATTTAACCAACAATTGCAGTGAAACCTCCATGCAGTGAAAATATAATCATACAGCAAAAATTTCCAACAAGGCATGCAGAGAAAATAAACAGGCAAAAATATCCAACAAGGCATGCGGTGAAACAACACAATCCCACTTCAGCATATAAAAACCCAGATTGCCAAAAGACATTCCAACGTGCAAGCATGGAGGTGAGACAGCAAAGCCAAGAGACATATGGTTCAACAGTTACATAAAAATAGCCATCAGATAATTTATTTTTAAATGTCACCATCTGGTTGCTTGCAAATGGCTCCTACATTATCTACCCAAACATTCCCAATGAATGAATTGAATCCAACCAAGCCCACTAATGATCATGATTAAACAACATATGAAAAAAATTCCCCAGGTCACACATGCTTCATAAAGCCAACTTCCAGTACATATCCAACTCAACCCATTTCATTGCATACATATTTAATCAAACGATGTTCATGACATTTACTTTTATCATAAAATCGTGCAATTTCTATTTATACATAAAAACTTGCGAAGTGATAAGGCATCACTAATATGCTAAAATATTAATGCTTCATACATAGAAAAAACTATTTACATGTGACATCACAAATTGTATACTACATTTAAACATATACCAAACTATTTATACATTTAAAGCCTAAAAGTTTCATTGACTACCAAATGAAACATCCACCACCAATCATGTCCAATCCAAGCATGAATCCATATACAATTGCCCTCAGATTATTAAGCATTTAATTTTCTTTGGTGGTTTCTTGACATAAGTCAAGCATACCCTACCAATTTACCAACGTTGCATCATCAATCCAAAGCCCGAACCCCTTTAAATCACTGCACTTGTCTCATCATTGGGCTCTTTTAAGTATGGTTCATATATTTAGGTACCTCGTAATACTGCTGCTATGGTAGCCAAATTCACCCAACATAAACTTCAAGCCAACATAATTTATTTATCTTCAACCATACAACTTGAACAACTTGCATACATTTCATGAATCATTACACACGAGCCCTCCGAAGTGCAAAATACATTCTGTAATTTTTAACCGCCAACTTTTTAGCAACACGTTGGGTGTATCATCATGGGGCAATACTAGGTATATAACCGAAATTGTATACAGATTCATGGGGCTTGAAATTGATTGGTGAACTTTTAAGTATGGTTCATGCCTTCCCGTATGGGATGTGTCAAATAATATCTACCACCCATAGGTTGCATGAAATTTTCATCGAAATAAACACGTAGATAATCGACACGCATGCATTTTCAGTTATAAATCGAAGAAATTCCGAAGATGTAAGCACCTCAAATCCACCTATTTTGCTGAAATTTTGCCCCGATTTAACAAATAGAGCTTGAAATTAAAAGAGAGTTTATACCTCAGAGAGCAGATCTGTTCGACTAGCAAAGATGAAGCACAGAACCAAATATACCTCAGTTCCGTCAGATCACCCGCAATCACAGACGCAACCTCGCTGTGTCCATAGTTTCCCACCACCTCAACCCTAGTTTCAGATTTATAGAGCCAACGAGGTAGATCACACAACCCTAGATGCAGATCTTCCTAGAAACCCAAAATAATGCCATCTTTTCCTCCTTCTAGGGTTGCATGATCTCAAAAATTCGGACCGTTGAGGGAGCCGTTGGGGGAGAGGGGAGATGAGAGGCTGCAGCAACGAGGAGAGGGGTGATCAGAAGTTCGTGGGATCCACAAAAACGAGATTCACAGCTGAAATCGCCACAAAACATGGGGATTGCAGCGCCGTGAATGTGGAAGCCACGACACAAGAAACCCAACTTCGGAAGTTGGAGAAAAAGAACACGAGGGGTGAAAGGTAAAGGTGAAATGAGGTAACCGTGCGTAAACAGTAGAATCCCCCTACTTTCACACCCACTTAATCACAAAAGGACAGGCCCTAAAGAAAAGCAGCTGGAAACACAAATTTAGCTATGTTGGCCACATATCAACATGAAAGGGCATTCCCACAAGCTATTTAGGCATGTGCTATATACATCTCAAGATGTGTATACTTTTTTTTTGCCAAAAGTAACAAAAAATGAAAAAGATAGATAGATATATATCAGAGATGAGGCTTATGATGTGACATATTTGCCACTTTTAACAAGAAAATGCATACACACCCTTGATTGGGTGTGTATATATCACCGGCCATACATGTATAATGAAATTTCTATCGTATATAATAGCAATCTATTTGTTGATTTGGATTGTCAAAACCCCAATGTTATGTCACGCCCCGCTTCCCATTATACTCGGGAGCGAGGATACGAGCGGGTCCGAATGGGCTGAAGCGGTGAAGCTCAAACCCAATAAGCGTCTGTGAATAAAACCATTCGCAGAAACTTGCATGCATTTCAGTAACAACAGAAATAACTATAAATTTAAAAGCCAACATCCAGAAAGAGTACACAAAAGTAATAAGGCCCCAAGCATGGCCAATAACAACAGAGTTCTACAAAGAGGGTACACACCCTACAAAGTGCAATAAACGAAATTCTGAGCAACAGCAGATAGTGCTCAGCAACTAGTTCTCAGTGGGGAGAACTTCTGGATCAGTGTACTCCTGGTCCAGTGGGTCATTTCCCTCAATCAGCTCATCCTCAATGTAACCTGTTTCGTGTCCTGACATACATTCCAGACAACATAGAAATGTATGTCAGCAAGGTCCTTGGCAAGCAATAATATGATTAGGACACTTGGCAATGATTTCGAAGTAGTTTACATGGCAGTTATTGCATTTATGAATAAATGAACAATTTCAATTTCTAAGCAGTAAGAACAGATTTTATATTAGCATGACAGTTCTATTTTAAATGGAAGCAGTAGCAGTTCTATGTATCATACATGTTCTATATAGCGTTTTCAAGATGTTCATGAGTGTGTTCAATTTAGTGACTAAGGTTCACGTCGTTAGGCGGCAAGCAAGTGAATCTACCTACTCGTGCCCTCGAAGGTGACCTGTTTACTTCCGACTAATGCCCGCGAACCGAACCCCACCCACGTGTACTTTTCTAGACCACGAGCCAGAATCAGCCAAACTGACCCGCATATTTTATAATACTGGAACACGAGCCAGACTAGCCAAACCGGCCCACATGATAGCCAAATCTTGGCATGCAATATCTATTATTAGCCCAACCGACCTGCAATGTCTATGATTTTCAAGTCGTTCAGGCAATTCATATACGTCCAGAAATGTTGCAATTCACAAGGCATATTCAATTAACTTATTAAAGTGTCCACATGCACGCATGCGGGGTTTTATCTTGCAATACACAACAGGTAACATGTGAAGTTTGGTGTCACATTAAATGAAACGTTATTTAAAACATGTAGAAAATGCACACTTGCTTGTTTGGTGATTTTGGTGTCGTTGTGTTCGTCTCGTCAAATGTGATATGAGGTTTGTTTTCTGTTTCGTTCAACATGATCAAATGGTTAATACGTTACTTAACCAGCAAAATAACATTGAACTAACCTACATAAATATTGTTTAAGTAAAATGATTAAACTAACTTATAAAATAACATACTACGTATTTTATTTTAACATATATAAGCTATCATATAACATATATGTATAACAATACACTTCTATTTTAAAAACTAAGTATATTAGGATATAATGTAAAACTAGCATACTAATGATAACAAAATTATCTTATAACTAACATATTATTCTTAAAATAACTCTTTATATAATTTACAAACTAACTTATAAATATTTACTATGAAAACTCTTTATATAAATTCAAACTAATTTAAACATACTATTATATAATCTCAAAGCTTGTATAATAATATAACTTAGCTTATAAAATATAAAATTGTAACTTAAATTAGTTAATATAATTTATGAAACTTAATAACTTATATATTAACTTAAAATAACTTAATAACTTAAAGTAACTTTAATAACACCTAAAAACCCATAACCCAATAAGTTAATAACTTCCCACCTTCTCTCACTCACATGACTTCTCTTCTTTCTTTCTTTCTTTTCTTTTCTTTTCTTTCTTCTTTCTTTTTGATGCAGGGAGGGGAGGGCACGTCAGGTGGGGGGAGCAGCGGCGACGCGGCAATGGGGAAGTGGCGGCGCACGGCCTGCTAGCAGCGGCGCGCGACAGAGCACATGCGCGCGTGGGGCTGCTAGGGGGCGGCGGCGGTGGCAGGGCACGGGCGCGTGCGACCAGGGGGTGGCACATGCCGAGGGAGGCGGGGGCTCGGAACGGGGCTGAGGGAGATGGATGGTGTTGCCTCAGATCTGAAATTCAGATCTGATTTCAAATCTTCTTTCCTTCAATTTCAGATTTCGGATTTTGATTTAGGATTGCTCTAATTTTGGTGTGGATTTCTTTGATTGAGGAGCTGCAAGGGGGTGGAGTTGTTCTCGTGGATTTGGGTTGTTTGCAGTTGTTGTTTCCTATAAAACAATGGAAACGGGGGTTGCATGTTGATGAGGGTGAGTTGGCTGTGGGGGAAGAGTAATGTTGCATGTTGGATCTCACCGAATTATTTCGATGGGATTAATAGGCAGGGTTAGGGGTTAGAGTAATTAGTTAGGGATAAAAGTTAATTAATTACGATATGATAAAAATTCTAAAAGCAGAGGCGCGCTTGCGTCGACGCGTAGAAAAACATACGGACGAAAAACACTCGGACGACTGAAATAAAATACAGGCACACAGGAAAACAAACACGCCTAAAATACAGGCCGTTACATGTTATTTGCCTTGCAAGTTGCAATCTCGATAACACTGCTGTAATGCTCCGTTTACGTATCCGTTCCACAAAAAACCCGTGCACAAATTGCACGGGCACCAAAAATTGCGAGCATCATAGAGATGGTTTGTGTGTGCTGAAATGGGTGCAAAGGAACTAGGGAGAAGTGCGGGTGTGTGACTGGGTCTTGTCTTGGGTGCGTGTGGCTTTTTTTTGGGAGTGGTCGTGGGCCCCACTTGCTGAGGTGGTAAATCATGGTCACCGGTCACCACTCTGTCCATCCCTTGGTAGTACTACTCAGCATTCACCGTTGGGGGAATGCGCTCAATAGTATAATATAGATAATTGGACTGATGAAACAATCCGTTCCTTTCTGTTCCGTTCCTTGATCGATAATGCTGATGATGTTTTGATGAGAAAGGACTTAGATGAAGGCCTTAAACAAACCTTTGGTTTAAATCGAAACTATAAGAAGATCATGGAAAATGAACAAAAAGCCAAAAACAAAGGAATCATAGCCAAGAAAGATAAAGTAGATGCATAGCTAGTGTACAAATTTCCTACATCAACACCTGAAACCTTCAATCTTCAATTTTTTTCCGTCATAACGATCTACATATCATAAAACATAACGTATTTAAACTCTTGTGGTTTTCATATTGTTTCAACATGCATCGCTTAAGAAATTGAATGGTTTGATTACAATAGTAACTAGTTTCACACCTAAATATACAAGAAGATGATAGTTTTGGATTTAATAGATTGTTGGTATATTATTGGGTTAACGTGAAAACATCAGCATAGTATTGATTATAAAAAAATTGAACGTAAAGTCATTGAGGCCCGGTATGAAAAAATTGATGCAAGATAAGCACATCTATGTCAAGCCCGTCACAATAGATCTTCTTTTAAAAAAACCAAAAAGGAGTGGGGTAAGAGCCCCCTACCCTGTAGAGGGGTAAGTAGGGAAAATAGGTGTAGAGGGGTAAGAGCCCCCTACCCTCATATATATAGCTTTCAATAGTAGGCTTGGATACCCAATGGGCCTCATGGGCCTATTCATAACACTTCTCCTTATCCAACCAACATTGAATAAGAGGTGGATTCTTCAGGATCCGAGTTAGGGTAACTGCCTTGTTAAAGAAAGAACAGTTATCCCATAACTTCCCCTGTTTTAGGGATGTGTCTAGGGGTGGATACTTCAGGATCCAGAGTCAACGAGGTTGCCTCGTCAAAACCTTGACTACGGAAAACCCAGTGGGAAAAAACCTGTAGCCAAGGGAAAAGAGTACAACTCTGCAGTTGACTCCCCCTCATCTGACCAAGCTTCAAGCTTGCCGATTTCCTATGAATCTATACATCAGTCTCATATGTATCTATGAGTTCATAGTTCTCTCATCCTGACCCAGTTTACATTTACTCACTCTCCTCATCCCAATCCCATATACAAGTTTCTCAAAGATACTAGTAGGCAGGGATTTGGTAAGCAAATCCGCCAAGTTATTACATGATTGGATCTTCTGTACCTCAATCTGCTTTTGCTTCTGAAGGTCGTGCGTCCAGAAGAACTTGGGGGAGATATGCTTCGTCTTGTTGCCTTTGATGTAGCCGTCTTGAAGCTGGGCTATACATGCTGCATTGTCTTCATAGAGTGGAGTAGGCGCAAGAACGCCGGTCATCAGGCCGGTGGAGGTGAGGATGTGCTGGATCACAGAGCGTAGCCAGAAGCATTCCTTGCTTGTTTCGAAGATCGCTAGGAGTTCTGAATGAGTGGATGAGACGGTCGTCATGGTCTGCTTTACATATCTCCAGAATATGGTTGTGCCGCCGTATGTGAACATGTATCCGGTCTGAGACTTCTCTGTATGAGGATCGGACCTGTAACCTGCATCAGCATAACCAACTAAACCAGTTGATGCCCCTTTCCTGTAGAATAGACCTAAGTCTATGGATCCTTGAAGGTAGCACAGAAGATGCTTAACTCCGGCCCAGTACCGCTGTGTAGGTGCAGCACTATATCTGGCTAGTAAGTTTACTGCAAATGCTATGTCGGGGCGAGTGCAGTTAGCCAGGTAAAGGAGTGCACCGATAGCACTTAAATAAGGCACTTCGGGGCCTAGTACTTCCTCCCCCTCTTCCAGCGGCCGGAAGGGGTCTTTGTGTACATCCAATGATCTGACGACCATCGGAGTGCTGAGGGGGTGGCACTTATCCATCTGAAACATTTTCAATAAGTTCGATGTGTAAGTTGACTGGTGTAATATGATCCCATCTTTAAGATGCTCTATCTGAAGACCTAAACAGAATTTTGACTTTCCGAGGTCTTTCATCTCGAAGGTTTCTGTCAGGCTTCTAGAAATCTTTGCGATCTCTTCAGGAGATCCGATGAGGTTTAAGTCGTCTACGTAGATGGCTATAATTACAAATCCTGTTGCCTTTGCTCTTATAAAGATGCAAGGACAGACTGGGTCGTTTGTAAATCCTTGTTTTGCAAGGAAATCGCTCAGTCTGTTATACCACATCCTTCCAGATTGTTTTAGACCATATAATGATCTTTGCAGTTTCACTGAGTAGATGTCACGTTCTTTCTATTTTAGTGCTGCAGGCAAAGAATAACCGTCAGTCAATCTCATATAGATGTCTCGGTCTAGGTTGCCATATAGGTATGCAGTAACTACGTCCATGAGTTGCATATCTAAACCCTCTTGGGATGTTAAGCCAATGAGGAATCGGAAGGTGATCGCGTCCATGACCGGGGAGTATGTGGCTTCAAAATCCACCCCAGGATGTTGGGTAAAACCCTGCGCTACAAGCCTTGCTTTATAGCGAACGATCTCATTCTTTTCATTTCGTTTTCTAACAAATACCCATTTATAACCCACAGGTTTTACACCTTTTGGTGTCTGGACTATGGGTCCGAAGACCTTGTGTTTGGTGAGTGAATCCAACTCCACTCCTATTGCCACTTTCCACTTTGGCCAATCATCTCTGCTTTGACATTCTGTCAGAGAGCGTGGTTCAATATCATCGTCGCAGTACGCGACGTTGATGGCAATATTACATGCAAATGTGTCATCTATGGTTGTGATTTTTCTGTCCCAATACTCCCCAGTTCGTACATAGTGTATCGATACTTCATTTTCTCCCGGTTTTTCCTCTTCATGAGAGTTTGGGAGAGATGAGGTAGTAGGGATTATATTAGCATCCTGTGGTGGTATTTGTTTACTATTGCCAAGGGTCCTACTCTTTAGAGGGACTTGGTCCTTGGATCCCGGTGGTCGCCCTCTCTTTTTGAGAGGTCCAACCATTTCTGCTGCAGGCGGATTGCATCCATTTTGCGGTATGTCAATCCTAGCTGGAGTGTTAGCAGCAGGAACGTGTGATTTGACAATCTTCTGGTTGTCAGTAAATTTGTCCGACAAGAGATGGACAGTGTTTTGGATGTGGAGAATCTTCAGGACCTCCTCACACTGGCTTGTTGGCGGATCAAAGTGACATAATGTCTTTGTATCCCAAGTGATACTTTCTGAAGCTTCGGGCTTCTTTGTCTTTGAGCCTAGTCTTGGAAACGATGTTTCATCGAATTCATAGTCTTCTAGACGTGCCTTAAAGACGTCTCCCGTAAGGGGTTCTAGGAATCTAATTATGGTGGGGGGTGTCAAACCCAACATAAATGCCTAGACGACGTTGTGGACCCATCTTTGTCCTTTGCGGTGGTGCTTTGGGGACGTATACTGCACAACCAAATATTCTCAAATGTGAGACAATTGGTGGGGCTCCAAGTGCTAGTTGCATTGGAGAAGATGACTGACCTCCAGAATGTCTTAATTTTATTAAAGATGCAGCATGCAAAATTGCATAACCCCATGCATTCATTGGCATCTGGGATTGAAGTAATAATGGACGAGCGATCCATTGCAGTCTCTTAATTAGAGATTTTGCTAACCCATTTTGGGTGTGAACATGCGCTACAGGATGTTCGACTTCAATTCCCTGAGCTTGGCAATAGTCTAGAAAGACGTGTGACGTAAACTCCCCCGCATTGTCCAGACGAAGTTTCTTTATCTGGTAGTCGGGGAAGTGGGCCCGTAACTTGATTATCTGAGCTAAAAGCTTAGAAAGTGCTAAGTTACGGGTGGACAGTAGGCACACATGTGACCACTTAGTAGATGCGTCTATCAGGACCATAAAGTACCTGAACGGACCACTTGATGGGTGAATCGACCCACAAATGTCTCCGTGGATTCTTTCCAGAAAACCGGGGGACTCCACGTCCACTTTCAGTGGAGAGGGTCTCGTGATCAGTTTACCCTTGTAACAGGGTGGACATGGGAATTTGCCTTTTTGAAGAATCTTCAGGTTCTTCAGGTCTATACCCATGGAGTTCTTTATGATGCGGTACATCATAACAGAACCAGAGTGTCCCAGTCTACTGTGCCAGAGTTGGAATTCTGGTGTTTGGGGGCACTGCAGGTGCTCCGCCATGGATGTTTCTAGAGTTTGTATACTTGTTTGGTAGAGTCCCGAGGGGAGTCCCTTGAAACGTTCCACAATGGTTTTTGAACCATTTGTAAGAGACGTTACAAGCAAGTATTCTCTTTTATCTTCCTCGACCGTCTCTAAGTGATATCCGTTTAAACGGATGTCTTTAAAGCTTAGGAGGTTTCGGATGGATTTAAAGGAGAATAACGCATTTTAAGTGTTATTTGTGTGTTGCCGGGGAGCAATATAATTGCTTCCCCTGATCCTTCGATTATGTTTGCTGGTCCTGAGATTGTTCTCAGTGGGCCAGAATAGCTACTTATGCTCGTGAAGTAGTCTATGTTTTGAAGAATCGAGTGCGTCGATGCCCTGTCCACTAGGCAGATAAGTTCCATATCTAAAAAAAGGGAAAGACATTCAAGCAATAAATGAAGAGAAAAGATCCACTTTCATAAAAAATAAATGCTCAAAATATTGTTTGATATGGAAATAAAACTAGATACGATGCATAAATAGAAGATACATTGCTAGTGCATAGAAGTGGTCCAGATCTAGAGAGTGTCATCTCCCATGAAGTCTTCAGGAGTCCATGAGGTCTCTGCCAACGCAGCGCTCTCAATCAGGTTTGTCTCAGCTCGAGGCTCGAGGCTTGCCTGGTAGAGGTCCTGGAGGTGTTTTGCTGTGCGGCAGATTCTGGACCAGTGGCCCGTCATTCCGCATTTAGAGCACTTGTCCTCCCAGTCTTTCTTGGGAGTGCCACCTTTGTTGGGAATCCTCCTCTGCTTCTTGTCCACGAACTTCTGGTTCTGAGGAGGAGCTGGGGGAGTGGCCTTCTTCGGCTGCTTCTGTTCTTTCCATTTCTGGAATTTTGCCTTTTTGTCCGTCTTCTTCTTCTCGGAAGACTGGAAGTGAGCCTCTGCAGGAGGTGGCAATGGAGCGGAGCCAGGAGGGCGCAGGTTGTGGGTGGCAACCAACATGTCTCTGTTCTGTTCAGCCATAAGCAGGCATGAAAGCAGGTCAGAGTACTTAGTGAACTTCCTCTCGCGATATTATTGCATAAGGATCATGTCCTTTTCGTGGAAAGACGTGAACGTCTTTTCCAGCAACATTTTCTCCGTCACTGGTTCACCACACAACTTCAGGCGTGAGGTGATGCGGAAAAGAACTGAGTTGTACTCCGCTACAGATTTGAAGTCCTGTATACGGAGGTGAGTCCACTCGTACTGTGCACGGGGGAGTATGACATCCCTCTGATGTCTGTACCTCTCCACGAGTGCATCCCACAGCTCGTAAGGGTCATCTACAGTGAGGTACTCGTCCTTTAAGGTCGAGTCTAAATGTTTCCTGATATATATAATGGCTTTCGCCTTTAATATATCGGAAACTTCCTCTGTATGAGGTGCTTCCACTGAAGCCTCCTTGTTCGCTGAGGCAGTACTTGTTGTTGCCTTTTCAGTCTGTGTGAGACTGAAACCATGAGAGCGCAGATGGAACTTCAGGTCCAACTGCCAACTCAGGTAGTTTGACCCATCGGCATTCAGGACCGAAAAGTCGACATTTGCGAGTCTGGCCATTTAATGATCTAGCAATGTAAAGAAAAAACAGCATGTATCGTCAAAACTGAGTAAAATAGACATCCACGCATGTAATGCAAACATTTTTCATAGCATGGATCTAATCAATGTGAATTTAACATACATGCTTTTTACAGATTCATAATGTGAATAATTAATAAAGGTTAACATTCACGCATGCTGTTAAGTAGTTTCATTGTAACATTAAACATGGTATTAAAATAATTAACATCCACGCAGTTAATGTATAAGCAATGAAGCAGAAAATTACTTAGGACTATGGGGATCAGCCAGCCGACACCGAAATAAAAAAAGTACAGTCCGAAGTTACATCAAAAATAGCATGAAAGAATAAAATACAACTCGGGAACTTCAGAGAGAAGCCCCTATCTTCATTGTGCGTATGCCTTCAGCTCCTTTTTGGTGTCCTTCGGTCTTCTTTTTACATTTATATCCTCACTTACAAATTTCTCTCAAAAAAGAAAAATTGCAGGAAATTAAAAAGTGTCGGAAACCTGTCTGATCCCTAAAAACATAGCCTAATTTGCACATCCACGCAGATAATATATTTGAAACATACAACCACGCAGATAATCAATCACAGGCATGTACAGATTAATTTAAATAATCTAAAATGTGTGTGTGACGTGCAAAAATTTATTTTGAAAACTTTTACCTTTTGATCCATATTTTAATGTTTTACCGCTTAAAAAAAACCCTTTAAAGTTTCTTTTAATTATTTTGGGCTTTTTGGGCCAAAAATAAAAAGAAGAAAAATTATTTATGTAAATGGGCTAATTTTCTGGCCTTTGGGGCCATGAAAACAACCCATTAGGTCTAATTGGGCCTCCCCGAAAAATTGGCCCGTTTAGGGTCAGGGTTTCGGAAAACCCTGGGGGGGCCCGCGGCGTGTCGCTGCGACGGCTAGCCGCGCAGAACGCGGCCGCCGTGGCGGCGACGGGCCGCGGCTGCGGGCCACGGCCTGCAGGCCGCGGCTTGAGGCCGCGGCACAGGGCCGCGGCGTCAGGCCGCGGCTGCTGCGGCACGGTGCCGCGGCATGCAGGCTGCGGCTTCAGGCCGTGGCCGCCGCGGCCTATGGCCGCGGCGTGAGATCACCGCCGGCGGCGCTTGTGAAGCGCCGCCGTTTCGTCCTACGGGCGTGCGGATTTTTGGATCAAAGGTTGGGGGTAAAAACTGATTTTTCGAGTATTTAGATCGCTAAAAAACAGTTTTTTATTGTTTTTAGGCATGCGGATCTAAAAAAAATTTGATTTTTACCGTGGTTTTAAACTTTTTGATCCTAAAACATGCAGATCTAAAGTGAAAAGCAAGTTTAGATCTAAAAGTTTTGATTTTTACCTCTAGATTCGACAAGGGAATCTAGTCGACGGTTGGTGAAGGATGCCCTTTTCGCTCCCCGTTGAGAAGATTACGATCTTCTTGAATCTGACCGATTGATGGATCTTCTTCCCCGCGAGCCGCCGTCTCCTCCAACGAGCGTGATCGTGCTGATAACGTGTTATGAAGGGAAATATATGGAAAATAGGTGTAGAGGGGTAAGAGCCTCCTACCCTCATATATATAGCTTTCAATAGTGGGCTTGGATACCCAATGGGCCTCATGGGCCTATTCATAACAGGGACCATCTATCAAGCCCCTTGTGAAAATTCAATTACTTATGTGGGCACGAAATATTCAAGGCTGGGGCTTGGTGCAATATTGGATTAACCCGTGCACACAGTGCTAGTCGCCAAAAAATCCCCACTGAAACAATGTGGTGCACGCACGAAACCAAGAAGGAGCGAGAAGTGTCGGTGTGTTTCGAGGCATCGTTGAGAGGTAAAAGAGAAAAAATAAGGCCTAAGTTGCAAAAAAAACTTAGTGGAGCCACGTGCAACAATCCCAAATGGCAAACCCATAAATGTATGGAAGATGATGTGTATTTTGGTTAGATGAAGAATCAATGGCTATCGGGGGGTGCATTAAAACCAACTTCCAACAGCCACACCACAAAGCAAGCACACTCTCCCACCCACACCCAATGAGGCCCCACCATGCCAAGGTGGCACAACCTAGGCCAATGATTTGTCCCAGTGGGGTTGTCCTAGTAGGACAAACATCCCATCAAAGCCCCTATTTGTAATATAGATTTACTAGAAATAACCAATGTGCAAAGTACACGGAAGAAAAAAACTCATACGAATGGGATGCGGTGCACACGTGCAACAGAAAAAGAGTGAAACGTGGGTGTGCGTGCCGGTATTGTCCGGGGTAAAAGGGTGCACGCAAATAAGTGAGTTTGGGGTTGTTGTTTTTGGGTATTTGGGGGGAAATGGCAA
Organism: Scilla litardierei; assembly: GCA_030789695.1. Classification (NCBI taxonomy): domain Eukaryota; kingdom Viridiplantae; phylum Streptophyta; class Magnoliopsida; order Asparagales; family Asparagaceae; genus Scilla; species Scilla litardierei. The sequence continues at coordinate 3,043,848 of CM061138.1, read as the reverse complement.
CCACGTAAATAAGAGGAAAGTTATTTTTTGGGGGTTTGTCCCAGTCAACTTGTGACTGGGACAAACCCGCCACGTAGGATAAGTCTAGGTGGCCGGTCCTCTTTTATAGAAGACTAGAAAATACATAGTGTACGATGGTCTGAAAAAAAACGGGAAAAACAAGGGGCCAAAAAGAAAAAAAGAGTGGATGTGTGGGTAAAGATTATGTAGGGGTCAAAATGCACTTTAATGGGTTCGGGATGGGGAATGGGGCTTTGTTTTGTTTTGTTTTGTTGGGAAAACACATGTGGCATGTCACATAGGACAATATTGTCCACATGGGATAACGGTGGGGCCCATACTTTGTCTCATGAGGACAATAGCAAAATGGTTATTCCCTATTTTAATATATAGATTGTTATGAATCAACTACTGGGGGAGGAAGCCCCAGCCCTTTATTTATAGGCATGGTAGGAGAGTAGATACATCGAATACATAGATATGGGCGTATCTCTCAGATACCCGCAATCCTAACCAACTCTGGTTATTTCCATTCACAACACTCCCTCTTATCCAGCCATAGGTGTGGACTCCGCTCAAGAGTACTTCGGGATTTTGAGCGTAATAAGAGTCTCACATGGGGTGGATACTTCGGGATCCTGAGTTGGTGAGATTTGCCTCGTTAAAACCTTTAGCTATGAAAAACCCAGTGAGAAAAACCATAGTTAAGGAAAAAGAGTACAAACGCTCTTTAACTCCCCCTGATTTGTACACGTGACTCTGCTCATGAATACTTCTGGATTCTAAGCGTCACTGAGGGGTGGATACTTCAGGATCCAGAGTTGAAGTGATTTGCCTCGTTAAAACCTTTGGCTATGGAAAACCCAGTGGGAAAAACCATAGCTAAGGGAAAAGAGTACAAATTTTGTCAACTCCCCCTGATCTGTAAACTCTCTTAGGCTTTCAGATCTCGTAGGCTTATCTCATCACTTCTATTTACAATATTCCGAAAATGTACACAGATTACGAATTTTATCACCATCAAGCAGCTGCTGAATCCAGAAACTCTGAAGAGGTTGCTAAGTTTCGTCGCCTCTGATGTGGTCTTCAGACTATATGGTTAGCTCCACAGAACCAGCCTCTATCCCAGTCGTCACTGGGATGTGATGTACCACCAGGCGCCCTCAAATACACCATTGGTATGATTCTGGAATGGTGAGGATCTCGGAATGATAGGATGATGTTGCCTTCATAAGTTGCTTTGCAGATCTGCAGGGGATGGCCATCCCACTGTGGGTATCCGTTCTGTGATTTCTCAGCATAGGGACTGGACCTGAAACCTGCATTTGCATAAACATTGGAGGATGCTACTACATTTTGTAAGTCCAAATATTTAGACCCTTAGAGGAAGCGCAGAAGGCTTAACTCAGGTCTAATGGCCCTTTTTAGATGCCAACTATCTCTGGCTAATGAGTTTACTGCAATTGCTATACCGGGACACATGCAGTTAGCCAGGAGTGCATGATTGCACTAAGATAAGGGACTTTAGGACCAGTTATATCCTCCCCCTCTTCCAGCGATCGGAAGGGTTCTTTTTGTTCATCTAGTAAGTGTACCACCGTAGGTGTACTTTGGATGACAATGGTCCTTTTAATATCTCCAACGCACTTCTGGGTGTTTGTAACATGATTCTATGAGCCATGACTTTATATTTGCCTAGGTCTTTTTATTTCATGTTTAAAAGTCAGGCTTGTACATTTATTTCGGTTTTCTCTTCAAGAGATCCGATGAGATGTTAGTTGTCTACAACTAAGATCTCTAATCCTGTTCTTTGCACAGATGCAAAGACAAACTTCAGTAGGAATCATTGACTTGTCAAGTGATTCTCTTGGTTGTACATTTATTTATACTTATTGTTTTTCTTGAATAGACGTCCCGAAGTCTATTCAGGCATTTTAAGGAAATGTGGAAATTATCTTTACAAGATATCCACGAAGGTATGCCGTCACAACATCCAATAACAGCATATCCAAAATTTTCCTTCGCCAAATCGTAAGGTATTCGCTTTTGATAACTTAGGGAGACTGATGCATCATTTATGAGACATGCTCATTTGAATTTGTTCGATCCCTAGTTTCAGCGAAATTTTCCTTGGGCTATAGGTTGTACCGTATAGCATACGATTTTGTATTTATTTTTCTTATGTTTGCAATACTTTGTTTTATCCACAGGTTTGACACCTTTTAGTGTCTGGACTTCAGGTCCGAACATTTCACGTTTCATAAGTGAGTCCAGCTCATCTTTTATTGCCACGTTCCACGTTTGGCCAATCTCTACGTTTGCCTTCTAGCAACGGAGTGTGGAACGATAATTTACAAACATCATCGCCATTGCGATGTATATGGCAATATGATACGTGAATACATTGTCGACAATTTATGTTCTATCTGTCCAACACCTCCCCAGTACGTACAACATTTACTTAATTTCACTTTTTCCCGGCAATTCCTCTGCAGTGGATTCCGGGAAGGGTGATGGTGTGGACAGGAGCTCATTGTCCTGTGGTAGTATTGTCTTAAGGTCTCCAGGAGTTTTTTGTCCTAGGAGCCTGGTGGTCTGCCTCTTTTCTGTTGAGAATCAGCCACTTCTGCTGCTGGTGGATTGCATCCATTCTCAGGGATGTCAATCCTAGCTGGAGTTTTTGCAGCAGGGATGTGTGACTTGACAATCTTCTGGTTGTCAATAAATGATTCCGGTAATTGGTAGACATTGTTCTGTATGTGGAGGATCTTCAGGATCTCATCTACACATTGTATTGTTACCGGATCATAGTGGGTCAAACTTTTTGTATCCCACGTTATAATTTTCTTCGCGCCAGATTTTCTAGTATCTGGGCATATTTTTGGGAAACTCGTCTCATCGAAATCACAGTCTTCAAGATGTGCCCTAAATGCGTCCCCCGTTTGGGGTTCTAGGTATCTTATAAGTGAGGGTGAGTCAAACCCTGCATGTATACCTAGGCGACGTTGAGTACCATTTTGGTCCTCTTTGGTGGTGCAATGGGGATTTAAGACTGCGCGACCGAAGATTCGCAGATGAGAAATGTTCGGTGGCATTCCATATGCAAGTTGCATTGGAGACTCTGACCTCCAGAGGGTCTTATTTTCATTTACGATGCAGCATGCAGAGTTTGCATGTCCCCATGCATCCATAGGCAATCGGGATTTAATGGACGTTCAGTCCATTGGAGTCTACTTTTCAGTGACTCTGCCGACCCATTTTGGGTATGAACATGCGGCACATGTATGTTCATTTTCAATTCCCGTTGATTGGCAGTACTCTTGAAAAGACTGGGAGGTATATTTCCCAACATTAACCAGACTTATTTACAACATTTTATTGTCTGGGAAATGTGCCCGCAATATTTTTATTTTTGTGCCAATAGCTTTGGAAAAGCTAAGTTGCGGGTCTGTAGTAGACACACGTACAAATATTCTGAGGATGCATTTATCAGTACAGTGAAGTACTGAAATAGCCCACTAGGGGTGGTGGATTTTATCCACATCTATCTCCTTGTATTCTTTTTGAGGAAGCGTGGAGATTCTTTTTCAACTTATCGTGGAGATGGCCTTGCAATTAGTTTTCCCTTATAGTAAGGGATGCGAGGGATTTTTTTCCCTTTTTGAAGAATCTTCTGGTTCTTCAAGTCATACCCATAGGACAAGATGCGATGCATCATCACAAATCCAGGGTGGCCAAGTCCATCATGCCGGAGTAAAAACTCGGCTGATGTCGGGCACTTCAGGTGCTCCGTTTAATTCTGCTTCCTTTCTCCGAATCTTCGTATGGTGGAGGCCTATAAGGCTCTCAAAACGTTCAAGTGTGGATTTTACTTCTTTTTCTTGAGACGTTGCATACGGTAATTTTTTTTTTCATTTACATTTGCTGTTTCCAAGTGGAATCCGTTGAAACGGATGTCCTTGAAACTTAGAAAGTTTCTTTTGGAATTCGGAGAGATTAGTGCATCCTTTATTTTTGTGTCGTTTGGGGGGCAACAGTGTTGCATTCCCTGGATCTTCAATATAGCCCTGATATTGGGCTTTGTATTGAAAGAGATCGTACGTGTTTATTGTCTACTAATTATTTATGAGAGCAGTTTCATCTAATCAAAGATGAATCGTTAGGCACATGAATATTCAGATAAACATTTTCATTTATTGTCTACTAAGCATTTTCATTCAGAACAAATTTCATAATTAAAATGCTCTCATAAATTATTTTCAAAACAAATTGCTAAGATAAAAATAAAGGCTAATCAAGCAAGTCATCATTTTCGAAGTTGTCAGCTGAAAACTTGACTGGAGCATCAGAGGTCATCAGGTTTGTTTCAGCTTTATTTTTCTTATTCTCTTTATACAAATCCTGGAGGTGCTGCGAAGTTCGGCACATTTTGGACCAGTGGCTTTTCATGCCACAATTATGGCACTGGTCTTCCCATTCCCTCTTGGGTGGGGGTGAATCATTTTTGTCATTTCTGTGCCACGTGAACTTCCGCTTACTTTCATTATTTCGCTGCTGCTGTACATTGCCCTTGGCATTTTTCTGTTGACCCACCCTTCTGTGGTCTTTCTTTTCTTTTATTATCTCTCTTCTTTTTGAAGGACGAGGAATGGTGAGCTTCTGGTAGGGGGGCAGTGCCGGGAGGGCGCATATTGTGAGTGGAGAGAAGAAGCTCTCTGTTTTGCTCGGCCATGAGTAAACATGACAGCAGCTCGGAATACTTGGTGAACTTGCGTTCACGGTATTGTTGCATGAGTATCGCATCTTTTTCATGGAAGGACGTACACGTCTTTTCCAGCATGCGATTTTCTGAGACTTTTTCACCACACAACTTCAGGCGTGCGGTGATGCTAAAAAGTGCTGAGTTGTACTCAGCAATGGACTTAAAGTCCTGTAGTCTCATGTTCTCCCACTTATATCGTGCTCTTGGGAGTATAACATCTTTCTGATGTTTATACCTGTCCTCAAGGGCAGTCCATAGCTCAAATAGATCTTCGACCGTAAGGTATTCAGCCTTTAAGGTCTTGTCCACATGGCGGCGAATATAGGTGATGGCTTGCGCCTTCCCTATATCGCTAACATTTTCTTTTTCAGTCACAGCAGCGATGAGGGACTTTGCCCGCAGGTGAAACTTTACATCTAGCTGCCAGCTTAGATAGTTTCTACCTGATGCTTCCAGTACATCGAAATTAACGCTTGCAATATTAGCCATTTATCTAGCAGAGCACAATCATGCATGAACTAATAATTAATCAGAGAAAACATTTTCATGCGGAGGCAATATTTAACGAAAAACTAAATGTGTGGATCGGCCAGTCCCACAAGAAAGAGTCCAAAAAAGTCCACAGTCCAAATTATACAAATTTGCAGCTTAAAGAAAATGAAAATACAACTTTGGAAACCCCGTGGGTCCCATATGATATCTCCATCTTCAAGTGTGGCCTCCGTCTCCATGGAAGTTGGTCTTCTTTCTTTGACATTTACATAAATTCCTCACTACAATTTCTCTCAAAAATAAAAGAAAAGTGCGGGAAATAAACCGTGGGACTAAACGACCGATCCAAAAAAAAACCACATTTAGCAATTCATGCAGAAATATTGTGCTCATCAACATTTTCATCAGACATTTTCATCACAGGCATCACAGGCATTTAATATTCTCAGAGATGGATAAATAATTTAAATACTTAATAATTATTGGACCACTGGGCAACGTCATACACCGTTAGTTTATGTTACTAACGGCAGAGCGGTCGCATGATCTTCCTAATTATTAAGTTTTAAATACAATGCATAACCACGCATATAATATCCAACAGAATATACCACAGATGCAAAGCATGTAAATATGATTTTTGCAGAAAAAATCATTACAATGCAAAGGTTGTAATTTGAATGGGTTTAATCAATTAAATTGATTAAGAGCCCAAAATTAACATTTTCTTTGTCAGAGGAAAAAGTTTTCCTCATCATCCCAAAAGCCCCCCTAAGAATCCCCAAAAAGTCCTCGCCTGCCCGGTATTTGTCCCGTAATTTATCGTGATTTTTCACGAATATTTTGCCCTTAAATCCCCTTTTTAAATTAATTTTTAGGCTAACAAGTTGCCTTTTGAGGCGAGTTTATAGCCCTTTGCATCCCCCATTTTTTTTTCAGATAAACCAGCCTGCGGGCCTGAAGCCCGCAGTCGACCTATGGGCTTCAGGCCCATAGGTTTTATTTTTTTTGAAATCTGTGGGCCTGAAGCCCACAACAGGTCTGTGGGGTCTGTGGGCTTCAGGCCCACAGACTCTGATTTTTTTTGTTTGTGAATTCTGTGGATCTGGATATTTTTTTTTAAAATTCTAGGGTTTCATTGTGGGGGGGGGGGCGCCGCCGCCGCCCCCTGCGGGGGGGGGGGGGGGGGGGGGGGGGGGGGGGGGGGGGGGGGCGCCGCCGGGGCCGCCGCCCCCTGCAGGGGGCGCGGTCTCGGGGGCCGCCCCCCTGCAGGGGGAGGCGGCGGCGGCCGCCGCCCCCCCTGCAGGGGGAGGCGCGGCGGGGGCCGCCGCCCCCTGCAGGGGCGGCGAGGCGGCCAGGGTGGGGGGGAGGGGTTTCCGGCGAGGGGGGGTTCCGGCGAGGGGTTTGGGGGGGTCCGGTGACAACTAGCCGCCGAAGGGTTCAAAATTAGGGTTTTTACCCTAAAAATTGAGTTTTTGGGATGAAAAATCCGGCGTTTTCAAGGCGACGATGAAACCCCATGACGATCTTGCGAGATCTAGGGGAGGGGCAATCATACGTATGATTAAAAGTATCGTTTTTAGTATTTTTACCTCTATATCCGTCCTCCAGATATAGCGACGGTTGCTCGAAGCCCTACGCGGATGACGACCCTTGATGGAGGAAGCCTTGCACCGCGCTCGTGGATCTCCCGTCTCGCCTTCGCATTCGCCTTCGCAACGAACGGAAAAAATTTTGTGGAAAAGAAAAATTTTTAGGGTCGTGCTGATAACGTGTTATGAATCAACTACTGGGGGAGGAACACCCAGCCCTTTATTTATAGGCATGGTAGGAGAGTAGATACATCGAATACATAGATATGGGTGTATCTCTCAGATACCCGCAATCCTAACCAACTCTGGTTATTTCCATTCACAACATAGATTTCTTTGTTTCAGAAAGAGACTAATTATGATATGTGTACGTTGGTAAAAGAAATATAAAACATGTATTTGGTTTACTGGAAAAAAGATTATTATTCTGTAAAATTCATAATTTAATGATAATATATGATTTTCATCTAACTACTTTAGAAATTTCTCTGTTATATTAATTTTTAGGTTAAATTTTAACAGCCCCAATTAGCTTTGTTCCATTTCTAGCGGCATTTACCTCCGCTTCCTAGTGAGGTCACCAGGTTCGTTCCTTGGTGGATGCGGAACGCACGCGCACCGTTAACCAGCTTTCCGATGTATATATAAAAAAAAAAGCTCATATCAACTTTTTACCCCTAATAACTTAACTGTGATTTTCAGGAAACCTCTATAACACCTTTAACATTTATGAAACGTCATAAATAATCTTGTGCCATTGAAATGTAATTTCTCTCAATAAGTACACAAAAATTAGTCATAATTTTTTATGATGTATAATTTTTTATGATGTATTAATTAATCAATATTTATACATTCTATTTTTTTCTTTTTTAAAAAAAATTTGCCACTTGTTTTATTAATTAAAAATGTAACGACAGAGCATCTCATGCTTATTACATAGTAGGACTACATAAAACCTGAAGTTTGATTGCATTTCATCAAAGATTCAACTATCACAAGATAGAGTAAAACAATTACGATCATAATACATATACATTCATAAATTGGCATATTATGTAGATATCAAGCTCCAAAATGCTGCAACCGTACATAACATCATGAAAGGAAACTTCAATCTTCACTATCGATCACACAAGCTTTGCAGCAAATCTATATACAGCACCACGCTCCATGACGGTAGCATGCACGTGCACGTGCAAGAACATAGCCTGATGTAGAATACTTTACTATAAACAGTATGCAAATACGATACGGCTGAGATTTCAGGGCTCAAACAGCATAGAGCCTTACGAGTTGATCTATTTTGGCACGGCAAACAGGGCATCCCCATTTCTTCCCCTTGATCTCATTCAGGCATGACATGCAGCCGGCCATGTGACCACAAGGGATGCAAGCTCCCTCCACAGGAGCATCCAAACATATCACACAGGAGGAAGCAGCAGCACTGCTGCTGCTGCCATCACCGCCTTCTTTAGAATCAGCGTGAGGTTCAGGCTTGCTCCCGGCAGGTGGTTGTGCAGTCAGATCGACAGGGCTGGAATCTATTGTAGGATACTGAATGGGGCCAGCATAGAACGTCTCATCAACAACTGGAGGTGCAGAAGGAACTGACACAGCGGGAGGTGCCTCGTGAGCTGGAGGAACGGTCGATGGTGCCTCAAGCTTGCTGGTGTGGAGCTGTGGCGAACTGCTACTTGGCCTAATTCCAGACCATCTGTTGTAGGGATCTGGCACAGGCTCGAGTTTTGCTGGGGGTGGAGCTCCACTTGATTGGCCACAGTCATTATAGCTGGTATTTTCCGAGGAAAGAGCCCAGCCATTAGTGTTGGTTGTCAGATTCACGGGTCGAGTAGGGACAGGGAGTCCCTCGGCTAAAGCTGACTGAATGGATGCATTAATCGCCATGGCCAGTTGTACATCTTCAGGAACGGGGGGTGGTGCAGGTGCTGATGTTGCGGGAACATTCACGTGTGGATTTGATGTGTTCGGTATGGGCGCTGCCCCCAGAGGTGCTACTGGGACGTGGCTGTTCTGCTGCAAGATGCAAGCATTTCACAGCACATAGAAAAATATAAGATGGTGATGCAACGCAAAAATACTCTAAAGCAATTCAAGAATTAGACACGAATGGTTGTTTGACTACTTTGCCAAAATCAATTTGCATTGTCTAGTGGAACACTGTATCCACATATTCTATAAAATGAACAGCAAATTATCCGAATAAATATGGAAGAATTTTGACCCCACTTCATAAAGTTACGTTCTTTATGAACATAGTATCCTCGATGATCTAAAAATTATTATTACACAGTTTTTGCCAGGTTACTTCAATATATTAATGGCAATATTAGTTAGATTATGCTACAGTGTTTAGTACATTTCAAATCATTAATAATGAAAGGATCCCTCAGCCTAGAAAAAAGGTAGATTTTCCCAGGAGCTTTTATTGCCACCCTTCTTATATTTTAGGCTTCCAGAACACTGCATCTTAATGGGATTATTCCATCCAAGGCAAAAGGTTCCAACTAAAATTCCACTCTAGAAACTGTGTCAAAAATACCCAGCTCACAACTGGATTTCTCAAACAAAGCAATGCGGTCAGGGACACAATAGGCACACTAATAAAAGAGATAGGGCTATGGATAGGAGTGCATAGCATGTTATAGTCTTATAGATTAAGCAGCAGCAGCAGCAGCAGCAGCAGCAGCAAACAGAGATACATGATAACATGCACACATTGACATGAGCACTTACGGAAATGCACCCGTGATTTTTTTCATAATATAAAATGCATATGGTGTATATATGTGCTAGACAGTAGCATTATAGTTATATCATTTTAAAACTTTGTCCTAGGAATACTTTAACTCTGCAACTCCTTGTAGAATAGCTTAATGCGTTGAAGGTCTCATCAAATAAACATGAACTTGCTGAAGCAGTGTTTAATTCACTTCTCACATGCTGTTTGTAATAAATGAAATAGAATTATAAAACATATCTCAACATGTAATAAGTATGAAAGAAGTGTTTGACGTGTGTGGAAGGTGTATTGACGAAGTATCTGCAAATTGTCAAACAAAGCCTGAATCGAAAGGATAAATTTTTAATTGCATACACACATACGAAGTGTTCCACACCACTCTGAGGAAAGTCCAAGAGGTATGTCGTGTGTTGTATTTGACAAAGTACAAATTCATTGAAAGCATCCATGCTACATAGTGGTCTAATAAGCTTTAAACTTTTAAGGGGAAAAAAATCAATTCCATGATGGACGAAAAGACTTTTATGTGCTAAAAGGACTATAAATTTCCCCACTAACTCAAAAATCATACTACGACACACATGTGTGCAAGTTTGACATAATGAAAAATCTTCTTACCTGAGAGATTCCACGGCATGCATTGTAAAACCACAGCAGTTGTTGCTTGTCACCCTCATATGCAGACAAAAACTTGTATCGCGTTTCTGTTTACGATGTGAAAAATCAGGGTTGAGATAGTATTTAAAAGGAACAATAAATCATGAGATCGAATACCAATGGACATGATGACAAAAGCTAAAAAGGTGTAAAAAACATTACACAGCCATCATCATGCAATGGTAGTAAGTTTGTAAATAAAGCAGGTCCACATTCAGTTCATAAGAACTAATTTTGATGCTATGCATGACTTTATCACATAGAACATGCCCTGAATAATGCTATTTTATGCCATATGTCTTGGGTTTGCATCTTAACTCAGTGTTGTAACATGTAACCTTCTTTTCTCACCTAGATTTCAGTATGACAATGCAAACACAAGTCAATGACAGAGGAAGAGAACGATTACACATGATGCTAACTTGATAGCCCAATGTGACGTCCTAGTTAAGGAAGAGGTATGCCAGAAAATCATTCAGGGTAGAATCTCTCTCCCTCAACTGCTCATCTCATTCTTCCAAATAGAATACAAAAGAAAGTACAATCAAACTACACAAGTCTTCATTTTCTAGCACAACCAGAATTTTTTTGGATACTAGGTAAGGTTAAGTAATGCCAGATGTCTCCCACAAAAAGGAAAGAGCACTAAGGGTATCCATCTAGGTTGTATGAACATTTCAACCATGGAGGCATGCCATGTCCGACACGCATCGGACACGAGCATCGACACACATATTGGACATGATTCTTATTTTTAACATACTTTGTAGAGTGTGTTCAACTGTCGCGGTGCCATGCTGTATCCTCTCCGTGTGGTGAGTCTGTGTCCATGCAACATAGATTTCCACTAAATAGTTGGGTGCTTAGGAGTTGACAAATATAATACATGATCCCACTTAAGCCTAATAGATGTCCACACAGATCAGTGTTTGCATAACAGTAAGGGTATGTTTTTTTTGTTTTGGTTGTTGTTGTTGTTGTTTTTTTTTTTTTTTTTGGGGGGGGGGGGGGTTGCTAATTACATGCAATTGCATTAGATTAAGATTAAGCTACGGAAGAAAGCGATGTGATGAATAAGGAGTATGCTAACCTATTTATGAAAATGAACAATCAAGGACTCACATGTTGATTAAATTACTGAGGATGTAAACCATTTCTGAAATCAGTGTGATTAGAGAACGAGAGAGTGGTAACAAAAAGGTAATATACCAAAACTATGATTAGAAAACTTTTTTCTACCGTGGTGCCCGTGACGTCGTGGATGATGAGCTCTACATCGGTTGTGGGGGCCATCACGTTTGCCTATCGAAAAAAAGAACGAAATGAAAAAAATATATAAAGAAAAGCCTGGTTAAAAACAAAAAAGACGTATAGCACTATTTCAAAGTACTTGCTAGTTAAAAATACAAGATGAAAATTTTCCACTGGTTGGAGAAGAGAGAATTTCATGGACAGAAGTGGTCTGCTCCTAGGCCACTTAACCTAATGGATACCCAACAGTTATGGATTGGTGCAATTAAAGGTATTACACACAAAAAAGAGCAGAAGGGCAATACGAGAGATGGGAGGAACATCCTCCAATACGGGTTTCAATTGAGCCGAACAGCGAGAATTACCACAATTCATTAATCATTAAAGTTAACACACTGGTTAGACTTGGTCTTTGAGTTAAACATGGGTCCGCACTTCTAAACCATACGTATATTTTGACCCCCTTCATGTAGGGCATATTTTCCTTCTGACCTCCTAGTGAGACTGCACACAAGACCTTTTTAAAAAATGAAAGACCATCTTCTTGATGACTGTATGGCCTCATTTACCAATTGAGGAAAGATGAGATCGCCAGGCACAACTAATCCTGATTTCATATGAGAGGGGGCCAAAGCCCAAAAGAGACGATGCTTATCTTTTGGATTGCTTAACTCCCTGGCTGGACTGACAACATAATTATTTGACTCAGATCTCAGGTTCCAGCTTTGCTGGACAGATCTTCTGTCACCTTTGGGTTGGCTGATACATAGTGGCTCTCTTCCAGGCCAAGCTCCAGAGATGATGAAAAAATAAACTTCGTCTATTGACACAAAAAGAAGCAGTAGGCATATCTTGACTTACAAATGGCTCCCGTCTCCAATAATAGGCAAAATCTGGACAGTTTAATGAGTAACATAGCAGATACTCATTGATAAAGTTAAGCGGCACGTGAAGAGACTACCCAAACTGAATCCAATTAGCGCTATATCATTATAGAAATGACAAAATGAGTAGCTACAGCAACCGATGTGGCTTTTAGCAACGGACTGTATAGCAAGGATGCTACAAGGGGCGTATTCAGTCATCTAAACGACTAAACCCATCCTACTTTGGTCTGCATTCAACAAAAAGGGTCATAAGAAGCATCAGATACAGCCACCTTGACTCATTTGGACATGTAATATTCAAGCATCGGATCTTAACTAATGGAATAAGGTTCAATATAAGAAACTAGATGTTTCAAGGACCCAAGACTGAAACAGTATCACATGTATCAAAGCAGCGCCACAATAGCAAGTGTGGATGCTTAGTACCTGAACTGCCAGAGTGCTAAGCATCATCTATTTATACATATCAACGTAATATGTAACATCTCTTGTGTAACCGAGGTGCAGTCAGCAAGTGCAAAGATGTCATTGACGTATCCTACAGCATTCTAACATAAGTTATAAAACAAAAGAGGAATGACAGAAAAAACAAAGCATTTATATTCAAATTTAATGAAACACATATGCTATAAGTTCTCAAACAAAAACCTGAAACATATGAATCTAAAACAAAATTCATGTGAGTATACTCTAGTAGCAATTCAATGACAATGTGCATGGAAAAAAATGTTTTTCAAAACAATAGCCTTTCTTAGTGCGTGTGGAAGGATGGGATGGGTAAGAAACTGAAAATTAGCCAACGCTTTAGTTTATGCACTAAACATCATCTAGAAGCAGATAAGTATAAAATAATGAAATTTATTCATGAATGATGAAAGGAACATACTTGCAGGCTTATCTACAATAACCAGAGTAGGATCTGGCTGGTTGAATTTTGGTTCTTCAATATGCACTTTCGAAAGCGCAATGGTGACCCGTGGTTGAGCAACCTGCAAGATAGAAAAATAAACCATACATTGGTTTTGAAAAAGAAACTGAAAAATGGATGAAGAATACTCAAAAAAACAAATGTAGTCATCCTCTGGCGATCAGAACTAGGTTTGCACATGTGACTTCTAAAACATGGGTACCCTATAGATACATGATGCCATCACTTTCTCAAAGCATTCACACAATCTCTCGGATCTTAGGTTCACATACATTAAAACATATCTAATCCGTCATGCATATGCTACCTTTCAGCATTTTACAAATAGTCCTACCATCAAAATCAGCAATGAGTCTGGATATACATGTATACATCTCAGCATTTGGGAAAAAAATGTCAAACACAACTTTCAAGGTTGTGCAATATGAAACCTTTTTCTCCATTCAGAGTCTTATCTGCGATCTTCTCAACTAAATCAATCAGCAGCATCTGAGGCCCACCTCAGGCTATAAAGGGCTTAACTGGTCAGTGGAAAGTCCAATGTTCAGGTTCCATTGTTAGTCCAACAACAAAAGAATATAACTTAGAGACAACAGATTCTGCCCCTCCCCCTCTTTTCCAATTACAGCGTCAATTCATGTTAGCATTATCCGGTTTCTCTTCTTATAAACGAATTTAACTAGAGTCGTGGTAATCAGACCTATGGTTTCATGGGCCATCCATATTGATTCAAATACCTTCATCTATGGTTGTCTTTGTATCCTATAAGAGGCACTGCTCTAAAGGCGTAGGCTAGTTTTGGGTCTAAGTAGAGTGTTTTAATTCAAACAAGCAAATCCTGAACATAATAACATCATCATAAGTTTCTTAATACCCCTTGAATAAGAAATAAAGCTCAACAGACACAATTCTGCTGAGGCTCCCCGCTCCCAGTTATCGCTTATCCTCTGAGGTAAGATTCTGGCTCCGCTGTCTACTTTTTTGCTGTGGCGCGCGGGGTCAGCAAGGAGCCGCATGTGCGGGTTTACCAAAGGAGGAGAAGACTCGGGTCCACCACGGGCCCGGGGTCAAACTTGTAGTTTCGTGACTACGACCGGGGTTGTTTAGTAATTCAACATTTCGCTAATCTCCCCAAAAGCAAAGGCCGGCCGGCCCTAAGGAGCTATCGTAGAATTGAATCGTAAGTTTACTTTTCCTAAATCCTAGAATAATTAACGAGTTGATTATCTTTCATCCCTTAATTAATCGAGCCCTAGATCTATTATTTAGCTATTATTGTTTGATTTCAGATCTGCAATTCCATATAAAAATCCTATTTTTACTTTCCACCAACCTAATTCCATCTTTATCTCTACAAAAAGCCCTAGACGCATCAATTTGGTATCAGAGCACAAGATCCAAGGAGCGGATCGGCTTATTGGAAGAGAAGTTGGAAACATCACTTAGCGAGGTGAGAAAGGAAGCATCGGAGAGTGTCGCGCATTTGAAGGAGGCTATCCAACAAAGCGCAACGGCAAACAGATCTTAGATACTGCAGGAAATAGTGACGATGATAGAAAACCTAAATCCAAAGCGAGATCCAAGCCAAAATGAGCCACCTTTGGCGACGAGGAAGGGGAAAAATGTGATTTTTAACGAAGGGGTTCCCGAAAATGTCGAAGACGAAGGCTTGTACCCAAACGATCAACGAAATGCAGCAGACAAGGAGGATTGGGAGGCCTTCCCAGCCACCTCCCCGCCACGGGAGGTGCGTCGGCCACCGGAGAGGGGCGGTCACCCCTCTGGCAACCATTGGGGGGGGGTCCGACAAACCCCAGGAGGGGCAGCTAGTGCCGCCTGCCCCTCCTGGGCCTTTGGCGGCCCCGTGGGGCAGCGGCGAAGGCCCGCCGGCCCAAAACTGGGGTCAACAAGTCCCGCCGCCCCCTTGGAGGGCCTCGCCGAGCATCCAGGGGGGACCCGAGCCCCGCCCAAGTTCCAGGGGGCCCGCCGAGCTTTCTGGGGGCCCGACAACCCCCGCCGACTACTTCAGCGCCACAGTTGGCCCAGTATGGGGCCCGATCAGTTCAGACGTCATCCTTTCAGCCACAGGTGAGGCCCTGTGAAGGATTTCAACAGCATGGAAGACGACAACAGCACTTTGGAGGCCCGTCGGCTCAGCCCCGCCCTTCGGGGGATGACATGAGATTGGAAAGGATTTCAGGGCACCCCTAAAGCACATCAGGGGGATTATGGGCACCCACAGGGAGACGAGCGGAGAGATTGGCAGTGGAATGGAGCAGACGAAGGCACACGAGATCCGGCCGTGGGATACATTTCTGACAGACCACCTATATTTCAGCCAAGACGCCACGATCAGCCGCATGAGAGAGGAGGCTTTGCTGGGGAGAGTTGGCTGAGGAAGCTAAAGATGACCATTTTTGAGGGAGGAGCGCCTGATGTTTGCTTGTATCAAGTGGAGAGATATTTTGAGGTATCAGGAGTATCAGGAGAGGACTGGCTCCGGGCTGTAAGAGTCTGCTTGGAGGGAGAGGCTTTGGGTTGGTTTAGGTGGACACATCAGCAACAACTTTTTTGGGTGTGGGAGGAGTTCACCACCCTTCTGTTGGAGCGATTTGGCGCAGTACAGGCTGGGGGAGTTTATGAGCGGATATATTCATTGAAGCAAGAAGGGAGCGTTGGGGAGTATATTAAGAAATTTGAGTCGATCTGCAACCGAGTTCGGGGAGTTTCAGGAGAATCCTTGGAGGGATGATTCAAAAAGGGGCTGAAGCCCACGGTTCGATCGGGTCTGAGGCAGTTGAAGCCCGTAGAACTACGAGAGATGATGACATCAGCAAGGATGGTAGAGGACCATCGGGAGACTGAAAGGAGAGCCCGTGGGACATGTGGAGGCATCACTTTTCACGGGCAAGCTCCAGCGGGAGGATAGAGAGCTGCTACTACCCAGGGAGCTACAACCGTTGCAGCAGGTAACAAAGACAGGAGGCCCGAGCCATCGCCAGGGGGCAAGTATGGAGGATGACTGAGGCGAAGGTTAGAGAAAAGCGAGCAAATGGGCTATGCTTTAAGTGTGATGCGAGATTCACTCCAGAGCACCGCTGCGGGGATCAGACTCTCCAAATAATAGTGAACGCCTGTGCGGAGGAGGACGATGCGGTGGTACTTGAGGCTGGTGAGGACGAAGAGGAGCATGAGCACCAGCACATAGACCTGACAAAGGTAACCCTCAATTGTATGGTGGAGTTCACACCGAATCACACCATGAAATTGGTGGGACAGGTGGGAGGACGGGATGTGATCGTATTAGTAGACAGTGAGACCACCCACAATTTCATCTTGGACAGATTGGTGGGAGAGCTGAGACTGCAGCCGAGTGACACGAAAAGGTATGTAGTAGTGTTGGGTACAGGACAGGTGACGCACAGCAGCGACACATGTCGAGGTGTGATCGTGCCAGTGCATGGGGTGCAGATTGTCACAGATTTCTTTTCCCTGGAGTTAGGGAGTACTGACGTCATCCTAGGAATGAAGTGGCTGCAGACATTAGGGAAAACCAAAACTAATTGGAAATTGCTCAGGTTGGAGTACCAGGATGAGGAGAAGACAATATTCTTACAGGGGGATCCCAGCCTATGTCGGTCTTTAGTTTCCTATGAGGCCATGGCACGAGCTATACACACGACAATAGAAGGCTATATGGTAGAGCTATAGGCGGTAACCGCAGGGGAGTAGAGGAAGGATCACACTTAGACGATGGCATCTGAGATAGAGCAGTCGTTGAGCCACTACGAGGATGTTTTTCAGACCCCACAGGGATTACCACCACCCCGAGATCACGAGCACGCCTTTGTTTTGCGGGATGGCATGTCTCCCATCAGCGTGCGTCCATACAGATATCCACAGGTGTGCAGAAGGATGAGATCGAGAGGCTAGTATAGGACATGCTGCAGGCAGGGGTGATTCAGCCGAGTGTGAGTCCATTTCCTAGCCTAGTTTTGCTAGTGAAGAAGAAGGATGACAGTTGGAGATTTTGTGTGGACTACATGGCTTTAAATAAGGAAACCGTTCCCGATAAGTTCCCCATCCTGGTGGTCGATAAGCTCCTTGACGAGCTCCATGGGGCCGCATGTTTTCCAAAGATTGACCTCAAGTCAGGTTATCATCATATACGCACGAGGGCGGCTGACGTGTCAAAGACCGCTTTCAGAACTCATGAGGGGCACTATGAGTTCCTCGTCATGTCGTTAGGCCTGACGAACGCTCCAGAGACATTCCAGTCATTAATGAATAAGGTGTTCTGGCCCTACCTCCGAAGATTTGTCCTGGTATTTTTCAACGACATACTCATTTACAGTCGCAATGTAGAGGAGCATGTGAAGCATTTACAGACAGTTTTGCACGAGTTACAGTACCATCAGCTTTGTGCCAATAAGAAGAAATGACTTTTTGGTCATCCACATGTAGATTACTTGGGGCATATCGTCTCAGCCGAAGGGGTGGCGACAGACCGGGCAAAGATTGCAGCGATTTTAGATTGGCCGTCACCTACCACACTACAGAGCATGCGGGGCTTTTTGGGCCTTCCTGGGTACTACATGAAATTCGTATAGGGATACAACTCGATAGCATGGCCACTGACAGAGCAGTTGAAGGACAGTTTTCAGTGGAGAGATGAGGCCACCAAAGCATTTGAGGCCCTAAAACAGGCGATGACGACCGTGCCGGTGTTGGCACTGCCAGATTTCAACATGGCCTTTGTGATAGACATCGATACGTCAGGACATGGGTTGGGGGCAATGCTGATGCAGGACTAGAGACCAATAGTGTATTTCAGTCAGACTCTGTCAGCATGAGCCGAACTGAAATCATTTTATGAGAGGGAATTGATGGAGATTGTGCTCTCCATTCAGAAGTGACGGCCTTATTTACTGGGAATGCGATTTATAGTGAGGACCGACCACAGGAGTCTGAAATATTTGCTGGAGCAGCGCATGGTCACCAAAGAGCATCAAAAGTGGCTCTCCAAGCTGGTCCATTACACATTCGAGATACAGTACTGACCAGGCTTGGAGAACAAGGCTGCAAATACCTTGTCCCGCAAAGAGAAATCAACAGAGGTGGCAGCCATTTCCGTGCCAGTCCTACCAGTCTGGGAGTCGTTGAGAGAGAGATTGAGGCCGATGCGGACTTATCACAGATACGGAAGGCACTGCAGCAGGGTTCATCAGAGTTTCCGGGGTATACCATGAGCGGGCTGCGACTGCTTTACCAGGGGAGACTGTCCACACATATTCTGTTGATATTTCAAGACTTCTACGGCAGTTCCATAAGAGGGCATTTGGGGATACATCAGACTTATATGAGTATGTCTAAGGAGTTATACTGGACAGGTATGAAGCGAGACATTGCTAAGTTGATAGCGAAGTGTGACGACTGTCAACGTCACAAATATCTAGCGATGGCACCAGCGGGACTTCTACAGCCATTGGCCCACCTGGAGAGAGTTGGGATGATATCAGCATGGATTTCATCAAGGAGCTACCAAGATCAGAGGGCTACAATTCTATACTAGTAGTGGTGGACCGCCACAACAAGTATGCCCACTTCGTGCTGCTGAGACAACCTTATACGGCGGTGACTGTATCTACAGCTTTTATGATAGAAGTAGTCTGTTTGCATGGGTTCCCCGCTTCCATAGTATCCGACCGCGATAAAGTATTCATGGGCAGTTTTGACAGGAGCTATTCAAGGTTCATGAGACTAAACTGAGGGGGAACACAGCCTATCACCCACAGACGGATGGACAAACTGAGGGGGTGAATAGGAGTGTGGAAGCTTACTTGAAGTGTTTTGCTTCAAATTCGTCGAAGCAGTGGGCCAGGTGGTTAGCATGTGCAGAATATTGGTACAACACATCATACTACTCGGCAGCACAGAATACTTTTCGGATTTTGTATGGGCGAGACCCACCCCAGTTGATCCACTACAGTAGAGGTACCACTCCCGTTTCATAGGTTAAGGAGCATCTAGGGGAGCGGGACAAATATTTGGAGGAGCTAAAAAGACATTTACCGTGTGCCCAACAGATCATGAAAACTAAAGCTGATGAACACCGGAGAGATGTGCAGTTTGTCGTAGGCGATCTATTTATCTCAAGCTCCGACCCTACATACAGAAGACATTGGCCCATCGGAGCAATGAAAAGCTGGCGACCCGCTACTATGGACCATTCGAGATTACCGCTCAGATAGAAATGGTGGCGTATCATCTGAAATTATCTGCTACATCAACCATCCACCCCGTGTTCCATGTCTCCCAGCTGCGGCGAGCGATTGTGGACCATACTCTCTCACATACTCTTCCTCCCACTCTGACGGATGACATGGAGGTGTTGCTTGAGCCACATGAGCTGACTGGTGTTAGACAGACCACAGACGGAACACAAGTGCTGATCAGATGGAGAGAACTGCCGGACTTTGATGCTACATAGGAGCCCCGTGAGGTGATATGAGACCAATTTCCAGACTTCTATCTTGAGGACAAGGTGACACTTTTGGGGGGAGTAGTGATGCGGTGCGAGGGGTCGGTAAGGAGCCGCATGTGCAGGTTTACCAAAGGAGGAAACTCGGGTCCACCACGGGCCCGGGGTCAAACTTGTAGTTTCGTGACTACGACGGGGGTTGTTTAGTAATTTAACATTTCGCTAATCCCCCAAAAGCAAGGGCCGTCCGGCCCTAAGGAGCTATCGAAGAATTGAATCGTAAGTTTACTTTTCCTAAATCCTAGAATAATTAACGAGTTGATTATCTTTCATTCCTTAGATCAGTCTAGCCCTAGATCTATTATTTTAGCTATTATTGTTTGATTTCAGATTTGCAATTCCATATAAAAATCCTATTTTTACCTTTCACCAACCTAAAAATCCTATCTTTATCTACACAAAAAGCCATAGACGCATCAATTTTGTCCAGAACTTGCTTTTTTTACTTCACCTTCCCTCAATCTGCATCTGTCTTTACTACCATCTTCCAGAATTTCCTCCATCATTAGTCTTGTATTAGATGTGTACCGTGCTATAAGGGTAGTGCGATCCAATGGAATAGTATGAAAAGGCCCATATCCTCTTAATAAGTTATATTCTACATTGTGGCTCAAAGTAGAATCTAGGTGTTAGTTTCTTGTTAACTCCAGTAAAAGACATACATGATGCATAAGTTGACTTGAAGATCACCAATCCTCTTACACTTAAAGAATAGACGGCTCATGTGTTTCTCGGGCCACTTTTTTTTTGAACAAAATCATAGTAAATGAAAACTATTCACAAAGAAACCATAAACCTAAGTTATTCCGCTGTACATAAGCACACTAATCTGTATTACATTGGATGAAGAGATTTTGTCATTCATTATATAACAGTATTGCTGGTCGACGCATGTTGTAGATGAGTGTCGGACGCAAGTGACCCATATGTTGTCATGTTTCTCCATGCTGGCTTGGCTATTTCCGTGCAATATGGTGAAAAGATATCTCACTCTAATGATAGAGCATGTTCATTTTTTCATTGGTGGACACCAGTAGAACCAGAAAGCCCCTCGAATAATTTTATCCATGAGCCTTTCATGAAGGCACAACACACAAATGAAAAGACCATATAAAAAATGCATATACAAATCTCATTGTTGATCAATATGTTATTTAAAACTCACTTTCAACTGATACATATATTTAATCCTACTATTTTCTGAATCTTTGAAACCAACGATCTAATGTTTTCTAAAGATCTAGATGATCCAAGCCGCAACAAATGACGATTATGTTGTGGGTGTGTCTGTGTGTATAAAGAAAGAGTTGCATATGATTTTTCATTTGTCACTTTGGCTTTTATGGTGGCTTTAAGACAAACGCATGCAGATTCCTATAGCTAATTTATCATTTTCTCATCTTCTTACATACGCATAGAGTAGAAAATAGCCACACAATCCTATAGCAAATTTATGTTTCCTCCTCTTCTTGGAGATGCATAGAGTACGAAAAGCTTTCTTCATCACACATTCTTAAATTGCATAACCAATTAGGTAGGGGTTCCCTCCTAGCATTCTGGGATCTTTGGCATGCCCTCCCTTATATATATTTCCATGGCCAGGGATTTGGCACCAGAAACTCTTGAAAGACCATTTTGCAAGCAATCATAAGTTTCATAAGATCATTTGTGGAGTCTTTAAAATACACGTTGTGTTGCATAGAGGACCCATCTTAACGAAAAAAGCATAAGAGACAAGCGAAAGCTGAAAACAAAGTATTAAAATAGAAAAGGAAAAACAAAATTGGCTAGTGTAACACCAATCACAAGTAAATAATGGCATGTGCAAGATGGTGACATGACCAACCTTCATGTGAAGTAACATTGAGTTGCAATAGGGAAAACAAACATAAGAGTACATACAATAATGTTTAAGATTTTATGTAGCAAAACAAATAGAACAACCATAGAGATTAGCTCCTTGAATAAGTTTTGAAGTGCAACTTCCATATAAGATATGACTAACAGAAACATCCAACATGACATCATGTTCACAAGGCTAAACAAATGACGACTTCAAACAGATAAACAAGGCCACTAAGAATAATAGTATTCATTGCAACAAACTTCAAAATGATGATAATAAACAATTTGACAAGATAAATGTTAAAACTTAAGTTAACACCTACTTAATATATTCAGATGCCATACACATCTAGGTAATGTATGTTTCTTTGATCCATGCTTCTTGTAAATATTTATATCTAAATATGTGTGAATTAAAACTTAAGGCATGACTTTATTGTATGTTTTCAACGAAGAAGTGGAAGTGGTAGATATACATGTAAAACCGGCAGCAGTTTGAATATGCAAATTTAATTAAAGTGAACGGCAATAGAAATATACATGAATATGAAATGATCCTGCTTTATATAAGGATTAAGTGCAGGACTTCTTCACTATACCTGCAGATCGGAATAAATTGCTAATTGAAACTTGCTGGGCGCCGTCGGGTTACGGGAGTCAGAGGGTAAAACCACTGCCCATCTAATAAATAAATAAAATAAATTTTGAGAACATAAACTTCCACAAGTCGAGAAAATATTGATCTAGAGCAGAAAAGTTAAATTCAAGTAATCATATTAGAACTACATCTTCATGCATATAAAACATTCAACTAGAAGAAATGATAGCAGAATGAGCACACACATTTTTCTTTGCACCCATTGGGGAGCAAAAGCTTCCAGAATGCTTGGCCCATAAATTTCCCGCAGCCAACCGCAGAACAAACAGATACGACTCTGAATACAAATCAATCAAAAGAAACTTTCAACAGAAAGGCTCTACAGTGGCAATAGGTAGAGATAAAAACAGAAATACATACTGCAATATCCCCAAGTTAGTGGACATCGTTGGTGATAAAGAATACCTCAATGGCACGGACAACATTACAATGCCCCTTAGCTCGAGCCACATCAAGTGGGGTCTGGCAATCATCATTCATCACCAACGGATTTGCTGCAAAATTAATACTAGATTTTTGTTAGGCAAAGTACATGAAAGTATGGCTATGTGTATACATGATCGTTAATATAACATTAGCCAAAAGACCTACCTCCATTTGAAAGTAGTAGGTTCACAGTCTGGTCGAGTCCTCTTTTTGCAGCATGATGTAAAGGGGTCCCTGCATGAGAACCTATAGCACACAACAAAGCATGAGATCACCAGTTACAAGAGCGCAGACACGCAAACCACATACACAGATGCAACATAAAGGAGAAATCAGTCAAGTCATGAAACTTTAAAATAATTACCAAATGGCTTAATATAGGTAGCATAATTTTAAAAGCATAATGTAGCTTGCACAATTTTAGAAAGCTTACTTTTGGCTTACCAAATCCCCACTTTTTGAAAGGTTTTTTCGTAAATGTCTTGTTATTCATGCATAAGACAATTGTAAAGCATAAAAAACCAATGAAACACAGACTCTGTGCCTCAGTAGACAAGGCTTTCATAACTGATTAAAAAAAACTGGATGGGTACTATCGCATGCTATATTGCGCAGACACAACCAAGCAGCCATGGACCATGGTCACGACAAGCCAACCATGAAATATGCATTGGATACATATGTTTGACACACATGTCAATGTGGATTCATGATAGGAGTGTCCATTCTACATGGATTGTATGCAGTCTCCTTGTTATGCATGGTAACATGTCATCCGACACTTTATGCCAACCAAGAACAAATCACCATACAAGATTATAAAGCACTTACCTGTTACATTTAAGTGCATAGACATGTATTACATGAAATGACATTGTTAGCAAAGTAATCACATGGGAAAAGAAACTTCTATTTATTCTTTTGCACATAGGCTTACGGAAGTTTATAATTTTCTAAAAAAGTTTTTGAAGTTTTATAAGATATGACAATTCAGGTATACTTCATGAACATTCCACATGTTTAGAATTTTAAATAATGAAATATAGATTTCAATGACAAGTTTCCTTGGAACACCAAATGGCTCCCATCCCCCTAAAAAGGAAAATAGAAGGAAAGAAAAGGGAGAGTGGTGAAGGAACATCGCCATGTGCCTTTGTTGGTACTGAGTAATTGATTGCAACACACATTCATAATTATTTCCTCTCTAACGTGAAGGAAATAAAGATTTGGGAGTATCAGTTCTTACTCTGACACCTATAATTTAAATGCAAGTAACAGATCATGCCAGAGTTTCATTCCCATGACATAATGCTTGGATCATGAACTTTGGCAGCCCATTACAGATATCAAAGTTTCAACAATTTGTTAGAATCAAGGTCGATTCAAATGAACCTATCTTGTTCCCTCTACAAAACATGGACACAATCCTGTAGTCTAGACTCTTATTGTCTCAAAGTGGAGCCATTGGTGAGCAATACAAATGGTGGAGAGAAGGACATGTAGCATATAGATATATACAGGTAATCGATCTATATGATAACTTACAATTCAGATGAATTAAACTTCCACAAGGTTTGGATGCCTACAAGCAATAAATCCCATATAAGCTTTGCAGGTTCACAAGAACAGCTCATCTCATAAATCCTGAATAAGTATGCAAGTAACTTCCAAAACATTTGATGTTTTTTATAATATGCCAACCATGCAGATACGCTAATGGGATGTATTTTCAATTTGGTATTCTGATGTACCTCTCACTTGCAACACATATCAAAACAGTTAAATAATACAGCGAGGAACAAATTGACTATCTTACTGGGACGATAAGCATTCACGTTGGCACCAAGCTCAATCAATATTTTCGCAACATTCAAGAGATCAGGCCTCATGCAAGCCAAGATCAACGGAGTTTTCCCTTCTTTATCAATCCACTGAAAAAAACCAACATGCCAAACAATTCGTCTCATTACGAGGGGGGAAAATATTTAGCTACAATTACAAAATCTCAACTTTTACGGGAAAATTTTGTTTAATGAAATGGCTCACCTCAAGTCCTGCACCTTCACGATGAAGGGATTTTATCCCTTCGATGTTCCCATAATTGACCTGCTGATACAACACTTCCTCCTTCGATTGCTGACCACCCATCTACCCCAAATTGCAAATTCCCAAATGCAAAATCCTGGAATGAAATCTAGCAACAATCCGGCAACCAAATCCCCAGAATCTCACCAAAGCCCAAAAATTCGGCAGTAAAACGGAACCCTAGAATTTAATGCTCAATCGCCCCAAAATTTAACCCTGTCCAGCTTTCCTTCACCGGGCCCGAACCTTCCCGGGGGTTGGCAGGAAAATTTCGAAACCCTAAAATCTCTCGAAAATGTCAAAAGATCAGCTAACTTGATTTAAAATTTGGGAGGATTGGTCAAAAAATTTAGATAAGAAATTAGGAGTAGAATATCTAATTCTTAAGAGCGAAGAAACCCATATCGAACGAAAGCGCGTCCACTGCTTCAATTAGATTATTTTTTTGGGGTTTTATTTTGTTCGTGAAATTGACCGATAACAATTAACCGCATTTATTAATTACATATATTTAATTCTGGGCGGATGCAGATGCAACTACCTCCAACATTTTGTAGTTAGGGCCTGTTCCACTCGGGTTTCTTTTGGGTTCTATCGTGTGAGAAACCTCTGACCCGCACTGTTCCCCGGTCATTTCTTGGTTTCTTTGGCGAAAAAACCCTAGGGTTTTCTCGGGCGTGTTCCTGCGCCGCTGCTCCTCGCCGCTGCTCCTCGCCCCTCCCCGCTGCTCCTCTCTCCTATGTGGCACCCCCAGCTGCCCATCTTGAAATCTCCGGGTTTCACGGCGATTTCGCCATATTTCTGAGGAAAGCGGGCCCCACCCGCTGTGCTCACCCCTCATCGCTCCTTCTTCCCGCGGTTTGCAGTTGGGGGAGGTGGTGAAGGGAGGCCGACGGTTTCGACTGCTCCATCTGTTGGTTTTGGTCGGAGGTGAAGGGGGTGTGCCGAGCGTAGTCGGATTTCCAAAGCTCTGAGCAGAACCCGAGCGTAGTGATGTGTTGGGTTTGGCTGTCCCATCTGAGACCGATGCGTTAGGAGGACTAGCATTGTCCCGAGGCTTAACATGAACATGAACATGAGGAGGAGATGGTGTGCTAGCCTGATAGCTAGCTTGAGCCCATAGTGTAATTTTGTAAATTATTAAGCATGCATATGTGGGAGTTACTATGCGCACAGACCTAATTGCTACTCACTAGACCACTTATTTACAAGTTTGCCATTCAAAAT
Organism: Scilla litardierei; assembly: GCA_030789695.1. Taxonomy (NCBI): domain Eukaryota; kingdom Viridiplantae; phylum Streptophyta; class Magnoliopsida; order Asparagales; family Asparagaceae; genus Scilla; species Scilla litardierei. The sequence goes on along the minus strand of CM061138.1, from coordinate 3,017,733 downwards.
TTACAAATATGTCATCGAAACCTTTTCATCTATGGTTCTTTTACTCCATTCAAAATTTGTAGGGGTGCCATCTTCCACTTCTTATCCACCACCGGCACGGCTGCCGTCGAGGAGATCAATAACAAGCTACAATCAGGAAAGCATGAAATTCAAGATCCATAATAAGGTATTGCCCGTGCACTTTCTTCATGCACCTGTATGTTGTAGGAACCCGGGATTAAATCATGCTTAAGTTATATTAATCAAAATAGGGAAGCATTGTCACGCCCCGCTTCCCATTATACTTGGGGCGAGGACGCGAACGGGCCCGCTTGTGCTTAAAGCAAAGAAGAAGTACTTTTTTTTCTTCCTTCTTTGACTTAAGCACAATAAGCGTCTGTGTATGACTACTCGATAGGTTCTTGCTTTGCGAACAATCGGAACAACAAATGATGCCATCATTACATTCGACATCCAGATTACACGTACACAAAGAATTAAGGCCTAGCATGGTCATTACAACAGTTACATGGAATTTAAAATACACCTGAAAGAATACAACAACAAGTATTAAACTTTTAAGGCAGCGCTGCGAAAGAATGCCGTCCTCAACAGTGGGTCTCGTGCTCCTGGTTCTCTTGGTCCTCCTGCTCGATCTCCAAAGGAACTCTTCGGTGAACTCTGCCCAAGACCTAACGTATATTTCACAGACAAGGAAATATACGTCAGCGAGGGTCGCTCGGCAAGATTTAAAACGTTAGTGATAAAATGACCCTCGGCAAGATAATAATAAAGTTTGCAAATGATTTTAAGGGCAAGGAAAACACCACGGTGCACAACCAAGAAAAGTAAGGTAGCGTAATAAAACATGCAAGTGTAACAAGGTGTGGTGTACAGAGTAGTGAGCATGCAATGTGTAGTGTGGAAAGTAGACATGGCAAGGTGTAGTGCTAACATGGCAAGGTGAAGTGCGTACAGTAAACATGGCAATATGTGGTCTGCAAGTGGTGAACATAGCAAGTGTAGTGTATAAAGTAGTGAGCAGGCAAGGTGCAGTGCGCAAAAGTAACGATCAAGACAAGGTGTAGTGTGTAAAGTAACCGGCATGGCAAGTGTAGTGTGAATAGCAATAAGCATGGCAAGCGTAGTGTACATCAATAAGCAAGACAATAAGTTTAGCAGGTTACACCTTAGTACCAACAGAGGTAAAAGAGTGCATCAATCAATCTCCTATCTAGTGACAAGCCCAGTGTCTGAGGGGGAAGTGACAAGCATTACACCCAAGTCAACGGGAGCTACCCGTGACTCTCTACTCACCGACCCGGCCAGGTGTCGGTCAAGTTCACCACGAGAGTGCAATCTAGCATTCCAGCCTCTACTACATTGAACTACCCCACCCAAGTGTTCTGCTGGAACACGAGCCAGCCTAATTCACGAATTACAAGCACGAATTGTCAACTCACATGACATCACGGAAATCACGATTTCGCCTTCGAGGCGCACGATTTCACGATGTCTCACGTTAGTTAATTATTTCAAGGCATGCAACAATTAAATAACAAGACCAGTTATCTTTATACAACAATTTCCATGGTTACGAGAGTAACGAGCAACGTTTACATACAAGACACTAATTTAACATCCAATTCGTAAATTCATTATAAATCGCATACTTGCGTCTTTGAAAAGTTTGTAGAAAGTAATATACTTGCAGGTGGTAAATACTTGCGTCTTTGAAAACAGAAACGGTATACTTGCAATGGGTAAATACTTGCCTGAAGCGATGCGAGTTTTGGGTGCTCAGTGATCATATGATTTGGCATGGATTAATCTGCGAAATCAGGTTTATGATATCAGTTTAAGGGTCAACATCCAGTTAAAATGCTTTAAACTAGTTCACTAACATTAACTATTTACTTAATTAAACTAACACTATAACAGAGATTTGTTAACAACTTACACTAGTGTGGTAGTTTAATAACTAACTTAACTGAATTTAAAACTTATTTAATAAATTCACTAACAAGATAACTAAACGTTATTACTTACAACAAATAATTTATCTTAACTCATAAGCTATAATACTTCAGCATTAACTTATAATAATTAACTTATAACTTTATAATAATTAATATAACTTAATAACTTATAAAAACTTAATATTAACTTAACTTAATTTAATAATTTAACTTAACTTAATAATTTAACTTAATTTAATAATTTAATTAAAGCTTAACTCAATTTTTAATAAAAAGATACCTTTAAAACTTAACTAACTTATTAACTTACAAAGACAATTAACTTAACTTATAACCTAAAAATCTTAACTAAATAACGAAATCAGAAAATAACTTATAAACTTATAAACTAATAATAATAATAATTATTATTATTACCAACTTCTTATACCCCCCTTTACTGCTCTTCGTTCTCCCTCTGTCCCTGTCTTCGTTCCCAGTTCTTTCTATTTCTATTTTTTTTTTGGTTTCTGCGTGCAGGGGCGAAGGGGCAAGGGCGATCGGTGGGAGAGGGGGCCGGATCCGGCGGATGCGGCGGCGGCGGGCGCCTGCGGCGGCGGCGGGCGCCTGCGGCGGCGGCTTCGGGCGGATCTCTGCGGGGCGCGGCGGTTTCGGGCGGCGATCCGGGGTGGGGCGGCGCAGATCCGAGGCTAGGGCTCCTAGTGCTCGGCGGCGGTTCTGAGGAGCACGGCGGTGATCGATCTCCAGGGGGCCCGTGCGATTCGCGGCGGCGGCGGCCTGATTTGGGCTTGGGGCGCTTCCAGGGCGGTGTTGGCGACGGGCGACGTCTGAGGTGATCCGAGCTCGGGGGTTTGATCTTAGGGGGTTTGTGATTTGTAATCTTGGTTGGATTTGGGTTGATTCCAATTGTAGATTTGGGATTTGGTTTCAATTTCTGTTTTGTGTTTTTGGGTTGTAAGGAGGGTGGATGGCTGATTTGTGGAGGAGGAGATGTTGGGTTGTTTGGTTGTATGGTGGAGGAGATGGTGGCTGAAGGGGTGATGATGGTGGAGGGTTGGTTTGTTTGTGGTGGCTGATGTTGTTGTGTGGAGGTGGTTGTGGAGGCTGACGGTGGAGGAAGTGAGGGATGGCCGATTGTTGTTGCGTGATGCTGCTGTTTGTGCCTATGGTTTTGTTGTTTGATTTCCCCTGTTGATTGTTTTAAGAACGAGAGGAAGAGACCGGTTAAATGTGGGTGGTTGATGTTAGGGGAGGTGATGAATACTGCTGTTGGACGTTGGATCTCACCAACATCTCGGTGGGATTTAATTAGGTAGGGTGGGTTAGGTTAAGGTAAATAGGTAAGATAGTTAGGAAAAGTAATAGTTAAAAGTAACAATTTAATTGGTAGTCAACTTCTTAGCTAAAAGTAATTAGTAATTTAATAATTAACTTTTTAATTAAAAATAATTACGATTTAACAGAAAAAAATTACGCTATGGTAAAATTGAAAACTACGACGCGCTCGTGTCGACGCACGGACGAAAAATCTATTCTGACGAAAATAACTGAATCAGCAAAGTAAAAAGAAACGCACACAACAGTCAAACACGACTAGAAAACACGACTAGGAAACAGGCCGTTACATCATACCCCCCTTAAAGTAATTCCGTCCTCGGAATTTCCTAAGTTAGGTATGAACAAGGAAAAGCCTGATAGACGACGGATCAGAGTATCAAGAAAGGATGGGACATATAGAGGAAAGGAAACTTCTCAATTGAAAAAGGTTCTAAGATCGAAACATTCAAAACAACACCTTGAATATAGCAGAGCAAGATAGATGAAATGATAATAGTGGAAGCAAAACATACATCTAAGAAGTGACAAGCAAGGATAAGCACATGATATGAATCATTAAGGGCGATGATAGGACAGGGTTCAGACGTCATCATTCATCACTTGCTCGTCATCCCTAACTTCCTCGGCGATCATAGAGTAATTTTGGCCCTGGCTACTTTCAGAATTGGCCTGTTGAGGAACTTGTCGTTGAGGAGCTAGAGGCAGTCTCTATTGGGTCGATCCTGATGCTACCATAGATTGGGTCGCAGAATTCCCAGTGCTACGAGGGCAGTTCCTTGCAATATGATCAGGTGCCCCGCATGCCAAACACTGGTTCAAAAGTACACGACAATCCTTTTTGACGTGTCCAATCCGGTTACAATGATGGCATACCACTGTAAATCTGGGGTCGACTGGAGTTGCAGGCCTTTTGAAGTTGGTGGTCTGAGTCGGTCGAAGATCATTCTTTGGCGGCTCCTGCGGACGCTTGCCTGCCTGACGTTCCTTCTTCTGATTCGCGATCTGCTCGTGCCTTTTCGCAGCTACCAGGACTTGCTCATGAGTAGTAAAGGTGTGCCCGGGCAACACACCCTGTATATCCAGATCTAAGCCCTGTAGAAAGCGGTGTGCACAGTCCTCCTCGTCTGCTACCAGTGTAGGGGCGAATCGACTCAGCATGGTAAATTCAGCCTCATACTCATCGACTGTCCTGGTGCACTGCTCCAGGTTGATGAAGCGCTGCTGCAACTCTCTCTTTGCAGCCTTCGGGAAGTACTGGGCGTCAAACCTCTGACGAAAAGTGGCCCAAAGAATCGGCTTGATCAGCCTAGCTTCTTCAGCATCCCACCAGTGACGGGCATTGTCTGTCAGCTGTTTCTTGGCGAGCTCCACCCAATCGTTCGGATTGACTCGGACAAGACCCAAGTTATCTGCAGTGTTGCGAAGCCATTCCTCGGCTGCTAGTGGGCCCTCTCGTCTAGAGAAGTTCGGCGGATGCATCTCTCGGAACTGCTTGGCTCCAGGCTCATGGCGAGGTGGTGCATCAGCTTGTGTAGCCTGACGTCCTTGCTGGACCAGATGGTGCTGAACTTCCAGCATCTCTCTCATGACTCCAAGCATCTGGCGGATGTCGTCCTCCTCGCCTCCAGTATCTCCAGATCCTTGTCGCGTGTTACATCTTCCTGCCATGCTGCAAACAAACAAGGTAAACATTTGCGTACAAGATTTATCTAGACAGTCTAGTTAACAATGACATCCATATTGTTCCGAGCATTTCACAGAAAGCAAGACCTGCATGGGCCACCACTAAAACCTGTCACGCCCCGCTTCCCATTATACTTGGGGCGAGGACGCGAACGGGCCCGCTTGTGCTTAAAGCAAAGAAGAAGTACTTTTTTTCCTTCCTTCTTTGACTTAAGCACAATAATCGTCTGTGTATGACTACTCGATAGGTTCTTGCTTTGCGAACAATCGGAACAACAAATGATGCCATCATTACATTCGACATCCAGATTACACGTACACAAAGAATTAAGGCCTAGCATGGTCATTACAACAGTTACATGGAATTTAAAATACACCTGAAAGAATACAACAACAAGTATTAAACTTTTAAGGCAGCGCTGCGAAAGAATGCCGTCCTCAACAGTGGGTCTCGTGCTCCTGGTTCTCTTGGTCCTCCTGCTCGATCTCCAAAGGAACTCTTCGGTGAACTCTACCCAAGACCTAACGTATATTTCACAGACAAGGAAATATACGTCAGCGAGGGTCGCTCGGCAAGATTTAAAACGTTAGTGATAAAATGACCCTCGGCAAGATAATAATAAAGTTTGCAAATGATTTTAAGGGCAAGGAAAACACCACAGTGCACAACCAAGAAAAGTAAGGTAGCGTAATAAAACATGCAAGTGTAACAAGGTGTGGTGTACAGAGTAGTGAGCATGCAATGTGTAGTGTGGAAAGTAGACATGGCAAGGTGTAATGCTAACATGGCAAGGTGAAGTGCGTACAGTAAACATGGCAATATGTGGTCTGCAAGTGGTGAACATAGCAAGTGTAGTGTATAAAGTAGTGAGCAGGCAAGGTGCAGTGCGCAAAAGTAACGATCAAGACAAGGTGTAGTGTGTAAAGTAACCGGCATGGCAAGTGTAGTGTGAATAGCAATAAGTATGGCAAGCGTAGTGTACATCAATAAGCAAGACAATAAGTTTAGCAGGTTACACCTTAGTACCAGCAGAGGTAAAAGAGTGCATCAATCAATCTCCTATCTAGTGACAAGCCCAGTGTCTGAGGGGGAAGTGACAAGCATTACACCCAAGTCAACGGGAGCTACCCGTGACTCTCTACTCACCGACCCGGCCAGGTGTCGGTCAAGTTCACCACGAGAGTGCAATCTAGCATTCCAGCCTCTACTACATTGAACTACCCCACCCAAGTGTTCTGCTGGAACACGAGCCAGCCTAATTCACGAATTACAAGCACGAATTGTCAACTCACATGACATCACGGAAATCACGATTTCGCCTTCGAGGCGCACGATTTCACGATGTCTCACGTTAGTTAATTATTTCAAGGCATGCAACAATTAAATAACAAGACCAGTTATCTTTATACAACAATTTCCATGGTTACGAGAGTAACGAGCAACATTTACATACAAGACACTAATTTAACATCCAATTCGTAAATTCATTATAAATCGCATACTTGCGTCTTTGAAAAGTTTGTAGAAAGTAATATACTTGCAGGTGGTAAATACTTGCGTCTTTGAAAACAGAAACGGTATACTTGCAATGGGTAAATACTTGCCTGAAGCGATGCGAGTTTTGGGTGCTCAGTGATCATATGATTTGGTATGGATTAATCTGCGAAATCAGGTTTATGATATCAGTTTAAGGGTCAACATCCAGTTAAAATGCTTTAAACTAGTTCACTAACATTAACTATTTACTTAATTAAACTAACACTATAACAGAGATTTGTTAACAACTTACACTAGTGTGGTAGTTTAATAACTAACTTAACTGAATTTAAAACTTATTTAATAAATTCACTAACAAGATAACTAAACGTTATTACTTACAACAAATAATTTATCTTAACTCATAAGCTATAATACTTCAGCATTAACTTATAATAATTAACTTATAACTTTATAATAATTAATATAACTTAATAACTTATAAAAACTTAATATTAACTTAACTTAACTTAATAATTTAACTTAATTTAATAATTTAATTAAAGCTTAACTCAATTTTTAATAAAAAGATACCTTTAAAACTTAACTAACTTATTAACTTACAAAGACAATTAACTTAACTTATAACCTAAAAATCTTAACTAAATAACGAAATCAGAAAATAACTTATAAACTTATAAACTAATAATAATAATAATTATTATTATTACCAACTTCTTATACCCCCCTTTACTGCTCTTCGTTCTCCCTCTGTCCCTGTCTTCGTTCCCAGTTCTTTCTATTTCTATTTTTTTTTGGTTTCTGCGTGCAGGGGCGAAGGGGCAAGGGCGATCGGTGGGAGAGGGGGCCGGATCCGGCGGATGCGGCGGCTGCGGCTTCGGGCGGATCTCTGCGGGGCGCGGCGGTTTCGGGCGGCGATCCGGGGTGGGGCGGCGCAGATCCGAGGCTAGGGCTCCTAGTGCTCGGCGGCGGTTCTGAGGAGCACGGCGGTGATCGATCTCCAGGGGGCCCGTGCGATTCGCGGCGGCGGCGGCCTGATTTGGGCTTGGGGCGCTTCCAGGGCGGTGTTGGCGACGGGCGACGTCTGAGGTGATCCGAGCTCGGGGGTTTGATCTTAGGGGGTTTGTGATTTGTAATCTTGGTTGGATTTGGGTTGATTCCAATTGTAGATTTGGGATTTGGTTTCAATTTCTGTTTTGTGTTTTTGGGTTGTAAGGAGGGTGGATGGCTGATTTGTGGAGGAGGAGATGTTGGGTTGTTTGGTTGTATGGTGGAGGAGATGGTGGCTGAAGGGGTGATGATGGTGGAGGGTTGGTTTGTTTGTGGTGGCTGATGTTGTTGTGTGGAGGTGGTTGTGGAGGCTGACGGTGGAGGAAGTGAGGGATGGCCGATTGTTGTTGCGTGATGCTGCTGTTTGTGCCTATGGTTTTGTTGTTTGATTTCCCCTGTTGATTGTTTTAAGAACGAGAGGAAGAGACCGGTTAAATGTGGGTGGTTGATGTTAGGGGAGGTGATGAATACTGCTGTTGGACGTTGGATCTCACCAACATCTCGGTGGGATTTAATTAGGTAGGGTGGGTTAGGTTAAGGTAAATAGGTAAGATAGTTAGGAAAAGTAATAGTTAAAAGTAACAATTTAATTGGTAGTCAACTTCTTAGCTAAAAGTAATTAGTAATTTAATAATTAACTTTTTAATTAAAAATAATTACGATTTAACAGAAAAAAATTACGCTATGGTAAAATTGAAAACTACGACGCGCTCGTGTCGACGCACGGACGAAAAATCTATTCTGACGAAAATAACTGAATCAGCAAAGTAAAAAGAAACGCACACAACAGTCAAACACGACTAGAAAACACGACTAGGAAACAGGCCGTTACATCATACCCCCCTTAAAGTAATTCTGTCCTCGGAATTTCCTAAGTTAGGTATGAACAAGGAAAAGCCTGATAGACGACGGATCAGAGTATCAAGAAAGGATGGGACATATAGAGGAAAGGAAACTTCTCAATTGAAAAAGGTTCTAAGATCGAAACATTCAAAACAACACCTTGAATATAGCAGAGCAAGATAGATGAAATGATAATAGTGGAAGCAAAACATACATCTAAGAAGTGACAAGCAAGGATAAGCACATGATATGAATCATTAAGGGCGATGATAGGACAGGGTTCAGACGTCATCATTCATCACTTGCTCGTCGTCCCTAACTTCCTCGGCGATCATAGAGTAATTTTGGCCCTGGCTACTTTCAGAATTGGCCTGTTGAGGAACTTGTCGTTGAGGAGCTAGAGGCAGTCTCTATTGGGTCGATCCTGATGTTACCATAGATTGGGTTGCAGAATTCCCAGTGCTACGAGGGCAGTTCCTTGCAATATGATCAGGTGCCCCGCATGCCAAACACTGGTTCAAAAGTACACGACAATCCTTTTTGACGTGTCCAATCCGGTTACAATGATGGCATACCACTGTAAATCTGGGGTCGACTGGAGTTGCAGGCCTTTTGAAGTTGGTGGTCTGAGTCGGTCGAAGATCATTCTTTGGCGGCTCCTGCGGACGCTTGCCTGCCTGACGTTCCTTCTTCTGATTCGCGATCTGCTCGTGCCTTTTCGCAGCTACCAGGACTTGCTCATGAGTAGTAAAGGTGTGCCCGGGCAACACACCCTGTATATCCAGATCTAAGCCCTGTAGAAAGCGGTGTGCACAGTCCTCCTCGTCTGCTACCAGTGTAGGGGCGAATCGACTCAGCATGGTAAATTCAGCCTCATACTCATCGACTGTCCTGGTGCCCTGCTCCAGGTTGATGAAGCGCTGCTGCAACTCTCTCTTTGCAGCCTTCGGGAAGTACTGGGCGTCAAACCTCTGACGAAAAGTGGCCCAAAGAATCGGCTTGATCAGCCTAGCTTCTTCAGCATCCCACCAGTGACGGGCATTGTCTGTCAGCTGTTTCTTGGCGAGCTCCACCCAATCGTTCGGATTGACTCGGACAAGACCCAAGTTATCTGCAGTGTTGCGAAGCCATTCCTCGGCCGCTAGTGGGCCCTCTCGTCTAGAGAAGTTCGGCGGATGCATCTCTCGGAACTGCTTGGCTCCAGGCTCATGGCGAGGTGGTGCATCAGCTTGTGTAGCCTGACGTCCTTGCTGGACCAGATGGTGCTGAACTTCCAGCATCTCTCTCATGACTCCAAGCATCTGGCGGATGTCGTCCTCCTCGCCTCCAGTATCTCCAGATCCTTGTCGCGTGTTACATCTTCCTGCCATGCTGCAAACAAACAAGGTAAACATTTGCGTACAAGATTTATCTAGACAGTCTAGTTAACAATGACATCCATATTGTTCCGAGCATTTCACAGAAAGCAAGACCTGCATGGGCCACCACTAAAACCTGTCACGCCCCGCTTCCCATTATACTTGGGGCGAGGACGCGAACGGGCCCGCTTGTGCTTAAAGCAAAGAAGAAGTACTTTTTTTTCTTCCTTCTTTGACTTAAGCACAATAATCGTCTATGTATGACTACTCGATAGGTTCTTGCTTTGCGAACAATCGGAACAACAAATGATGCCATCATTACATTCGACATCCAGATTACACGTACACAAAGAATTAAGGCCTAGCATGGTCATTACAACAGTTACATGGAATTTAAAATACACCTGAAAGAATACAACAACAAGTATTAAACTTTTAAGGCAGCGCTGCGAAAGAATGCCGTCCTCAACAGTGGGTCTCGTGCTCCTGGTTCTCTTGGTCCTCCTGCTCGATCTCCAAAGGAACTCTTCGGTGAACTCTGCCCAAGACCTAACGTATATTTCACAGACAAGGAAATATACGTCAGCGAGGGTCGCTCGGCAAGATTTAAAACGTTAGTGATAAAATGACCCTCGGCAAGATAATAATAAAGTTTGCAAATGATTTTAAGGGCAAGGAAAACACCACGGTGCACAACCAAGAAAAGTAAGGTAGCGTAATAAAACATGCAAGTGTAACAAGGTGTGGTGTACAGAGTAGTGAGCATGCAATGTGTAGTGTGGAAAGTAGACATGGCAAGGTGTAATGCTAACATGGCAAGGTGAAGTGCGTACAGTAAACATGGCAATATGTGGTCTGCAAGTGGTGAACATAGCAAGTGTAGTGTATAAAGTAGTGAGCAGGCAAGGTGCAGTGCGCAAAAGTAACGATCAAGACAAGGTGTAGTGTGTAAAGTAACCGGCATGGCAAGTGTAGTGCGAATAGCAATAAGTATGGCAAGCGTAGTGTACATCAATAAGCAAGACAATAAGTTTAGCAGGTTACACCTTAGTACCAGCAGAGGTAAAAGAGTGCATCAATCAATCTCCTATCTAGTGACAAGCCCAGTGTCTGAGGGGGAAGTGACAAGCATTACACCCAAGTCAACGGGAGCTACCCGTGACTCTCTACTCACCGACCCGGCCAGGTGTCGGTCAAGTTCACCACGAGAGTGCAATCTAGCATTCCAGCCTCTACTACATTGAACTACCCCACCCAAGTGTTCTGCTGGAACACGAGCCAGCCTAATTCACGAATTACAAGCACGAATTGTCAACTCACATGACATCACGGAAATCACGATTTCGCCTTCGAGGCGCACGATTTCACGATGTCTCACGTTAGTTAATTATTTCAAGGCATGCAACAATTAAATAACAAGACCAGTTATCTTTATACAACAATTTCCATGGTTACGAGAGTAACGAGCAACATTTACATACAAGACACTAATTTAACATCCAATTCGTAAATTCATTATAAATCGCATACTTGCGTCTTTGAAAAGTTTGTAGAAAGTAATATACTTGCAGGTGGTAAATACTTGCGTCTTTGAAAACAGAAACGGTATACTTGCAATGGGTAAATACTTGCCTGAAGCGATGCGAGTTTTGGGTGCTCAGTGATCATATGATTTGGCATGGATTAATCTGCGAAATCAGGTTTATGATATCAGTTTAAGGGTCAACATCCAGTTAAAATGCTTTAAACTAGTTCACTAACATTAACTATTTACTTAATTAAACTAACACTATAACAGAGATTTGTTAACAACTTACACTAGTGTGGTAGTTTAATAACTAACTTAACTGAATTTAAAACTTATTTAATAAATTCACTAACAAGATAACTAAACGTTATTACTTACAACAAATAATTTATCTTAACTCATAAGCTATAATACTTCAGCATTAACTTATAATAATTAACTTATAACTTTATAATAATTAATATAACTTAATAACTTATAAAAACTTAATATTAACTTAACTTAACTTAATAATTTAACTTAATTTAATAATTTAATTAAAGCTTAACTCAATTTTTAATAAAAAGATACCTTTAAAACTTAACTAACTTATTAACTTACAAAGACAATTAACTTAACTTATAACCTAAAAATCTTAACTAAATAACGAAATCAGAAAATAACTTATAAACTTATAAACTAATAATAATAATAATTATTATTATTACCAACTTCTTATACCCCCCTTTACTGCTCTTCGTTCTCCCTCTGTCCCTGTCTTCGTTCCCAGTTCTTTCTATTTCTATTTTTTTTTTGGTTTCTGCGTGCAGGGGCGAAGGGGCAAGGGCGATCGGTGGGAGAGGGGGCCGGATCCGGCGGATGCGGCGGCGGCGGGCGCCTGCGGCGGCGGCTTCGGGCGGATCTCTGCGGGGCGCGGCGGTTTCGGGCGGCGATCCGGGGTGGGGCGGCGCAGATCCGAGGCTAGGGCTCCTAGTGCTCGGCGGCGGTTCTGAGGAGCACGGCGGTGATCGATCTCCAGGGGGCCCGTGCGATTCGCGGCGGCGGCGGCCTGATTTGGGCTTGGGGCGCTTCCAGGGCGGTGTTGGCGACGGGCGACGTCTGAGGTGATCCGAGCTCGGGGGTTTGATCTTAGGGGGTTTGTGATTTGTAATCTTGGTTGGATTTGGGTTGATTCCAATTGTAGATTTGGGATTTGGTTTCAATTTCTGTTTTGTGTTTTTGGGTTGTAAGGAGGGTGGATGGCTGATTTGTGGAGGAGGAGATGTTGGGTTGTTTGGTTGTATGGTGGAGGAGATGGTGGCTGAAGGGGTGATGATGGTGGAGGGTTGGTTTGTTTGTGGTGGCTGATGTTGTTGTGTGGAGGTGGTTGTGGAGGCTGACGGTGGAGGAAGTGAGGGATGGCCGATTGTTGTTGCGTGATGCTGCTGTTTGTGCCTATGGTTTTGTTGTTTGATTTCCCCTGTTGATTGTTTTAAGAACGAGAGGAAGAGACCGGTTAAATGTGGGTGGTTGATGTTAGGGGAGGTGATGAATACTGCTGTTGGACGTTGGATCTCACCAACATCTCGGTGGGATTTAATTAGGTAGGGTGGGTTAGGTTAAGGTAAATAGGTAAGATAGTTAGGAAAAGTAATAGTTAAAAGTAACAATTTAATTGGTAGTCAACTTCTTAGCTAAAAGTAATTAGTAATTTAATAATTAACTTTTTAATTAAAAATAATTACGATTTAACAGAAAAAAATTACGCTATGGTAAAATTGAAAACTACGACGCGCTCGTGTCGACGCACGGACGAAAAATCTATTCTGACGAAAATAACTGAATCAGCAAAGTAAAAAGAAACGCACACAACAGTCAAACACGACTAGAAAACACGACTAGGAAACAGGCCGTTACATCATACCCCCCTTAAAGTAATTCCGTCCTCGGAATTTCCTAAGTTAGGTATGAACAAGGAAAAGCCTGATAGACGACGGATCAGAGTATCAAGAAAGGATGGGACATATAGAGGAAAGGAAACTTCTCAATTGAAAAAGGTTCTAAGATCGAAACATTCAAAACAACACCTTGAATATAGCAGAGCAAGATAGATGAAATGATAATAGTGGAAGCAAAACATACATCTAAGAAGTGACAAGCAAGGATAAGCACATGATATGAATCATTAAGGGCGATGATAGGACAGGGTTCAGACGTCATCATTCATCACTTGCTCGTCGTCCCTAACTTCCTCGGCGATCATAGAGTAATTTTGGCCCTGGCTACTTTCAGAATTGGCCTGTTGAGGAACTTGTCGTTGAGGAGCTAGAGGCAGTCTCTATTGGGTCGATCCTGATGCTACCATAGATTGGGTCGCAGAATTCCCAGTGCTACGAGGGCAGTTCCTTGCAATATGATCAGGTGCCCCGCATGCCAAACACTGGTTCAAAAGTACACGACAATCCTTTTTGACGTGTCCAATCCGGTTACAATGATGGCATACCACTGTAAATCTGGGGTCGACTGGAGTTGCAGGCCTTTTGAAGTTGGTGGTCTGAGTCGGTCGAAGATCATTCTTTGGCGGCTCCTGCGGACGCTTGCCTGCCTGACGTTCCTTCTTCTGATTCGCGATCTGCTCGTGCCTTTTCGCAGCTACCAGGACTTGCTCATGAGTAGTAAAGGTGTGCCCGGGCAACACACCCTGTATATCCAGATCTAAGCCCTGTAGAAAGCGGTGTGCACAGTCCTCCTCGTCTGCTACCAGTGTAGGGGCGAATCGACTCAGCATGGTAAATTCAGCCTCATACTCATCGACTGTCCTGGTGCCCTGCTCCAGGTTGATGAAGCGCTGCTGCAACTCTCTCTTTGCAGCCTTCGGGAAGTACTGGGCGTCAAACCTCTGACGAAAAGTGGCCCAAAGAATCGGCTTGATCAGCCTAGCTTCTTCAGCATCCCACCAGTGACGGGCATTGTCTGTCAGCTGTTTCTTGGCGAGCTCCACCCAATCGTTCGGATTGACTCGGACAAGACCCAAGTTATCTGCAGTGTTGCGAAGCCATTCCTCGGCCGCTAGTGGGCCCTCTCGTCTAGAGAAGTTCGGCGGATGCATCTCTCGGAACTGCTTGGCTCCAGGCTCATGGCGAGGTGGTGCATCAGCTTGTGTAGCCTGACGTCCTTGCTGGACCAGATGGTGCTGAACTTCCAGCATCTCTCTCATGACTCCAAGCATCTGGCGGATGTCGTCCTCCTCGCCTCCAGTATCTCCAGATCCTTGTCGCGTGTTACATCTTCCTGCCATGCTGCAAACAAACAAGGTAAACATTTGCGTACAAGATTTATCTAGACAGTCTAGTTAACAATGACATCCATATTGTTCCGAGCATTTCACAGAAAGCAAGACCTGCATGGGCCACCACTAAAACCTGTCACGCCCCGCTTCCCATTATACTTGGGGCGAGGACGCGAACGGGCCCGCTTGTGCTTAAAGCAAAGAAGAAGTACTTTTTTTCCTTCCTTCTTTGACTTAAGCACAATAATCGTCTGTGTATGACTACTCGATAGGTTCTTGCTTTGCGAACAATCGGAACAACAAATGATGCCATCATTACATTCGACATCCAGATTACACGTACACAAAGAATTAAGGCCTAGCATGGTCATTACAACAGTTACATGGAATTTAAAATACACCTGAAAGAATACAACAACAAGTATTAAACTTTTAAGGCAGCGCTGCGAAAGAATGCCGTCCTCAACAGTGGGTCTCGTGCTCCTGGTTCTCTTGGTCCTCCTGCTCGATCTCCAAAGGAACTCTTCGGTGAACTCTGCCCAAGACCTAACGTATATTTCACAGACAAGGAAATATACGTCAGCGAGGGTCGCTCGGCAAGATTTAAAACGTTAGTGATAAAATGACCCTCGGCAAGATAATAATAAAGTTTGCAAATGATTTTAAGGGCAAGGAAAACACCACGGTGCACAACCAAGAAAAGTAAGGTAGCGTAATAAAACATGCAAGTGTAACAAGGTGTGGTGTACAGAGTAGTGAGCATGCAATGTGTAGTGTGGAAAGTAGACATGGCAAGGTGTAATGCTAACATGGCAAGGTGAAGTGCGTACAGTAAACATGGCAATATGTGGTCTGCAAGTGGTGAACATAGCAAGTGTAGTGTATAAAGTAGTGAGCAGGCAAGGTGCAGTGCGCAAAAGTAACGATCAAGACAAGGTGTAGTGTGTAAAGTAACCGGCATGGCAAGTGTAGTGTGAATAGCAATAAGTATGGCAAGCGTAGTGTACATCAATAAGCAAGACAATAAGTTTAGCAGGTTACACCTTAGTACCAGCAGAGGTAAAAGAGTGCATCAATCAATCTCCTATCTAGTGACAAGCCCAGTGTCTGAGGGGGAAGTGACAAGCATTACACCCAAGTCAACGGGAGCTACCCGTGACTCTCTACTCACCGACCCGGCCAGGTGTCGGTCAAGTTCACCACGAGAGTGCAATCTAGCATTCCAGCCTCTACTACATTGAACTACCCCACCCAAGTGTTCTGCTGGAACACGAGCCAGCCTAATTCACGAATTACAAGCACGAATTGTCAACTCACATGACATCACGGAAATCACGATTTCGCCTTCGAGGCGCACGATTTCACGATGTCTCACGTTAGTTAATTATTTCAAGGCATGCAACAATTAAATAACAAGACCAGTTATCTTTATACAACAATTTCCATGGTTACGAGAGTAACGAGCAACATTTACATACAAGACACTAATTTAACATCCAATTCGTAAATTCATTATAAATCGCATACTTGCGTCTTTGAAAAGTTTGTAGAAAGTAATATACTTGCAGGTGGTAAATACTTGCGTCTTTGAAAACAGAAACGGTATACTTGCAATGGGTAAATACTTGCCTGAAGCGATGCGAGTTTTGGGTGCTCAGTGATCATATGATTTGGCATGGATTAATCTGCGAAATCAGGTTTATGATATCAGTTTAAGGGTCAACATCCAGTTAAAATGCTTTAAACTAGTTCACTAACATTAACTATTTACTTAATTAAACTAACACTATAACAGAGATTTGTTAACAACTTACACTAGTGTGGTAGTTTAATAACTAACTTAACTGAATTTAAAACTTATTTAATAAATTCACTAACAAGATAACTAAACGTTATTACTTACAACAAATAATTTATCTTAACTCATAAGCTATAATACTTCAGCATTAACTTATAATAATTAACTTATAACTTTATAATAATTAATATAACTTAATAACTTATAAAAACTTAATATTAACTTAACTTAACTTAATAATTTAACTTAATTTAATAATTTAATTAAAGCTTAACTCAATTTTTAATAAAAAGATACCTTTAAAACTTAACTAACTTATTAACTTACAAAGACAATTAACTTAACTTATAACCTAAAAATCTTAACTAAATAACGAAATCAGAAAATAACTTATAAACTTATAAACTAATAATAATAATAATTATTATTATTACCAACTTCTTATACCCCCCTTTACTGCTCTTCGTTCTCCCTCTGTCCCTGTCTTCGTTCCCAGTTCTTTCTATTTCTATTTTTTTTTTGGTTTCTGCGTGCAGGGGCGAAGGGGCAAGGGCGATCGGTGGGAGAGGGGGCCGGATCCGGCGGATGCGGCGGCGGTGGGCGCCTGCGGCGGCGGCTTCGGGCGGATCTCTGCGGGGCGCGGCGGTTTCGGGCGGCGATCCGGGGTGGGGCGGCGCAGATCCGAGGCTAGGGCTCCTAGTGCTCGGCGGCGGTTCTGAGGAGCACGGCGGTGATCGATCTCCAGGGGGCCCGTGCGATTCGCGGCGGCGGCGGCCTGATTTGGGCTTGGGGCGCTTCCAGGGCGGTGTTGGCGACGGGCGACGTCTGAGGTGATCCGAGCTCGGGGGTTTGATCTTAGGGGGTTTGTGATTTGTAATCTTGGTTGGATTTGGGTTGATTCCAATTGTAGATTTGGGATTTGGTTTCAATTTCTGTTTTGTGTTTTTGGGTTGTAAGGAGGGTGGATGGCTGATTTGTGGAGGAGGAGATGTTGGGTTGTTTGGTTGTATGGTGGAGGAGATGGTGGCTGAAGGGGTGATGATGGTGGAGGGTTGGTTTGTTTGTGGTGGCTGATGTTGTTGTGTGGAGGTGGTTGTGGAGGCTGACGGTGGAGGAAGTGAGGGATGGCCGATTGTTGTTGCGTGATGCTGCTGTTTGTGCCTATGGTTTTGTTGTTTGATTTCCCCTGTTGATTGTTTTAAGAACGAGAGGAAGAGACCGGTTAAATGTGGGTGGTTGATGTTAGGGGAGGTGATGAATACTGCTGTTGGACGTTGGATCTCACCAACATCTCGGTGGGATTTAATTAGGTAGGGTGGGTTAGGTTAAGGTAAATAGGTAAGATAGTTAGGAAAAGTAATAGTTAAAAGTAACAATTTAATTGGTAGTCAACTTCTTAGCTAAAAGTAATTAGTAATTTAATAATTAACTTTTTAATTAAAAATAATTACGATTTAACAGAAAAAAATTACGCTATGGTAAAATTGAAAACTACGACGCGCTCGTGTCGACGCACGGACGAAAAATCTATTCTGACGAAAATAACTGAATCAGCAAAGTAAAAAGAAACGCACACAACAGTCAAACACGACTAGAAAACACGACTAGGAAACAGGCCGTTACATCATACCCCCCTTAAAGTAATTCCGTCCTCGGAATTTCCTAAGTTAGGTATGAACAAGGAAAAGCCTGATAGACGACGGATCAGAGTATCAAGAAAGGATGGGACATATAGAGGAAAGGAAACTTCTCAATTGAAAAAGGTTCTAAGATCGAAACATTCAAAACAACACCTTGAATATAGCAGAGCAAGATAGATGAAATGATAATAGTGGAAGCAAAACATACATCTAAGAAGTGACAAGCAAGGATAAGCACATGATATGAATCATTAAGGGCGATGATAGGACAGGGTTCAGACGTCATCATTCATCACTTGCTCGTCGTCCCTAACTTCCTCGGCGATCATAGAGTAATTTTGGCCCTGGCTACTTTCAGAATTGGCCTGTTGAGGAACTTGTCGTTGAGGAGCTAGAGGCAGTCTCTATTGGGTCGATCCTGATGCTACCATAGATTGGGTCGCAGAATTCCCAGTGCTACGAGGGCAGTTCCTTGCAATATGATCAGGTGCCCCGCATGCCAAACACTGGTTCAAAAGTACACGACAATCCTTTTTGACGTGTCCAATCCGGTTACAATGATGGCATACCACTGTAAATCTGGGGTCGACTGGAGTTGCAGGCCTTTTGAAGTTGGTGGTCTGAGTCGGTCGAAGATCATTCTTTGGCGGCTCCTGCGGACGCTTGCCTGCCTGACGTTCCTTCTTCTGATTCGCGATCTGCTCGTGCCTTTTCGCAGCTACCAGGACTTGCTCATGAGTAGTAAAGGTGTGCCCGGGCAACACACCCTGTATATCCAGATCTAAGCCCTGTAGAAAGCGGTGTGCACAGTCCTCCTCGTCTGCTACCAGTGTAGGGGCGAATCGACTCAGCATGGTAAATTCAGCCTCATACTCATCGACTGTCCTGGTGCCCTGCTCCAGGTTGATGAAGCGCTGCTGCAACTCTCTCTTTGCAGCCTTCGGGAAGTACTGGGCGTCAAACCTCTGACGAAAAGTGGCCCAAAGAATCGGCTTGATCAGCCTAGCTTCTTCAGCATCCCACCAGTGACGGGCATTGTCTGTCAGCTGTTTCTTGGCGAGCTCCACCCAATCGTTCGGATTGACTCGGACAAGACCCAAGTTATCTGCAGTGTTGCGAAGCCATTCCTCGGCCGCTAGTGGGCCCTCTCGTCTAGAGAAGTTCGGCGGATGCATCTCTCGGAACTGCTTGGCTCCAGGCTCATGGCGAGGTGGTGCATCAGCTTGTGTAGCCTGACGTCCTTGCTGGACCAGATGGTGCTGAACTTCCAGCATCTCTCTCATGACTCCAAGCATCTGGCGGATGTCGTCCTCCTCGCCTCCAGTATCTCCAGATCCTTGTCGCGTGTTACATCTTCCTGCCATGCTGCAAACAAACAAGGTAAACATTTGCGTACAAGATTTATCTAGACAGTCTAGTTAACAATGACATCCATATTGTTCCGAGCATTTCACAGAAAGCAAGACCTGCATGGGCCACCACTAAAACCTGTCACGCCCCGCTTCCCATTATACTTGGGGCGAGGACGCGAACGGGCCCGCTTGTGCTTAAAGCAAAGAAGAAGTACTTTTTTTCCTTCCTTCTTTGACTTAAGCACAATAATCGTCTGTGTATGACTACTCGATAGGTTCTTGCTTTGCGAACAATCGGAACAACAAATGATGCCATCATTACATTCGACATCCAGATTACACGTACACAAAGAATTAAGGCCTAGCATGGTCATTACAACAGTTACATGGAATTTAAAATACACCTGAAAGAATACAACAACAAGTATTAAACTTTTAAGGCAGCGCTGCGAAAGAATGCCGTCCTCAACAGTGGGTCTCGTGCTCCTGGTTCTCTTGGTCCTCCTGCTCGATCTCCAAAGGAACTCTTCGGTGAACTCTGCCCAAGACCTAACGTATATTTCACAGACAAGGAAATATACGTCAGCGAGGGTCGCTCGGCAAGATTTAAAACGTTAGTGATAAAATGACCCTCGGCAAGATAATAATAAAGTTTGCAAATGATTTTAAGGGCAAGGAAAACACCACGGTGCACAACCAAGAAAAGTAAGGTAGCGTAATAAAACATGCAAGTGTAACAAGGTGTGGTGTACAGAGTAGTGAGCATGCAATGTGTAGTGTGGAAAGTAGACATGGCAAGGTGTAATGCTAACATGGCAAGGTGAAGTGCGTACAGTAAACATGGCAATATGTGGTCTGCAAGTGGTGAACATAGCAAGTGTAGTGTATAAAGTAGTGAGCAGGCAAGGTGCAGTGCGCAAAAGTAACGATCAAGACAAGGTGTAGTGTGTAAAGTAACCGGCATGGCAAGTGTAGTGTGAATAGCAATAAGTATGGCAAGCGTAGTGTACATCAATAAGCAAGACAATAAGTTTAGCAGGTTACACCTTAGTACCAGCAGAGGTAAAAGAGTGCATCAATCAATCTCCTATCTAGTGACAAGCCCAGTGTCTGAGGGGGAAGTGACAAGCATTACACCCAAGTCAACGGGAGCTACCCGTGACTCTCTACTCACCGACCCGGCCAGGTGTCGGTCAAGTTCACCACGAGAGTGCAATCTAGCATTCCAGCCTCTACTACATTGAACTACCCCACCCAAGTGTTCTGCTGGAACACGAGCCAGCCTAATTCACGAATTACAAGCACGAATTGTCAACTCACATGACATCACGGAAATCACGATTTCGCCTTCGAGGCGCACGATTTCACGATGTCTCACGTTAGTTAATTATTTCAAGGCATGCAACAATTAAATAACAAGACCAGTTATCTTTATACAACAATTTCCATGGTTACGAGAGTAACGAGCAACATTTACATACAAGACACTAATTTAACATCCAATTCGTAAATTCATTATAAATCGCATACTTGCGTCTTTGAAAAGTTTGTAGAAAATAATATACTTGCAGGTGGTAAATACTTGCGTCTTTGAAAACAGAAACGGTATACTTGCAATGGGTAAATACTTGCCTGAAGCGATGCGAGTTTTGGGTGCTCAGTGATCATATGATTTGGCATGGATTAATCTGCGAAATCAGGTTTATGATATCAGTTTAAGGGTCAACATCCAGTTAAAATGCTTTAAACTAGTTCACTAACATTAACTATTTACTTAATTAAACTAACACTATAACAGAGATTTGTTAACAACTTACACTAGTGTGGTAGTTTAATAACTAACTTAACTGAATTTAAAACTTATTTAATAAATTCACTAACAAGATAACTAAACGTTATTACTTACAACAAATAATTTATCTTAACTCATAAGCTATAATACTTCAGCATTAACTTATAATAATTAACTTATAACTTTATAATAATTAATATAACTTAATAACTTATAAAAACTTAATATTAACTTAACTTAACTTAATAATTTAACTTAATTTAATAATTTAATTAAAGCTTAACTCAATTTTTAATAAAAAGATACCTTTAAAACTTAACTAACTTATTAACTTACAAAGACAATTAACTTAACTTATAACCTAAAAATCTTAACTAAATAACGAAATCAGAAAATAACTTATAAACTTATAAACTAATAATAATAATTATTATTATTATTACCAACTTCTTATACCCCCCTTTACTGCTCTTCGTTCTCCCTCTGTCCCTGTCTTCGTTCCCAGTTCTTTCTATTTCTATTTTTTTTTTGGTTTCTGCGTGCAGGGGCGAAGGGGCAAGGGCGATCGGTGGGAGAGGGGGCAGGATCCGGCGGATGCGGCGGATGCGGCTTCGGGCGGATCTCTGCGGGGCGCGGCGGTTTCGGGCGGCGATCCGGGGTGGGGCGGCGCAGATCCGAGGCTAGGGCTCCTAGTGCTCGGCGGCGGTTCTGAGGAGCACGGCGGTGATCGATCTCCAGGGGGCCCGTGCGATTCGCGGCGGCGGCGGCCTGATTTGGGCTTGGGGCGCTTCCAGGGCGGTGTTGGCGACGGGCGACGTCTGAGGTGATCCGAGCTCGGGGGTTTGATCTTAGGGGGTTTGTGATTTGTAATCTTGGTTGGATTTGGGTTGATTCCAATAGTAGATTTGGGATTTGGTTTCAATTTCTGTTTTGTGTTTTTGGGTTGTAAGGAGGGTGGATGGCTGATTTGTGGAGGAGGAGATGTTGGGTTGTTTGGTTGTATGGTGGAGGAGATGGTGGCTGAAGGGGTGATGATGGTGGAGGGTTGGTTTGTTTGTGGTGGCTGATGTTGTTGTGTGGAGGTGGTTGTGGAGGCTGACGGTGGAGGAAGTGAGGGATGGCCGATTGTTGTTGCGTGATGCTGCTGTTTGTGCCTATGGTTTTGTTGTTTGATTTCCCCTGTTGATTGTTTTAAGAACGAGAGGAAGAGACCGGTTAAATGTGGGTGGTTGATGTTAGGGGAGGTGATGAATACTGCTGTTGGACGTTGGATCTCACCAACATCTCGGTGGGATTTAATTAGGTAGGGTGGGTTAGGTTAAGGTAAATAGGTAAGATAGTTAGGAAAAGTAATAGTTAAAAGTAACAATTTAATTGGTAGTCAACTTCTTAGCTAAAAGTAATTAGTAATTTAATAATTAACTTTTTAATTAAAAATAATTACGATTTAACAGAAAAAAATTACGCTATGGTAAAATTGAAAACTACGACGCGCTCGTGTCGACGCACGGACGAAAAATCTATTCTGACGAAAATAACTGAATCAGCAAAGTAAAAAGAAACGCACACAACAGTCAAACACGACTAGAAAACACGACTAGGAAACAGGCCGTTACAAGCATTAAGGGGCTGTTCTTTTGCTGGAATAGAGAAAAATGGAATATGGGAAAATATGTATTCTAATGAGAGAGAAAATGGAGTTTTGTGTTCTTTTGGGTGGAATAGAGTATGGAAAGTAGGGTCCACATTCTATTCTGTGTTCTTTTGGGATTGGAGAGTTGAAATGAGAAAGTGGAATGGTGGTGAGTTGGGGGGAGAGAGAGAGAAATAGAGAGAGAGAGATGACAGCGGGCCCCACCATTCCCTCCTTTCCGTTGTATTCCAAGCAAAATGCAAGGAATACAAAAGAGCTCATCATTCCCAAATTGGAATAGCCACGTCGGATTCTATTCCACGGCCAAAAGAACACCCGTTTGAAATACGAACTTGGAATAGGGTGAACAGTCCGGAAACAGTGCCAAATTTGGCATTCCCAGTCCTATTCTTGGCAAAAGAACAGCCCCTAAAGGGAAAGGTCTTTGCTGACGATTGGATCCATTGGGTACATAATTGTAAAATGACTGACCCCATCTTCATTCTAGTTGAGAGAGAAAGATGCCCTAATATATTCTACCACAGCCACAAATAATGATAGAAGTGCATAGAGATTACAAGACTCTGGTATTCTATCTAAGATACAAAATGCACAATGTCTACAATCTGAATACATACAACATTTTACCCTCTGTACAATAATAAGAGCAATGTGATTTAAAAAAAAAGGATGAATCAAAAATATTACAAAGCCCTTGCTTTCTGCAACCACGCCGTCTCTCTTCTGTGTGGTAGAACGGAGTGACAGTCTCTTTCATCCATTGAAACAAACTTTTCTTCTTCCATCATTATGCAGAGCAAAGAATGCCTCAGAATGACATTTTATCATCATGTAGCATCTCTGATCACCTATCCTTCTGTAGCCTAACCTACAAAAAGGGAAAAAAAGCTATGTTTTATATGATGTTCAACCATTTTCCCCCACATCATTTGGTGTGCTCGTGGATGACGCGGATGGAGTACTTGGGATCCGATAGTTATATTTCGTGTAAATCCTATCTTGGTTTGCTTTCCACCAGATTTCTGCCTGTTGCTCAGCAAACCTTCGCTTGCTGTTGATACATTAGAAATGAACCATTTTAAGAACAAGCGGCAAAACACATACAAAGTTTCACTGGTTAGCATGATCATTTATGAGATAATGAGAAGATCAACCAAGTTCTATGTGGTCAGGTGATTCTTAAATCACCACATACAACAAAAAAGGAACATGCAAGATGGGAGAATGATTCCAGTATGAATGCTCTTGCATAAATTGTGTTCAACCGAGGAGAATTCCAGAGAGAATGAACAACAATGAATCGATTAAACTCTAAGCTCTATTGCTGGCCAGGTCAGGAACAAAGAGTCTAGTGTAATGGTCCGAAATTTTAGTAAAATTGGTAGGAATTTACTGTATTTTACTCTCGAATTTTCTATCTATTTTTATTTTTCTAATTTCATATTATTTTTTCTTTACTTTCTCCTTCCATTTCTTTTCTTTACAATTTTTTTAATCCATCGGAATTTAAGGTTAGGCGCGCACGCGAGGCCCGCATCCACCAGGATTCAAACCCTGGTGGCCCATAGGGAGAGGCGAGGACATGCCGCTGGACTAATGTCCGTTGGCTTTTCTTTACAATTTTAATTTCTTTTCAGTTAGCCCAAAGAAAAGCCCGCAAGCCCAGCCGCCCGCCCCTTGCTACCTCATTTTTTTCTTTTATTTCCTTTTCCTTCTTGGAAGAGGCCCAAAGGCCACGGCCCACTTGGTTTCATTTAAACCCCAATCCCTTCGACTAACCAAGCCCGAGCCCTCACTCTCTTACATGCCCCGATCTCTTTTTCCTTCATCAAAATCAGACGGCACCCTACTCTCCTCTCTCGATGAACGAAACCCTAATCTCATCGGGTTACGCCGCCGCCTCTTCTGCCAAAAATAGGATTCGAACTCCTTATCCGTCGAGTTGTCAAGCTATCACGATTACTTCTCTACCCATCCCCCTCTTATATATATATATATATATATATCTCTCTCTCTCTCTCTATGGTTTTTGGTTTTTTATTATGCGAAAATAATTTCTTTTCTCAAAAATAATTTCCGATTCAAAGTTCTTTGGTTTGGGGATTTCCGATTGCTTTTTGGGCTTGAATTGGATTTCTTTGGTTACTTCGGTGAACAGTAGGTCTATGTCTTCTCAAAAGCTTTCGGATTTTCTATTTTGAATTTAATTTGCATGGAATAGTTAATGCGTGGGGGTTTTGTTGGTTTTTGAGTTTGGTGGGAGTTGATGATTCAAATATTTTCGAAGGGATTTTTCCTCGTGCGAATTGTTTTTCGGCATAACTATCGACCATGGTAGCGACCCTCGTTGCCGATCGACGTCTCTAAAATATTGGATGTGTTGTTGTGAAACCGTTGCCACTCTCCGTCACTTCTCTGATGTGATTTTAACCTTCAGGAAAACCCTTTCTGTTGTGACTGTTATAACGGGCCTTGGGCCCTACTGTTAACTTGACACCTTTACATGCTTCTTTATTTTCCCATGCGCTTTGGCTTCGCTTTGGGTTTTTGCTTTGCTGTGTGGACTTCTGTGGCTTTTTGGGCTTGGGTTTTTGCTGACTAATTACTCACAAGCTGTAAAGGCCCGTTTATCCTTTAAAGCCCAAGCCCAATACCTTTTTAATAAAAAACCTCCCACTCATTCTCTCTCTCCACACTCTCATTTTAACACACCCAGGCCCAAAAAAACCCCGATGCTCCCATTTTCTCTATCGCGGCGAACACAAACCCCTGACCCTTTTTCTCTCTCTCCGACCCGAGCCCAGGCGAGCCCCTTTCGACTTGTTTCCTCGCACAAGCGGCAGCAACGAGCTCAAAAATTGCGGCGACAGTTAGGGTTTCGAAACCACCCTCATCCGATGACGCGCGTGACCCCCCTTTCGCTAGATTCTTGTGACGATTGCAGATCCCGTTCCTCGCGCGATAAGATCTCTTCCATCCTCTCCTTTATTTATACGCGATGATTTCTACCTAGATTTTCGTTTTTTATGCGAAAGGTATCCTCTTCCAAAAAAAGCTTTCGTTTTACATCTGGGCTTTCAATTGTTGCTTTTGGGGGCTTCGTTACTTGCTCCTTGGTTTCGGATCTACTCCTAGGCCTTTCGGTTTTGCTCTGTTTGGTTTCAGATCTCTATTGTACTTTCGCAATCCTCGATTTTAGGTAGATTCGAACCCTATAAGCTTCTAATTATTTATTTATTTCTCTGAATGAAGATGATATTTCATGTAAATTCTTATAGAGGATAACTCCTCTGTGAATAAATTTGGCACCTAGGTTAGATTCATGGCATTATGGCCGTTGTCCTTTACTCTCGGTTAGACCCTTGCGTTGGTATGTGGTTGGTCGGTCGCCGAGGGGAGGGTACAGCTTGAGGATTGCTTGATTTATGCCAGCAGGACTTACTGCTTGGCATTTGGTTCTCTGGGGTGTTTGTGGTTCCCTGGCTTACAGAACTTATCAGTATTTTTTAAACTGCTTGGACAAAATACTTATCATGTTGTTTTTCTTGAGGCTTTAGCTTTGCTTCATTTATTAATTCAGTTAAGTTCCTTTTAAATTTCAGTTCGTTCCCTTTAAGATTTCCAGTACAGTACTTTTTAAAATTCAGTTAAAGTTCTTTTAAATATCAAGTTTCAGTTCCTTTACATATTAAGTTCCAGTTTCTTAAAATTAAGTTTCAGTTTCCTATATAAATTCAGCACAGTTCCTTTTAAAAGTTCAATTCAGTCCCTTTTAAAATTTCAGTTCAGTCCCTTTAAATTCAGTTGAGTTCTTTTAAATATTAAGTTTCAGTTCCTTTACATATTAAGTTTCAGTTTCCCTTATAAATTCAGTTTCCTATATAAATTCAGTCCAGTCCCTTTAAAAAAAATTTCAGTTCAGTTTATCCTTGCCAGTTTTCCCTAAAGTTCAGTTCTGTTTCCCCTTATAAGTTTTATTTTAATCACCGGGAACCAGTACTTCTTTTATTGCAATGAGTTTGAGCTAGAACAGTATCCTTTTAAGCAAATTCGGAACCGAGCAACCCCTCTAGGCAGGTAGACCACAACTTAGAGAGGTGCCAACATGAATCTGATTCATTCTTATGTTTTTAATCAATTTTACTTTTGCTCTTTGAAGGCTCTTATCGCTTACATTTACACTTTTGACATTATAGAAATTGTTCTCTTTTTGTAACACGTTTTAAAAGTGCTCCTTGGTAATTGTTGTGTATTTGATAGATGAATGATTATCCCTGAATGATAATTTGACATGCGGATCTAATTGTCACTTCCACTAAATTATATGTTTAGGAGTTATGCAATGAGATTATACGATATTATTGGTACGCCTGATTTTCTTGCACCAAACATGACAACCTGAACATAGATTTTGCATAACTATCTAAATATATAATTTAGAGAACTACATGAACAAGATACTTGACACCCTAGAATTAGAACAAATACACTTAACATTACGGGTATGGGGTAACTTATAATTGAGAGGGTGCAGAAGCGATTGAAGCCATGCTTATGACACTTATCTGGGAGGATTTCATTTATGGATCCTGAGTTCTCAGTATATTTTGACCTTATACTCGACCTGGGGTAGCACCCCGCGGTCCAAGGTGGACTTCATGTTGCATATTGTGCTCTCCTCTTATAAGTCACAACACAATACAACAACGATTGTTTTGGTTATTTGCCCATTTCTTATTGCCACTTAATCATGCCAGGTCAGTAATTTTTCTTTTACAGTACCTTTTATACCTTTTAACTTCTTGTAAAATAAATCAATTAAATGTTTAATACGGTTTGCAATCTACTTTATTAATGGTGGTTTAAATCCATCAGGTAATACTCAGCTTGAAGATAAGGCTCCGCAGTACGAAGAGTTCGATTTTCCTGTTGAGGATGCAGACTTTTGAGTTTCTGTATTATCAGGAGAGTGTTTACTTTACTCTTAGTCGTTTTCCTTTCAGTATCGTTTTAGTTGAACTGTAGTTTTCTCTTTTGCCTAGACAATGTATTTCCATTCAAGGTTGAATAAAATGAATATTCTTTTATATCTGTCTCAAATATTCATGTTTAAACTATATTAACTTCACTTGTACCTGTAAGACCTGCAAAACTATTAAGAGTGTAACGGCTCCCGTTCCTGGTGCGTTACACAAGCCTTTGTCCTCGTGGCTTGATCTGGCATCAAGCCTTACTGTTTGGCTTGTTTGGCTTGTAGGCTGATAACTGTTAAAATTACATCTGTGGCTAAATTGGCTCCTCTAGGCTGGTAAACTGTTCGAAATTTGTCAAGTTCCAAAATATGAATACGATCATATGTTCTTCTCTCGAATCTATTTAAATTTTTAGTTTTAAAATAAATTCTGAATTTATTTCAATTGCTCAGTTTAATACTTTAATTGTAATTAACTGTTAAAGAAGAATTTACCTTTGAACATGAACTTGATTACCTCACATGCATGAAGTGTTGAAACTGTTAATATATCAACTAACTTGCCTTGTAAGGTTAGATGCTATGCAAAATAATACTGACAGAATTGTTTTATGACTTGACACTGGTAATTTGACACATGACTATTATAATTATTGACATCGTGGCTGGACCAATGATTTATTGCATAGAACATCTAACTATGTAATTTAATGTGATTAGAACATGGACACTTTCTGAGAATATTACAGATATGACAACTTATGACATGAAACTTAGAGAACTTTTAGACAACTGTAAAGTACCTGGACATGACATTGGTCACAACACCGGAAATTGGACAACTATACACTTGACGTACTAGAGTTTTGGGATAACCGACTGTCTAGAGAGTGCGTGTATGATAACGTGCTTACTATATTCATTTTTCCACTCTCCATCATGGAAATAGGGTATAATACAAATATTCATTTTTCTCTTCCTTTTATAGAATGAGGGGTTATACTACTATATTCATTTCTTACTTCCCTTCGAGGGAGTGTGATATGCTACATATATTTAGTTTTTCTCTTCCTTACAGAATGAGGGGTTAAACTACTATATCCATTTTCCTCTTCCTTTTAAGGAATGCGGGGTTATATTACTGAGATCATTTTCCCGCCACCGATAGCTGAGTTATGCAACAGAACATGTTTCCTTCCTATCGTAACCTTGGACATAAGTCACGACTTAGGACTGGTACACCAATACAACAGAACATGTTTCCTTCCTATCGTAACCTTGGACATAAGTCACGACTTAGGACTGGTACACCAATAACATGAGCTTAGTTACAACACAATAATAAATTACAAACTAGTATGCATGCTTTTTATGTGATTTGTTATACTCATAACCTGTTACATGTCAGTTCGGTAGTTTACTTTTTCATGCCCTTTTACATTGCTTAATTTATCATCTTTCTTTGCCTTTAAACCGTTTACTTGGATTGGATTTTAATCTATTTTACGAGGCGGTACATTTCCTTATTTTCTCCATTCTCATGTGTTGAACAAGTGTAGTAGGAGGCAGTGTTCATGGTTTAACTTCAGTTTTCACTGTGCAGCATGCGGAGTTTTGAAACCACTCTTACATGTAAATTTTAAATTTGGTATATTTCTACTTTTTGTCTATATTGTTTTTACTGGTAAACAGCAGAACCTGCAATTTATGATAATTGTAGTGGCACATGAAAAGTGTGGCGTTACATCTAGTTTGATGGTGCTGTTGTTTCTTCATTTTTTTATTTTTCTTTCTAGTAACCAGTTGAGTTCTCTTCTTTTGAAGACTTGCATTTTTGAGGTATACATGCTTTCAATTTGAGTATCTTCATGAAATTAATATAAACATATATTCAACCCGATCACTTCCTATTATCTTTAAAAAGAAAAAGAAAAAGATAAGAAAACCTACAAATTCGAGCTAATTATCAGTTTTATTTCTAAGCTATTGAACATGCCTCTAGCAATTTTAGAAGGCGGCACGCTTAAATTCGCAGCATGTCACGAAAGATCAACAATTTTCACAAAGACCCACATTCTCCTCTCGCTCACATAAAGATCAAATTTTAATAAAGTCTTCCTATTCCCTAAGTTGGGGGATGTAATGGTTGAAAAGTTATCTATTACCCTTTATTCTAGTATTCATAAGCAGGTATATTCAACGCTTAACTTCAAGGTGGCTATTACACACTTTGGAATTCCAAGATGTTAAGTTAATTTTAGAGCCATCCAAATGCCAAATTTTTTTAACCAGCCCCGAGAGAGAGAGAGTAAAATTTGTCAACCATGAATCTTCAAAATGCAACACTAATAAAAAAGGATCGGTTGGTCAGAGGGATAAAATACGGGAGCATATGAGTGATAGATCAGGGAGGCCTTTACGCACAGAGAATTATGGTAATGAAATAGATGAAAAACTGGATGTTTTATGTCGAAGGAATCCTTAGTGTCAGCTCGGCGCAAGAAAATAAGCATAATTAGTCAGCTCTCTAGAACAGAATTAATCTGAATGACAGATATCAACTAGTGGCATTTCTAATGGAGTGAAATTATATATCATAACAATTCTAGAATCACCAAGATGTTTACAACAATAAGATCACATTATCCATCATATTACATGGAATCGACATGATATTCATCACATGCACTTCAGAAAAACAGTAGTCTGAGAATAAACTAAGTTAAGCTAGTGATAGAGAGGACTAAATATATTTTATAGAATATCGCGATAAGTTGAAAAAATAATATGATTATCAGGTTATTCACCAGTTGAATCAACCTGAATAATTAAAAAGAAGAATTTCTTTGCAACAAACAGAGAGACCTATAAATGTATTTTATAGTGGTCGAATATTGCGGTTACTTGTAACATTGAAAAATATGTAGGCAATTCACCAGTTAAAGAACTAAGCCGAATGATTAAAAAGAAGCATCTCTTTGCACCATAAAATAGAGTTAATATCTTTTTATCACTTTAAAATCAAAATATGTTTGTGTATCCATATAAAACATTACTGGTAAGAGATACCTGAATCGAACCCTTTTGAAGTCTTTAGTACCATCTGAGTTCTGAACAAGAGTTACATATACGCCATGCTCAAATTGCTCAGTCACTTCTGTTCCTCCGTTAGAACTATTATCCCTGGTATCATCTTTACGCTGTTGTGTTCTTATATATGGGATATCAATAGATCCTTCACTGGTCAGGTGAGTTCGACCATTTTCTGGAAAAAGTTTCAATGCATGACTTCCTTTATCCTTCAACAATGTTTCTGCTTTATTGATAACAACTCTTAAGTTATTGCCAACCTCCGGCGGAACTTTCTCAGCCATATCCTTCAGCTTCATATAGAAAAAGGGAGAAGATAATTGGTATAATAGAAATAATTAGAATTTTCTTCTTTATAAAGTGTATACTTCTTGGATATGTAAAACCCTAGGGGAAATTTCCACTCTGGGCAACCCAAAATTTAAAATATCAAGATCTAGTATATGTTTATACAGCAAGAGAGGAAGGACAAATCCAAAGCAGAAAGAAGAGATAGCAAACACAAAAGAATTTACATGGATTCAAATAGAAGGAATTTGCAGGGAGGTGAATAGCTACAGTAGCTTGCCAGTACAATTACACGATAGGAAGTATATATATATATATATATATATATATATATATATATATGGTGATCTTCTATTGCTAAAAAATGGTGAGAAAGACCGTGCGAAAACATTTTTTTTATTTTTTGAATTTTTTTCTGATGTTTAATCCATATAATTATATACTCCAGAGAAAATAATAGGTGAATCCTAGGGGGATTACATCACCCATCCACCCGCTACAAATTTAACGGTCTCAAAATGTGCGAATTTGTTGAAATGCCTTGATCGAAGGCCAAATGACATTATTTCTCTACGATTTTTGAGGGATGTATAACAACATATAATGAAGGTGGAAAAAAGAATTTTTGAAAAAAATTTCAAAAAAAACTAAAAACATTTTCACACCATACGAAATGTTTGCATTTGAAGATTTACACACACACACACACGAGAATAATGGGTATCATATGACATGTGAGACATCTCCTCATATACAAGACACAAAAAGTAGGGTGATATAAGCTCACATGGGCTTGTACTTGTTATACCACCTCACTTTTTGTGTCTTGGTATATGAGGAGATGCCTCCATTGTCATATGATACCCACAAAAAGTGGGGTGATACAAGCTTACATGGGCTTGTACTTGTTGTACCACCCCACTTTTTGTGTCTTAGTATATGAGGAAATGCCTCCATTGTCATATGATACCCATTATTACACACACACACACATTCATTCATTCATTCAGGAATGGATACAATGGATTGTATCGTAAATCAAAACAATTTATATTTAGTAAAAAGGAACACCATAAATAATCTTCTCAGGATCAAAGTTAAGATTACCTGGGCTTCAATGGATTTGATAAATTTCGATACAGCGTTGCAGTTGGCAGATTCCTCTGCAGCCAGACAAGTGACTTCTTCAGCTTTTTTTTCGGATTTTTTTAATGTCGTCTCTTGAAGCTCGCATTTATTTTGCAGATTCTTTACCTAGAAAATTCTTTTAAATGATTAACATATATTTATTTGAGGTGACAGATCATAGGAACAAAACAATGGAAAGATGACCAAGTTTGTATGGAAGTTAAGCAAACAATATCTGCTTACTTGAGCTTTCAACTTTATGACCTCTTTATCAAGTACTTCATTAGTCACGAGGAGACTATCAAGAGTACTTCCAGTAAACAGAGCAGGAGGTCCTGACCTCTTAGCAGCAGAAGGTTTGTGATTGGCATTGGGTGGTGCAGGAGGTGTTGCTGCGACCATTGGCTTAAGAGCTGTTTGAAGTGCACTCAGAGAGCTAGGGAAGGCAATATCTTTGAGCTGTAATAAAGAGGGAACTTGAGTCAAAGCATCTAGTTTCACCTCGTTTTTTCCTGGTCTCATGTCCACATACCTCACAGTTCCTGAATTAGGGGTTAGTATAACTTTGGAAGATCTTGTTTCTCCTCGATCATACTTTTCCCTGGTATCAATAGATAGTCGGGAAACTACATTTTTCTTACTTGCAGCTGAGGAAAGACCAGACTCGGCAGCTTTCAACTTTGAATAACAAGAATCACATACTCGGTGCGGTTTCCCTGGAGTAGGAGCCAGTGCTGCTTTCAAAATTTTTCTGGAACTACAGGAATGGCAGTGCACTAGTCCACAGTTATAACAATTATGCCTCTTTCTAGTAAATCCAAATGGCTGTCGACATCCTGAGCAAAGGGATTGGTCTGCGCCAGAGACCCACTTGTGAATACAAATGCATGCGGTGAAATTTGAGCCACATGATATACTTTTGACATGCCTATCTTTCAATGCTTCAACAAGAGTTGGAGTCTTCCTATCTTCAACATCTCCATGACCCAATCTTCCATTAGCACCACTTCCCCATGAATAAACTTCACTTCGAGAAGTCAGAACAGTGACATGATAAGCTCCACATGCAATCTCTTCAACCAACTCACCTGAGAGCCTATCTTGTACTACACAAGGCATCTTACCATCGGACTGTGGATTTCCCAGCTGACCATGTACGGTACTCCCCCATGTCAAAACATGCCCTGAAGTTGTAAGGCCAACAGTCATAGTATATCCACAGGCCAGTTGATGGAAGTTGTAGTCAATAAGTGACGGGACACAAGTGGGCACCAGTCGTGCTTCCTTATCCCCATGACCCAACTTATACTTATCTCCATCTCCCCAGGTAAATAATTTTCTGGAGATAACATTAACACCTGCCTGTCCCAGTACCTCAACGATCGCTGCCGTATGCCACACTCCACATGCAACCCTGATGGTCCTCAACCCACTCAAAGATTTCACTTCCTTGGGATACACGACACTCTCTCGATCTCCATGACCCAAGACGCCAAATGTTCCATCACCAAATGTATACACTTTTCCGTTCACAGTAGTCAATGCTGAGTGCCACGTCCCACAGGCCACCAACAGAACTTGAATTCCTTCAAGAGGACCAGAAACTCTTTTAGGTATCCAGTGACTGACGGCAGTTCCATGTCCAAGAAGTCCAGCATTATAGGTGCCATCCCCCCAAGTAAATAAGTCACCTGCAGTAGAAATAGCACAAGTGTGATACTCACCACATGCAATTGTATCCACGTTACAAACTGCCATTGTGTCAACTAAATGAGGTCGACTCACATCTGCATCAGTTCCAAGGCCAAGCCTACCACCAGATTCCTCGCCCCATGTAAAAACCTCACCTTGCCTGGTAACAAGTGCAGCATGCCTAAAACCACAATCAATCTTATAAACATCCAAAACTACATTTGACTCTAAAGGTCTTGGAATCAAGGCATCTGTTTTTGAACAGGAGTCAAGACATCCGTCTGATGAGATCCCATCACACCACACCTCTCCCCAAACATAAACATCACCTAATGATTCAATATCATCTGGCCCAGAACCTTGACTAGAACAACTAGGTGCACTGGAAACACTGACTCTACTGACATCCCCGTTACTGGTTCTTAGCTGCATGTTTGCATTGTCCGATCCCACATCTGATCTTCTCGAGTATGAAGATGGCTCACGACTATAAAATGTGTTTGTGTTATTGCTACGGTAATCTAGAGATATACGACCAAAATCTCCATCCTGAAAAACAAGAGGCACAAATAGAGTTAGAAATAGCAAACTAATTGAAATATGACCTTCAAAATAAAATTCAGAGTATCCTTTCAGGAATAGTTACAAACATACATCAGAACATGATAGTCTATCACTCTGCCCCTCTGCCCTAGAACGTCTGCGTGGTCCGGAAGGGATTAATGCATTAAGGCCTGCAAACCACACCTCAGCTTCAGCTTGGTCTTTGCAAATCTGCACAGGAGAGATTTAAGCGTCAATCATCATTGAAGCATTGATGAATAGTGAGACTCTCAAGCGTTGGTATTATACCCAGACATACAAGTACAAGGCATTACTAATGTTTTACTAACCAAATCTAGTGAGCGTTCACCATTATTGTAGATGAGAGAAAATGACAAATAATCTTTTTCAGGTCGCGGAAATCTCTTGAAAACAGCCTGTATAAAGTTGAAGCAGAAGTTTAGTTTTTTTTCTTCTCTCTCTCTCTCTCTCTCTCTGTGTGTGTGTGTGTATGTGTGTGTGTGTGTGTTGTGTGTGTGTGTTCGTGTAATTCACTATTGAGAGAGGGCAACTCACAGTTCTTTGTCCAGGAATAATTCGGATGACAGAAGCTAACTTTAGATTTCTTTCCTTCTTATGGGAAAACCAAATCAACGTTGTTTCGTCCTGCAAAAAGCTAACCCTATTAGAATTTATTAAACGTTTATTAGAAAACAACAATATGCTTAGTGTTGATAGGAAAACAACAAATGTTTTTGTACCAAGCTGTAGGCATCATTAGTTTTGTCAATAGTGTAAGTTTAAAGCGTAAGTTTTGCCTCACAATGTCCAAACTCCCAAAGCTTCCATTTAAGCTTGCATGTCATGGAAGCGTCATGCTCACATGCCATTGAAGTGTCATGTTCCAACAAAAAATTTTTTTTGGGGCAAAATTGCTCAGGACGGATGTTCATCTGAACTATGCACATTTAACCAAAATGAAAGAAAAAAACGAAACCAATTTATTATTTAAGTAAAAAGTTATCATTTTCATAAAGATCCCGCTTTTTTTGGGGACAACCATTAACAATTTTCATAGGATATTCAAATGTAGCATATTCAACATGTTTAATGAGAGAGAGAGAGAGAGAGAGAGAGAGAGAGAGAGAGAGAGAGAGAGAGAGAGAGAGAGAGAGAGAGAGAATAAGTATCATATGACATATGAGCTAAGGCCTCACATGCAACCTCGAAAAATCCACTCTGCAGTATTTTTTTTGAATGATGACGATCATTCATTTTGATATTCATATTCTAAAATATCAAAACATATCGGGTGAACTCAAGGGATTTTACTCATACATCCATCTGTCACAAAAAAATTATGCTTGCGAATCTATTAAATTTGAAATAGGTAGATGAACGAACAAAACAAGTTGGTTCATCTAGTATTTGGTGTTTTGAAATTTTAAAATATGAAGATCAAAATGAATGGTTCCAATCATCCGAAAAAATGAGGGTGGATTTTTCGAGACTGCATAAGAGGCTTATCCTCATATGTCATATAATACACATTATTCTATCTATATATTTGAATAATCCATGTGATGTCAATGCAAGAAAATTTCTCACGCTAATGCACATATACACCATTTAGTACACATCATGGATGATCATCATACCAAAAAATGTGAATCTAACGTTATTTGACACTCGAAATCAATAGCTTCATACCAATAGAATATTTTGTAACAAGTTGATCGAGTGTCAAATCCCCTGTGTTTAACCATATTTGAGCTTTTGAGATTTTAAAACATGTACAACTTTAAAAAAGTCAAAATAGGAATAATGAGATTTTTATGCTATCGCAGGAAATTTTCTACGCTAACACATATCCAATATCCTCATATATATTTTTTTGAAAGGTAAGAGAGTATATATATAAGTAAAATGTACCAAGTATACAGGACATGTCAGGCCAAGCCTGAGACAAAACAGACTCGGGAGAGACAGAAGCAATCACCAAGTACAAGTAAAGTCAAAAGCAAACACTAACCCAAAACAAGTGGAAAAAGAGGAAAACAGGGAGATATGCTAATCCCCAATTATCAAAAATAGAGAAGACTACAAGATCCAAGTCCTCCGGATTAAAAATGGGAAGAGAGGACGCCACATCCGAGGACCCCTTCACAAGGAATTGGACCTTGGTAAGTGCCTTGGAGAGAAAAATGTGATTGTTATGCTCCTTCCAAATGCAGCAGAGAGCACCATCTTGCTAAGACGACCAAAAGCACATGACTTTCCTTTTGATCCGAATCGACGCTGGAGAGAGGCATCCACATAGAGAGATCTGGAGCAGAAGGAAAGCCTCAGCTTGAGTTTAGCGGCAGCCCAGATATAGCTGTTGAAATCGCAATGGAAGAAGAGGTGGTGAGCAGACTCCTCCTGATGAGAAGAACACAATACACAAGTAGGGGGCACAAGGACTCCTCTGCGGATGAGGTGGTCGGTGGTGGGTAGCTTGTCAGAGAGGGCACAGAGGAGAGAGGGGGCGAATTTCGAGACATGCCCAGAAAACCAGACTAAATCATGCAGGCGGAAAGGAGGAGAGCTTTCCCTAGTAGATGACTAAGCAGACCAAAGAGTGCATCCCCCAGTAGTCCCACTCCCAAGTATCAGGGCTGTCCCCCAAGGAGAGCTGACGAAAAAGACCAACGTGGGGCGGGGGGTCAACATGTCCGACAGGCACCAGCTGAAGTCATCCCAATAGTCAGCAACATAGAGATGGAACAACATGGGGAGGCGGGCAAAG
Organism: Scilla litardierei; assembly: GCA_030789695.1. Classification (NCBI taxonomy): domain Eukaryota; kingdom Viridiplantae; phylum Streptophyta; class Magnoliopsida; order Asparagales; family Asparagaceae; genus Scilla; species Scilla litardierei. Next base: position 2,980,472 of record CM061138.1, on the reverse strand, counting down.
GCGAGCTAAGGGGCCACATGGGAGCCAATGGTCAAACCATAAGGAAGTCAAGGCACTGTCCCTAACAATACGTCGCAAGCAAGGGGTTGCCGCGTCACGCCAACTAAGAATGTGTTTCCAGATATCAGAATCAAGGGGAATCGGGACACTGAAACAAGGGGGAATGCTTCAGATATGTGGCCATCATGTAAGAAGTCCACGGGGAGGACGAGTGGAGGAGCCGCCAGAGGAGCTTAATACCAGAAGCCACACCAACATCCCGAAGGTTACGAAGGCCAATACTACCTTCCCACTTAGGCTTACACATGTCTACCCACTTCCAACAATGAATCTTGGAGCCCCAAATGAAGTCACTACACAGCCGATCGATCATGGCCAGAACGTATGCAGTAATACGAAAAGACCGAATCCAGTAGGAGACAAAACCATGGATGGCGGTTCGAACAAGCTCCACCCGCCCTGAGATAGAACAATATCCACACACACACACATATTAGTATAGGTATCAGCTAGCCAAGGAGGTTCTTCCTTGGCTAGCTAACACAGCCATGCCCTCTCTTTTTGCGACGATCGATTTTGTTCATGTTGATTTTCATGTTCTGAAACTACAAACTATCAATTTTGATGGAAACCATATGGTTCCATTTAACCGTTGTAAAAATTTTTGTTACGATGAAACTGTTAAACCTGCACAGAGTGGATGAATGAGATTACTTGAAAATTGAGAGTTTGATGTTTTAGAACATGGAGATCAAAATGAACGATTCGGATCGAAAGTTAAAAAAGATGTATGAAGGTTTGGCGCTAGCCAAAGAAAATTTACTCGTTGGTTAGTTAATGCCATTTTTCATACGCATACACACACACATATAAGAAGGGATACATGTTGTACCAGAAGGTATTGAATACTGGAAAGATTACATAGACAAAATTATCCAAATAAAGATAGTTGGAGTGACTCTTTCATCGAAATATTATCGCACCCACGCATGCGTGCACATGAAGATAAGATAGTAGAGGAGGGCTGTTGGCGAGGAGGGGAGGATATGTTTTGATTTGGAGAATGCATCGTATATGCAAGTTTTATTAAAAAATCAAATATTATCTTCTCAATTTCAAATGATTGTGATTTCAGTAGTTAAGAATACGTAAAATCTTTTGAACCGAACATGCATGTCCAAATTTTAAATCAAATTTGGATCTCTTCAAAGTTCTAGGTGGAAAAATTTATTCAAAATTCCAGGTGGAAAGTATTAGTAGCCCGCATGAAGAAACAATTTGCTCACACAAGTGCTTGCATCAATGGTTAAGTGTGTGAATACATGAGTGTTTTTTAAGTAACAATGTGCCAACGGTCCATGCTTTCCCACACACCACACGTGGAACAATGCAATCACATAAAATATTTTCCTTTGCTCATAAAATAACAAAGAATATAGTGTTGCAACATTATATATAAATAACTTCCCTTTCATGTCTATCTCCAATATGGGAATAAAAATTCTCAATAAGACAATTAAGAATGCACATTAAAAACATGGGATGCCTTATTCAGCAAGATGGTCATTTTAGACATTTTACTCCAATCATTTTAGGCTTTAATAATTAAAAGATGCCATTCATCATTCTTATATAGTTGTATAGGATACATCAACAGTAGAAAAATCAAGTCAAATATATGCATACACATCCGTACGTACCTACATAGTTACATATGTAGAGAAGGTGGACGTGAATGTGATTAGGATCCATTTGAGAGGGGATTCAAATGATTTTGGTATGTTTTATGCATGCCCCGAGTGGCAACAAATTAATCAATTTTATGACAATTTTGAAATATTGTCGCCACTTTTTGCATGGGTCAGGCATATCGAAATAATTCGAATTATGTATATAAGTAGTCTAAATGTATTACATCACATTTAGCTTAAAATATTTTCAATTTGGATTGACAATTTTTAAATCTAGGGTGATAAGCTTTATGTTTTTATCATCTCAATAGCTCCTACTCTAACTCCCTCTCTTGGTCCAGGTTGCTGCCACTTTTCCACACACAAGAAAACTAAACTTGTGTTGTTGGAAAAAGAAAATTTCATATGTTGCATCGTTAAAAAAAAAAAATCAATTTTATCGTTTTTGTGGTTCGATATTATGAGATTGACCTACACATACTAAAGTCCCGATACATCAAAATCATACGAACCCTAAGATATTTGATTGTTAATCGGATCATTAGAAATTTAACGATTTATATAACTTTTTTTAATGAACAGATCAAAAAGCAAATAACATTGGGTTTATATGATTTTTGGTGTATTGAGGTTTTGGTATATGTAATCAAACTCAAAGAATCAATTCTTAAAAATGGTGAAAACCCACGTTGTTGTGCCACATCGCATGAAATTTCCCACAACAGCACATTTTTAATTTTTAATTTTTATAAATATTAATGGGTATCCTGCGGTAAGTAAGATTATTTAGTTGTAACTGATGTGATGACCTCTCATTAGATAGAGCAAAAGAAAAATAAAGTACAATCATATATATATATATATATATATATATATATATATATATATATATATATATAGGAAAATTTTCAAATGAGTACATTTCGCACCGTGCGAAAATGTTTTTATATTTTTTATGAAATTTTTTTTCAAAAATTCTTTTTTCCACCCTCATTATATGTTGTTATACCCCCCTCAAAAAATAATGGTTGAGAAATAATGTCATTTGGCCTTCGATCAAGGCATTTCATCAAATTCGCACGTTTTGAGACCGTTAAATTTGTAACGGGTGGATGTGTGCTCTAATGCCCAACGGGTTCACCCATTATTTTCCCTGGGGTATATAATTGTATGGATTAAACATCAAAAAAAGAATTTTGAAAAAAAAATTTCAAAAAAATAAAAAAAAGTTTTCGCACGGGCTTTCGCACGGGTTTTTTCGCACCCGAAGATCACTCTATATAGGAAAATTTTCAAATGATAACATTTCGCACCGTGCGAAAATGTTTTTATCTTTTTTTTGAAATTTTTTTTCAAAAATTCTTTTTTCCACCCTCATTATATGTTGTTATACCCCCTCAAAAAATAATGGTTGAGAAATAATGTCATTTGGCCTTCGATCAAGGCATTTCATCAAATTCGCACGTTTTGAGACCGTTAAATTTGTAACGGGTGGATGGGTGCTCTAATGCCCAACGGGTTCACCCATTATTTTCCCTGTGGTATATAATTGTATGGATTAAACATCAAAAAAAGAATTTTTGAAAAAAAAATTTCAAAAAAATAAAAAAAAGTTTTCGCACGGGCTTTCGCACGGGTTTTTTTCGCACCCGAAGATCACTCTATATAAGAAAATTTTCATATGAGAACATTTCGCACCGTGCGAAAATGTTTTTATCTTTTTTTGAAATTTTTTTTCAAAAATTCTTTTTTCCACCCTCATTATATGTTGTTATACCCCCCTCAAAAAATAATGGTTGAAAAATAATGTCATTTGGCCTTCGATCAAGGCATTTCATCAAATTCGCACATTTTGAGACTGTTAAATTTGTAACGGGTGGATGGGTGCTCTAATGCACAACGGGTTCACCCATTATTTTCCCTGGGGTATATAATTGTATGGATTAAACATCAAAAAAGAATTTTTGAAAAAAAAATTTCAAAAAAATAAAAAAAAGTTTTCGCACGGGCTTTCACACGGGTTTTTTCGCACCCGAAGATCACTATATATATATATATATATATATATATATATATATATATATATATATATATATAGAGGAGGGATCAAATGACCCCCAAAAATAACCCCCTAAAATGACCCCCTATCAAAAATCCTATGCCCCCCATTTTTTCGGAAGATCCGAACCGTTCATCTTGATCTCCCCCCCTCTAAATACCTTACCCACCAATTTTCAACCAGATCCCATTTGTTTTCCCCGTTCATCCATCCGACCCAAATTTAACGGTTTCGCATGAATAGAACTTTTGCGAATGGTTGATGAACGGGCAAAACACATGGGATCGGGTTGAAAATTGGTGGGTAAGGTATTTAGAGGGTGGAGATCAAGATGAACGGTTCGGATCTTCCGAAAAAATGGGGGACATAGGATTTTTGATCGGGGGTCATTTTAGGGGGTTATTTTTGGGGGTCATTTGATCCAGCCAATGATAGACCGGCAGCTGAAAAAACTTTAGTTGCTATTTGATAATCATTAATCTCATATATATATGGAAAGAGATGAAGAGAGACGAATATCCTTTCAAGGATCAATGTAAATTCTTTCAATTTAAATAGAAAATTCATTCTGTTATATGTAATTTAACATATTTGACCTACATATAAATAAAAATTCAAAAGATATCAACATGTTTAACTAATGCAAAATATGTCAACAAAATCAACATATTAGAACTCTCATGAAATTGACTAACTTGTAGCGATGTAATGTATAGATATAACGTACCAAAATCATTTAAATTTAAATTATAAATAGTTTAAATGGGTTAGATCGCATCCAACAAGACATGGTTTTTATTGGATTGACATATTTTTAACTTGAAGTGTAGAACCTGCATACTTGATACAGGGGATCCTAGTCACTATATATGCGCACACGTGTATGCATGTATATGTGTGCATGTATAATTAGACTAGGTTACTACCGATAGGATCCAAGATGAGGATATTATCCCCCCAAATTTGAAACTTTGGCAACCACAAATCATAAATTCATTCTCTTGAAAATGTTCTAACACATTTAAATTACCCATAAATGGAAACTCAAAAGGTTTCTATATGTTTTACCCATGCAAAAAGCAACAATAAAATTAATGTTTCAAAACCATCTTTAAATTGATTAATTTATTGCCAATTGATGTACGTGGAAAACATATGAAAATCATTTGAATATTTATTTATAGACTGTTTAAATTTATTAGATCAAATCTAATGTAATGGATTTTGATGTGGGTTGCCAAATTTAGTTTTCGGGCTAGGCAATACCATACACTACAACCAGGTGGCATGTCATGTCAAACATGTGTTGGACACGTATATCTAACATGATACTTCTATTTTTAGTATACTTTTTAAATTTGTGTAAGTGTTGTGTCATGTTTTCTTTGTGTCGACAAATCCATCTCCATGCAACATAAATTTTTCGCATCTGGGATCCTATCATATGATCTTACACAACTTCTCTCTCTGCATATGTACGTACAAGCATGCATGCATAATCTTTCTTTACATACATGCATATAGTAAGGGTAAATTACAAACAGTACCTCCCTTCTATTGGTGTATGGTGCAAATACAACCTACTCTAAATATTGGCAGAAACCACACCAAAAATTAGCAAAAAGTACCCTTGTTCTATGGCATATGGTGCACTTACACCTCCTGTTCTGGGATAGTTTATACTGATTACTTAGATTTGGGGTTTCAGTACCCTTATAGAAATAGAACGTGTGTGTGTATGTGTGTATTTATACTCTACTATTAGAAAAAAAAGTGAAAAAGACAGGCATACCCTACTTTTGATCTCCAGAGATAGACATTTTGGCACAAGTATTTTCTATATTTTAATTATCATCTTAATACAATTAGGAGAGCGAAATCATTTCTATATTAGATTAATATAATTTCTAATCTAACTCGAAGTCATTAGAAAATGGATTTTGAATTTGGAAATTTCTTGCCTATCTGTAAGTCAATGACCAATATTATTATTTTATTATTAGTATAAATTAAAAATCTAATTTATAATTGGTGACTATTATTTATTTAAAAGAGTAAATATAATTTTTACTTATTAATTTTTACATTAGAAAAGATTTGATTATACTTCTTGAGACTTAAAGTGGATTTAGATAAATTTCAATATGTGGTTAAATTGGATTTAATATGAATTAAAAATTAAGTAAAATTCAAGGAAGCACTGTCAAATTTAGCTAGTTACAAATGCTAAGCAAGTTACTTTGGTAATCTTAATTATGTGTTTTTTAAAAGGACAATTTTTGCAAATAGGCCAAAAAATTTTTGGAAAATCGACTTAATTTTTTATTTAGCAAAACCGACCTCTTTTGGTTTTGGGACCAAAAGAGGTCGGTTCTGGCCCACGCGCTGCATCTTCAGAGTGTGGCCTAGAGCCGCACTTTCAGAGTGCGGCTTTTGGCCGCACTCTATAGGTGCGCCCCAAAAATCCCCAAACAGAGAGCAAAACTACTGCTACTGCTCCCTCCTCTCTGTTTGCAAACAGCTGCTGCTGATATTGCTGCTGCTCCTCTCAATATCTGCTGCTGCTTCTGCTCCTCTCCCCCGATAATTCACCCCTGATTCATCACAGCATATGCATATAAATCAAAACGTGTCACAAATAATTCTCACACTCATACATCTCATAGCCATAGCGTTTCACAAATATCACAAATAGTATATCACACCACATCACTTGCATATCAGAAAGTCCATATAAATCAAAACACACATTACATCGAATTCATCAAGCTCATGTAATACATATATCAAACAACATTGAATTCATCAACCATAGTAGTTTCAAAATACATATCACGTCGAATTCAACAAACTTACATAAAACATATAGCAAACATACATAAAATGGCCCTAACACATCAATCATGGCTCTAACACAACATTCTCAGTAGAGTAACATCCACCATTGCATCATAAGCGGAATCTACCTCGGCATTAAGATGAAGACCCGCGGCCTTGAGATGAAGACCTAAAAGATAAGCATAAATTAGAACATAATATATATATATATCCACAAGGAATATATGAATTGCAAAATCAACATACGCGTGTGTTAGAGGAGGATTTCGGCAGCGTGATTTGTAATGCCCGAGTTGATGACAATTGTCACATCTATTCTGTCGGCTTCCTTCACAAGGAATATCCATTGCTCCCCGAATACGTGTAGATGTAGGCCGACCTGGAGATCTTCTTTTGTCGGGTGGAAGTAATTTGGGACCACCCCAAGCCTTCCAATACCGTGCATCGGGTATGTGGTGAAATAAAGGTTCATATGCAAGGCGATATCTGCTAACCCTATACCATGGCGAACAGAATGGCATATATGCTATGTTGGCACCATATTCTTGTCTGGACGTTGCGGCGATAACATGGGCACATTGGATGTGTTGAAGCAAAGGAATATTGCAACTACATCTGCATTTCTCGTCATGCAACTTAACAGTATAACAGAGACCATCGTTGTCAGTCACATGCCACTCACAATCACTAAATCTTGTGAGCATAAATAGTCGGGCCTCTTCCCTCCGTTCCCCAATAATGTCCATTGTTGTGGGAACAAAATCTGTCGTCCACCCTTGCCCACATAGTCTTCGACTGAAGAAATATCTATTTAACCTGTAAAAGATTCTTGCAATCAACGCTTGTATCGATAGAGCTCTAGCACCTTTGAGCACCCCATTAAAGCTCTCAGAACAATTTGTTGTCATGATACAATAACGTTTTCCACGATCGTCATGCATCATCCACATGCTCTCTTCCCCATGTAAATCTGCAGATATCCACTCATCTGCTTCAATGGACTCGTCTTTTATTTTGGCACGATAGACATTGTATGTAAGCAAGTTTGATGCAATGCCAGCCATCCAGAAGTTTCCCTCCAAGGTACGTGTTCGGAATCCGTTCGCCTTGTAATTTGCAATAATATGCCGAAGACAATACCTATGGTGATAATGTGCTGGCCGTCCCTCTTCTAGTGCTCGTGGAATTCCTTTCATTCTATCTGAAATGAAGGTAATCGTTCGTCCATGAGCACTTGGTATGTATTCATATATACATGCGAAAAGCCACTTCCAATTTTCTTGGTTCTCAGCGGACACAACATCAAATGCCAAGGGAAACAGCCCACCATTTCCATCCACTCCGGTGGTCACAAGTAAACACCCATCATATTTCCCATACAAATGGGTACCATCAATACTTAGGATCGGCCGACAATCCTTGAAACCCTTGATTGAATGACCAAATGTCCAGAAGACCCCTAAAAATTGTGTCACTCCTTCACTGATGGCGTCATATGATCTTGTATACTGTACCCGGATTAGTCTCTGAAATGGCCTCTAAATACTGAGTTAGCCGAGATCTTGTATACTGTACCCCTGAGAAGTACCGGCATCATCTGCTCCTGTATGCTCCTGCTGAGAAGTACCGGCGTCACCCTCGTCCATCCTATAAAAACGCCTCAACATGCTCGTATCTACACCTTCTAGCAAATGGCGTGTACGTTGTAGCACCTTATCGATATATGACCTCATCGTATCGAAATATCCCTGATCCCGTGTTTGCATTCCTTGGCCCGCCATATCGTGTAATGTAACATATCCTCCAACTGTAAAACAAATTAAGTACCAATCATATTAGTTAAAAAATACTATTAAAACAAAAAAATTTGAACATCTTACATGTTGGCGCTCGATGGGTATGCGGGGCATTTGTGAGAACGGGGGTTCCTGCCTTTGAAAAATACACCTCCTGGTAATTCCCAATACCAATCCATATAGGCAGTGACCAATACCACATCACCCTCATGCACAATGTGATCTGCTCTATTGATCCAATGCGCAAGTGGATCCCTGATTACAGGAACACCTGCAGGCTGTGATGGTCTTGTCTTTCCCGACAAGACTGGGAGTGCAGCTGGGATGTGTTGACGTAAACCAAATTGCCGCATGACGTGGTCTGGGGCATGCATCACCCGTGCTTTCCTGCAGAATATGGAAACCCTCGCACGCCATAACTCGGGATGTTCGCGACATAACGCCGGCAGCTGCTCGAATCGCTCTACATAAGGCTCCCAGGTAACCTATTAGGCATGAATGACACAAATTTATCAATGTACTGCATTATATATTAATTGTTCACCTAACTTTATAAAATTTACATGTACATACATGTGTACTCTCTAATATGTCAAACTGGTCTCTGTACGTATCTAGGTTTCCATGAGCAGTTTCAAGGAATGTTTTTCCCGCTTTCAACCTGAACCCATAAGGAACGGTGTCAGCGAATACATCCTGCAGGAGCCTTGGTCTTCCTACATACATTCTCTCCCACAACCAAGCCTGTAAATATGAATTTTTTCCGGACATGAAATATATATATATATCACTATTTTAGCTAACGAAAAAAATTTATACCTGCAACAAGAGTCCGCAAGCATAGATAGACTTTGTCTGCTTTAGTGCCACCTTGCTGAGCTCAGAGTACAAGTGCGCAAGAACCGTACTTCCCCTTGAATATGCACCGGCCTCCTCAAATTTTCTAGCTTGGTCAACCAACGGAGGTTTATATATCCTTTGCTTGGATCCGGAACCAGTAATATTCCAATCATATGAAGCATATACGCCCGTGCATACTGCTGGATGTCCTCGTCTGTTACATCATCAGGCAAATTCTTAAATGTATCATGTAGCCAACTAAGTGTCACCTTTGCTTCTTTCCTTGTTGGGTTATCCTGTCCAAGTAACCTCTCCACCAACGCACCCCAGCCGCTATCTCGCATATCACATTGCCATATGGCTTTCCCACAATGGGTAGGCCTGTGACGACTGCCATGTCCTGAAGCGTGATAGTCATCTCTCCCTGGCGCATGTGAAATGTATTTGTCTCTGGCCTCCATCTTTCAACCAAAGCCGTCAGCAGTGCGTGGTCCAACCATACCCAACGCAATATCGCACGTAGGTGTATCTGGCGGCTTCGATATAATCTCTTGCACGCTCATCTAAGCTCCACTTTGTATGTTTTTGCCCATGATCCACAATTCCTATCATTCCCTGCAAACATATAATTCACAGATTAATTATTTTACTTCCAATCATAATTAATTACTTTTACTATACATAATTTCTAAATACATGCCCTTGCACTACATCTGTAAAACGATGATGTGCTTGGTCATACAAGACCACATTAGTTATGGGTCCAGCTTCCTCCATTTTATGAAACCATATAACATACAATTATAGAAATATATCACTACAAATTTTCCCAATTGTAGAAATTATCTCATAAACCCTAAATTTCATGGTAAATTGTACAATAAACACAAAAAACATTCAATAATAGAAAACTTGAGTCTAGAAATTACTTGAAATAATGCCGATTTCTCATCCAAGACAAATTGTTTGCCGGACTCTGAACCCGCGGCCGAGATCGAGTTATTTGGGAAGAAGAAGAACATCAGCAACCTGCAAGAGCGGGCGCTGTCTGTTTTGGAAAACGATGGGCGCGCCTGCAGAGTGCGCCCCTGAGCCGCACTTTGAAAGTGCGGTCCTCGGCCGCACTCTGAAGGTGCGGCCCACTGGGCACACGCCACACACAGCCAGCACCGACCTCTTTTGGTCCCAAAACCAAAAGAGGCCGGTTTTCCCAAATAAAAAAAAATTTAGGTCGATTTTCCAAATTTTTTTGGCCTATTTGCAAAAATTGTCCTTAAAAAAAATCCATTTTTAGTCATATCTAGTTTTATAACCTTTCTTGCCTTCATTGCCAACTTGGCTTCCTATCAAGCTGTTGCATGGATTTCTCTATAGTTGTAGCTGCTCGAGCTAACATAGTACCACTTTGAAAGTATCATCCCCCCTGCATGGATTTTTCTACAATTGCGGCTGCTCAAGTTAACACAGATCCACTTTGAAAGTGTGTGCACACACACACGTGTATGTTGGCATGGCTCTTTTAATCGACATGCATTCCTTGTTAACTCATTGCTTTTGGCCCTTTTTTTACTAAATCTCTTTTTGTCACATGCAATTATGGATATTTCAAAACATTGATTGCATCTGATGTGCTTTCTTTTGGAATGGCACCAAGGAAATCTATGTTGGCCATTGTTTAATCAAATGGTCACAAATACCAAAAAATGTGGGAGCAGATTTCACGATCTTTTCTTCCAAAACGGTGTTAAAATTTTTTCTTCAACTCTAAGTTCATTTGGAATTCCATGCTTTGCCCCAACTACTACCAACATCCACACCTTGATGTCACCATACTGCACGTATGACATGTTTCTCCATTCTGGAGTATTTAGTTCAACGCGTGTCCCGCCCTTGTTTCTGAGTATCATGGTCTTACCAGATGCTTATTTCTGTTGATTAGGGGAGATTGTGATATGATTTTCTATGGTTTTGAGAGATAAAAATAGGATTTTTCATGGAAAGACTGGATTTTTATGGCAAAGGTGGGATTTTAGGGCTAAAAGAGTAATGTTGGAAATAGACAATATTTTTATTGATAATAGAAAGTGGATACAACGATAGGTGACCTCTTTCAAGCGGATGACCGCTCTCCTAGCTGTTGATTCGAGACAAAAGACTAACTCTACAACGCTCTCCTAGCTGTTGATTCGAGACAAAAGACTAACTCTACAAGATGTAGGTTTCCTACTCCTAATTCTTCTCTTTTCAATGTTCTTCTCAATATTCAACATACCCCCTTCTAATCTCGTCCTCTTTATTTATAATAAAGCTCATAATGAGTCTCCGTCCTTAAATTATCAAAATAACTTTGACCTAGGGGTTTTAGCCTAAATTACAACTCTGAACTGGACCCTCAAAATTATAGTTTTGCCAATGTGTCCAAATTACACATGTGACATTAGTTGCCACCACACCACAAGTATATCTTTACTCCTTTCCCAAAGAATCACATTGTCCTCAAGGTGGTCCAAGAAGTCTGTGGGTCATGCTACTTCGAATGAGTGTGCCCGTTCCCTCTGGGTTAAAGTCCGGAATGCCTTCACCGTTATCATCGTCGTTGCTCTCGAAAGGGCCATCGTCTTTCCGTGGGACTCCTTTGGCCCCACCGAAGAATTGCATGTTTTCCCGCGTTATCGATCCACCTGATGTCTCCACCGCCATCCTTGAAGCCTGAATGGAAGCCGCAGTGATCACCAAGCCTCTCTAAAGGTCTGTCGTGCCCAAAATACTGTTGCCAAGGCCCAAAACGGGCTCCGTCCATAACCCACGGCCCCCGGAAAAATCATTTGGGAACGCCGGGATCCAGGACGGCCTGCCATTCAGTGGGACTGGGCTGGGTGGCGAGCCAGGTGGTAGGAGGCCCCCTGGCGATCACTGGGTAAACCGCTAGGGGCCAGTGGCCGCCCTGGGCTGGGCGGCTCGCGAGGAGCCCGGGGGCCTCTTGGCGGCCCTCCCATGGGTTCCCAGCCCTCGTTGCACCCTCTAAGATTTGAGGGTGGATCTTGCCCTACGCATAAGGTTCCTTGTCGTTTGTATGGATATCTGACTCAAAGTCGATGACTTTTCATCTTCCCTGTCCAAAAGCGTTGCATTTAGCTCTAGATCTACGTCAGAGTCGTCGTCAAAGACAAGATCCGAAGCTGGATCGTCCTTTTGATAGATCTATTCCTCAAAATAGATTAATTTCCATTGTCTTTGTCCAAAGGCACCGTCTTTGGCCCCAGATCTGCGTCGCTGAATTCGTTTTACTACAGATCTAGCCTTGTGGTCTCCTTCAGAGGACAGAAGATCTCCTCTAACTCCTCTTTTATTTGCTTCACCATAGATTTCAACTCCACCAATTTTGTGGGCCGTCGTCCTCCCAAGCATCCATCTTTTTCGTCGATATTGATTCTAAGATCGGTGCTCTGATACCAATTTGATAGGATTTTCTATGGTTTTCATAAATTAAAATAAGATTTTTGGTGAAAAGATTGGATTTTTATGACAAAGATGTGATTCTTAGGGCTAAAAGAATAGATTTAGGCGAAAAGACGATATTTTTATTGATAGTGGATACGATAGATGGCATCTTTCAAGAGGATGACCACTCTTCTAGCTTTTGATTCGAGAGAAAAGCCTATTTCTACAAGATTTAGGTTTCGTACTCATAATTCTTCTCTTTCAAATATTCTTCTCAATATCCCACATATCACCCCTTCTATTCTCTTCTTTTTATTTATAATAAAACTCCTAATGAGCCGTCTTCCTTCAATCACCAAAATACCATTGATATAGTGGTTTAAGCCTAAATTACAAACATATCACTGGACTCTCAAAATTACAGTTTTGCCCATGTGTCCAGAAATTACAGATCTGCCATTAGTTGCTGCCGCACCACTAAGTCTATCAAATTGCTTACTTTGCGCCACCCTACACTTCCTATTATGGAGTGGAACACTCATTGCAATGTTCATTCCTAATATATACCAAGACAGATACATCGAAAAAACCAAAAGTTGGATGACAATTTGAGTGGCGTATACCCTTGTATTGAATCTCTTCAATATTTGCCAATAGCAAGGTCAACACAACTAGCACAAACAAAAGCACAATCGATCCCATCTTATCTCCATCTAACTCCTATCATCATATTGCCTCAATCCCAACATTACACACCACATGGATCTCCCACGCAGCTTCAAAAGATAAACTTCATGTGTCACTAATAATCCTTAAAAAGTTGCTAACAATTGATACTCTCCAAACAAGGACGGTGAATCGATCACATGGATACCCATCTGTATTCTGTAGTTTGAGTATTATGAGCTGAGTATGTCGATTAAGGTTTGAAAACTCGGTTTCGGTTTATGCCGTCAGAAATTTTTTAGGATTCGCACAGTTTTGTCTGTTTCGTAGGTTTCGTTGAGTTTTAGTTTCAAATTTATATGAATTTTCGTGTATATATTTCTATAGCAATGCATTTGTAATAATTTTTTTAGAATTTTAATAAATTTTATTATATAATTTTTAAAATTCCAATAAAATTTTAGTCTTTATATTTTTTAGAATTTTAATAAATATTTTACGTATAAAGTTCAAATAGGTTCATGTATTTAAAAATCATATTTTATTACAAAAAATGATGTTTTGGTCGAAACCACTGACCGAAACCGAGCAAAACTGAGCGAAATCGAAACCATTTGGTTTCGGTCAAAACTGGCCGAAACAAAAACCGAACAAAACCGAGCGAACCCAGTCGAAACCGAGTTTCAATAGCAGTTTCGTCTCTCTTTCTTCGAAACCGCAATAAAACGACCTAAACCAAGTGGTTTCGACCAAAATCTCATTCATTGACGTCGGCTATATGTTCCTCCACTTTGATTTCATTCTATAGACCTAATGGCTTATCAACATTGTATATCGCAGTTTGTCTATCACAGTTTGTCGATCTCATTAACCATACTTTGGGGCGATTGGAGAGTTAAGAGCATCTCTTCCTCCTCCATTAATCCTTGGGGAGCGTAGTCTCGATTGTTCTGCTTTATCTACTGATAAATGAGTGCAACTCAAGAAGCCAAAAAGCAGTCAACCTCCTTGATAACTAGCAATGCTATATAACTTTGTCCAATGTTGCCTCCCACATGCGATCCCGTCTCTGACCTTACCATGCTTCTTCAAGCCTCTGTGGCATGTACCATTGCCATTCCTTTTTGATAACACTTGGTTATCAACTTGCCGTTTACCTCAACAAAAGACAAATTTCATTGGGTTATGTCTCACAAATGGTTCATATATGAACGCGTAGGGATGGATTTAAAGGGAGCCGAATGTGCATGTGTTCCCCTGAAATTTCGAATTTCTTATGTTAAGTACCATCATTTCATATAAACACATACTACAATTGTCAAACCCCATTAAAAATGAAGACGTTTAATTTGTGCCCAGCTTAAACTTTAGGTCAATTACTAAAGCAAATCGGTTTGAAATTTAAGTCACATGCCTTGAAACTATTAAAACCTAAAATGCACTTCGTCATACACCTATGTCCTAGAAAGAAAAGGAAGATCCACTAACCTAATGATTAATATAATTTTATTATTTAAAGGTTCCACTTGATGTCAGATCTAGTTACATGATGATTTTCATGTTAAATTAGGATTCCATAAAGTAGTCCTAACATACTTAAATTATTTATTTCAAAAGAAAAAGAAATCCTAAAGAAAAACAAAGCCAATTTGATTTAAACTCAACCGCCATTAAGAAGCTTTACTTGCCAATTTAATTACAGTAAATAACTGAGAGAAAATGTATTATCTTTGACACTTTAAATATATTTTCTATTTAATTGTTACTTTCTAATATAAATTAGGGTTTTAAATGAAATATCATAACTGAGTTAATCTAGAAAATTTTGAAGTTAAAACATTTGTTAGACTTATATTATTCTTATGTCTACTGATTGAGAACCTCACTTTTATGTCAAATAATTTTATAGCTGAAAACCTCCTAACTGATGTTATATTTAAACACGTTTGGTCTTATATATTATATTTTGTTAGAAGTTTTGTATTTGCTTATATATAATTCTAAGATTTTGGGAAGGTGCTAAACTGCTAATTGATAAAGTACCCTCGCTAACTCCGGTGGACTGGCTCCATCCCTAGCTCCGTCCTTGTGAAGGTGATTCCCTACAGCAAAATTTATTATCGCAACTATTCACCATGTAGACTCTTTCACAGTTATGGGAATTTAGCAGTCCTTGGTTGCATGAACTAAAACTAAGAGGTAAGGTTCACTGACAACCAACCGTCCATCAACATTTTATGACAAGCCCTCAACTACCCATAATTCTGATACGACTAGGGGCGTGGTCACAACTACTGCCATTTTGTAATTTTGGACATCAGTGGTATTTCTGTAATCTCAGAAAATCAGTAACTTTTATAAAGGGGATGGCTGGAATAATATGGGTTGTGTAGAATTTGGAAAAGAATATTGAGAAGAGAAGAGATTAAGAGTAGGAAACCTAGATCTTGGTAGAGTTGGGTTTTTTTCTCGAATCAAAAGCTAGAAGAGTGGTCCTCCTCTCAATTTGAGTCCAACTATCTTTGTATTTCTCAATTTATCAATAACAACCCAATTTTATCCCAAAATCAGATCCGGTTCCTATCAAATTGGTATCAGAGCATCTGTTTGGCGCCCGATATCTGCTTGGAGGGAAAGGCTTTGACCTGGTTTCAGTGACGGAAGTAGAGTCAACCTATCAGCTCGTGGGAGGAATTCAAGTACTGCTTGCTAGACCGTTTTTGAGACACTCAGAGAGGAAATTTACACGAGAAGTTCTTTGCCCTCACATAGAATGGAACCATCAGAAAATATTGAGAGAGATTAGAGATGCTCTTCGGTCGAGTGAGATGGTCTCTGAAGTGACGTTGAAAGGAAATTTCATACATGGGCAGAAGGAGAATATCAGAGCTGAGCTACGCATAATGAGGCCGGGGGGGCTGAGAGAGAGACTATGAAGCTAGCCCAAACGGTGGAAGACAGAATCAATGCAGTGTGGGTTGCCAAGGGAGCGATGAGCGGGGCCACATACCGCACTCATTCCGCGACATAGTCTAGAAGTCTCAGCAAGTTGTGGGTCAGACAGTTCAGGACAAGCGTAGTGAGCCTCAACAGACAACATGATCAATCAGCTCACGCAGAGTGAGATCTAGGACATGCACTTTAAAGATTTATGCTTTCGATATGACGAGATATTCGGACCAAGACATCGTTGCCAGGAATGAGTTCTCCAGATTTTGGTCGTCGAGGATTGTAACGCCCCGCTCCCCAGGATACACAGGAAGTACGAATCCGTCCAAAGTATTCCTCGAGCAGCGAGTGTTATGGAGAAAGGAAAAGAAGAAGTGAATAGAAAAAGAATTTGCAGGTCACTGCGCACATGCTGGGAAGTATAGGCAAAGCTCTACCACAGAAAAATAACACAAAAAAACAAATAGATGTACAAAGTCCAAACTTCTTTTATTATACAATTGTACATCATTAACATATGTCATCTCCGCATTGAATACAAAAGTGGTAAACAAAAGAAACTCCCCAAAGAATCCACAAAAGGAAAAAGTACTCACACCATATACAAAAGTACAACTCACTCCTTAACTACCCATGGAAGTATAACTGTACAAGACTGCCCTCTGTGGGCTCCACATCTAAGTAGACTCCTGAGACGGGCTCCACCTCTGAGTAGACTCTTCAGAGAGGCTCCGATCTGACTGTACTGCTCCTAATCCTGAAAAGGGATAAAATGGGACATGTCAACGCGTGACCCAGTAGAAAACCTAACTAAACTAGGTAGGACCCAGTTTTAGAACCAGACTACCTATCGAAAGAGGGTGGTCTACAACGCAAAAGGGTCCACAAAATCTGTATAAGTAACTGCATCATAACATGTAAGTGCTGAAAGTAAACATGGAAACATGTCCACATGAGATAGCAGCAGTTAAGAATTAATGATAATTACAACAAGTTATGTGTTCATGTGTTCGGGAATCTGTGTAAATCGTAGGACACTTAAGGAGCTGGACTCCACCCAGGTTGGGTGAAGAATTGTATCTCAAACAGCGACACGAGCACTGAATGGACCTCTCGTAACTCCTTCTGTCGGAAGTGAGAAATCTCGGTTTTGTGTGGAAAACGAAGAAAACCATCATTACCACCATGATGCATCACGAGTACACCACCAGCCTCATCAACCCTATCTAATCTCTTGCCTGCCGTCGGAAGTGTGGGTGAGAATCATTATATATGTCCACTCCTTAAAGCCTACTTCTTAGACGTACTCCCACAAAATACATATCTAGAGCTTCATCCATTTTAGAATAGATTGAAGACTCCAGACTTATCACTCTCAATTTTCTCATTTCATGATACTTTGCATTAATGTAGAACTTCATCATATTTATCATCATCATCATCATATACTTCTTTTTCCTTTTTCAATTTCATATGAAAATCACATAATAACAACATGCCTTCTGTCTTTCATAACAATTTGAATCATGGATTTCATGCCTTCAACATGGATTGTTGATATATAAATTATACAACATTCATTGGTTAATATAATAAGAACATCATAGAGATCAACAACTTAACATGGCTTGTCAAACGAGTAAACTGAATCAAGAATTATCATGTGTTTAATACTCACAACATGACATTTATAAGAAGAATAACAACGAAATAAATGAATTAAAGTTCTGACAGAACTAGGGAAATCATGGCCACACGGCCGTTTGGCCTCTCCACACGGCCGTGTGGAGTAGCCCTGAAGGAACCAAGAAGACAATCCACACGGCCGTGTGGTCTAGTCCACACGGCCGTGTGGTGTGAAGTGCCTCAGGGGTGACAAGGAGGGCACACGGCCGTGTGACTTTAACCACACGGTCGTGTGATATTGAGGGTTCAAATTTACATCGCGGTCACACGGCCGTGTAAACATGCCTTCACACGGTCGTGTGGTAGCTTAAAAGGACCGTGACGTTATCTGATCAACCACTTGGCTCGATTGCGCCTAAGTCGACGCATCTCAATGACTCGGGGGGACGACACAACCGTGTCGAGCATTGACACGGCCTTGCGGGGCCAAAATTCAAGACACGGTCGTTTTACGACTGTGCGATTCATCTGAGGGTCAAACGACTGCCACAAGTCACGACTTGGCCGTGTGGTGACGACACGATCTCCACACGGTACTGAAACGATCGTGTGGCTCCTATATGTTGTCAATTTCGACAGCAATAAATTCAACCTACGTGATTCTAATCTAAATCCTACCTAGCCCAGTTAAGAATCTGATATGGGCACCCCACCAGGGCCCACATCCCCCTAGCTGCCGACCCACCTTTGACGACTTACGTGCGACGCAGACAACGTGGACACACCGCGTAGCGGATCCAGGGGTATTCTAGTCTTTTCAGACTAGATTAGTAAATCCATTTTTCTCTATTTATTTATGGCTAGCCGCCTTTCGTATTTTTCATGCTTATTTGTGAAGAACAATTAGGTATCCTTGTGAAGGTGATTTAAGCTTTTATTCCGTTCATTTAAAAGCTAGGAGAGAGAGTCTCCTCTTCAAAGAGATCCAACTATTTTTGTTCTTCAATATAATCTTATAAAAATTCCTCTTTTTACATTTTTCCACCTTTAAATCGCTGATTCGATTGATAGATCTACCGGATCGTATCAAATTGGTATCAGAGCGGCGAGATCCAATGGCGACGAGTACCAGATCGAAGACGGATGTCGTGGATGAAAAGGTTCAAGGACTTCGAGAAGATTCAATCGGGAGATCGATGGGTTAAAGAAAACCCTAGGAGATTCAATCAAAGATCACGTCCATTCGCAAGAAGACATCCAAGTCGAACTCCGGGCCATGAGGGAAGCCGCGCAGACGGGACACGATCTCCAAGAATTTAAGGAAGCTACTTCAGATCTGAAATTTTTGAGGGAGGCCATGATGTCAATTCCGGCGATGATGGAGATGTTACAAACCCTAACGGCTGGGAAAGGAGGAGATCGGGGCAAGAGGATCCAAGGGGAAGAGAATCAGGCCGATTCCACGCTTGAATCGGCAAATCACGGACAATCGGAGGTGGCGACTGCTGCGACAGGCCCCCTAGGGCCTGTCGCAGCCGCAACAAATCCTACCAGGCCTGTCCGACCAATGACAGGCCCCGGTGGGCCCATCTGCAGGGCGGCAGGCCCAACCGGGCTTGCAGAGACTTTACAGGCCCATCCGGGCCTGCGCCAGCCCCTGCATGCCCACTAGGGCCTGCGGCCACACCGGCAGGCCCAACTGGGCCTGCCGCAGCAACAGCAGGCCCAACTGGGCCTGCCGCAGCATCGGCAGGCCCTCGGGGCCTGCGACAGCACCAGCAGGCCCCTGGGGTCCCGCGACAGCAGCGGCACCCCATTGCGGGGGTGCTGGGGAACCGGCGGCCAGATTGGGGGGTGCGGCGACATGGGCAGCCCCCACTTGGGGCGCGGCGAACATGGCAGGGGACTTTGGGGGAGTTGCAGGGTGTACCCCTTCCGAGAGGGGCGTCGGGGCACATCGGAGAAGGATGGGCCCGAGGCACCACCATCGGGGCCCCTGCGGCCTAATTCTAGAGACCAGAGGCTTTTCCACATATACCGAGACCAGCGGTTGACCCCAGACAGGCTTTTGAGGGCTTTCCGGGACGTGGGCAAGGTCCGGATGGCTATTGTGGGACACAGAATCCCCGTCCAGCACCAGCAGCCACGCCGAGAGCCCGTGCGGGAGCACCCGAGGCTAGAGAAGAGACGCGGCCAGCATCATTGGCGCGGTGACTGACAGAGGCAGAGGTGCGGGAGAAGAGGGCGAAAGGGCTATGCTTTCGCTGTGATGAGCGGTTTACCACTGGTCACCACTGTCCGAGCAGGCTGTTACAGATCACCATTGTACTAGATGAGGAGGGCTTTGTGGGTGAGGAGTATGAGATCAAGGCGGCCGCAGAGGAGGAGAAGTCCCATTTGGATGTAGCGGAGGTATCCCTGAATTCCGAGGTTGGGTTCACACCGAACCATACCATGAAGTTGTCAGGGCGATTGGATGACTCTCCAGTGACAGTACTTATAGACAGTAGGGCCACCCATAATTTCATCTTTAAACAGTTGGTGGATCGTCATGAGCTGCAGTTGAGCACCTTGGAGAAGTTCACGGTCTTGCTGGGCACGCGAAGGATAGAGGAGAGCATCGGGATATGCAAGGGTCTGTGTCTGACCCTTAAGTGAGTGCAGATCATGGAGGATTTTTTACCCCTGGAGTTGGGCAATGTGGACATGATTTTGGACGTACAGTGGCTGAAGGGGTTAGGCGAGGTCAAAGAAAATTGGAAACAGCTCAGGATGGAGTTCCAGGAAGGGGATCGCACGGTGGTTTTGACAGGAGACCATAGCCTCTGCTTTTCCTTAGTGACTTTGAAAGCCATATCACGCGCCCTGCAGAGATCAAGAGAGGGGTATCTGGTGGAGTGCCGAGGTACGGTGACAGAGGGGGAGGCACAGCACGAGACCCCGCCGAGGTGGAGCAGCTGATAGAGCGGTACCAGGAGGTCTTTCAGGAGCCGCAGGGATTACCACCAGTACGGGGGCATGAGCACGCGATAGTATTGCGTGAGAGGCAGCACCAGTGAGTGTCCGACCATACCGTTATCCGCATGTGCAGAAGGACGAGATAGAGCGAATGGTGCGGGAGATGATGCAGGCGGGGGTGATCCAGCCCAGTGTTAGTCCATTCTCTAGCCAAGTGTTATTAGTGAAGAAGAAGGACGGGAGCTGGCGTTTCTGCGTTGACTACCGAGCACTGGATAAGGAAACTGTCCCCGACAAGTTTCTTATTCCAGTGATCGATGAGCTGTTGGATGAGCTTCAGGAGCATCGGTCTTTTCGAAGATCGATCTGAGATCGGGATACCACCAGATATTGATGAGACCAGAGGATGTGCCGAAGACGGCGTTCCGCACACACGAGGGACATTACGAGTTCCTGGTCATGCCCTTCGGCTTGACCAATGCTACTTCCACCTTTCAGGCTTTGATGAACAATGTGTTCCAGCCATTTCTGAGGAGGTTCATATTGGTGTTCTTTAACGACATCCTCATCTATAGCAGGACTCTGACAGAGCATCTCGAGCACTTGGAGTTGGCCTTTCAGGAGTTGTTGGCACATCATCTATATGCAAACAAGAAAAAGTACAGGTTTGGACAGGGACAGATCGAGTATTTGGGGCATGTAGTTTCTGAGACAGGTGTGGCAGCAGATAGATCGAAGACAGAGGCGATGTTAGACTGGCCCCTACCTACGACGTTGAGGGCACTGCAGGGCTTCCTTGGGCTGACCGGTTACTACAGAAAGTTCGTGAAGGGGTATAGCACTATAGCCTGGCCCCTTACCGAGCAGTTGAAGAAGGATGGGTTCAGTTGGGGGGAGGAAGCGACCAAGGCGTTCGAGGCCTTGAAGGTAGCAAGACCACAGCACCGGTTCTGGCTCTAACGGATTTCAGTATACCATTTGTGGTGGAGACAGATGCGTCGCGATATGGCTTGGGGGCGGTGTTGATGCAGGAGGGACGACCAGTGGCGTATTTCAGTGGGGTGCTATCGGCCAGAGCCTTACTGAAGTCAGTATATGAGCGAGAGCTTATGGCGATTGTCTTGGCAGTGCAGAAGTGGCAGCCGTATCTATTGGGGAGGGACTTCGTGGTTAGGACGGAACAACGTAGTCTCAAGTATTTATCGGAGCAGAGTTTGGTCACCGAGGAGCACCAGAGGTGGTTATCCAAACTCGTGGGATACCGGTTCACGATTGAGTACAGGCCAGGGATGAAAAATAAGGCTGCCGATGCCTTGTCACGCAGAGAGGATGACATCAGTTTGAGAGCCATGTCCTTACCTATATGGTTAGGGTGGGAGCCGATGATACAGGAGGCAGAGGGAGATTCCGAGCTGAGGAAGATCCGAAAGTCATTACAGAGCGGAGCAGGAGGACTGGAGGGGTACACGATGGAGGGACGGAGGCTATTGTACCATGGCAGGTTGGTGTTGCCGCAGACGTCCACATTCATATCGGTCTTATTTTAGGAGTTTCATAGCTCCGGGGTGGGCGGCCACTCAGTGGTGAAGCAAACGTATATGAGGATGGCTCGGAAGGTGTACTGGCCAGGGATGAGGAAGAGGATAGCTCGACTGGTAACTGCGTGTGACGTATGCCAGCGTCATAAATACAAGGCCATGGCACCAGCAGGGTTGTTGCAGCTGATGGCCTTGCCGAAGCAGGTGTGGGAGGAGGTTAGTATGGATTTCATTGATGGACTACCGAGATCAGATGGGTTTACGGTGATATTCGTGGTGGTGGATCGGTTGAGTAAGTATGCTCACTTCATACCGTTGAAACATCCTTACATGGCAGTATCGGTGGCGAGCGCCTTCACTCAGGAGGTGATACTACTGCATGGAGTGCCCAAGTCCATAGTGTCTGACAGGGATAAGGTCTTTCTGAGTGGGTTCTGGAAGGAACTGTTCAGGGTTCAGGGAACAGTGTTGAAGAAGAGTGCGGCGTACCACTCTCAGACAGACGGCCAGACCGAGGTGGTGAACAACAGAATAGAGACCTATCTGCGGTGTTTTGCTTCAGAGACACCCCGACAGTGGCACAGGTGGTTAGCGTGGGCTGAGTATTGGTACAACACCTCGTACCATTCGGTAGCAGGTACGACACCGTTTCGGGTCCTATACGGCCGCGACCCGCCATCTTTACTTCGTTTTGGTGATAGGCAGACCCCGGTGTCACAGTAGAGGGATATATGGAGGAGAGGGATAGCTTGTTGGAGGAGTTGAAGAAACATCTACTGAGGGCGCAGCAGGTGATGAAGACGAGGGCTGATGGACATCGACGGGACGTACACTTTCAGGAGGGTGATATGGTATATCTGAAGCTGAGGCCCTACCGGCAGAAGTCATTAGCCATGAGGAGGAATGAGAAGTTAGCGGCCCGGTACTACGGACCCTTTGAGATAGAAGCCAAGATTGGTCAGGTCGCCTACAGATAGAGGCGGCCACCTACGGCGACGATCCATCCGGTGTTTTATGTGTCGCAGCTAAGGGGAGCCATTGGGGAGCAGGCTGTTAGTGGTTTTGCCCTAGGCCAAATATTTGGACCTTTATGTTATGTCATTTTCATTAATAAAATGTTTCTCTTCTTGTTATTATTATATTGCTTACATGTTTCTTTATAATTATGTTTGAATAGCTTTTTTGTTATTCTAAGCATCCCTAGTCATTCGTCGTTAAAGGTTTAATAATGAATTACGATTAGTATGAGTTTGGTTGATAATTATGAGATAATTATATGTATGATGATACAAATCAAACTTATAGGTACTTATTGGAGAACATGTACTGGATAGACTCGCTATGAGATCATTACATGGATTAGTGTCATAAATGATCTCATAATAGTTATGTCATAGAATCCTTAGACCTGAGCTCATCACAGTTTCCTACATAAGGAACATCATGTTTTGACATAACCAAACGTTATCTTCAATCAGATAATCATAAGGTTATGATTGAACATGATGTGAATTATGCAGAGGAAAGTGAATGAACAAGATGGAATTTGTCCCTCTCCTATGAGAGAGATATCTAATAGGCCCCTCGATAAGTAGGACTAAAAAATGCATGGCCGTGCTCAAATGAAAATCATTTGATTTTATCAGTCTACTTAGAAAGCGAGAAATTAAATGTTTGAACAATATAAGTATGACACTGCCCATGACTTATGTTCAAATAAGATATTGTGTGACAAAAAGATTATGACATGTTCTATTGGTTAGGTTAATATCGGACTAACGATATTCATATTAATTGGGTAGTCAAAATGTCTTGCTAGAAACCAATTATGACTTGTGGGCTTCTAATGAGAGGCCCACTGCCAATTTAATATGAGCCTATTGGGTCGCACATAAAGAACGAATTGGATAGGATAGGGTTTAAACATGATTTCGAATATGATTTGAAATTCGTAATAAGGTAAAATATCTTAACCGTCAGATATCGTATCTCGTTAAGATATTATCCCTAAGATATTACCGCTTAACTGAAATAAGTTAATGAGTTAACGTGGGATTCTTATCCCTAAGATAGTGTCGCGTAACTAAATGTTGTTAAGGGGTTAATGTAGGATTCTATATAAGATATAGAATCACGATTTTCAGTTTTTACGTTTTCAATCTATCTCCGTTTTTGAGAAAAACAAAGAGCGAGAGAAACCCTAGTTGCGGAGAAGGAGCTAGCACCCTCGCAATTCTTGTTCGTGACGTTCGCGTGTGGATACTGATTGAGGGTGGTCGTTCGTAGAGCATCACCTGTAGTCCGACAGATTCAGATCATCAGAAAGGTTAGTAATCTATTCGAATCAATTAAAAACGCATGGATCTTGGTAGGTTTCTATTTTCCGCTGTGTATAAATTAGTTATACTATGATAGAAACCCTAACACAGGCAGCATCACACACGCTACCACCCACGCCGACCGAGGACATGGAGGTGATGATGGAGCCGTTGGAGGTTCGTGCAGTTCGACAGGCCCTGAGGGACGTAGGGAGGTGCTGATACATTGGACGGGATTACCGGACTGCGAAGCTACATGGGAGGCGTACGATGTGATCCAGACACAGTTTTCGGACTTCCATCTTGAGGACAAGGTGGCACTTTTAGGGGGGTATTGATACGAGCACCCCACCAGGGCCCACATCCCCCTAGCCGCCGGCCCACCTTTGGTGACTTACATGCGACGCAGACGACGTGGGCACACCGCGTAGCGGATCCAGGGGTATTCTAGTCTTTTCAGACTAGATTAGTAAATCCCTTTTTTCTATTTATTTAGGGCTAGCCGCCTTTCATATTTTTCATGCTTATTTGTGAAGAACAATTAGGTATCCTTGTGAAGGTGATTTAGGCTTTTATTCCGTTCATTTAAAAGCTAGGAGAGAGGGTCTCCTCTTCAAAGAGATCCAACTATCTTTGTTCTTCAATATAATCTTATAAACATTCCTCTTTTTACATTTTTCCACCTTTAAATCACTGATTTGATTGATCGATCTACCGGATCGTATCAGAATCCTACCTTAAATAGTCCTCCAATTAATCTCTGGCCCTTCTTCTCCTTGAAGACCCCAACAATCTTTAGCTTCTTCTTCCCATACTTGAAGATAAATAGGGTTTGGGCTTGCGTTACTTGATTGAGGAACGATGGCAGAGGAGGGAGGGCAGCGTGAGCTGAGGAAGGGAGAAGGAGTTTTCTTTTCTATTTTCTATTCTTTTCCTTTGATTTTTCTCTAAAAATTCTCCCCTTTAACCCTCCCTCTCATCCTAATCATCTCTCTCCCTCTCTCTTCAAGTGCCATGTGGCAAAGGTTAGGTAAGATTAAGGGTTGGGTTGACACCTCTAACCATGAGGTGTAGCTATTAGGAATTTAAAGATTTTATATTTTAGAAAAATAACTATATCCATTATAATACCACATACAAGTATTCCCTTCCTATTCTTCTTTCATTTAAATCCAAATGTTCCTTAAAAATTATTTTAAAACAATTTTGTTTCCATAAAACTTAAGAAAAATGCCCAAAAATTCAATACATACAAATATGTCCAAAATATATATATTGTACTTGTATATATGAATATGAGGTATTACATCCTAACCACCTTAAAAACAAAGTCCGCCATCAGACTTTCCTAATGTTAGGGTTCAAACTGAAAGTGGAATAGAGCTAAGGGTCGTCTCACCCACTGTATACCGTTATAATCACTCGTAGCTAGATGTATAACATACACGTACATACATTTCACATACATAACGCTCAAGCAGATACATACATCCTAGTATTCATACACAATATTATTATTTAGGTACTTTTCAACGTTTTACAGTAGACCAACACATCAAACATAAGTAACATTACTTACAAACTCGCATACCTCACATATATATCTAATTATATGACTATATAGCACACATATACTAACGTGATTCATCTATACCTCACTGCCCCTACTAGTCACACATACATCCATACTAAAAGTGTATCATATAATACCAATACACCTACACATCCACCTCTAGAGGCTTCTGTCATTATACCTCTGAATCTCAACTATATATAATTACACACATCATTATACTAAGATAGGTACGTGCAATAGATATTCATCCAATTCATACCATGTCTATTCCAATACAATACAATTATACGTATCATAATCTCATTCGACACATAAAACTAAGCATATATACTAATACACACGCATGCCTTCATTCACCTTTCTTCACTTATCCAATTATATCATACTCATATGATATCCCTAAATAAACTTATTATATACATATAGTATAGGCAGATGCACTCATATTCATAATCGAAGATGTCAAGGTAAATACACACGATAATACACACATATATATGTACTTCACATACCCAATTTCACACATAGATCTCAAACCAATCATATATATACATATCTAGGTAGAACTATATTCAGATACAAAGTTATATATCTAGGATGTATACTATTACGCACATATCTATAGGTCACTATAACCATTAATGATACTTACAACTATCAAGCCATTCATATACAAGTATGCACACTAAATATACCTATAACATATATCTATGCAATTACTTATAAGAGTTCACATACATAAAGACACACACATACACATATCATTTCTTCACATTCTACACTAATACATTTTATCTATGTATACATACAAATATTCGTACAGATGCTTATATCTAAGCTGCATTTACCCTCAAAAGTATATAACACATATCTGACATAGATAACATATAGCACATATATAAAATATAACACATTATACCAAATATCTATACATTCACTACATGTGCACTTATACAGGATTACTCAATACATGTTCAAAAATACATGCTATGTGTATACTTAAATATATACATTCATGTACGAAATCACACGACACTCCATATATGTATACATATCTATATATACAATGCTCACACAACAATCACCTCATAAGTTTTTAGAGCTAACATACTCATACATATACAAATCTATAGATATATCTAGGTACATCCGTATATAATTACAAGTAAATGATCAAGGATGTATCTATTTATAAGTACACATATCATCAATAATGGTAACTTAATATCAACTATGTGTACATATACTACCACATACATCATATTCAATACACACAACTTTACTGGCATACATATGTAATCAAGTATATTCAAATATTGATATACATATAGTAAGTACATACACCAATATTACACTCGGATATGCTACACCATAGTCATACACAAACATTTACAACCATACATACATCCATATAGTCGTTCATACTCATATATATATATATATATATATATATATATATATATATATAGTGATCTTCGGTTGCGAAAAAAGGGGTTTTCGCACGGTGCGAAAACATTTTTTTTTTTTTTGAAATTTTTTTTTCAAAAATTTTTTTTTTGATGTTTAATCCATACAAATATATACCCCAGGGAAAATAATGGGTGAACCCGTTGGGCATTAGAGCACTCATCCACCCGTTACAAATTTAACGGTCTCAAAACGTGCGAATTTGATGAAATGCCTTGATCGAAGGCCAAATGACATTATTTCTCAATGATTATTTTTTGAGGGGGGTATAACAACATATAATGAGGGTGGAAAAAAGAATTTTTGAAAAAAAAAATTTCAAAAAAAAACTAAAAACATTTTCGCACGGTGCGAAATGTTCTCATTTGAAAATTTTCCTCTATATATATATATATATATATATATATATATATA
The DNA here is from genome assembly GCA_030789695.1 of Scilla litardierei. Lineage (NCBI taxonomy): Eukaryota > Viridiplantae > Streptophyta > Magnoliopsida > Asparagales > Asparagaceae > Scilla > Scilla litardierei. The sequence continues at coordinate 2,952,295 of CM061138.1, read as the reverse complement.
TATATATATATATATATGAGAATAATGGGTATCATACGCCGAATGAGAGAGGACCTCATATGCCCTCTCACATAAAAGGGATGGGTACAACCAAGTACAAGCCCATGTGGGCTTATACTTGGTTGGTTTATGTGAGAGGGCATATGAGGCCATCTCTCATACGACGTATGATACCCATTATTCTATATATATATATATCATATACCATCACATATTTATATGAAACACACAACACACTAGCATATGTATATAGTATGTCTACTCATACGCAAGTGGTATACACAGACCCACACATATACCCACACACGATACATATAATATATACACATTAATCCATATACATGGTTCTACACGTCTTATAACTCATCTACAAAATAACCCATATAAGGTATAAGTATATAAACAACCCTACATATATATATAATATTTTTCATATAAATATAAATATAGATACATACTCAAATACTTCATAGAGTATACGTGACATAGACACATAACCACAAACAACTATCTTTATCTATACTCCAAGAACTCTGTACCTCGGGCTTCCTAAAATCAAGGCTCTACTCTAAGGCTGCATACCTACCCACCTTAAAACTCATCTACCTATACGGAACATTACAAGTACGACCTTATGCACACCGCAGTGTGGAGACTTGCATGGGGCCACCAAATGTAACGTCCCGCTTCTCAGGATACCCAGGAAGTATGAATTCGTCCCAAGTATTTCTTGAGCAGCGTGTTATAGAGAAAGGGAAAGAAAGAGGGAATACAAAAAGAATTTACAGATCACTGCACACGTGCTGGGAAGTTCAGGCAAAGCTCCACCACAGAAAAATAACACAAGAACCAAACAGATGCACACAGTCCAAACTTCTTTAATTATACAATGGTACATCATTTACAAATGTCATCTCCGCACTGAGTACAAAAGTGGTAAACAAAAGAAACTCCCCAAAGAATCAACAAAAGGAAAAAGTACTCACACCATATACAAAAATAAAACTCACTCCCTAACTAGCCCTGCAAGTATAACCGTACAAGATTGTCCTCAGCGGGTTCCACCTCTGAGTAGACTCTTGAGACAGGCTTCGCTCTAACTGTACTGCTCCTAATCCTAAAAAGGGATAAAATGGGACATGTCAACACGTGACCCAGTAGGAAACCTAACTAAACTAGGTAGGACCCAATTTTAGAACCGGACTACATATCCAAAGGGGATGGTCTACAAAGAAAAAGGGTCTACAGAATATGCAAAAGTAACTGCATCATAACATGCAAGTGCTGAAAGTAAACAGGAAAACATATCTACAAGGGATAGCAGCATTTAAGAATTAATAATAATTACAACAAGTTATATGTTCATGTGTTTGAGAACCCGTTTAAATCGTAAAACACTTAAGGAGCTGGACTCCACCCAGGTTAGGTGAAGAATGGTACTGTTAGGGTTTCTATCATGCATAACTAATTTATACGCAGCGGAAAATAGAAACCTACCAAGATCCATGCGTTTCTAATTGATTCGAATAGATTACTAACCTTTCTGACGATCTGAATCTGTCAGACTGCAGGTGCTGCTCTACGAACGACCACCCTCAACCGGTATCCACACGCGAACGTCACGAACAGGACTTGCGAGGGTGCTAGCTCCTTTGCCGCAACTAGGGTTTCTCTCGCTCTTTGTTTTTCTCAAAAACGGAGGAGATAGATTGAAAAACGTAAAACTGAAAATCGTGATTCTATATCTTATATAGAATCCTACGTTAACCCCTTAACAACATTCAGTTACGCGACGCTATCTTAGGGATAAGAATCCCACGTTAACTCATTAACATATTTTAGTTAAGCGGCGATATCTTAGGGATAATATCTTAACGAGATACGATATCTGACGGTTAAGATATTTCACCTTATCACGAATTTCAAATCATATTCGAAATCATGTTTAAACCATATCCTATCCAATTCGTTCTTTGTGTGCGACCCAATAGGCTAATATTAAATTGGCAATGGGCCTAATCTCATTAGAAGCCCACAAGTCATAATTGGTCTCTAGCAAGACATTTTGACTACCCAATTAATATGAATATCATTAGTCCGATATTAACCTAACCAATAGAACATGTCATAATCCTTTTGTCACACGATATCTTATTTGAACATAAGTCATGGGCACTGTCATACTTATATAGTTCAAACATTTAATTTCTCGCTTTCTAAGTAGACTGATAAAATCAAATGACATTCATTTGAGCACGGCCATGCATTTCTCAGTCCTACTTATCGAGGGGCCCATTAGATATCTCTCATAGGAGAGGAACAAATTCCATCTTGTTCATTCACTTTCCTCTGCATAATTCACATCATATTCGATCATAACCTTTATGATTATCTGATTAAAGATAACGTTTGATTATGTCAAAATATGATGTTCCTTATGTAGGAAACTGTGATGAGCTCGGGTCTAAGGATTCAATGACATAACTATTATGAGATCATTTATGACACTAATCCATGTAATGATCTCATAGCGAGTCTATCCAGTACATGTTCTCCAACAAGTACATATAAGTTTGATTTGTATCACCATACATATAATTATCTCATAATTATCTATCAAACTCATACTAGTCTTAATTCTTCATTAAATCTTTAATGATGAATGACTAGGGATGCTTAGAATAGCATAAAACAACTATTCAAACATTATTATACAGAAACATGCAAGCAATATAATAATAACAATAATAAGAGAAACATTTTATAAATGAAAATGACATAACATAAAGATCCAAATATTTGGCCTAGGGCACAACCACTAACAAGTACCTCAACCAGCGACATGAACACTGGAGTGGCCTCTTGTAGCTCCTTCTGTCGGGAGTAAGAAATCTCAGTTTTTGTGTGGAAAACGGAGAAAACCATCATTACCGCCACGGTGCATCACGAGGACACCACCGGCCTCATCAACCCTATCTACTCTCCTTGCCGACTGCCGGGAGTGTGGGTGAGAATCATTATATGGGTCCACTACTTAAAGCCTGCTTCTTACACGTACTCCCACAAAACCTATATCTAGAGCTTCATCCATTTTAGAATAGATTGAAGACTCCAGACTCATCACTCTCATCTCACTCTCAATTTTTTCATTTCATGATACTTTGCATTAATGTAAAACTTCATCATATTTATCATCATCATATACTTCTTTTTCCTTTTTCAAATCACATAATAACAACATGCCTTCCTTCTTTCATAACAATTTGAATCATGGATTTCATGCCTTCAACATGGATTGTTGATATATAAATTATACAACATTCATAACATGGTTAATATAAGAACATCATTGAGATCAACAACTTAACATGGCTTGTCAAACGATTAAATTGAATAAAGAATTACCATGTGTTTAATACTCACAACATGGCATTTATAAGAAGAATAACAACGAAATAAATAAATAAAAGTTCTGGCAGAACTGGGGAATACATGGCCACACGGTCGTGTAGAATAGCCCTGCAGGAACCACGAAGAGAATCCACACAGTCGTGTGGTCTAGTCCAAACGACCGTGTGGTGTGAAGTGGCTCAGGGGTGACAAGGAGGGCACACGGCCGTGTGACTTTAACCACACGGTCATGAGATATTGAGGGTTCAAACTTACATCGCGGTCACACGACCGTGTTGCCAAACCAGGTCGTGTGAACATGCCTTCACACGGTCGTGTGGTAGCTTAAAACAACCGTGCCGTTCTTCGATCAACCACTTGACTCGATTGCGTTTAAGTCGACGCGGTTGACTCGGGGGGACGACACGGTCGTTTTACGACCGTGCGATTCATCCGAGGGTCAAACGACAGCTGCACGACCACGACTCGGCCGTGTGGTGACGACATGATCTCCACACGGTCCTGAAACAACTGTGTGGCTTCTATCTGCTGTCAATTTCGACAACAATAAATTCAACCTACACGATTCTAATCTAAATTCTATCTAGCCCAATTAAGAATCCTACCTTAAACTGTCCTTCAATTAATCTCTGACCCTTCTTCTCCTTGAAGACCCTAACAATCTTTATCTTCTTCTTCCCATACTTGAAGATAACTAGGGTTTGGGTTTGCGTTACTTGATTACGGAACGACAGCAGAGGAGGGAGGGCAACGTGAGCTGAGAAAGGGAGAATGAGTTTACCTTTTTGTTTTCTGTTCTTTTCCTTTGATTTTTATCTAAAAATTCTCCTCTTTAAACCTCCCTCTCATCCTAATCATCTCTCTCCCTCTCACTTCAAGTGCCATGTGGCATGGGTTAGGTAAGATTAAGGGTGGGGTTGACACCTCTAATCATGAGGTGTAGCTATTAGGAATTTTAAGATTTTATATTTTAGAAAAATAACTATACCCATTATAATACCACATACAAGTATTCTCATCATATTCTTCTTTTATTTAAATCCAAATGTTCCTTAAAAATTATTTAAAAATAATTTTGTTTCCATAAAACTTAAGAAAAATACCCAAAAAATCAATACGTGCAAATAAGTCCAAAATATGTATATTGTACATGTATATATGAATATGAGATATTACAAGGATGAAGCAGACAAAACAATTGAAGAGAAAGAGATATGATGGGACGAGCACCCTTATTTGGAGTAGTGTGCTCATGATTTTCATGACATCACCTTAAGAACAATGTGGTTCTTTGGGACAGAGTAATGATGTAACTAAGGATGCGGTCACAACTAGTGGTATTTTTGTAATTTTCGGCAACAAGAGTATTTCTGTAATTTCAAGAAAGTAGTAGCTTTTATAAAAGAAAGTGATGGAATAATGGGGGTTGTGTGGAATTTAGATAAGAATATTGAGATGAGAAGAGATTAGGATTGGAAAACCTAGATACTGGGAGAATTAAGTTTTTCTCTCGAATCAAAAGTTAGGAGAGCGGTCCTCCTCTCGAACTGAGGCAAACTATCCTTTGTATTTATCAAATTATCAATAAAACCTCAATTTTATCCCAAAATTAGCTCTGGTTCCTACCAAATTCCTGGCCAGAAATATAGAGTCAACTCCTTATGGGTTGACTAGGTTGACATCTACAGCAAAAATGGGTCAGTTTTTAAGGAGCTTTCCCACCATGAGTCATGCTTCATAGATGTCCACTTAGATGAGAAGGCCTGGATGATAATGTCCACTTAGATTAAGAAAATATCAAGGCCAGATGAGGGTTCAAGGAAGTAATCCTCAGATTGAATAACTTTTCACTTTTAGTGCTTGCGATGGACATGCAGAATTTTTATCACAAATTTGACTTTGGTGAAAATAACAGATAAACCAGAAAATATAGCATCGAGGAAGTTCAAAAGAACTAAAGTGTATGCATGAACATATATGGCTGTAAAATTACAATGCACAAAAAAGAAAATCATAACTTACACTTGAAATTCTGAAGGGGCAAAATTTAGGTTTCCCTTTCCGGCTATATTTAATCAGCTGAGATCCTTTCTTCAAGGCAAGAAGGGCCTTCAAAATAGATGGTCAATATTTAAAAAATAGAAAATATTGATCAAAAGCATATAACAAGCAAGGAAAAAATATATCATAAATTGAGGAAATCAAAATTTACGTAGACGAGATAAATTGAAGAAACCTGAAGTTGTTTGCTTTTAAATAAGATGATATTAACTCAAGTAATTGTAGGTTAACATAATACTGTGATCATTTAGCAACTGTAAAAGTGTATATAACATAGAAGCCAGAAAATGAATCTTAAGTTCATATAGCAAAAAAAAAAAACTATTTTGCAACTATACAGTCTGGAGAATACATAACAAACACCGGTTTTCTTAACTGACAAGAATGATTTAGCTTCAATTCTATCATTATGAATCTTCGATAGTATCATTGTATTGTTTAAGTTTTAACTATCTATTTAGCTTCTTCAATTTGCTGCTATCATTGCAAGCAAGACAAACCAACATGTGAGATAGAAACTACTAAAAACAAAATGCATGATGAAAATTGTGGATAATAAATTTGCATTTCTTTTTCCTTTTGACCCGAGATCAGAGCAAATATAAATGCTAATGAATTAAAATAAAATTCAGCACAAAATTAAAGTTCCAATGTAAGACACATTTTGATGCGATTATCACCTATCAAAGGAGAAGACGACGTGCTGCAACCAGCGGGGCTGAACCAGTCGAATTTTTGCAATTTTGGCCCTAAGGGACATTTTCGTAATTTTCTATAATTCTGGAATTTCTAAGGAATTTCTGAGCCGAAACATGGTTTATAAGGGGGCGGCTAGGGTTAGAGGGTTTTCATATTGATTATTGTGAAGAAACTTTCTAGGAGCTGATTAGAACCCTGGTCTTGAGATATTTAGGCTTTCATCTCGAATACAAAGCTAGGAGAGTGGCCTGCTCTCGAAAGGGGGTCAACTATCTTTTGTATCTTTTCTTTTAGATCTATAAAAATCCTACATTTCCACAAAATCCTAATTTTCATCTTATTTCATCTTGCGGATCACATCAATTTGGTTCATGAGCTCTACGATCCATGGCAACGACAGAAGCAAAGAAAAAGGTGGAACTTCTGGAGGAAAGACTCGATGGCGAAGTAGCGGATCTGATGAAGTTGGTTAACAACCTGTAAGAAAGCTGGACGTCTTTCAGATATGAAGTTAGGGTGTCGGAGGTGTGGATGCAAGTGATGTTGGAAGACTTCATTGAAATCCCTATGCAACAACTACCCCCAAAGAATTGCCGAATTACAAGCGGCAAGAAACCCACATCTGGACGGCCAACCAGATTTAGGGCAACAGACGAAAACTTTGGAGAAGAGAAAGGAAAATATCGAGGAATTCTGCGAATGGCTTCTGTCCAATGGTGAGTTGGAGTCTACGGAAGGGGAGAACATCACCAATGACGGCAGCGGCGTGTCGCATCAGCACCAGGGGCCCTGCAGCCCCGGAGGAGGCGCACCGAAGGCCGTCAGGAGCCTCGAAGCTCCAAGGTGGCTCGACAGGGCCTAGCCGAGCCCCTGGCGGGCTGCTAAGGCCTTGCCGAGCACCAACAGGCCCGCCAAGGGCCTCACGGGCCCCTGGCGACCTGCTAGGGCCCAACCAAGCCCCAGCTGGGCCACCAGGGGCCGCTGGTGGCCTCGCGGCCCCTGGCAACCCGCCAGGGCCTTGGCCATCAGCCGGAGAGCCACCAGGGGTTGCCAGACCCCTTGGCAGCCCATCGTGTGGGACCTGCAACTATGTGGAAAAACACTATAGTTGGTGAATAGTGTTTTATGAAATTAAAAAGGAAATTACGCCTAATTAAAATCCATAATGCAACCAAGTGTATGGAATAGAAATAATGAAGACAACAGCCCAGAAAATGCAATCGTAAACAATATGATGTACCAGGTTCGGATTCCCCTGAGTCAAATCCCGACTCTATGGAATCCTACTTCAGCAACCCACTAACAAACCCACTAGTGATTAGTATCCACTAATATCCCATTTGTCAAATACTGGCAAGTGTAAATCCAATACAACTTTCAACCACCACTTCCCACAAACCGGGAATGGTACACTCTCACAACCCAAGAGTAACATCAACAAAGAAAGAAAGAAATTGAAATACACAATTTCAAATAGATTACACAACATATGCCTTGAATATGAACTTAATAGAATGAGGCAATGAGGTGTGTGTGATGTGCTCTAATTAAGAGTGAATGAGCACTTACTACTTGTCTCAAAAGAGAAGCAAAGCTTGCTTAAAGATTGAGCTTTGAATGCTTTGGAGACAAGTGGATTGAATGAGGGCTTGAGTGCTTGATGAGTTTTGAATACACTTGAAGAGAAGTATTAAATTGTTCTAAGAGTTCTAAATTGAAGTCATAAGAGACATATAACACCAAAGAATCCCACCAAAATCCCAAGCATTTAATACTGGAAACGGCTTTTAACGGACAAAAATCTAAGTCACCAGACATCTGGAGAAGACCTATCAGGCGCCTGGTGTACTATGCTGAAAAGATCATCGATGCAGTCTGACGGCTAGTAGCAGACGCCTGAAGAAGGCTTCCCAGACCAAGGTTTTAGGTATCGGTTTCGGAGAGGGTATCGCTCTCTCGAAAATTTAAGTTTCGGTATCGGTATCGTCCGTTTCGGCGGTATCGGACGTGGGTTTCGGTTGGTCAGTATCGGTAGTTTTAAATACATAAAATCTATCAGATATGTAAAAAAACTAAAGTTGCTAGAATTTTGCCTTGCTCACCGACCGTTTTACTTTGCGCGCGTACCACTTATTTGCAAGTTTGCCTTGGAATTGCTTTGCGCACCTCCCATTTTGCTTTGTGCACATATCACTTATTTACGCGTTTGCCATAAAATATCTTACTGTACACACAGTACTCATATACTTATTTACAAGTTTACCATTCAAATTCCCTATCTCTCTCACGCTGTCTTCTCTCTCTCTCTCCCTCTGTCGGTCTTCTCTCTCTCACTCACTCTCTCACGGGAGCGCATGAGCGGCACGGGAGCGGAGGAGCGGCAGGCGGCGGTGAGGCGCGGCGGCAGGCGGCGGCGAGGCGCGGCGGCGCAGCGAGGTAAGTTCGTTTTTCGGTTTTTTTTTTCAGTTTCGTGCTTGTTTCTTCCTCTTCTTCCTCTTATTTTTCGATTTTTGTTAGTTTACCGATTTTATCTAGCAGTTTCAGACCGGTACTAGGCGGTACCGGTCCGAAACACCCGATACCAAGAGGTATCGGGCGATACCTCAAACCTTGTCCCAGACGTCTGGATCCATAGCTTCAGACGCCTAATCAGTCAGGATGCAGAAATAGAGCTACTAGAAATTTTGGTCATAAATTGCCCGACACCTGTAGGTCATCACCCATGCGTCTGACGCACTGTGCAGACGTCTGGATAGACAACTACAAACGTCTGTATGGGTTAGGATTTAGAATGAATTCTAAAACTTGCATGTCATGCGTCTGATAGCCATGCACCAGGCTCCTGGTTTAGGCTTAAAGACTCAATTTTGAGTCTTAATGAATTCTAACTATATGTGATTGATTAATGAATGAACTAAGGTGTAGTGTGTGACATGAATGTGTTTCTAGCAAGTCAATTCAAGGCTCCACATTCTAATTCAATAAGGAAATAAATAAATGAAAAGATTACATGTTAATCCCATTCACTTCCTATTGAAATCCTTGAATTCTTCTATTTGATTTCCATGAATCCATCACTTGATTTCCTCGCATCATTGGCTCAAATCATCGTCACATTTAATATTCCTTGAACTACCTTGACGATATTTTAATTAACTACAAAACAAGAGATTAGTCACAATTAATTATGTTTGTGATGCGATCATTACGTACGAGAGGAGGCGCAAACATGATGTCCATGCACCGCGGGAGCCAAAGGGGTGAAATTTCTATGCACACAACAAGCTGGAAGAGAATTACTTTGCACACTACAGTAGGGGTATAAGAGGCCAGCCGGCCCTAATTTTCATTATGTTGAAATTGATGTTGAATATTGATATTTTGTGAGAGTTCTTCGAGAATTCTTAAGTAGATCTAGGAGAGTGCGGACGTCCTCGCATATTGGCGTCTTGGGAGGGCGATTACCCCCTTTAAGTGTAATCAATCTATATTCTATTTCAGTTTTTATCTAATAAACATAGTATCTTTTCTTGGATCCTATCATTTTGGTATCAGAGCATGTGACGATCCATGGCGGCGTTGACGATATCTAATCTCATCTCTTCGATCTCGTGGGAATGGATGAGATTGATGACGAAGGAATTAGAGGCTCACATGCAATACAGAGTCCAGACAACGACGTCAAGAGATCAAGCATGTGATCGAGCAAATAAAGCTTCTCTTCGCGAAAGGGGAAAATGACGGCAAGGATTCAGATCTAAAGACGGCGATGATCCCCAATCAAGAGGGGGTGATCTTGGAAGAGGAGGATCCGGATCTGAAAGTTTCAGATCCGGATCTGAAACCGGATCTGAAAGTTTCAGATCCAGATCTGAAATGAAATTTTCAGATCCAGATCTTCAAATTTTCAGATCTGAATCTTTCAGATCTGGATTTCTTCAGAACGGCACGAGGTGGATATCAATTCCACCCTTTTAACCCGGGAGGAGGCTTGCGCGCACTTGGAGTAGGGCCTCCACGGACTTCATACACCACCTTGAGAACAATGTGGATTTTTGAGGGCGGAGTAATGATGCGATCATTATGTACGAGAGGAGGACGAGGCGCAAACATGATGTCCATGAGCCGCGGGAGCCAAAGGGGTGAAATTTCCGTGCACACAACAAGCTGAAAGAAAATTGCTTGGCACACTACAGTATGGTTTTAAGAGGCCAGCTGGCCCTAGTTTTCTTTATGTTGAATATTGATATTTTGTGAGACTTCTTCGAAAATTCTTAGGTAGATCTAGGAGAGTGCAGACGTCCTCGTATATTGGCGTCTTGGGAGGGCGATTACCCCCTTTAAGTGTAATCAATCTATCTTCTATTTCAGTTTTTATCTAATAAAAATATTATCTTTTCTTAGATCCTATCATTTTGGTATCAGAGCACGTGACGATCCATGGCGGCGTTGACGATATCTAATCTCATCTCTTCGATCCCGTGGGAAGGGATAAGATTGACGACGAATGAATTAGAGGCTCACATGCAATACATCTAAGAGTCCAGACAACGGCGTCAAGAGATCAAGCAAGGGATCGAGCAAATAAAGCTTCTCTTGGCCAAAGGGGGAAACTGCGGCAAGGATTCAGATCTAAAGACGGCGATGATCCCCAATCAAGAGGGAGTGATGAAAGAGGACGATCCAGATCTGAAAGTTTTAGATCCAGATCTTCAAGTTTCAGATCCAGATCTAAAATTTTCGGATCCAGATCTTTAAGTTTCGGATCCAGATCTTCAAGTTTCAGATCCAGATCTTCAAATTTTCAGATCTGAATCTTTCAGATCTGGATTTCTTCAGAACGGTAGTGAAAGAGGTGGAGATCAATTCCATCGTTTTGATCCGGGAGGAGTCTTGCGCGCACTTGGAATATGGCCTCCGCGGACTTCATGCACCACCTTGAGGATAAGGTGGATCTTTGGGGGCGGAGTAATGATGTGATCATTATGCACGAGAGGAGGAGGCGGCGGAAACATGATGTCCATGCGCCGCAGGAGCCAAAGGGGTGAAATTTCTATGCACACAACAAGCTGGAAGAGAATTATTTTGAAATTGATGTTGAATATTGATATTTTGTGAGAGTTCTTCGAGAATTCTTAGATAGATCTAGGAGAGTGCGGACGTCCTCGCACATGGGCGCTTTGGAAGGGCGATTACCCCTTTAAGTGTAATCAATCTATCTTCTATTTCAGTTTTTATCTAATAAAAATAGTATCTTTTCTTGGATCTTATCAGTTTGCTCATCATCAAAACCAAATTGGGGGATCCAATACTCAACACATCGGGGGTATAGGAGCACGTGTGGCCTCGTCAAGACATCGAGGAAGATTTGGGGAACTTTCTAGGGGGCCGCATCGTGGATTTTGGAGGAGAGAGACACCAACGACACGATCTGGACTACAAGGAGTTTGATAGATACCAGGACGATGTTCCAGAGTACGCGGATGATGAGGGGAATTTGATTGGGAAGATGGCAGCTAGGAGAATTGCGGCGGGGAGAATTACGGCTTAGAAAAGGGAGAACTTCGAAGACTTTGATGTACCACAGGGCCCACATCAACGACGCTATTATGATCTGTATCGAAGGAGAACAACATCGGGAGATTTCAACATAGACAGTAGAATCAGAAAATTAGAGATGCCAATATTTAAAGGAGAAGACCCTTATGGATGGATCTACAGGACAGAGAGGTACTTTGAGTTGACACACCTTACTGAAGCATAAAAAACTGAGGACGGTTGGAATATGTTTGGAAGGTGAGGCGTTGTCTTGATACCGATGGAGAGAGCAACAACGGCCCGTGTGCTCATAGGAGGAATTTAAGGATTGTCGGATGCACCGATTTCGTGAGACTCAGGGGAGACCTTCACGAGCAGCTCTTTGCTCTTAGACGGGAGGAAACAATCAGAGAGTATATTAAGAGACTAGAGATACTAGCAGGCCGCATTCGGGGATTGTCAGCGGAGTCTCTGGAGGGGTGTTTCATGAAAGGTCTTGTAATGGGCCTATTTTTTTAAAAGCGTTTTTCTTCTCTTTCTCAGTTGGCCCACTAGACCGAGCCCAAGCCCAGTCGGGCCCCCTTTTATTTTCACAGCCGATCCCAACCCGACTTCATCTCACCCGAACGCGTCTCTTTCCAACGAAAGTGGTTGTGGTAATCATATCTTTCTCATGCTTCAGTTTAATTTCAGTTTCATTATACGTAAATCTTGAGATGAATTGTTGGTTAATTTGTGCGAAAAATTGGATTTTTCAAAAAAATTGCTAGGGAGATGATGATTTGGGTGTGGGGGTATTGTTTTCCCCCATTGTTGGCTGCGGGGCTTCGTTGGTTGCTAGTTTTTGTTTACCGTGGGAATTGTAGGCCGAAGGGCTTGGGTCTTCATGTGGAGGTCTTAGATTTCACTTTTGGTTAGTTGTGGGACTCTCGGGTCCTATGTTTGCTCTCTGATTGTCTCGGCTCAATGGTCTTTTGCTGTCTGGGACCTACAGTCCTCTGTATTTTCTATTTTTGGGGTTTTAGTCTCATGTTTGGCTGGCATGACCCTGCAGTGTGATCCTAGTTCCTTGCAGTGGGATCATGTTCATTCAATATGACCCAACAGTGCTTCGGTTTTTACCTCTCGACCCTAGAGTAGCATTTGGCACTTTCCCACTCCTTGGTAGACATTCGGAATATTCCTGCAGCCACCACATGAAGAAAGAAAAATCCCTAAATCTGATTCCTCTGGCCTAGAATTTTCAGAACCCTTATGATTGCACCTTCCAAATTTCCTTTACAAAAGCAATTGTTTATGTCACCTACTCATCTTGGTTCATTTCATAGTATAGTTGTGTTCTCTTTATATTTCAGCTCAAATCTGAAATGTTTATAAATGAAAGTATTCATGTTGCATTTACTTTTATTTCAATGGGCCAGTGAATGGTATTCTTTAGCAATGTAATTGCTTCATCATTTCAACCAATGTTGAAATTGCTTGCCACAATGACAAGATTAACATTATGCCCTTTAATTTGATGAGAAATTGTTTCTTTTAAGATGCTAGTGCTAGGAAGATTAATATTATGCAACATGTGTAGTCCAGGGGATGATACGTTTGATGATACTGATAAAGAATAACTTGTGGATTGGAATTAAGAATTGACTCATGACAAGACTCGTCGCGGCTATTTGTGCATAAATTTGACTTATTGTCCGTGAACCCCTAACTACGTAATTTAGATGATATTAAACTTACACAAATCTTGACGGTTATTACAATTTTTAACATGACACTGTTGGTATGCAACACTTGATACAACCGAAAATCTAGACAACATGACCCGACATGAATAATGCACATGACATTAAACTATTAACTAAACAAATTCACATGACTCGCTTGGGTTTAGGAAAACTTATAATTGAGAGAGTACGGGAGCGATTGGAGCCTTGCTTTCGGCCTGTATCTGGGAGGATTTCCGTCTATGGATCCTGAGTCCTCGTCACAATTGACTTCTAGACTCGGCCTGAGGTAGCATCCCGCGGTCCAATATTTCGGGTTGCACATCGTGCTCTCTGTTATAAGTTTACAATTTAGAATTGGACAACATTATAGTAGTTCGATGACACTGAAATAACCACAGCATGTTACATTTTGTACCGTACCATTTATACATGTTCTCCATTACACCTCTTTGTTCATGTACCGTTATTATTATTGTTACTTGGTTTGATAAATCTACTCTATTTAGCAGTGGTACCACTCATGTTATCGCCACTAGGTGACGAACAAGGATACACAGAGGCACTTGTGTACGAGTCGGAGCTTCCGGTTCAGGACGCCGAGCTTTGAGGGCCGGTTGGATGTGAGTGTTCTTTATATCTTCATTTATGCTTCAGCTTGGAATGAGGTTGTACTTTTATTTTCTTGTACCGAACATTGTAAACCTGGCATGATGATAATGAAATGAAATGAATATTCTAATTCTGTTAATTTCTGCTCTGCTCCACATTGTTTTCACTGGTAACTGCAGGACCTGCATAAAATTATACAAAACTGACAACACCCAGACACGGGACGTTACAGGTCTCAAGCCAAGCATACGAGTTGAGCTATGCATACAGAGACCCAGAGGGCTGCTGGCCAGGATGGAGTTGACTCAGATGGTAGAAGACAGACTCGCAAAGGAGCCACGTACCAGGGGAACATGGAATGTGTCAACTTTCCGCAATCAAGCGCCAACAGTAGTGTAGAAGGCACCACCCAGGGAAACCACGGCTAGCAGAGAGAATGGCAATGATACAGCCAGTGGGGCAATTTAAGCGCATGACAGAGGTAGAGATGCGGGACAAGCGCGAGATGGGTATTTGTTTTAAATGCGATGAGAAGTTCACCTCAGGGCACCGATGTGGCGACTGCACTCTCCAGTTGATGATAGTTAACGGCGATGATGAAGATGAGGCAGCTGTAGAGCTCGAGGAAGAGGAGAAGACAGATATAGAGCATTCCCATCCAGATGTTGTCGAGGTTTCGCTTAACGCTACGGTAGGGTTCATACCAAACCACACCATGCAGTTGGCAAGGATGATAGCAGAGCAGGACATCACTGTCTTGATTGACAGTGGGGCCATCCACAATTTCATCTCTAATCGGATAGTGGATCAGCATGGGCTACAACTCAGCGACACGTGGAGTTTTGAAGTTATGTTGGAGACGGGCCAGGTGGAGCGTAGTAAAGGAGTGTGTCGAGGGGTTCTGTTGACTATCTATGGGTACAGATTGTTTAAGACTTTCTACCATTGAAACTGAGAAGCACAGATACTATGTTGGGCATGAGGTGGCTATAATCTTTAGGGGACACCAAAATCAATTGGAAGTTGCTGAGAATGGAGTTTCATGGAGGGGAAACGACTGTAACTCTCCAGGGCGATCCTAGTTTGTAAGGTTCCATGGTTTCATTAAAAATCATGGTGAGGGCCATTCAAACAGAGGGATGAGGCTTTTTGATGGAGTTGCAGGGCTTAGCAGTTGATGGAGAGAATGGATATGACATTCTAGCTGAGGTGCAGCAGATTTTAAGCCATTTCAAGGTGTGTTTCAGACGCCTCGTTGCCTTCCATCCCCATGGGACCACGAGCATGCTATCGTTCTGTGCGAAGGAATTTCACCTATCAGTGTGAGGCCCTATCGTTATTCCCAGGTACAGAAGGACGAGATCGAGAAGATGGTAGGAAAGATGATACAGACCGAGGTGATACAGCCTAGTGTGAGTTATTTCTCTAGTCTATTCCTGTTAGTAAAAAGAATGATGGCTGTTCGAGATTCTGCATCAAGTACAGAGCTTTGAACAAAAAATGATACCTGATAAGTTTCATATTTTATGTTATCGATGAACCCTTAGATGAGTTGCATGTGGCATTATGCGAGCTGCAGATGTACCCAAGACTGCCTTCCAAACTCATGAGGATCACTACGAGTTCTTAGTCATGCCTTTCAGACTGACTAATGCCACAGCCATATTTCGTGCCTATTTACGGAGGTTCATCTTGGTGTCATTGATGACATCCTGATATGATCCATGGAGGAGCGTATGGGGCACCTGAGGATAGTCTCACATGAGCTATAAGACCACCAGCTGTATGCTAACTAGAAAAAGTCTCTTTGCGTAGTTGAGGGTGTAGTACTTGGGATACGTGTTCTCTACAGAGGGGATGACAGCGGCAAGATCGAAGATTACAACTATGTTGGACTGTCCACTACGGATCACCCTACGAGCTTTGCGAGGTTTTTTGGGGCTGACAGGTTATTACAGGAAGTTTGTCAGGGAATACAACATCATCGCCAGGCTTCTTACCGAGCAGCTCAAGAAGGATAATTTCCAGGAATATAAATTGACATGTGCTTTTGAGGCCCTAAAGCGGGCCATGTCTACAGAACCAGTGCTCGCCCTTTCAGATTTCAATAGGCCTTTGTAGTAGAGACTGATGCCTTGGGCTAATAAGCCTGGTATTGATGCAAGACCAAAAGCTGTTGACGTATTTCAGTCAGGTCTTGACGACACGGGCACGGTTCAAATCGGTGTACGAGTGTGAGTTGATGGCCATCATACTAGTAGTACAGAAGGGAGATCATACTTGCTTGGCAAGAGGTTTATTGTATGCACTGACCAACGGCGCCTCTAATACTTGCTCGAGCAGAGGATGGTGACGGAAGAGCACTAGATGTGGTTAACCAAACTCCTTATGTATAATTTCGAGAACCAGTATAGGCCGGGGCTGGAGAACAAGGCAACGGATGCTCTATCACGTTGAGGGGAGGAGATACGTTGGCGGCTTTGTCGGTCTCACTGATGCTTGATCGGGAGCCCTTGTTGAGAGAGATTGAGACTGATGATGGATTGGAACAGATACGGACAGCACTTATAAGGGGGATCGACTGAGCTCCTAAGATATTCGTTGGAGGGGTAGAGATTGTTGTACCATGGGCGTTTGGTGTTGCCGAAGACTTCTACACATATCTTATCGCTCTTCCATGAGTTCCGTGACAGTGCAATTGGAGAGCATTCATGGGTGCAACAGACCTATCAAAGGATGGCCGGAGAGATTTATTAGACTGGGATAAAGAGGAATATAGCCCAGATGGTCACAAATTGCAACGTCTGCCATCGTTACAAATACTTGGCGAAGGCTCCTGCAGGATTACCACAACCACTTTCTTTGCCTAATAAGGTTTGGGAGGAAATCATCCTGGACTTTGTCGAAGAGCTACTGAGATCAGAGGGTTTTCAGTCATACT
The DNA here is from genome assembly GCA_030789695.1 of Scilla litardierei. Classification (NCBI taxonomy): domain Eukaryota; kingdom Viridiplantae; phylum Streptophyta; class Magnoliopsida; order Asparagales; family Asparagaceae; genus Scilla; species Scilla litardierei. Next base: position 2,935,306 of record CM061138.1, on the reverse strand, counting down.
TGTTGTAGATCACCTCAGCAAGTATACCCATTTTGTGGCTCTTCAGCACCCCTATACGGCGATGACAATGATGACGGCTTTCATGAGTGAGATAGTATATCTGCATGATTTTCATTAGTCTATTGTTTTTGATAGGGATCGAGTGTTTATGAGCCACTTCTGGAGAACTTTTTAAGCTGCATGGAACGATCCTCAAGAGGAGCACATCATATCACCTACAAACTGACAGTAAGACTAAGGTTGTTTGCATGAGTATAAAGACGTACTTGCGATGTTTTGTGTTGGAGATGCCAAAGCAGTGGGCAAGGTGGTCGGCATATGAAGAGTGTTGATACAACACGTCGTATCATACCTTTGCACAAACCACACCTTTCAGAATTCTATATAAACGCGATCCCCAGTACGTGATTCATTACAGCCTACAGTTCGACCTCGGTGTCACCGGTTGAGCATTACCCTGAGGAGAGTGATAAAGTTCTCGAGTTGAAGTGGCATTTGACTAGAACGCAGTAGATAATGAAGAAAAAGGCAGAAATATCCACAAATATTCTTTTAGCTCGATTCTTTTAGATATAAAAAATCCTACATTTCCACAAATATTCTACGAACCCCTAATTTTCATCTTATTTCGTCTTGCAGATCGCATCATTTGTACAAGGTCGTGTATCTCAAAGGATGAATGAATCTACAATTTACTAATTATTTAATTCCAATCAATTATCAATTGTCCTCCATTTCATTTGCTTATTAATAACTTTTCACAATCACCATTTGCATTAACATGTCTTCAATAAGTCATCGACGTCAATTTATTGTGTTTTCGCTAATTGTACCTCACTTCTTTTCAACAAATTCTAAGACAGTATAGACATCTGCATATTTTTATTGACATGACTATTTTTACACAACTCTAAAATGGTATAGATATTTCCATAGTTTTGGAGTTAATTAGTGTACAATGCAATTTCTTAAATGACTTCTATCATACATTTACTATTGCAATGCAAATTCTTTTACTTACGGAATTTGCATTGAAATTGAAGTAGAGTGATGTTAGTTACACCGCACACTCTTCGGATTTCTCCACATTTTTATTTACAAGTTTGCCAGTACCTAAATGCTTAAATAAATTACTCTTAAATTTGTTATTTAATTACAAATATGCCATTTGATGTTTTGATTTCACCGTATGTCTTCTTCCTCCTCAACACCCCCTCAACACCCCCTGTCCCAAACCATTGGCCGCATCTCCACCCCCAATCCAGGATATATCTCCAACCAAATCAATTGTACCTTAACCTAACTTGAGAAATCGCAGAGCACGACGGCCTAACTTGGGAAATCGCAGAGCATGACCGCCGTTATCATCCTCTCCCTTCTCTTACAGCCATCTGCCCCTATCGACAATTTTATGTAAAAGAGTGCTAGCCATTGAATCAATTGTTGCTGTTGTTGCATTTCCCTTAAAGATGATGGCATCCCTCATTCTCCAGATGCACTAGCAAGTGGTAGGGATAATCAAGCAAATGCCTTAGAGTGGCTGGTTGAACTAGCAAGTAAGTAGCAAGCAGTTCTTCAATGGTTCATGGCATGCTGCATTGTCTTAGGTGTGATTAGAAGAACTCCTATATTTGCCTCCTGCTGCCAAGAAGAATCGACAGCTGCGGAGAAAGAATCGAATCGTTGCACAGCCACCAGCGCGACTCGCTTCTATCAAAGAACCGCAATATTCACAAAGAGCAAGACAATGCTTGTCGAGTTTAGCCCAGTGGCCATCGAAGAATGAGCCATTGCTTATTCTTCGCTTTGTCCTCCGCCGGGGAGCTTGCCACCAAGCTTGCGGTGAAGGAGGCGGCGAGCAAGGGAAGGAGACGGTGGTGAGAGGAGGAGAGAGGAGTGATGAAAAGAGTTGGGGTTAAAATTGGAAATAAGAGCGGGTTTTAAGAAAAACAAAAATATTAATGCGGTGTATTCATAGATGCGGTGTATTCATAAAATCATGTGGTGCAATTAACAGCACTCATTGAAGTATCACATCCATCTCACTCACAAGGGTACCAGACCTACAAAGATCACAAGTCACTTATGATCACATCATTTGCATCCTATCTTTCAATAACATTGAGAAGCATGCAATTTGATTAAAGACACTACCTTATTGAAAAGGGAGAAAAATATGAATCAAGCCATTTTGGTGAAGTCCATGCGATAAAGAAATATAAATTGATGGCATGCCTTCTCTCCTCGATCAACGTAATAGAAAATAAAGTTGGATTCTTTTTCTAATGGATTTATTCTGCATTGACATCACTCAATTCATGCTACTACATATTGTTATTAATTTCAATTTTGTTAGATATCAACATGAGAACGTTGGTACAAACCTCAGTTTTCTTTTAATCAAATATGCATTGCATATGCACATCACTTCTTTTATTGTAACAGGACCAGAAATTCTACTTCACCAATCTTGATATTAATAAGTAGTGGCTCGCTTCATTGAAGTTGGCACATTAGTGCCAAAAATATGACTTTTGGGGTAATATGCAACGTTCAATATATCAAGATAACAATCACTGGATTTGTTCTTTCGAGAAACTTAATTGATGTAATGATCAAATTAATGGTCATGTTCAAATTAGCAGCATCTATTAAGAACTTCATATTGACCTTTTGGACAGAAAGAGAAACTAATTGACGTAACAATCGAATTAATGGTTCTGTTCAAAATAACAGCATCAAATTATGACTAATTAATACATCTAAAATATCTAAAATTAATTAACGTGGTTTGCCTTCACATGCAGAATTGTCCATATAAGCTAAACAAATTCACCATAAAAACTCAACCCATAACACATCTTTCTATTATTTATACTTTGATGGTATGTATTTATTAATTATCTCTAATTAATACGACACAATTTAGAGTTCACAATAATAAGATGATATCCACAAAGTAAATCTTTAAATGAGGGTCAACTTCAAATTTTCAAAGGTTTTGATATTTTAGTCGTAAGCTATTACCTCAAGAGAAAATTAATTTCAAGCTCGCATGCGGCAGTTCCTCGATATCCTATACGGGAGTTTGATTGTCTGCTCTAGAGACCCTTGGGATCTCCCTTGGAAGTTTTAATTTGGAACCACTCGATTAATCAATAAATTAAGTTCGTTATTACTTTGATTTTTGTTGTTCTTAAAATAACTAGGCCAACTAGCTCCGGATTTAGTATGTAACTTTGATTGAAAATTGAGACTCTTGATATTTAAATATCTATACCTTTGGAACTTTAAAGTTAATGATATGAACTTCTAGGATTTTGGGTGGTAAAAATCAGATTTTTATAAATGTAAAGGGGAATACAAGAAAGGTTGATATAAAGAGGAATACAAGATATGTTGGTTTCTTTCAAGAGAAACCCGCTCTCACAAGCTTCAATTCGGGAGGAAGCCGAACTCTCCCACAAACCTAAATGCTCTACTCCTATTCTCGATTAATAATTTCTCCAAATTCCACATACCAGAAATAGCCCTAGCACCCTCCTATAGATAATGGACTGATTTGTCCAAAATTACAAAAATACCCGTGTTGCCTAAAAATACAAGTTTGCCACCCGCACCCCAATTCTAACGGTTAACCCTCGTTAAATGATTTCATCTTTATGGATTCCATCTCCTTCTTTTGAAGATTTAAATTGTTGTCATCATAGTGATTAGAGATAATAAATAAATATAAACAAATAGAATATTAAAAAAGAAGATATGCATTGCGTATTGGGTTTTTATGGTGACTTTGTTCTCTTTGTATGGTTAATTCTGAAAGTAAAGGCAACACAAATTAGTTAATTTTAATTTTTTTTCGATGTACTGATTAGGCATAATTTGATGCTAATATTTCCATTAATTCAATCGTCGCATCCATAAGTTCCTAGTTATATGTTGACCAAACTGCACATTGACCTTTGTGTAAACTTAATTGCCTCTGATGCTTGAAAATCCTATCCACAGATAAAATGCATGAAATCAATCATCCGAGACTCATCAAATCACCTTTACACATGTCATCCGGTTTAATGAGCTAGTAAAATTCTGTTGGAATGCTTCTAATATCGTGCTCCACTTAAATATCCTTAGAGGCATAGTCACCCTATTGCCTTCTCATGTAGTGTACACTAATTTGTTTGAATAGGACTTCACAACAATTTTAACAATGTTCAGGACCTCTCTACACTTTTCGATCCATCTAGTTTTTAAGTAGATCTAGGTTTGCTTCATGAAAAATACCACAATCTATTGTATTTTTTTGAGTTTAATACCATGTACATTTTTTTGCCACATACAGCCTTTTTAAAAGTTTAATAACCAAAACTTTTCATCTTTTAAGTTTGATACATCCAAAAAATTAAAATCCTGAAATTACCATGATTGTCTTCTCCTTCCAAAATACAAACAAAAACCCTCATGCTCTGGTATTAGTAAAAGAGTGAAGAATGCATGAAAGCAGATCATAATTGTGATGACAATAATAATAGAAGAATACAATGGTGGTTCTAGGGAAAGGGTGTTAAGATCTGACTCAAAAATCTAATTTGAATCCTAATTAAGTTAGGTTTCTTTTTTATATTTTTCTTTTTTTAGATAAGTTCTATATTATTTAAGATTCTAATTTGGACTACAATTATGGATAGTATTTCAATTTAGTTTAAGAGTCTATGTATTAATATAAAAAGGTGTGTCAATGAGTTTTTGAGATTTATGAGAATTTATTGTGAGGTTTATGATAATTTTCTAAAGAGGTTTCTAAAAAATGGGTAACTTTGATTAGTTAAGGGGTGAAATAAAAATAAAAATAATTTTCTTCAATTTTTTGTTTTTGTCAGAACTAACTGGTATGAGAGCTAAATATGGTTAAATCCGGGTATCATGGCAATAGAGAAAATAGCTACAATAAAAAAATTTGATGTAGAGAAATTAGATTGAAGAAACAATTTTGGTTTGTATCAAGTAAAAGTTCACAATCTTCTCATCCAGTAAGGTTTCCACAAAGCACTAAAAGAAAAATCGATGACAGATCGTCAATGATAGAAAAGGATTGACTAGAGTTCAATCTGAAGGCATAAGTACAATTCAGTTGTGCTTAGCCGATGAGGTCTTATACAATGTTTTGGAGTGTGATTCAATAACCAAATTATGGAAGAGACTTGAAACTCTTTACATGGAAAAATCACTGACAAAATATATTGTTCTTGAAACATCAATTACATAAGTTATCGATGAATAAAAATACATAGTCAATTCATAAGCATCTCGATGAAGAAAACTACATAGTCAATTCATAAGCATCTCAATTCGCTTAATGGACTAACTCATCAATTGATAAGTACTGAAGTTAACATTAAAAAAGATAAAGTTTTTATTTTACTGGCTTCTTTATCATCTTCTTTTGAGTATGTTGTCACAATCTTACTTTATAAAAGGGATTCTATAGATTAAAGGATGTCACTTCTGCACTTCTTTCAAATGAGATGAGAAAGAAAATTGTTAATAAAGAATTGATGCATAAGTCACCAGACCAATCTTTCGTAGCAAAATGAAAAGAAGGAGAAAAAATGGTAAATTTTATAAGAAGAGATCTTTCAACTGTTGAATGTCACTTTATAAAGAAAAAGTCTATACAATAAGATTTTATTGGTAGTTACGAGAGAAGTTGGAAGAATTTGAGAAGTTGACAGAAAATCTCGTTCATGAAGCAGAGATAACACTTAAAGATACAGATGAATTTTATCATCTACGATCAAAGGTTACTTATCTAATTGGTGGATTTTGAATTCGAGTGCTTCCTGTCATATGTGTCATATCAAAAAGTTATTTACAACATATGAGTCGATTCAAGAGAACTTAGTATTTACAGTGAGCCTTGTAGGGTTGTCGATGCTGGGATAATTAAACTCAAGATGATCAATGGAATTATAAGAACGTTATTAGGTGCACATCATATATCTGATATAAGGAGAAACCTCATATCTCTTAGTACTTTAAAATCTAATGGTTGTAAATATTCAGCTAAAGTTGAAATTATCAATGTTTGAAAGAGCAATCACACGATCATCAAAAGTAAAGGAATGGGGAAAAACTTGTACGTGCTTCAAGAAAAGGAGTTTTCACTCAATGTGAAATTGTTAATGGTTTGTTGAAGGGCCCCGACGGGTGATTCGAGTTAGAGATTTTGATTCTCCATGAAAATGGTCAATTTGAGTCAAGATAGAGATAGTTAGGATTTGACTCAAACCCTTAATTTGAGTCCTAATTGAGTTAGATTTCTTTATAAATTTCTTTTTTGGATGAGTTCTACATTATATAGGATTCTAATTTAAACTATAATTATGAATAATAGTTCAAATTGATTTAGACACCTATGGATTATTATAAATAATGGGTCTTGATTCAATTGCGTTAATGAGTTTTTTATATTTGTGAGAATTTATTATGGGGTATGAGAGATATTTTCTTCAGATTTTTTGAGATTTTTTAATGAAAATTTAGTAGTTAAGCGATGTCATAAAAATAAAAAATTTCTTCAATTTTTCACTTTCACCGTTATAAAGGGCGGAAAGCAAGTAATGAGGAGAAAAGAAGGGACTATGGGGTTGCTCAAGTTCTTTTCTAAATTGATATTACAAGACACAAATTGGTTAAGAATTATACGAAGAAGTGTAGTGGCGTTCATATAAATAATAAAGAAAAAGGGTTCACTTTATTAAATAATGGTCAGTAAAGGAGGAGGAGATGAAACTGGAGAGGAAAAAGATAAAATGACATGAGAATGGAATACGAGATGAAGAAGGTGTTAAACTTGTGCTACCAAAGTTTTCATGCACAGTGTGATGGGACCACAGCTTTATTGTGGTTGTTGGCTCTTAATGGCTGCATATCTCTCTTCTTGATTTTCGTGTGCGAGGCTGAAAACTGAGGGCAAAAGGCTGATGTCGCTGCAATTTGTTTCACAGAGAAGAAGAGGAAAGCTGCTGCCATTTGTTTCAAGGAGAGAAAATTGTGAGGGCTTTGGAGAGTTTAGAAGAGAGAAGAATCAAGAGGATTAGATATAGGCTAAGAGGGTTCCTTTGATTCTTAGGTCTTCTAGTGTTTCTCTTTTGTTGACAGAGGAGTTCTTCTAATTTATTCGGTCCATAAGTTATGGATGAATAACGCTCACCGTGGAAGAGGTGAAGGCGGCGCTCCATACCGAGATGCTATGTAAGAAGGTCGAAGGTAGAGAGACTTTGGAGCACACCGCGATGAAGCATTGCATGTGAGAGGGAGACAGGACAAGAGAGGATGTCAAGGCCACTTCAAGAAGGACCGCTCGAAATTCCGGTATTTCCGTGATAGAAAGGACTCTCATGTTTCATATGGAAGCAGAGAGGCCATTGGAGGAACCAATGCCCCCAATAGATTGGGGAAGAAAGACAAGGAAGCTTCCGGTTCTGCTTCCTTAGGTTTGGAGGACATGCATATCCGTGATGACAGAGACCATTGTGATAGGGGTAAAGATCTACAGATGATCGCAGCGGGTGTGTCCGGTGAGACACAAGTTGCGTAGTTGATGGACAATAGTTGTTCATATCATATGACTCCACATCGGAGTTGGTTTTTCACCTACCGTTTCCAAGAAGATGGATGCTCTTTTCTCATGGGGGAACAATGCTGCGTGTAAGCCCGCGGGCATTGAAACTGTCTGGATCAAAATGCACGATGGCATAGTGCATACCCTAGCTGATGTGAGGCATGTCCCCGATCTTCGAAAGAGCTGGATATCCATCAGTGTGTTGGATAATGTTGGATGCAAGTCAGTTGTAGAGAATGGCCAGCTGAGAGTATCCAAAGAAGCCATGGTTGTGATGAAGAAAAGAAAGGTATGGAATCTATATGTCCTACAAGCTACTACAGTAGAAGGCAAAGCCGATGCCACCTCTACTAGCTCAAGTGACGAAGATTCAGCGAAGCTATGGCATTATCGTTTGGGTCATCCGTGTGACAAGACTCTCGATGTTCTCCGTCGTAGAAAATTGATTGGAGCTAGCGATGAGAGTGTGGAGTTTTGTGAAATCTATGTGTACGGAAAAAAGACAAAGGTGCAATTCATTTTCGATCTTGACTTATGGACCGGAAGCTTTGTTGTTTTGTGAAGTTTTGTGAAATCCATTTTTGATCAACAGAGGAGTTCTTCTAATTTATTCGGTCTATAAGTTATGGATGAGCAACGCACACCGTGGAAGAGGTGAAGGCGGCGGTATGGATGCTATGTAATAAGGTCCAAGGTAGAGACTTTGGAGCACACCACGATGAAGCATTGCATGCGAGCGGGAGACAGGACAGGAGAGGAGGTCAAGGCCACTTCAAGAAGGACCGCTCGAAATTCCGGCATTCCCGTGATAGAAAGGACATCTCATGTTTCATATGGACGCAGAGAGGCCATTGGAGGAACCAATGCCCCAATAGATTGAGAAAGAAAGACAAGGAAGCTTCCGGTTCGCTTCCTTAGGTTTGGAGGACATGCATATCCGTGATGACAGAGACCATTGTGATAGGGGTAAAGATCTACAGATGTTCACAGCGGGTGTGTCCGGTGAGGCACAAGTTGCGTGGTTGATGGACAATAGTTGTTCCTATCATATGACTCCACATCGGAGTTGGTTTTCCACCTACCGTTTCCAAGAAGACGGATGCTCTTTTCTCATGGGGGAACAATGCGGCGTGTAAGCCCGTGGGTATTGAAACTGTCTGGATCAAAATGCACGCTGGCATAGTGCATACCCTAGCCGATGTGAGGCATGTCCCCGATCTTCGAAAGAGGTGGTTATCCATCCGTGTGTTGGATAATGTTGGATGCAAGTCAGTTGTAGAGAATGGCCAGCTGAGAGTATCCAAAGAAGCCATGGTTGTGATGAAGAAAAGAAAGGTAGGGAATCTATATGCCCTACAAGCTACTACAGTAGAAGGCAAAGCCGATGCCACCTCTACTAGCTCAAGTGACGGAGATTCAGCGAAGCTATGGCATTATCGTTTGGGTCATCGTGTGACAAGAATCTCGATGTTCTCCGTCGAAGAAAATTGATTGAAGCTAGCGATGAGAGTGTGGAGTTTTGTGAAATCTGTGTGTACGGAAAAAAGACAAAGGTGCAGTTCAACAAAGGGATGCACACTAGTCGATGTCCTTTAGATTACATACATTCTGATGTATGGGGGCCATGTCTTGTAGCGTCAGGAGGTGGGGCTAGGCATTTTGTGCTCTTCATCGAAGATTACTCTCGAAAGGTTTGGATGTACTTGATGAAGACAAAAGGTCAAACCTTCGCGATGTTCAATAAATGGTTAGCCATCGTTGAAAAGCAAACCGACAAGACGGTGAAAGTCCTTATGTCCAATAATATATGGGAGTACACCTTGAGGGAGTTCACTCGATTCTGCAGATCCCGTGGAATTCGACGTCATTTTATTACACCGAGTGATCCGCAGTCAAACGAAGTTATAGAGAGGATGAACATGTTGTTAGAGTGTGTGTGATCCTTGAGGCACTTGGCCGGTTTGGAGAGGAAATTTTGTGGTGAGATACTCACCACCGCCGTGCACATAGTGAACCGAGTTCCACCGGCGACGATTAACTACCAAATTCCTGAAGAGAAGTGGAGTGGGAAAATAGGTGACTATTCTTACCTACACATCGTTAGTTGTTATTTGCACGGCACATGCACATGAGAGGGGCGACAAGTTGGATCCTGTGGCCAAGAAGTACATTTTTCTCGGATATGGCGATGGCGTGAAAGGATATCGCTTGTGGGACCCGGCGGGCCGCAATGCGATTTTGAGTATGCATGTCACCTTCGATGAGTGTGATGCTCTGGGCGAAGCATACTCATTCGGAGGGAGATGAGTCACACGTGGAAACCGAGCCAAACATGATTGATCTCCCGATCTCATTACAGATGCAACCGGCAAGGAGCCGATGGTCGAGGTCCCGTTACAGGACATGATGAGGTCCATGTTGATGACCATGTACACACGCCCGTCCAAGCTCAGGTACGTGATGAATTTATTGCAGATGAAGTGCGGAGGTCCAAGTGACCCAAGAAGGCACCTGAGAGACTTGGAGCTTGGGATTATACGACATTCTCTTTTGACGACATGGCATTGTATGCCTTAAACATTGAGCACGAGGAGTCGAGACCTACGGTGGAGCCATAAGCTCGAGTGATGCGGCAAATTGGTAAGGAGCTATGGAGGAAGAGATGGAGTCTCTCCACCACAATGACACATGGGAGTTAGTGCCTCTACCACATGAGAAGCGTGTCATTGGATGTAGGTGGATTTACAAAGTTAAAGAAAGCTCAACCCAAGACGGTGGTGATGTACGGTAAAAAGTAAGACTAGTGGCCAAGTGTTTTGCACGGAGAAAGAGAGAGGACTACAATGAAATATTTCCTTCGGTGGTAAGACACTTTCATTCGTATTTTGTTGGCCATAGTAGCATCCATGGACATGAAGTTGGATCAACTCGATGTCAAGATCACATTTCTGCATGGTGATTTGGATGAGGAGATTTACATGCACCAACCGGATGGGTTTGTGACGAAATGCAAGGAGAGAATGGTATGCAGGTTGAAGAGATCCTTGTACGGGTTGAAGTAATCACCCAGACGGTGGTACAAGCGATTTGATAGCTTCATGATAGGTGTAGGATTTGAGCGGAGCGTGAAGGATCAATGTGTATATGTGCGCACATTGGATGATGGCTCGCGCCTTTACCTCCTACTTTATGTTGACGACATGTTGATCACTTCATCAAACATGTCGGAAGTCAAGAAGCTAAAGGTGAAGTTGGGTAAGGAATTCAATATGAGGGACTTAGGCTCGGTAAAGAAAATCCTAGGGATGGAGATATCCCGGGATAGGAGGAAGGGTGAGTTGTGGTTGTTGCAGAAGGGGTATATTGAGAAGGTACTCGTCCGTTATGGAATGGAAAGCGAGAAGCCCGTGGGGACACCTCTTGGAGCTCACTTTCAGCTTTCGGCGTTGCACTCGACGAGTATCGAGGATGAGAAGAAGGCTATATCTCAGGTGCCATATGCTAGTGCGGTTATGAGCTTGATGTATGCGATGGTTTGCACTCGTTCCGATATGGCACATGCCATGGGAGTAGTGAGTAGATATATGGCAAACCCCGGCAATGAGCATTGGCAGGCCATCAAGTACATATTGTGATATTTGCAAGGCACAGTTGGTGTCGCTTTGCACTTTGGCAGAGGTGACGGGATAGTGCTGACAGTGTATTGCGATTCTGATTATGCTGGCAACAGGGATATGTGGAGATCGACCACATGGTATGTATTTATGTTGGGCACCGCAGCAGTGTCGTGGCGATTAGTCCTACAGTCGGTGGTTGTGTTGTCAACCACTAAGGCCGAGTTGATTGGCACAGTGGAAGTGGTGAAGGAGGCCAAGTATCTGAGATGTCTACTTGAGGAGCTGGGGATGCCGCGGAGATTATCATTGGTTTTCAGCGATAGCCAGAACACTATTCATCTTGCGAAGCATCAGGCTTATAGTTCGAGAACAAAGTACATTGAGGTCCGTGATTGCTTCCTAGAGAAGGAGAGCAAGCAGATTGAGCTTCAGAATGTCCCAACTGAGAGGAATCCTACAGACATGTTCACCAAGACCGTTCTCGCTATCAAGCTCAAGACATGCTTGAGCTTGCTTTGTTTGGTGGCTTGAGTGTGACGACAGAGGGCACGGATTTCGAGACGACGAGAAGGTCCGTAAAGTGACCAAGGAGTTGTGGTCAAGGTAGAGCGGGTATGGAGTGCTAGAGATTTTTGTAACAAGATAGAGTGTTAAATTTGTGCTACCAAAAGTCTTCTTGTACAGTGTGATGGGACCAAACTTTATTGTGGTTGTTGGCCCTTAATGGCTGCCCATCTCTCTTCTTGATTTTCGTGTGTGAGGCTGAAAACTGAGGGAAAAATAAAGGCTGCTGCCGGTGCAATTTGTTTCACAGAGAAGAAGTGGAAAGCTGCTGCCATTTATTTCAAGGAGAGAATTGTGAGGGCTTTGGAGAGTTTAGAAGAGAGAAGAATCAAGAGGATTAGATATAGGCAAAGAGGGTTCCTTTAATTCTTAGGTCTTCTAGTATTTCTCTCACTTTTTCTTTCTTTGTGAGATTTGTGGGGGCTTGGAATTGCCAAATTATTACTTACAATAGTGTGGAGAAGAATGTGTTGGTGTAAGCTCGTGTGTTCTCCTTGATTATAGTGGATCGTCTCGAAATACTGGACTATGTTGTTCGCAACCGAACCAAATTAAAATCATACGCCTCATTTATTTTTTCTGATTGGTGAATTTGTCGCATTTCGTTTGCTAATTTGCTCTCACTAGATCCGAAGAGGGATTAGTTATTTGGTTTATTGTGTAGCCCGATTTTTCAAGCCTTAGCTCCCTAGCTAGTGGTTAAGGTTTGTTGTTTCGGGGGTACCGACAATTTTTTATCAACAGGAGGCAAAGTGGAGATGAGGGAGAGAGTGATATAAGTGGTTGTTTTTTATAAAGGCTAGAATTTTCAATCAAAAAAGGAAAAAATAGAGAAAGAAGAAAAGGATCAATGGGTCATCAAGTATTAGTCGGAGGGTACAAATACCCATCTGGAATGTACCAAACATAAAATTTGGAAAGATTTAGGTCTTAAACAAGTAAAAATTAAGTGGTATTGATCTCAAAAACAAGAAAAACTTTGAGGTATTTTTCATGAAAAAGTCAGATCTAATTCAATGTGTGTAATTTATCATCCTTAAAAAGTACTTGGCAACTAAATTGATGACAACATACAACATTATAATTAAGTATAGTACTATCAGCTTACCAATACACGATGATGAAGATAGACAACTTTCATGTGACTATATCATGTGGAGTTGGTTACTTAGTGCATGCATGCTCACACAAGATAGAAGTTGGTTTCTTACAGAACACATGCATGCACGAGAGAGAATGTAACGGCCCGGCCCGCTCTTCTCTCTCTTTCTCTTTTCCTTTTTTCTTTTCTTTTTTCGTTTTTGGCCCGCAGCAGCCCAAGCCCATTGGGCTTCCCTCTCTTTCCCTCTCTCTTTCTCTTTCTCACTTCCCGCAGCGAGAGCCCGAGCCCTTAGGGCTTTCGTCGCCCCTTTCTCTCTCGTGACACGCACGCCGCAACGGCAATTTGACGCCCTTGTGTCCTCTCCCGTACGACGACGACAACGGCAGCCCCTCTCCTTCGCATCCTTTAAGATCCTCCTCCTCCCTTGACGATTGGATGCGGCTGCCTCTCCCTTGCTTGCTGCCAATATCTTCCTTACTTGATTTGGATTTAAGTGGCTCCCCTCCTCGCTATTTTGGAGTTCAGCCCCTTCCTATTGTTTGCGATCCGTCCTCTTGTTCGCAGATTGAGTACGACGGCTTCCTCTTGCTGCAGTTGTCCCCTTTCCTTGCTGATTTGATGTTCGGTGCTCATCGTTGCTCGTTGTTGAGATCGGTGGTCACTTGGTTGCGGGTTGCCTCTTGCTTGTGATTGGAGTATCGCGGCTCCCTCTTGCTTGCGCTCTGTGGCTCCTTGCTGGCTGTTGCTTGCGGCTTGTTGTTTCCTTCTGTCGTTGGTTTTGCCTGAGGGTTTGGTTTGCTATTTTGGGTTGTCGTTGAGGTTTGATCTCCTCCATACTTGTGGGTTGCCCTTTTCTTGCTTAAACTGGGTTCTGCTGACTCTCTTACTTGCAGGTTTTGATCTTCTTGTTGTTTTAGGGTTGCGGTGGTTCTTGTAGAGTATTGGACTTCTCCTTACTTGGTGTTAATGATGAGCAAACATAAATACTTGTGACTAATCCCCTATTTTGCAGTTAATCCATTGCCTAAGCTTATTATGAAGATCAACTAGCAATGGATGACTCACAAACGTCATTGAAGGCAAATGATATGAATTGGATGATCGTAGATTGATGATTGAAGCTCCGTAAAGACTTCATGCTCATACGATGGAAAGAAGAGATTATTCGTCAATGTAATTTTTCTTTTATCTCTTCTAGTATGTAGCTTAGAAGCAGAACTTTGATGGAGCACTCACACACATCTACATTCTGTCATAGGACATCTTTAGTCTTTTGTCCTTTGATCCCAATTCAATCCTCTTGTGTTTGTGCTAGGATTGTTTATAACAGCCGACTGCTTAACAGTTTACAGTCGCATGTCTCAACAACAGTCGCATGTGTTTTGTTCTAGGGGTGTGCGGGTCCGGGTACCCTGTTTTTTTCATGTTACCCGGACCCTACCCGGTAAGGGACCGGTTCCTAAAATTTGGACCCTGAACCTACCCAGTTCAACCCTATACCCGGACCCTACCCGGACCCTATGGTTCCGGGTAGGTTCCGGGTACCCTGTAAAAAAAATTCTAATTTGTGAGGTATTACGAACAATGATTTCTAAATGATCTGTGCATGACAATTACCTCAAATACGCATGAATAAAAATCAATCTGAAAGTAAAATATTGTTTCTAGTCTCTTTCTTCAGTGATAAATGCATACTGACCAGTCATTTCTACTAGATAAAGCTAGATATATGGAAGAATGATTCACGTTTACCTCTACTGCTCTTTTGAACGCATAAGAGAACAATATGATCTTTAATTCAAATGCATTGTTTAATGAACTTACACGTTGCTCAAAACTTCAGGATGCAAGTTGTACTCACTAATATTATAAGTTCAAATTAGATACAGTCAGGGTGGATCACTCTTATATATTTTGATCCTTAATATTATAATATATCAAAATTTATATATATATATATAATATCGGTTCCGGTTCTGGGTACCCGTTTTCTATAGACGGGAACCGGACCCGATACCCGTCGGTTCCAAATTTTTCTACCCGGAACCTACCCGGAACTGATAACTATCTACCCAGAACCTACCCGTTAGGGTAGGTTCCGATCGGGTATCTGGGTACCCTATACCCGTGCAGACCCCTATTTTGTTCTACAGTCGCCTATTATGCACAGACTATTACAACGTAGTTTTTAGGCCTTCTCTGATTATCTCGCACAGGTTACTGTTGAACGTTTAACAGGCGCCTGTCTTAAGTGACAGTAGACTGTGAATGGTTCATCAGTCGCATGTCTCTCCTTGCCCAAACTCTGTTTGTTCTGAGTTCTACGGCCAGTCGACTTATGCTGTATATACAGTTGACTGTCTATTAGATCAGTCGACTGTCTATGCTGCAACAGTCGCCTGTCTGTAAGTCTATTCGTTGACTCAGCTCTCTGGAAATTTCTCTTGTATTTGACAGTCGTCTGTTTAAGGATATACAGTTGCCTGTTCTGATTAACAGTCGACTGTGTTCCTTGCATCAGTCGTCTGTCCTGTATCTTGTGAGATTTCCAGTATTTTATCTAACTTACTCTTCTCTCGGCCAGTCGCCTGTCGAATAATGTACAGTCGCATGTTGGTTTAACAGACGACTGTCTTGGTTTCATCAGTCGACTGTCCACGTGGTAAGTTACCGTTATGAATTCTCACCTACCCTTACTGACTGTGCAACAGTCGACTGTGGATTGTTCAACAGTCGACTGTCGCGAGTTCAGATTATATCCGTTGAGATTTTTCTCACGGATTTCGATTGGGTTTTTGCCTAAACTGTTTTGTGGATTTGAGAAAGCTATAAATAGAGCTTCTACTGTTCCATTGGAAGGTTACTCATTGATTGCAAAATCCTTCAAGCTTTCATTTCCAAAGATCAAAGCTCTCAAATCCAAAGCCCTAAGTATTTCCAAATCTTGTTCTCTTGCTCTCCAACCTAGAACCAAAGTTTGATCTTCTAGGCATTTGGTGCAGTCAAGAGAAAGGGCTTTCACCTCTCTTCCAAGAGAGTTCTTCAACACACATCACACTTCTCCTTCAAGTTCTACTTCAAGGCATAGGTGATTGTAAGTGTTGCTTTCATATTTCATAACTTTCGTTATTTGATTTGTGCTCTCGGTTGTGAGAGTGGTTTTGCTTGCTCCCAAGTTGTGGGAGTCAAGGACATCGATTGTATTCGATTGCACTTGTAGGGTTGCTACAAGTGGGCTATAAGGGAACCTCAAGTTAGGGTTCTAACTTGAGTATCCGGTGGTATCCGGGTGGAGGGACGTAGGATTACCGGGAACAAGTCGGGAGTTGACTTGGGTAATCCGCACCCTTGAAACATATCTGCGTTTGCGTGTGTTTCTCTTTGGGTCGTTTTTCTATTCCGCACTATTTGTTGGATTGCATTTTATTTGGCGTAAATTCCTTTTAAATTTGCATAAACACTATTCAACCCCCTTCTAGTGTTTTCCCCATAGACAGGGTCCTTACAATTGGTATCAAAGCGCAAGGTTTCATCTATGGCATCCAACAACAACAACGTTCCTCTGCCGCCTTCGTACAACAATCACGACCGTGATGGAGCGTCCACACTTTTCGAAGGTCAATCTACGGTACGTCCTCCACGTTTCAATGGTACTAACTTTGGTTATTGGAAGTGTAGGATGGAGACATTCCTTAAGAGTGCTTCTCTTTGGAGAACTCTCCACAAGGAGTATGTCGAGCCCACCGAAGATGACTTCGAGAAATGGACAACTTCCGAGAAGTCCGCCGAAGTCAACAACGCTAAAGCAATGAACGCTTTTCATTGTGCGTTGGACCCGAATGAGTTCAACAAGATATGCACATGTAAAAGTGCATATAAAATTTGGAACCATCTCATCGTTACCCACGAGGGAACGAATAAGGTAAAGCTTTCAAAGTTATATGTTGCCGTGCAAAACTTCGACTTGTTTCACATGCAGGAAAATGAGAGCATTGCGTCGATGTACGGACGCTTTACCGACATCACAAACGAATTGGAAGCCCTTGGCCAAACATACACCGAACCTGAAAAGGTAAGGAAGATCATCATGGGGATGACCTCCAAATGGGAAAGACGAGCAATCGCCATTGAGGAGGTCAATGACTTGAAGAATTACACCGTGGTGAATCTCATCGGGACTCTTATGTCTTACGAAGTAAGACGGGATAACCGATTGAAGATTCGAGCCATGATGAATCCTTCTGAGGCCAAGAAGAAAGCTTTGGCGTTCAACGCCAATTCGTCATCCTCCGAAAGTGATGAATCCGAGAACGAGATGGATTTGGGTGAAATGGCCCAAATGGCGAAGAAGTTCCAACGCTTCTTCCGCAAAGGTAAATTCTCCTCTAATAAACGTCTTGAGTCTACTAATGCTACTCCCTCTCTTTGTTATAAGTGTAATAAGCCAGGGCACATCAAGAGGGATTGCCCAATGCTAAACAACAAAGAAAAATGGAAGGCACCAAAGTACCACAAGTCCGATAAGAACAAGAGAAACAAGAAGAAAGGACTCGTAGGTACCTTTGATGACTCAAGTGATGACTCATCATGCGATTCCGATGATGAGAAGGGTGAGAGCGCCCACATGTGCTTCATGGCACTTGAAGACCCACTCTCGGATGAGAGTGATTCCGATACGGATAACACCGAGGTAACAATGGATGAACTTCGAATAGCTAATGAAGAACTATTTGCTAAATACCAATCTTTAATGCTTAGATACTCTAGCTTAAAGAAATCAAAAGTTAGCAAGTCATCCATTCCATGCATAATCAACAATGACACCATTGTTGATACTTTAACTCTTGAGAAAGCAAACTTAGCTTCTCAAAATGTCACATTGAGAGATGAGGTGAATTCCCTCAAATCTCAACTAGATCAAACACATCCCAAGGAAAATAGTGATCTAGCTACATGTCACACACAATTGGGTTTAGAGAATGACTCTCTTAAAACCCAAGTGCACGAGCTCAAAGCACGGGTGTCCACTTTGGATACCAACATTTCTTCTTTAAAGGAGAAATATGAGCTCATGTCCTCCCGTATTGTGAGATTCAATAAGGGACAAGAACAATTGGATGATTTGCTTGCAAACCAATTTCCGGCAACACATCGTGTTGGTCTTGGATTTGTAAAAGCAAATGCATCTAATGCTCGCACCTCCTATAGTGGTGTCACTATAGATTTCGTGAGGCCTTCCTCCGGTGCATCCACAAGTGGTGTCAAAGACACTATAGGTAGCAATCCTACCAAGAATGTCACCACATCACATTCTCTTCCTTTTGGCAAGAAACCCACTAAGGGTGGAAACCAAAAGCAAGGCCATGCTTTTATGTACACTAACACTCATCCACGTAAGAAACATCCTACTTCACAAGTGGATAATCATGACACATTTTATGCTCCGCACCCACGGACACGTACACTCATCCACGTAAGAAACATCCTACTTCACAAGTGGATAATCATGACACATTTTATGCTCCGCACCCACGGACACGTACACTCATCCACGTAAGAAACATCCTACTTCACAAGTGGATAATCATGACAGATTTTATGCTCCGCACCCACGGACACGTACACAACCACACATGAGAAATACTCATATACGTGCTCCTACACACCCATATGCTCATACGCATCATTCTTTCATGTATGCTAATTCTCCACATGTCATGCATGATCAATATGCTTCATATAATATGCATGTTCCCAAGAATACATATCATTCAAGAATGTACAATGCATATCATCCACCTCATATCTATGCTAGAAATCATGTTCCTAAGAAGCATGCACCACATAGAAATCCAACACATATGCATGCAACTAGGAATAGGACTCCCAAGATGTACACTATTTGGGGTCCCAAGAACACTAGTCTAAATGTTAGGAATGCTTATGTTGATTCCTACTTTCATGATGTAATTAGAAATAGTAACTATGTTGGGAAGCGGAAGTCCACTTGGACTTGGCTTCCAAAGGGCTAATCCCCTTGGACCCAACAAACATTGGGTACCATAAGCTTATGGTATATTATATAGGTACCCAAGAGAAAGAAGAAGAGCAATAAATGTCTTATCAGCTCTAAAGGAAAAGGATGGATTCTTGATAGCGGTTGCTCCAAACACATGACGGGAGATCCTTCTTTGCTCTCCGAAGTGATTAGCATCAAAGATGGTGCAACGATCACTTTTGGAGGTAATCAAAAGGGAACCATCATTGGAGTAGGTATCGTTGGTAATCCTTCCAAACCTCTAATTACTAATGTTTATCTTGTTAGTGGTTTATGTCACAATCTCATTTCCATTAGTCAACTTTGTGACAAAGGTTACACGGTTAACTTTGGAGAAGGATTGTGCACTATTGTTGATTGTGATTCAAATGTTTTATTTTCCGGTATTAGGCGTAAAAATATTTATTATTTGAGCTTGTCTAAAACCGTAGAACATCGCTTAGTTGCTAACACAAGTGAACAACTATTATGGCATCGCCGTTTTGGTCATGTTCACTTCAAGCACTTATATAAGTTAGCTAAGCATGATCTAGTCAAAGGTTTTCCTAAGATTGTTTTTAATAAGAAAAACTTTTGTGATTCATGTCAAAGAGGTAAACTAAGTAAATCTTCATTTAAGCTTAAAGAAGGGATTACTTCTAAGAGGCCCCTAGAACTTCTACATCTAGATTTATTTGGGCCAACTAGAACCGCTTCTTTAGGTAATGCTCATTATGGACTAGATGTCGTTAACGACTTTTCTAGATTTACTTGGGTTTCATTCTTAACTAATAAGAATGAAGCTCATGAAGAGTTTACCAAATTTGCAAAGAAGATTCAGAATCTTTTAGGATCCAACATTATCACTATTCGTAGTGATCATGGAGGAGAATTTGAGAATGAGTCTTTTACTAAGTTTTGTGATGACTCCGGGATAACTCGTAACTTTTCCTTTACTCGTGCACCACCACAAAATGGTGTTGTAGAAAGAAAGAATAGGACTCTTATTGAGTGTGCTCGCACTATGCTCCATGATAGTCATTTAGGACTACAATTTTGGGCAGAAGCGGTGCACACGGCATGCTATGTGCTCAATAGGATTCTAATGACACCCCGAACAAACAAAACTTGTTCTGAGTTGTTTTATGATAAAAAGCCTCAAGTGAAATATTTTCGTGTCTTTGGTTCAAAATGTTTTATAAATAACACCTTTGGTAATTTAGACAAATTTGAGCCAAGATCCGATGAAGGAATTTTTGTTGGATATTCCACACGTAGCAAAGCCTACCGGATATACAACAAAACTTCTTCAACGATTGAGGAATCACTTCACGTATCGTTTTATGAAGATTTTGATTTTCCTCATGTTGATGATGATAATGTAGAGATTCTTTGTGACTCTCTTAATAATGTTAAGATTAATGATAATATTGTTGAGACTAACACTTCTAACGAAGTTGTTGAAGTTGTTCCTAGTGATCCAGGTTTACCCAAAGCTTACCCGACCGTTCGCAACCATTCCCATAACCAAATTATTGGAGATATTGGTGTGGGTGTTCGAACAAGATCAAGAATTGAAGAATTCTCTGATTGCGCATTTGTCTCTACAATTGAGCCAAAGAACATCCAAGAAGCTTGTGAGGATAGCTCTTGGATAGTGGCAATGGAAGAAGAACTAATGCAATTTGAGAGAAACGAAGTTTGGAAACTTGTACCTCTTCCTAGTGGTCACCAAGTTATTGGGACCAAATGGATTTTCAAGAACAAGACGGATGAAAACGAGGTAATCACACGGAACAAAGCAAGGTTAGTAGCTCAAGGCTACCGGCAAGAGGAAGGTATTGATTTCGAAGAATCTTTTGCCCCCGTAGCTAGATTAGAAGCTATTATGTTGCTTTTATCTTTTGCATCCCATAAGAATTTTAAATTATTTCAAATGGATGTTAAAAGTGCATTTTTAAATGGGTTTGTCAATGAAGAAATCTATGTTTCTCAACCTCCCGGTTTTATTCATGAAAAATTTCCAAACCATGTTTTCAAACTTAAGAAAGCGTTGTATGGATTGAGACAAGCTCCTAGAGCTTGGTATGATCGTCTTAAGACCTTTCTTTTGAATTTAGGTTTTAAAATGGGAGAAGTTGATTCTATGCTCTTCATTAAAGATTATGAAAATGGCATTCTTTTGATTCAAGTTTATGTAGACGATATTATTTTCGGTTTTACTAACTTTAATCTTTGTCAAGAATTTTCCAAGTCTATGAAGGATGAGTTTGAGATGAGCCACATGTGAGAGCTCACCTACTTCCTTGAATTGCAAATTCGACAAATGGAGAATGGCACGTTCATACATCAGACAAAGTACACAGTGGAGCTTATTAAGCGATTCGGAATGGAATCGTCTTCGTGCAAAAGAACTCCCATGAGTACAACTACTCATCTTCACAAGGATGAATGCGGAAAAGATGTAGACATTCGTCTATATCGAGGTATGATCGGTAGCTTACTTTACTTAACCGTTAGTAGGCCCGATATCATGTTTTCCGTATGTCTTTGTGCTAGATATCAAGCAAGACCTAAGGAGTCACACTTGATTGCGGTTAAACGAATATTTCGTTATCTCAATCAATCCCTAGATTATGGGTTACTTTACCCTAAGTCTAGCACATATGAGTTAATCTCATATAGTGATGCCGACTTTGCCGGATGCAAGTCCGACAGGAAAAGTACTAGTGACACATGCCATTTCTTAGGAAATTCTTTAGTTTCTTGGTTCTCTAAGAAACAAAATTCGGTGTCATTGTCCACGACTGAAGCGGAATATATTGCCGCGGGTCTTGCATGTGCACAAGTTCTTTGGATGAGACACACTCTTAGTGACTATGGTGTCAATTGTGATACTTGTCTTATCATGGTTGATAATCAAAGTGCTATTTGTCTTTCCAAGAATCCGGTACACCACTCCCGTACCAAACACATAGACGTGAGACACCATTTTATAAATGATCATGTAGCTAAGAAGGACATCATCTTAGAGTACATTGAAACCCAAAAACAAATTGCCGATATCTTCACTAAATCTCTTAAAGAAGATTCATTTGTGAGGTTGCGTGGAGAATTGGGAATTATAGGTGAATCTGAATTCTAGAAGCTCAATCTTTCATGCTATAACTCCTTATTGAGCTCATATCTTTTTGATTGTCTTTCTTCATGTGCTTTATTGTTTTATGAGATTAAGAAAGGCAATTGTGACTTATTTGATTTCATGAGTTTTCGAAGTTGATTGGAGTAATTTGTGTTTCAATGGATTTATTGTTCTCATAATGATTTTACGATGTATTTGTGATTAGAGTACAGGTCCTAGGGTGAGTGTTCTTATTCTCTGGAATTCTATCTCACTGTGCATTTTTGGACCAGGACAGACGACTGTTTTTCTTTTGACAGTCGACTGCCCTACTCTATATCCTCTATATGAAAATTGGTATCTTTCACACAGCCGACTGATGATTGTTTTACAGTCGACTGTTAGCTTAACAGGCGACTGCAATTTAGTTATCAGGCGACTGTACTCTCTGTCGAATTTTTACAGTGTTCACTGTTATTCTTGTGATCTGTATTAATTCTCGGCCAGCCGACTGTTGTGTATATGTCAGTCGACTGTCCAATGGACAGGCGACTGCATTATACTTGCCAGTCGACTGCCCATCTTTCTGAGCTTTAATTTTATCACTTCATCCAGTCGACTGACTTTTGTTCTCCAGTCGACTGTCATATGATGTGTCGGTTCATGTGATTTGATCCGAGCCGTCGATTCCCTGATCCAACGGCTCAGATTGATTTCCCCTATTTTATATTCATGTCTACGCGATCACTTCCCTTCGTCGATTCTCTCTCCTCGGTTTCGTCTGTACGTTTTCCCGCTCGATTGATGTTCCTTCGCCGTCAATCTTGCTCCCTTTCGTGCGCCAATCTCGAGGAGTCGTTGCTGTTTGTTCTGTCACTTAACGAGGTTTGGTCGCTTCCGTCTATCTCGTGACTTGTTAGGGTTTGTTCGTTTTATTTCTTACCCTAGCTCCGTGCTCGGCCATGGCTCTTTTCGATCATTACTTCCCTAATGTCTCTCTCGACTTCCTCAATGAGCATGTTCCTTCATCAAAACCTGATCCGGCTCCCTCTTCGCCTCAATCATCGGGAGAGCCTCTTCATATCTCTGTCAGTGACCCTATCCCATCCGTGCATGCTGCTGAACACTCTTCTCGGCCTAATGAGCGTCTTTCTCGGTCCACGGAGTTTCTTCTTCGTCAGTTAGACGTTCGTGTCTCTGCTCTTGAAATACTTTCTGTTTCCCTTGATAAGAAGCTCTCACTTTTGCTTAAGCTTCAGCTTATCTCGTTTAAGCATCTTGCTTGTCCTGTACCTCCTGAGCTGCGTGACTTGTTTGCTACCTCTGAGAACACTTCACCTGCTTGTGTTTCTCCTCCTCCTGGCTTCACGCCAAAACCCCATGTGTCTCCGACCCCCGTTGTCCAGACTCCACTTCATGATCCTGTCGTTTCATCTGCTGTTCGTGCTTCGTCTTCTAAGAGGAAGTCTCCAGCTTTTCCTACTCGTCGCTCTGCTCGGCTTTTGTTCCGATCTTCCGGACGTCCGTCGGACCCCTCAGTCATTCATATCGACTGAGGCTGATGCTGATGCTGTTGTGTTCACTCACCTGAAGACCTTGTTTTATTTTGTGTGGTCTGCTTTTGTTTAGGTGGAGTGATTCATATATGTTCTGTCTTTGTATGATGGATAATGTTGTCTGCGACTCTTTCATATATGTTTGGTGATATTTTTTTGTCGTCATGATGTGATATATTTTTTTTGATCATGATGTATCGTGTTTGGATGGCCATGTCGATGACCATCCTTTGAACTTGCTCGCTCTCCTGCTTGCTTTCCTGTACATGTACTCTGACTATATATATATGATGTTGCACCCTCTTTTGTGTCACACTTTGCTTTATTGTTTATCGTATCTGTGTGATGTATGTTATGTTGTCTCCATGTATGCTTCACTCTTCTTGATATGCTTTTGAGACAATATACGGATTAGATATTGGTTAATTCATGCTCTTTCGTTGATGTGATGAATGTGTGAAAATTATTTTCATTTCGAATATCTAAAATGTTGATATTGGATTTCAATTCCATTACTCACATGTGTATATGATGAGATTTTATGAGTTTTTGATTCGATATATCTTTATACTCCTTGATTGTTGTTAGTTCGTATTTAGCACTTTTATTGTTGTTATTTGCTCCCACCTTTTTTGGATAATGCCATAGGGGGAGAGAAATAAACATACAAGATTCATGATGGATGTGCTAAATATGTTCTAACGCTTGAATCTACGATTTTCGTTGCCTTAGATTCAGGGGGAGTAAGATTACAATGAATAGGGATTTTATTTTCCTAGATCTCTTGAATTGAATTCATTCATATCTCACTCATTTGCTTCAATTGCTATGTAGATGCTCTAATATTTGTTGACTAACTTAATTGGCATCTATGTAGGGGGAGTAAGTTTTCATTACGCACAATTATTTATCTTTTTGTTTATGTTTGTTTGTCATCATCAAAAAGGGGGAGAATGTTGAGTATTGGACTTCTCCCTACTTGGTGTTAATGATGAGCAAACATAAATACTTGTGACTAATCCCCTATTTTGCAGTTAACCCATGGCCTAAGCTTATTATGAAAATCAACTAGCAATGGATGACTCACAAATGTCATTGAAGGCAAATGATATGAATTGGATGATCGTATATTGATGATTGAAGCTCCGTAAAGACTTCATGCTCATACGATGGAAAGAAGAGATTATTCGTCAATGTAATTTTTCTTTTATCTCTTCTAGTATGTAGCTTAGAAGCAAAACTTTGATGGAGCACTCACACACATCTACATTCTGTCATAGGACATCTTTAGTCTTTTGTCCTTTGATCCCAATTCAATCCTCTTGTGTTTGTGCTAGGATTGTTTATAACAGCCGACTGCTTAACAGTTTACAGTCGCTTGTCTCAACAACAGTCGACTGTGTTTTGTTCTACAGTCGCCTGTTATGCACAGACTATTACAACGTAGTTTTTGGGCCTTCTCTAATTATCTCGCACAGGTTACTGTTGAACGTTTAACAGGCGCCTGTCTTAAGTGACAGTCGACTGTGAATGGTTCATCAGTCGCCTGTCTCTCCTTGCCCAAACTCTGTTTGTTCTGAGTTCTACGGTCAGTCGACTTATGCTGTATATACAGTTGACTGTCTATTAGATTAGTCGGCTGTCTATGCTGCAACAGTCGCATGTCTGTAAGTCTATTCGTTGACTCAGCTCTCTGGAAATTTCTCATGTATTTGACAGTCGTATGTTTAAGGATATACAGTTGCATGTTCTGATTAACAGTCGACTGTGTTCCTTGCATCAGTCGTCTATCCTGTATCTTGTGAGATTTCCAGTATTTTATCTAACTTACTCTTCTCTCGGCCAGTCGCCTGTTGAAGAATGTACAGTCGCCTGTTGGTTTAACAGACGACTGTCTTGGTTTCATCAGTCGACTGTCCACGTGGTAAGTTACCGTTATGAATTCTCACCTACCCTTGCTGACTGTGCAACAGTCGACTGTGGATTGTTCAACAGTCGACTGTCGCGAGTTCAGATTATATCCGTTGAGATTTTTCTCACGGATTTCGATTGGGTTTTTGCCTAAACTGTTTTGTGGATTTGAGAAAGCTATAAATAGAGCTTCTACTGTTCCATTGGAAGGTTACTCATTGATTGCAAAATCCTTCAAGCTTTCATTTCCAAATATCAAAGCTCTCAAATCCAAAGCCCTAAGTATTTCCAAATCTTGTTCTCTTGCTCTCCAACCTAGAACCAAAGTTTGATCTTCTAGGCATTTGGTGCAGTCAAGAGAAAGGGCTTTCACCTCTCTTCCAAGAGAGTTCTTCAACACACATCACACTTCTCCTTTAAGTTCTACTTCAAGGCATAGGTGATTGTAAGTGTTGCTTTCATATTTCATAACTTTCGTTATTTGATTTGTGCTCTCGGTTGTGAGAGTGGTTTTGCTTGCTCCCAAGTTGTGGGAGTCAAGGACATCGATTGTATTCGATTGCACTTGTAGGGTTGCTACAAGTGGGCTATAAGGGAACCTCAAGTTAGGGTTCTAACTTGAGTATCCGGTGGTATCCGGGTGGTAGGGACGTAGAATTACCGGGAACAAGTCGAGAGTTGACTTGGGTAATCCGAACCCTTGAAACATATCTGCGTTTGCGTGTGTTTCTCTTTGGGTCGTTTTTCTATTCCGCACTATTTGTTGAATTGCATTTTATTTGACGTAAATTCCTTTTAAATTTGCATAAACACTATTCAACCCCCATTCTAGTGATTTCCCCATAGACAGGGTCCTTACAGTTCTTCTGCTTGATGTCTGTTCCTACTTGCTGGGTTGCTGGTTCCGATGGCTCTCCTTGCTTGCGGATTTGGGATCTCTTGTTATTGATGGTTGCGGCGTAGGCTTCTGCTGATGATTGGGCTTCGGATCTTAACTTCCTCTTGGTTCTTCGGCTTCAGTTTCAGGTAGAATCTATCCCCTATACTCCAATTTCGATTCCTTTGCTTGTGTTGGGGTTTGGATCTTATTTGCTTACAGGTTGGGCTCTCCTATTTGTGGGTTTGGGTTGTCTCTTGCTTGCTATTTTGAGTTCGTAGCTTCCCTTGCTTAGTCTTGGGTTGGTTGGCTTCCTTGATGTTCTGGGCTTTATCGCTTGATGGAGTTGGTGGCTTCTTCTGCTTGCGGCATGGGCTCCCCTGGCTGTTTTGAGGTACAGTGACGTCACTGCGTGCAGGTTGGGGTTTTCTTGCTGTTATGGGGTTAGTTGGTTTCCTTGCTTGCGACTTTGGGCTCCCTGGTGGTTGTTGAGTTGTAGTTGGCTTTTCTGTTGCTTGTTGGGTTTAGCTGAATCCCTTGTTACTGTTTTGGGATTCGTGGGTTGTCGTTGGATGGTGGCTGGCTCTCCTTACTGAATGTGGGTTGTGGCTGGCTTATTTACTTGTTGTTTTGAGTTCCTTGCTTGACATATTTGGGAGCTTCCTTTGCGTGATGTCTCGGGTATCTAGGTTATTGTTTATCTCTCAGCTTTTCTTTATCAAGCAGTTATCATGTCTTCCTTCTTTCTGATTCATTGCATGGAACAGTTGGTGTTGCTTCCATTTCAGTTCAGTTTGGAATATCATGCCATGAGAAACATCCATGCCTTTACTTTATTGCATGTCAGTTGCATTATCATGTTGTCTTTTGAGTTTACTAGTACCATTAAGTTTAATATTGTGTTAAATTACGTAGCCTTGGGTTGTTCCTTGAAATGGCGCGTGCTACTGATTGGCTAGAGGATTTGAGGTGGACT
Organism: Scilla litardierei; assembly: GCA_030789695.1. Taxonomy (NCBI): domain Eukaryota; kingdom Viridiplantae; phylum Streptophyta; class Magnoliopsida; order Asparagales; family Asparagaceae; genus Scilla; species Scilla litardierei. The sequence continues at coordinate 2,907,921 of CM061138.1, read as the reverse complement.
ATCATGACAGGTTACTATTGAATGCATGGCAAGCTTTTGAGGTGGAACTATCATGACCGGTTACTATTGCATGCATGGCAGGATTGAGGTGGACTATTACTATTGCAGTGGATCTCAGATCTCCCTTGACTACGTAGTTTAATCAATATTGAACATCACGACACATAACTAATAAAATGATTACTTTAGCTTGACTCACCAGGTTTGGGGAAACTTATGATTGGAGAGTGCGGGAGCAACTGGGACCTGTCTTCGGCTCTCCTGATTATTGGAGAGTGGGCATCCATCACTAGTGCAGATGGGTCCTAGAGTCCGTGGGCAGACAGGGACGGCCATCTTGATGGGTCCTGGAGCCCCACCACAGATCAGTGTTACAGCACTTACAGTTTTGCAGCTCTTACAGTACGGTAATTTCTTCTTTGGACTCGGCCCGAGGTAGCACCCTTGCGGTCTCAAGAGGGTCCGTCTAGCCGTTGCTTACTGTACTCTCCCTCATAAGTCAAGGCCTAGAATTGGTTCACTTTAGCTAGTACTATCTTTACAGTAGTTTGTGCTCACTTTAACTATCATAACATGCCTCTTTTCTGTACCCTTTCTACTGCTGTCGCATCGCCTTTTTGCACCTCCTTACTCTTCCGTCGTGTGGGTTCGTCGATTACCAGTCCAGGTTACTTCTTTCTTCAGTACTATCATATATGTGTCTGTCTTGTTTCCTTTTTGTGCACATTTACTTTTCTTGTCTCTTGTTTGATAATGTCTACTCTATTGAGCGTGGTGCGACCTCTGTTGCCCCCTAGGTACGACGCACATGATCACACAGAAGTGTTTGAGTACGAGGAGTAAGAGCTTTCGGTACGTGACCTTGAGAGGAGTCAAAACTTCCAGGGCAGGACTGTTTAAGCCTTGACGTTGCGACAGGTACGTGTTCCATTTACATTTCAGCAGTAGTATTTCAGCAGTAGTGTAGCTTTTACTTGTCTCTTTCCTGTTCAGTACTGCCTTACCGTTACTGCCTTACCTGTTTCATTTTCCTTACTTGCATGCCCTTGTTTGTTATTGTCTTTTTCTTATTTAGAACTGTGTTACTTGTCACGTCTTTGTCACGTCTTGAGTGTTCCCTTACTTTCTGCACTGCTCCGCATTGACTTCACTGGCATCTGCGGGACCTGCACAATGATGTTTACGTTGTAGCAGCACCCGCCGGGAGGCGGGACATTACAGAGGGAGGCCCCTTCAACTCTATGTAACCTGCAATTCTAAGTCATTGTGAACTGAAGACTGTGCTTCAACCTAGGCCATATTGCAGGCTCAGTATATTATTTAAGTCTACATGTACTCAGATCAGCTTCTGATGGATGTGCGATGCCAAGAAAATAAAATGTATTGGAATTCAAAAGACATGACAGATTAGGAGGATTTTATGAAATAATGCTTGAAGAATTACAAAGCTGTGGGATAATACAGGAAGTCGCTCAACCCAGAGAAGTGGAATTGCTCACCCAGCAGGAGACTCTCTCAACCCTTAAAATATGATTCACAGACTCGGTAATCGCAAGCTTAAAGCGGTAATTCATATTAACACAAAACTCCTCTTCTAAATTAAAAAAAATCTTACATTTTATATATATACCCAACTCTTACTATGACAAATCCATTGCAGCAAGCTATTAGGTTCTCCAACTTCAAAACTGAATAGTTGGCTGCTAGAAGTTAGCTACAATTCATGGTTGCTTTTTCTCATTTGCTTCAGACTCGAGTCTTTCTGTACTAGATTCTGATGCATGTGGCTGATAAAGAACTTCAATTAAATTAGGACCTTTGCATTGCAGTGCATCTAAGTGAGGGCATTCCCATAGCACTCACTTTCCCTCCCGAAGTAGCTGTAGATTATGGCTTGTGGAGAACTTGAAATAGTTATCTCTAAGATTAGACCACATTTCATTATACACATCTAAATTTTAAGAATCCCCAAACATAGGCTTCTCTGAATCTCTCTTCTATGTCTGTTTAATAATCATGACAGGCTCAATAATATTATTATCGGACTCCAAAGCAAGAGGAACTTCATAAACAAACAAAAACTTCTGAATTGTTTATTATTTTCAGAATGAATACGATGGATAACTTCTATGCTCCCCCTTCATACGGAAGAAAGCTCCTCTTAAATGCCTAGTTCAATATGGTATAAATTGGAAACTGTTGTTTTGATGCCATCTGTGTGTGAGTGATCCACAAATTTACAAGAAAAATGCAGTTCACTAATAAGGAAATGCAGTCCAAAGGCACAGTTCCTCACTGGAAATTATTCTCAGTATATTATCTAAGTGTGATATATCTAACATAATCATATGTCATTTCAATAAACTTCATCAAATTACACTTTGATAACTGTTTTGCTGAAAAGTACAACTAAAAGATCTAGCAATCTGTAATGAAATCTAGGTGTTCTCATCTTCTCATACGGGTTAATGGCTAAACTTACAGACAGCTCAACAACCATGAAGAGAAGGCCACATGATGAATGTTTAAGATTTCAGACCGATGGCTGTTTTGTGTCATAAATTGATACCCCTGATGCAGTTTTTGACCGACCAGAATCATGAAATCGCAGGCAACTTATTGAGGAAGTTGTGCAAAGGTCTACGATGAGTGAAGGGCTTATACTCAGAGTCCGCTATTGGATTAAAATTAAGGCCGGTGCCCGTAATTTTGTGTCTATTTAGGATTAGGGTTTGAAAGTTTACACTGTCTTTGTACCTCAGAATTTCAATTACTGAATGACACCCCGCTTCCCATAATACCTTGGAAAGCAAAACGGGATGGATCCATGAAGTATTTAAGCTAAGAAGAGAGATTTTTTTTCCTTTTCTGCTTGAGTTAAATACGCTAAATATACAATGAATATAACAATGTACATAACACATGCTCTGCAGGTTAACCAAACATAAATTATTATAAACAACAATTACTTTATTGCAATTTGTAATGTCTCAGAATGAAAATAAACACAACACAAAAGATAAGACATACTGAGCCAAAACAAATTGTTCTTACACAGGTAACATTATTAATAAACAAAAACTACAAAGAAAATACATCAAACAACCTAAACTATTCTTCAGGCTATTACTCTATTACTGGTCCACAAGATCTTCGGTGACTAGATCTATTTCTTCAACGGGCACCTCAAAGACCTTATCCTCTGGTTTTGATTATTATTTCAAAATAAGAAATAAACCAACAACAAATGTTCACTTGGTAAGTTCCCTGTGTCCAAGGATTATGCCATCATTTTGTGTGTGTGTGTGTAGACACACACAAAATTTAATGCTTCATTCAAATTTCTATTTATCAGGATGAATATTCTAAGTAAACAAAATAATGAATAAATGGACAGAATGATCGAAATATAAGCAGGACAATAACTAGGCATATCAAGTCAAAGCATGTCAATCAGTAAAGAAATTATTGTCATTAATTGTATTATATCAATATTTGTCCAGTATTCCTATTCCTAGTCTAGCATTAAGGTCAAGTTCGAGAGCATAATATGCAACATATGCATCCACATTTACTTTTGAGGTGCTGACCAGGGTCAAATACGTTCAAGTTCGAATACTGCAAATGGATGGCTCCAGTAGCTCCAACACCCTCTGTGACAATGAACTATCCCAAACCACGTATATCATGTTCTATATATTTATCAGCCAGTATTACGTATAATAATCGTTTATGTTTTTTAAATAAACATGTCAAATCAAATCCATTTCATTTATATTATATATGCTCATGTTTAGCCGATTCAATCAGTAATTAGACAGATCTATGTCTAGTATTTAACTTAGTAGAAAATAGCATAGATCTATAACGGTCAACATATTTATTTAATAAGCAAGACCGAATCAATCAAGAAATCAGAGAGATTAATAAAGTATGAGGACAACTACAAGCCAAACAACCATTTCATGAGCATTTGAACATGTTAAATTAACTAATCATAAGCACATGTACAATTCCAAAATCATCAATCGAACCGTCAAGCTACATGGCCAAAATTCGAAGTTAATTATAGGCCAAAAATCAAACTAACCTTACAAGCCAAAAATTAAAATTTGTTACGTGATCTTTTCCATATTAACAGCAAGCATATAATGGGCCGAACTAACAGGCCCGGCCCTGCCCCAGGGCAGCCAGGGCAGCCGCCCAGGGCCCAAGGCCAGGGGGGCCCAAGTTAGATATTTTTTTCAATAAGTTTTTCATTTTTTCAAATGTATGTATATAGAAATTATTAAAAACAAACGAGTCAATGACCCCCTCAACTCCTCTTCCACATTCTCTAATCTCTCCACAGTAACCGAAGGAGGGAATAAGAAACGAAGCGTCAGTGATGGCTATTGGGCCCACGGGTCATGGGTCTTGACGGCACGCCGATCGCCGACTGGGCGCTGGAGTTCAACCCATGGGCCCGTGGCTGAAGGAATCATTCATCAATGGAAGGTATGAGGATGTGAAACAGTACGAAAATTAAGCTCATGTGGGCTTAATGGAACTTTTCCAAAGAAACTGTTTCTTCTCAAGAATTTGACCGACATCGATTTCTCAGAAAATCATAAGCTTTTAGGGTCTTTCCCAGAATTTGTCGATGAGACAAAGTTGGAAAGCTTGGTTCTCGGGGGCACGAATTTTTCTGGACCATTGTCGCGTTCAGTAGGGAAGCTGAAATCTCTGATCAAATTGGAACTTTCAGCCTGTGAGTTCTCAGGAACGATACCCATTTAGATCGTCAACCTCACTTAGCTGAGTTTTCTGGATCTCTCAATTAACCAGTTCATTGGTTCAGACTGTTTTGTTCCTTTAGTTCTACCACCTAGAATCGATTTTCTGTTCCTTTCGGATAATGGACTGAACGGTTTGATCCCTTCGTCCTTTGTTGTGGCCACGACTGGACTCGTCGATCGCTTTGACCAAAATCGGGTCTTCAATACTCCCTTATGCGAACAGGCAAGTCACTTTTGCAAATTTTTTTAAAGAAGAAAATCCTGCAATTTTTGGATTCAATTCCTGACTGCTACAATCGATTAATTATTTTTTGTTTATTATTGTTGGATTTGATATTGGCCTAGCTGCAGTGGTTGTCAATTTCTGTTTCTCGCGATAATTTGTTTGTTTGTTTTGGTGAAATTAATTAAGACTGTTTGTGCGATTTTTTGAACATTGTTGTTTTCTATTTTATGTGTGAAATTAATTGGTTTTATGTACCCCTCCCATATTCTGGAACATTTTTAGCATATTAATAAAAATTGCAGGCGTAGGAATGAGCTTACTAACATTGCACTTGACTAGATTCCAAACCCCAAAAAGATTTCGTGTTTCAATTTTTAAAAAAATTATATTTAAAGGGCCCAAATTTTTAACTCGCCCTGGGCCCTAATATCTTCAGGACCGGCCCTGCGAACTAACAGTGATTAATGAAAGTCATTAGCATAGCCAAATTCATAATTCCATGGGTAACATTGAATTAATCAAAATCATAACCAGTTCAAGCTAATTATGTTGAAGTACAAATTCATGAATACAATCGAATGATTAAAATTATAATCTGAATCTAAGAAATATTATACAATCGAATAATTAAAATTATAATCTGAATCTAAGAAATATTTAATCAAATTAAAATATCATGAATTCTGTCATATCTCACAACCATTCGATTCAATGGATTTAAATCAATTTTTAGTTAAAAATAAATTCCTTAAAAATAGCGAACCTTACCTTAATTTTTCAATGACATCAGAACGGTGAACCGGTGATTTTCAGAGTTGCCAGAGTCGAGAAAGAAGAATATACTTTTGTGTTTTTTTTCCTTTTTCCCTCTTTCATTTTTTTCTTTCATTTCCTTTCTTTTTTTTTCTTTTTCCCTCTTGTTTTAGAGGCCAAATGCATTCCAAGTTTAAAGCGTTAAATAAATGGGTAAGCTCGCCTTTGTAGGCGAGCCAACCACCTCCACATGCCAAAATGTAGATCCACTCACTTAGGTTGTTAGATTTCTTTATTACTTTTTGATTAATCCAGGCCATCAAGCCATCAACATGATACCATGTGATGGCAACAAAGAAACTTTGTTTTTTATTTTGCAATCATATTAATAATTATATGATATTAACTTATAATGTGATAAGTTAAGAATAAATGAACCAGGTTTGAGAGGGAAAACTTTTTGGTAGACTGGGTTTGGATCGGTTTGAATCCAACCCGCTAACTCTAAAAGCCAAAAACACAAAAATGGAATAAAAGATCAGGGTGAAAATATTTAAAATTAAAAATAAAGATGCAGTTGCCAAACACATGATTTGACCACGCGATCTCTTGCATACACATAAAAAGTCTCAACCAAGGGTGGAACTGCCCTCTAGGTTGTGGGGGGCACTTGCCCCTACCAAAATTCAATCCCATTTTTCCCATTATTTGACTATCCATAATAGTGCGAAAAGAAGGCACGGCTTCAAGTTGTTCAGGAATAGTGGCGTTGAGTTTCTCGACCCTTTGCCTTAGGATTAGTAAGTTCTATTTCTCGATGGGGTATGCATATTTATGTGTGTGCGTGTATTAGGCCCCCATGAAAAATATATATGTATTGGGACACCACCAAATCAAAAGGTCTGATTCCGCCACTGGTCTCAACCAATGAGCTATTACTGCATTCATGTGTGAGACTCAACAAAAATAATTATAAATTATTTTCTAGTCAAAGTATATTTATTTATTATAAAGAGAACAAAGAGGCAAGGGTCATCACACTAAATCAATATCCTTCTTCAACCACGGACTTAGGCATAAAAATTGGTGTGCCTATTTCTGCCTCTTCTTGGTTTCTGTGGCTCATTTTTACTTGACATATATGCAAAAACTAGGGTTTTTATGCTCGCTTTTCAATCTGTAAAGTCTCTACTGCTTTTCATTTCACTCAATGTTCAGCTCATCAAGTCATGCGAAAGATATTAACAAATGAGGAAGTTGACACATTCCTGGAAATTCGAGGTCCCCATTTCTCATTAATGTTAATTTTCAACTTGAATGCACTAGCATAGTGTTATTTTCAACTAAGAAAAGAAAATGTGCCAACTTTATCAGCAATTCCCGGAGTTAAGAGCAACACATGATCATAATTCTCATAAAAAAGGCAAGTGAGATTTGTTTACCTGCTCGACGTCGCGATCAGGATTCCCATAATTAGATAGATCTGCCATTCCATCTGAGTGGTCCAATGGGAAGCAACCGCAGCAGCAGCAATGGCGAGGTCATCAAATAATCGATCAAACCTATTCTCGACGCCGAATTCAACAAACCCTCCATCGATTATCTTTCCCCTTTCCTGCGCTTAGGCCTATCATCAATTATCAACCACTCTATGCCAACAAATTTAATTCCACGGCGAGAAATCGACCTAACAAAAAGTCCCCCCTTTCTTCAAGTTGGAAGAAGAAATCAAGCAATCAGCAGCGAAAGCGAGGAAAAAGAAGGAGATAAACGTTGAAAGGGATTGGATCCGTCGACCGCCGCCGAAACCTCGACGCCGACGCATCCGATGGCTCTCGAAATTTGTGCGTGGAGATTATAGAAAATGTCTCGCTGAAAATCTTGGAAAATGAAAAGAATGTTTGTTTGTTGCTGGTTTGAGTAGGAAAGGGAAAAGAAATGTTAAAAGAAGAAGAAATATAAAATATAAAATAAAATTTGGATAATATGTTTTGAAAATAAATTCAATTAATTAAAAGAATAAGTTATTGCATTTTGGAATTTGGTTTACGATCTTTTTTTCGCGGGAAATGAGGGACTGCACTCGTCCCCTCCAGCGGACACGTGGACAAAAGTGCGTGTGCGAACGGGTTGGACTCGTTTCAGGATCCGAACCCGAACGCGTTTCGACTCTCTTCTTTCTTTGTTTTTCGAAGTGATAGAAATTGACGAAGTTTGTTAACTTTGTCTCTTCGCAAAAAAAAATGATAAAATATAAAGTATCTCGTTTCATAAATGCTATAGAGCATTGTTCTTTGAGTAATGTGGTAGTCAGCAATACAAAAAGGGATTTACTTCAGTCTACTCGTCAAAATATGCAGTATCCACTGTATTTTTGGACAAATGCGCTGTTAATTTGATCTTCATATTCTTAAACTCTGTTACACTGAAAAACGAACAGACCCCGTGTGCCTTCAAAGTTGATCTAGTCGTTACAAAAAGTCAATTGTTGCAACATCATTAGATTTGCAACAACCAGCTACAGGTCAACAGCAAAACATATTTGAGTCCACATGATTTTAGGAATATTAGAGTTTTAGAACATGATGATCAAAATGAACAGGACGAATCATCGGGTGCACCGATTCTTTTAACAGGCACCCGCTGATACTAGTGTGTACATTGGCAAAATTGTTGTTGGATGGCTTATAGATTTGCATTACAATCAAGCCTAGATCAAAAAACAACTGAGCCTAAAACAGCATATATAAATAGCATCATTCCTAGCATGGCACCAGCTAAAACGGAGGACCAGGTAACATACAACATAGCATGTCAGAATTTAGACAGATTCTTGATGCAGTCTGAATTGGACAGCTATGGCGCTCAAAATCCACAGCTCCCAGCACTAGGACTTGTGTATGCACTGACCTAAGGATGAAGGTTACTTGAGGTCTCACCAAGTGCAATTGCATCACCTGCATTTCAAAGCAAATCGTTCACCTCCGTTGGATGTTGGAGCTTGTCAAACAACATGAGAAGCTGGCTAAAGGTGGAAGTTGTGAAACGAGGCTGGCGTGCTACTTCGTTCTTTTTCCCCCGGCACAAAAGGCTTGATGAAGTGCAATTGCAGAAACTCGGTTCTCAATTGTCATCTGTAATATGAAGCCATGAAGTAGAGTAGGACAGAGGTTGTTGTTGTAACAATCAGCTCCTGTGAAACAAACAGATCAAATTTTATTCCTCGTAACTCGCATGCCACGTGACAAGAATCAAGATTCAAAATTTGAGTACAAGCATATGATGTGTCGAAGTTGGCTCTGTGCAGATGCAAAAGTTAGCCGTTCACAATAGGGTTTCGACAATTTAGAATTTTGAGAGAACAGGTTCAACATGATCTGCCGGATGGTGTAAAAAGAAATTAGGAAACATATAGAGCCTAATGTAATTTTTTGTAACCAATTACATAAAGTATTTTAGTATATCACTCGCAAATGTCCCGATGCAAAAGAAACAAGGACTAACAACATAAAACATGGTCAACAACAGAGTGTGATTAGTAGTAATCCACAAGTGTAATCATTATCTTGATGAAGGGTTGAAATATTTGCCAACATTACATTAATATTTGAAAATTTTTGCAACTAATTTGCAAACAAATTTTTGCTATTATAACTAAAATCCTCCTCCTCTCTCCTCCACTTGAGATTGGATTTTAATTAAAATGTCATGGACCAACATAACACTTTACTTTAGGAAAATGATTTTGAGATTTAATTCAATGCAACTTTGATGGCAACATCTTTATTAAATATACATTTGATAACACACAAATTCAATGACGCATCTTCATTAGATTATTGGTAGATAATATAAATCATGATTTATGAATCGTTTAATAGATCAAGATACTTTTCCTTTCAAAAAATAATTAGAGATGATTGGCTTCAACTTCGTGTGAATTATTGTGTTTTTACAAGTGCATTTGCACATGTCCATAAATCTATAAATTATTAAAAAGCAACATCATTTGCCTAACCAAAAAAAGAACAAACAATTTCCAAACATAAATACTCTGAGAATGATTGGTATCATATGTCATAGGGGGGACTTTCTAATATGACGGCCGAAAAATCCACTCTCTACATCTTTTTCTCGGATGATCAGTAGCGTTCATTTTGTTTTTCACGTCCTAGGACAGATACACCAAAAATCATATGATTTCCATATAAATCTGTCCATACATCAAGTCATTTGAAATTTGACGGGCTTAAACTTTTTCAATCCGTATATATGTGAGCAAAAAGTATGGGATTCACTATGTCTTTGGTGTATTGGGGCTTTAGAATAAGAAGATTAAAATGACCAGCGTCGGTCATCTGAGAGAGATGTGGAGGGTGGACAATTTAAGTGCCATGTGTGAGATTTTTCATATAACATATGATACCCACTATTCTCGCATAAAATAACTAGGAAAATCCTAAAAGACTGAAAAAAAAACTAATGAAATAAGCCCGGGAAAGAATTTAACCGCGGCTACATCAGTGTTATATCATAAATAGCTAAATAACGCATATTCATTGCTTCCATTTAAAACATAAACTTTTTATCAGAGTCAAACTAGCATAGAAACCAATCAAAAGTAACGCATATTCCTTGTTTCCATTTGAAATGTAAACTTAGTTATTAAAATCAAATTAGTATAACATCAATCTTAATTAACATGTATTCATTGCTTCCATATGAAATGTAAACTTAGTTTAAAAAGTAAAAGTAGCATAGAAATCAGTCTTTGGTGTATTGGGGTTTCAGAATATGAAGATTAAAATGACCAGTGTCAATCGTCCGAAAAAGAAGTCGAGGATGCACATTTTAACTGCCATGTGAGAGTTTTATTATCACATATGATACCCACCATTTTCACATAACATAACTAGGAAAATCCTAAAAGACTGAAAAACATAAACTATTGAAATAAGCCCCGTATAGAATTTAACTATGGTTACGTCAGTGCTATAGCATAAATAGCTAATTAACGCATATTCCTTGCTTCCATTTAAAACCTAAACTTGTTATCAAAGCCAAACTAACATAGAAACCAATCATCATTAACTCATATTACCTGCTTCCATTTGATATGTAAACTTAGTTACTAAAGTCAAATAAGCAAAATATCAATTTTAATTAACATGTATACATTGCTTCCATTTGAAATGTAACTTAGTTACTAAAGTCACATTAGCATAAAATCAGTCTTAATTACCATGTATTCCTTGCTTCAATTTGAAACGTAAACTTAGTTAGCAAAGCAAAACTAGCATAGAAATATCAATCTTTAAGACCAAGCGATTGACTGCCGTGGTTAACATTTTTACATGTGATTGTAGTTACCTGGTTATTGTAAAGTAAGACAGGAATGTAACCACGAATAAACTCAATCAAGTTGAGAACTCCAGTGTATCCCTGAAATATCGTCATTGAACAAAATATGAACAAATCTTTAAATTAGTGAGGTGAACATAGCTTTAGTGAGGATTTATTCCCTTTGGAATTATAAAGTGCTCTTAAGTAAGTCACATAGCTCAGTTGCATACCAGAGAAGAAACAGCCATGCATCCAAAAACCAATGCAAGAGAACGAAGAACGCGCTTTCCCATCCGCAATCCTCTGCCTTCATCCTCACCATATTCCTAAAACAAAGAATAAAAACATGATAGAGACATGGTAGCTTCCTTACTTTTGACTGATTGTGTTCAAGACAGGAAAACTTATTTTCCTGAAAAATAAATTCGTATACAGATGAAAGTACAAGCAATAACTTTCACAAAACAGTATGTTATAATGTATATATTATAGTCTATTCTCTATAATTGTCGCAACGTAACATGCACAAATTGTCATTGGGTAAGTTGCAACTTTTATACTGGACAATTCTCATGTCGTGTATAATAAATGCTTCTACAAAAGAAAACCTTTACGGCCAAATGTCCTACATCTAATTTATCATGCATCAAAACAGGATTAAACTACTGCATTTCTAAATCTTACATTTATTGCAGGGGCCACTTCTGGCTCAGAGGCTTTCAACTTCTCAAATACTCTATAGAAAAAAGCAAAAGCAAGAAACTGCAATGGCTTCCAGTCAGCATTTCGCTGTATGAAAATCCAGGCAATCTGCAGATAAGCACATAAAGATGTGATAAGAAGAGAATGAAATTAAGATTAGGTGATAAATGTATGGATGAACTATAAAATTCAAAACAAAATATCAATATGAAATATGTTTCTCCAAAGAGTGCTTGTTTTTTTGTACACAAAATTTGATCAAATGTGGTAGACTACTTTCTTTCTGACCCTAATAAGATTCAATTGAAAACACCACGTGAGAATAATTTTCAGTTTCAAGCTGAGTGGCATGAACCGCCAAAAGAACAGATGCACGCAGTTAAGAAGACAATGAGATAAATGCCAGTCACCAAGCAAAACATCAGTACCAACTACAAAGCTGGAAGGAAAAAGAGTAATTTCGACCATTAAGTAAATTAATAAAACAATTTAAATTAGAAATGGAAATATAATCATATTCAGTGGGTCATGCAGGAAAAACTGAAGATGACATGATAGATTTCAGATTTCTAAATGAAGTATTGGCAATATTTCTGTAGACAATGTCAAAAAAAACATTGCTCAAACTTCAAGAGTTGGTCCACCAAATGGATACAGAGTTATGCATATTGTTGAATTTTATTGTTGTATTGAGTTGAAAGCATTGCACAAATGTGCAACTTTTTGCAGTCACCAATGAATACAATGGCAAAAATGTTCCTTTTCTTTCTCTTTTTTGTTTGGTCCACCCGCCATGCATGTGTGCGGGTAAAGTTAATGAATGCAGCTAATACATAATTTGGACACATGACATGGATGCAAGTTTATGTGTCCCCTAAAGTGTCCAAAACAAGAAAATTTATAAATCAACATGAAGATACCAGTTGAAATCTTGACCTCCATGACTAAAGGTGTGTCCTTTCAGGTTCTGGACGCTCGCATTCTGTTGACTGATATTTCCCTTGATTTTCCTCATCTAACACCTCCAAATATATGAATTGTCTAAATTTTTTATGTTTATCTTACTGATAAGATCTGCAATTAATGTCATGGTGTTTTTCCTTATTGCAATTGGTATCACATGCTGACAAGGTGCATTGTTGTGAATCAAGCCCATAGCCGTCTCCCTTATTTGCATCGTCCTCTCACTTCCAATCACAAAAGAGAAATTGGGGGTTTTTTTTTTTTTTTTTTTTTTTTTTGGGGGGGGGGGGGGGGGGAATCAAAGGAAAAAGTCCTCAAGGAGTTTTCTTTACCCTATCTGATCATTCCCTAACCTACCAAAAAACTACAACCCCAAAACGGCAAAGAATTTCAGCCAGATATTGAGGCCTTTGCTTAGTCTTCTCGTGAGGGGTCAAGCCATGATGAGGTTTCCTTCCATTTTGGTCTTATCCTTCAGTCTACAAGCAGAAAAGCCAAGGAACAGGTAAAAGAAGTGTATGCAGCAGTGCAATGAGATACTACAACACTTAAAAATTAATAATAGACAATACAGTAAGTGTTTTCTCTGGGAATTTGCATTGTTTGGCTCTTGGATATATGTGTGCCTCAGCGGCAAACGTGATTCCCTACAGAAAATCTATCATCTACCCTCTTATGTAGACCTTTTCCCGGTAGAGGGTGCCAACAGGTCATTTAGGATTATAAAGGCTTCTACGTCAACAATAGTCTACATGTCCAGTGATTTGGCACTAATTACAGGGGGTCAATGTCAGGCTACAATAGATCACAAAACTTTGTCAAATTCTTCATTAAGTCTTGATCCATAACCAATCCTCATAACAGATGGGAAAAAGGTTTTGATGAAGAAGAATAAGGTAACAAGGATTTCCTTCTTTTCTCTTTGCCAAGTTTTATGCAAGCGGAGTTAAACAGCTACACAGCTACACAAGCACACCATGACATGCCAAACATGTAGCAGACTTTAAAAAAAAGTACAAAGAAATGGAAATGGCATTGCCAGAAAGTATTGTCTATATGCTGTCAATCACAATGCGGCTTCACAATCAAATTATTGGTGCTTTGGACGGTATATCTGATGAGATCGCATTCAGTGGCATTTTTGTAATTTTAGGGTCATGATGTGTCCGTAATTTTAGAAAAATCTGATTACTAAATTAGTGGGGGCTCAAAGAGATTAGGGTTTATGCTGTATTTTGTGATAGAAACCTCTAGGTGATTGTTAAGAACCGTAGATTGTGGAGAGTGTGGACAGATTTAATGGCATGGAAGAGCGGTCCTCCTTTCAAAAGAGGCCAACTATCCTTGGTTTTCTTCATATTTCAATATAAATCAGAACTTTATGCCCTAACCCCTAAAATATTCTATCAAATTTGTATCAGGGTAAAAACCTGATGACGGCGACAAGAAAGGTGGAAGCTTTAGAGGAGAAATTCGATAGCAAAACTGCAGGTATGAAGAAATCAATCGACAAAAGATTTACATCATTCCAAGCAGAGGTGAAAGCATCCATCGAATCCGGGATAACTGCGCTGATGGAGGCCCTAATGGAGAAGATGTTGGCAAGCGATCGTCGTCCACCACTCGAGAAAGAGCAGTAAAACCAGATCTGGGAAATGAAGATGATAATCGCTGGATCTAGAGCAAAAACATGATCTTTGGCTAAGAAAAAGTAGAAAGTCGACGACTTTACGCAAGATTCACCGAGCGACGTAGATCTGAGGCGAAACACTAAATTTTTGGTTGATAGCAAAAGTAAAGTCGTCGTCTTGAAAGATGAACCTCTAGGGTCAAATCTAGGGCTTCATGGCCCATGAAAAGAAGCGACGGGGCCCCCTATTTCATCACCAGTGGCACCACTGCCCCTGGGCAGGTCGTCGACCCGAGGGCGACTTGCCGGGTTGCCAACGACCCCAGGACGGACCACCTGGGGACTAGCGTGCCCAGGACGGGCTGCCTCGAGGGCTGCAAGCCCAGGACGGGCCGTCCAAGGCCTGACGACCATTGGGTGGTCTGCCCCGAGGGCCATGAGCCCAGAGCCTGGCGGCCCTTGGGTGGGGTGCCCTGGGGCCCCAGGAGACTCGGGCGGACCGTTATAGGGCCCATGAGCCCTGGGCAATCGTCCTGGGGGGCCCAAAGGCACTGATTTACTGGAGAGAGACATCGACGTCATGTTTCGGACTACGAGAAGTTTGAAGATTGCCATGAAAATGATCCAGACAACGAATAGAACGATGGAGACTTTGATTGGGACGATGACGCTTAGAGAAGCAACAGCGAAGCTGGTGGAGCCGCAGTGCGGGATTTGGGCAACTTGCAAAGACATGACAGCTCATCTGCCAACCATACCACTACAGGCTGCCCAGAGGAAGAGCCGAACAAGGAGATCTCAGTATTGATAGCAAGATTAAAAATCTGAAGATGTCGTTCGAGGGGATTGATCCTTATGGATGGATTTACCATGCAGAAAGATTTTTTGCAGTGACTCGCCTGACAGATGAGGAAAAATTGGAGGATGCTGGTATATACTTTGAAGGAAAGACGTTATATTGGTTCAAGTGGAGTGAGCAGAGATGACGTATGCGTTCATGGGAGGAGCTGAAAGACTATTTGGTAGAATTAGGAAGCTGAAGATGTCGGTATTCGAAAGAATTGATCCTTATGGATGGATTTACCATGCAAAAAGATTGTTTGCAGTAACTCACCTGACAGATGAGGAAAAATTGGAGGCGACTGGTATATGCTTTGAAGAAAAGACGTTATCTTCGTTATGGTGGAGGACGTAGAGGCGACCTATGCATTCCTAGGATGAGCTAAAGGATTGCTTGGTAGAACATTTTCAGGACCTCATGGAAAAAAAATTACAGGATCAGCTCCTTACACTCAAGTAAGATGGCACCGTCAGAGATTCAAGAAGAAATTTGAGGCGCACTCAGGCCGAGTGAGGGGAATACATGTGGAGACATGAAGAAAGTTTCATGAAGGGGCTCAGGGCAGATATCCGAACCGAGCTCCGCATACAGTAACAGATAAGGCTAATGTACACGATGGAGCTGGCCCAGATGATCGAGAATCGACTTATAGCAGAGCGACAGGCCAGTGGGTCCGGAGCAGATTCAACTTTCACAGTCAGGTACCGACAGTAGAGTAGAAGGCACCGTCAGGAGGAAACCAGTTCAGCAGAGAGGAGAACGATGAAACACGACTGGGGAACAATTTAAGAAGATGAGAGAGACTGTGGTGCAGGACAAACGGACTAAGAGATTCTGCTACCGATGTAATGAAAAATTTCATCCCAAGGAATCATTGTTAAGACTGCAAACTTCAACAGCTGTTGATCGTAGACGAGGAGAATGGGGAGGTTGTGCATGCAGAAGAGGCAAAAGAAGATGAGCATCTCCACTTAAACTAGCATAACCATGACTTTCATGACACTACCTTGAGTACAAGGTGATTCTTTGGGGACGGAGTATTGATGAGATCGCATTCAGTGGCATTTTAGTAATTTTGGGATCCATGGTCATTTCTGTAATTTTGAGGAAATTTGATTATTATATTGGTGGGGTTTTAGAGAGATTGTGGTTTATGCTGAATTTTGTGAGAGAACCCTCTTAGTGATTGTTAAGAACCCTAATTCGTAGAGAATGCGACGATCCTCTCGAATTGGTGGCTTGGGAGAGCGGTCCTTCTCTCGACAGACAGTACACATTCTTTATCTATAATTGAACGAGTACCAAAACAGGAATTTATGTACAAACACTTGTACCATTGTTCAAATAAAGAAAATCTTTCTATTGATCAGATGTCATCCCTTGGTATACTATTGACTGTGTATAAGCGTCATCTACAGCAGTCATGGAGTCAGATCATTGGGCCGGATTGATTCTAAATGACGTGTATGGAAGGAAGAGGAAGAAAGAATCAGAAGGGAAATGTACAAACTACAGGGTTAAGATACATATAAATAGGAAATTTAAGATGGTTTGTAATTGAAATAAATATTATTACTATGATCTACAATAAATATCTTTCAGTTACACGTCGAAGTGGTCAATTGGTTATTCGGCCGATAGAATGGTTGCCCTCCTCTCCTTCCATGTCTTGGGTTCTAAGCCTGCTGATGGCTATGCTGATTTATTTTCCCACAAAAAATAAAATAAAATAAAAATCATTAAGTTTGCTATTAAACATGTAAACAATTAATTGCTTATATCATCTGTGCAGTCAGGCGTATTATAGGGCAATGGTTTGGAAAATTCTTCTATAGTCATTCTTTGGAACTGAAGAAAAGCTGGGGAATCAAACACAAACATGCTTGTTGCATGCTATGCATCAGAGAGTCATGAAAGTCATGGTTTCCATCTTGGAAGCTTTTTACTTGCTTTCTCGTTCATTCCATATACTCATTCTCTCATTCAGTTCTCAATGTGATAATTATGATCCAACACGCCAATAAATCACAAATAGATCTAGTCATCTTACTGTTGGCCTCATCAATTAAAGGCACGCCATTAGCAATTGACTATTACCATTCCAACTGTTGGAAATACTTGGATGTTGATATATTTTGTTGTTAACAAACAATTTTGTTAGTCAGTTTGTTAGTTTGTTAAAAGATTATTTCAATCAGATTCTTTCCCCTTATTTTCAGAAAGAAGGAATCATCCATGAATTCTCGTGCGTTGACACTCCTCAGCAAAACAGAGTGGCAGAACGAAAAAATGGTCACCTATTATCTACCACCCGTGGATTCCTCTTCCACCGTAATGTTCCTAAAAATTATTGGGGGGAAGCTGTTCTAACTGCCACTACTACCATCAATCGTCTACCTTCTCGGGTCATAGGTTTCAAATCACCTCTTGAAATACTTTCCCACTTCTTCCCACAAGTTCGTACCAACTCCGTGCCACCAAGGATATTTGGCTGTATAGTGTTTGTACACATTCATAGTCACAACAGAGGGAAATTGGACCCCCGGGCTCTAAAGTGTGTCTTTGTAGGTTACTCATCAACTCAAAAAGGGTATAAGTGTTATCATCCTCCTACTAGGAAATTATTCGTCTGACTGGATGTCACGTTTGTAGAAAATAAACCTTATTGTTCCCATCCTTATCTTCAGGGGGAGATATCATTTAGTGAAGATAAGGATAGAGAGTCTTTCCTACTTGACCTAGCTACTCATGAACTAACTATTGTCAGTGTCCTGCCAGAAAGTATCCAATCTGAAACAATCTTACCTCTTGAGCTAACCGAGACAAACAATCAGTTTATCCCATCCGAAGAAAACATCCAACCTGAAACCAAACCTACGCAAAATAAAAAATTTGTGCATGTTTACTCAAGAAGGAAGCAACCGGATCCTCCACCTGAGCTAGTCCATGAATCTGCCCCTCAACCTGAGAATGAATTGCAGTCCGACTTGCCACTTGACATAGACATGCCAATTGCTATCCGAAAAGGTACGAAAGAATGCACTAAACTCCCAAGATATCCCATGTCTAATTATGCTTCCTTCAAAAAAATTCTCACCCTCACATAAAGCTTTCTTGGTCAATCTAAATTCCATTACTATTCCTAATACTTTATCTGAGGCATTATCTAATGAGAATTGGAGAACTGCTATGAGTGATGAAATGCAGGCATTAGAAAAGAACCAGACTTGGGAGATTGTGAGCTTACCACCCGGAAAGAAGGCAGTAGGTTGCAAATGGGTATTCACTGTGAAATACAAGTCAGATGGCTCTCTTGAATGATACAAGGCCAGATTAGTAGCCAAGGGATATACACAGACTTATGGAGTGGATTATCAGAAAACTTTCGTAACTGTGGCTAAGATGAATACAGTCAGAATTCTACTATCATTAGCCGCTAATTCTAATTGGTTCTTAGAACAGTTTGATGTGAAGAACGCTTTCCTTTGGAGGTTTAGAGGAAGAAATACATATGGAGATCCCTCCTGAATACGAGCAAAAACAGAGGGATTTCAAAGTTTGTAGATTGAAAAAGGCACTATATGGTTTAAAACTTTAAAGCAATCTCCATGTGCATGGTTTGGGAGATTCACCAAAGTTATGCTAGCAACCGGGTTTAAACAGAGCCAAGGAGATCATACTTTGTTTATTAAACATTCAGATGAAGAGGGAGTCACAGCTCTATTGGTATATGTCGATGATATTATAGTTGCCGGGAATGACGAGAAGGGAAAAGAAGAATTGAAGAAGGTTCTCGTCCGAGAATTTGAGATAAAGGAATTGGGAAAGATGGAATATTTTCTAGGAATCGAAGTAGCACACTCCAGAGATGGGATTTTCATATCACAACAGAAATATGTGATGGATTTACTTAAAGAGACTGGAAAGACCGCTTGTAGACCAGTATCTACTCCGATAGAGCACTCGAGGAAGCTAGAGAAGACATGCATGTAGACAGAGAAGGATACCAAAGGCTCGTTAGAAGGCTGATATATTTAGCATGCACACGTCCAGATATTGCTTATGCTGTGAGTGTTATTAGTCAGTTTATGCACAATCCAAAGGAGGTTCACTTACAAGCTGTTCATCGCATACTACACTATTTTAAGGCTAATCCGGGCCAAGGAATTTTATTCAAAAGGCAAGTTAAACTGACACTTGAAACATATACTGACGCTGATTATGCAAGCTTCCTTATTGATAGAAGATCCACAACCAGGTATTGCACCTTCTTAGGTGGCAACCTAGCTACGTGGAGGAGCAAGGAACAGAACGTAGTAGCAAGATCAAGTGTTGAAACAGAATTTAGAGCTATGGCCCATGGAGTATGTGAGTTACTATGGATCAAAATCATCCTAGAAGACCTGAAGATCAAATGGGAAAGACCTATGAGACTATATTGTGACGACAAATCAGCTATTAATATAGCTCATAATCCAGTTGAAATGATTAGTCAGCAAGCTGGGAATGCAAGATGCATATTCACCAGCTTGAGGAGGAGTGTTGGAAATACTTGGATGTTGATAACAGATAATTTGTTGTTAACAAATATTTTGTTGTTAACAAACAATTTTGTTAGTCAATTTGTTAGTTTGTTAACAAATTGTTTAGCTCCTGGATATTTGCTAACAAAATGTTTGTTAGTTAGCTCCAGGATGTGATCTGTGATCTCTTTTGTTAGTTTGTTAGCTTTTGTTATTCCCTTGTAAATAGCTAAAGTTAGGTAAACTATCTTGTATTTAATGGCCACATTGGCTATGAATGAAAGACTGAAAAATATCATTCAGCCATTCAAAATTTCTCACCAACATTAGCATTGCTTCCAAAGAAAAAATAATCATGAAATTTGTGAACACTCCGACAAAGTTGTTTGGCAAATGTTAAAATCTTACAAACACTGCAGAAATTGCCATGTTGATGCGTATGTCCTTCACACTAGACCTTGAAGGCCTGCACACATGTCAAGTAGACAAGAAACAAGAAGGAAATTATTGAGCACAGCGTGTGCATGTGCAGATGTAGAGAACAGAAATTGCAGTGAAATATTATCTACTTTAACATCTTTAAAGCAGCATTCGTCAATACATGAAAAACAATGTAAGCAACATATGAAAGAACCCTGATAGCCCCTATTAACCACACCGTTTATTGTTAAATATCAATAAGGTGATCACTGATTGAAGATATCCAATCATGTAGATGCTATCGCACACAAATGATCTATTACAAATAATTTTCAGTGGTTTTCAAGTCCAGATGACTTAACACGTTTTTTATGCACAACATTCATTGTTCATTATTCAATTTTCAGAGTCCTCAAAATAGATAGGAGTCATGATCCATATTGGATGATTGCATAGCAACATGTTTCTGTATCAGAAAGAGAAAGGAAGAAGGGTGGGGTTTAAAAAATGAAGCAGTGAAGTACAAAAAAACAAGACAATTCCCTATATTCCCGTACAATGGAACAAGATCCCAATATAACGATATTTCATCATTATTCAATCGCTCATCCCTTGTCAACTCGTTTTGAGTGGCGATCTGCCGGTCCTGCAAATTACATTAATGAATGCATGCAAACCTAGAATTTGGGAAGGGCCAACCTAATGGTCACATAGATAGCTAGATACATCAGCTGCTCACTCAGCCAGTTGATTTCTCACATATGAGAGGTATACTGAATCAAGTAATATCTCTCTATAGCAAGAAATAAGGGTATATGTACATGCTTTTTACTCATGCATCCAGTTTTTTCTATAATGACCACACTCTGCACATAGTAAAAAAGAGAAGGAAGAAGAAAATAGAACAGTAGTTAAGGTAAAGAATTACCATTTTAGCCTCGTTACAGAAGTGAGGGAGTAATCATTATGAACTTAGAACATTAAAACTGGAAGGACATTAATCGCTCAGTCAATGAATTGTAATTGGATGACTGATTTGGGGACCAAACAATGCTATGGAACTTTGATACAGAATAAGGATGTATATGTCTCATTATAAACCTACAGGCAGACAGGGCAAGGAGCTTCATGAAAAAATGTCCGGCCTAAATGACAATCTTCCAGTAATGCAGATTCCAATGTGCTTTCATGTTCCCTTGATCATGGGCCATAAATAGAGTAATGCTAATTGTACTGAAAAAACTATACCACTTTATAGTTTACACTAATCATATGTGGATAATCATATGTTGACGGTGGAGTTGAATGCTGATTTGCAAAGAGCAAAGCTGATTTGGCAACAATTAGAGAGCGGTAACTTAGTTTTCTTTTCCAAGAGAAGAAAGATTCCTCTTTCTTTCTCTTTCCAAACTCTCTTCCCATACCCTACATCACAATGTACATAGGGGCCTCGCCAACCTCGCCTCTGCCTCCTTCATTCCTTCACAAAGACAGGGCAAAGTGCTACCGAAAAATTCGTTAGGACAACATCCAGGGGATCATGATCCGGCGATCCGGCAGCTGGCAAGAAGAAGAGTATAGAGGATCAATGGCCTCATATATGAGGAGAGCCGAGGTCGTCCTTAGATTTTGCTCGAGAAACATGATCTGTGGTGCGGTTAACTACACCGAGCACGCAAAGTGCATGATAATGACACTGATAGATGCATAGGTGCTTGAAAGGCAGGGCAGGACTCTCCATGGGTTTGGTGGTTAGGAAAAAATTGGTCTTCTATGATATTTTTACTTAATATCTACATGTTTTTCTTTCCTTTCGGGGGGCTACATTTGAAGTCGATGTATAGCTGTTTTCTGGGTGTATGATCAGTCAATGTATTTCTCAAATTTTGGGAATGATTTTTGTGAAATTATAAATGAAATTCAGTCAGTGTGCTGTGTTGAACACTCAGTTTAGGCTCTGAATTCTGAACTTGATAAGCCTGGATAATCCATATGAAGTCTAAGATTAAAAAATTCTCTTTTATCATGCTTTTTTATAAATATTGGTATGTTTTTGTTTCTTTTTTGGGACTATGTTTGATCTAGTGGATGTAACCAGTTTCTTGTTGTATAATCAATCGATTTATTTCTATAATCGTGGGAATAAGTTTCTGTGAAATTTTGAATTCACATCAATGTGTAGGCTAAGTTTTGACATTGGGTTTATTAACCTTAACTTGTGAACTAGAAATATTGATCCACGAATGGAGAAGAACCCATGATAAGAACCCATGATGAAGTGAGGAAGCATCATCGAAGGGATGAGGGTGGCCAATGAGATCTTTCTGAGTTTTCTGTAGATTGTAATGAAGGGGATGGGAAGAGAGAAATATCGATCTCTCTTTTTGTGGGAAAAGGGGAGTTTTTGGAAAAGAGATAATTAACAGTTGTCAAGTCAATTTGTTGCCAAATTGTCATACCATGTTAGCATCCACTTAGGATTAGTACAAAATAGTATAAATTCTGCGGCACAAATAGCATTACTCCTTTAAATAACCAACCTAAGTTGAGTCAGGGATCCAGAGTCCAGACAACATCTAGCCTATTTTCCAGATGCGCAAAACCAGAACTCTGGTTTTCAATACATATCATAATTCCCTGAACCCTTCACTGTTTTAGATGTAAATTCGATAATATTACTGTATTTTGATATCCTAATATTAGGATTTTTCCGTATACCTTGGTTAAATTGCAATGTGGCTAAGGTTGTTAGTTAATGAGTATATTTGAGAATTTACTGACTTAGAGATCGAGATTAGAGAATAAGTGTCTCCAGGGATCTAGACTCTAGAGTACATAAGGTTTCAGCTCTAATATGCCATCTTTCATTGATAAATCTTAGTTTTCTATAACCCCACCATTGAATCTGCAGTTGAATAGTCTTTTGCGTACATATAAAATATCTTAAAAGCTGAGTCAAACGAAACAAAAAATTGTAAAAGAGATGTGCATAACTTCATGTGAAATGACAGTACTAAAACTGTGTTTCTGTATTTTTACAAGCTTTAATATCACCACAGCTTATAAAGTAATAAATAAATGCTCTGAATGGTAAGAATACCTAGGGCCCCACGGTACTATTGGAAGCTTATCAGCATATTTGATATCTTTGGAAACCTGAATGATACAACAGCCATCAAATGTGAGATAAGTAATATTAAAAGCAAGGTATAACCACAAATAACATAAAATAATGCAAATTCGAATCAGAATTCAAATTCAACAAAGTACTAAGAAATAGCAAAAGATATTCACAACTACAATGGTACGTGTCCAATTCTCAACTATAAGCACACATCCCAATTTGGCCTGAAAGCATCAAAACCACGTGATCTATTAAAGTAATTTTCCAGGAAACTGAAGTTGTTTAGAGCAACAAACTTCTCAAGGATGACCAAGTAAGGTGCATGATTATGTGGACGGCATTCTGTTAGGAACAAAATAAATTTGAAAGATAAAAATCAGAATTTTATTGGAACTACGAAAAAGACAGATAAATAACTCATTTGAGTTATTTGGAGATGAACTCTCTCTCCCAAGCCGCCTATTCGAGAGGGTGTTGCACTCTCCAACAAAAAAGGAAATTCTCAACCTCTATCAAGTTCTCTATCAAGATTTCTATCAAGTTTCGACGTAAAATACATAATCTCCCTAAGCCACTATTTATAATAATTAGATTTTTAGAATATTACAGAAAAACTCCTAGGCTCTAAAAAATTATGAAAACGCCTAAAAATTAAGAAAACATCCAAAATTGCAAAACTTGCCCCACCGCATAAGATCTCATCATTACTCCGCCACTAAAAAATCACATTGTCTTCAAGGTAATGCCATGAACTCGGTGGTCTCGTCACTCCAGATTTGACTTCACATTATCTTTCTTTTTCGTTAAGGTTTCCAACACCTCCTTTATCGTGGATGCCATGGAAGATTGTAATCGAGAAACGATCCTCTCCTTCATGGATGTCGTTTATCGACTAAAAGTTTCTCATTTATCGCTTGTTGTTCCTTTAGGGTTTCTACTTCGCTCACCAATTTCTCCTCTAAAAGATCCACCTTTTTCTTTGATAGTGCTATGATACCAAATTGTTAGGAACCGAATAGATTTGAAAGATAAAAATCAGAATTTTATAGGAACTATGAAAAAGATAAAGATAAATTTGAGTTCTTCAAGAGAAACTCTCTCTCCCAAGCCGCCTATTCGAGAGGGGGCCGCGCTCTCCAACAAAAGAGGAAATTCTCAACCTCTATCAAGTTTTCTCTCAAGATTCGACGTAAAATTCCTAACCCCCCTAAACCCCTAATTATAATAATCAGATTTTCAGAAATATCCATAGACTCTAAAAAATTACGAAACCACCCAAAAATTATGAAACCACCCAAAATTACGAAAACTTGCCCCGCCGCATAAGATCTCATCACTTCTTCATGAGCATCTAGCAAAAAGGTTCAAGAAATAAATTAAAGAAAAATGGGCGAGACCTCTCCCTGCATATTTCATTCTGAAGCCCTAAACATTCCAGTGTTTTGACTTCCATGATTTTCATATCATAATCATAACAAAGAAAATTACCAATAGCAATGAGAATGACTGTTTCCACCATCTCCATGTCATTGCAATATCAATTAAAAATGAAAGATTCTTTCAATCAAGCAATAACACCACTAGATAGACATTTCATATTGAAAATGCATGCCAAAATAAGTAGGCACTGGACTGCGGATAGAAAGTGGTGCCCAAAATGTTTGAGTGTCCAGAAGGCAAAATATAAATAAAGAAAATAGAGCAGTAAGAATCATTTAGAGAATAAATATGACCATCAATGGTGATAAAACAAAGAAAATTTGTTTCTCAATACAAAACAAAGAATTGGCATCTAACTTCCAAAATACCACTGAAACTTTTAATGGACAAATATTCTATAACCAAATTGTAATATAGTTACTGTCTGTTTAGATGTCTTCACAGGTCCAATGCTTGCATTGTATCTTTAAACTTCTTGGTGTTGCATGGGCACTTCAACAGGTCTATCAAGCGAAGTAAAATAACATGGATAACCATAAGCAATCGCAAAGAACTAACAAACGCATTTAAATGGATCACACTGCTATAGGCATATAGCATCTCAAGGGAAATGCAATCATTCAAGGAACAGCTGCATTTGGAGAACAGAAAGCTTTTGATTCTTTTCCCGCTTCAGTAAAGAAAAATAGCTTTAAGATGCCAAGAAAATGAGGAAAGAAACTACATGTATTAAACAAAAATGTCAATAAAATTTTTAAAGGCCACACCCTACAAAAGACTGATAGAAAAGACGTCCAATGCATTTGTTTATTTGGGTTGGTCTTGTAAATCAGTTATGATCGTTACTTCTTAGCCCTTCTGATAGAAGCAATCATAAAATTGGTTTCATCAAACCATACACACTGTTCAAGAAAAAATGTCACATATATTAATCAGAATAAATAGTGAAGTGGCTAAGTAAAAAGCATGACCTGAAATGACCCATATGTCACACCCTTCTTACGATTGGTCAGCTGCAACATCATGATCTTGTCATATGCCCTCTCTAGCTGAACCAAAAAAAACATAGTGAATACAAACTTTCATTGTCTATATCACATATTTGATGCTAAAATCAAAAAAAGAGAAAGATATACTAGAGTGTGTACAATTCTAAATGGACACAAGCAAAGAAAAAAATCAACATCCATGAACTAAAATATTTCTATAAAGTCAATGAAGATTTCTTAACTTACTTTAGCTATGGATGCATCATCTCCTCTTCTCTCTGCATCCTTGCGCCTCCTTGAATATGCTGCCTTCAAATTATCAAATCCCTCTATTGGACTCACTCCAAGAACCTAGAAACAAGCAAAAATCGATAGTTATGTAACATAAAAAGGCCAAGATTAATGCAATTGGCATTAAAATTTCGAAAGACGTGGTCTTACCTCATAAGGGTTCTCATCACTATTTGTATGTGAGCTTCCAGCAGCGGATGTCGCTTTACATTCCATCCTGTAAGGCCTCATGCGCATTCTAGAAAATCTACAATAATAGAAGCCAAGCAAGCAGCAAATCAGACATCGCAACCCAAACATAATCATAACAAATCAAGCATCACAATCTAATCCAGCAGCCGATGTGGTTTTACATACCATCCTGTTGTGCTAAGAGTACTTCTAAAAATCTATCACAATAACATAAAGTTAAAAAACAAATCAATCATCACAATCCAAACATAATTGTAAACAATTAAGCACCAGGCTTTGCTGCAACTATTTGGGATGGCATAGTGACTTTCTTCTCCACTAATTACTTGTAAAGGCATCCAGAAATGAAAATGCTGAGCTGTGTGGCAATACACTAAAAGAAAGGATAAGAAATGAGCATACATAAGAAGTCAGAGTTTGATCCTACTGAGAAAAAATAGTATGAATACAGTGAAATGGTTTGGGCTTGTACAATGCCAATAAGTTAGTGAACAGACTAGAAAAGTGATAGGATCATATGATGATTAGGGGTATAGTTAAGGGCAATGAGTAGAGGGAGGCCTAAACAAACTTGGATGGAGGCGATTAGGAGGGATATGATAGCGCTTGATTTAATGAAGGCTTGATTTAATGGAGGCGACGGCTCTTAACAAAGTAAAATGGAAGAAATGGATCCATGTATCGGACCCAAAAAAATTGGGGTGAAGGCTAGTAGTGGTAGTAGCAGTTGCTGCTGCTGCTGTATTAAGGGCATCCAGAATCATATGGAATCTGCCAAGCTATGAAAAAAATATTCAATGCTTTCATAGGCTTTTGATCGGTCCCCCAATTCAACCACCTGACAAGAGTAAGTTAAAGAAGACAAACATAAAAATAAATAAAGCAAATGAGCATCATCATTATTTTGATCAATCAATAGTAAACCCCCAAAAAAATTAAATCGCACAAAAGATAGCGGACCAACTGTAACGGGCCCCATTCACTTGGGCCCATTTATATATTACGCATTCCCCTTTTTCTCTCGTTCATTTCACCGGGCCCCTTTTGACGTGATAGCCCACGCGGGGGCTTCTTTTCCTTCGATTCGCTCGATCTCCCTCTCACCTCGCTCGATGTGAAGCCCACTAGGGCTCGGAGCCCCTCCGTCCTCTCTCTCACTCTCGCCTCACCGTGGGGCCCTCGATGGGGCTTCGATGACACCCCTCTGCTCCTCTGTCCTCGACGACATCCCTGGAGCCCTCCGTCCTCTCTCTGCGGCTCTGTGAAGCCCATCTCTCCCTTGTTGCGACTGTGTCCCTTCGGGGGCTGCTTCGGTGGTTATATATCTCCCCTCTCCCCTCCTTCTCTTGGTTACATGTTCTGTAAATATATCTCTATATTTCTCGAAGCTCTCGGTTGATTTTTTTCGGCTCTTCGGGTTGATTTCATGCTGATTTCTTGGGTGATATGATGTGGCTTTCGATTCTTAACTTTCTTTGGCTCTTCGGCTTCAAATCGGTAGGCTTTATCACCCTTCTCCGTTCAGTTTTCTTCGATGTTCTTACATGCGTTCACTGAACTGAAAATGTTGGGTTTTGGGGAGAAAAATGAGATTTTTATTAAAGGGAGAGGATGATTAGGTGACGTAGCGTAGGGTTTGAGTCCCTACGGTAATTTAGTTGAGTTGGTTCCCTCGCCTACTTATTGTGGGGTCCCGAGGTCCTCGCTTGGGGTTGCTCTAGCTTGCGGTCTGTCCCTTTACTTGCTGATCTGGGGGTTCGATGGATCCTTGCTTTCGGGTTGTCCCTTGCTTGCTAAATTGGGATGCTGGGGCTCCCCATGCTGCAGTTTGTCCCTTTGTTGCTTAAGTTGGGTTCGGTGGCTCCCCTCTTGCTTATGGTTTGTGGTTCCTTGCTAACTGTGCTTGCGACTGGTTGTTGCTTGCTATTGTTTGGGTTCACCTGAGAGTTTTGTTCGTTGTTTTGGGTTGTCGTTGAGGTTTACATGGGATATGAGCCTTGTTCCCCTGCTATCTTGATCGTTAGCCCCTAGTCCCTTGCTAGAAACCCCGTGAATTTTGCCGTAGGCACGGGTCCCCCCACCACGTGATGAAAAAGACCCCGAATCTAATCCCAATAGCCTAAAGTATCTAGAGCCATTATGAGTTTGACTTTTGGGGTTTTCATTATCAAGTAATTACTATATTTTTCTTTGTTTCTTGGTTTGATGCATGAAACGGTTGGGTGTTCTATTACCAGTTCAGTTGAATATCATGTCATGAGAAACATCAATGTGTTTACTTTGTCACATGCCAGTTTTATTATCATGGCATCTCTTGAGCTTGCTAGTACTATGAGGTTTAATATTGTGATTAAAGTGCGTAATTCCTGGGTTGTTACATGTGATGACACTTATACTGAATGACAGGCAGATTTTAAGTTAACTCTTGACGTGACAGGTTACTATTACATGTGTGGTAGTGGACTTATTTGACTACGCAGTTTAACTAATATTAAACTTGACTCACATTACGACACAATAACTAATAAATTCTGCTTGACTCACCGGGTTTGGAAAACTTATGATCGAGTGAGTGGAAGCGACTGGAACATGTTCTTTAACCCCCAAGTTGGGGGACGTCCATCTTTTGATGGGTCCTGAGGGGGCATATAGGGACGGCCATCATGATAGATCCCGGAGCTCCTGTCACAGTGTTACGGTTCTTACGGTACAGTGTCTTCTTTTGGACTCGGCCCGGCATCGCACCCTCGCGGTCCAGAATGATCAATGTTGCAGACCGTGCTCCCCTTCATAAGTCACGACCTAGGAGTAGTTTCCATTATCAGTTACCCCCTTACAGTAGTTGAGACATTAAAATGATTATCACATGCTTCATTTCAGTACCATGTCATTATAATTGTTGTGCATGTTTCCTTTTTGCACTGTTATTATCATGATATCGTCTGGCTAGATATTGTCTACTCCTCTGAGTGATGGTACAACTTCTGTTGTTCCCCCTAGGTGACACACAGGATTACCCAGAGGCGTTGGAGTCGGAGTTTTCGATTCAGGACGCGATGTCTTGAGTTCTGTCAAGTGTGACTGTGTACCCGGAGTTCCCCCTTTTGTACTTTTGTTTCAGGCTTGGAGCAAGCTCGTGAGTTGTATTTTTTGTTTCCCTACATTTAAATTCAGTTATCATATGTGGAGTTTAAATGAATATCTTTATTTCTTTCTGTATGTTCTCCTTGTTTTTACTGACACATGCGGGACCTACACACACATGCACAATTGTGACGGCGTCCGGAGATCGGGGCGTTACAAAGTGGTGGCCCATGCATGCTTGCGCAATCGCCTTGTGAACAATGAAGAACAGGCAGGAAAGTACGAGCTTAAGATACTCACTGACTTGATCTTGGCGTATGATACAGGTATATGAAAGTGTACATACGCAAGAGACGTAGACCATCCAGGAGAGCACTTATGTCTGCGAACGCTTCTGGATCAGGATCTGGATCTGGGTCAGTCGACACCGGGTCAAACACGGTGCACCAGATTTCAGACCTGACCTTGCAAGAGATGGTCCCGGCGATTCAGATGGAACCTAGGGAAGGTGCAGTGCAGCAGTTCCAATCGCTGCGACCGCCAGTGTTTACAGGATGGGAGGACGCTCTGACTAACAATTGGCGTTTCAGGTTCGCCAAGGACGCGGTGTCAACACCTCAGGCTTGGGCCAAGAGATTCCAGCAAGACCTAAACATCGATATTCGCAACAAGCTGGTGGAGTTCAAGCTGACGACCCACGCTGATGTACTCTCCACAACTCGAGAGTATGAGTATGTGCAGCAGAAGCGAAAACAAGGGCGACAGGCAGGGTCCTTCCGAGACGACCATCACCACCTACAGCAGCTAATGCAGGATCCAGTCGACAGCCACCTGTTAGTGGTTTTGCCCTAGGCCAAATATTTGGACCTTTATGTTATGTCATTTTCATTTATAAAATATTTCTCTTATTGTTATTATTATATTGTTTGCATGTTTCTTTATAATAATACTTGAATAGCTGTTTTATGTTATTCTAAGCATCCATAGTCATTCATCGTTAAATGTTTAATAATGAATTAAGACTTGTATGAGTTTGGTTGATAATAATGAGATAATTATATGTATAGTGATACAAATCAAACTTATAGGTACTTGTTGAAGAACAGGTATTGGATAGACTCGATATGAGATCATTACATGGATCAGTGTCATAAATGATCTCATAATAGTTATGTCATAGTATCCTTAGACCTGATATCATCACAGTCTCCTACATAAGGAACATCATGTTTTGACATAACCAAACGTTATCTTTAATCAGATAATCATAAAAGTTATAATTGAACATGATGTGAATTATGCAGAGGAAAGTGAATGAACAAGATGGAATTTGTCTCTCCTATGAGAGAGATATCTAATGGGCCCTTTGATAAGTAGGACTGAGAAATGCATGGCCGTGCTCAAATGAATGTCATTTGATTTTATCAGTCTACTTAGAAAGAGAAATTGAATGTTTGAACAATATAAGTATGACATTGCTCATGACTTTATTCAAATCAAATATCATGTGATAAAAGGATTATGACATGTTCTATTGATTAGGTTAATATCAGACTAACGATATTCATATTAATTGGGTAGTCATAATGTCTTGCTAGAGACCAATTATGACTTGTTGGCTTCGAATAAGATTAGGCCCACTGCCAATTTAATATGAGCATATTGGGTCGCACACACAGAACGTAATGGATAGGATAGGGTTTTAAACGTGATTTCAAATTTGATTTGAAATTCGTAAAGGCGAAATATCTTAACTGTCAGATAGTGTATCTCGTTAAGATATCGCCGCGTAACTGAAATGCGTTAAGGGGTTAACGTGGGATTCTTATCCCTAAGAAATCACCGCGTAACTGAAATGCGTTAAGGGGTTAACGTGGGATTCTATATAAGATATAGGAAGAGGATTTTTAGTTTTTACGTTTTTTTCAATCTATCTCCTCTGTTTTTTGAGAAAAACAAAGAGCGAGAGAAACCCTAGTTGCGGTGAAGGAACTAGCACCCTCGCAATTCTTGTTCGTGACGTTTGCGTGTGGATACCGATTGAGGGTGGTCGTTCGTAGAGCAGCACCTGTAGTCTGACACATCCAGATCATCACAAAGGTTAGTAATCTATTGAATCAATTAGAAACGAATGGATCTTGGTAGGTTTCTATTTTCCGATGCGTATAAACTAGTTATGCATGGTAGAAACCCTAACACCACCTGCCCCTATCAGACAATTCCACCTACCTATCCAGCAGTCTCAGTTCAAGAGACCAGCGCCACAACAGCAGGCACCAACAGTACCAGCAGCCGCAGCCGCGATGCTCTGTCCCGAGCTGTTATCATTGCGGCACGTCCGGACACATTAAGACGGAGTGCATGTTGTTCCTAAGCATGTCTCAACTGCGGGGCCTCTGACCATACTACCAGAGACTGTCCACGAAGAAGATAGAGACCTCCAGCTCCAGCTTCAATGTTTGCACCTACTTCAGCTAGGGGCACTCGGCGGGGACCTCCACTTCCATCTCAGCAGAGAGTGTTTCAGCAGGCCAGACCACAGGCTCAACCATTCAGGCATCAGGCATTTACCATGACTGTTGCAGAGGTCAACACTACTTGCCAGGTCATCACATGTTTATCTCTTTTATTTTCAGTAATTGTTTTATTTCATGTATTAGTCATGGTATGCTTAGACCTAGTGTCTATCGTCTTAGGTACCATGTTAGTAGCTAGTAAGCTTGTCCATGCATTGTTCGACTCAGGGGCTTCTCACTGCTTCATGTCAAGACATTTTGTCGACCAACATGAAGTTCCGGAGACACCCCTCACCTCTGGTTAGGACGTCAGCACGGGTGGAGGACTTCTGAACACGTCCAGTGGACTCAATATAAAAAATTGAGGTCGGCTTCATGGACTCAATATAAAAAATACCAGATTGTGGTCACGTCAGATTATGATGTTAGATACTTATTTTTCATGCATTACTATATAAAGATTTTTATTCCGTTAATCCAAGATCTTTCATATTCCTTCTTATCACTTTCATCAATATCTTCTTTGATCTACCTCTCTTTCTCTTGATCTCAACATTCATGTTTTCTGTATTTCTAACGAGTGCAACAATAGATCATCGA
Source organism: Scilla litardierei (assembly GCA_030789695.1). NCBI lineage: Eukaryota > Viridiplantae > Streptophyta > Magnoliopsida > Asparagales > Asparagaceae > Scilla > Scilla litardierei. The sequence goes on along the minus strand of CM061138.1, from coordinate 2,875,506 downwards.
TGTATATTATCAAACCATTTCAAGCGATATTCGATTATCTTGTTCTTTACAGGAACTACGTCTACCTTTGCTTGGATATATTCATTTCATACATTATCTTTTCTATTATATCTACTCATCCATCATAATATTCGGATCTCTACCACACGCATACTTTATTCCATCTTTTTGGTGATAGCTTGACATTCAGTACCATATAATCTAATCACCATGTTGTAAAATTATCATATAATTGTAACTGTATTTTTTAACCACACAATACACCCGGTTGCAACTCTCAACATCAACCATCCTACTTTGATTATATAAATCAACATATTCCATACTGCACATATCCTCCTGGACAACTTACCGGAAATACCTAGAGTAATTATTAATATACTACACATCCAACTTCCCATGCTATGATCATTATGTCTCATATTACGAAACTTACATTCCATATACGTGTCATATTCATGCTAAGTCTAAAATCTTCCGTCTCCAATGTATGCCTCTAAAGTTCTAACCTTGCATTACTATATTACTATATGCTTAAGTTGAAATTGGAAGTTTTTATGTCTAAATCTTGTAGCTTTTTTTCCTGTTTGTGCAGAAACGAATCTACTTACTGCAATCTAATGTTTATTTTTTTACTACTCATAAATTGATGTTGTGCATAACATAGGTGAGACGCTTGCCTAAAGTGATTATAAACCAGATTACTTGGTAAATAGAGCTGCCATCTTTCTCAAATGATGTTTAGTCTATCAGATTTAATTTCAGACTTCAAATGAGGGCTCTCTTATAAATCTACACATTTTCCTTTACATTGTCTGATAGAGTATAAAATGTTGTTTCCTGATTATAATATTGCGTAGAACCAGATTTGGATATTTTTCATGAATTTTGCCAGATTGTCAATAAAGCATGCATGATTCATGAAGCAAATCATGTAGTGATCCTTGCACGCATGAAACTATAATATGTGTGTATCACAAGATATTATTATGCAATTGCTATTATTGATCCCTAGAATGTATTTGACAAAGCATAGGTTTTATAGGTAGTTTGATTCAGGTGACAACATGCATGCTCCTATGAGAAAAGCATGCAAGGGTGCGTTTGGTATGCATAAATTTGAGAGGGAGTCTTAAAACCCACCAAAATTCTCATGTTTGGCAAAAGCAATATTTTATATTTCTGGAAACAACAATTTTTTCTTGGAATCTTATTCGCCTGTTTCATGAAAAATGATTCCTTCCTTAAGACATGTGTAGTCTTTTTTCCCCTCTTACGGAAATTTATAATAAAATTTTCTTAAGAAATATATGTTTTTGCTTTTATCATCGGACCACCTTTGCCATTACCTTCACCATCGCCGGCGGACCATGATCGCACCATGATCGGATTACCACTTCTACCATCAAACCGACACCACCCTCAAAATGCCACCATCATCGTAACCTCAAACTGTCTTCGTCATCACTGCTACCATTAGACTCCCACCATCTCAACCGCCACCAACGCCACCATAAAAATATCACTGTCACAATCGGATCACCTTTGCTACCATCGACACCGTTAGACCATTGACATCACTATCGTTAGACCATCTCAGACACAGTCAGAGTGTGGTTAATGTCATCAATGTCATGAGATTACTGCCACTGGCACTACAGTTATTGTCGGCCACTATCGTAACTATCATGATCAGATCGAGATCACTGTCGGACCACCACCATCATTACTGTCACTGCCACTGGCTCTACCCCTGGACCACTATCATCACCATCGATACCGTCACAATAGTCATTGTTGAACCACCACATCACCGATGTTGTCTGTCATTATTATCGCCATTGAAACACCATCGTCATCGTCATCAGTGATGAACTTCACAATTGTCATCGGATCATTGTTGTTATCGTCATCACGATCTGACCATCGTCGCAATCACATCACTATTGCTGCCATAGTAACTATCAAACCACTTTGCCACCGGTGTTGTCATCGGCCCGTCATCATCGCCTCTACTACTGCCACCACCACTGTCAAACTGCTATTGCAATCGTTTGGACCATCAACATCATCGTATTCACATATTCTTAGATACATCAAGCATAGAAATAATATATTCATATGAAATTTCTCAAATGTATCAAATAAGGTATTGTAACATTCCAAAGAATATGATGCATGTGATCATATTCTTGAAAATCACATTTCCGAAAGGAATATTGAATTCTGCATATAAAACACACCATGGGAGTAAAAATCTCATAACTTCTGAAGTGAGTCATAATCTTTGTAAAACCATCGGTTCGTCTGGTAACTCATAAGTAACTACATAATAACTATCGTTATCATCTTTGGGATACACACCTAATAAAATAGATTAACATCGAAAATTTCAAGGTTTAACGGTGCTACATTCGACCTTCGAAACCTTTGGACTAGAAAGCACCTCTTAGCAAATAATCCATCAGGTAGTGCAATTCAAAATTATGTTTGTCTTAAATATAAATCTCTAAAGGTTTAACTAAATATTAACTTTGTAGTCATTAAATCATTCCTTGTGGCCATAATTATTTTTGAAGCACTTAAACATTCAAGTTATTATTAAATTTGTAAACTACTGTATTGGTATTCATGCTTTGAACTATCTTTTTTAACGAGCTCTAGGTAAGCTCCTTCAACAGGCTCTAAACGAGCATACATTCAGCTCATTACAGTAATAGACAAACAAGCCAAGCTCCGAACAAAAAATTCAAGCCTAATCGAGCTTAAGTTGAGCTCAAACACAGCCAATGATATACGAACACAGGCTGAGCTTGGACACTCATTTTATAAATGAGTTTGAACCCAAACATGGTAAAGCTTGGCTTGTTTGGCTCGATTTCCACCCCTAATATTGTGTATCATATGATACAACTCATATATCATCCAATAATGACAACTATGGTGATTTGTGTCATATTGTACAAAACTAGTATATCATCTGATATTGACATCTATAGTGCATGTGTATGATATGGATCGTTTAGTTTCGTCGTCATTTTTATTTAGAAAATTATACATAATAATGAGCCGGCAGCTCATTTTGTAAATAAATTACCCTCTTGCATGCTCCGCAAGTGCTCCGCAAGGACTCTACTGGAACTGTCACATCAAACCAGTATCTGCCATAGTGCATGAGTGAGGGTAGCTAATTTAGGAAAATATGATGTACTTTTTCCATACATATAGTTATACCATAGCACACTCGATTGAACCAAACATACTGATCCATGATTTCATTTAGGAAAATGGTTTCTTACCTTCTTTTGAATTTCACCATGATTTCATTTAATAACAATACTATGCAAACTTTTTTGCAATTTTGTTAAGATTTTGATAGTATTTTGAGGATTTCGGTTGAAACCAAGTTTGGCAGTCTGTTTCGATCAGTACCCTCCTCTTTCGATCCAAAAAGATTGAAACTTTTGGATTTTGACCGAAACCTCAAACCATGGCGATTTGAGTTCATAATTTGTTTATTTGTGCCCTTAAGCTTTCATGCGAAAACATCAGAAAATTTGTGTGACCATGATTTTATTAATAAAATACTATTAATTTGAGGCAACGTCAACTGCATAATTCAACATCTTACAAGTTTCATCTTTTCCAGTGAGATTGGATAGCCATGGTTGAAGGGAGTTACTACGCACTCATACCGTTTTGCTCAACACGCACAACCACTATCAACAAGTTTACCATTCAAATTTTACACCACTTCTACCATCGTCGTGCGGTAGTGGTTGTGCGCACTGAGCAAAACCGTCGACAATGATATTCTCGGTTGTGCGCGCTGAGCTAAACACTCCCAATGGTCAGCTCCGATGCCGATCGCCGAGATGAGGAGTCCCACGACGTTGGAGCTGTAACAAGGAGGAATCCCCGACTTCTCGGCATCGTAACGAGAATCCTCGAGTTCGACATGCAACGTATGACCTCTTTGGCTCCGGCTCCGGTGCCACCCTCTTTCTATGGGCTCATCGGTGATCGCCCATGCCGGTGGACCGAGCTCCTTGAATCATTGTCTTCATCAGAGGAATCAGATGAGTTCTCGTGCATGAAAGAAAAGCTTAGCTCTCTGTAGTAGGGACCCGATTTCTTGAACTCATCCATCTTGGGATCGACGTCGAGGGACATCTCGGTGCCGGAAGCTCACTGCTTGCTTAGGAAGTTGCTGATCAACCTCGACGACGGGTCCTTGCTATTCTCCAGCATGGACTTCGGGGTTTTGGCCTGTGCTTGGCCTTGAATCTGCTTCGAGAAGCTCAACTAACAGCATTCGCCGTCGTCGAGATGGCCTTCTTTCCAAAAAATTGTAACTTGATTCTCGCCAGATGGTGCTATTGTTGATCTTGTTTATATGGTCACCATTGCTATTGTTGTCAATCTTAACAAGGAACTCATGGCGATTGTCGGCGTCATCAGGGGAAGCAACCAACGATGAAGCATTTGGTTGATTGTTTCTCGTTTGATTATTTCCGACAAACTCCCCTCCGACAAACTCCTCCATCGATGATGAAGCAATTGGTTGTGCGATTGTGCACACTGAATAGTGGCGATAGCGGTTATGCGCGCTGAGCAAAACCGTGGCGGCCGTGGGTTTTTACTCACCATGCGCAACCGATGGTATTTTTGCCATTTTCGAAAGGTTGTACACTGTGAACAATTCTCAGTGGTAAACTTGTAAATAATCAGAACCTTGGTTGTGCGCGGGAGTAAAACGGTATGTGCTCGTAGCAACTCCCATCATCTTTTTCCATCACAGTTTCTACATTTGTTTATTATCTACTTGCATAATTTGGGTTCGTTTTGAGGCACATCAACCATCATTCCACAGAAAATTGACATCATTACACTAGTTCCGCAAAAATAAACGATAAAATATACAGATAACAAATGAACCCGATCAAACGAACAGCCATTTCTAAGTATCCCTTGAGGAAATTATAAAGACGACATTTTTGAGTGAATTCTGATGTTTACCTCACCGCGGAAACGAGAGGAAAAGCGGAAACCGATGCGCCAGAGAAACGAGAATCCGGACCTACGAAAGGTTTTGGGCATAAAAAGACGTTAGAGGTCGCAGTCGCCATTGATTAGATCTGAAATTTAGGGTTTTGGGGGAAACGTTTGGGTTCAGGGTTTGGGAGCTAAAAGATGATCGGATGAAGGGAGAAGAAAGCAGCCATGAAATCTTCTCTTTCTAATCCAAATATAGAATATAATTATCATTAGGAGGTTGTCAACGCAAATACATCAACAGTCAGGCATCTATGTGCATAATTTAACTATTTTCAGTCTAGGGCCAAAGAAATAGGCTTTTAAAAAAGGGATGGCATCTGATGTAACAGATCAGCTATAAGACACAAAAAGACATGCCTCATGGAAAGTGCAAGTCCATGTGGGACTTGTATTTTGGGCTTGTACTTTTAAACTTTATGTATCTTGCCACGTGATCTATTAGATCATGCGACACCTTTTCTACATTATTCACTTTAAAAAATCAAGTTTTTTTTATTCATCGGGAAAAAAATTAAACTGCCATGTATTTCTATAAGGGCCCGTTCTTTTTGCTGGAATAGATGAATAGATGAAAGTTTGTATTCCAATGAGAGAGAAGATGGAGTTTTGTGTTCTTTGGGGTGGAATAGAGTATGGAAAGTGGGTTTTGGAATAGAAAGTGGGGTCCACTTTCTATTCGTGTGTTCTTTGGGGTGGAATAGAGTATGGAAAGTGGGTTTTGGAATAGAAAGTGGGGTCCACTTTCTATTCGTGTGTTCTTTTGGGATTGGAGAGTTGGAATAAGAAAGTGGAAAGATGGTGAGTTGGAGGAGAGAGATACAGAGAGAGGTGACAGCGGGCCTCGTCATTCCCAAGCATTTCCATGAATACAAAACCACTCTCTATTCCCATTTTTTGACTCCACGTCAGCATTCCCATTTCTCTATTCCTCTAGCCAAACGAACAAACAGGTGGAAAGGAAGGGGAGAATTGGGATGAACAGTAGATGAATAGTGAAAATTTTCACATTCTCATCTCTATTCCATGCAAAAGAACAGGCCCTAAATTGACCGACCTCACCAGCCAATTGGCTCGGTAATTCTCTCTAAAGTTTTAAACACTCTTAAACTTTTTTAAAAAATTATTTAAACCTACCATCAATGTGTGAATGGTTAAATGTTTCGTAATGTGCATGTTATGTCATTTGCTTAAACAAAAAATACCATTTTTGCCCTTTAATTGTCGTACGTTTTATGTTTTAGAATCATCATGCCCGCATTATAAAACGGTTTTTTCCCCTTCATTTTTTGAGCTCGTGTGTCATCGTACGGTAAGGGCATGTTCTTTTGATTGAAAGTATAAATTGGGAAAGTTGAGAGGTGTGGAATGTGATGACAGAGAAATTTGGGTTTGAAAGTTGGTTGTGGGACCCGTAGCAACTTTTCTGTGTATGTGTGTTCTTTTGGGTTTGAAGAAAGTGAGATGTGGGGTCCACTTTTGTTAAAATATTTAATTAATTATTACTAAAATAAGCCCCTCATGTTTAATTATGAATTAAAAAACAAAAAAACCAAAACAAATGAATTGCCTCACGCAGAGAGAGAATGGAGGGTCCCACAGGGTTGGAATCCTGTGTAATCACGACATTTTGCGGGGATTGTTTCGCATCCAAAATTTCCATGCCACGTCGACGTTTCCACCCTCGGATTTTTTTGGCAAAAGAACATGAATTACGAAAGTCGATGAAAGCTGAGAAGATGGGAGGGTAAACAGTGATTTTGTGGAGGAATCTCTCCAACTAGAACCGAAAAGAACAGGCCCTAAGGGCAAGAATATTCTTTTAACAGCAACATCAACCCACAAACCAATTTGTAACGCATCCCATCTTATTCTTGTCTTGTCCACTCCCATGTCGCTGCCCACTCCTATTGTCACGTCGTTGTCTACTCCTCGTCCTATCCACTTCCTCTGCATGATCCTCCCTCCAAAAGCTTTGATGGTGACAATAAGGGCATGTTCTTTTGCGTTTAAATGTTTGTGAACGTGGGGGATTCCACTATTCCTCCCACTATTCACTCATTTTCATCCTCACTTTCACTTGTCATGTTCTTTTGTGTTGGCTTCTTTGACTGTGAAAGTTGCTGACGTTGCCCCAAAACACACACAATAAAGCTGTGTGTGACCCACAAAAAATTCCAACATCCTCATTCACAACCCACTTTCACCCAAAAAAACACAATACTCACTTTCACCACACTATTCACAACTTCAACCAACCCAAATTTAAACACATAAGAACCTGCCCTACGATGAATATGAAGATAATGAAATGATGCGACAGCGTGCATGGCGCCATTGGCGCTGCCTCCGACACACAGCCTCTTCATTTTCATCCTTTTCATACAATTGAGATCGGCAATGCTGCTGCGACAGTATAGACAACTGATGATGGCTGAGGTTTTTCGGAAAGGATGAGAAAGAGAATGGAGTGGTAATTTAGGAATTAAGATGTGTGTCTAAATTAAAAATTGAATTTTAAAATGTATTGTGTGTGTATGTAAAGTTGTGTGTATGCAAATCAATTATGTGTGTGTGCATAAAATTACCATTGTTCGAGAGATTATGAGAAATAGACAGTATAATACGCTTAGAAGAGTTTAGAAATTTTACAATTATTAATATATAATCAATAAATGTGATGTTGTAGTGCATAAGTGTGTTGAGAAATCGAGTCAAGATCTCTTGTACTTATTAGATTAGAATATCGTTATTCATCTCGTATAGTTCTGATGATAAATTAACATATTATCTAATATCTTCGAGCACATGTATAAACAGATCAAGGCAAATCAATAAAAAGCACTCAAGGTTATGAATGAGCTCAGCACGGCCATAGATCAATTGGAGCAACGCAAAGAGCTTGATGAGTCAAGAATGCATCAAACGGTCTTCACTGTAATATTTATTCGATATATATTTCTTTTCGTTGTATTAGCTTGTTAAAGTCTGGTTAGAAGCGCCCCCACACACTTAGGAATGCACATAAAAAAGTTTTAAAATGCTTGAAAATTGTTTTAATATCAGTTACATATATAGTTGTCACGACCCGCTTCCCTAAAATGGAGGCGAGACGTGAAAAGGTCCGCACGGGAGTGGAGCGGTGAAGCCCCAAACCCGATAAGCGTCAATTTAGTATAAGCAGGTCCCTGTAATTGCAATCGAAACAACAACAATAATGATAATATGAGACGGATATGAAATACCAATCCCAAAGTTTGTCCACAAAATATTCAACATCACAGAAAAGCCACCAGGCTAAAAGAAAGAGTCTAAAGGCCCAGAACAAGGCCAAACAAAAGCAACGACATAACAGAGTAAAGGTGCTACGCACCGACAACAAAACAACTGACTAACAAAAGTAAAACACCACGAAGACACTAGGACTGGTCCCCAGTGTCCACGTACTCCCCGTCCAACACGGGCGCAAGCTCGGCGTCCGCAAACACCTCACCCTCAGCAAGCAACTCAGTCTCAAGGTCTAACATGCGTCACCCAAAAGAGAAAGGGGCACATGTCAGCAAGTCTAAAAAGACTTGGGCAAGGAAACTGAAAGTGACTAACAACCTAGCATTTCAATGTTAACAATGGCATGGCAGTTGAATATGATGCAACAGTTTAAAAGAGAGGCAAGCACTCACGATGTAGCAAAAGCTACCAATTCACTAATCACTTATCACTTAACACTTATCACTTTTCACTTATCACTTAACACTTAGTGCATAGAGAGTCCACTTGCTGGCCAGCTCGTGGCTCAGTCCGTTTATCTCTATCACTATCAATCACTTAAACACTAGAGATTTCACCTGCTGGCCGGAGTGGCTGATCAAGCCAACTCGGGCTCAGTCCGCTTATCTCTTACCCCACCCACATGTGTCGAGCGTTGTGGTTAGCAACTCATTATGCTCGCTTCTGGTCACGAGCCAGGAAAATAAGTGTGTGTATGGCATAGGAGTACACCTAGCCGGTATCCGAGCGTTGGGGTTAGCAACTACAGGGCTCGCTTCTGGAACACGAGCCAGGAAACATAGTATTGTAGCGTGTGCTACGCAGTCACGAAAAATAATCACTATGCAATGCCATGAACAGATAATTGCGTACCGTTAATGGAATTTAAACGTGACAGGCAAAATGCAATGACATGAACATATTCGCGTACCGTTAATTTAAAGTAAACGTGACATATGAGCATGATGGGGGTGACGGACCAAGCTTCGTTGTCAAGCTAGGTCAATGGCGTCTAAACGGCTATCCTTTCACCGTTTAGTCTCTTTTACGCTAAAGCATGGTAAATGGCCTAAGACATGGCCCAAATCAAGAGATGCAAGTTTCACTTGCCTATCACCGGGGATGACGGTTACGAAAAGTTCGTTTCCGCGGATGCTAGCTTACGGGGAATCGCTGTTATGGGGAACAATCATCAAAACACAAGTATTTTATTAGGGTTTCATAAAAATTACAATAGGATATGAAAACAACGGTAGATCGATTTCTTACCGAGAGGAGACGGAAGAAACACTCCGGGGAACCTTAGGTTCAGATCTGGAGAAGATTGGAGAAGTTTGGGGAAACTAGGGTTTTGGGGGATTTGGGGATTTTGATGGGTTTTGATGGAGATTTGGGGAAGATGAGAGGTGGATGGAGTGAATGGATGGTTTGGATGATGGATTTGAGGCTTGGAATGAAGAAATGAAGCTTGGAGGAAGATGGGGGCTGAAGGGGGAAGTTTTTTTAGGGTTTTGGGTCGTGTTGGAGAAGATGAAAACGATTGGGTTGGGTATAAATAGGTTGGGCTGGCGGCTGCCCAGAAATTAGGGTTTTAACACTGGTTAGTCGGTCAAAGAGCAACCACTGACCGACTAGTTTGGCAACTAGTCGGTCGGTCGACCAACGCTGACCGACTAAGTGCAAACAGTAACTCCTGAACGAAAATAGGATTCTAGAGTTAGTCGGTCCATGAACAAGTACTGACCGACTAGTTTAGCATCTAGTCGGTCGATGAACGTTCTTAGACCGACTAAGAGTAAACAGTAACTGATACAAAAATAATATGATGAGTTAGTCGGTTAAAGAAGCATTACTGACCGACTAGTTTGCAACCTAGTCTGTCAACCAACGTTCTTAGACCGACTAACGATAAACAGTAACTCCTGAGAAATTTAGAAAGCTAACTAGTCGGTCCAAGAAGGATTGCCGACCGACTGGATCGTCATCTAGTCGGTCGGTGCCCCTTCTTATACCGGCTAATGAGCACAGAAAAATTCTGATACGGAGCGCGGGCACCGGGATCGATTCCTAAGACTCCTAGGCTTGATCTAATAGTTAGATACGACCGTTATGAAGTCCGTCACGAGTGACATACTTCGAAATCGACGATCCTAAGGAAGAAACGAGAAAATACGACGAATCGATCGAAAATGAAAGCTACGGAGACGAAAACCACACATGAGGAGAAAATTCACCAAAACATATATTATATTATATTAAATCCAGATACATGAAAAGCAGTCGTTACAATAGTGAAGTGCTCTTCTAAGATGCAGACCTGCGTATCTGAGAAGTAGTCGACTACTATTACAGTAGGAGTTGACTAATTTGAACTATGTAGTTCTGATTACTTATTGTCCCATTAAAGTAGTCGATTACTACTGTGCATGGAGTCGACTGCTGGTTAGGAGTCGACGACGCCATGTATATGAGTCGACTACTATGGCCCACGCGGTAAAATTTAACCAACTATGCGATGTACGAAAGTGCGTCGAATCTAGCCGTTTGGAGTGGTAGTTTGGGGAATCTGATTTGAGCAAAATTCTCCATTATATATTGGGGATTGATTTTGTTTTTAGTATGAAGTTTTGATCAATATTTTTCAAAGAAAATTGTGTTGTACTAAAAAGTTTTTTCAATCACATATTGGCCAAACTTCTTCAAAAGATTTCAACATTTTCTTGGTGTAATTTCTAGATATCTCAAAAGCTTTTATCATACTTTGGAGATCAACGCTATAGACATCACACATCTGCAAGATTCAAAGCAAGACTAACTGTAAAAGTGTAACTTTCCATTAGCAATGAAAACCATCAAAAGGGTTGAGGTGGTAAGTTGATTGGGAAAAGATAGTTTGTAAATTCATATTGGGAAGATGTGTTGTAACTATTTGTGATAATAATGGATTTAGCCGATTGGGACTCGGGTGGTTAGATGTAGCCAATGGTTTGGGGTGAACCAATGTATGTCTTGTGTTTGCTATTGCTTTCAAATTTTTTGTTGTGATTATTATCTATTATGCTCATTTTTCACTGTATACTATTCCTTGAGATAATTTTGTTGTTGATTAGAATAAAATCGACTAACTTCAAAGTAAAATTAGCAGAGGAATTTTTATACCCTAATCATCCCATCTCTATTGTCTATTTGACGTCCTCGTATGTCCCAACAAAGTGGACCTAAACATTTCAATTCCACTATCACGTGCGTAAGTAGATCCGAATGACTTCCTTCCACCCGGCATCTGTATAAGTGAATCTGTACGACTTCTTTTCACTTAAGTTGAGGTGTCGCGCTAATGTGCACGAATCACAACATACAACAGTGTTAGTGAGGCGAACTCGTGGTGTGGATCCCAGTTTCGGCTCATCCGACGCTCAAGCTAGAACCCAGCCGAAGATAGTATAAAATATATGAAACTGAAAGAGATTATAGGAATGATAATGACATCAACTCATCCCAAATGAGAAGGATATATAGAGAGGTAAGATTAGTAATCCAACATTATGGAAGCGATAAATTCAATTTTATCGTAAAACGTACAACACGAAGATCGCGTGGCCTAATGGATAAGGCGCTCGCCTCCGGAGCGGGAGATTGTGGGTTCGAGTCCCATCGCGATCGTTTTTTTATCTTCTGCTTTTTTTCACCGTAGAGCCCACGTGGCTTATTGATGGGCCTGATTGTTTGAAACTAGTTTTACTGGGCTTTTGAGGTTAGTTCACGTGACGTGTTATCGGTCATTAATGGGCCTATTACTGTATTTTTGCAGGCCGGCATTTGTTAGGCTCACGTGGATTGCATCGTCAGCAACGATGTAAGGAGCAGACATCCCTGTTGGGATTTAAAATCACAGCCGTCAAATTCAAAACCAGGCCGTAACAGATATATTTTTGTAAAAAGGGCAGGTTTTTGGGTTCAAAAAATGTTTAATTTTTTAAGGAGCAGAGCCTTAAAAAATCCCCCAGAGATAGCGAGAGGGGGAAATAGAAAGATGGGTTTGTTGTCGTTGATGGTTGTGTTTTTGTTAGTGCTTGGAGCTGCTGCTGCTGCTGCTGCTGATTCTTCGGATTCGAACACTTACAGAAACCGCAGTGATGACGAGGAGGTCATCAGGAGGCCTGGATTCCTTTACATCAGACCCACTGGCAGATGCACTCCCCAGTAAGCCAAAACCCTAAACCTATACTTAGTTCCTCAACAACCATTTTGGGTTTCTTGATATTTTTCTTTCTGTTTCATGTCATTGCATGACTTGATCTCTAGTTTCAGACTTTTAAAATGAACGGCATTTTCACAAACACTAGTTGTTGGAATGAACCCATTTAGCTAAGTTCAAGATTTTTTTTTTAAATTTAATGCACAAACATGGCTATTAGTTCTGTTGATGCATAGAATCTTGTAGAGCTTGGGTGCGGCTGCCGGAATAAGTATTCACACAACAGAGGGCCCGAACAGGGTTTTATCGAGGTAGGAGAGGCTCCTTTGTCGTCGCCTGGAACAAAGAGAAAACACATCAGAGGAAACGGAGGGGGTTGACCATCCGATTCGACTCAAATGCTTAAGTCAGTATCATGCGGAGGAAGAAGGGAGCGTGGCTGAGTGTAGTTGCTGCTAGGTTTGAGATTTGTGACCTAAAGATGCTAGGGTTGATCTTTTGCATATGAATTTAAAGATACTTGATGTAGGGGATGCCTGTTGGTTTTTATATAATTGGAGGGGCAGGTATGCCACGTCAGATGACCCCATGTTCTTCTCTATCACCAACCTGTCAATTGTCAATGGAATTATAGGGATCTCGGCCTCTGGTCATAAATGCGTCGTTCTGACAAGCTGTTCACTCGGTGTGCCTACCGTAAGCGCCCTCGATAGGGCCGTTTGTCTGGCGTGCACCGAGTGGACATCAGAGGACATTAGATACTGATATCAAATGCTGACAAGGGATTGGAGAGGATGCTGCCATTTACATAAGATCACGCCGCTGCAGACGTGCATGATGTTTAAGCCACATAGTTGAGGGATTCGACTTCGCAGAGGTCGTCCTTGCAAAGCGGTGCTGTTAAAGGAGCCGACCTTAAGGATTGAGCTCGTCCTGGAAGAGCCGAGGGAGCCAACCTTGAGAAGATCGTTCCGGTTAAATTGTGATGATGTCATGTCAGGTAGTCCTCCCAAGTCATAATTAGGAGGTTTCGGATGGCGAGGGAAGCTCGTGGCGGGTCCCATCTGTCGAGTTCGGTTGGGCCCTACGGCTGGTGGGCCCTAATCCAGAAACGATATCTACAAGAACTTATGGAAACAACTCTTTTTTGAATCTTGAGACTGGCTGCGAGTGGCAATGCAGGGCCATGGCAGGTGTATTTGGCTGCTGTAGAGGTAGGGATTGCTAGCGAACGAGCTCTCGTTGAACATAAGGACTTTCCCCTCAATTGGGATGGTGCCTGATAAATTGTTGTAGGAGAGATCAAGCGTGGTTAGGCCCTGTATTCTCTTCGTGTCAGTTGAAATCTCGCCTGACAGTTGGTTTCTCGACAAATTGAGCATGCCGAGGATGTGAAGATGAGTGACATTGATGGGTATTTCACCAATACAGATTGTTACTGCTGAGATCGATGGATTCAAGTGACGATCATTGGACGAGTTTGAGCAAAATTTGTCTGCTGAGATTATTTATGTTCAAACTAAGCTTCGAATGCTGCTTCAAATCATCGATCTTGGGAGAACCTCGCTCGAGAGACGATTCAAATCTAAGATAGAGTTTGAAGTACATGCAGTTTTCCAATTGTTCTCGAAATCGAACCAGAGATTAGGTTGTTGGACAATAGTAGCATGCCGAGCTTATCTGGTCGGTGAGCTTGAAGTCGCTCAATCTGTTTATTAACGAGCTGTTTGTCCAACAACCTTTCATGTCAGATCCGTAAACAATTGGGAAACTTCTTGTACTTCAAACTCTATCGTTGGATTTGAATCGGCTCTCGGGTGAGACTCCCCCTAAGATCAGCAATTTGAAGTAGCTTTCAAAGCTTAGTTTGAGTGGGAATAATCTCAGCAGACAAATCCTGCTCAAACTCGTCCATTACTCGTTGCTCGAATCCATTGATCTCAGCAGTAGCAATTTGTTTGGTGAAAGACCCATAGATGTCACTCATCTTCACATCCTTAACATGCTTAATTTAACGAGAAACCAATCGTCAGGCGAGATTTCGACTGACATGCACATAATGTAGAGCATGACCATGCTCGATCTCTCATACAACCGTTTATCAGGTACCATCTCAATCGACGGGCAATTCCTCGTGTTCCATGAGAGCTCGTTCACAAGCAATCTCTACCTCTGTGGCGGCCGAATGCGCATGCCCTAGCCCTGCATTGCCACACGCACTCCGTCTCAAGATTCAAACAAGAGCGGTTCCCATAAATTCTTGCACATACCGTTTGGACTAAGGCCCACTAGCCACGGGGCCCAGCCAAAATCGACAGATGTGACCTGTCGCGAGCTCCCCACACCATCAAGGACCTCCGAACTTCGACTTGGGAGGCCTGCCTGACCTGGCCTCAACATAGTTTAGCAGGGACAATCCCCTTGCGGTCGGCTCCCTCAGCTCTTCCAGGATGACCTCGATCTCTGATATCGACTCCTTCAACAACACAGCTCTGTAGAGACAACCTTTGTGAGGTCGGCTTCTTCAGCTATGTGGCCTGAACAGCCCGCAACAGTGTGATCTCAAGCAGACGGGTTGCATCTACTCCAGGCCCTTGTTAGTATTTAATGCCAGCATTGGATGCCCATTCGACGCACGCTAGACAAACAGCCCTATCGGGGCACGCTTACGACAAGCACGCCGAGTGAATGGCTTGTCAGAGCGGCCTATTTATGGCAGGTGATCGAGATCTATATCATCATGTTGACGGTTGACATGTTGGTGGTAGAGGAGAATAGGGCCATAACCCCTAATCATATAAAACCCAACCGGTGATCCCTGCATCAAAATGGGGGATGAACTTCTTTTGGAGGTCGGTAGCTCCTGTAAGATTATCTCCAGGTCCTCACATGCTCCTCCAAATATTTGCTATATATTAAGATATCATCGAAGAACACCAAGACGAACCTCTTCAAGTAAGGACGAAAGACATTGTTCATTAGGGCCTGAAATATGATTATGTCATTTGTCAAACCGAAGGGCATGACTAAGAACTCGTAGTGACCTTCACGTGTTCTGAAGACAATCTTAGGTACATTTACCACTCGCATCATAATCTGGTGATATCCTGACTTCAAGTTTATCTTGGAAAAAACGGCTGACCCATGCAATTCATCTAGAAGCTCGTCGATCACAGAAATTAGGAATTTATTTGTTACAGTTTCCTTATTCAAAGCTCTATAATCGACACAGAATCTCCAGCTACCTTTCTTCTTTTTCATCAACAAGACCGGGTTAGAGAAAGGGTTCACAGTGGGCTGAATCACGCCAACCTATATCATCTCTCCCACCATTCGATCTATCTCGTCTTTCTGTATCTAGGAATCTAGGAATAACGATATGGCCTCACACTGATAGGTGAAATCTCCTCTCACATGACGATAGAATGCGCGTGGTCCAGTGGGGGCGGAAGGCCACAAGGCGTCTGAAACACCCCTAAAAGCAACTCAGAATCTGATGCACCTCAGCTAGAATGCCACGCTCCTTCTCATCTATTGCTAAGCCCTGAAACTCCACCAAAAAACCTCATCCTTATGTCTGAATGGCCATTGTCATGGGTTTTAATGAAACAAAGGAATGGTACAAACTAGGATTGCCCTGGAGAGTGTCTGTCTTTTTCCTTTGCTTTCTTCAAAGGGTTTGTCTTTTGCCTTAGATTTGGGTTGTCATCCAAATCTAAATTTTTTGCCTTTGACATTGCGGCAACTTGTGAGATTTGTCAATTTGATTGTTTAGAGCTTCCAACGACGCGGTCATCCTTGTTTCCAAGGCCTTCACTTTGGATCCGATTTCAGATCTCATCTCATCTATTGATTTCTTCAATCCTTCAACTTCGACATCAATTTTCTCATCCAAAGCTTCAACCTTTTTCTTCGTTCCCGTCACCTCATGGACCATAGTGATTTGATACCAATTTGATATGATTTGCACTAGAATTTAGGTAAAAATAGGATTTTTATGGTGAACTAGGAAAAAGATGATATTTTTATAGATATCAAAAGAAGAATACAAATGATAGTGGACATCTTTCGAGAGGAGGCCACTCTCCTAGCTTTTACTTCGAAAGAAAAGTCTAAACCTCCCAAGTCTAGAGTTCTATGGATTGCTAGACGATTTCTCTCACAATATTCAACATGAATCCCTCAAACCCTAGTCGCCACCTAATAAACACTGTTTCAGCCCAAAAATTCTAGAATTGGAGGAAATTATAAAAACACCCGTACAGTCCAAAATGACGATAATGCTTCCTCTCTGCTGGTTACCACACGTCTTCTCCAACTCTGATAGGTGATAATCGCTTCACACCCCTAACCTAATTATAACCATAATCGTACCCCTTAACCCTAATTCAAAAATTTAAGAATAATTTATAATTATAACTAATAATAATAAATTTAATTAAGAGGATAAATAGAGATGTGACCTATTTTTGTCAAAAAAAGCTAGCCCCGTCAGTTTTAAGGCAGTAAATCTAGAAAAGCATAGTTTAGGAACCTAGATAGTTCAAAGATGTTTTATCTAATATACCCAATAGAAAATATAAAAAATAGATGGAGAAGAAGAGTGTTTCTTTTATTGTATTTAACTTTGAAGGAAGTTCTCTTTAAATAGGAGAACCTTTAATAGAACATAAGGAGTTGTTGGAGAGAATATCTCCTACTCCCTAGCTAGATATCACGTAATCTGAGAAGTCATCACGAGATTTCTCATGTATGCTATGCAATGATTTGTTCCATCGTCTTTCAAATGAATCCGAAAAACTGGTTTTTGGGGTTTGAAAAGAATTTATCTGCCCATAAAACTTAAGCTTGTCCGATATAAATAAAACTTTTAACACATATAACTAATCTTAACAAAACTCGTGGATGGCTATCAGACCTCAAATCATGGCTCAAGTTGCCCTTGATCCTTTCCTGCCAACCTTTACCCGTATCATTTGCACTCGGTTAATCTTATATAAACCCTTATATCAGTGTGAAACTCAAGCGCGTAGGCTATTTACCAGGCATCATGCTGAAACTCCCAAGTGTTTTCCTTCCACCTCCAAGAAGTTTCCCCCCTTCTTTGTGATGTACCATTCAAGTTGTAAGCATAACCAGAATGCCTTCCGGTGGCTTGGTCAAGATTTATTTCTGTTGTTTTGTCTCATGAAATATAATCGCTGATGAAAATGCTGATGTTCCTGATTTTTAGTATAACTTAAAGTTAGAACCACACGGGTGCTTCGGCATCAGGGTTGGTGTCGCATATTATGATCCGAGTCTTCATTTGAGCAGGTTTTGGAGCAGTGGCATAGAGGCGTGGCCCAACATCGTCCCCCAAGAATCATCGGTTGCCAAGGTTTTTGGGTCGAGAGTGTTGGAAAGATACGAACCAGGGCTTACAATGTGGGAAGCAGCACAGAGAAACGACGATGTTGGTGGGAGTGCATTCTCCAAGCTAGTGAAGCAGTCGAGCGTTGCACTTCTCAACGCCTACACGAGGCCAGGGTTTCCGTATGGTGCCTGGGAGGTGAAAACGCTGCTCCTAGAGGCCCTCGTCTCCGAGGATGCAGCTGCAGCCCAAGCCAAGAGCTTTGAACATGCCAACCAAGCCTGCGGTTAGCTAGGCTCTCTTTGCCAAGCACCCTCTGAAAGCATGTGTAACATATGGTTCCAGTTGTCTTATTGCTTGTATTTTGTTGAAGACGTTTGTGTTCTCTCTTAGTCTCTGTGTGTAAACTCTGTGACATCTATGAGTTCAACAAAAAGCTGTTCATGAGAATTTGAGAAATTATGTTACAAAGATGCTTGGAAAACTGTCTTTCTTCACTGGTCTATGATAAATCAGAAAACATGGAAAAATTTGGCTATTTCAGGAGTAATACTGCATGATCGCATTTTAATTTTTTTTGTTTTGTATTAGGTTTTGTGCTCAATAAAATTGTATTTGAAGTTGGTCGGATTTCGGATAACATCTTATTTTGTGTGGTTTTGTGTATTTTGAAACAGAAATATATATCTTGATATATCCTTAAAAGTCAGGCTTAAGTTACAGAAGCTACCTTAAATTATCCACACATTTAATCATACTCCTTTTACATTTAGAAATATACTAATAGGCACCTTAACTTTGTAAATTCATCAAAACCCGCTTAAATTTGAAACTATAAATTATAACTTTAAAGGTAGTATATATAAACAAATGTATGGTCTAGGATAGTTTTGGTGAATAATTATAAAGTTTAGGATAGTTTCGATGAAATGTTAAATTTAAGAGTAGTATTATTGAATACATTGTTGATAGCTTAGGGTATTTTCCGCAAATTAAGCCCTAAAATCATGCCTTGCGTTTTAAGAAACTAGTGTTAAGGAAATTTTTGTAAATGGAAAATTTCAAATTTACCACACGTGAAAAATCTTGTTTTTAATTGTTACCAAAGATACACAATTGAACATGACATGGGTATCGAGTTAACAAATAAATCGTTTCCATTTTAATCTTGGGCCATTTTCAATTTAAATTACCTCTTCCCCTACTCCTTCATTTATCCATCCGACTCACAATCAATCCAAATGTCGTTCTTTGGTTTAAACAACAACCTTCAACCAAAGAAGGCCAAGATCATCTGCAAAAACTTCAAATCATTTCTACAATCCAAACTCAAAAGGATCACACGAGCCACGACCCATCTCAACTCCACCCTCTCTGCTCTCCTCAACCAAAAGAAAGGGGTTCGTGCGAGGCAGAAGACGAGTGGCCATTGTCAGCAATGCCCGGCCTCAATGTCTCTCGACGACATCTTTCGTCGTCTTGCTCCTTTACAAGAGACTCCTTGTCCTTCCACCACCACCACCGCTTCTTCTTCTTCTTCTTCTTGGTACGAACATGTCACGACGGAGTTGGAGGACATCGATGCAAAGGCCGAGAGATTCATTGCAAGGTTCAGGAAAGAGTTGAGGCTCCAGGGGCAGAGGTCGATCGAGGAGTACCATGCGATGTTGGCTCGTGGGGTGTAAAATATTGTAGGTTCCTCGTGATTTTTTAATCGTGTTGTTTAGTTTTTAAATATGGGGAATCATGTAGATCAGGTGGCAACTGATCTAATAGATCAAGTGCAAGACACAAAAATAAGGGCCCCATTGAAAGTACAAGCCCAGATAAACCTCGCCCATATGAAACGCACTTTCCAATTTCCAACTTTATGTGTCTTCACACCTGATTTAAATCTTAAATCAGGTGTCACTTTTTATACATTATTGTCTTTAATGTACATAAGATTTTTAATGTTGATGGCCGGCAAAAACAGATTCAGATTCAGCCTGTATGCAGTCAAAGCTAATTTCCCCAAGTTACCACGTTTTAAAGATGAACCATTCGGGAAATAAAATTCAAGGGGTGGGACTTTAAAATCAGTTCCCCAAGCCACAAATATGTTTCTTTACATACTACACATCATCTCATTATCATCAACATACAAGCACGAGAGATAGAGAAGTAGCCGGCCAAATCAGTGAAGAAAGTCCTTCATCGGATCATCGTGATGGACCCTCTTAATTCTGAAGGCCTCCATGTCTTCCGCGGTGACCTCGTCGTTCCATTTCACGTTGTACTTGCGCTTCCTCTCGTCCCTCTCCACCTTCTTCCTCGCATCTTCCTTCTTCAGGGCCTCGGCCAGCAGCTTCTCATCGAGAACCAGGTCATCCGGCACTTCGGTGCCCCATGTGGCGTGCCGCTTCTCTTCGTGCTGCTCAGGCTTCTCTTCTGCGGCCTCCTTGCGGGCCAGGTTTGCCTTCATGAGCTCTCCCGCGGCCTCGGCGGCCTCGATTCCGGCCGAGCCCGTGCAGTAGCTGTTACGGATCGTCTGCTTGCAGCATATGTAGCCCCACTGGTGGTCCTTCCACCACGAGCCCCAGACGCCCGTGTGGTTGTTGATAAACACGTCCTCCTCGTACTTGCTCTTCGGAAGAGCCATCTCCTGGCCTCTGATTATCCTACCGGCGCGATCGTATTCGACCTCCTTCTCGCTTTGGCCCAGGAGCAGTTCCCTCGGAGGAGCCTCGCCGGATGCCGCGTTCCCGTATTTCTCCATTATGCTCTCCCTCGTCTGGGACTTCAGCTTGTCTTTGTTTACCTGGTAGTTCTTGTACAACAATTCGGCCTGGGAAGGAGCAGCTTGCATGTGAATGTCCTGTCCCTTCTCGTATGCTTCCCATGCATGTATATTCATCTGCTTGAATTCCATTGCTTGCCCGCTCACTCTGTATTGGTTATCCCCCTGGTGAAAGTTTGCAAAAATAATTAAATTCATGTTTTGGAGGCAGACACAGGCTTCACACTTTGACATGCACAGAAATCATCCAAATTCTAGAAACAAGGGTACAACTGTGTATTAAACCCACAAGTTTATATTGGGTCAAAGAGAATAATGTAGAAAAGGTGGCACATGATCTAGCACCTGATCTAATAGATCAGGTGCCAAGACACAAAAAGTTGGAAAGTATAAGCCCATGTGTGCTTATATTTTCTGTGGGGCCCGTCTTTTTGTGTCGTGCACCTGATCAGGTGCCATCTACATGATTCTCATAATAAAATTACTTTTTGGTAGAACGATCGACAAAACAATAGCTACTCTTTAGGACTAAGTTATGGGTGGGCAGGCGTGTCATCCCAAGGTGTGTTGGACACATCCCTAGGCGTGTTGGACACGAAAATTTCTTGTTGGGAGAAATGCCCTACTTATCATATCATGGTACATAACAATAACAAAAATGGAAGCTTTATTGTGCTTATGGAATGTTATCATACACGAAGTTTCTAAAGCTTATTAATGCACTTACTACGTAAAATTTCTCATTTGGATCACTATCTGGCAGCGGATCCTCACGCATAGACCTTGTTTTCGGGTCATAGTGAGCTGAGTTAACGTCGAGGTTCAAAAGATATTTTGCAGTATCTTCCCGAATACGCAAATTTCTGAGAAGGAACATTCAGCAAGTATAAGATCATTGAGCCAAATTAAGTCCACAAGACGAAAGACTTTCTTAGAAGGTGAACAAAGTGCATTCCAGGTAAAAAAGATAAATACCTTACTGTTCCTGTGCTACCACCACCTGTAGTGCGAACACGTTTCTCAACCTTTGCAAAATCCATCTGTTTGCTCTCATCAACCTTTGCCTCATCTACCTTTAGATCATCCTCGTCGTCATCCTCGTCACTAACTGAATCCTCACCGCCGCTCTGATTACTGTTCTTCTCCTCTAGTTTCTTCAATTGCTGCTCTTTCAGATATTTCCTTCTAGCTTCATCCCTAGCTTCATATCTTTCTATTACACGGGCATAGGTGGATGCATCATATCCATTCCAACGGTCACGTTTTCCATCATAATCAAGCTCAATTTTCTCCACCTTCTCATCAGGAGCTATACTCATGTTTGTCCATTTAGCACCCAGCTTCCTTGGCCTCTCCATGCATGATTTCTTGTCGTGAGTCACTGCCCCACAGCTGGAGAAAATAGAAGAAAAACTTAATTTTACTACCTAATACCGCTACATCAAATAAAAGGAGTGTGAGATCTGATGTGGAGTATTTAAAGGCTGGTCTGCACATAGATCTGAGGTTCTCCAGGGGAGTGAGACAATGGTAAAAGGAAACATGGACTTGCATTAAGATTTAGATAATCCTTGGTTGCATATTGTTATATCAAGCGCAAACATAGAAGACCAACAAAGGGAACCATTGTACAATAGGTGTATCCCATACGAAAATCATTCCTAACATACTATGGAGAGAAACCATTGTTCAAAAAAAAAAATCACCCTCCGCTATTGACTGTTCTCAAATCGAGATTCCATAAAAATTAGCAGCAACCAATAATCACTTTCTCAACAGTAAAGAGCGGGGAAGGGGAAAGGAACACTTACTTTTCACAGGCACCCTTTCTGTATCGTTCAGCTTGGTAGATCTTTGCACCTCTGTCATACCACGCTCTGGTATAATTGGGATCAGACTTCCATTTCCTTTGATGTTTCAAGCTCTAATATAAAACAACCATGACTATGAGTTTAACTCATAATAATCCTGATGAAACCAATCAGAGGACACAGAATATAAGTATGGGGCTTACCGGCCTTTCGGCATTAAGGTACCAAGGAGCAGAAGACATATACTGAGGTATGTGAGGATTGATTTCTTTTCCATCTTCATCGAGCTCAGCGGGTGCAAGCCCAGCCTTTCGTGCTTCCTCTAA
Source organism: Scilla litardierei (assembly GCA_030789695.1). Lineage (NCBI taxonomy): Eukaryota > Viridiplantae > Streptophyta > Magnoliopsida > Asparagales > Asparagaceae > Scilla > Scilla litardierei. The sequence continues at coordinate 2,852,717 of CM061138.1, read as the reverse complement.
TTCGAGTTGTTTTCTATGGTCTTCTCGAGATTTAAAGGACACTGAAATTAATAACAAAGACGTGTCAGAACCAATTTTTCATGAAATATACGACAAACACTCGGAGAATAAATGACTAAGTAGAAAATTAAAATGCAATTCAATTCGTTGTTTATCAGTTTTTTTTTAATTCTAGACACAAATAAGAAAGAGGATAACAACTATATGCTTTTCTCCCAACATATAATCAAGTAGTCAACTGAAGTCGGAGCAACTCCAAGTCCAACAGCCAATTTTTAATCTAATCCCCAAAAGAGGTATCGAAGAGTGGTAAATAACCCATCTTTCAATTGATTCCACAAGTGGAATCATTTAAAGAGCAAATGAAATTAAATACAGAAGAAGTATTTAATCTAATCAAAGTCATACAATCTAAAATCTCTATTGTCAACAAATAAGAACTACATTTTTGCAGCTATCTAAATATTTTTGGAAAAGGTCAAAAGCTTCTTTGACAATCTTTCTTATAATGAACACTGAAACAAAATGTGCAAATTTTAAAAAAACTATCAACTTTAACCCAAATCTCAATTTATGCCCATGAATTTTGAAACTAGACATTTATACCATTCATGATTATGTGAGCGGGTTTTGATGTATTTTTTTACAGGCAGATTGACTTTTTTATTTTTTTAATTCCATTTGCCATTCTTTTCTCTCTCTTGTCCTATCTTCATCTCATCTCTCCCCTCCTTCCTCCTCCGTGCTCATCCACCTCCCCGCCTCGTCCCCCTACGCCCTACGCCTCTTCATCTGTCAAGCCCCACTCCCTTCGCCAATCAGACAATAGGCCCCACTAGGCCCCACTGCCAATGCCTTCACCCCATGCACATGCTCCTCATCCTCCACATTCTCCTGCCCTCGCTTCCTCCCAATCTACAAATCAGATATCTCCGCCGATTCCTTCCACGAGAAGTCCGTCGACGACAGGCTCGACCCTTCCCTCTAAATATATAGGCGTTAGGGTTGCACACGAGATGCTCGATCTTAGCTACAGCATTGTGTTAGGGACCCAGCCCATACTATGCCCCTAACCTAGCCATTTGTTAGGAACCCATCACATACTAGCTCCCTAACAATAACATAGCTAAGGATCCAGCTCATACTAGGTCCTTAACATTGGGCTCACACCCCAATTGTTAAGTATTAGCTAGCATCCAACCAAAACCAATTGGTATAAGGTGGAGAGGCACTCTAAGACTTATACTTTTCATTTTCTCTTGTTATTTCCGATGTGAGACTAATTGGAATCTGTTAGATTCCGTGGGCCCAAGCCGCGGGTAGCCGCTGACCCTAACCCATGCGCGCGCCCCCTTTGGCCAAGTAACCCTAGTTTCTTCTATTTATAGGGGCTAGCCGTCGCTTGTTTAGGCATGCTTGATGATTGATATTTCTATTGAGCATCTTTAGGTAAGATCTAGATTAAACGAGTGCAGGCGTCCTCTATTGGCGTCTTGGGAGGAGAACACACCTCTTTTGTGTTCAATTATCGTGTTCTTGCTACTATTTATCTATAAAAATCGCATCTTTTTGTTAGTTCCTAACAGAATCCTAACATACCACCACGCTTCCGACAACGTCGTCCACGTCGGCCCACTCTAAGTGGCCCACTTTGGCTTTACCAGGTCGTCGTCGCCCCCCTCTTAGATCGCTCCTTCCCCAGGTCGCACCTTCCGCTTTTGACAACCACCGTCCACGACGGCCCACTCTGGGGTGCCCACTATAAGTGGCCTACTCTGGCCTTTACCAGGTCACCCCTTTACCAGGTCGTCCCTTCCGCAACGTAGGTCGTAACATGCGGCTTGCTCCGATACTATTTGTTAGGGATCCATCCCATACTAGGCCCCGAACCTAGCCCATTTGTTAGGACACATCCCATACTAGGCACCTAACAATATTCTCTCCTGCCATCGCCTTCACCACATGCACATGCTCCTCCTCATCCTCCATATTCTCTCTTGCCCTCGCATCCTCCCAATCTACAAACCCACTATCTCCGCCGATTCCTTCCATGAGAAATCCGTCGACGACAGGTCCAACCCTTCCCTCTAAATATACGTGCTTTAGGGTTGCACATGAGATGCTCGATCGTAGCTGCAACATTGTGTTAGGGACCCAGCCCATACTAGCCCCCTAACCTAGCCCATTTGTTAGGAACCAATCCCATACTAGGCCCCTAACAATAGCCTAACTAAGGACCACATCCCATACTAGGTCCTTAATATTGGGCTCACACCCCAATTGTTAAGTATTAGCTAGCATCCAAACAAAACCAATTGGTATTAGGTGGAGAGGCACTTTAATACTTATATTTTTTCATTTGTTCTTGTTATTTCCGATGTGAGACTAGTTGGGATTCTAACATACCACCACACTTCCGACAACGACGTCCACGTCGGCATACTCTAAGTGGTCCACTCGGCTTTACCAGGTCACCCCCTCTTAGGTCGCTTCTTCTCCAGGCCGCACCTTCCACTTTCAACAACCACCGTCCACGACAGCCCACTCTGGGGTGCACACTTTAGTCTTTACTAGGTCGCTCCCTCTTAGGTCGCTCATTTCCCAGGTCGTCCCTTTCGCAACGTGGGTCGTAGCATGTAGCTTGCTCTGATACCATTTGTTAGGGACACAGCCCATACTAGGCCCCCCTAACATAGCCCATTTGTTAGGGACCAATCCCATACTAGGCCCCTAACAATAGCCTAGCTAAGGACCCATCCCATACTAGGTCCTTGGCATTGGGCTCACACCACAATTGTTAAGTATTAACTAGCATCTAACCCAAAACCAATAGGTATTAGATGGAGAGGCACTCTAATACTTATACTTTTCATTTTCTCTTGTTCTTTCCGATGTGGGACTAATTGGGGTCCTAAATCATTGCATTGAAAGGGTGATGTGTGTAGAACTTGAAGGAAAATGAGGGCCCACTTGGGTTTGCATGTTTCTTTTGCTATGATAAAAGTGGGCTAGAGCACCTCGTCAGTGCCGCCCATCGGTGGCCAGACAGCTAACGTCAGCATTGCTCCATCATTCAATGCTTGCTTCATCCATCACTCCCCTTTTAAATATCACCATCTTCTTCTTCTCATCTTCATGCCAAATGAAACCCTTCCACGTCATCATCAACAGAACTTCACATCATCATCAACGACACCCCTCCACATAATCATCAACACACCCCAAGTGGCAGGGCATCAACAAGCAAAGGAGGCAGTGTCAGCAAGCAAGCTACGTCAGAGATGACAGTTGAGGTTCAAGAGACGAGGAAGAGGAATATGAAGAGAAGGATGCATAAGACTATGGTTTTTAAGGTTGGGGTTTTAAAGGAAAACAATGCAGTAGCAAGCAATAGCGATGGCTGTGGCAAGCAACGTTAGCGGCTACGGCTAAGGTTTAACATGGGATGAGGGAGCTACGGCTAAGGTTTAACATGGGATGAGGGAGAGAGGAAGAGGAGTATATGAGTTTTTTGGTTTCACGTTGGATCTTCGCTGAGAGAGAGATGGAAGGAAATGGAGATAGAATGAGATGGAGAGATAGTATCAGCATAGAAGAGTGCAGAAGAAAGATAATAGAAATATAGTAATTTAAAGAATCAAGCCACGTGTCAGTCGTGATGACGAAACTTTCCAATCACTTGGACAAAACCCACTATAAAGCTCAAGGAGTTGTCTAGTTTCATAATTCATGGGTATAGTTGAGATTTAGGGTAAAGTTAATACGATTTTTTGTAATTTACCCAAACAAAATAAAAAAGAAGTGCACAAGAACTTCATAATTTCCACAAGTCATCCATCAAAGTGCAAAAGAAGTGGCAAATGACCCAAGTAAACAAACAAAAGCTGCATCTACGGGTCATACACGTTAACATGATTCTTATTGGTAATCCTTAAACTACATACCCTGAGTAACTCATTGAATGCAATATCTTAATGCGAGTTTATAATAAACATATTTCCCTTCTAGAAATAACATATTTAGCTTTGGATTACATATGTTTTGCCTACAAAATCATTCTTTGGTTAATTTGCATTTATACACTCCTTACAATAAATGAAAATTGAACCAATAACCAACTCTAACTAAATAAAACAGCTACCATAGTTTTTGCAACAACCCATATAACACTACCCTCACTTTATCCATTTCAAAACCATGTAAGCAAATATAACCATCATACTTGATTAAAGCCATAACTAATGCGCATAAGGCAGACAAATGTTTTAGTTAAGTTGCATTAAAATGTTATAGCTAAATAATGGGTATCACATGACATATAAGACTAAGTCTCTTATGTAGCTCCGAAACCGTACACCATGTTATTTTTTAAGGATCAGAACCGCTCATTTTGATATACATATTCTAAAATCCCAAAACTCCGAATATCATGTGAACACTAGGGGTTCCTTCATCCACCCGTCGCAAATTTAATGATTTTGCAGAAATAGGACTTTTGTCATGTCATGGATGGTTGATCGTGCAAAACCCCTTGGGTTCACCCGACATTCGGTATTTTGGGGTTGTAAAATATGAAGATCAAAATGACCCATTCCAATCCAATGAAAAATAGCGGATGCATGAGTTTTGGAGGCCATATATAAGACTTATCCTCATAGGTCATATGATAGCCATTATTCTCATCTTCTAAATAGTTAAATTAACTTGACTATGGTTTGGTTTGATAAACTTTTCCATTATTCACTATTTGTTAAGTTTTTCAGTCACAAAATTGTGCTTGCAAAACTAATTAAAACACAAGCTCACATATTCAAATATACAAAACGTATAATGAAAAATGTAATTTTAATACAATGGTGTATTATATAAAAATCCTCACAAACAATGAAGAGAAAGAAGACAGTCACAACGACCACAAAATATGACAAGTTCATTTTTACTTGTTCATTTCTTTATTTTCTTTAGGGAGAGCCCAACTCAACAACGACAGTCCAATCAACACTCATGATGATATGATACAGAAAAAGGAACCAATTAAAATGTAAGAAACACAAACAAAAAATGAACAAAACAAAGCTCAAGTACAAACAATCAGCAAAAGTGAAAGAACTGCTCCCTATAACAAGCAAACTGATGTTCATATGGGTATCATCAATCAATCATCTTTGAAGTGCAGGACATCACAAAGGTTCAACTGTATACTCTTCACCGATGAGGTTAACTAATTTACATTTCACTTCACTACCTTTGTTCGAACAAATTAGATTGCCCCTTTGTTTACTACTCTGTAGTCATGTGCTACTTCTTTGAGATTGTCTACTCATTCCAGAACCGTACAGAGTAAAGAGGACCTTACATAGGATAAGCATACGCATTTCCCTTAAATTCTAAAAGACATCCAATCGTATAGATTATAAACGAAGTAGCTCTAACACTACAGAAAAAAATCCAAAAGCTAATCTCGAGCCTCACATTTAATCAGACTATGATTATCAGAATGCTGCTATTATCAATTGGTGAATCAGATATCATAATGGTTAGAAATCTATTCAAACACACAAGCGTTTTTGCACAAAAACTCAAAATAGAAGGTAATGATAAGACCTTTTAAAATAACCAGAAGAAAACTCCGCAAGACGCAACAACGACAATATGGATCAACACCAACCTTTTTCTTTATTATTTCCTCTTATTTGTTTATTTGTTTGTTCGAGCTTCTTTTCCTCGAGTTATCTTCAATAATTTGTTTTGACTCTCTGACACTTTGTTTTCCCTTGGCAACTCACATGCTGACACTATACAGTGTCCTCTCAAACTTCCTTGACCAAATGAACACTGCACCCCTGCAATCATGCTGCCATATCCGACTGCAATCTGCTGGACTTCAACTATGAGGGTCTATTCTTTTGCTGGAATGTTGGCAAGAAAGTGGGGAAAACATTGTATCAGCACTATTCCTCTACAATTCACTCAACTTTCAACTTCATCTGTTCTTTTTGTTTAAATTTTCTCAGGGAATTTTATCCCCGCTGGCACCTACGTGGAAGCCAAATTCCCAACTGCGAATTCCGCGCAAAACCCGCGGATTTCAGCGAGAAAAATCGAAGTGGGTCCCCCGCTGCGTCTCACGTGTCCAATCGCAGGCCCCAACAACGTTTATTTTGGTTTTTTAATGTTTTCTGTTGGTTTTTTATTTGGGACGGAGGCACTGTGCACACTGAGAAGTGCACAGTGGCTCCGTTCGTTGTTTGTCGTTTTCTTGTTTTTTTATTTCTGATAAATGCGACGGGTGCTGTCTGATTTGATTTTTAAGTATTTTTTAATTTTAATGATTATATTTTTAATGTTTTAAACTATATAATTAGTTTAATTATATAGTTTAGTCTAATTATTATTATAACCGGTGGACCCCGCATCCATCTTTCTACGTCCAATTTTCCAACCAACTTTCAACCAAAAGAACACAAGAAAGTTTATTGGGCCACACAAGAAATTCTCAACTTCACTTTCCATCCAACTTTCCAACAAAGAAACACACTACACCCTCCCAAGATTCGATACACCTACAACATTCTACAATCCCACATTCTTGCAAAAGAACATGCCCTCATATTGATGACCCACATCATCTTCCCTTTATCAACTAAGGATTCCTATTTTCCATGCAAAGGCTGGTTCCCTAAGCACTTTCCAAAGTATAGATGCAATATCATTCTCTTATCAACATCAAGTCTGAAAATACCAATTAGAAATATTGGCATTCCCCTTGTCTTCTATATGTATCTCATAATGGAAACTAAAAGTCTTTGATCTTAATCCTATTGTGATCCCTAACGACGCAAGTACATCTCCTTTGAAACAAATTGATTTAGGTCAACAAATCCTTGATCATCTCAAAAATTAAAAAAAATTCCTTCTTCAATATATATAGTACACGTCAACGGTTAATATTTCCCAAGCAGCCAAAGGTTTTACTTCAACCGCTGAGAAAATTTGAAATCATCCACATTTAGATGACAAAAATGAAAAAAAAAAGGATGTTGTTAGAACCCATCCCAAGGAGCTAGCCTTATATCGCTGGGAGGAAGAAGAAAGCCAGGAAGCAATGGTCGAATCAAAGGGGATTGAATTTAAGCCGTTGGATGAAGGAGAACAGCGTATCGAGCCGCTCGTAGAGCTTTAAATGAGAAACGTTCGATCAAAAAAATGAAATAATATCGACTGTTCATCTCTAACTAATGGGTGGGCCCTAATGTGTTAGCCGTTGGGAGCTTGGAGCACTGTGGATCCACCGTTCGACGAATTGCCCGCATACTCCAACTACTTAGACAAATGGCCAGGACTTACAAATTCTACAGCTGGCCGCTCGGAACCGTCTCCATTGTCGAAGGCGAGCTGATTCTGTTAGAGAGTTTGTTACATGGAATATTATATAGGGTTGAAAGTTGTAAGATAAACATATCGATGATCATATGAGCAATTTTCTTCTCTTTTGCATTTTAATTCATTTGTATCTGTAATTTCTCTTCTATTAATGAAATTTCTTTAATATTTCACCATTGTTGGTGGAATCTCAGCTTTAATCACTTGTTGAAGGCTATGTCCTTATCATTTAGTATCAGAGCTTGCTACGAGCCATGGGTGCGAAAAGAAGGCCAGAGGCTGAAATTATCCTGAGAGCTGCGGAAGGAGATCAAGGCCAGAGTTCCAATCCTGATCCGCAGTCTCAAGGCGAGCAGGAAGAGAAACCAACGACTTGGAGGCTGCAGCAAGAAGAGAGACTCAGGAACCTTGAGTCTCAAGGGCAGCTCATGGATGGAAGATTGGGATCCCAGATTCAAGAATTAACTCCCCAGATTCAACACCTGGTGGAGTCCCAAAGGAGATCCAATGTTCAAATGAACATTCATTTCTCAACTCAAATTCAAGCTCTAATGGAGTCACAAAAGAGATCCAGTGAGTAGATGAACGTTCAATTCCAAGTGTTGTTGAGCAACCAAAGCAAATCCGATGAGAGGTACAACAACCATGAGGTCCAACTCCAATTGATGCGAGCATCTCAGGACAGATTGGAGGCTCGTACCAGCAACCCAGAGTTTGGATTTCGTAACCAGAGGGATGAGAGAAACGGTGACTCTAACTCTAATGGAGAAGGTAATGCTAAAGGGAGGGGTGCACAAGGCGAAGGACAACCCCATACGCAGCACAGGGTGCTCAAGACAGATTTTCCTATCTACAAAGGAGATGAAGATGTACTGCCTTGGATAAGTCAGGCACACCAACTTTTTGCCTACTACTCTACTCCATATGTTAATTGGGTCCCTACAAGTTCATTTTATCTGAGGGGAATTGCAATGCATTGGTTTGAGTGGGGTAAAGTTAATGTGAAGAACTTCCTTAATTGGGAGAAATATAAAGAAGAATTAATTGTGAGATTTGATCCTCCTACTGACTTAGACAAACCTTTTTCAGCCCTCTCAAACCTCAAACGAACTGGGCCAATCAAGGATTATCCTGGGAAGTATGAGCAAATTGTGGGGTTGCTACGCAAGATGCCAGATGAGTATGTGCTAGATAAATTTATCAATGGACTGAAGGATGAAATCAGACTTGATGTTATGGCATTGGATCCTATGACATATAGAAAGGCAGTGAAGCTAGCTAGGACCTTTGAAGAAAAATTAATCCTAGCTAAAAAGAATAGACCCCCCTTGTTACCAAACTCTTTACACAAATATCATCAATCCCAGCCACCAGGGCCAAGCAAAGAGGGTTCCAAAGAGATAGTGCCTTTTGTCCTTAAGGGGAGAATATTGACTCAGGATGAGATACAGAATAGGAGGAAGAACAATCTGTGCTTTACTTGCAATGAGAAGTGGGAGAGGGGCGATACGTGTAAAAACAGAAATATATCTTAGATTTACAGGAAGAATCTGAGGGAAATGAAGATGGGACTATAAATGTTGAAGAGGAAGGAGTCCCAGAATTGCAAGAAATTGTTGTAGAAGACTCTCCTTCCATTTCTATCCATGCCTTAACAGGAATACCAGCTGCCCAAACCCTTAGGTTGAAGGGAAGCATCACGGGTCAAACAGTAAACCTTCTAGTTGACACAGGATCCACCCACAATTTTATCCATCCAAAACTAGTGAAATCTCTGGGTTTAGCTGTGGAACAATCTGAGACTTTTGATGTGGTGGTAGCCAGTGGGGAAAAGATCCAAGGATCTGGAATCTGTAATGAAGTTACTCTGCAGTGTCAAGGGGTGTTAAATTCAACTAAAATTTTGATATTACCATTAGGGGGTCAGCAAGTAGTGTTGGGTACACAGTGGTTGATGCAGTTGGATGATATCTTATTCAATATCAAAAAAATGCAGATGGAGTTTAATTGGGAAGGCAAATTCTGTTTATGGCAGGGAATAGTTCCTGCAAGTTCCAACTTAGTACATTGGAATAGAAGAAAAGAGAATTGAAAAGGCACTCAGAATAAAGGGAGATGGATATTGGATCCAACTTAGTACATTGGAACTAGAGGAATTTCAGTCTCTTGGACAGATATCAGAAATTGAAGTAGAAAACCTCCCTAGTGATGTGAAAAAAAATCCTAACTCAATTCCCAGAAGTATATAAGGAACCCATGTGGTTACCACCTAAGAGAGATTGTGATCACAAGAAACCAACTAAGATGGGAGTCAAACCTATTTGTATCAGGCCATACAAGCATGCCTATTTTCTCAAAGCTGAAATAGAAAAGCAAGTGTCAGACATGCTACAAACTGGAATCATTAGGCTTAGCTTTAGCCCTTATACCTCACCAGTGGTAATGGTTAGGAAGGCTGATTCTAGCTGACGTATGTGTGTGGATTACCGTTCCCTCAACCAACAAACTATAAAGGATAAATTCCCAATACCCATTATAGATGATTTGTTGGATGAGCTGTTTGGGGCTAAGTTTTTCTCTAAATTGGATTTGAGGGCTGGTTATCATCAAATACGAATGTATGAAGCTGATATTTACAAGAATGCCTTCCGTACCCATGATGGACATTATGAATTCCTTGTTATGCCATTCAGGTTAACAAATGCTCCATTCACATTCCAATCCCTAATGAATGCAATTTTTAGTGAACATATCAGAAAATTTGTTCTGGTATTTTTTGATGACATTTTGATATATAGTAAAGATTGGCCAACCCACCTTGAGCATCTTTACCTAGTACTGCAAATTTTGAGGGAGCAGCAGATGGTAGTCAAGTTATCTAAGTGTTCTTTTGGACAGAAATCAGTTGAATACCTAGGCCATGTCATCTTAAACCTGGGGGTAGCTATGGATCCTAAGAAAATTGAAGCCATCCAGAATTGGCCAATACCCAAGAATACCAAGGCTGTAAGGGGGTTCCTAGGACTTGCTGGGTACTATAGAAAATTCATATAGGAGTTTGGGGGATTGGCAGCTTCTCTCACAGATTTATTGAAGAAAGAGGGGTTCAAATGGAACGAGTCAGCTTCAGGATCCTTTGAGGCTTTGAAGAGAGCTTTGACAATAACCCCAGTACTTGCTATGCCTAATTCTGAGGAAGAGTTCGTATTGGAGTGTGATGCTTCTGGGAGGGGAATATGAGCTGTGTTGATGCAAAGGGGGTCAGCCTATTGCCTACTTGAGCACCAAACTGACAGGAAGAAACCTATTATTTTCTACCTATGAAAAGGAGCTCCATGCAATTATCCTTGCTGTTACAAAATGGGGGCAATACCTAATGGTTAGGAGATTTATCATCCGTACAGATCACCAAAGCTTGAGACATTTTCTCAGTCAAAAATTGCAACATGGGATGCAAAGCAAGTGGTTGATGAAGTTGCAATCCTATAATTATAGAGTAGAGTACAAGCCTGGTAAAACCAACAAAGCTGCTGACAGCCTATCTAGGAAAATTGACAATAGCATGGAAATGGAAGAGGATTACACTTCATTATTTCATATTTCATCCCCACTATGTGACTGGTTACAGGACATCACCCAAATGGTCAATAGTGACCCCTATTTTCAGCAAATTGAAGACAAAATCAAGGGAGGAAACCCATACACAAAACTAGAGGGGGTATACTACTACAAAGGAAGGATCATCATCAGTCCCAGTTCGAAGGAAATCCAAAGAAAACTTCTGAATGAATTCCATAGCTCTGCAGTTGGTGGGCATTCTGATGCAGTGAGAACCATTCATAGGATTAAGAAATCTTTTTATTGGGTGGGAATGAAGTCAGATGTGAGACAATATGTGAGGGAGTGCGAAGTGTGTCAGAGAAATAAGTCTGAGAATGTGGCCCATCCTAGACTCCTGCAACCCTTACCAATTCCTTCTAGGGTTTGGAACAACTTATCTATGGTTTTTATATTAGGATTACCAAAGTGTGGTGGGTTCAGTGTAATCTATGTGGTGGTAAATCGGCTAACAAAAATTCCCATTTCTTCCCCCTCAAACATCCATTCTCAGCAAAAAGGGTGGCTCAGATTTTTTGAAGGAGTCTTTAAACTTCATGGAATGCCTACAACTATAATCAGTGACAGAGATGTAGTGTTTACTAGTCAATTCTGGACAAAAAATTTTCATCTTCAAGATACTCTACACTAGCCCAAAGCTCAGCTTATCATCCCCAAAGTGATGGGCAAACTGAAGTTACTAACAGAAGTCTAGAATGCTATCTACGTTGTTTTTGTTGTCTCAAACCTAAGGAATGGGTTAGATGGTTGCCTTTGGCTGAGTTCTAGTTCAATACAACATGGAAGAGTTCAACCCAAATGACCCCTTTTGAAGCATTATATGGAAGAGCCGCACCCACCTTAATTTCCTATCTACCAAATACTTCAAAGCTGGCCTCGGTAGATGAGGAATTATTCACTCGAGAGGTAGCCCTGGAGTTATTGAGGGATAATTTGGAGAAGACAAGGGAAAGAATGCGACAGTATGCCAATAAACATCGCATTGGGAGGAGCTTCGAGGTTGGAGATTGGGTATACCTAAAGCTGCAGCCATATAGACAAATCAACCTTGCTATGAGGAAGACGCACAAGCTATCTCCAAAGTATTATAGGCCTTATAGAGTTTTGAAGCGTATTGGAGAAGTTGCCTACAAATTAGAGTTACACTCGACAGCTCAAATCCATTCTGTATTCCACGTCTCTCAGCTCAAGGAAAACATTGGAGCCCAGTTAGTCGTACAGGACACTCAGCCAAGCTATACAGAAGAAATTGTGGATGAACCGGAGACCATTGTTGATCATAGGGTGATTAAAGAAAGGAGGGCACCGGTAGCTCAAGTTCTCATAAAATGGAGGCAGAGACCATTGGAGGACGCAACCTGGGAGTCTTATTGGAACTTAGTGCGTCGATTTCCTTCTTTCGACCTTGAGGCAAGGTCTCAAAATGGAGGAGAGAATGTTAGAACCCATCTCACGGAGCTAGCTTTGGATCGCTGGGAGGAAGAAGAAAGCCAGGAAGCAACGGTCGAATCAAAGGGGATTGAATTTAAGCCGTTGGATGAAGGAGAATAGCGTATCGAGCCGCTCGTATAGCTTTAAATGAGAAACGTTTGATCAAAACAAATGAAATAATATTGACCGTTCATCTCTAACTAATGGGTGGGCCCTAATGTGTTAGCCGTTGGGAGCTTGGAGAACTGTGGATCTTCATCCACCGTTCGACGAATTGCCCACATACTCCAGCTGCTTCGACAAATGGCCAGGACTTACAAATTCTACAGCTGGCCGCTCGCAACTGTCTCCATTGCCGAAGGCGAGCTGATTCTGTTAGAGAGTTTGTTACAGGGAATAGTATATAGGGCTGAAAGTTGTAAGAGAAACATATCGATGATCATATGAGCAATTTTCTTCTCTTTTGCATTTTAATTCATTTGTCTCTGTAATTTTTCTCTTCTATTAATGAAATTTCTTTAAGATTTCGCCATTGTTGGTGGAAGCTCAGCTTTAATCACTTGTTGAAGGCTAGGTCCTTATCAGATGTTCACCTTGATGCAGCTCAGGCACTTTCCGTATCAAACAAATCGTAAACTTTCGACAAGAATCACGAGAAAAACGCAAAGAATCCATATTTTCTGCTAAAAATCGGGGTTTTATTCAAAAAAACGTCGAAATCAACCGTTTTCGGAGAAGCTACTCAATTGACAAATCAGGTAATATCCCTTAAAAACCATAATTTATTCGCATCTAAACCAAAAATCCTAGCTGGATATCAAATAAGGGAGAGGTGGAATTACCTGACGCCGTCGCCATGTTGCTTTCGAATTTTGGGAGAAATAATGGAGAAGGAATGAGTCGATAAGAGTATTGCTTTTGGGGATGCGATTTGAGGAGGAAATTGGAAACCCTAAAAATATATCAGCCCTCTTTTTTTTTTTTTTCGCCCCAACACAAAACGCAATTTTTCGGTCGGTTACGCAGAAACCGACGTCGACCCGCTCGCCGTTGAAAGAGAGAATCCATCTAAAACTTGGGGCTTTCATAACCGTATATCATCGGAATTATGAAAGACCCGAACCCGAACCCGAACCCGAAAAGAAATCCCCATACGGAATCGGGCTAAGGTTGTCTTTCTTAATTATTGGATTTGGGTCCAATTTGGGTTTGAACTAAAGTTGTGCTTGTGAGTGGCAAACAAATCGGGTTGGGAACAGATCAGGTTAGGTTGGCACGACCCGTTTAAGGGTGTATCCGAACCCAATCTGCATTTAATTTTGGTCGAAAAACTAAAAACAGTACTTGATTCGGATTTTAATTTTTTTCCACAGGTGCAATGACCACTGACCCGCCCCCTTTCTCTCATCGCCCCGTCGTCGTCTTTGTCGCTACCCCTTGTCGCCCCTCAACATAGTTGACCTACTCCCTCCCCTCGAACCCTTTCTCGTTGCCCCATTGTTGTCATCCATCATCGCGGTCACTGTCATTGTTGTTATCATTGCTGCTCCTTGTTGCCCCTAGCATTGCCGACCTACGACCACCGACCGTCCTCTCCTTGTTGGGAAATGTATGCACTCGAGGTCAATTATTTGTAATTGTGGCATCTTGTTCAAAATAATAGTATGCTATTTGGGACTGTTTAACTGAGTATTATTATAAATATTTGTCTGTGTTTTATACTTAGATAAAGTCTTGAGACTTAATGTGAGGTCAAACTTGTATCGAGATGATGTTCACGATCATGGAGAAGTGTTTCGACTGTTTGGAGCTTAAGTTTAAAATTGTTCGTAGTCGTAGAAGCATCGAGAAAGGACATGGATGCATCGGATTGACTATTGTGCGCTCTGTCTTCACAAGTGTTGGTGGTGATGATCTCATAATCGTTTGATTTGGAAAAATCGAAGATGAGACACATGTGCTCATTAGAAAATGAGTACACTGAATGACCCAAAAAGAGCTGCTACATGGAATGCATATACCAAACTGTCAATGGTAGCTCTCAAGTGATGATAGGCAAGTTGGTCCTTTGACTTCATGTCACTGTACGAGCCTGTGTGTTAACGGTATCACTTAGCTTTTTGACATAGCTTCAAGGCATGGCTTGTTTAAAGGTCTTATGTTGGGTGGCACTTGAAGCGTACGAGAGGAGTAGTGTCCAAGAGAGGATTCGTCTCTCCCGTTGTGGGGAGCTAGTGTCGTAGAGTCAGTACGTTCCTTAGCAGAAATCCATAACCGAGAAGTGTTGGATATGATCCAACAAAGACAAACTAAGACCGAACGATGCTGGTCGATCGCGAAGCTATTAGGGGTTGACAAGCAACCATACCGTAGGTTTCGCAGCAGCATAGTGTTGATAAAGGGATTAAGCATGTGGAATTCATCACTGACATAGCCATGGTGGTCCCGACAACACTCATGTTAAGGTACATACTACGTAATGATGATACCAAACCAGAGACGACACATCCTACGCGCGTTCACTGTCATCAGGGATATGAGTCTCACATGTAGTAGGGTCAGGAAGTAAGGTCTCACATAGGCTGAGATCATCGTCTAAGTAATAAGAGGAACATGCATATGATGTATGAGAATTAATATGGTCGTAATTAGTTGCGAATAGGATTTCGGTCACATAGGATGTGACGCAAATATCGAGCATACTAAAAACATAGAAACCCAACACGGGGTCCCAGCCTTAACTGACTTAGCCCGAGCACAGACTCAGGTTAGCCCAAGCATCGAGCTTGGGCTAGCCCGAGTGCCGCTCTGGCTAAGCCTGAGTTTTGGGGCTCCGGCACGCCCAAGCACCTACCTGGGCACACTCAATCACAGAAATGGGCTTAGTGCGAGTGCATCTTGGGCTAAAAGTCCATTTTTTGGGCTCAGGCGTGCCCAGTCACCTGCCTAGCACACCCAATCCCAAAAATGGGCTTAAAGCCCATTTTGCCAGGCAGGCCCAGTTGTTGGGTTGGGCAAGCGTCCGAACCCTGGTGCGCCCAAACCTGGGTGCACCCAAACCTGGGTGCTAGTCCAGTTCGGGCGGGCCCGGGTTGCAGGCGCACGCCGAAACCAAGACGTGCCCAAACAACATCTTGGGCACGCCCGCGGGTTTGGCGGTCTACAGACCCGTTTTGGGGTCAGTTTTCGGTAGATGTTTGAAAAGTCAAACGAACTCGAAATCGAGTGCCGTCAGTTTCTATGTGATCTCCGTTTGAAGCTCTTCAAAGTGATATATCATTTTGCTTATTGATTTTACCGGAGAGGAAGAATCAATTACTCAACGTTTAGTCCTTAAAAGGGAAAACTTGAGTTAATATGTATTCTACTTTTTAGTACCATACGGATATGTTACTGATCTGAAGGCTCAGCTCACCCTATAAATAGGGTCACTCTTCTTCCTAAACTTACACTAAGCATAGATCAAGAGAGCTCATCCTAATTAAGTGAGCAAACTTAGATCTAAAGGCGACCAAATTTTTCCCTCCTTTTCCCTCTTTGTTCCCTCTTTCATGTTTAGCAAAACTTGAAGGGAATTCAGATTTGATCTGAAGCATGAGGCGGGGGTTCCAGCTAATGTAAAACGTTCTGGGGCAAGTGGTCGGCTATGAGACGAGGCGTTGTGAATGCTTCAGGACGTAGCTCTAAGGATATTATTTTTGCTATTGCAAAAACAAATGTATGTTCTTTTAAGCATTTTATTTTATAGCAGTTAAATATTAGATCTATCTTTGTGAGGTCGGTTCGCCTCCCTCCTTCGATAGTAATAATCATGCAAACGGTTTTTATTCCGTAGGGGTTTTCATAAAAAAGGTGTTTTTATGATTTTTGTTCTTCCGATACTTCCCACGTTTGCTAAGCCTAGGGCTAGACTATGGGAAAAGCTTTATGGAAGCCTCCTCAAAACCCAACACTCCACCCCCCAATCATGTGTTGGATCTGAATCGATTTGGGTTAGGGTATCAAACTTGTAACGGATTTGGATTTTATCTGGATCTGGTGAGTCGATAGTAATACGATCAGAACCCGTTTTGATCTCCACTCGAACCCAAAAATTTGGATCAAGTTGGGGTTGGTTCTGTTGGATCGAGACCCGTTTGCTACACCTAGCTATACTACTACTAATCAAATATGGTTCTAAGGTGATAATTATATTTGGTTATGTAAAAATTGATAAGATGAAATTCATAGTTTATCTTTTCAATAGTATTAGAAAGCTATCTTTTTGTACAACTTTAACGACTAGATTGGTGTGAAATTTATCATATTATGCTTCTTGACCACAAGCGCCATTCTAATTTTGGATTAGTAATGCCAACTAAACTTAGCTTAGGCAGCATAATACATATTTGCCCTTCGTAGGAATCCATGTGTTCGAATTTCACTATTAGCAGTGTGTAAGAGGATTTTTTTGAGCTAAAAAATGCAAAGGTTCACGATCATCATCCAACAACTTGGGTTTAAGGTGCATAGAAGCAACAAAGATGCTAAAACATATTTTATTAGGGACTTTGCAAGCATACATGATTTTCGTAAGTAATTGGGTTTTTGGGTTTGGAATAGTCGCAATTGAATCCGACTCGATAAAGTTTCAAGTTCAAATTTTAGATGTGAACCTAAAAATGCCACAATGGTCGACTCAGGTTTATGGATTTCGGGTACCATTTGCGTTCCTATGAACATTAGTGGTTGCTCACTTTTATTGATTATTCTATAATTTCATAAATCTTTGATATTTAATTATATTTGCCCTTAGACATGTGTGATGTACATGGTCAAATTTTATCAAATAATAGTATAACAATAATTATCATCATCATAAGAATAATAATAACTGTTGGGATATTGAGTCACCCAGGTATATTTTAATGATGAGCAATCGTGTCATTTATTCATCTATGAGTGCATGTATAAAGATTCTAAGGCAATTCAAAGTGCACTCAAGAGTTTGTGAGTTCAATAAGGCTTTGCAATCAAAGGAATCAAGACAAGGAGGTTGCAGAACCAAGATTGCATCGAGAAGCTTAATGTTAATTGTATTTGATGAAAATTTCTTTTTACCTTGGCATAACATGTTGAAGCCTTAGTTGAAGCTCTCTACTTAGTAATTCATTAAAATTATTTTCAAAATGATTAGAAAAGTTTTCAAATGATTTCTTAAGTTATTAGGTCAAAACCATGTTTATATTCAAACTAGTCAACCAGTCTGACATATAATCGATTAGATCTGGCACAGACTTCATAGGCTAGCAAACATGTCATTCTAGTCAACAAATGCAGATGAGCTATTCGACTAGTCTATGTACAGTATGTTGGATCTCCTGAGATGGCGAATAGACACTGGAGGGGTGTGAATAGTGTTTATGAAAATTATAATCTCCTCTAGAAATTTTTTATCTAAGATTACAATAAGTGTTACCTAATTTAATCGTAATGCACAATAATTATATCTTATAATAGATTATGCAGCGAAAATATAATAAGTAAGAGATAATTCACAACACAGAAATTAGACAATTGCAAACACAATGATTACATTGGTTCGTCATGCCCCACTCTCCCAATACTGGAAGAAACATAGCATGACAAGGCCACAATAGTATTTAGACTCCGGGCTTCGAGCCCTTAATTTCAAATACTACTAAGCGTAATTTGTGATTTATAGAAAACCCTATCGCATGTCATTGCATCATACTTGAATAATACATAAGAAAAGTAAAGTGCTCCAACAAATATAAAACCACAGACAACAAAAGAAATACAAAACATCATATTGCATTATCATAAGAGTACATACATACATACATACATACATACTTCTGTACAAGGGTACAAAAGTGGGGTATAACCTAAAGAAACTCCTAACCCACAAAAGAAATGCAAAAGGTGTCTATACAATATACAACCCACTCCATTCTACCCCAGGGAAGTCCAACTAAACAAGATCGCCTGTGGTGGGCTCCGTCTGTATCTTGGTGTGTGAAGCGTACTCTTGAGACTGGTCCTGCACTGACTGTCCTGCTCATATCATTGGAAAAGTAAATGGGATACGTCAACGCGTGACCCGGTAGGAAAACCTATATAAACTAGGTAGAGTCTGGTTTCAGAACCGGTCTTCCTAACTAAAAGGGGCAGTTTGCTAAAAGTACACATGTTCACATATATAATGCATAAAGATAAAACAAGTTGTGTCATGCATGCACTGAAAAAGTAATGCTAAGGAGCAAAGGTAGTACAACTTCTTTCACAGATTAATGGCAATAATTTTTGAGTTTGGAGTTAATTAATATTTGGAAGCCTGTATAAACTGTAGGACGCTAAGGAGCTGGACTTCACCCAGGGTGGGTGAATATAATGTTACCTATATCAGCGACGCGAGCACTGTAGGGGCCTCTCGTAACTCTCCCGTTTTGGGAGTGAGATGGTGTTTCTCCTCTACCTCATGGTGCATCGCGAGTACACCCATGTGCTTCTTTAACCCTGCACACTCCCAGTGTCGGCTGTCGGGATTGCGAGTGAGATTACTATCCATGTCCACTCCTTAACACCTACAATTTACACGTGCTTCCTCCAAACCTGTATCTGGAATCTCACCCATTTCGATTGGACCGAAAATTCCAAACAATTTATTAACTCTCATCTCACTCTCAGATATCATATCATTTCATCTGGTGTTTCATTTCGGTGGTCTCATTTACCGCATGCACATTTCCATTCACTATCATATGAACATTTCATTATGTCCATTTATCCATTTCAATTTCATATTTCTTTCATGGCCAAATTTCCACATATGAGACAATTTAAAAATAACATGAAATTCTTCTCTCTTGCACATGAGACATAAGTGACATAGTTAATGACATCACGTTGTTTCCTTTCATAAACCTTAAACATCAATTCTTAGCATATGAAACTGAAATATAATTACCACATGAAGCACATCATTAGCATGGAATTTACATTTTGTGGTCAGATGAAGCATATCTTTACAAATGAGCTAAGTAACTATCGCAAAGCTGAAAAAATGGACCACACAGTCATTTGGGCTCCCCACAAGACCGTGTGAAACACCATAGGCAAAAAGGTTCAGTAAAATATTCAACCACACGATCGTTTGATACTATCCACATGACCATATGGACGGAATGTATAGCAACACAAGCAGTAATCGACTTAGTCATTTTAAAATAATGACATGACTAAGACGGAAGTTCTGGATCGATCACACGACCGTGTCCCACGATCGAAACGTTCGTGTCGATCGGTGGAAAATCTCCAACATTCAACTGTGATTCGACCGTGTCTAAGTTGACACGACCCGTTAAAACCAAAGAATTACACTGTTACAACACGACCGTGTCTACGTCGACACGATCTTGTGGGACCAAGGGTAACGCAGTCAGTAACACGATCGAGACATGACTGAGTCGGTGAAACGACCGTGACACGACCGTGTCGTTTCATACTACTGTCGATTTCTATAGAGATTTAAACTAATTCCTATGCGATTTTGAAACTAAACCCTAGTTAATGTAGTTAGGAATCCTAACTCTACAAGTACTTCAAGAGTACTTTGGCCCTTCTTCTCATTGATGATCCTCTGATGGCTTTCTCCTCCTCCTTCAATGGTGCTAAGGTAGGAAATGGGTTGTGGTTGGTTTGGTTTTTGGTGAGAAGTGAAGCAGCAAGAAGTCTTGGGGGGGTCTTGCGCATGCCTTGAGGTAGAGGGATAGTGTTCTGATTTTCTTTTTCTTTTTCCACCTTTTCCCTTTATTTTTCTTCTTTTTAAACCTCACTAAGATCCTCATCACCCCTCCTTTTCTATAGGCTTGACATGTGGATGGGATTAGGTGTGGGTTAATGGGGTGATGACACATTAGGAGGGTTAGGTGTCTTCATTAGGATTTTCTAGAATTTAAATTTCTAGAAATTAGGAATACCAAATTTAATACCATATACACTACAAATACCAAGTATTTCATCCAAATACTTCATCCTTTATAATTCAAATGATGTTTTAAATTATTTAAAAATAATTTTGAAACCATAAAAATTAGAGATTTTTTTTGAAAATACTCACAATTTTAATATGTACAGATACGTCCAAAAATACGTACATATACTCGTATAATGATACTAGGGGGTCTGACAGGTTCAGTCACCATGTGACCTACATCCACACCCAAGTCCCACTTGGCTAATTCTACTATTTCAACAAATAGTACAACCACTTCTTTCCGAGAGGATTTTAACAAACCACCTCAAACTTGAGGATTTCCAATACCCATCTCTTCACAAGAGGATTTTGTAGTTGCCGAGATTTGATACAAATACGTATAGCCTTGAGTTGAAGCTCTTATGAATGTGTAATAGCTATAGAAGAACCATCCTTAAAAGATGAAATTGAGGCTCTTGGAAGATCAAGTGTTGCCAAACAAAAGCTTGAAAACTTGGAAAACTTGGCCAAAGAAAAGAGGGGTTTCTTAAAAGAATTTTTAACTTAAAACAATTTTTCTCTTTAGAAAGTGAGCAATAAAATCATACATTAAAATCTAAACAATTCTCTATATATGTGGTCAATTTTGGGTCTCTAACTGTCAAAAACAGATATAAAAATCCTAGCGTTATAGGCCAACGGCTAGTTACTAGTTGACTACTATACACTGACTAGTTGATTAGTTGTTAGCTAGTCGATTGGTTGTTAGATGGTCGACTGGTTGTCAGTTAGTCGAATGGTTGATGTACACAAGTCGAGTAGTCCAAGCATGTCGTATGAGCTGATTGCTCTCTATAAAAACCATTCGACTGTAGTTCATGGACCATTCGACCAGTGTTCAACAACTAGTCGACTAGTTCCATAATTGTTAGAATCTTTAGGATTGTTAGGATTTTGGTTTTAGCATAAATTTTTTTGAGATGCCTCCATTTTGCCATCACTCATTGCTCTTTATTGCATATCATATTTTCCTCCTCGTCCCTATGCCGCTAGCTTCATGCTTAGTCCCTACATGCTTAAGGCCATGCAATTTTTTCGGATTATTATTTTGGTATCAACTTTCTAGATGTTTGATTGGCATGTTTCATTTCTTTTCTAATTTGGAGTCAAATGCTAATATGCCATGTATGAAACTATTTTATACGTCGTGATATCTCTTTGAAATAATTTGGGAATAGTTTGGTGTAAGTAATTGCATGATTTGAGATGAATGACTTAGTTTTTAATTGGATTGGGCGTGGTCATATGGTGCATGTTTTGTTTTCCTCTTAAGGAGTGGGGGGATGAGTTGATAATTCATGTTTGGAATGAGGGAGAGAGTTAATATAAGTGAATGGTTTTCCTAATCAAATTGAGTAGCCGGTGCCCCACGAAACATTAGGAAGGATGCCAAAAATGAGATTTAGGGGATCATTCCATCCCTTTGCCTATATAGCGTTATCGCGTGTAGGCAAAAGGTGGCCGTGTTTGCATTTCATAACGTTATCGTGTGAATGCAAAACATAAACATAAAAAAAGAATACAAAAAAGAAGGAAAAAGAAAAGAAAAAGAAAAAAATGAATGAATAAATGAAAGAATAAGCAATATGAGTGATGCAATCTCATCTCCCATAACTTAGAGGAATTTCTTTTGTTTTGGCCATTTCCATGAAAACTAGAAACTTTGTCCTTTGCGATATATCCCAAAGAATACGATAGCTTATTTCCTTACTTTTCTTGGAATTGGATTGAAGAGAATGTCATTTGTTATTTACTTTCATACATTGTGTATATTGGCTTTGGAATCATTTGGAAATACCATTTGGAGTATGCCATGAGGATATCTTGAGTTTGGTGCATATTTTTCATTTTAATCCGAATTTATCGCATATTTTGCTAGGGACTAGCAAAAAGCTAGTTGGGGGTGTGATTCGGGGTATAAATTGCATATTTTATGTGTATATCATGTTAATTTTGGCTTGATATGGGCGTATTTGTGATATCGTGAATTATTAAAGCCTACCCCTATTTTATACATAAAATGTGGTTTTTGTGGACTAATTTTTTCTATCGTTATTTTTAGGTACTTCTGGTATTTTTCTGGATTTTCTGAAATTTTTCTAGAATTTTCTGGAGCTCGGAATCATTTTTTGGGAATTTTTGGAGCAAAAAGGGAGTTTCTGGAATTTTTGTAAACAGAAAAATTTAAAAAGAAATAAAACAACAAAAAACCCCTGCCCATTAGCCCACGTCCCGCTCTTGGAGAGGGCCGCTGCGTTCTTCAGTTTATTAAAAAAATAACATAAAAAACCCCCCTGCTCGCGAAAATTGTAGCAGCGGAGGGGGGAATTGGTTGAACCGGAGGACGCGCAAAGGCACGCCTTCCACTTCCAAGCGTAAGAGCGTCAATGCAATAAAAAATAACCGGTGAGTACCGGGTCGGATCACAGGGACAAGTCGTTCTACACTTGCAAAATTGATCGATAAAGAGAGAATATAGCGTGAGACAACCACCTCAACTAAGGTGGAAAAGTGTGAAAATTTGTGTTGAATCTACAATTCTAGCCTACGCACTAAGGGTGGAGAGCCGAATCGGCAAGCAACGAGGTGGACTCATGTGGCGTGCATGTGAATGAGGCCGTGTGCGCAAGAAATCATCCCAAATATAACTCAATTGATTATCCAGCTAAGGAAGCTCAATCGGAAAATGCGGTATTTCATCGAATAAGTGGGGTGCAATAAGTAATGAATGAAACCCATGCGAGTAATAGACAATGAGCACATTAGAGAGGGTCCGCTAGGATGAGCATCTTCTTGGATTTCCCCTTAGGGTTTCAATAGACAAACTAACTCAAGTTTCATCCACCAATTTAGAAGATAAACACATGCTAGAGATGAAATTCACAACCCAACAACAACAATCACACAACACAACCACACAAGCAAGATTTATAGAATCATGATGAAAAAGAAGAAGTCTTTACTCAAAACTATCATCCAAATTACAACACAAAAACCTCAATCAAATACACAAGAGATTATAGAAATGTCACCCAAGTGTCACTCCAAGATGAAATCTTCCTCTCCCAAATGCTACTCCAAGCTCCTTAAGCCTCATCAACCTCCCCCATGGCCTCCAATGTCACCCATTCAGCTAGAAAATGAAGATTAGGGCTGAAAAGCCCCCAAATCACAATATAACTCAAACACGGCTTATCAGGTCTGTTTTTAAGTCAAACTGGTCGGGTTCTGGCCCAAACCCGCAAGCAATGCAAAAATCTGCAGAAATTTTCAACACCGTCATCATGTCTTGCGAAAATTCTAGAAAAAGCATCCGACCTCGGATTGACGTGTTCCAGGCGACAATGGAACCATAACAAAGTGCACTATAACAAAAAAATATCATTAGGCCGGAATTAATATACACTGGAATGATAGCAGAATTCTTCAAAAGAGGGGCAAATCTGCAGAAATTTCAGCACCGTCACCCTGTTTTACGAAAATTCTAGAAAAATCATCCGACCTCGAAATGACGTGCTCCAGGCAAAATGGAATTGTAACAAAGTTTACTATGACTGAAAAATATTATTAAGCCGGAATATGCACTGGAATGATAGCAGAATTCTGCACAAGAGGGGAATAGCAGACCAGAATTTCAGCACCGTCACACTGTCTTCCAAAAAATGAAGTAAATTGCTCCGACCTCCAAAAATTCTGAAAAAATATGCGTTGGAATTGAGACTTCACGAACTTCAACTAAAAAATAATAGGAGAGTAAGAAGAAGAAGTTAATAAGTAGTAAAAATTGTATTTTGTGCATATGTAAACGATAAGCTCCAAATTTAAGAGATATCGAAAATATGTATGAAACGAAACTAAGATATGATTAATATATGCACAAAAAGCACCGAAATAGGAGGATAAATATACAATTTTTATCCCGAATCAATAACTACAGTCGACTATTTCTGACATGCTTCTAGCTAGTCTATACCAAGTCAGACAGAGTCGATTGGGTGTCAGACTGGTCAACTGGTTGGCCTAGAAAGTGTTTTGACCTAACTTAGGAAATTTTTTGGAAGTATTTTTTTAAATATTTTGAAAACATATTTAAGAAATGAGAGAGAGAGAGAGAGAGAGAGAGAGAGAGAGATTCAACTAAGGCTTTAACATGCTAAGGTAAGGTAAAATGAAAATTACATCAAATAAATTTACATTGAGCTTCTTGATGCAAATCTTAGCTCTTCAATGTCCTTGTCTTGATTCCTTTGATTTGAAAAGCCTTGTTGAACTCACAAGCTCTTGAGTGCAATTTGATATGCCTTAGATTCTTTCTACCCACACTCATAGATGATTAATTAGATGGCACGCTTGCTCATCATCAAAATATAACTGGGGTGACTCAATATTCTAACATTCTCTTCCTTTTTTATGATGACAAACATGAATTCATAATAATATAATGTAAATACTTACTCTTCTTGCAACACATTATGTTAGCAATGAATGTCTTCTAACCTCCCCCTGTCATTATTAAAAAGGATATTATATTAAGTGCTCTCCCCCTTAATCTTTTATCCCCCATTTTATTAAAAGAAATGGTCACAATGATGAAGTATTACGCCATTTGCATCTCCCCACTTAGTATAAAAAATGACACGAGACAAATATATTGTTCTTGAAGTGTATGTGACTCAATATCATTATACCAAATGTTAAAACATGAGAGATGCATGGTACCACATGTTATAAATAACACCAATGTTAATATATATATATATATACTTACACATTTATACCTTAACATTCTCCCAAAGACGTCATTGGGCTTCACCTACAAAGTTGCATATAGAATTTTAGTCATCTCCCTGAATTTTTGCATTTTCCTTTTGAAACATAGGCTTGTATGGGGTAGCATTATGGGATACCGGAAAAAAAATAGATTTGGTACCCAATGTCTTTTGGGTCCATGGGTTTAGTCTAGGTGTAAAGTAAATTTTAACACTAATTTTATAAAAACACTATCGAATTATTTAACTTTAATCTTATCCAAGACAATCAAATTATATTCTAATTTAATTAATTCTATTTTATTTTATGCAGATATCGACAAGATTAAACTATAAGCATATATATCCAAAATAATATTATAACCATGTGAAACATAATTTTTTTAAAAAATAACATAAGTTGACAGAAATCTGAATTAGTCGACTATAGTGTATGTCCTGGTTGACTAGTATGCACCGAATGAAGCTTTTAAGTATATTTATGTGCAATATATACACGTTATTAATCATTTTTATCTTTAATTGTTTCTTTTCTAAGGTACCAATGGGATCGATTAGCTCTAGAGTTTGAGGTACTTTAGTGGGTTTCATGGATTTTATCATTCAATAGAAAACCAAACCCATGCGGATTTTGAATTCCCATTGTTTACATAGATATAGTTTTCAGACATTTGAATATTGTTCATGTAATTATTAACATATTTGTTTTTCATTTTTGTTGTTCCATTCTTAGTTATCCAAACCTTAATTAGTTCATTGAACCAAATTGGGTTCGAATTTTTTTGTGGTTTTCTTGGGGAAGTTTTAATATAAATATGCATGATTTTGCCTAAATTTATGTTGAACTTGATTTTTATTCGTGTTATACGATAAGCCAAATTTGTTATTAGTGGGTTGTTGAGTCTTTACCAAATTGTTCAAGTTTTCTTTTCCTTTATTAAAATTTTCAACATTCTTATAGAAGCCTTCATATTTGAGCTTAATGGTTGACACATTCTTATCTAGTTGGTTAATCCTATCATTTACGTTTTACATTCATTTTTAAGCAACGTGTTTGTTTTCTATATTAAGAGTCATGTATATTCTTTCTAAATCATTATTAATTATAAGTAAACCCTAATATATAGTTATATTTTTGAATCTAATGATTTATTCCTTAAGTTCTTTATTCCCTTTCTCTAATTTAGTTAACTTTTCATTATTATTGGTGTTGGAGCACTTTTTATGATTTTTCTTAAAGATTAAAAGTTCGTTAATAGATTTCTCATATTGTACATAAAGTTTGTAAAATTCTTCTTTCCAATCTCTATCATTACCCTCATCACTATCACTAGAGTCTAAGTTAGAGTTCCCTCATCACTAGCACTAGAGTCTAAGTTAGAGTTTACATTGTTGTCTTCCATAGCTATGAAGCACATGTATGCTTTCTCTATTCTTTACTCTTCTTCATCTGATATGGATGAGTCATCAGATGGCTCATTTGGATCCTGATCCCATGCAACAAGTGCTCTCTTCTTTGGCTTCTTGCATTTTATTATGCCTTTTTCTTTGTGCTATGCTATTGGGCAATCTTTCTTGAAGTATCCTGGTGTATTACAGCCAAAATACATAGGAGACTCATTAGATAATCTATGTTTTCTGTTTTTTGAGTTTACATGCCGTGATTATCTTTTTGAAGTCGTGATGACAGCTAGTTGCTCATCAACTTCATCTCCGGACTCCTCTATCTCCGAGGTGGCTTTGAGAGTAATTTTCTTCTTCTTCTTGGCTTGCTCCTTGTCCATCCTTTGTTGCAATTGGAGCTCATATGCCATTAGGTTGCCAATGAGATCCGTCAAGGTGAGCTTGGAAAAAGCATTTACTTCTTCTATGGCCGTCGTCTTCCTCTCTCACTCAGATGCGAGATGTTAGAGATCTTGCTCATGCGCTTGCTTTGAGGGTAGCTCTTGCCAACCCCGCAAGAGTGTTGACAATTTTTGTGAAGCTAGTGTACATCTATGTTCTTGACTCTCCTTGAGTCATCTCGAAGGCATCATACTTGTGACCATAAAGAGATACCTTTGAGGTTTTAACCATATTATTACCTTCATGAGCTACCTTGAGTATTTTCAATATATCATGAGAAGTGGTTGCAATGGACATCCGATTGTACTTCATGGTGTCGATGTCATAGTAGAGCATGTTCATAGTTTTGGCATTCAATTCATCTTGTTCTTTTTCTTCTTTGGTCCATTTGCTCGATTTTGTTGGTGCTTCATATTGGGTCTCTACCATGGTCCACAAATCATAAGAAATGGACTTGAGATTGATTTTGATGATGTTCTTCCAACTCCCGAACTTTGGTCCAGTAAGCATAGGTGGACGAGAAGTGAATAGGCCTTCGGGAAAAGTGTTGTTATTTGTTGATGCCATTTTTCAGTGTCTTAGCTTTGATACCACATGTTGGATCTCTTGAGATGGCAAATAGAGACACTAGAGGGAGGTGGATGTATAGTGTTTATGAAAATTATAATTTTCTCTAGAAAAAATCTATCTAAAATTACAACCTGTGTTACCTAATTTAATCTGAATAAATAATAATTATATCTTGCAATAGAGCATGTAACGGAAATAGAATAAGCAAGAGATAATTCACAACATAGAAATTAGACATACACAAACACAATGATTACGCTGGTTCAGTCACCCCGTGACCTACATCAAACACCCAAGTCCCACTTGGCTAATTCCATTATTTCAACAAATTGTACAACCACCTCTTACCAAGAGGATTTTATACTCTCAGATATTTGATACAAGTACATATAGCCTTGACTTGAAGCTCTTCTGAATGTGTAATGGCTATAGAAGAACTTGATTCTCGATCAAAGGATGGAATTGAGGCTCTGGGAAGATCAAGTGTTGGCTAAACAAAAGATTGAAAACTTGGAAAACTTGGCCAAAAAGATTGATATATGTGTTGTGAATTATTTCTTTGTTCTAATTCCACTGCATACTCTATTGCAAGATATAATTATTATTGATTAAGAGTAAATTAGGTAACACCAATTATAATCTTAGATATAATTTTTCAGAGGGATTTTAATATTGCATAAACACTATTCATCCCCGCTCTAGTGTCTATTTGCTATCTACAGGAGATCCAACAATAACAACAAAGAATGATATATTTTGGACATGCATTGTATATTTTTAAAACAAATGTGCAACGGACTTTTAGGATTAGCAAGATCACCGACGAGAATTCTTCTTGTCATTGGACTAACAGATAGAAACTAACAGAATTCTAGTAAAAGATTAGAAATAGATGGGAACAAAATACGAAGAACTCAAATAGCAAAGAAAGTGAATGCCAGTTAAATGGAACTTTAAAGTGAAGATTTTTTCATCAATTTTCACAATGAGCATTTCTTACATCCATCAACTCCTTTTATACATTGAGCTATATCAATCTTAACTACCTAGTTAACTGTCATATACCAATCTTGATTATTGCTTAACTGTCGGACTTAACAGTTTACTAACAGAATCTAGCAGAAACGATATCTGAGAAATAGATGATCTATGAGAAATAAGGTCCATTTGATCTCTTAACAAATAGTTAGTTTAATTACATTCTACATATTCTATTAATAGAGAATCTTTAAATAAATAATATATACCTTTCTAATGATGCATTTGATTTTAATATTTTAATGTTATATGCATTTAAAACAGTTTTTAATGCATTTTTTTAAGAAATAATTTTTTATCCATTGTTATTGAAAATAAATAGTTATATTAAATATTAAATAAATAATTATATGTCTAAACATTTTTGTGAGAATATTTGTATTCTTATAATTTACAAAAAAAAATTCTTAGCTCAAATGTATTATATATTTATATGTTTATATTTTTAAGATAAAATAAATAATTACTTTTGAAATATCATAAGATGTATCATACCTTTTAACTAATAACTCAATATGAATTAGCTTCAAATATTTTAACAAAGATGTAATTTACAAACATTGTTATTGCTTCTATAGGATTTGTAAATATTTTTAAATGATCTCTAAGATTTTTTTTATTCAAAATTACATAATAAGGGAAAACAATCAAAGTTAAAAAAGACTACAGTTAAAAATTCATGGTAGTTTTATAAAACTTAATGAATAAGGACATCAAACCTATATAAGCATGTCTCAAAATAAATAATAACTAACTAACTAAATTAGCAATAAAAACTAATTTTCAGCTTTAAAAGAGGAAAATGATTTCTCATTGCCAACCACGTGCAACTTCCAGAGAGCAAATTGGCTCAATCTTAACAAATTTATCGGCTAATATATTATGCAAAATTGCACTTTCTTCTCCATCCTCTCCATTTTTTATTTCATTTTTTCTTCAATTTTTGGGGATCATGGAGCTTCCAGACAAACCAATGCAGTTTGGTTGCTCTATGAATCCTACGCAGTATCCAACCGACGATGCTTCAATGCAGCATCCAAATCAGTCGGAGGATCCGACAACATCCCTACTGATGCATCCTGCGTGCCACCCCAAGCAGCCTGCCCCCACCGCGGCACTACAGGCTCCCACCCACCCGGTCGTCGTGGTGGGGCCGCAGTTTGCGCTGCCGTATCCCATCGCCCTCAAGATGAAGAGCACCAACTTTGGGAAGCTCACCATGGGGAACTTTGATATCCATGACTCGAAGGACGAGCGCGTGATATGCGTGAAGGGGAACTTCGGGTTGCTCTCCCGGCAAATCATAGCCGACGCGCAGGGAAACCCTATACTCACCATCAAGGAGAAGGTGAATGAGTAGGACAACGAGGTTGATGGAGTGGTCGCCATGAATTGGCCACCTCATCATGTTGCACCCACTTATCGTGCACGTGCACTTTGTGCACGTGTATTTTTCTAGTCTGCCTAAATTTTGTGATTAAACTTAGTTTTTGAATCTGTTTCCAGTTTAGATCAATGCATGATAGGTGGGTGGGATATAGGGGGGACAGCACTGACCGAAAGGACAAGCTGTTCAGCATTAGGGCAACAAAGTTGATCCAACTCAAATTTGATTTCAACGTGTACATGGCCGGAAACAAATCGGAGGGCGTTCCAGACTTCAGGGTGAAGGGAAGCTTCATGGACAAATCATGCAGGATCATTCTTGGGAATTCAGACGTCATTGTTGCCAGGGTAAACCCTAACCTAGATATTGGGAAAGTAAATTTGGTGGTTCTTGGTTTCTCTTGATTTTCTTATGTGTTTTCAGATGGACGAGGTGCACAACGCCAAGACTATGATCTTGGGGAAAGACATATTTGGCATCTCGGTGCAGCCGAATATGGATTATGTGCTGGTCATTGCCTGCGTTATTGTTATGTCTGCGCTCGACCCCCCCATGTCCTGATACAAGTGATATCCTTGTAGTCTTGCTCGTTAAATAATGGAGAAGATCAAAGTTCATTGTTCGTCGTTTTGATTTGGGTTTAAATTGCGAATATCGCGAGCACAAAAAAAAGATGGGTTTGATCTCACATAATAAATTAGGCCAAATGAAGATAAGTAAAGCAACCAGGTACAAGCCATTATTTGGGCTTGTACTTGGTTGCTTTATGTGAGAGGGCGTATGAGGGCCTACCTCATATGGCGTATGATAGCCATTATTCTCTAAGTAAATTTACTTGTATGTTTGATTTTAGAAAGTAAAGTGCAAGAGTTCATTCAACATTTTATTGGAAGTTAGAAGATGGCTGAAGACCTGCTCACCTTGCAGGTGTAGATAAAACAAGCAAAGAACGAATCATTAAGAAATTTCTTCATTCAGTTCAACAAGAAGTGTTCGTAAATTGGACCAAGACATACAATATCATTCTATGAATGATGCCATATGTGGTGAGCAACAATCTTCTTTTTAAAGAGTTGTTATGAGCCAGGGCGAGTGTGTTGATTGCTAATGTCTGAGACTTCATGCAAAGCGCACACCGATCTTCAAATTGACAGCAAAATGTATTGCATCCTTGTGCCTCTTACCATCCAGAGGATAAACCCATTGAGTACTGATTTATGAAATTGCTTGAATCACTAGTGTTCTCGGTCACATATGATGATGAATCTGTGCGTGAGCATCGCGTCTTCATCTTGAGTCCATGGCCCTTACTTGAGGCCCATCTTCTCAAAGCAATGAGCCCTCACCTTTGTGATTTCACTCTCTTATACTTTGTTTGATCTCATGCAATGCAAGGGAGAGCAGCTGCGAGTTGAGATGGAGTCTGCCAACCTCTCCCTTTGGCTGGCTATATATATGCGTGTCCAAGATAAGTAACCGTGATGAAATTGGCCTAAATGTGTGGAAAGTATATATATGTCGAGTCTGTGAGTTTTAATTGGCAAGTTTCAGGAAACAAGAGTGTTAGAATCAAAACAATATTGCTAGCTAGTGGATCAAATTAAGTAGGGTTTTACTTGAAGGGGTTCCAATCCTGAGGCCAGAATCAAAACAATATATTCTTATGTCATCGAACCAGTTCAGACGAATGTATCTAGTCCTGCACATTGCACTTGCTCCTTCACAACAACTACTTTGGTTCGGGCAACGCGTCATATCTTTTGCATGACTGCTTGCACTTGCTCCCTTCGATGCTTTAGCCCGTCAGTGACTCGCGGAGGCTCGAGATAATTATGGCCGATCTGTTGGGAGACAGTGTAACCTCTCTGTCTGTGAAATACGGCGTTAGCATTAACTTGTACTTGACCCCTGGAGAAGCGTAGCTATGTGGATGTGTAAGAGAAGCGAGAGGCAAAAAAAGGAGTGTGTGTAACCTCTCTGTCTGTGAAAAAAGGAGTGTGTGTAATAGGCTTAGTGTGAAAAGGGATATGTTAGTGGCAATTTTGTAAATTCCTAAGAAGTGGATGTGTATGATAGTCGGGATCGGTTTGGCTCCTACGCGCGTTGGACCAAGTGATCGTCCAACGCGCCGTGGACCGTTCGATCAACACTTTTTCTGGGCTCCACCACCCACCTTTTGCTTTTGCTTTTTTTCTTTTTCTTTTTTCTTTGGAGAGCAAAATGTGGGTGGTGGTGCCCACAAAAAGTGTTGATCGAACGGTTCACGGCGTGTTGGACGATCACATAGTCCAACGCACGTAGGAGCCAACCAATCTCATGATAGTCTTTTGGGAGGTGTGTGTGTGTAGCAATAGGGTGTGTGTGTAAAATAATGGCTTCTTGCTTAAGCCAAAACCCCTTTGGCTTCTCCTTTAAGCCAAATCTTATATTTTTTTAATCTCTCTCCCCCAACCAGGCCAAACTCACCCTCCCCCTTCTCCTCTTCATCTTGGATCTTAAAAAAACCTATATTTAGGCTCTAAAATCAAGAAACCCTAGGTTTGCTTCAAAGAGAAAGAAGGTGGAAGGAAGAGAAAGAGACGAGAAGAAGTGGTTGCAAGGGACATCTGATTGTACTTCATGTTGTCAATGTCATAGTAGAGCATGTTCGTAGTTTTGGCATTCCATGCATCTTGTTCTTTTTCTTCTTCGGTCAATTTGCTCGATTTTGTTGGTTCTTCATATGGCGTCTTTACCATGGTCCACAGGACCACAAATCATAAGAAATGGACTTGAGATTGATTTTGATGATGTTCTTCCAACTCCCGAACTTTGGTCCAGTAAGCATATGTGGACGAGAAGTGAATAGGCCTTCGGGAAAAGTGTTGTTATTTGTTGATGCCATTTTTCAGGGTCTTAGCTTTGATACCACGTGTTGGATCTCTTGAGATGGCAAATAGAGACACTAGAGGGAGGTGGATGTATACTGTTTATGAAAATTATAATTTTCTTTAGAAAAAATCTATCTAAAATTACAACCAGTGGTACCTAATTTAATCTGAATAAAAAATAATTATATCTTGCAATAGAGCATGTAACGGAAATAGAATAAGCAAGAGATAATTCACAACACAGAGATTTGATACAAGTACATATAGCCTTGACGTGAAGCTCTTCTGAATGTGTAATGGATATAGAAGAACTTGATTCTCGATCAAAGGATGGAATTGAGGCTCTGGGAAGATCAAGTGTTGGCTAAACAAAAGATTGAAAACTTGGAAAACTTGGCCAAAAAGATTGATTTATGTGTTGTGAATTATTTCTTTGTTCTAATTCCGCTGCATACCCTATTGCAAGATATAATTATTGTTGATTAAGATTAAATTAGGTAACACCAATTATAATCTTAGATATAATTTTTCTGAGGGCTTTTAATATTGCATAAACACTATTTATCCCCACTCTAGTGTCTATTTGCTATATACAGGAGATCCAACAATAACAACAAAGAATAATATATTTTGGACATGCATTTTATATTTTTAAAACAAATGTGCAACGGACTTTTAGGATTAGCAAGATCACCGACGAGAATTCTTCTTGTCATTGGACTAACAGATAGAAACTAACAGAATTCTAGTAAAAGATTAGAAATAGAAAGGGAACAAAATACGAAGAATTCAAATAGCAAAGAAAGTGAATGCCAGTTAAATGGAACTTTAAAGTGAAGATTTTTTCATCAATTTTCACAATGAGCATTTCTTACATCCATCAACTCCTTTTATACATTGAGCAATATCAACTTTAACTACCTAGTTAATTGTCATATACCAATCTTGATTATTGCTTAACTGTCGGACTTAATAGTTTACTAACAAAATCTAGCAGAAACGATATCTGAGAAATAGATTATATATGAGAAATAAGGTCCATTTGATCTCTTAACAAATAGTTAGTTTAATTACATTCTACATATTCAATTAATAGAGAATCTTTAAATAAATAATATATACCTTTCTAATGATGCATTTGATTTTAATATTTTAATGTTATATGCATTTTTGTAAGAAATAAATTTTTATCCATTGTTATTGATAATAAATAATTATATTAAATATTAAATAAATAATTGTATGTCTAAGCATTTTTGTGAGAATATTTGTATTCTTATAATTTACACAAAAAAATTCTTAGCTCAAATGTATTATATATTTATATGTTCATATTTTTAAGATATAATAAATAATTACTTTTGAAATATCATACGATGTATTATACCTTTTAACTAATAACTCAATACGAATTAGCTTTAATTTTTTAAACAAATATGTAATTTACAAACATCATTATTTCTTCTATGGGATTTGTAAATATTTTTAAATGATCTCTAAGATTTTTTTATTCAAAATTACATAATAAGGGAAAACAATCAAAGTTAAAAAAGACTACAGTTAAAAATTCATGGTAGTTTTATAAAACTTAATGAATAAGGACATCAAACCTATATAAGCATGTCTCAAAATAAATAATAACTAACTAACTAAATTAGCAATAAAAACTAATTTTCAGCTTTAAAAGAGGAAAATGATTTCTCATTGCCAACCACGTGCAACCTCCAGAGAGCAAATTGGCTCAATCATAACAAATTTATCGGCTAATATATTATGCAAAATTGCACTTTCTTCTCCATCCTCTCCATTTTTTATTTCATTTTTTCTTCAATTTTTGGGGATCATGGAGCTTCCAGACAAACCAATGCAGTTTGGTTGCTCTATGAATCCTACGCAGTATCCAACCGACGATGCTTCAATGCAGCATCCAAATCAGTCGGAGGATCCGACAACATCCCTGCTGACGCATCCTGCGTGCCACCCCAAGCAGCCTGCCCCCACCGCGGCACTACAGGCTCCCACCCACCCGGTCGTCGTGGTGGGGCCGCAGTTTGCGCTGCCGTATCCCATCGCCCTCAAGATGAAGAGCACCAACTTTGGGAAGCTCACCATGGGGAACTTTGATATCCATGACTCGAAGGACGAGCGCGTGATATGCGTGAAGGGGAACTTCGGGTTGCTCTCCCGGCAAATCATAGCCGACGCGCAGGGAAACCCTATACTCACCATCAAGGAGAAGGTGAATGAGTAGGACAACGAGGTTGATGGAGTGGTCGCCATGAATTGGCCACCTCATCATGTTGCACCCACTTATCGTGCACGTGCACTTTGTGCACGTGTATTTTTCTAGTCTGCCTAAATTTTGTGATTAAACTTAGTTTTTGAATCTGTTTCCAGTTTAGATCAATGCATGATAGGTGGGTGGGATATAGGGGGGACAGCACTGACCGAAAGGACAAGCTGTTCAGCATTAGGGCAACAAAGTTGATCCAACTCAAATTTGATTTCAACGTGTACATGGCCGGAAACAAATCGGAGGGCGTTCCAGACTTCAGGGTGAAGGGAAGCTTCATGGACAAATCATGCAGGATCATTCTAGGGAATTCAGACGTCATTGTTGCCAGGGTAAACCCTAACCTAGATATTGGGAAAGTAAATTTGGTGGTTCTTGGTTTCTCTTGATTTTCTTATGTGTTTTCAGATGGACGAGGTGCACAACGCCAAGACTATGATCTTGGGGAAAGACATATTTGGCATCTCGGTGCAGCCGAATATGGATTATGTGCTGGTCATTGCCTGCGTTATTGTTATGTCTGCGCTCGACCCCCCCATGTCCTGATACAAGTGATATCCTTGTAGTCTTGCTCGTTAAATAATGGAGAAGATCAAAGTTCATTGTTCGTCGTTTTGATTTGGGTTTAAATTGCGAATATCGCGAGCACAAAAAAAAGATGGGTTTGATCTCACATAATAAATTAGGCCAAATGAAGACAAGTAAAGCAACCAGGTACAAGCCATTATTTGGGCTTGTACTTGGTTGCTTTATGTGAGAGGGCGTATGAGGGCCTACCTCATATGGCATATGATAGCCATTATTCTCTAAGTAAATTTACTTGTATGTTTGATTTTAGAAAGTAAAGTGCAAGAGTTCATTCAACATTTTATTGGAAGTTAGAAGATGGCTGAAGACCTGCTCACCTTGCAGGTGTAGATAAAACAAGCAAAGAACGAATCATTAAGAAATTTCTTCATTCAGTTCAACAAGAAGTGTTCGTAAATTGGACCAAGACATACAATATCATTCTATGAATGATGCCATATGTGGTGAGCAACAATCTTCTTTTTAAAGAGTTGTTATGAGCCAGGGCGAGTGTGTTGATTGCTAATGTCTGAGACTTCATGCAAAGCGCGCACCGATCTTCAAATTGACAGCAAAATGTATTGCATCCTTGTGCCTCTTACCATCCAGAGGATAAACCCATTGAGTACTGATTTATGAAATTGCTTAAATCATTAGTGTTCTCGGTCACATATGATGATGAATCTGTGCGTGAGCATCGCGTCTTCATCTTGAGTCCATGGCCCTTACTTGAGGCCCATCTTCTCAAAGCAATGAGCCCTCACCTTTGTGATTTCACTCTCTTATACTTTGTTTGATCTCATGCAATGCAAGGGAGAGCAGCTGCGAGTTGAGATGGAGTCTGCCAACCTCTCCCTTTGGCTGGCTATATATATGCGTGTCCAAGATAAGTAACCGTGATGAAATTGGCCTAAATGTGTGGAAATTATATATATGTCGAGTCTGTGAGTTTTAATTGGCAAGTTTCAGGAAACAAGAGTGTTAGAATCAAAACAATATTGCTAGCTAGTGGATCAAATTAAGTAGGGTTTTACTTGAAGGGGTTCCAATCCTGAGGCCAGAATCAAAACAATATATTCTTATGTCATCGAACCAGTTCAGACGAATGTATCTAGTCCTGCACATTGCACTTGCTCCTTCACAACAACTACTTTGGTTCGGGCAACGCGTCATATCTTTTGCATGACTGCTTGCACTTGCTCCCTTCGATGCTTTAGCCCGTCAGTGACTCGCGGAGGCTCGAGATAATTATGGCCGATCTGTTGGGAGACAGTGTAACCTCTCTGTCTGTGAAATACGGCACTAGCATTAACTTGTACTTGACCCCTGGAGAAGCGTAGCTATGTGGATGTGTAAGAGAAGCGAGAGGCAAAAAAAGGAGTGTGTGTAACCTCTCTGTCTGTGAAAAAAAGGAGTGTGTGTAATAGGCTTAGTGTGAAAAGGGATATGTTAGTGGCAATTTTGTAAATTCCTAAGAAGTGGATCTGTATGATAGTCGGGATCGGTTTGGCTCCTACGCGCGTTGGACCAAGTGATCGTCCAACGCGCCGTGGACCGTTCGATCAACACTTTTTCTGGGCTCCACCACCCACCTTTTGCTTTTGCTTTTTTTCTTTTTCTTTTTTCTTTGGAGAGCAAAATGTGGGTGGTGGTGCCCACAAAAAGTGTTGATCGAACGGTTCACGGCGTGTTGGACGATCACATAGTCCAACGCACGTAGGAGCCAACCAATCTCATGATAGTCTTTTGGGAGGTGTGTGTGTAGCAATAGGGTGTGTGTGTAAAATAATGGCTTCTTGCTTAAGCCAAAACCCCTTTGGCTTCTCCTTTAAGCCAAATCTTATATTTTTTTAATCTCTCCCCCCCCCCCCAACCAGGCCAAACTCACCCTCCCCCCTTCGCCTCTTCATCTTGGCTCTTAAAAAAAACCTATATTTAGGCTCTAAAATCAAGAAACCCTAGGTTTGCTTCAAAGAGAAAGAAGGTGGAAGGAAGAGAAAGAGACGAGAAGAAGTGGTTGCAAGGGACATCTGATTGTACTTCATGTTGTCAATGTCATAGTAGAGCATGTTCGTAGTTTTGGCATTCCATGCATCTTGTTCTTTTTCTTCTTCGGTCCATTTGCTCGATTTTGTTGGTTCTTCATATGGCGTCTTTACCATGGTCCACAGGACCACAAATCATAAGAAATGGACTTGAGATTGATTTTGATGATGTTCTTCCAACTCCCGAACTTTGGTCCAGTAAGCATATGTGGACGAGAAGTGAATAGGCCTTCGGGAAAAGTGTTGTTATTTGTTGATGCCATTTTTCAGGGTCTTAGCTTTGATACCACGTGTTGGATCTCTTGAGATGGCAAATAGAGACACTAGAGGGAGGTGGATGTATACTGTTTATGAAAATTATAATTTTCTTTAGAAAAAATCTATCTAAAATTACAACCAGTGGTACCTAATTTA
This sequence comes from Scilla litardierei, assembly GCA_030789695.1. NCBI lineage: Eukaryota > Viridiplantae > Streptophyta > Magnoliopsida > Asparagales > Asparagaceae > Scilla > Scilla litardierei. The sequence goes on along the minus strand of CM061138.1, from coordinate 2,814,449 downwards.
ATCTGAATAAAAAATAATTATATCTTGCAATAGAGCATGTAACGGAAATAGAATAAGCAAGAGATAATTCACAACACAGAGATTTGATACAAGTACATATAGCCTTGACGTGAAGCTCTTCTGAATGTGTAATGGATATAGAAGAACTTGATTCTCGATCAAAGGATGGAATTGAGGCTCTGGGAAGATCAAGTGTTGGCTAAACAAAAGATTGAAAACTTGGAAAACTTGGCCAAAAAGATTGATTTATGTGTTGTGAATTATTTCTTTGTTCTAATTCCGCTGCATACCCTATTGCAAGATATAATTATTGTTGATTAAGATTAAATTAGGTAACACCAATTATAATCTTAGATATAATTTTTCTGAGGGCTTTTAATATTGCATAAACACTATTTATCCCCACTCTAGTGTCTATTTGCTATATACAGGAGATCCAACAATAACAACAAAGAATAATATATTTTGGACATGCATTTTATATTTTTAAAACAAATGTGCAACGGACTTTTAGGATTAGCAAGATCACCGACGAGAATTCTTCTTGTCATTGGACTAACAGATAGAAACTAACAGAATTCTAGTAAAAGATTAGAAATAGAAAGGGAACAAAATACGAAGAACTCAAATAGCAAAGAAAGTGAATGCCAGTTAAATGGAACTTTAAAGTGAAGATTTTTTCATCAATTTTCACAATGAGCATTTCTTACATCCATCAACTCCTTTTATACATTGAGCAATATCAACTTTAACTACCTAGTTAATTGTCATATACCAATCTTGATTATTGCTTAACTGTCGGACTTAATAGTTTACTAACAAAATCTAGCAGAAACGATATCTGAGAAATAGATTATATATGAGAAATAAGGTCCATTTGATCTCTTAACAAATAGTTAGTTTAATTACATTCTACATATTCAATTAATAGAGAATCTTTAAATAAATAATATATACCTTTCTAATGATGCATTTGATTTTAATATTTTAATGTTATATGCATTTTTGTAAGAAATAAATTTTTATCCATTGTTATTGATAATAAATAATTATATTAAATATTAAATAAATAATTGTATGTCTAAGCATTTTTGTGAGAATATTTGTATTCTTATAATTTACACAAAAAAATTCTTAGCTCAAATGTATTATATATTTATATGTTCATATTTTTAAGATATAATAAATAATTACTTTTGAAATATCATACGATGTATTATACCTTTTAACTAATAACTCAATACGAATTAGCTTCAATTTTTTAAACAAATATGTAATTTACAAACATCATTATTTCTTCTATGGGATTTGTAAATATTTTTAAATGATCTCTAAGATTTTTTTATTCAAAATTACATAATAAGGGAAAACAATCAAAGTTAAAAAAGACTACAGTTAAAAATTCATGGTAGTTTTATAAAACTTAATGAATAAGGACATCAAACCTATATAAGCATGTCTCAAAATAAATAATAACTAACTAACTAAATTAGCAATAAAAACTAATTTTCAGCTTTAAAAGAGGAAAATGATTTCTCATTGCCAACCACGTGCAACCTCCAGAGAGCAAATTGGCTCAATCTTAACAAATTTATCGGCTAATATATTATACAAAATTGCACTTTCTTCTCCATCCTCTCCATTTTTTATTTCATTTTTTCTTCAATTTTTGGGGATCATGGAGCTTCCAGACAAACCAATGCAGTTTGGTTGCTCTATGAATCCTACGCAGTATCCAACCGACGATGCTTCAATGCAGCATCCAAATCAGTCGGAGGATCCGACAACATCCCTGCTGACGCATCCTGCGTGCCACCCCAAGCAGCCTGCCCCCACCGCGGCACTACAGGCTCCCACCCACCCGGTCGTCGTGGTGGGGCCGCAGTTTGCGCTGCCGTATCCCATCGCCCTCAAGATGAAGAGCACCAACTTTGGGAAGCTCACCATGGGGAACTTTGATATCCATGACTCGAAGGACGAGCGTGTGATATGCGTGAAGGGGAACTTCGGGTTGCTCTCCCGGCAAATCATAGCCGACGCGCAGGGAAACCCTATACTCACCATCAAGGAGAAGGTGAATGAGTAGGACAACGAGGTTGATGGAGTGGTCGCCATGAATTGGCCACCTCATCATGTTGCACCCACTTATCGTGCACGTGCACTTTGTGCACGTGTATTTTTCTAGTCTGCCTAAATTTTGTGATTAAACTTAGTTTTGAATCTGTTTCCAGTTTAGATCAATGCATGATAGGTGGGTGGGATATAGGGGGGACAGCACTGACCGAAAGGACAAGCTGTTCAGCATTAGGGCAACAAAGTTGATCCAACTCAAATTTGATTTCAACGTGTACATGGCCGAAAACAAATCGGAGGGCGTTCCAGACTTCAGGGTGAAGGGAAGCTTCATGGACAAATCATGCAGGATCATTCTTGGGAATTCAGACGTCATTGTTGCCAGGGTAAACCCTAACCTAGATATTGGGAAAGTAAATTTGGTGGTTCTTGGTTTCTCTTGATTTTCTTATGTGTTTTCAGATGGACGAGGTGCACAACGCCAAGACTATGATCTTGGGGAAAGACATATTTGGCATCTCGGTGCAGCCGAATATGGATTATGTGCTGGTCATTGCCTGCGTTATTGTTATGTCTGCGCTCGACCCCCCCATGTCCTGATACAAGTGATATCCTTGTAGTCTTGCTCGTTAAATAATGGAGAAGATCAAAGTTCATTGTTCGTCGTTTTGATTTGGGTTTAAATTGCGAATATCGCGAGCACAAAAAAAAGATGGGTTTGATCTCACATAATAAATTAGGCCAAATGAAGAGAAGTAAAGCAACCAGGTACAAGCCATTATTTGGGCTTGTACTTGGTTGCTTTATGTGAGAGGGCGTATGAGGGCCTACCTCATATGGCGTATGATAGCCATTATTCTCTAAGTAAATTTACTTGTATGTTTGATTTTAGAAAGTAAAGTGCAAGAGTTCATTCAACATTTTATTGGAAGTTAGAAGATGGCTGAAGACCTGCTCACCTTGCAGGTGTAGATAAAACAAGAAAAGAACGAATCATTAAAAAATTTCTTCATTCAGTTCAACAAGAAGTGTTCGTAAATTGGACCAAGACATACAATATCATTCTATGAATGATGCCATATGTGGTGAGCAACAATCTTCTTTTTAAAGAGTTGTTATGAGCCAGGGCGAGTGTGTTGATTGCTAATGTCTGAGACTTCATGCAAAGCGCGCACCGATCTTCAAATTGACAGCAAAATGTATTGCATCCTTGTGCCTCTTACCATCCAGAGGATAAACCCATTGAGTACTGATTTATGAAATTGCTTGAATCATTAGTGTTCTCGGTCACATATGATGATGAATCTGTGCGTGAGCATCGCATCTTCATCTTGAGTCCATGGCCCTTACTTGAGGCCCATCTTCTCAAAGCAATGAGCCCTCACCTTTGTGATTTCACTCTCTTATACTTTGTTTGATCTCATGCAATGCAAGGGAGAGCAGCTGCGAGTTGAGATGGAGTCTGCCAACCTCTCCCTTTGGCTGGCTATATATATGCGTGTCCAAGATAAGTAACCGTGATGAAATTGGCCTAAATGTGTGGAAATTATATATATGTCGAGTCTGTGAGTTTTAATTGGCAAGTTTCAGGAAACAAGAGTGTTAGAATCAAAACAATATTGCTAGCTAGTGGATCAAATTAAGTAGGGTTTTACTTGAAGGGGTTCCAATCCTGAGGCCAGAATCAAAACAATATATTCTTATGTCATCGAACCAGTTCAGACGAATGTATCTAGTCCTGCACATTGCACTTGCTCCTTCACAACAACTACTTTGGTTCGGGCAACGCGTCATATCTTTTGCATGACTGCTTGCACTTGCTCCCTTCGATGCTTTAGCCCGTCAGTGACTCGCGGAGGCTCGAGATAATTATGGCCGATCTGTTGGGAGACAGTGTAACCTCTCTGTCTGTGAAATACGGCGCTAGCATTAACTTGTACTTGACCCCTGGAGAAGCGTAGCTATGTGGATGTGTAAGAGAAGCGAGAGGCAAAAAAAGGAGTGTGTGTAACCTCTCTGTCTGTGAAAAAAAGGAGTGTGTGTAATAGGCTTAGTGTGAAAAGGGATATGTTAGTGGCAATTTTGTAAATTCCTAAGAAGTGGATGTGTATGATAGTCGGGATCGGTTTGGCTCCTACGCGCGTTGGACCAAGTGATCGTCCAACGCACCGTGGACCGTTCGATCAACACTTTTTATGGGCTCCACCACCCACCTTTTGCTTTTGCTTTTTTTCTTTTTCTTTTTTCTTTGGAGAGCAAAATGTGGGTGGTGGTGCCCACAAAAAGTGTTGATCGAACGGTTCACGGCGTGTTGGACGATCACATAGTCTAACGCACGTAGGAGCCAACCAATCTCATGATAGTCTTTTGGGAGGTGTGTGTGTGTAGCAATAGGGTGTGTGTGTAAAATAATGGCTTCTTGCTTAAGCCAAAACCCCTTTGGCTTCTCCTTTAAGCCAAATCTTATATTTTTTTAATCTCTCTCCCCCCTCCCCAACCAGGCCAAACTCACCCTCCCCCCTTCTCCTCTTCATCTTGGCTCTTAAAAAAAACCTATATTTAGGCTCTAAAATCAAGAAACCCTAGGTTTGCTTCAAAGAGAAAGAAGGTGGAAGGAAGAGAAAGAGACGAGAAGAAGAAAATGGTCTTCTTAAGGTAGGATTCTAACTTGGACTATGGATTTTATTTAAGGTTATGATAGTATTGAGATGTTATTTAGATTACTCATGATCTTGAATTCATGTGATATGTGTGCAATAATTCAAAAAAGATCAAGTTTTCCCTTGGTTTTCTTAGCAAAACCACCCCCATGAAAATCTGAAATTCTGTGGTATGTTGTTACTTGAATTCTGGTCATTGTGGCTTGGATAAATTCTTGAAAAAATTATACACTTGTAGCTCTTGTAATCTTGTTCCAGAATCATATAAAATTTGACATATGTTCAGTTCAGTAATTAGGAGTAGAAATTCTAGCTTTACAACATGTCTGATTTTCATCCAGTCTGGACACTGTTTGGTGAAACCGAGCTCAATCCATGCACACTCCATAAAAAATGGTGTTCTTGGTTTCGTTGTAAAGATAACAACATGTTCTACAACTTTCACCTTGGCCATGTTTTCGATATTCTAACTGCAACATGACTTAAATTAGCAATTGTTACAGTTAGGATCTGTCTGAAAAACAGTTTTGATAGGCCTCACCAAACAATTTACCATACATCACCTAGTTCATATTTCTGCATAAAATTTTATATGTGAATCCAGCACTACCATATATACAACTTTCATTTATTGAGTTTTGTCAAATTCACAAAGAAAATGGATGAAATATGCCTCTTTATGACTGTTCCAACAAGCTGAAGTGTGTAAACGATGTTGAATCCTGCAGTGATGTCAATTTTTCTTCCATTATGCATGAATGTTATTGCTACTTGATAGAGAGATTAGTCATGCCATTTGTTACTAAATTTGATGATGTGACACTATTCATTTCTATGACGCCTGCCACTTGTTTGTTAAAATGCCTCAATGAATGTGAAGTTAAGGAACTTGAGAAATAGCTATGTATATATTTGCACCACGAATTATTCTTATGAGATTGCATAAGTCTTGCTGAAGATTATGACACATGATATGTCAACTAGGATGTCTCAATCTGCCCTAAGACGGGTGAACACCCTAGTGTGGGGATGGGGAAAGACTGGGCATTGCTTAACTGTAAGGGACTGGACTGGGTAGGTGGGGGAAAAAGAGATGTGATGTGCGATGTTTGCTCTCCCTCGTCTTTACGGGGAGTGTAGGTGACTTGGTGCTTATGTTACTGTGGAGTTCCTCACTCCTGCCAGGGACGGGGGAACTGAGAGGTCCGGCGTACAATGCCCGTGTCTACTGCGTCGTGTGCTATATTCATCCCAAATTTAGGATGATGTCCAGGCCCTTATCTTTAAGTGATACACATGCTTCCAAAAAAGTCACTAATATCTGCTAACTAATGTACTCCGTATGTGTTTGTTGTTGCACAATTGTGTGTTGTACCCTTCACTCTGATTACTTGTACTCCATATTGTATGTACACTCATAACCCCTGAATGATTCCCCTACCCTAGTTGGTTTCCTTCTAGGCACGTTTTGACGTGCTCATTTTACTTTTTAGGACTTGAACAGGTGACGCCAGAGCAGAATCTCCCTCAGGAGATTATCCAGACGTGAGTTGTGACTTGGGGACACTACTCTTCTTTTGGGCTATACCTTGTAGTGTGGGTTGGGCTGAGTAGTGGGTGAGTTGTCTTTTGTAGCTGTGAACTGTGTTGGAAGCTTGTAGTACTTCATATGTGTGCTTGAGTTAGTTTCACCTTGTACTTGATGCTGGTGTGTAGTTGCACTCTTTGGTTATGTAAATTGTGGGTATGTACTTTCTGTGATGGCATCATGTGGTTGTTCTCTTTCATATGTCTGTGATGTATGATCCCAGTATTCGCAGTGGCCTGCTTCCTGTGTGTTGTACACCCACGCTTGGTATGATACCGCGGATTGTCATACTCCATCCTGCATTTGCTGTGGGAAGGATTGCACTCCTGGGTATTTGTGAGAATGGGGTGTGACATGCATGTCACTAGTAATCGCGATAGTCTATGGAGGAAATATGGCGTTACGTGGAGTAGATACAGGGGTGTGAATGACTCAAGAATCATCAAGGAATGTGGAAGAAGTCCTTTTCTCGTTGTCCGAGAGTCTACTTATATGCAGTGTGAATTAGATGGTAATGTCCGAGCTTTTATGGCGCTTTATGCCTTTGGTCCGAGTCGTCACCATTGATGACGAGCTAAACATGGAGTCATTGAATGCCTTTATTGATGGCGAGATTAACGATCGGTATTGATGAGTGAGACCAACTGTCAACTCGACTGTGGCCTTAAAGGAAGAGATGGTAAGACTTACGCGAGGGTCTCTGGGCTGTTGGGCTGAAGCCGTGGGCTTTACTGGGCTTATTCTTTCAAATAATCAGTTGAGTGATCATTGGGTCGGCCCATTGATGTATCAAGTACTGGGCGAGCTTACCCGGGGCTGAATAGACCTCAATTCGAGCTATTTCAGCCATCCGAGCTATTCTGGGCTACCTTCAGCTACCTGCGACATAAAGAGCTCATTAGTTAGGGAGGGTCGGATCTGGGGTTAGACCTAATCCCCCTAATACTTAAGTCAGATAGGGACTCAAAGGATGCTCGTGGTAGCTATGGCCGATCTGTTGGGAGATCAACTGATAGTTATCGCGTCGAGCAATGGAGGAAATGTAAAATTTTAGGTGGAGTAAATACTAGTATATGAGTATCTGACTTTTTTTGTTCTCAGAACTTGTCCCTTCACCCATTGTACCTGAGAGACAACTTATATGCAATTGCTTTTGAGGGATGTTACAGGGTAACATCTAAGCTTTTAAAATGCGTTATTACTTTGGGTCTGAGCTATCGCCATTGTTGACGAGTTTAACTGTCGGTCAATGAATGATTTCATTCTGAGCTGATACTTTAAATGAAGAAGCCCAACGGTCATGTAGACTGTCGTCTTAATTGAAGAAACGGTCGGCCTAGGAAAAATCGTTTGTCTGTTTGTTTGTTTGTTTTTTTTTTGGGAGGGGTTTGATACCACCCACCGACCCCGTGCACACAAATATAAAAACTAAAATGAGAAATTGCACAACACTTTGTTGAGAAGGTCGTGGATAGAAAAGTAAAATACAACTGTCTTCTCCCAAAAGATGAAAAAGGACAGATTAAAAAAAATAAGAGAAAGCTGGGTCGGCCAATATTCTTCCATAAACTGTACAACAAAGTCCTCATCACCAAGTCAGCTATCTTTACAATTGAGATTCTTGACTCATACATCCATTTTGACTCTTCTCACAACTGTTAATTGCCCACCAACGAAATAACCTAATAGAATTTTATCCTTAGATCTCCTCTCCACCCCCAAAAAATGCATCAGATGAGAAATTGCGCATTAACAAAATGTCGTCATAGTTGTGGCAATTCTTGGGCCGCCTTGAAGATCCTCAACCAAAAGTTCACGTCTTCGTGACTGCTGCTTAAGCTCTCCAACCTCAAGTACTGTTCGCCGACGCCGCTATGCATGTCGCCTTGCGCTGCAGTTGCGTGGGCAGCAGCGCAACTCTCCGTCGACAACGCTTCGTTCCAAAAGCCCTCGTCGATCTCTAACCATTCTTGCGACGTGAAATCCATTGACTCGTTCATGAAATTGCTTAAAATATTGTTAGTTCTCTCGGTCACAAATGATGATGAATCCGTGCGTGAGCAAGAGCCAGTCATGCCACTATTTTCCGAGCTCGAAGGCCCTGCAGTTGATTCAGCTTGCGTGTTCATGGGATATTGCTCGGGTTTGCACTCGGATTCGGGTCTAGCCTTTCGCTGCTTGGGTTCCGCGGTGGACTGATCATGAGTTGGCTGCAATCGTTTCTTCAAGTGAGTGTGCCACACATTCTTGATCTCGTTGTCGGTTCTCCCTGGCAATCTTGCTGCTATTGCTGACCATCTGTGAGTCAACACACAAGGAAAACAAAAAAAGAAATTGCATGAGAGGCTTGAGAGATGTCGACGTTAATTATTCACTGTTTTGTATTCACATAAATCACGTTAATTCATTTGAGGGCAAGTGGGCAAGTGGGGGCTCATAATTTCCAAGGGGAATCTTGATTTTTCAGTTCCTCACATTGACTGACTCAGAGAAGGCAAAGGACAAAGCATGCAACTGAGAATATTCTTCAAAATTGTGGTTACCTGTTGCCAAGGAGTTGGTGCAAGCTGATGATCATCTCTTCTTCATACTTGCTGTAGTTGCCTCTCTTGATATCGGGCCGAAGATAGTTCGTCCACCGAAGCCTGCAACTCTTCCCGCATCTCAACAGGCCTGCAAGTTTTGGGAGAGCCCGCCAGTTGTCATGGCCGTGTCTCTGTATGTAGGAGACGAGAATCACGTCTTCTTCTTGAGTCCACGGCCCTTTCTTGAGCCCCTTCTTCTCACAGCAAGGAGCTCTCACCATTGTGATCGATTTCACTCTCTTATACTTTGCTTGATCTAATGCAATGCAAGAGAGAAGAGTTGCGAGTCGAGATGAAGTCTGCGAACCTCTCCCTTTTGGCTGGCTATTTATATACGTGTCCGAGATAAGTAAACGTGATGAAATATGTCGAGTCTTTGAGTTTTAATTGGCAAGTTCCAGGAAACGGAGTGTTAGAATCAAACAATGTTGCTTGCTAGTGGATCAAATTAATCAGCGTTTTTAATTGAAGGGAAGGGGTCGCACCATTCCTGAGGCCATAATCAAAAGAATATTCTTATGTCAATCGTACCTGTTCAGACGAATGGATCTAGTCCTGTACCTTGCGATTGCACCTTCCCAACTGCTACTTTGGTTTGGGCAACTCGTCAGATCATTTGCATGACAGCTCGGGGTTTTACTTTTCATTTTTTTGACGTGTCTTTTTGGTCTCTCAGCAATGAAAAATCGTATATCGACGATGATGGTGAAGATGACATTGCAGTAGCCGCGGCTGGTAGGTGACGACGGTTATTTGGAGACTAGGCAAACTAACTCTCGGATTGAAGAGGCGTTGGTCGGGCTATCTTGGTCCGAGATATCACCATTAAGTCCACATTATCCCCGAGCTAGATCCGAGCTATCGCCAAGCTCGAACCTCCGAGCCATGTTCTCCGACTTGTAAGCAGTCTCCAACTTGTAAGCTGTCTGCAACACGGACAACTCGTGAGGGAGACCGGATCTGGGGTCCGGCCTAAGCCCCTCCGATGCTTAGTTAACTAGTGACTCAAATAAGCTCGTGATAACTGTGACCGATCTGTTGGGAGATCGTCGGCAGTTGTCACCGAGCTAAGGGATGGAAATGCAAAAGTTAGGCTGGAGGAGATTTTGTTTAGAGAATACATGAGGTCAGATGTAGGATTCAACCTGACTGTTGTATGCGATGGAGCCTGGAACCTCCTCTTAAGGATTGTTTTCCAATGAACCTGAGAAGATCTTAGCAGAGATCAAGATGATGATGAAGACACCCCATGTATATTGCACCAGAGCTTGAGCTTGCCGGGTGGACTCATGAAGAAGATCTCAGCTGAGTGTGGAAGTTGCTACTTCTCTCAGAAAATACTCGGGGCTCCTCCTCCTCCACCAGGCGATGGAGCTAGAGTTCTTTTTAATAGGGAAAGGAGTGAGGTTGTAACTGTCCTTCCTCCTTGGTCTGTATTGATCCACCCATTCATAAGGTGTAATGGGCCACCTCTTGATGAGGTATAAATGTCCACCATTGATGGCTCTTTGTGAGTGATGTGGAGATTGACTTATTCAACTATTGACTTATTTATAATTGGTGTAACAATGCCCCCCCCCCCCCCCCCCCCAATCACCCGAGCTCAGCCGCAGAAATGGTTGAGGTTGGGTGATGTGATATGCATGAGCAGTAACGTCGTTTGGGTAGTTAAGTTGGCTCGCGAGGAGAGTGGATTCCCGACCTACAACCGAGATAGAGGTAGCTTGGCAGGCGAGGGGAGAGACTATATCCCCACGTAGAATGTAAAACGATTGTAAAACACTATTTTGGGTACGCGTCCATCGAAGAGTGTACGTGGATGTTGAAACCATTCCCTACACTTAAAATTCATGCAAGTGGAGTGTGTGGGAATGGCCATTTGTGCCTTACATTTGGAATGGCATGAGAAGTAATTAAGCATACACGTGTAGGGGCAATTTTATTCCCATTTTATACAAATGGCACCATTGAAATTATACCCTAAAGTTAGAGGGTACTTAATAATAGGCTTAGTGAAATGGCAAACTTGTCAATGAAGCTCAACGTGAGAGGGCATTTAATAAGTGGTTTATTGCAATGGCAGTCTTGTAATTAAAGAAATTTTGAAGACAAAAAATATTTTTGGAAAGCTCTTTTTCTGTACTACAACTTTCATGTATTGATCATGACCTGATTATGCCTGCAGTAGCTTGAAATAGTTAAGTTACAGCAAGATAGTAAATCTGGCAGAATCTGCACCACTGCACAGTATATCAATTATCTGACACTGTAGTTAACCAAATTGGACAAATTTGTACATCTTGAAATACTACACTTCAGCTACAATTCTTATGTTGATCAATTTTCCAAAATATGATGGGAATAGCTTGTAATTCCTTGATGTAGTTGTCTCATATTTCCTTTTGGACTGAAATTCCATATGTTACACTACAGATCCCCATAAATAGCCTACTTGCCTAGATTTTTTGATATTTGGTATTTAGAAGCGTAATTTGGTGATGAACAACTTTCATTCAGAAACTTTTATCAAATTCCAAGTAGAATTATAGTTAATCAGTTGTCATTGATGTGTTATGCCCAATGTTTTTAAAACCGGACCGGTCATTGAACCGGTCAAGGCACTGGTTCAAGGTTCAATGGTCTGACCGTGGTTGAACCGTGGTTGAATCAGTGATAATTAAATAATTTTTTTATTTTTGGTATAATATATAAGGCGTTGATCTCTTTTCTTTTCTGCACCAACCCACTTTGGGAGGCTATGCACAGATGATCTCTATTAATAACTTCATAATATTAAAATGTAAACTTCACTTAAAAGTTAAAAATGACATAACATATAACCATATTTCTTTAAAATAACATATGAAACAAAATCAAATACTTTAAGTTAAAAATGACATAACATATAACCATATTTCTTTAAAATAACATATGAAACAAAATCAAATACTTTAAGTTAAAAATGACATAACATATAACCATATTTCTTTAAAATAATATATGAAACAAAATCAAATACTTTAAGTTAAAAATGACATAACATATAACCATATTTCTTTAAAATAACATATGAAACAAAATCAAATACCATAATGGCCGGAGTTGGAGCAAGCCGTGGGAGACGAAAGGGCCGCCGGAGACGAGAGAGGGTCGTAGGCTTGAGATCTAAATTAGGGCCGGCTCTAAAAAATTAAGAGTCACCCAAGAGTCAAGAGTCAAGGGTTAAAAATTAAAATCTAAAGATAATTAAAGTTTTAAATCTGAACCGTTCAACCGGTCCGACCACCGGTTTTTGACGGGTTCACCGGTTCAAAACCGGGTTTTCAATCTTTCCGGTTCTAGGGCTATAATGGACCGGACCTTGGCCGGTTCACGGTCCAACCGGTTGAACCGGCTGGTTCGGTCCGGTTTTCAAAACACTGGTTGCCATAACGTTCTTATTTTGCATGCTTGTTATATTTGTTGCCATCATGACTCGTATAATATAACTTATGATGTTTAATTAACGTCTTGGAATGTCTGAATCCTCCCAAAAGAGGGTGTGCCACTAAAACTGGGGGTTGGGGGAAAACTGGGTATCAGTAGGGTATGAGGACTGGACTAGTATGTGACAGAGTTAGTGTATCTGGCTCAGTTTCGGGTACAATACCTTACTCAGTTTCGGGTACTATGTGACAGAGTGGTGTGGTTGTGGAGTTTCCTCACTTGCACCCCAGTGCGAGGGAGTGGGTGGAGTGAGAGGCCCCGTTAAGGAAACAGTGCTCGTGTAACACTGGCGGATGCTCCTTACTGTCCAACCTTGGGGTGGAGTCCAGTTCCTCATGTTCAACGACACACCCATGTTTCCAAACAAAATTTAAGTAAATACTTAAGTGCTTTAATTTTCCAATGTGTGATTCCTATTTTTCTTGCCTGACAGTGGTTCCTTTCGTGCCTTGTACTATTTTGTGATAAAAAATATATAATAAGAATAATAATGAAATAATAATAATAATAATAAACAACATTCCCCATTTAATATTTACTCTCTACACCAGTTGGGTTTCCTACTGGATCACGCTGTGACGTGTTCTCTTCCGTGGTTTTAGGACCAGAGCAAATGACTTCGGAGCAGGAGCTGGGTGTGGACCCTACATGAGATACTACTTTTCTCTCCGGTTCTCAGCGTTAGGTTAGAGTATGAGTTTTACTTTTGTGGACCTCGAGGGTTGTAGTACTGTACTTTTGGGTTGTAGACCTTATATGTACGTATATGTGGGACGTTCTTACTTTTGTATTTGTACTTACTTTCCAGTCATACTTTTGCCAATGTACACTTCTGTGATGAGTAGTACTTATTGCTGACTGTGTTGGAGCACTGTTTAGTTACGTTAATTTCTGCTGTATGTGTCGTTTTAATATGCGCAGTGGCCTGCTTGTAGTGTTTTTAGATTCTACGCTTGGTGCAATACTGTGGCCTGTTAAACCTCATTCCCCATTTATCTTGGGATCCCCGGTATTTGGGTGACTGGGGTGTGACATCGGCCCCTCGACTTATATCCAAGACAGAGATAGTTTGGCAGGCGAGGGGAGTGGACATTTTCTCAACATTTCTTTTTCCATATTTTCTGAGAGTACTGGGCATCCTCATATTTTGTTCAGGAGTTTTCAAGCTTGCAATGATTGATCCTCAAATTAGACGTCACAAGATAGTACTTCTGGACTATCATTATTATGGGATGCTTATGTTAGCATGCGTTATGAGTGATCATGTGGATGTTAAAAAATTTCCACAGTTTGTTTGACAAGTTTCGTCATACTTATAGCAAGCATAACCTTTGCAATATATACTTCAATGCAAAACATAACCATTTGATCTTAAGCCATGGCATGTAAGAAAACATTTCATATGATTCAGTGCATATCGTATTGCAATTTATAACATGTAATGATGAATACTCCTGACAAGTATACCTTATAACTAGTCATGAGAGCGATCCGTCTAGGATATAAGAGCATATTGAGTGTATGCAAATCATAACTAATTTATAAAATGGAAATATCAACCATACACAGTTATGAAATAAAAAGCTTTCAAATGACAATGTTTATTAAACTAAGATAAAGGCTTTTCAATCGTACAAGTCATTATTTTCGAAATCTACAGCAGTAAACTGCACTGGAGCTTGGGAGTAGGCGGCCACCAGATTTGACTGAGCTTTTTTCTTCTAGCTCTCTTGGTACAAATCTTGTAGGTGCCGTGGAGTTATGCACACTCTTGACCAATGACCTGCATGCCTCAACGATGACACTAGTCTTCCTAGTCCTTCTTTGGTGGGTGTGCTTCATTTCTATTTTTATTATCATTTCTCCACCATGTGAACTTCATCTCCCATGTGTCTTTCATGTACTTCATTCATAGTCCTCTGGCTTGTTTCTTATTTGGTCCCCGGCCTTTTGAATTTTCTGTTTTCTTTTATTCTTTTGTTGGGAAGACGATGCATTATGAACTTCTGGGAGGGAGCCGTGCGAGGTGGGCGCATGTTATGAGTGGTAAGGAGAAACTCTCTATTCTGTTCAGTCATTAATAAGCATGCAAGCAGCTCAGAATACTTATTGAACTTTCGTTCACGGTATTGCTGCTTTAAAAGTGCATATTTTTCATGAAAAGACGTGTAAGTCTTTTCTAGCATGCATTCTTCTGAGACTATTTCACCACAGAACTTCAGGCGTGAAGTGATACTGAACGAAGCTGAGTTGTACTCAGATATGGACTTAAAGTCCTATAGTCTTTGGTTCTCCCACTCATAACAAACCATTGGGAGTATAACATCTTTCTGATGTTTATACCTGTCCTCAAGGGTAGTCTACAACTCAAATGGATTTTCGACCATAAGATATTCAACCTTTAGGGTCTTGTCCATGTGACGATGAATTTAAATTATATCTTTTAATTTTTTATATCTGTCTCAGAGCTATGTTTTGTAATAGTGGCACTTAGGGACTGTGCTCGCAGATGGAATTTTACATCCAACTGCCAGCTGAGGTAGTTCCTCCCAAAGCCTTCTAGAATTTCGAAATCAACACTTGCAATTTTTGCCATTTATCTTGAAATGCACAATTGCATGAATTAATGATACTAAAAATAATATCATGCAGATGCAATTTAAATGAATAAGCTAATTGCGTTGATCGGTACATTAAAAATATAATGTCCAAAGTCCAATAATATTGTCCATTTAACATAAATGAAAAAGAAAGAATACAACTTTGGAAACCTTGTGGGTCTCATAAGAATTCTTCTTCGTCAATGGTGGCCTCTGCCTCCATGTAAATGGCCATCGGTCTTGGACATTATATAACATTTCTCACTACAGTTTCTATCAAAAAAAGAAAAGCAAAGTGCGGGAAAAATAAATGTTGGACTTAAAAAGGCTGATCGAAAACAACAGTGTAGTCATTCATGCAAAATTGTGCTTAGAAACATATTCGTCACATTTAATCACATATCACAGACATCACAGATTCACAGGATATACAATTTTCATTGTTTTATGCTTAATAAGTAATTGGACCACGTGACAATGTCATTCACCATTAGGTTAGGTAACTAACAGCAGAGCGGTCGTATGATCCACATAATTATTAAGCGAATGCTTATAGAAGTAAAAAATAAAAGTATCCCAGAATTCATAACAGATTATCATGTGATATGAAGCATATTAATAGGATCCTTCAACTACATGCATCACAAAAAGATAATATGCTGGAAAAAATAGATTATAATCATATGGTTTAGTTCAGAAATTTTTTTAAAAACTGAACTGTGTCCCCTATATAATTTATTATAGGAATTTTCATATTCCATCCCACTTAATTTTTCTCGTTTTATTTTCCCGTTTATTCCCTTTTACCATCTATTTTTCTCATTTAAATAATTTTTTTAATAAACATTTTTTCAGTTTTGGGCCTCGGCCCACAAAATCGGCCCAATAATAGTTTTACCCTTTTTTGATTCGCTAGGCCAAGGCACGCGCCCGCATTTCCTTTTTTCGTTTTCTTTGGTTTTTTAGGCCGATGCCCACTGCAAAGCTGCGGGCTCGGCCCACGCCCGAATTTTTTTCTTTTTTTCTTTTTTTGGTTAAAGGTTCGCGGGCTGCTTTGGGCTTGGGGCTGCAGCGAAAACTGTTTTTTTTGTCGTGGGAATTTTTTTCAGTGGACTTTTTTTCGGCCAAAAAATGTCGGGGGAATTTTTTCGGGCGAAAAACCATTGGCAGCGGGCGTTCACTTGGTCAGGCTGGTAGGGGGCGTGGTAGGGCGGCCGCGCTGTCGTCCGTAGTAGCGATGGGCCGCCACTGCGGGGTTGGGGTGCTGGCGGCTTCAGGCTGCCGCTGCGGGGTTGGGGTGCTGGCGGTTTCGGGCAGTCGGTAGAGGGGTCTAATTTTTTTTTTGTTTATACCTTAGTTAGGGTTTGCGACACCGCTGCGGGGGCGACAGAGGGGTTGAGGAGGAGGGGGGTAGGGTGCCGACGGTGTGGGTACAACTGGTCGATCGGCCAAGACCGATTTTCTTGTGATAGGTTACATCCACAGGGCTGACGGCCACTTGGCCACCGCCATAGGGTCGACGGACTTTGGCCGTCGACCTCTCCCCCTGTAAGGGGGGTTGGTGGGTCCGGCAGCCAGAGGCTGCCGTACACCCTAAAGAAAGTAAAATTGTATTTTTTTTCGTTTCGATCTAGAATGTCGATATATGACAAATATCATGATCATGATACAAAATAGCAGGGTTTTAAGTATACCACTAGATCGAAGAGAACAGACACATGGACTTTGATTTCTCGTCTGCGCACGGGCAATCCTCCGTCGTCCTTCATAGTTTTTGCAACGTTTGGGCTCTCTCTCTCTCTCTCTCTCTCTCTCTCTCTCTCTCTCTCTCTCTCTCTCTCCCCCCCCCCCCCCCCCCCCCCCCCCCCCCCTCCCTCCCTCCCTCTCTCTCTCTCAAGAAGAGCGTGCTGATAACGTGTTGCGAATGTGTGTCCTCGGGGTGACCATATTTATGGGGATAGGAAGAGTTCATATAATGGCAGGAAACAATATTTGAGATGAATACAAACATCTCAATTCTACAGGATAACTTATTCATAACACAACAATTTGTTGAGAAGCCCAGAGATAGGAAGGTAAACCACAATTTTCTTCTCAAAAAATAGGATGGAGAAGGAAGATGGAAAAATAAGAGAAAGCTTGTCGGGCGAATATTCTTCCATATGTACTGTAAAACAAAGTCCTCATTACTAAGTCGGCTATCTTTACAATTCAAATTCTCGATTCATACATCCCTTTTGACTCCTCTCTCAACTGTCAATTAAGCCCACCAACGAAATAACCAAAAAGAATTATCCCCTTAGATCTCCTCTCCTCCCCCCAAAAAATGTATAATATTAGATAAGAAATTACGCATTTCATCATAGTTGTGGCAATTGTTGGGCCTCATTGAAGATCCTAAACCAAAAGTTTACGTCTTCGTCACTGCCTAAGCTCTCCCAGCTCAAGTACTGCTCGCTGACACCGCTATGCATCTCCCCTTGCGCTGCAGCTGCGTCCGTTAATGGCGCGGCAGCGCAACTCTCCGTCGACAACGCTTCGTTCCAAAAGCTCTCGTCGATCTCTAACCATTCCTGCGACGTGAAATCCATCGAGCACTCGTTCATGAAATTGCTCAACTCGTTAGTATTCTCGGCCACAAATGATATTGTTGAATCTGTTGGCGAGCAAGAGCCAGTCATGCTACTATTTTCCGAGCTCGAAGGCGCTTCAGTTGATTGATCAGCTTGCATGTTCATGGGGTTGGACTCGGACTTGATTCGCTCGGGTTTGCACTCGGATTCGGATCTAGCCTTTTGCTTCTTGGGTTCAGAGGTGGACCGAGCAGCCGGCTGCAATCGTTTCTTCAAGTGAGTGTGCCAGACATTCTTGATCTCGTTGTCGGTTCTCCCTGGCAATCTTGCTGCAATTGCTGACCATCTGTGAGAGAAAACGAAAAAAGAAATTGCATGAGAGGCTTGAGAGATGTCGACGTTAATTATTCACTGTTTTGTATTCATATAAATCACGTTCATTTGAGGGCAAGTGGGCAAGTGGGGCTCGTATAATTTCAAGCAAAGGCCAAACTAAGGGGAATCTTGATTTTTCAGTTCCTCACATTGACTGACTTAGCTAGAGAAGGCAAAGGACAAAGCATGCAACTGAGAATATTCTTCAAAAACAATTATGAAATGTATTGTGGTTACCTGTTGCCAAGGAGTTGGTGCAAGCTGATGATCATCTCTTCTTCGGCCTTGCTGTAGTTGCCTCTCTTGATGTCGGGCCGGAGATAGTTCGTCCACCGAAGCCTGCAACTCTTCCCGCATCTCAACAGGCCTGCAAGTTTTGGGAGAGCCCGCCAGTTGCCATGGCCGTGTCTCTGTATGTAGGAGACGAGAATCGCGTCTTCTTCTTGAGTCCAAGGCCCTTTCTTGAGGCCCATCTTCTCACAGCAAGGAGCCCTCACCATTGTGATTTCTCACTCGTATAATAATTTGCTTGATCGGAGGAAGGACGAGAGGCTTGGGTTGAAGTAAAGCCACCTGCAAAGCCTTCACCTTTGGGTGGCTATTTATATAGTATACATATCCAGCCAATCGAGTACAAACTTGACAAATTGGCCAAAAGCGAAGCGGCTGAGAGTATTTTTTTGGGAGGCAAGTTCTAGGAAACAGAGGGTGGCATCTAACTAATAATGGCCCGAACTAAGAGAACTCTCAGTCAAAGGATCAAGTTGGTAGCCAAGTTCTTTACAGTGATGTTTATTGCTTAATTAAACTTTTTTTAATCCAAGTGGGGCTAGGATTAATACAATTACTTGTATCAAATGCTTGCCTTGTTCCGAGGAATGGACCAAGTCTGCGCCACGCCTATTGCCATCTGCATTGGGGGAAATCTGAATTTAGTTACTATGTTCTTTTTAAATCAATGAGAAAATACTGAAATATTCTCTGAATGGCCTTCCAGATCGAGACGAAGCTTCCAAGAGAATTCATTTAGTTTTCTCTAGCTCTACAATTGTCGATGGGATCTCGGTATAGAATATATTTCCATTCTTGTGATCTGGGGACCATGACCACTATATAAAGATAACAATCATGTTGTCATTGAAATTAGTATTTATGTCCATCATCATTGAAATACACGTTAAGTCTCCATACATTAAAGGCACACACCCTATTAGATACATTAAAGCCCAAATGACCAAAACACTTAATAGATCACTTTTAGTTGGGCTTAACTTACTATGACAGCCTGAAACACATAATTATTTAACATATAAGTCCAACGTTGGATTAATGATCCAACAATCTACTCGTTTGGCCAGGTCTGAACCAATGGGTATAGTTGAATTTCGGTTTATATTGGGATGTAAATTTATATTTTGTCAACAGATTTATAACCTTCACTTTGGAATTATTAAAAATTTGGGAAAGCCAACTCAGTGCCGAAAGTTTGATCATCGTTTAATTCCTTTTCCCTCGCGTGGTTTCGAAAATACTTTTATACCCAAATGCAAAATTAAAACTCTATGTTTTCACAGCATTCCAAAGACATACAATACAATCCGAACCCGACCACGATCACGACCATGGCCCGATCCGATCCGAACCCGACATCCTTAACCGGGTATGAGTAGGGGCCAATCCGGGTCACGTAGGATCCGGGTTGACCCGACCCGACCCGACCCGGATAAAATCCGGGTCGGGTATGGGTTTGGCATGTCAACCCGGATGACCCGAATTCGACCTGATTTACTTTCTTTATATATATATAAAAATTTATATAATAAATTCAATACACAGTTGCAATTGGAGTTGTGCTTATACGATTTGAATTGTTGTCCTCTTCTTTAAGAGGTCTTGGATTCAATTCCCTCTGCATACAACTTATTAGTTAATTTTATTACTTTCGTTAATAAAATGGTAACGTTAATTATACATCCTTATTGTCATCAGTGTGTTTTAAGCGACGAGCTGCTGGAAATTATGCAACACTTAATAAATTGCCGACAGCTCTTAATAAATAGCTGGATATCGAAAAAGGAGCAATTGTGTATAAGTCAAATTTTAACCCGACCGGTTAACCCGAACCCGACCTGGATTCAATCCGGATCGGGTTAGGGTTTATCCCTATCCAGATCGGGTCAAATCTGACCCGACCCGAACCCGAACCCACCCGACCCATTTTCCACCCCTAGCATATATAGTGGGTTTTGGTCCAAGATGTAAGTATTTCAACTTGTATGGATGACTTTGGCCCATGCTTGGAAGTTTCGACCATGTTGAGGATGCAATTTACTAAAGAATCATCAGCGGTGAAGCCGACCTAAAACAGAAGAGTTTGATGAGGAATGGAATTAACATAGACAGATATGGTTCGGACATGTATGGACAAAAGCACTGCTAGATTTTTCTGTGTAAGCACTTACAATTTATGTGATTAAGTATGCTGTTTTTTGCAATTTTTGTGATCTATGATAACCCTCAGTGATGATAGGCAAGTTGGTCCGTCGATTTCAGGTCATTGTATGAACATGTACGTGGAAGGTGTCACTTAGATCACTGATCTAGCCTCAGAGCAAGCCCCGTCGAGAGGTCTTTGGTTGGGTGACACTTAAAGCGTGTGAGGAGAGAAATGACCAAGAAATGATTCGTCTTTCCTGCTCATGTGGAGTTAGTGTCGCACGTGTTAGTTCGATCTTTAGTAAAAACTCTGGCCAAAGTATTTTGGAAGAAGTCCAACATTGTTTGACTAACGATCGATGGAGACTAATTGGCTTCGAACTATTGGGGTTGACGGTAGACCATACCCTAGGCTTGACTAAGCGACATAGTTTTGACGAATGGACTAAAACTGCGGTATTCATCACGGACACAGTCAGGATGGTCCCGGCAATACTCATGTCAATGAGGTTACCACATAAGTATGATACCGAAACAGGAACGAAGCTCGTAGTCACCTCGAAGCTCTCTCGTCTTCTATCACAGGCAAAAGACCTGCTTCTCACTTGAAGACGCAAGGAAATCTTCTCAATTGTCTGTTATGTAGCCGTCAAAAGTGTATCTCTTGGTATTTATATCATAAAAATACTCCCTAAGGTAGAAGAGGGCATTTCCAATCATGTCCATCCGATTTAACCCCAATAGAAATTAACGGTCCAGATTAGAAGCTGAAATCTGTGCGTATTAGGGTTTCTGGGCGACTACACGACCGTGCTGATACTCGGCACGGCCGTTTTAAAACTGCGTAATCTGCATGTAGCTCCAGAACATTCAGCACAGCCGTGTCACTTGATGAACCAGAGAGTTGCCGGTCAATTCGGTCGTGCCGCACATCCGTATCAGTAAAAAAACAGAGAGTTGACTGTCAGCACGGTTGGACCAACACGGCCGTGTCCAAATCTGTGTAAGTCAGCCAATACATCTCCGCGCGCGCGCACACACACACGCCCTACCACCCGATTCCAAGTAATTTGAAGCACAAATCAACACACTTGATCTCACATATTCCAATCAATCACCAACATTTGCCACTGTGTTAGTACACTACATTCACCATCAGCCTTTCCATCCCCGCTCGTCTCATGCTTGCTATGTTGCTTGCCAACCTTGCCTTGCACGTCATTCGGATCATGGAAGATTACATTAATTTGAGTTCGATCTAGACACATGGTTTGGACTAATTCTAAGATCAATTAAAACCATGCGACATATATATGTTCAATGGGAACACATTTTAGCACACAAACTTTGGTTGACATATCGCGTTCGTATCTCTGCGTCGTCGTTCACACTTGAAGCTGAGAACAAGAGATGAAATCATTGGGGTTTTGATGGGACATCGAGGGAGGTCAAACATGGGTCAACGGTCAGCGCCCAATTCTCACTTGTCGATTGGATGCAACAAACAAGAGGTCGAGAATAATATTCAGTTGCCACTTGGCGTGACATTATTGACCGTAAAGTGTGTGTTTTTTGTTTTGTCAGTATCCATAGTTTCCATTTGCTGCATGAAGACCGCTTTCTACGTAATGGGATGCAGTGCAGAGCGTTTTGGACCAGAAGACGATTACGTTGAACATCGCGATGCGTGCACAAGAAATGGCGCGAAAGAGAGCGGGCGACCGTCGGCGCCGACCGAAGACAACTTACGCACGCGTGCAACTTACGGAATAGATAGTTATGGAGCGACAATAATCGCAGGGTGAAGTAATTAGACCAGCTTAATTACCAGCTTGCCATGGATCGGACTGTTCGTTGATCTAATTTGTCTGCGGGCGTTGTCTCGCCACGTATCTTATTGCACGAAAGTACCGTTGTCGTAGATGCCGTAGGACGACATCCGCAGTTGACGGGACATCTGATGATCTAGTCTCGGGCCGAGCAAGCTTCAATCCGAGCTACTAGCGGCCGATTGGGCCCTGGGCGAGCTGGCCGCGGGCCAATCTGGTCTCGGTCCGTCAATGGATGGTGGTTGCCCCTGGCCGGGCTGATTTTGCAGTGGCTTGGCGGGGGATGGTGTAGACTTCAGACTGTGTGCTGGGCGAGCTGGTCCCGAGCTGAATGAGCCTTGGTCCGAGCTATAGTTGCCACGTCCGAGCTATGCTCGCCTGATCTGAGCTATTCCGGACCACCTTCAAACTCTGCAGTACTCGAACGAGTCGATCTTTGGCAGAGTGGCCCTCGGTCTGAGCTGCTACACACAGGCTGTATGATCTACTGTGTTCGAATTAATTGTTGGTGCCCTGGTTTGAGCTCTGGCCACCGAGTCTGAGATGCTTATACTCTAGTCCGAGCTATTCTCACCTAGTCCGATCTATTTTTCATCTTACTGCACCACAGAGCTCGGTAGGGAAGATCGGATCTGGGGTCCGACCGAATCCCCTCCGATGCTTAAGTCAGTGGATGACTCAAAAGAGGCTCAATGTAACAGTGTCTGATGTGTTGAAAAATCGTTCGCTAGTTATCGCGACGAGCTATGTAGAAAATGTAATTAAGAAACCAGGACGAAGCAGATCCTAAGTATAGTGGTACCTGACCGGAGAATGTCTGGAAGATGGCGGTGGGAAAAGTTGTCTCAGCTTGAATTGTCTCAAGACGTTGGTTCCAGAGAATCCAAGTATATGAGGGCCAAACGACATGTACGTCTCTCATTATTCGAGACTACTTATAAGCAGCGAATGTTATAGGATAGCGTTCGAGCCTTTGATTTTTTGAACTGTCATCATTAATGAAGGGAGACCAACTTAATGGTCGGTATGGATGAGGGAGACCAACGGTCAGCTCGGATGTCGCCGTATATTGATAGATGGCCGGCGTCACATACAGACTTCTGGGTCGTTGAGTCGTAGATGTGGGTCTTACCAGGCTTGTCCGCTCAAATAATCGGCCGAGTGATCATTGAAGGTTGGCCCAATGAAGTATCAGTAGCCCCCATCTTCCGAGCTCAACTGCAATCGAGGTTGAGGTCGTGTGATGTAATGTGCGTTAATTGGGCACAACAATCAAGGCAGTGCATTTACTTCTGGCTGTCAGAGCATGTGAGAACCCTAGATATTTCCTGCCAAGAGAGCACGGAACTCAGAGCGTTGATGCCACTCCCCTTGCGAGCCGATCTAGCTCTGTGCCGGAAGTAGGTCGGGGGGGCCACTACCCTCGCGGGCTGATCCAGCTCTGTGCTGGCTGTAGGTCAAGGGGCCACTCCTCTCGCGGACCGATCTAGCTCTGTGTTGGAAGTAGGTCGGGGGGCTGCTCCCCTCTGACTTGTCTCAAAATGTGTGTGCGCTACTCCCAAGTGTAGGAGATCGAACAAGTAATAATCCTGGTGAGTCCAGGTATCGTATCCACGGAACAACTGACTTGCAGAACCACGAATTTCGGTTTATAAAGAGTACTAATACGACGAGAAACAACCACCTTTTGAAGGTGACATAATCGTGTAATGGTTTTTAATACGAAAAAGAAATCCTACGATAACTACGGGGAAGGCAATATTGAGGTTATCAATATGGAGAGTATGTGTTGGTTGTGATTTTGTTAAGGTCTATGCAATCAATGATTATTAATATCTTTTCTATAACTCAATGTTTCACCCCGCAAGGGTATGAGAACGTCGGAAAATATAACGATAAACGAACGTCGAAAAGTGCCTAAAGTATCAAATAAAATACTAGTTTCATGAGGAAAATAAGCTTATGTGCCCGCAAGGGTCACGGCGATGTCTGTAAGAATCACACCACGAATAAGTCTGCAAGGATCATATTCGATCCAAGCACACCAACAACGATAATACTTGAATAATACATGTAGAAACTAGCAAAATACGCGATATAACATACAAATTAGGGCGAAAAGATATTAAAATCAAAGATTACAGAGGTCTAACTACATCACAACAACAACATGAGGGTATTAGCCACGCATGGAGAGAATAGAATCAATATTCATAGACAAATATATCATCAATACCCAAAATACGTGCTAAATACGCAAAATACAAGAGTAAAGTTTAGAATTTTATCACCAAATCTCTACAATTGAACCCCAAACTCCTTCAGATGATAGATCTAGCCTCTGTCTCCAGGGCCTCCAAATTTCACGCAAAAATACAACTCCTAGAGCCACAAATACGACAGAATACGCAACAAAACCCAAGAAATACCTTAAATATAAGTCATTGCGTGTTTTAGAGCGTTATCGGGTCCAAACCCGCTCTCGATATCAACTTAACCCAAACCCACGGAGCGGGGCAATTCTCGACCGTTCAATCGAAGAAGGATCGCTCCAGGAGCTGACGCATGGCACGCCTTAACGGATCCGCCCGAGTCGCGCCCGCTTCGTTCGCTGAATCCGAATACGCCTCGGGCTTCGATCTGAAGCGTCGGATCGGGATCCAACGGTCGAACAGCAGCCACGTTGTCCTCTTTTTCGCTTCACATCCGCCTTCGTCGTAGCCGTCAGATCATCATCGTACGCACGAAAATGCACCATGTCGCCCGCTTTGTTTGATAACGTGCGGGGTCACTGGTGACCGTTGGATCACTATCCAACGGTTAGGAAATTGCCGCGTCGCCCTCAAAGATCGGACCGTCGGATTGAGCAGGAGCGGCTCAGATGACGCCACGTGTCCCAGGCGCTGGCGTATTTCCATATTTTAGGCCATATTTCTCTATTTAAATGGTATTCTGTATTCAACAAATCATAGAAATTGGCACAGTTCTCAGAAAAATACAAATAAATAGTCGTTGGAATCGTGAGATCGAGATCTAGCCATGAAAAATATAAAAAGTGCTGAAATACTCAGTATATTGTTGTTTTGCACATAAAATAGGAGTTTACTCTAATAAATAAGGGTATTCAAAATTCGATCGTATTAGAGACTAAATACGCATCATATATGCACAAAATGGGGCTAAATGAGGTGTTTAATATGCAATATTTACCCTGAATCACCTTCGCAGCCCGACTTTGCTATAGGTCGGCTGTAGGTCGGGAGGCCACGCCCCTCTCACACCGATCTTGGTCTATGTCAGATGTAGGTCAGGGGGCCACTAGCCTTGTGGGCTGACTTAGCTATAGGTCGGATGTAGGTCGGGGAGTCACTTCCCTCATGTGCCGATCTAGCTTTGTGTCAACTATAGGTCGGGGGGCCACTACCCTCGCATACCGATTTAGCTCTGAGTCAGCTATACAATCGTTGGCTAGATCGGCCCACGAGAGGACTGGCCCCTTGAGCTACAACTGACCCATAGCTAGATTGGCCTGACAAGGGAGTGGCCCACGACATACAGCCGACCCACGAGGGGAGTGGCACAGACGCTCCGGGTTCTGCTTTATGGGCATGATATTTCTAGGGTTTCGAGCACTCTAACAGCCAGAATTAAATGTGTTGCCTTGACTATTATACCGAGTTAATGCACGACATATCACCTAACCTCAACTTTGACTGCAGTTGAGCTCGAGAGGTTGTGGGCCATTGATACTACACTGAGCCGACCTTCAATGATCACTCGGCTGATGATTTGAGCGGATAAGCCCGGTAAGGCCCACAGCTGTGACCCAACGCCCAGAAGTCTGCATGTGAGGCTGCACATCTCTCTATTTAAGACGATAGCCAAGCCAACCGCTGAGCTCTCTGATCAATACCGACCGTTAAAGCTCATCATCAATAAGGGCATTCAATGACTGGCTATTATGCCCTTCATTAATTACGTACATTTTGTAAAAATTATCTTCAACTTTGGACTGTTTTCATAAAAATACAATGAACTTGAAAGAAAAAACACAAAATACTCTGGACTTTCGACGTTTCAAAAAAGAAGTTGCCATGAACTTTGACCTAGTTTTATGAAGTTTCAATTTACTTCGAGCTATAGACAACTCTAGAATCTTCTTCAAACTGAAAAAAAAAAAAAAAAACCTTGCACTACAGTGCCTCATCATCCAGCCGACCAAAGTTAACGGAGACTAATAACCAAAAGAAAACTATATACATAGTATTGACGTAATAATAATTAAATCAGGGGCTAGATATCTCCTCGAACCTACAGCAAGCCTAATAATAATTAAATCAGGGGCTAGATATCTCCTCGAACCTACAGCTAGCCTGGCCTTGCCTCAGTTGTGTTCCATTTTGGCTGCACGTTGATATATTTGGTTTCTTCGCAGCCAACACCAGCAGCAGCCAGATGGTCCATTGATTCGCCGCACCTTTCCTTCAAAATTTGCATGCAGTATAGAGTACTTTAGTGACCTGAGGAGGCCTGAGTGAGATGCCGTTCAGACGTTAATTAAGAACCTTTGGGTTTCACATTTTGACGATTAGATTTATAGGGTTTAAAACAGATGGAAAATTGTTCCTTTTAAACCTTCTCTTCTGATTATTTTTTTACCCCACATAAAATACGGTCGTGTTATATGGGTCCGCATGTAATTAGGGTTTGATATTTACCATCTTTTCTGGTAATTAAAGTGATTGATGAGTGTTTATTGTATATAGTTTTTTCCTCTTTTTCATGCACGTTTTGCATCGTTTCACTCTTCATTCCTCCTCGTTTTCCCCGTTTTTGTCTCTTCTTTTGCTTTTGTGGTCCTTACATGCTTTGCAGGAAATATGTGCCGATTAGGGACCATATGGCGAGATCTTAACGCAAAGAGGCGAAAGGAGTGAAGCCGGGGAGTCAATTGGTGCAAAAGAGAAGATTTTGTGAACAATTGGGACTCACGCGGCCGCGTCACCATATCTCAAACGGCCGCGTCAAATTCCATTAATTAGAGACAACATCTACGCGGCCGCATCAAATGCCACCAAACGGACGCGTCAGAAGATAGAAAAGTTGAAGATCAGAAGCTTAAGCGGCCCGCGCGGACGAAGACGACGCGGCCGCGAATTTTCGAAGACAGAAGCAGATCGATGCAGTCGCGTAGCCGTTTTCGATGCGGTCGGGTCTTTAAGGACGCGACTGCGTCGCTGAAGCCCCAATTCCCTGTTCACACGAGGAACGACGTGACCGCGTTGTTTCTGACGCAGTCGCGTCAGACCAACTTTTTGAGGCAGCTAGGGCAAATTCTGTGGACTATTTTGGTCTTTTGGGTGCGCGTATATAAGCGCCCCTTCATCCTCCTGCGAGAGAAATCCTTTTTTCAGTCATTTTCTGTTATTTTTTAGGGTTTGGGAAAGTTTGTAAGGATTCAAAACTTTTTTATTTCGTTATTTTCATTGTTCTAATTGTTTATTAGTGTAATAGTTTAACTTTTCTTAATAGAAATTTTCTCTCTTTGTTACTATTGACTTGTTTTATCATTTATTGCTATTCTAATCTGAATCCATGGTTTTAGATGATTACCCATTGCTAGGGATCCCTTCTATTGCAATGCGTAGTGAGTAGTTTTCTTCTAGGGCAATGGGATGAACCACATTGGATTAGGGCTATGCGTTGAACTAATTAATTGATTTAATTGCTGGGCTAATTGAGATTAGGGGTACATTGGGACGACGATTATTATCGTCGTAGATTCGACCCACTCCCTTCGGAGTGATCGGATTGGCCGCCGACCAAAAGTCGGGACCGGTCCGGGGATCCGATCCTTACAACGATCCATACTATATATCGGTGTGACTGACCACCAATGGGCACCGATTAAGAGCTCTCCCAATGTAGGTCTAATCCCCGAATGCCACTGTGGGCAGGATGATGATTGGGGATATTCGTCGAACGTAATACGCCCAACGTACATCGATGCATCGGAGACCACTGATATCAGTGTAGTTTGGGTTGGCATATCATTGCATCGCGACAGCGTAGGGTAGGACATGACATAAAGGAATAACCTATCGACAGTGGGGGATAGGAGAATGCCCTTAGGCCACACGACCTGATCTCCAAGTCCCGAACCCAGCAACCGGTTGATTACTAGTTTAACCCTGATCTTAGTCCAATGGCGGGGATTCCCCATGCCCTAGAGCTTTTACCCTTTGATCCACACTCTTTCTACCTTTCACGAACCAATCACTGATACTATCGTGTAGCGTTCATTCAAGGACCCCTAAAACCGATACTCATTGACCGCCTGTGTTTGACCCGTAAGAGACTACACACGACCCGTGCGTTGCGGTTTTATTAGCATCGACCACTTGGGATGCGATCATTGATATACATCACTAATGCTTTTTAGACCCATCAAGCTTGCAAAAGCGTAATGATTTTAAGGCCCGTTAAAATCCCATCGAGTGATTATTAGTCTGAGGATGAAATTACCAAATTTAATTTGATCAAATCACATATATATAACGATATATGAGTGTAATAGGTATGTGATCTTGTTCTTAACCAGTTGATTAATCTCTCACTTAATATCCATACCTAATGCTTATTATTACCTGAGCCTAATTTAAGTGTCAGAGGAATCGAATCAGCAAAACTCCATCTTGATTCATCTTAGTGAACATACTTGCCTCCTGTTGTATGCATGCACATGAGTGAGGGACTTCACCATTCGCATGTCCACTCAAACAAGTTAAAGGCAAAATTATCAACTCATCAAATGGAATGGGATGAAGTCCACTTTTACCCGGGCCCTAGGGTTGTACTCAACCCGTTTTGGCATCATGTATAACAAATACAGATGATGAAGATTGAATTGAACAGTTGTTATTACAAGTGAATTTATAGACAGAAAGAAAACTTCTGGAAAAATGAGGCACGTGTAAAACATTGAGTAGATGAAAGGATGATGATGATGATGATGATGATGATGATGAAAGAACAGAGTGACTAATGTTGACAATTTTGGTGCTTGCACCAGTACCAACAATGATTCTTTTGGTACCGTTATAAGGAATGTGGGGTCTGCAACTGAGTAGTGTTAAGAGTGACGTGGTCTGTATTTAGGTTGTCTAAATACCAGTTGGCAAACTCCAAAGTTGGCAACTAGGTGAAGTGTGCCTCGGTTGAAATGTGATCTGAAAGGTGAAAGAAGTCGAGAATATGATGATTCAGCTTGTCATAAGCCTGACATGGGGATCAAATCGCTCGATGGAGTGCACGGAACCAAGCGGTGGCGCTGATAAGGATTAGTGGATTCATGGCCTCCACCCATGAATCGAAATTAAACAGAGGGGCAGACGGCAACTGAATGTGGGGTTGGTACCCACGTTGAAAACAGGATCTGCTTCGCTGAATGTGTCCATCCGGTCGAGGGCCGCAACCCCCGCGTTGTTCAGAATTTACGGCAAAGATGATAGTACGAACATCACTGGGAAATAGGTCCATGGTAGGAGTAGTGGTGTGGGAGACATCGACATGATCCAACTTCATATTTGCCTTCTTAGCTAGGAGACAGCTCCAGAGTTCCTTAATCGAGTATGATCTTTCGTGGTTTCAAGCGAGCAGCCGAAACTATCCATAAGCAGTGACATTCAGAGTTTGATGCACCATTTGCATCATTGTTACTACGTCGAGACCAACCATAAGAAGCTGATCGTAAAGTATCTTTGCCCGATCTAGGTAGGCAGTCATGGATTTGCCTTCCACATTGAGCATGTTGAGATCATTCTGAGGAAATTTGATGTGTCCTTCAGAAAGAGCAGTATATCAGTCTTAAGCTTCATCTAGAGAAGTTAAGAGGATGCCACGCCAAGAACAATGCCGAGAGTAGAGGTAGTGAGAGTGTCTTGAAGACACATACATAAATATTGGTTTATAAGAAGCCAAGACACATACTCTGAATTGGCGATAGGTGGAAGAGGTTTCGCTTCCGTGGCTGCCAGATCCATGATGGTAGGAGGAGGGATATGAAGAGTGCCATCAAGATACCTATAGAATCGATGGGCATTAAGAACTCCGACCATATGTGAATGCCTGAGGATGTGGTTGGTGGAGTCGAGGTGCATTATGATAAGCGATGGAAATTTGGAGATGAGGAATATGAGGTTGGGTAGGATGGGCTCCATTGAAAGAAAAAATTCAAATGTATTCTAGCTCTGATACCATAATGAAATAGCCAACTGATTTAAAGGAGAAGATAAACCAATAAGTTTATCATTGATCTATCTCATATTTATACATGATCTCTTTTGGGAGAAACTAGTAAAAAATACAACATAAATCTAAACATTATAACTAAGCAACCTAAACAGTTACAACTTAGCAACATAGACAATTACCACTAAGCCTTCTTATAAGCATAAGTGGATAGTTTTTAGAGATGTAAGAATCTAGGTATGCCTTATGAAATAATCTCAATTATTCCTAGAATATAATTCTAGAATTTTTACATGAACATAAAATCCATTAATAATACTTTATAAAATTTTAAAACTATTTTCAATACGCTCAATTTTTCCTAATCTAGTTTTTTTAATCACAAACAAAAATCCTAAAAAGAAAACACACTTAAATCCTAAAAAGCAAACACATTTTTAAAAATCCTAAGCGAAAAAAAAATCAAAATAAGAAAAATCCCAAAAAAACTTGCCTCCATAATTTCTAGATGAATGAACTTTATTTCAACTCTAGTCACTAATCATGTTGTTACTTAGCATAGCAACACACCACTAAAACAAGTGAAGAACACATGGTCAAAGTTAGGCATCTTACCATAAGCACTCTTGCAAGATCCTAAATGTGGGGCACCATGACTTCATACTAAGTCTAGAGTCAAGCATCTCACTATGAGCATTCTAGCAATATTCCAACTAGAAGGTATCATAATTTCAAACTAAGCCAGAGTTAGCATCTCATCATGAACACAATTAAGACACCAACTATAGGCATAAGGTACACCAACCCATTAATTAGAAATTCTAATTTACATTAATAAAGATAAAGATAAAAGTAAATTGATGAATATTAGTTCAATGGTAGGGATACCCTAAGCCTTAGAGCTTTTATCATCTGATTTCACACTTTATTTCTCATCTTAACCACCATTTGATAGCGTAGATTTCTGTTAGGGTTGAATTTCTGCTGATATTTGTTGGCATTAGTGGCACTATATCTGGAGAGCTCAATTTGTGGAATCTGGATTGTTTTTTAGCAGTTTGAGCAAAATGTTGAACATTATGTTGCAACATTATGTTCAACATTCGGGATCTGGAATAATTGTTCGTATACAGAAACACTGCGTTGGTCTACAAATCTGTCGTGGTGATCTCAGATCTGATTTGTAGCCTAGAATATCGTAGGTTCCTGATTTGAATGATTCCAGATATTGGTGAGATTTTTATACTCCTTCTTACCCGAATTAGTTCCTTAATTGATGGAGGTTTGTTGAGAATATTTAGGAATCTGGTTAGTTCCTAAATTGATGGGAGGAAATATTTGCTGAGATTTATTGGTTTTATTTACCATAAATAGATCCTTATTCTATGTCCAAAATATCCACATGAGATTTGTTTTAATCATTTTACCCGAATTAGATTCAGTGGTTCCTTGAATATGAGATTTCTTATCCGAAGTGATCCTAGAAATATTGGCGGATATTCTGCATTAAAGAGGAAGTTATCTACCCATAAATAGTGGTTACAAAATCTGAATGGGTTCATATCTAAATGGTTGTGCGGTTGAAGATATGTGCGGTTGAAGATTCTATATATGAATGTTTTCAGATCTTGCATTATTGTTTAGATATTCTCCAGATATTCGGTTGAATGCAGGTATGCATAAGGTTTGCTGACGAAGGTGAATGAAAGTATCAATCCACAACCAAGGTATGAAAGATCCTATTTATTGGTCATGTTGTATATTATGTTGAACGTTATTATACAACATTATGTACAACATGCTGTGTCAGAAGGCTGGAATCGGTTGGCGGACTTCAGTGGTTATCAAAGGTGGATTACTTCAGATCTCATGTTATCTCTTTTAGGTATTCTGATATATTCTGTTGAAGATACATTTGGAAGTTGCAATCTCTTGGTTTTATTGTTGTATCGGTTAGAGAGATTCTTGCCCGTAATATTTTATTGATCGGATCCTTGGAGATATGTGGAACTACTTGCCCGTAGTAGTTCCAGAAATTGTGGGCTGCCGATCTGCACGAGTTCTGTCGAGCGAACTACCTTAACTACTCCGTAATTGAGGGGGAGCGGGGTAGATAGAGGTGCGTGCGATTTTGCGGCAAAGTGACGGCTTTTACGAAAGTTTTTGAAGAACTCCGGGAGGAGGCCGATGGCTACGCACGTAGGATCAAGAGAGTTGATCTAGTCGGTTGTGCAAGGGGAGCTTGCAGGCAAGGGGGGCTTGCCGAGAATACTCCATGGGTTGGTAGAGACCACCCATCACGGTTTGTATTGAGGGGGAGGTTGTTCCTCCTAATAGAATCGTGATAATTAGTGATTATACTCATTGATTATTTTAGTGGAGTATTCTGATTTTCTGGGCGTGGCCCCGCAGATGTAGGTGTGCGCACCGAACTGCGTTACCAAGTCTTGAGTGTCTCTGATTGTTTCTTGTTTTTAATCTTTATGTTTATTTGATTATTCCTACGTACTGAAAATTACAATTTCTAACAAAGAAGAAAATCGGTACTCAACGAACGACTCACTGTGTTCTACCCATTAGCACTACACGATACCGTGCATCTGCGATATAAATATTATTAGCTTTGCGAGAGCAAACAGAAATGTCCATAAGAGATTCCTCGTGGTGGTACCTTACTTTACAAAGATCATGCCCGTTAAACTTTGTCTCATTAAGAGGGGCGCAATGTACCTCTTTTGGCTGAGAAACATGTCAAATCGATGGTCCATTTTAGGCCCACTAGACTGCATGGTTTTGTTCTATGGCTTTCTCAGAAGGCATCATGACAATGGAGAATTCTAGCCACATTTTAAACCTCCAAGAACCCACATCCCTAACCGGTGTGTGACTATTATTTAGTTCCCAACAAATTGTAGTGTAACGACTGGTTTTTCATGTATTTGGATTATCTATATTATATATATATATATTGATGGATTTTCTCCTTATGTGTGGTTTCCGTCTCCGTAGCTTTCGTTTTCAATCGTTTCGTCGTGATTTTCTAGCTTCTTCCTTAGAATCGTTGATCTTGGAGTAAGTCGCTCATGACGAACTTCAAATCGCTCATATTTTAGAGTTAGAGTGATCTTAGAAGCTATAGAAATCTTCCCGAAGCTTCGCGCTTCAAATCGGCACTTTTCGTGCACCTTAGTTGGTTCAAGAAGGGGAACCAACCGACTAGATTGAGATCTAGTCGGTCAGGAACTCTACTGGAACCGACTAGTTCATTGAATCAATTGTACAGGAGTTAATGTTTACTCTTAGTCGGTCTAAGAACAACCACCGACCGACTAGATGGGAAACTAGTCGGTCAGAACTTGCTCTCAGACCGACTAGTTCCTTTGATAAATTTCACCTAAGTTACTGTTTATCGTTAGTCGGTCTAAGAACAACCACCGACCGACTAGGTTGCAACTTGTCGGTCAGCCATTGTTCTTTAACCGACTAATTCATTGACCATTTTGTCGACCTGAGTTACTGTTTGGTGTTAGTCGGTCACAGTTAGTCGACCGACCGACTAGTTGTTAAACTAGTCGGTCAACAACCCTTCTTTGACCGACTAATCAACCCAGAAACCCTAATTTTGGGCGGCCGCCGGCTTGTTTCCTATTTAAACCCCAAACGTTTTCTTTTCTTTCGTTCTCTTCTCTTGGCCATTTCCTTTCCTCCTTGACCTCTGATCTTCCCCAACCTTCCTCTAGCCATTCCTCCTTCCTCAAGAGTCCCTCTCCCTCTCCATTTAGGCCGGCCATCTCCTCTAGGCAACCGGAAAACCCCCAAAACCCCATCAAACCCCATTTTCTCCAGATTTCTCCATCCATTCCAGATCTGAACCGTGGTTCCCCGGATCGTTTCTTCCGTCGCCGTACTTGCTCGGCATCGATCTTCCTCTTCCTACAGTAGTGTTCGAATCTTTAATATTTTCATCACCCACTTTTGATATTGTGAAACCCTAATAAAATGGATGTTGTATTGATGGTTGTTTCTCCATAACAGCGACTTTCCCCGTAGATTAGCGATTGTGAGACGAACCTTCGTGATCGTCATTCTCGGTGCTAGGCAAGTGAAACTTGCCACTTAGGGTTTTAGGCCATGTATTATGCCATTTGCTTGTTGTAGGCGTAAAAGAGACTAGGCGACGAAATGATACCCGCCTAGGCGCTAATTTCAGGATCTAGCTTGACAACGAAGCTTGATCCGACTACTTTTCATTATTTGCACTTGTTGCCATCCATGCATCTTAACTGCCATGTTTAATACTTTAACGGTACGCCTTGCACTACTATTTTCCATGCCATGTCATCCATGCATTGAATGTTGCATCGTAGCACATGCTACAAATCCTTGTACAAATCCCTGTTTCCGTGTTACCGGCTAGGCACTCGTTATGCGGGCATAACCATATTCCATACGTGTTAAATACATTTCCTGGCTCGTGTTCCAGAAGCGAGCATTCCGTGTTCGGGGGTGATGCACTGGCTCGATATACGTGCAAAACACTTCCTGGCTCGTGATCCAGAAGCGAGCATTCCGTGTTCGGGGGTAATGCCCTGGCTCGATACACGTGGAGGGGTAGGGATAAGCGGTCACCTAAGCTTACGAGTTGGCCCGATCAGCCACTCTAGCCAGCAGACGAAATCTTTGTGCACTACTTGTTTACTTGACGTGTTTACGTGACGTGTTCACTTGACGTGAACTACTTGACTTGTACTTGTCCATGTTTTTACTTGTAAAACTTGTTATCCATATCATACTTGCTACTTGCTACTTGTACTTCCCTTTACTTGTCACTTCCATACTATACTTGTCATGTTATGCATCATGCTAGAACTGCTAGGTTGCTAGTTTGCCTTCCTTTCGTTTCCTTGCCCAAGTCTTTTAGACTTGCTGACATATGCCACTTTACTCTTTTGGGTGACACATGTTAGATCCTGAGTCTGATGTTGCTGCTGAGGACGTGGTGTTTGCTGACGCTGAGTCAGAGCCTGCGTTCGTCGAGGAGTACGATGACACTGGAGATCAGTCGTAGAGGCTGCTTGTGTTCTTCGTTTTAGACTGTTTTTGTTGTCGGTGCGTAGCACCAATACTCTGTATATGTTTGTCTTTGTTGGCCTTGTTCTGGGCCTTTAGACTCTTTCCTTTAGCCTGGTGGCTTTTCTGGATGTTGAACTAAATTTTAATGTTTGGACATTGCTGAGATTTGGGATTCTATTTTCTGTATCTCCTTGTGTTATTATCTTGTTCTGTTCGTGGTTACAGGGACCTGCACTTGTTTTACTGACGCTTATCGGGTGTGTAGCTTCACAGCTCCACTCCCGTGCGGACCTTCTCACGTCTCGCCTCCATTTTAGGGAAGCTGGGCGTGACAGGTAGTTTCTATTTCTAATTGGGCTTTCTTTTAACCATGGGCTAAATTTTGATTCAACCTTACTGTTGCATTCTGTTGAGGCTAAACAGTAGGAATAACACAAATTAAAGCCCAGGGTTAGAGGGAATACAAATCAAACATCTTAATATTGCATGTGTTCTTTAACAATTGCGAAAGTGGATGAATGGGGGAGACCTTTGGTCTCCACCCACTATCATCCACCATTAAACCCACTCTTAGTGGGTGTCCCTTGGGTTCCAAGAGACTTGTAACTCTCATGATATAATATAAATATGGCTATGGTGAATACCATATGCCTACTTTCTTCATACTATTCTAATACGTTATCAGCACGAAATGGGGGGGCGAAATAGGTGACGCCCCCTCGACCGTGGGGGGTTATCAAGCAGCGCGACGCAGCCCCCCTCGACAGGAGGGGGAAGGCAAAGCGAAGCAGCCCCCCTCGACAGGAGCGGGGCGGCGCTCCGACGAGAAGAGAGACGGTGCAGGGCGGCGGCCCCCTGCAAGGAGGCATGTGGATTGAATTTCCCTAATTCTCAAATGAAGGAGAGCCAGCAAAAAATTTTGTAGAGATGGGAGGTTCGTAATACTGTAGCAGCAACAAATTTCCCCAATACTCATTCCAAACTCATTCAAAATGCTTCAAATTCTCATTCACAGGGGAGTGAATTCAAATGCATCATTCACTGTTTTTCCCCAATTTCAATTTCCCCAAAGTTTGGAGCAGCCAAATTTTTTTAAATAATAAATAATCTTTTAAAAACAGATTTGAAAATGGTTTTTAATAGTAAATCTGTGTGTTTGAGAATGGATTTTCTTGCTATCGGTTTTGCTATAGATTCATAGAAAATTATTATCACAGATTTTAACAACATGCGCATGTTAAGGTGTTGATCTAGGGGTTTTTTAGAATTTACCTCTAGATCCTACCCATCGGATCTAGCGATGTTCGGAGAAGGAAGTCCTATCCACGTCCTCGCAAATCGTCCGTCGGCACCGATTCGTCCGTCGGCACCGATTCGTTTATCGGTAGTGATTCGGCTCAGCTCAAGGGCGGGGCTAATAATGACGACCTCCTTGACTAAAGCTAATTTAGTCATCTTTTCAGCTTTTATCATTAATGTTTGTTTGTCTTTCTTTATCTTAATTATGAACCGAATGTAGTTTTACTTTTTAAAAAGTTTTTACATTCTTTTCTAGAGATGAAGTGTGACTACCTAATGGATAGTGCCTCCATGCACACGATCCGTCGTGATAGATGCTATTTTTATTGCATCATTCGTTATCATGGTCCCGTCACTATAATTTCGGGACTATATAATATAATAGAAGGATCATGTGAAGCAATTTTATATTACTTCACCCGTGGATGCCTGTGGATGCTTGGGGCCATGCCATATTGCATGCCGCATCGCTTATCAGAATACGGCCCTCTGGTGGCCATATTTTATCGCCGATGCAGCTATCATATAGTGATCTCCGAATATCTCTCATTTGAGAGTGTTTGGTTGTTCAGCCAAAGTCCCCATTGCACCACCTCAAAGAACCAAAATGGGTCCACAGCGTCTTTTTGGGTATCTATATAGGGTTTGATTTACCCTCTATAATTAGATATTTTGAACCCCTGACGGGTGACGCATTTAAGGCACGTCTTGATGATTGTAAAAATGTTTTCCCAAAACCAGGCACACAAACTAAGAAGCCTGATGCTTCAGAGACATTCTTGAAACAATAAATTTTTGTCTCATTATGATCCGCGTACTAATCTGTGTGAAGATGAGATCCTGAAAATCCTTCACATTCAGAATACAATACATTTACTGACAGAAAAATTCACTGATACCCAGAAGATTATCAGATCACACGTCCATGTTGCCAATACGCCGGTTAGGATTGACATCCCCAAAGATGTGTGCAATCCACAGGCAGCAGAATCGGTCGTACCTCAAATAAAAAGAGGACGACCGCCTGGCTCCGAGGATAAATTCCCTCGCAAGAGAACAATACATGGAGAAATAATGAATATCCCACCAGAGGATGCCGAGCTCAGACCAGTAATCTCTCCCCTCCTTCAGTCCCCCGAAGAAGACAATACATGAGAAATATCATTAAAATTCGTACGTAATGAGGAGGTACTGGACAGAAAAAGCACTGTCGTCGTCGTCGACTTCGCGTTCGATATTGCTGTTCACGTCTCTAAATGCGAAGATGATATCGATCCACTATCTTTACCTGAATGCAAATGCAGATATGATTAGCCAAAGTGAAACGAAGCAATATGAGTAGAGTTGGACTCACTCTTGAAACGCAAAGTCTTTGGACCAGCAGTCCAAACACCAAAAGGTGTAAAACCTGTGGGATACAAGTGGGTATTCGTAAGGAAAATAAATAAGAATGATCAGATCGTACGCTACAAAGCATGGCTTGTAGCTCAGGGATTTTCCCAACAACCGGGGATAGATTATGAATATACATATTCCCCGGGTTATGGATGCGATCACATTCCGATTCATAATAAGCTTAACATCAATGGAAGGCCTAGAAATCAGCTCATGTACGTAATAACCGCATATCTATATGGAAATATAGATAAAGATATCTATATGAAACTTCCAGATGGTTTCAAAATACCACAAGAAATAAAGATAGACCTCGGGACGTCTATTCTGTTAAGCTTCAGAGTTCATTTTATGATTTTAAACAATCGAGAAAAATGTGGTATAACAGACTGAGTGAATTCCTTATTCAACAAGGTTTTACCAATAATGAAGTCTGCCCGTGTATTTTCATTAAAACCACGGGAACAGGATTCGTATTAATAGTCTTCTATGTAGACGACTTAAACCTCATCGGATCTCCTGCAGAGATTGATGATATATCTGCAAGCCTCAAACTAACGTTTGTAATGAAAGACCTAGGAAAGACTAAATATAGTCTTGGCTTACAGATGGAACACCTTAGTGGAGGAATCCTGTTACACCAATCCACATACACAAGGAAATTACTTAAAAATTTCCATATAAGTGACATCCTCTAAGTACACCAATGGTCATTAGATCATTAGTTGTACATAAAGACCCCTTCCGTCCGCTGGAAGAGGGGGAGAAAACATTAGGTCCTGAAGTATCTTACCTTAGTGTCATTGGATCACTACTATATCCGGCAAACTGCACGCGTCCCGAAATAGCGTTCACAGGCTTCCTACTAGCCAGATACAGTTCAGCGCCTGCAGCGCCACTGAAACAGAGTAAAGCAGCTTCTGCGCTACCTCCAAGGGTCAGTTGACCTGGGATTATACATCCCGAAAGGTAGATCTTCCGCTTTGATTGGTTATGCAGATACATATTACAGGTCTGATCCACATACCGAGAAATCACAAACTTCTTTTGTGTTCACCCCCGGTGGTACGGCCATCTCCTGGAAATCTGTGAAGCAGACCACCACAGCAGTCTCATCCTACGACTCAGAGCTCTTGGCGATCCATGAAGCTAGCAGAGAATGTGTCTGGTTTCGTTCAGTCATTCATCACATTCTAGTGACGACCGACCTGAAGACGGACGACCTTGAGCAAACCATGTTATTTGAAGATAATGCAGCTTGTATAGCTCAACTACAAACCGGTTACATCAAGGGCGACAGGACGAAGCACATATCTCCAAAGTTCTTCTGGACGCACGAGCTACATGAGTAAAAGCAGATTGAAGTACGGCAGATTCAGTCTTGTAAAATTTTAGCTGATCCGTTTACTAAGGCATTGCCTATATGTACTTTTAGAAAGCTTGTATAAGAAATAGGGATACGACAACTGAAAGGCATACAAGCCTGAAGCTTGTACGGATCAGGGGGAGTCACATGTGTATTGTACTCTTTTTCCTTAACCTGTTGGTTTTTCCCACTGGGTTTTCCACAGCTAAGGTTTTAACGAGGCAAAACACGGTAACTCTGGATCCAACAGTATCCACCCCATATTAGCGTATTGGATCCTGAAGAACTCATATGCTAAGAATGGATGGATGAGGGGGGGTGTTATGAATGAGGGAGACATTTGGTCTCCACCCCTTTTCATCCACCATTAAACCCACTCTTAGTGGGTGTCCCTTGGGTTCCAAAGGACTTGTAACTAACTCTCATGATATAATATAAATATGGCTACGGTAAATACCATATACCTACTTCCTTCTTACTATTCTAACCGAAAGTGTTTTTTTGTATGAAAACTATAATAACCCTTTCTTTTATTGAAGACTTGACGACAAAATTAATGTCAAATTTTTGCATGCTCGGACTTAATCTAATTAGATCGCATCAATCATTAACGATGTTTGAAAATAAAACACGCATCTTTAATTGCCCTTGATTTGACTGTCATGCACGAGGGATGACCTCAGTTTGCCGTCATATTGTTTTTTAAACATAATATTGTATGCGATGTGTACGTACAAGAAATTTGGACCTTTTTAAAGTTTTTTTTGACTCTAAATCTTTGATCAAGCACGCACATCCTCAGTTTCCTCCCAGTTGCAGCATTTCAATTTTGCAAATATCAACCTCTTGATGTTAGTTTAGTTATTTTTGCTAGACTCTTGAGATTTTCGTGAGTGAAGTTTACCAAGTATTTTGACGCAATGTGCTTTGTGCATGCGTCTTGCCTACTAACAGAAACTTACATCGTTTTCTAATTAAGATTAAGTAAGCACGTAACTCACTAATTAGTCAATCAATTTGTCCAGTGGCAAGTGAGACTACGTAATGTGATGTTGTCTCCTCTACCAAATGTGCACGGAAAAAGTACACCCATACCAAGGAAATCTGCGTGGTTACATGAACTATTCAACAAGGCAAGCAACCGGCGTGTACAAAATCTCTCGTCTCGTTGAAAATTCATAATAAAGTAATGTTTCATGGCTGATTCTTTAATGAAACCGGTGGTAGTTATCAATTAGCGAGAGTTACGTATTGTTAATGTCACACAGAAAATGCTTGTAAATGGACAAACGACGGAGGCCGTTAGTTGA
Organism: Scilla litardierei; assembly: GCA_030789695.1. Taxonomy (NCBI): domain Eukaryota; kingdom Viridiplantae; phylum Streptophyta; class Magnoliopsida; order Asparagales; family Asparagaceae; genus Scilla; species Scilla litardierei. The sequence continues at coordinate 2,773,551 of CM061138.1, read as the reverse complement.
TGTACTGGACTTGGGCCAACTTAGACTCGAACAAGGCAGTTAGTTTAGGTGAAAAGTACATATAGCTACAGCTCGGAAATAGTGATGTGAAATATTTTCCTTTTTTTTATAGGAAATAATCATTACATATACACCCCTATATAGTGGTGTATATAGTACTCACCTTAGTTTAATGTGCGCATATGTATATATACTAGCATTGATATTTTCTTTCGTATAAAATATATCATTAAGTCTCACCGTCTTGTTTTTCAAAACTTTGCTCAAGCTACGATCACGAATTAGTCAACGCGAGGAGATCAATCCGTATTTTAGAAGTCATTGCTAAAGGTCGTGGTAATTAGATACAGTTATTATTAATTCGACCCTAAAACTATTAGCAAATAGACAACTGTTGCTCCGGTGACTAAGACAACGTAAATAGATTGGACTCGGGCCAAGTTTACATTACAAATACGAGACTACTTATTTTGTTTTAACTTTTTTTATTATAGTGAAAGAGACCGTATTCTTTATGTAAATGTGTATGTAAACCTATGTGATTGCGTGTATGTATAGGTATGTTAGGTGTGTATGGTCTTCCCTCATTAGCGTACGGGGTCAATCAAAACTTTTTTATTGAAGGCCATGTATAGAATTGTCTTTTAGGGTGGACCGTGGTTTTGTGGGGTTTAGATAGGCCCTTGCACTTGCTGTGGCTCAATAAGCTAAATTTGAGGTAAAAATAACAGCCCATCCCAGGCCCAATATTGTAGCTTATATTGGGAAAATTTAGCAGCATCTTCGCATGAAACGGATAAAATTTGTGATCTCCATAGGTAAACAATAATAGTCATTTTACCAGTAAAATGTAAATTTCAGAAAATTAACAGACCACAAAAACTAAGATGTAAGCTTTGTGAACTGAAAAAGGTTTTGTGCATATGTACAACCTTTGCCCATCTCCAGGGCTGCAAAGAAATCCTACCAGATAAGCGGATATCAATAGCTACCATCAATACCAAAACTAATGAACTAGAAAATTACACCATCAGCAATCAAAATCTTTCGCCTGGATATCAATACCAAAACTAATGAACTAGAAAATTACACCATCAGCGCCTCGGTCTGCATGCACTCTATCGCTCCTGTTCTTCATCTGATTTGCAGAACAGCAAATGGCTTTCGTATTAAAGTGCATACCGGCTACCAAGCCCATCCAAGAATCGATCGGTATGCCATCCTCTCTTCTTCACTTCCGATATAAACAAGGGAAAGACGCTCTCCATCTTCTCATAAGCTGATCTCATAACAGCCTGCTTCGACCCACCAGCCGACCTTTCCATTTCTGCAGCAAACGCGGCCACCAACCATCCCCTTAGGGCATCTTCCCCAGACGCATTGTACTCCAGAATCATGTCTGTATGCTTGTTCCTGCTACTGATGAGAAACTTTTCGTCTGGAAATCTCTCCCTCAGCTCCTCCAGCTTAGAAGGGCTCTTCACAACCTTGCGTAGCGGTTGCCCAACTTTCACACGTCCGGCTTCCTCTATCACTCGATCCGGGAAGACAAGATTTTCTCGGTATCTTATGTCAGCTGGGCTCGATATTTTTCCGGTCTGAGTTGGTAAAAAGGAAGCGAAGTAAAATCAGCGAATATTTGGATATCAGATTTGCACATGCTATCTCACCGTTAGAAAATCTGCTACAATCATGGCTGTCCTCTGGGGATTCAGTGTGTTCACGGGAGCTGCTCGCATCTCTTCTGCTACACTGTAAATATGTACAGCAGAAAGAAGAGGGGCAGCTATCAGCTGCAAAGTATTAGAACAAATCAGAATAGAAGACCAATGTTGTGCCAAGTGATCCACGCACATCTATTGGTAAATAGTAATCTAAGGGGTAAATAACATTGAACCCCCCAATTATTATTGGGATATCTAGTTTAAACCCCAATTTACTGCCATTTCCTAGTTTAACACCCACTGGCTAACGATTTTGCTAGTTTTTCTTATGATTTTGGGTTCCATTTTACGTTCATTTGGCCCTCATATGAGCTTTTACATATGTTAAATTTAAACGTATATGTGACTCAAATGACTGAAAATGGAGCTTAAAATTACAGAAAAACTAACAAAATCATCAGGTGTTAAAACTAGAAAATGTTATTACATGTGAGTTTAAACTAGATAGCCCAATAGTACATGAGGGGTTTTTGGTTACTTACCCTAAGAATGAAATATAAAACATCGATAGAGCACAAAAGCGAGCGTTGCAAACTGTAATCAAAATATATTGGCTCATACTAGTACTAGCTGCATGGCTTATACTTTCTTTATAGAAACAAATCATGGCAACTGGCAAGACATTTTACTCTGACGGAAACAGATTTATAGGTTTTAATTGGTCATTAGCTTTGCTCGATCTCATTTAGGCTTCCAGCCCACTACTGTGACCCGTCTCTCCATTGATTAGCCGAGGAAGACACTGTCTTAGCCCCATATCAACAGAACACCTCCCTTAAAAATTTGAGATTCAACAGTTACAACTAATATAGTGGTCTTTATATTCATATTCTCAGCATCATACCTGCAAACTAGCATCAAACATTAAATGACTGTGCAATGGTTAACCATTATTAAATAATTTATTGTGACTTTAGTTAGCTCTTTAGGTTTTATTTTAGGTCCCGGGTGATAAAATGTGATTTAGAACAAGCAAGGTGTGCTTCTGAGTTGCATGATGCATGAGCTTAGACTGCGTGCCCAGAAAAGGTTCACTTGCTTGTAGGATGGCCCTTAAAATTTTATGCCAAGGGCCTCCCTAGTACCACAGTGGCATCAGGATGATATATGAAGGAGGAAAAAAGCTGAACCCTTCAATGTTAGCTTTTCCCTTCGAGTATCCTTCATAACAATGCACATTTTGATGGAAGAAGGCTCTGATGTTGATGATTGATACATGGCTGCATAAAAGCCGTGTTCAATATTATAGCACTTCTAGGAGATACACGACTCCATGATCATCAGTAAATCATCTTTAAAAGTCCCTGAATGCTTAAGGATTCAATTCTTTTTTCCCGTGTCATGCTAACACATGTACGTTCTAAACTGATAATATTATGTGGTGCTCTTCATACGGTATTTCATTGAGCTTATGCAGACAGTCCTTTGACATACATGTTTCCATTTGGCAACTGATCAGGATCCAATTCAAACTTAGCTTATTTAGGTTTTATTTTGGTTGCACGAGTTGTGCGCATGTTTATTATTTTATAGAGTTTTCTTTTATTTTGGTAGATTTTCCTGCACGTAAATAAATATAGTTTTGTTGAACAATTTAAACCAGTGAATGAAAGGATTGTTTGTTTGAGAGAAATTCTAGCTTGGTTCATGAGGAACCCTAGCTTTCTTGTAAATCTATTTTTATCCGGATATATGCATGGATGTGTGCAGGGGCGGAACCAGGATTAGATGACCGGGGGGGCGGGCAGCTTTGCAAGAAGACATACAAATTGCAATGGTAAAGTACATAGATGCGATGATGTTCAAGTAGACGGGTTCAAAGAGATAAAATGAAGTGTTTTTTCATTACATTTAATTATATTTGAGGTGACGAAGTGAACAACAAAATAGATATGAAATTCATTGCTCAGCCCAATGCAACATATGCTTGAGAACCAACAGAATTGTCCAATTGGTATGCCACTCTTGCTTCGTGCATGGCCACCAGGGTTCGATCCCTGGTGACAGGGGTCTCGCGCATGCGCTTTTATCAGCTTTTCGACTGATTAAAAAAATCATATGTCTGAGGGGTCGAGTAAGAAAGCCGAAAACAAAAACAAGTTTTAATTGCATGAGAACGAAAATAAGTTACGAAGATTCAAACCGAATTACTTTAAATTCGTATGTAGCAAATTTTCCCATGCTACAATTAAAAAGATGAAAAAAAACCCGGGATTCAAACAAAAACTAAAAATTTTAAGACAATTGAGGTTTGAACTCGTGGTCGTTTGCCTGGGGGCACTAACACCATGCTAATGAAACACTAGTGTTATTGAACATTAAATTTATTTAATTAAAAACATGAAAAAAAGAGTTCAAACCAAAAACTAAAAATTTTAACAAGGGGTTTTGTACTCGTGACCTTTTGAACCGGGAGGGAACACACTACCATCTTGCTAATGAAACACTAATGATGTGAAAGATTAAATATTTTTAATTAAAAGTATATAAAACCCGGCTTCAAACGAAAAATATAAGTATAATATACCACCAAGGGGACCCGAACCCATGAAACAAAAGAGTATAAGTATATAATATAACACCAACGGGGCTCGAACCCATGACCATGCGCCTGGAGAGGAGACACTCTACCATCGTACTAAGGAATCCCGCGTGTAGCAGTGGATTATATTGTTTACTTAATGTATATTGCAGCCAGGCTGGTCTTATATAATATATACAAATAATATTAGAAAAATGGGGGGGCAGCGGATACGTGGGTCCGCCCTTGGACGTGTGATGATCATTGGTGTGAGACCCGAATTCTACCCCTTTTTATCAATCCCTGATTTCATCCCCAAATGCACAAGTTTCAACCATCATGGAACCCTAGATCTAGATCCCAATCATAGATCTACTTTCATCCTGAATCATATTGTTACGAAAGCAAATAGAACTGAAATCAGAGTCAAGATCCCATATTTCCCCATCTTCCATTAGATTTAATTGAAAGAAAATTCCAAAAACAAAACTTCAGCGGGCATTTCTCCCTTAGTTTTTAGGTCTGTATAAAGAAAAAAATCAATCTGGTTACCTTTTGTCCCTTCCCCGGCCCATTAGTCTAACCCAACACAAGCCATCATCACCATTAATGTCATGTTCATATCTTTAGTTATCGCCAACGTCCTCTTTTTCATCAGCAACAATAACATCACATTCCTTCCGTCACTGGCCTCATTTTCAACCGCCACTGCCTCCGTCTGCTTCATCCTCCTCCATCGTTACTACCTCGTCATTTAATCGTTGCCCTTGACGTCGGCACTACATCTTTCATGCTTAGAATGAAAGGCATTAGCATGGTTCCAATGAAGATAGCGACGACAATCGATGTGATCTTGGGATGAATTCAAATATTGCCTTCTAAAACGGTTTAGCGATACTCAGGATAGAGATGTACACGATAAGATATTCGCACTCGAGTCAGGGAGTATATGGAAATATTTGAGTTACTCTCGGGCCAAGTGAGGAATTTCTGAAGTGGTGTTGGAAGGAAATTTCATAAAAGTGTTGAAGACAGACATTCGAGCCGAACTACATCCTTTGAGGCAGACGGGGCTAGGTGAAACAATAGAGATAGCACAGATGATCGAGGACAAAAACATAACAGAGCGGCATGTCAAGGGGGCATCGAGTGGATTCACTTTTTATACAAATGCCAAAATAGATTTACAGAAGACACAGTCAGTGGGGGTACAAACCACCCTGAACAAGAACAATAAAACGCGGCCTGAAAGTAAGTTCAAACGTCTTACAGAGACAGAGATACATAATAAGCACGCATAGGGGGTCATGTTTTTGCCGTGACGAAAAGTATGACATGAGACATTGCTATTGAGATCATGCCCTCAAGGGTTTGACTGTGAGTGATGACAAAGACGATGGCGTAGTAGTTGAAGATGAAGAAATAGGAAAGGATGATCACCCTCGTTTGGAATAGGATTCGACGTGGGCGACAATCGGTGGTAATTCAACAGCAATTTCTAGGGTTTCACCTAGAGAACAATGTGTCTCATTGGGAGAGGAGTAATGATAGGCCACTAATTACGTATGAGTGGCGGCGGCACAAGGTTAAACAAGGGGGTGGCTCAAAACCCTAGCGAGGAATAGTTTCGTAATTTCGGTTAATTCTAATTAGAGAGGATTTTGTTATAAATAAGAGGGCAAGAGTCATTAGTTTTTATGTTGAATATTAAGAGAAATTAGTAGTCTAATGGATAGTTTAGTTTATTGGGAGAGAATTGGTCTCCTTCTCGAATTGAAGGTTGTATCTTATCAGTTCCACGAAATTATCAATAAAAATCTCATCTACTAATTTCTTCTTCCATTCCTATCATCCTTCCTCAAACCCAATGGTCCCTATTGTTTCCCTCTCTCCATCCACACTTCTCACACTACAGTTACCAATTTATTCCCCAACCCACCCATGACCTGGCCACACAAAAAGAAACGGGTGAGGTAAAAACAAATACCACAGACACGCACACACAGACACGATAAAACAAAGGTTAGTTTTTACTAAACTATCTTAAACTTTCATGCTTTTTAAAACATAAATTTAACTTTGTAAATTATACAAAACTATCATGAACTTTTCTCAAATAACTACCTTCTACCTACTACCTTCTGTGACTTACAACGTTAAAAGTTAGCATGTGATAATCACATACAAAAGAATGACAAAATTGCTCTTTAATAAAAAAAATTAAAATTTTCGCAAAACTACCTCTTTCACAAGTTTCACAAAAAACTACACTAACTTTGTAAATTATAGAAACATATCTCAAAACATCTATTTCCCAGGTAGATTCTTTAAAAACATTACCAATATTTACGAAATAACTGTTAGCCTAATTAAGCATAAGAGACTGACATGTGGTCCATAAATTTTTGTTTTAAACATAAAAAATAGTTGAAATGAATGAAAAATAAAAAATTATTTGATTGACAAAGTTTATATCAAAATGAAACATTTCAATGTTTGTTGAATCGAGCATTTCATTATTCGGGTTCAGGTCAAAAATCCAACAAAAATTGATTTGAATCTTACTAAAAATAAAAAATCCAAAAAATATTTCATTGCTAGATTGGATTTAGGAGTTAGCGTAGGTGATGAGGAGGCTAACAAGATAGAGGGCGTAGTCCTCATCGGCAGTGGCGAGCAAGACCTGAGGTAGAGAGATTTTGTTAACCATATACTGTAAAGCAAAAGCCTCGTTGTTCATCCATACACAAACACTGCGAAATTTTTTTCCCGGGGGGGAGAGAAAATAACTCAAAATCGGTGGATTACAAAGTTTATGGATTTTTTTATTTTTCATTAAGGGTGGTTTTGTCATTATTAAGCATGCAATTATCGCATGTTAATTTTAACATTGAAATAATATATGATAGTGATACGGCGCGGCTATTTAGGGGGGCGGGTCACGCGGCTCACGAGGAGGTTCCGGTGCGAGTCTATCAACGAAAGAGACGACTCGGGTCCACCACGGACCGTCCCAAACTTGTAATTTCGCATCCGGAGAGGAGGGTTGTTTTGTAATTCGACATTGGATTAATCCCTCTCCTAATCAAGGGCCGGTCGGCCCTAGCTTGGCTTTTATCGAAGAATTGTGAAGGTAATTATTTTCCCAGAACCCTAGATTATTTTTCTTCGGTTTTTCTCTTGTGTTTGATTTTAGATTAATTGTTATAGGTTTAATTAGCAATTTCAGATCAGTTATTAAAACCCTAGAATTAGTAGTCCAAAGCCAGAAAAATCCAACCTTTATCCCCACAAAAAGCCCTAGACGCATTAGATAGTTATTTGGAAAAAGTTCAAGGTAGGTTTTTTAATTTACAAAGTTAAATGTAGTTTTCTAGGAAAAGAATGAAAGTTAAAGATAGTTTTGTGATTTTTAGCCAAAAAAATCATGTGCTCAAGGCGAAAAGATCATTTTACAAAAATTGTTAATGCATTTTAACCAGAAATAGATAGTTTGAGATAGTTTTCTGTAATTTATGAAGTTGAAGATAGTTTTCTGGGAAACATGTTTTGACAGTTAAAGGTAGTTTTGTGAAATTCGGCCTACAACAACTGTTTAACTAGGTCTTAATTCTAAGCTATAGGCCAAAGAATTCTGCCCAATCTCTCTTCCATGTGCGTAAACATTATGACATGCTTATTTGATACATACTTTGGAATTCATATCCATTTCTTGATATGAAATCGACCGTAACCTTTACAAAGTGAAACAGCACATCACTATTAAAGATTCATTACAGGTCATGACAAAGATAATCGTTTGGACTGCCAAAAGTTGGAGATTGGACATAGAATCAGATTTATATTAGCTAATTACAAGCTCATATAATATGGATTTAAGCATCATCCCGTGTCTTTAAACGCTACCCAGATTTCTAGAGGAAAGCAATTTTCTCCTTTGATGAGTATGGAAGAGGAAGAAATGCAACAATATAAAAGATTTATCCAGATAATTACAATGAGCTGTTCTCAATAAATTATATTGTAGATATAGATCTTTTAATTAGAACAATGATAGCATGATATATGCTCATGAGAAGAAATGATGATATAACAGATGCTAACCTTTCCTTGAATAGATGAACAAACTGTAGATGCCAGTTGGATGCCAACGCCTATTCCAAGGACATTGAATAGGGTCGAAATAGCCTCCCCTTTTGCAAACAAGTCACTGAGATTACCTTCTTTGGCAAAAGAAGAATAAATTGGAAGTCTTGTTGCTCTTGCTGCAACAACCGCCATTCCCTGTAAAAGAAAAGGTATATAATTAAACTTTTTAAAAAATAGTTCTCATATGAAATAATAGAACAAATGAGAACATAAAAATCAAAGTTGGACCTCTATCCAATAGCTTAAGCTTAAGCTTTTGTGCTAGCGTTGGGGAGCCAAGATTCTGTCCTCACCTAATTAACTAAACGTAGTAACCCCCTCCCCCAAATAGTTCACATATGAAATAATAGAACAAATTAGAACATAACAAATCAAAGTTGGACCTCTATCCAATAGCTTAAGCTTTTGTGCTAGCGTTAGGGAGCCAAGATTCTGTCCTCGCCTATTTAACTAAACGTGGTAACCCCCTCCCCCAAATTCCTATTCTAATTATAATGTATACATTTAAGTATACCATTAAACTTAGAATAATCATCATGTATTGAAAATAATTGAATGAAACGATTGTCTTAAGTTAATCACCTCATATTAAAACAATCAGAAAAGATATGCCTTCCGGGCAGTTCAGAGAAACTAATACTCAAAGCAATGTCTTTTTGTGCAACATGGCTGACAAAATTTGGGTTTTGCTTCGCCTTTATTATCTATGAAACACATACACTTCAAAATGAATGGCACAGCTGTGTCAGACACATGCCGGACATCCACACTTGCACAATACATGCCAAACACGTATCGGACACTTCGAAATTGTGTCTAATTTTAAAAAACACAAATAGCTGTATCTAATATATGTCAATTTTAAATAAAACCAAATGGCCCCATATCAGACTCTTTAGATCCATGTCTTGACAGAAGATAAAAACATGATCTTTTTAAATGAGTGAGTACTATATTAACAAAACTTAAACATCACTAGGACAAGAAAAGGTATCGACTAGATTTTTTTCTTGTTAGCTTTTGATTGAACCTATGGATCCTGGGCATTGCAATTTTATATTGTTTTATTGTTTTATTTTTATTGAAACAAGTTTGATTCAATATGAGTTTTTGTTTGTAGTCAAATACGCATGCATGCACCCACGAGATCATATCAACGTGTTCATCTATCTTACTTTCTAAGAATTTGTGGTGTCCATGTATCGATGTCCCATGTCAGTGTACGTGCTTCATAGTTATAGTGCCCAGATGTCAAACCACCTTAGTGCAATGGTGTAATGCATGTCATATCATCCATGATAATAACAAGTAGGGCATCATTCATGATTGCGTCACTGGAGAGTTAGTCTATCACATTTGAAATATACCACTTACATGACTTGCATGTTTTACTACGTATTCCAATGACCAATGACCAACGTTAAAATAAAAATTCCCCCAGAAGCCAAACTCCTCTTTCAGTTTTTTATCTTGAACTTTTTTGTTGTTTTTAGTTTTTTTTCCTTTTAATTAACGCAACTAGAAAACCTGTATTCTAAATCTTTGGCATCTTCTGCTTGGTTCTCTACATCCAGCATTTTCTTATTATTTATTTCAATACTTCAAACACCCAAATGATAGTTTAGGTCAGGCTTATGGGGAACCCTCATCCAAAGTCCAAAAGTGATGTCTAAAAGGCGCATTAAACTTGACAAAGAAGAATAACAATCACAGATAAATGTTACCTTTGCAAAGTTTCCCAGGCCAGCCATTTCCAGGAAAAGATGCGGGCATAATGGAGAAATAACTTCCAACCCAGTACCGAAATCATAGAGCACATCGGCTACAAAATAATAAGCACTTATCAAATATATCACCGACTTAAAATATGAAAAATAATAGTTAAAGGAACTGAATTGATTAAAATAGAAACCTACCTAGTATTCGCCAACTCTTCGGCTCTGAATCCATTCTTGCACCCATTCTACTACATATTAATTTCCCAGCATGTTGCATCCCATCTTTAAGAATCTGTCAGAAGAAATATCTGAAAATGTAGGCAGACTTCTCGAATATGTCATCGTTTAAATCCATCTCAATGTGACATCTTACCCAACTGACGGCAGTTGCTTGAGCAGGGGTAGGTCGCAAGCCTGCAGCAAATAGCAGCGACTGAGCCAGAGCCCACATTTGTTGTCAGTCCAAGGGCATGCTACAAAGCATAGAGATCACGCTACATGATTAAAGCATGAAATTTACAGCCTGATATATACATATCATAATCTGTCTTTGCTTTCAGGTGATGGAAATATGATGGCTCTATCATAACAATACGTAACTTAACTGTATAAAATGATACTAAAATGTAACAATACAAAAGAGCTTTAGAGGATTCTAATCAAAAGAATGGAAGAAGACCTGAGTTGAAAGCACCGACAGTGCAGCACTGGAAAAATGTTGCAGTGCTCGGAATTTGGAGTAAGTCAAATACCCTTCATTCACGCTGCAAAACCATTAAACGCATTAAAAATAAGGGGTAAACTGTTTCGGCCCACTCACTTGAAAGCATATCATCATGACAATTTATTACCAATAAAAGCATTAAAGGCAGAAGTCACCTGTAAGGATAACCTGTAGGGAAAAACTTGTTCACAAAAGATTCAACCATCTTATGAACAACAGGTCGTGAATCATCCGCAATCTTCACCTATAATTAATTTACAATAATATATAAGAATATTTAAATTGAGCATAATAAATTGAGCCTAATATATAAGAATATTTAAATTGAGTATAAACCAACAAGATAACTTGTTTCTTTAGAATCTCCCTTGTGAAACCAGAATGTGTTTTCCTCACTTTTGATATGTTCCCTCTTCATAGCAATAATGAAAATTAACAGGGAGAACAATCACTGGCATACCACCACCTCTTTGTTAAGTCAGCCGCTGGTCCATTATATGATAATTGGATTGATAAAAGTTGGCCAGTATTCCCTAGTCCCTACATGGCGGGAGACTTATATGTGGAAGATGCTCCAATGGTAAGATTAGTCCAAAGTTTTACTACTAAAAGCTCTTAGTTGTTGTGATCATTTTGAAACCAATGATTGATGTCTTGGTTTCGGTCTCGGTTTCGCTCTTTCGAAAATTAGGTTTCGGTATCGGTATCGTCCGTTTCGGCGGTTTCGGACGTGAGTTTCGGTTCGTCCGTATCGGTAATTTTAAATACTTAAACCCCTATCAATTAGTATCAAATACTCTCAAATAGATCAAATATTTTAACTAAAGTATTAATCAAATACTATCAAATAGACAAATACTATCAAATTTGTATCACTAATGTGTATTTACAATTTTGTATAATACAGTCAAAATTAAAAATACATATTTTCTTGAATTAGGAAGAGTTTGCCATTCACTTTACACATGATGCTATAATAGAATGGCAAACTTGTAAATAAAAGAAGTGAGCTAGCATTTATTTACAAGTTTGAATAGCAAAAAAAATCTGATTTGAGCTCAATTTACACATTTGTATTAACCTTTAACAGTTATTTGCAAGTTTGACATGCCTTTTGCTTTTTGTTCAAATAAACGCAACTGTAGCTAGTTTTCTCGGTTCTCTCTCTCCGTCCCTCCAGCCAGCACATCGTTGGAAAAAAAGAGGGAGGCTGCTAGAGTGTGGCTGCTGGACGGTGGCTGCTGGGTGGCCGCTGGAGATCCGGTAAGCCCCCCTCTTCTTTGATTTTGATGTTCTGATGTTGTAGCTGCTACTTCTTCTTCTTCTGCTACTTCTTCTTCTTCTTCTTCTTCTTCTTTTCTTTTTTCTTTTGTTGTTGCCCGAAAAATGAAGGCAGGTATCGGCCGAAACCGATACCGAGTACTGGCCGATACCGAGAAATCTGAGGGGTTTCGGATCGGTCCCCTCTTCTTCTTCTTCTTCTTCTTCTTCTTCTTCTTCTTCTTCTTCTTCTTCTTCTTCTTTGATTTTGATGTTCTGATGTTGTAGCTGCTTCTTCTTCTTCTTCTTCTTCTTCTTCTTTTCTTTTTTCTTTTGTTGTTGCCCGAAAAATGAAGGCAGGTATCGGCCGAAACCGATACCGAGTACTGGCCGATACCGAGAAATCTGAGGGGTTTCGGATTGGTCCCCTCCGAGACCGATCCGAAACGGCCGAAACCTCTCGGTTTCGGCTGAAACCTCAATCTATGTTTGAAACTACTTGAAAGTAGATACATTCGTTCACATCATGCCAACTCACTGTTGGGATAGCTACTCGGCAGTTATGTGATGTCATAATTTATAAAATGTGTACAAGATTTCACATATTTCACAGATAACGCATCGCTTACTAGTGATATGATAATAAATAAACGTAGCAGGCCGCCACTATCGGCAAATGGCTAGCTCAATAGCACAAAAACATGGTGCAAATGCATTTCTCTTTATAGAAGGTAAAAAAAATTACTTAATATGGTAAATATGCATCTTTAGTGTCACCATGCCCATGCATCATAATACAACACAGATGCTAATTCCATCATCCAAGCAACATATTCCTTCATTCCAGTGATACATTAAAAGTCAACAGTTTAAACTAGCTCTCATATCATCCCACGCATGTCATGTGCGAAGCACCATACCCTAATTCGGTTGATTTTGAAGAATGGATCAATTACATTGCTAATTCTTTTGATGATTGCATGAGTGAATTCACACATTCATTGCCATTCTGTGAGGTACAGCGGATGTAAATACTGAGCAAAACATTCTAAAAGAATTGTGGAAAAGGAATTCACAATTCAAATAAAATGTTTTGTATTGTAAATTTTTGAAAATTTTAATAATTAACAAATGTGTTGAATCATATAGATTACCGAGTTTAATAGATGGAAAAAAATTAATCAAACCACTGAATCTTAATCAATAATCGTTAAACCTCCCCAACACCCTATTTCGCTCAACAAATGCTCGGTTCAAAACAGCTCTTGTATCTCACTGATTTAAGTTGGAATAAATTCAGTAAAAACTGGAGATAAATTATAAAACAAATGAAAAAATCAGGGAGAGAACATTACGGATAGGCGGCCGTCTGCATCGAATCTGCAGACTTGAGTGAGAGAATCGGAGGTCTCGATCCAGAAATCGGGGCGCCGAGGTTCTTGATTCATCACCTTCTTCTTGTCTCCTTCTTTCTTTGTCGTCCCAATCGTCAATTTGCCCTAATATCAATAATAACAAATAAAGATGAACTTGAGAAAAATAAGGGAGATGATAAAATAAGATAAATATTTGGATTGAAGATATATTGTATACCAGAAGAGCGTCCATCGAGGTTGTGGATGCGAAAGGGAAACCGAACCAGAAGAAGAAAAGTGGGCGGCTCAGTATTTTATCGCTAAACCATCGGGGAATTTGTTTGGCGCGACCACCGTTTTACTTTGTGCACATACCACTTATTTACAAGTTTGTCATTAACCCGCACATAAATTACTTGTTTATAAGTTTGCCATTATAAATACTACGCATATTCATGTCTGGTGAGTAAGCCAGTCGAACGGTGACGACATGTGACACCGCCCCCTTCTCCGACCTCCCTAACCCCCCTCCCTTTCCCCATCCCCCTCCTACCTCCCTAGCCCCCCTCTCTTTCCCCCTCCCCCTCCCTCCAAGCACCACTCTTCCTCTTTTGCAGCCACATCCGTCGACCACCCCAGCCCCCCCTTCCAACCCCCCTGGACCCATCTCCTTCTTCCTCTTTTGTCGTCCTCCAACCACTCATCCCCCCTCCCCCCTCCCCCTCATCTGATCTCCAGAGCCCCACATCCCCATCCTCAAACGTCCCAAGAACCCCACACTATCTTCCCCAGCCCCCTTCGTCGCCCCCTCCTTTGACCTCCATAGCACGCACGCACGCACGCACACCCCCCCCCCCCACCCGCACATCTTCTGACCGCCAAAGCCCCCTTGCCCTCTTCGACACCACACATTCGAACCCCCCCCCCCCCCCCCCACATCTTCTGACCGCCAAAGCCCCCTTGCCCTCTTCGACACCACACATTCGAAACCCAGTTAAATTGTCGTCAGAGTCCTCAGCGTCGTCGTCGAGGTGGTGCTAGCGTCTGGGGAGGCAGACGAGGGTAAAAGAGGAATAAGTAGTACATATGCATAATGTAATTGAATATCAAACTTGTAAATATGTGGTATGTGCGCGTGAGTAAAACAGTGGGTGCACAAAGCAACTCCCAGCCCATTATTTCACTTTTTTTGGCATGGCTTGTACTATGAGTTAATCTTTATCAATGTATGCATATATATATGAGCGGTATAGATATCAGATGGTTAACAACAACATTTTCGGCATATGTGGCTCACACAACTCCACACCAGTGGCAATGTTTTTCAACGACCAGTTTCGGTCGGTAGTTCTTTATATTCTAAAACCTCAAAAACATCAATTTTTACATGAACTCAAGTAGGTTTGCATGTTCATATGGCATTTACTAAAAGTTCTGTCACTGCAAAATTGTTAAACCTGTAATAGATAGATGAACCGGTAAACCCTTTCACATTCACTTGAAAATTAATGGGTTGCTGGTTTAGAACATGAAGAGTAAAATGAACGGAACATGGCGTCAAAAATAGGGCTGGCTGGCGGGGTTTGATGCTCCCAAGCGAAAAAATTTCATCCTTAACTAGATGACGCCTTTTCTCTTTATATACAACGATATAATTTTATTTATCGTAATTATAGATGGGATCTCATGGTTAGCATATATGACTAAAAGGTTTTTACATTTTTTTATCGTCATTGTTTTTTTAATACAACAAGTGGGGCATCCGAGATTCGTTTTTCCTATGCATGCAATATGATTTGTTGTAGTGGCGTCAAGTGGTGTGATCATTAAGACAACATGGAAACAATAAGCATTTGAACTACAAACTTTAAAGGTATATGCCAAATACATTTTGACATTTTCGAAAAAGGTGTCATATCTGGTGTCCCAACAAACCTATCTGATGTGACAATTTTTTACAAAATGCCAAAAAAAACAACACACTGCGATGAATACGGTGTATTTAACAATTCTCAACTTTAAGTGAAGTGAACAATACTTGTAATCATTAAGGGCCTGTTCTTTTAGGTTGAAATTGTGGGTTTGTTGAAGTGGTTAATAATGTTGGGTAAAGTAGAGTATTATGTTTTTTTGGATGAAAGTGGGTTGTGAATGAGGATGTTGGAATTATGTGTGGGCCCTACACAACTTTATTGTGTTTTTTGTGTTGAAATTGGTTGTGAATGTTGTAACGGCCTGTATTTTTCCAATACTTTCAAATTAAGTATTTAAAGAAAATTCGATTTTAATTGTATTTTATAATGGTTTGTTAGGAGTTTTAAACTGATTTCAAAAATTATTATAAAAATATTTTGAAATACTAAACTTATTATAAAGTATTTCAGCAATTTCAGATTTCCTCAAATGCCCAAAACATTTCTGTTAAAATTCATCTCCCAAAATTACCGTTTTGATTCCACGAATTTATTTTCTATACAAACGTCTTCAAAACGTTTTCAAACTTCTGCAGTAGCATCATATGATCATTTAGAGCTTCCCACATTAATTTCGTAATTTTCTGATATCATTTCAATAGAGAACCCGCAAACCCGCTTTCTAAACGTTTTGGCCAAAATCTAGTATTTCCGTAGCCCAAATCCTGTAACGGTCTTCGTATTCGCGATCCTCACGACGATACGATCCCGTGGGTATGTTTTCGTAATTTTTCGGACACGTTTACTAGTAGGGGCATTTTCGTAATTTTGTTACACTAATGACCTTTTAACCCCTAATCCTCATCACATCTACTTTTGGGTAATTAAATCTGAATTGGCTCAGATCTAACCTCCCATCTACCCTCCCATCTACCCCCCTCATCTACCCCTTCATCTACCCCCTCTAATTACCATTTTGCCATTCACTAACCCTATAAATAAACCCATCCCATTGTATTAACCCTCACCCAGATACTCTCTCTCTCTCTCCGTTTCATTTTGAACCCTGGCGTTCCCACGCTGCCGCCCTCACACTCTATCTCACTTTCACTCTCCCCCTCTCTCACTCTCCTCTCACGTTCTCTCTCTCCCGGAGCTCCGCCGCCGCCCTCCGGCCTCAACCGCCGCCGACGAGCACCCTCCGCCTTCCTCCGACCGCCCCCTCAACGCCGCACAGCTCCGTCGCCGTCGTTGCAGCGCCCGTGCACCTGAGCTCCGCCGCCGCCGCTCGCCAACGCCGCCGTCGCCGTCGCCGCCCCACGTCAAGTCGCCGCCGCCTCGCCCTCCGCCTCCACATCCCCGCTCCGACGAGCACAAGCCTCCAGGCGGCGTTCGAACGGTGGGTGCGAGCGTAACCCCCCAGTGGCAATCTTGTAAATATAACGAATATTTCGTATTTTCGTATTTTATATTAATTAATAAATGGGTTTTAAGGTTATAAATCCATAACTAATTATACAGGGGCCAGAAAAATGAGTGACTAGTCCCAGAAAATCAGAAACGTCGAAACGAATCCATTGGCGCTAGTTTCGTTGCGATCAGGCAAGTATATTTCTCACAGTGAATTTTTAAAGGCAAAACTTAAATAGGTTAAAATTCTTCTAAAATTCTTAGCTTGCAATTTTTACGTATATGTACGTCTGATAAAAATATATGTTACAGTACTTGTAAATACGATCGTTTTGACATCTTGTTTGCAAAATTCTGACGTACGGTTTGCCCGGAATAAATCTTTGAAGATATGTTGTAATGAATGGCTATTTAAAATTGAAAATTGTTTCTTTTCATTTTGTGCTCGTATTTCTCCTCTAGCCCCTACTTCTATCTTGTACCCAATTTCTTTCCCCCAAGGGTTTGATTCGCACCCTCCGCCTTCCTATTAATTAATAAATGGGTTTTAAGGTTATAAATCCATAACTAATTATACAGGGGCCAGAAAAATGAGTGACTAGTCCCAGAAAATCAGAAACGTCGAAACGAATCCATTGGCGCTAGTTTCGTCGCGATCAGGCAAGTATATTTCTCACAGTGAATTTTTAAAGGCAAAACTTAAATAGGTTAAAATTCTTCTAAAATTCTTAGCTTGCAATTTTTACGTATATGTACGTCTGATAAAAATATATGTTACAGTACTTGTAAATACGATCGTTTTGACATCTTGTTTGCAAAATTCTGACGTACGGTTTGCCCGGAATAAATCTTTGAAGATATGTTGTAATGATAAATTCTTGTTTTAAAAATCCTTTTAAAATTCGTAATCTGTGATTTTTACGTGCACTTACGTACGATAAAAATATATGTCGTAGTACTAGTGAATACGATCATTTTGACACCTTGTTTGAAGAATTCTGATGTACGGTTTGCTCTAAACAATTCCTTGAACATATGTTTTAAAAATCATTTCTTGATTTAAAATTGCTTTATGGCTATTTAAAATTGTTTAAAAATTGTTTAAAAATCTTGAGAAATAACTACTAGTCTTAGAAAGTATTTTAAGCTAATTTAAACTCTTTTTCTTGGTTAAAATCATATCTTACTCGTTCTTTATTTATTTAAGTGATCCTGATGTTTTCATTTAATCGAGTCGTGAAGTTGTGAACTTTCACGAGACTGTTGTACAGACTATTGGAATACCGAGATTGAACTGACTGAATGGAAGATGGAACTTCAACAATATTGAATGAAAGATGGAACTTTAACAATATAAAATAGAAGATGGAATTTCAATATTGAACTGATAGTACACGTCCTGTTGACCGACACTTGGCTTGACCTGGGATTGGGGTAGTCTATGATCACAAGTGTTACAGAATGACTGGATGCGCCATACTAAATTACCTCCAACACATTACGGGGGTTAGAACCTTGACCGTTGCCATATCGGAACGGTGGGTAAGCCTCGGAGTTGCTCCCGTCGCAGGCTGCATGTTGGTTATCTCTAGTACTCTTGGACATGGACTTATCACTAGGATAGACTGGTTTTTGACTATTGTTCTAACATCTTTTCTGCAGGTCGCTACAGTGTGTTTATTAAACGCTAAATTGTCACAGGTTGCTGATAGTATTACAATTTGTTATTGAAATTGCTACAGGTTGCAAATGGTATTGCAAATGGCTATCAATGATTTAATTGCTGCAGGTTGCAAATGTTTAACTGCTTTAACTGTTTTAACTACTTTAAACTGCTTTATCTCTTTTATTGCTTATTTGTGAATTAAGCTTATTGCTTGTCTTTAAAGTTCACCATTGTTTAAATTTAAAATGTCCAACATTTTGGTTTTGAGATTATCTTGCCGAGTAAACCTCGCTGACGGACATTTCATTTTGTTGTTTTACGAAATGTCCGTCAGGTATCGATAGTGAGTTCTTTGAAGACACTACTGCAGGAGTCGAGCCAGTGCTCGAAAACTACGTGGAGTATCTACCCACAGAAGACTAGACTTTTACCTTCGCGTCAGCACTTATATATATATATTTGATTAATGTAATTCGTGTACCTTGTTTGTATTGGCCATGCTAGGCCAAGCTGTATCTTAATTATTGTACACTGGATATGTAATAATGTTGTTTGAGCTGCTTCTTAAACTTGCAAGCAAGAATCTGCAATTTTTATACAGACGCTTAGTGTGTTTAAGCCAAGGAGGAAGAAAAGAAAAAGATTTCAAAAAGAAAAAAAAAAGTACTCCTCCTTGTTTTAAGCACATCGCGGACCCGCTCGCGTCCTCGCTCCCGGTAGAATGGGAAGCGGGGCGTGACAAATGTTGTTGTGAAAGTTGGAGGGTGAAAGTAGTGAGTGGGATGTGGTAAGAATATGGGAACAATGACCCCCCTTGCATTTGTGATTGGAATTGATATAAAAACCTAATAATCCCAATTCACAAAATAAAAGAAAAATGCCCCCTCCCCCCCAAAAAAAAAAATTATGACAAAGTAATTAAAAAATCCCAAATAATAAATACAGATTATTATGACAATGCCGTATTCTCAATGTTAACCAACAATAAATAAGTAAGAAAAAATTTCATTCAAAGATGATATTGTGATACATAAACCCAAAATACATCAACCATACAAATAACGTAAAGTACAACAAAAAGTCGTCCAAATACCAACCACCTCAAAATACATCAACCCTCCAAAACGACATCAACGTCACAAATGTACATCTCCACATCAACTGATATTGTGATACAGCAGCAAAAGTGTTAAACAGCCATTAACAGATCCCAACGATAAACAAACAGACCTAAAAACCCCATCATCCACATGCTGATACAACAAATAATCCATAACAGTGTTTAACATCAACGACCATTGTTATACATCAAAATTACATAAAAACCTAGTATAACTAAAAGAGATAGCAGTCCGGCCTTAATGGAACGGTAATCAGATACGATGCTCTCCAGCTGCCCAGTGGTCCTCTCAAGTAGTCTGACAACAGTATCCAGCCGTCCCTCCATCTCTAACATCCCACTCTCGGTCAAAGCGGGCGTCGAACTTACAGTAGTGGGCAGTCGGTCAATCCCATCCATGTAATGCATGATAACCATTCTGGATAACTCAGTGTGGGGGGATCCTTCCATAAGAAGAATGTGCAGCGATTCTCTCAAGCTGTACAACTCCAAAATCTACGCCCAAGGTTAGCTCTTGTCCATGACGTCCTCCTCAGGACCTGATGCCCACAATAGCATTTCTTGTAGTCATCGAAATCGACATCAAATTCGCCATGGGTCGCATCTCTCTGTCGAGATCGACAAGATGAGCTTGACTGTTGACTCATATGTACCTGGCAAGCAAAAAAAATCCTCATTAACATATAAAATTTTACATATAAAAAGTGATAAATTTAAATGAAAGGCGGATCAGCATACCTACGAATTGTATTGATCATTGGCATGGTAGGGTGGCGGCAGCGTTCAGAACTCAGAACGAACAATCCAAAAAAAGAGCATATAATAATAGAAGCGGATTGGCAATGGAAGAATTCAGAATAAAGATAACCGTAAAAGTAATTCAACCCCAAAAAAACAACGAAACCAAAAACTTGCATTAAAACCATGCAGGAAGCTTATTGCGGACATTCATATAGTTTACCAATCAGTACCCTCAGAGTATAATTATCCATATCCCCATTAGGTTGCATGGCAATGTCTCCTTCATTTTCTACCCAGAACCCAGAACTCATAAGATAAATTGGCAGAAACACAATACTGATGGGCTGCAGCTTGATGCTACCTCACCACATCAGCTGGTTTTCAATATGATGCCCTCAGATAATTTATTTTTACATGTCAACTTCTGGTTGCTTGCAACTGGTTCCTATAATATCTCCCCATTATTTCCCACTGCATGATTTGAAACCAACCAAGAATCAATTCAACCAAGAATTCACATATAAGAATGCTTAAACCACATTATCATCATTGGGCAAAGCCCTCCAAGAAGAATTTAGGATTATCATCATTGGGAATGTAGGATCCTAATTGCAAGCCCTCAAAGAAGAATTTCAGTTCAAGGAGCCACATTATCATCATTGGGCAAAGCCAATACACCAAAGAAACACCAACATATCCACAGTAGCAATGAAGGATCCTAATTGCCTGCCATCCATATTGACGGATACCCATTTTTCCACATAATCATCATTGGGCTACTCCAACCAAAGCCAACAAAAATTATATATCCTTAATGCATTTTATAAAAATCCAGTATCAGGCATATCATGTGCTTGCATGCTTCAGAACAATGACAAACACAATGACAAATAAATGCATCAGGACAGCTACAGCAGGGAAGAGCATATGAAACAGCAGGCAAGAGCATATAGCTCCAGCAGGACAGATCAAATTGCACAGGACATCATGGAGCCTATGAAAACATCAGGAGAGATCACATTGCACAGGGCCATCCCCAATAATGAACAAACACAATGAAAGATTAAAAAAATTCACATTCACCCATCAATCAAGAGCAGATAACTACAGCATGCAAGAGCTTATAGCTCAGCAGGACAGATCAAATTGCACAGGGCAGCTTGGAGCCTATGAATACATCAGGACAGATCACATTGCACATGGTCATCCCCCATATTGAACAAACACAATGAAACAATAAAATTTTTTTACTACATCTACAGCAGGCAAGAGCATACAGCTACAGCAGGCAATGACAAAAACAATGACAAATAAATTATATATCCTTCCAGCATTTTATAGAACTCCAGTATCAGGCATATCATTTGCTTGCATGGTACAGGCAATGACAAAAACAATGACAAATAAATTGCATGCATGCCAGATAAATGACACACTCAGAGCATATAGCATATATCAGGCAAACAACAGGACAATGACACACTCAAACAACAGACCAAAGTGTAGCATGATACAACAATTAAATACAGCAATGACACGCTCAAATAATGTATTACTGCTAATTTGTCAACCTCAAGTGGGAATTTTATTTTCTAATAAAAATCAAATGTACTACCAGAAATATGGCATCCCCCTTTCAGCACAACAATATACAAGAAGACTATTGAAATGCTGATGCAGAATGAGTGCTAATTTTTTAGACACATTATGTAGAAGGTTTATGTTTGGATACTCCTCTAACATCAAGAACAAAACCAACCAGCTTATCAACAAAAGGGCAAGATAATCCAAGTCTATTGAACTTCAGCTACCAGGGTATATGCCAACATTAGGATTTCAGCATTAGGATAATATCTTGTGCTCTGATTAGTCTATCCTATATGAAGAACATGCATAAAACATACATAGAAATACATAGAAGAACCCGTATATGCCAGCATTAGGATTTTCAGTCATACAGATCAGTAGCACTGTAAAAGAACAAAGTAAACAATGTATAACAATGTGGACAAATATGTACAAAGACATTGATGTAAAACAATGACAATATAAGCAATAACATTGTGGACAAATATGTACGACGACAATGATGTAAAACAATGACAATATCCAGCAATAACAGATCACACAATGAATGAAACAGCAGGCAAGCAGTCCAATTCATGCAACAGTACTTTGCTCACAATTAGACACACACACAAAAGGCAAGTGTGTGGTGAGATGATGCAGAAGTAAGAAGAGAATTATCAGAATCTGCAAGGCTGATGGGCTGCCGCATGAAGCTACCTCGCCACATCAACAGTTTTTCAATATTTAGCCCTCAGATAAATTATTTTTACATGTCCACTTCTGGTTGCTTGCAACTCGCTCCTACATTATCTCACCATTATTTCCCAATGCATGAATTGAATCCAACCAATCACACTTACGAGCATGCTTAAACCAGAATATCATCATTGGGCAAAGCCCTCCAAGAAGAATTTGCTTTTTACATACAGTGGGAAAGTAGGAACCTCATTGCAAGCCCTCCTAGAAGAATTTCAGTTCAATACCCCACATTATCATCATTGGGCAAAGCCAATACACCATAGAAACACCAAATTGAGATCCAACCTAGGGCATGTTCTTTTGGGGTTAAATTGTTGTGAAAGTTGTGGGTTTTCCAGTTTCACAATTCCAGCCAATACACCACATGAACACCAAAGAAAGCCCAAGTTGAGATCTCAAAATCATAGTCAAAAACACATATTCCTGTGCTACAATAAGGCCAGATGCATGGCAAGAGCATCAAATAAAATTCAGTGTACATGGCAAGGAAAAAAATAAAGCAGTCCAATTCATGCACCATCAGGCAAGCAGACCAATTAATGCAACATCATGCTCACAATTAGACACACACACACACACACAAGGCAAGTGTGTGTTGAGAAGATGCATGAAGTTTGAAGAGAAAATAAGACACTCATAAGTGGACACACACACACACACACAATTAGATAGTCACAAACAGCGTGATCAAAATGTTGAAGAGGAAAAAAGTCACAACTTCCACTGCAGCATGTCAATGCATATGCAAAAATAAGGACTCCCTTCTTCACATACATCACACGTAATATTACCTACTAATATCCTACTAATATCCTACTAATATCAAATATCCTACTGTCTTCATCCACCTATCCATCACATACATACATCAAATAACCTACTAATCTCACAACAAACATACATCAAATATCCTACTAATATCATACTGTCTTCATCCACCCATCCATCACATACATCACAGGTTATATTACAAAAGCTTTGTTCAACACATCTCCCTAAAAATACATCAAACCATGATATGTTACTCCCATCATTCACCTCCTTCCCCCCACACCTTATGAATCCCTTCTTCACCCCAACCAATAAATCACATATTACAGTCATCGTCGTCGTCCCCATCATCACCGGCCGCAGACCTAGCCCGCTGCATCTCTTCAACCTTAGATTGCACGTAGCGCTTCCTTGCCGCATCGGTCCAATTTACAAATCTACGCCCGTTTTTCTCATTGTCACTCAGTTGCATATACAACTTATCCAAAATTTCTGGTGGATACTCAGTCATTGCATACAACTGCTGCGAAAGAAGAGCAATAGTGTTCGGTAGGCACGCTCTATGTCTAATGCGACATGTTTGACATTGTCAACCATTTCCTTCAAGAGGTCAGGTTCATCCCTCAATGCATGACGACACATTTTCTTTTTTCCAACGCCGGGGGGGATTGCATGGCTTGTCCCTGCCTGCGATGGCCCCGTCGACGTATGAGTGGGGATGTCCGCATAAGCCTCATAGTCGGTTGATGCTTGTGAGTAGTTTGGGGGACTATCATGATCGTCGTGACTCTCATTATCTGGGACTCCAAACTCGTTATAAACATTCTGGCAATGCTCACCCTTCGCCGCATCGTCGCCTATAACCAGCTTCAGATCGTCCAGCCACGGTATGGGGTGGTTGACATATTCCTTCAATCTATAGTTTGCCTGCATCAATAAAGAGCAAACATTGCATATCATACTAAAATTACGTAATCCAAATTTAATTCCATATATGGATAGTGGAGAAGTTAATAACGCGGCCCATGTGGCATATGTCTCTGGGTCGAGGACTATCATCTGCAGCTCCAATGACCAACCAGCCCCACTTATTTCCAAGCACTTATTCACATCCTTAAGCCGGCCTTGAAGCCCTTTCATATGATTTTTCACATTCACCCAAATGTAATCAGTGCCAAACATTTTGTTTATATGTATGGCTGCAGTGGTGAAGGCCGAATTCTTGAAGGTCTTGTCGGCTCTTAGGCCTTGACGAGCTTGGGAGGCAAGGAATGGAATTAGTGCAATGTCATGCTCAAGCAGCCACACTTTATTTGTCGGCCCCTTCTTTGATGGGTTCTTGCTTTTCTTCCTTGGACTTGACACAGAAACTTCTATGCCTTCATCCCTCCTTCCAGACTTTCTTGAAGAGTCACTCCCACCTGTTGTGCCATGCCCACTTGGTGGTGAAGGCATGGCAAAAGTACTATTTGATGCTTGGCCTCCATAGGGGGGTATAGCCCCCCCCATTGGAGCATTTGCATGTACCCCGGTGGTTATGGCATGTGCATGGGCAACGACAAGCTATACGCATAGTATTGTTGAAATGGAAGGGTCAAACCACCACCTTGGTAGCTAGCCAGTGGCAATTGATACTCACTTGGCCGACGCGGCATTGGCCTACCAAGTAAAGGATCATGCCTCCTTGCTTCCTCGGCACATTGTGTATAGTAAGCCGGGTCGTAATATGGAGGCATAGTAGGCATAGGATCACTCCCCTGCCCTTCATGCGATGCCCCATTCATGCCTACAAAATTATTATTTCCACAATAACACAATATTTGAAACAATGACATGTACCCACAAATATTTATTGAAATAAACATCATCTAACATACTACTGTCAACCACACATATCATCACACTCCAACTCATTAGAAATAAAGTAAACAGATAAAAGCATTATAATGTCACCACAACTCATGCATACACTAACATATCAAACATTTAGATCCTACTGTTATACAAATCATTCAAATTAACATAATTCACTAAAATTATTCATTACACACTTCCATCATAGCCCACGTTCGGTAGTGTTTCCATTGTTATGCAGGTTACAGTAGTCCACCCACATGTCCCACACTATCTGTTCCCTTCGACTTTTCCACTGATCCCTTTGGGAAGTCTGTTCACGTATGGGCAACTGTTGGGAAAGATCCATAATCGAGTCATCCGGCTCATCCATCACATCCCCATCCTCATCAATCTCATCTACATCCTCAAGTAAATGTGGGTCATGAGGATCGGCAATCTGGATATAATTATGCAACACTGTGCAAGCAAGGACGGGTTCGACCTGAGATTTGAATGGATAATGAGGCTTTGTCGTCAAAATTTTAAACTTGTTCTTTAGAATGCCAAAAGTTGACTCGATTTTTGTTCTTAATGAAGAATGTCTTAGGTTGAACAGCTCTCTGCGATTTCTAGGCACTCTATCAGTATGGTCCTTCAGATGGTATCTAACGCCCATGTATGGAGATATGAAACCAGGCATTGTTGTATATCCAGCATCGCATAAGTAATATTTACCTACAACCGAAAAATAAAACCCTATTTATATTCACATGGTTGCATACTTAGGTAAAAAAGATATTTACGTAAGATTTTGCATATTACCCTCATGCACACGCAGCCCTTGGGGTGGGGGTAATGACAACGCATCTTTAAGGACTGTGAAATCATTCGCAGATCCTTCCCACCTGGCCATTACGTAGGTGAATCTTTTGTTAGGTGTTACAGCTGCAAGCACATTTTGTGTAACCCCTTTACGTCCTCTAAATCGTGGTACGAGTTTCGCAGGCAGCATGGCATCGATGTGTGTTCCATCAATCATACCAATGAATCCTACACCGTAAACATTAAAGGTCACTTTATCTATAACCATACATCATCTAACGCCAAAGCCAGATATTCATAAAAAATGACCTTGAAATATGGGAACCAATTAGGATTATTAAGTATCTCTGCTGGTGTCTCATTAGCTGCTTGCTTCATGAACCTATCACGAATGGTACATACTGCATACATTACTTTGTTAAAGTAATTGCTAATCGTCGCCCCGACCCTTATAAAATCAACTTGCATCACTCTGTTCTTTGACTTGTGCCCTACGATGTGCAGAAACATTGCCAACTGCTCCTTGATTGACACATGTTTACTGTCTTTGAGACTACCGCATTCTCGCATTAAAGTAGCAAGATTCAAAAAAGCCCCTCTCCGCATTCGTAAGTAGTGTAAACAACTACTTTCAGACCCATGTAGAATTCGACGCATGTGTGATTTTTTATGTATATCACGCATCGATGAAGGCTCCCTAGGTAGATGTGGAGCACTATCGTCATCGTATAACTCCTGGAATACGATGGTAAACATGACAGTAGATGCGGCCGATGCACACAATGAAAGAACAAGACTTTCTCCACTTTCCTCCATCATACCCTTAATTGCATCAGACATATATTCAATCATACGTTGTACAAGGCATATACAGTTATAATATAATAGTGCAATTTACATATAAACAGAACAACTTGCGAATTGATACGGCATCACTAATCTGCTAACATAATAATGCTTCATAAATAGAAAAACCAATTTACACGTGACATCACAAATTGTATACTAGCTACATGTAAACATATACCATCGACTTTATAAATTTAACGCTAACTTAATCATCCACCACCAATCATGTCCAATCCGAATGAATCCGTAATTAATTGCCCTCAGATTAAGCTATTAATTTTCTTTGGTGGTTTCTTGACATACGTCAAGCATACCCTACCAAATTACCAACGCCCGAACCCCTTATACACACTACACTTGCCTCATCATTGGGCTCGTTTAAGTAGGGTTCATATATTTACGAAATATTTCCCACAGTAGCTCCCGACTTTAACAACATATATTACTTTGGCACCTCGTAGTATTTCTGGTATGGTAGCCAAATGCAGCATCGATTACCGTCAAGCCAACATAATTTATTTCATCTCATCAATGAAACTTGATCAAACATTAAAATTGATTACATTTCATGCTTCAAACATTAAAATCGTATACCGTCACAACTTTCACAACTTTCACACTGATTCAATCAGTACCCCCGAGCCCTCCGAATTGCAAAATAAATTCTGTTAATTTTTAAATCCATCAATTTATCCACACTTTGTGTGTATCATCATGGGGCAATTATTGCAATATAACCGACATAATTACGGATTCATTGGGATTGAAATTGATTGGTGTACTGTAATGCATCGATCTTGCCTTCCCGTATGGGTTGTGGCAAATAATATATACCACCCACAGGTTGCAAGAAATCATCATCGAACTAAATCCGTCTATAATCGTTCACCCAAGCATTTTCAGTTATAAAGCGAAGAAAATCCTACTCTTTCAGCACAGCACAACCACAACTTCAACCTAAAATCTTGCCCTAATTTTACAAATATTGCTTGAAATGAAAAGAGAGCTGTTATACCTCAGTGATCAGAGCTGATCGAGGAGCAAATATGAAGCTCAGACCCAAATATACCTCAGATCTAGGAGATGATCAACCCGCTAACAACGATGCAGCACAGCCACAGCCTCGCCTTTCGTCCAAATCCCACCACCAAAAACCTAGATTCGGCTTTACAGAGGCAATGAAGAAGAGATCGCAACCCTATCTTCAGATCTTGCAAGAAACCCCAAAAAACCCATCTTTTCCTTCGTCTAGGGTTGACAAACCTCAAAAAATTCCGACCGTTGAAGGAGCCGTTGGGGTCGTGGGAGATGGAGAGGCTGATGGGTTATGGAGAGGGGTGATCGCAAGCACGAGGGACCCACGAGAACGAGAGTCGCTGCTGTAATCGCCGGAAAAACCGGAGATTTCGAGCTCGTGAATGTTAAAGCCACAGCGACGAGAGCAGCTGTGAAAGCAGCGGGAGTAGGCGAACACGTTTTGGAAAAGTGAGGAGTAAAAGTGGGCTACAGTAGCTGGAATAGTGAAAATCCACAACTTTCACAACGTTTTAACCCCAAAAGAACAGGCCCTAGGTTAAACAACCTATCAGAAAAACGGTTAGTTGTTATGAATCAACTGCTGGGGGAGGAAGCCCTAGCTCTTTATTTATAGGCATGGTAGGAGAGTAGATACATCGAATACATAGATATGGGCGTATCTTTCAGATACCCGCAATCCTAACCGACTCTGGTTATTTCCATTCACAACACTCCCCCTTATCCAGCCATAGGTGTGGACTCTGCTCAAGAGTACTTCGGGATTCTGAGCGCAATAAGAGTCTCACATGGGGTGGATACTTCAGGATCCTGAGTTGGTGAGGTTTGCCTCGTTAAAACCTTTAGCTATGGAAAACCCAGTGGGAGAAACCATAGTTAAGGGAAAAGAGTACAAACGCTCTTTAACTCCCCCTGATTTGTACAAGTGACTCTGCTCATAAATACTTCTGGATTCTGAGCGTCACAGAGGGGTGGATACTTCAGGATCCAGAGTTGATGTGATTTGCCTCGTTAAAACCTTTGGCTATGGAAAACCCAGTGGGAAAAACCATAGCTAAGGGAAAAGAGTACAAATTCCCTCAACTCCCCCTGATCTGTAAAAGCTCTTAGGCTTTCAGATCTCTTAGGTTTATCTCATCACTCCTATTTACAATATTCCGAAAATGTACACGGATTACATATTTTGTCACCATCAAGCAGCTGCTGAATCCAGAAACTCTGGAGAGGTGTGCTAAGTTTCATCGCCTCTGATGCTGTCTTCAGACTATGTGGTTAGCTCCACAATACCAGCTTCTATCCCAATCGTCATTGGGATGTGATGTACTAGCAGGCGCCCTCAAGTACACCATTGGTGTGGTGAGGATCTCGGAATGATAGGAAGATGTCGCCTTCATAAATTTCTTTACAGATCCGCAGGGGATGGCCATCCCACTGTGGGTACCCGTTCTGTGATTTCTCAGCATAGGGACTGGACCTGAAACCTGCATTTGCATGAACATTGGAGGATGATACTTCATTTTGTAAGTCCAAATATTTCGACCCTTGGAGGAAGCGCAGAAGGCTTAACTCCGTCTAATGGCCCTTTTTAGGTGCCAACTATATTTGGCTGATGAGTTTACTGCAATTGCTATATCGGGACGCATGCAGTTAGCCATGAGTGCCTGATTGCACTTAGGTAAGGGACTTTGGGACCAGTTATATCCTCCCCCTCTTCCAGCGATCGGAAGGGTTCTCTTTTTGTACATCCAGTAAGTGTACCACCGTAGGTGTACTTTGGATGCCAATGGTCCTTTTAATTTTTCCAACGCACTTCTGGGCGTTTGTAACAGGATTCTATGAGCCATGACTTTATATTTGCCTAGGTCTTTTTATTTCATGTTTAAAAGTCAGGCTTGTACATTTATTTCGGTTTTCTCTTCAGGAGATCCGATGAGATGTTTGTTGTCTACAACTAAGATCTCTAATCATGTTCTTTGCACAGATGCAAAGACAACCTTCAGTAGGAATCATTGACTTGTCAAGTGATTCTCTTGGTTGTACATTTATTTATTATACTTATTGTTTTTCTTGAATAGACGTCCCGAAGTCTATTCAGGCATTTTAAGGAAATGTGGAAATTATCTTTACAAGATATCCACGAAGGTATGCCGTCACAACATCCAATAACAACATATCCAAAAATTTTCCTTCGCCAAATCGTAAGGTATTCGCTTTTGATAACTTAGGGAGACTGATGCATCATTTATGAGACATGCTCATTTGAATTTGTTCGATCCCTAGTTTCAGCGAAATTTTCCTTGGGCTATAGGTTTTACCGTATAGCATACGATTTTGTATTTATTTTTCTTATGTTTGCAATACTTTGTTTTATCCACAGGTTTGACACCTTTTGGTGTCTGGACTTCAGGTCCGAACATTTCACGTTTCATAAGTGAGTCCAGCTCATCTTTTATTGCCACGTTCCACGTTTGGCCAATCTCTACGTTTGCCTTCTAGCAACGGAGTGTGGAACGATAATTTATAAATATCATCGCCATTGCGATGTATATGGCAATATGATACGTGAATACATTGTCGACAATTTATGTTCTATCTGTCCAACACCTCCCCAGTACGTACAACATTTACTTAATTTCACTTTTTCCCGGCAATTCCTCTGCGGTGGATTCCGGGAAGGGTGATGGTGTGGACAGGAGCTCATTGTCCTGTGGTAGTATTGTCTTAAGGTCTCCAGGAGTTTCTGTCCTTGGAGCCTGGTGGTCTGCCACTTTTCTGTTGAGGATCAGTCACTTCTGCTGCTGGTGGATTGCATCCATTCTCGGGGATGCCAATCCTAGCTGGAGTTTTTGCAGCAGGGATGTGTGATCTGACAATCTTCTGGTTGTCAATAAATGATTCCGGTAATTGGTAAACAGTGTTCTGTATGTGGAGGATCTTCGGGATCTCATCTACACATTGTATTGTTACCGGATCAAAGTGGGTCAAACTTTTTGTGTCCCACGTTATAATTTTCTTCGCGCCAGATTTTCTAGTATCTGGGCCTATTTTTGGGAAACTCGTCTCATCGAAATCACAGTCTTCAAGATGTGCCTTAAATGCGTCCCCCGTTTGGGGTTCTAGGTATCTTATAAGTGAGGGTGAGTCAAACCCTGCATGGATACCTAGGCGACGTTGAGTACCGTTTTGGTCCTCTTTGGTGGTGCAATGAGGATTTAAGACTGCGCGACCGATGATTCTCAGATGAGAAATGTTCGGTGGCATTCCATATGCAAGTTGCATTGGAGACTCTGACCTCCAGAGGGTCTTATTTTCATTTACGATGCAGCATGCAGAGTTTGCATGTCCCCATGCATCCATAGGCAATCGGGATTTAATGGACGTTCAGTCCATTGGAGTCTACTTTTCAGTGACTCTGCCGACCCATTTTGGGTATGAACATGCGGCACTTGTATGTTCATTTTCAATTCCCGTTGATTGGCAGTACTCTTGAAAAGACTGTGAGGTATATTTCCCAACATTAACCAGACTTATTTACAACATTTTATTGTCTGGGAAATGTGCCCGCAACTTTTTTATTTTTGTGCCAATAGCTTTGGAAAAGCTAAGTTGCGTGTCAGTAGTAGACACACGTACGAATATTCTGAGGATGCATTTATCAGTACAGTGAAGTACTGAAATAGCCCACTAGGGGTGGTGGATTTTATACACATCTATCTCCTTGTATTCTTTTTGAGGAAGCGTGGAGATTCTTTTTCAACTTATCGTGGAGATGGCCTTGCAATTAGTTTTCCCGTATAGTAAGGGATGCGAGGGATTTTTTCCTTCTGAAGAATCTTCTGGTTCTTCAAGTCATACCCATAGGATAAGATGCGATGCATCATCACAAATCCAGGGTGGCCAAGTCCATCATGCCGGAGTAGAAACTCGGCTGATGTCGGGCACTTCAGGTGCTCCGTTTAATTCTGCTTCCTTTCTCCGAATATTCGTATGGTGGAGGCCTATAAGGCTCTCAAAACGTTCAAGTGTGGATTTTACTCCTTGTTCTTGAGACGTTGCATACGGTAATTTTTTTTCATTTACATTTGCTGTTTCCAAGTGGAATCCGTTGAAACGGATGTCCTTGAAACTTAGAAAGTTTCTTTTGGAATTCGGAGGGATTAGTGCATCCTTTATTTTATTTTTTTTGTCGTTTGGGGGCAACAGTGTTGCATTCACTGGATCTTCAATATAGCCCTGATATTGGGCTTTGTATTGAAAGAGATCGAACGTGTTTATTGTCTACTAATTATTTATGAGAGCAGTTTCATCTATTAAAAGATGAATCGTTAGGCACATGCATATTCAGATAAACATTTTCATTTATTGTCCACTAAACATTTTCATTCAGAACAAATTTCATAATTAAAATGCTCTCATAAATTATTCTCAAAACAAATTGCTAAGATAAAAATAAAGGCTAATCAAGCAAGTCATCATTTTCGAAGTTGTCAGCTAAAAACTTGACTGGAGCATCAGAGGTCATCAGGTTTGTTTCAGCTTTATTTTTCTTGTTCTCTTTATACAAATCCTGGAGGTGCTGCGAAGTTCGGCACATTTTGGACCAGTGGCTTTTCATGCCACAATTATGGCACTGGTCTTCCCATTCCCTCTTGGGTGGGGGTGAATCATTTTTGTCATTTCTGTGCCACGTGAACTTCCGCTTACTTTCATTATTTTGCTGCTGCTGTACATGGCCCTTGGTATTTTTCTGTTGACCCCCCTTCTGTGGTCTTTCTTTTCTTTTATTATCTCTCTTCTTTTTGAAGGAAGAGGAATGGTGAGCTTCTGGTAGGGGGCAGTACCGGGAGGGCGCATATTGTGGGTGGCAAGAAGAAGCTCTATGTTTTGCTCAGCCATGAGTAAATATGACAGCAGCTCAGAATACTTGGTGAACCTGTGTTCACGGTATTGCTGCATGAGTATCACATCTTTTTCATGGAAGGACGTATACGTCTTTTCCAGCATGCGATCTTATGAGACATTCTCACCACACAACTTCAGGCGTGAGGTGATGCTAAAAAGTGCTGAGTTTTACTCAGCAATGGACTTAAAGTCCTGTAGTCTCATGTTCTCCCACTCATATCGTGCCCTTGAGAGTATAACATCTTTCTGATGTTTATACCTGTCCTCAAGGGCAGTCCATAGCTCAAGTGGATCTTTGACCGTAAGGTATTCAGCTTTTAAGGTCTTGTCCACATGGCGACGAATATAGGTGATGGCTTGCGCCTTCTCTATATCGCTAACATTTTCTTTTTCAGTCACATCAGCGATGAGGGACTTTGCCCGCAGGTGAAACTTTACATCTAGCTGCCAGCTTAGATAGTTTCTACCTGATGCTTCCAGTACTTCGAAATTAACGCTTGCAATATTAGCCATTTATCTAGCAGAGCACAAAAATGCATGAATTAATAATTAATCAGAGAACACATTTTCATGCGGAGGCAATATTTAACGAAAAACTAAATGTGTGGATCGGCCAGTCTCACAAGAAAGAGTCCAAAAAAGTCAACAGTCCAAATTATACAAATTTGCAGCTTAAAGAAAATGAAAATACAAATTTGGAAACCCCATGGGTCCCATATGATATCTCCATCTTCAAGCGGGCCTCCGTCTCCATGGAAGTTGGTCTTCTTTCTTTGACATTTACATAAATTCCTCACTACAATTTCTCTCAAAAATAAAAGAAAAGTGCGGGAAATAAACTGTGGGACTAAACGGCCGATCCAAAAACCACATTTAGCAAATCATGTAGAAATATTGTGCTCATCAACATTTTCATCAAACATTTTCATCACAGGCATCACAGGCATTTAATATTCACAGAGATGGATAAATAATTTAAACACTTAATAATTATTGGACCACTGGGCAACGTCATACACCGTTAGGTTAGGTTACTAACGGTAGAGCGGTCGCAGGATCTTCCTAATTATTAAGTTTTAAATACAATGCACAACCACGCATATAATATCCATCAGAATATACCAGAGATGCAAAGCATGTAAATATGATTTTTGCAAAAAAAATCATTACAATGCAAATGTTGTAAAGTAAATGGGTTTAATCAATTAAATTGATTAAGAGCCCAAAATAAACATTTTCTTTGTCAGAGGAAAAAGTTTCCCTCATCATCCCAAACCCCCCCCCAAAAAAAAAATCCCCAAAAAGGCCTTTGCCAGTCCGAAAGTATGCCTGTATTTTACTGTGATTTTTCAAGAATTTTCTGCCCTTGAACGCCTTTTTAAAATTTATATTGAGCCCAAAAGGTTCGTATTAAGGCTTGTTAGAAGCTTTTGCCCTTCCCCCTCATATATATATATATATATTTCAATACGGCCTGCGGGCCGAAGCCCGCAGCCGGCCTGCGGGCTTCGGGCCGCAGGCCCCTTTTCTTTTTTCTTTTTATCTTTTTTTAATAACAAAATGGCCTGCGGGCCGAAGCCCGCAGGATTTTTTTTAAAAATTTGGCTGGGGGGCGGCGGCTAGGGTTTAGCCGCCGCCGCCGCCCCCTATCAGCCGCCGATGGCGGTGGGGGGCAGAGGGTGGAGGGCTCCGCCCTCTTGGGCGGAGCAGTGACGCCCCCCCCGCTGCCGGCGGGGGGGGGGGGGGGACAGAGGGCGGTCGGATCCGCCCTCTTCGGGCGGATCAGCGGCGCCCCCCCCGATGCCGGCGGGGGGGGGGGGGGGGGGGGGGGGGGGGCAGAGGGCGGTCAGATCCGCCCTCTTCGGGCGGATCAGCGGCGCCCCCCGATGCCGGCGGGGGGGGGGGGGGGGGGGGGCAGAGGGCGGTCGGATCCGCCCTCTTCGGGCGGATCAGCGGTGCCCCCCCGCTGCCGGCGCGGGGGGGGGGGGGGGGGGGCAGAGGGCGGTCGGATCCGCCCTCTTCGGGCGGATCAGCGGCGCCCCCCCGCTGCCGGCGGGGGGGGGGGGGGGGGGGGGGGGCGGGCAGCGGGATCCGCCCTCTTCGGGCGGTATTCAGGCGCCCCTTTTGGTCGGCGCAGGAGGCAGCCCCCTCGCTGCAGGCGGGGGGGGGGGGGGGGGGGGGGGGGGGGGGGGGGGGAGGCAAGCCGCCGGGGGAACAATACTAGGGTATAACCCTAAAAATTGTGTTTTTGGGATGAATGGTCCGTCGTTTTCAAGGCGACAAATAATCCCCTTGTCGATCTTGCGAGATCTTAGGGAGGGTCAATCATACGTATGATTTAAAAATATCGTTTTTAGAGTTTTTACCTCTATATCCGTCCTCCGGATATATCGACGGTTGCTCGAAGCCCTACGCGGATGACGACGCTCGATTTGAGGAAGCCTTGTACCGCGTTTGTGGATCTCCCGTCTCGCCTTCGCCTTCGCCTTCGCAACGTACGGAAAAAATTTTGTGGGAAGGAAAAATTTTAGAGACTCGTGCTGATAACGTGTTATGAATCAACTGCTGGGGGAGGAACCCCCAGCCCTTTATTTATAGGCATGGTAGGAGAGTAGATACATCAAATACATAGATATGGGCGTATCTTTCAGATAACCGCAATCCTAACCGACTCTGGTTATTTCCATTTACAACATTAATATCTTTTTCGATCAACTACCCGTTATTAACGAGGGTAAAACAGGAAAATGTATGAATTGTAAGATTTGAATGGCAAACTAATAAATAAGTGGTACGTGGGCGGGGAGTAAACCGATGGGTTCGCAAATAAACTCCCAAAAAATCTTAGCTCAATCTCAGGGGGGCCAACCACGTACGCATATATAAACCCATCTTTTTCGTTGCCAGAGGAAAAGAGAGCGCTAAATGACTCAAAATTTGATCGACCGTCTTCTGAATCTTGGATTTTTTTTTCCGTTTTATAAAATGAGCACAAAGAATTTAGGGTTTCTACTAGCGGTGGTAATCGTCGGAGCTGCCGCTGCTTCTGCCGGAGAGGGATCGGAGGCGTACGTGACATTGCTGTACGGAGATGAGTTCCTTCTCGGGGTTCGGGTCTTGGGGAAGTCGATCCGAGACACCGGATCCGATAAGGACATGGTTGTCCTCGCCTCCGATGGCGTCTCCGATTTCGCCAAGCGACTGCTCCAGGTTAAATTCATTTGCTTAATTTCTCTATCCGATCGTAACAATATAAAGAGGATATAACGATAACAAATTGCATCTTGGGTTCTAATTTGATATCATGAGTAAACTGGGTGTTAGGGGTTTTTCGCACCCATATATGTACTGATCAGTGATTTAGCCTTCAAAGCCAAATTTTGTAGAGTTAAGCTGGCATTTTCCAATCCGGTACCTCCTTAATTTGTTGGAACCCCTCCCTAACACTTAAGCTAGGTACACAATGTCACACAAATTATCACAATGCCCAAATTCCACCGAGGTGTCACATAGGTATAAAACTAAACCCCTCACGGGCACAAGAGAGAGTCGTCACCAACTACCAACTCCCTCAACGATATTGTGATAGACATTGCATGCACACGAACATAATACGAAATAAAGAAAGCAACACAAAAGAGACACGGAGATTTACTCTAGTTTGGTTGCGAACAATGTACTCCAACATCCAATGCATCCGGTTCCAATAATGATCAAGTAAGGTATACACCGACCATATCATCACCTTCTTCCACCACCACAATGAGAGAAAAGCTCCAAACAATAAGACCTAACCCTAGATCTCACACCAAGCGCACACACACTCTCAGCCAAGTAGGAATCATTGATAACAAAGCCCATGCAACATGTAGAGCTCCTCAAGGGACCAATCCCATACCTAGCTAGATCACTACTTGGTAATATATCTCCAGACTAGAAAAGCTACTTAAGAGAC
Organism: Scilla litardierei; assembly: GCA_030789695.1. Lineage (NCBI taxonomy): Eukaryota > Viridiplantae > Streptophyta > Magnoliopsida > Asparagales > Asparagaceae > Scilla > Scilla litardierei. The sequence continues at coordinate 2,736,752 of CM061138.1, read as the reverse complement.
TCAAAATCTACAAGCTAAATGAAGAAGCAAGACACTCACCATGGATCTCATACAAGAAGAAGCTCGCTTGGTTCTCCAATAACCTAGCTTTATTTCTTTTCCAAAAAACATCAGATCCAAGCACTCTTGGCTCTCCAAAAACGAATGGCAACCGGACTTCTTTTTCACTGAGAGAAGGCAGCAGCAGCCCTCTGAAAATGTCTCTCTGTTTTGCAGCTGTCCTAACCCATTTTCTCTCTCTGATGGTGGCTCTAACACAAGGAATTGGCTGCCATTTAATTGGCCTTTAAGAACCAACAACCAACATGGCCCATGCGTTATGCAAACCAAAGATTTTGTAGCAAAAAATCAACACTCTACCTTACTACAAAATCTCTAGTATATCAGCACACCATCGTGTATGAACTCCCATTGCCTTCACCATCAGACATGTGAACTTCCATCATGTGCATCGGAAATTGCGCCCTCTGACGCCCCAATCATCCGAGAGACATACCAAGCTCAGAAGTCGTCTGAGTCTAGCCTCACGCATCTCTGCATCATCCACCGTTATGTCTACGATGAAATCATCTGTTTCTGAGGATAACCATGCGAGTTCGGACTCCGTGAACGAACCAAATGACGCCGTGCCATCGTCCTATAGCCCTCTGTCGATTCATGAACATCACAATTATCACTCCACGGGTCCGCGAGCAATTCATGCTTGTCATGGCCATCATCTGTGAGAAACATGCCATCTTTTCTGCTACTATGCAGACTGATCCCAGCTGGGTCACATCGATACGCCGTCCGTATCTACTCTGTTTGCTGATGCATGTCATCAAGACTCGTCGTCCACCGGTTTCGCGGCTCAACTGGCTGTGCCGATGACTCAAGGCACGAACGTGCACACACAAACGTCAAACTGTCTGCCGCACCAGCATCTAGCCTCTGGAAATCATCATCATTTGCCATGCCTTGTGATGAACTCGCTGAAGGTGAGAGATGCGCACACTCTGAAGAAGCTCCACTCGGCTCTGCATCCTCCCTATATCGAGCGAGAACACACTCGATACGTGGCCTTGTAACTCTAAGCTCAATGTCCCTAATGGCAACTCCACCTGGGAACACCATCGCAGTCTCCACACTGCCGTGTGAGCCTCCACGATTCACTACACTGCAGATTCCCTGTTCCTCTGCATCTCCATTGGACTGGTCTCCGAAGTATCAGAAGATGCGCCTGATAAATCATCCCTAGCCAAACAAGAGCCATATCGACTGTATGGGTGGCAATTTTCGGCCCGGCACGGGCTCGACACGATATGGCCGTGCTTGGGCCAACAATTTTGGCCCGAAATCCTTATCGGACCGGGTCGGTCAGGACCGGTTCATTTTCGGACCGGACCCGGGCCAAGCTTTTCAGTCCATGGGCGGCACAACACGACACGAAAAGCATTTGATCGCCCTACTTCAATTTGACCACACATTGGTCTAAAGCGGATTTCAGTAATGTGCATTCATTTATGGTGTTGAGTCCAATGTTATGAATTTTATCAGATCAAGGTCCAAATATCATAAATTTTAACAACTTCGCGCCAGCGCCAACTTTGATGTCTTCGGATCTTGGGGGTCGATCTCAGTTTTCGAGAAGAGACAAAGAACCACCAAACATGTTACTTCATCTTGCCAAATAAATGAAAACAATGTAGGACATATCACCTTATGCAACCCACTTAATCCTCTTCTTTTGTGCTCCATTTCGATGCATCTTTAAGCATATGAGACAAGTTTGTGTTTAAAATATGATAAAATATTGTCACGATACATAATTCATTCAACCCTATCGGACCGGACCGGGCGGCCCGAATTTTTATCGGACCGTGCCTGGGCCTCTTCGGAATGGCCCGAAGTCTTATCGGGCTGGGCCGGCCCAGTCCTTTAAGAAAACCGGACTGGGCCGGCACGGCCCGATAAGACCGGACCGGCCCGAATTGCCACCCCTAATCGACTGTGTCCATGCTGTGAAGACTGTTCTAGCATGCACAACAAATGCTCTACTCTGATGTCAAGCTACTCAGAAGATCTCTCTACCCTGACGCTGAAGATGCACATCTCAACACGCTGGTCCTCCTCAAAAGCAACCAACTCATGCGTGTTGGAAACGTAAGAGACCTCCGTCTCGTCACCCACTACAACATTTGGCATCAGCGCGGAAACCAACTGCCATACTCATTCGTAGATCGATGGCTCTACCTCGAAGCTAAATCTGCACAACTCAGCATGCTGAGTCTCCTCAAGAGGACCCACAATATGCACGCTGGAACTGTGAGAGACATCTTTCTCCTCACACATTGCAACTGACTGCATCGTTACGACGATCGACTGCAACGCCTCCTCGTAGACCGCTGTCCTCCGCACCTCCAACTGAACTGAACCTGAAACTGTATTGTGAGATGTCTGCTGATCACTGACACTGACCACATCGGATGAACTCTGCACCATGTCCGTCTGTACATGTGTCTGATCACCTGCCTGATTCTGAATCTGAACCACCTCATCATTTTTATGGACCGTGCTGTCATCTGTTCTCTGCACACCGTCATGAGTCTGCTCTATCCTAAGCACTGCCGACTCGTCATTCATGACGTGTCGTCTGACAATCACCTTGTCGGTATTAGGACACCACAACATGTACCCTCTCGCACCTCCACCAATGTATCCGACTATGACACAATCATGTACGCACTGTCTTACATCGTCATCGTCCCTCTCGTGTGGCCACACAAGACTTTCAACCGTAAGCAAGTGCGAGAAGTCAATGACTATGCCCGTCCATAACTCCTCAGGAATAGAACTATCTGCGGTAGTGACGGTGTTCGGTTGATGAGGTATGCTGTAGTAGCAAGAGTCTCTCCTCATAATTCCTTAGGAAGGCCAGATGGTTTCAGTAGCCTTCGTTCTTCTCTACCACATCATGATCATGTTGTCTGCTATGCCACCGTGATGGTCTCCATCAGGAATGATGTATCAGCATGCGATCCCATCTGACTTGCAAACATCCTGTATCTCAACGTCGTTAGTATGGATCTCTCCTACGGGTCTATACATTCTCCTCTCGACTATGCTCCTCCATAACCACACCTTCTCACAGATCTCCTCCCGAGGTCCTATGAGAGAAACCACAACTCTCCTTGAGAAGGCATCTATGAAGGTCGTGAAGTACCTCGTGCCTTCTAGGAAAAGAACTGGACATGGACCCTGTACGTCGACGTAAACACACTCCAAGGGCTCCCTGCTGTGTCTGACAGCTATTCCAAACTGCACTTGTCTTGGCCGCTCCGCACCACAGTCACTGCAAGACTTAAGCCTACGATCACATCCGAACACACCCCTCATCTGAAGAATGTCAAGCGACTGCTCGTCAGCATGCCCTAATCTGAGATGCCACAGTCTCATTGGATCTCCACTCCCGGACTCCTGTGATCTGCCAGTCTCGTCCACTACTGTGTACCCATCGAGCGCATACAAGTTGCCACGCTTCTTTCCCCTCATGACAACCAGGCATCCTCGGGAAATACGCAGTCGATCCATCTCGATCACTGCCCTGTAGCCCACTTGGTCAAAGCCCCTATCGATATTAGACCGCTGCGAAGATCAGGAACATATTTAACGCCATCAAACACACGGACGATGTCATCGTGCATCCCGACTCTGACCATGCCACTCACAATCTGCTCGCACTTCATACCATTCCTCATGAGAATCCGCTTTCCAATGCATGGAATGTATGAGTCGAACGTACTCCGATCTGGAGTCATATGGAATGAGCACCCCGAGTCCAATAGACACGAACATTGTGCTTCTACCACAGAGTATGCCACAAATACTGAGCAATCATCCTCGTCAGAAAACATCTCGTCTCTTGCTCCAACATGAGTCGAACTCTGAGCAATCTCTTCCACAACGCCAATCGACGTCCTCGCTTTCAACCTCGGGCAATTCCTCTTTCAATGCCGCTTTCCTTACATAGAAAGCATTTGTTCTCACTGCGGACCCCTGACTCGGACTGCTGCCGATTCCGACTCTTGAAACGGCCTGTCTTAGATCTTGGAGTGGGTCCACTCTCTTGGCGACCCTGGATGCCATTGGATAACTTACAACCATCTGTGTCACTAACAACCAAACTTTGGAGATCCTCCGTATGCAATGGAAACTTCACCTCATCCAACATGAGTGAGTCTCGGCCATTTAACATCGAGACTACAAACTTGGAATACACCGGAGCAAGAGAGCAAAGTAGCGCCATGACATGATGCTCTTCCTCTATCACACTCCCAAATTCACGTAGGTCCAGTACTATACGGTCCATCTCACCAACATGGTTCCACAACGAGGTTCCCCTTTTCAACCTGTGAGTATAGAAGCATTGCCACAATTCCAACCTTCGTCCAATGCGTGTCTTGGTCGAGTATCGAGCTTCAAGCATCCTCCATTGGTCGCTCGCGACCTGCACATCGGCAAATTGCCGAAGGATCTCATCTTCCAATGATTGCATTATCTCACCGAAGGCTTTAAACTTCATCCTTTGCTTATCATATACCATTGCCTTACGTGGTATGCCCGTATCACATGCGACACCGTAAACTCCATGGTGCTTCAACAAAGCCACCATCTTTTGTCGCATAGACCATAGTTGTCCCGGCCATTAAGACTCTCTACTTCGTATGAACACACGGACGTCTCTTCACATGAGCAAGACGTAATCGCGGCACTACACTTTCTTCGCAAATCGGAAGCTCTGTGTCAGATCTGGACTTTTTGTGTGTTTTGGGCTCATTAGGGGCGTTTTGGGAATTTTCGGATTTTAGGGGCGTTTTGGACAATCTGAAATTTTCTGTAACCTTTCTCTGTTTAAGGCTAGGGTCGGCTAGGAGAATGTTATGTTGAATTTGAGAATAAAATTGATATTAGATAGGAGAGAGTTCCTTGTTATTCGGGAGAGTGTGGACATCCTCTTTAATTGGCGTCTTGGGAGGGCGATTACCCCGATAATTTAATCATCTATCTTATTTTATTTCAGTTTTTACTAATAAATTTCAGATCTCTTTTGGATCCTATCACTTTGATACCACTTGTTGGATCCTCGTGCACCTCCCTAACACTTAGGCTAGGTACATAATGACACACAAATAATCCCAAAGCCTGAATTCCACCGAGGCGTTAACTAGGCATAAAGCCAAATACCTCACATGCACAAGAGAGAGTCGTCACCAACTACCAACTCCCTCAATGATCTTGCGATAGATAATGCATGCACACGAACATAATCCGTAATAAAGAAAGCAACACAAAAGAGACACGTAGATTTACCCTAGTTCGGTTGCGAACAACCTACTCCAGCATCCAATGCATCCTGTTTCACTAATGATCAAGTAAGTCATACACCGACCACATCTTCTTCTTCCACCACCACCAGAATGAGAGGAAAGCTCTAAACAACAAGACCTAACCCTAGATCTCACACCAAGCTCATACACACTCAACCAAGTGGGAATCCTTGATAACAAAATCCCTACAACATGTAGAGCTCATCAAGGGATCAATCTCATACCTAGCTAGATCGCTCCTTGGTAATATAGCTCCAGACTAGGAAAGCTACTCAAGAGACTCTAGATCTACAAGCTAGAGGAAGAAGCAAGACACTTATCATGGATCTCACACAAGAAGAAGCTCCCTTAGTTCTCCAATAACCTAGCTTTCTTTCTTCTCCAAAAAACCTCAGAGCCAAGCACTCTTGGCTCTCCAAAAAAGAATAGCAACCGGACTTCTTTTTCATCGAGAAACGGCTCTCTGTTTTGCAGCTGCCCTTGCCCATTTTCTCTCTCTGGCTCTAACCCAAGGAGTTGGCTGCACTTTAATTGGCCTTTATGAGCCAACAACCAACAAGGCCCATTGTGCTATGCAAACCAAATATTTTGTAGCAAAAAATCAACATAATTAACCAATATATGGATAAAGCTATGATGGTTTTTTTTTCATGTTTAATGCTGTTGCGTTGATATTTGCTAATGGTTAAAGTAATTGCAGGTTTGATACTTGTCATATAATGTTTAGAAGATACGTGGATTATCGATAATATCGAATTGGGTCCAATTTTTATGGATTTCGTAATATTTTTAGCATTGCATTTTTATTTTCTACCTATTTTTGTACTAATCAAACAGAAGAAATATGTGATAATGCCAATACATTAAAGGGTTGGTCTCATTACATGATTTTTATTTTACTAACTTTCATTTTTAGGTACCCATAGGCTGATGGCTGGATTGTGGAGACTGTAAGTCTTTTGGCCAACCCAAATCAAGTAAGGCCGAAGAGGCTTTGGGGTGTCTACACCAAGTTAAAAATATTTAACATGATTAAATATAAGAAAGGTAAGGTTTTCATTAAAAAATTATTAGACATCTATTAATTTAAATTGTTTCCACAAAACTACTAACTTTTCCAGCAGTTCTTTTGTTCTCTGTATGACTATTTTTTTCTACAGTCATTTACCTTGATGCTGATACAATCGTGGTTAAGAATGTTGATGATCTTTTCAAGTGTGGGAAGTTCTGTGCAACTCTGAAACACTCTGAAAGACTGAATTCTGGAGTCATGGTTGTCGAGCCATCTGAAACCGTTTTTAAAGATATGATGAGTAAAGTTAACTACTTACCTTCGTACACTGGAGGTCATTATCTTCCATTGTTTGTGTTATACCCGTAAATAACTAATGGTCTGGATTTTTCTTGATTGAATGATTCTGCCCTGTACATCTGCCATGTGACCATGTTGCAAAAACTGTTTGACAATGACTTAGCTGGCAATAAAAAATATTTTTTAAGGGGAAATCTGTTTCATAAAACCAACTCATTCTTTGCCATGCACATTTTCCTTGAATGTGATGCCAGATAACAGTATTTACTGTCTATTTCTAAAGTTGGGATAGAAAAAATTAATTTAAAACCTACACCGATGTTGTATGTCATGTTAAGATGGAAGTTTGAATGACCTAGAATAAGGAAAGCAGGAATCATTATTCTGTCACTATTTGCCAACTTATTGATTAGTTCCCGTAATTATCATGCCCTTCTTTACGTGTTGCTGGGTGATCACTCTTATGTTGTCCTTATAAAAAATATGTTCACAGGAGATCAAGGTTTTCTTAATTCCTATTATGCGGATTTTGCCAATGCTCACCTTTTCGAACCAAATCTGCCAACTGAATTGATGAAATCGAGACCAGTACCAGAAATGGAGCGGCTTTCTACTATCTATAATGCAGACGTTGGTCTTTACATGTTGGCGAATAAGGTAAATGCTGACTTAAGTAGAAGTATGCAAGTCATGAACATATGAAGGTTCAAGTATTGTTATCTTATAAGCCAAAGAGTACTTTAATTCTTTTATTATTTTTTGTCCTAAATGAATTATATGATAGTTTTAAGGGGAACTAAGTTGTGCCAGTCTTCTATATATGTTTTCAGTTCTCCTTCCCAAATAAACAGCTGCTCAGGGTACATGTTTCTCTTGACCACCCAAGGTCAGGATGGAACTATAAAAGCCAGGGCACTTTCGGGACAAATTTTTATAGCAGTTTACATATATATGATATATGTCATGAATCAGACTCCCTTTGATTAGCAGATTTTGTCTTTTCAGATTTTATGTGGGAACATATCTGAGTGAACAAAACCAAAATGAAGTATTATGTGCCTACATATTATTGGCTTTATGAGTGTTTATCTTTGACTATATATTCATGGGTGAAACTAGGGGGTGTTGGGGGTGACTGCCCCCTCTGAGTACCGACCATTTTTCATCTTCTACATCCCCTTTAAGTTGCAAGGTAAGAGTTTTGGAGAACAATATTTCTCCTTTACACTTATATGAATGTGATTCATATTCACATGATTCCCATGTCATGAAACTCTAAGGAGTCCAAGATAAGGTGGCCCATAATCATTATTATAGTGTTTTAAATTTATAATAATGACAACTAATTCAATTATACTCATATGATATGGGGATTAAGTACTTCTATCCTTGTGAAAAAAACGTTGAGATATAGGATCTTGTCTTTATTATGCACTTCTGAAGACTACCCATACAGGTGTGGAGCACTTTAGAGATTTTTGATAAAAAAGGAAAACCAAAATGCTTTACTAGCCATAAAAAGTTTCTCCTCTTTTCTGAAAGAAGGATAAAAGGAAAGCTAGGCAAAGAAAATTACTACTTCCATGTACAATCAACTAAAAGAACACACACGGTATCCGTATTTGCAAAATATTTATGTTTATGTGGTATATAGACTGCCTTCCTGAAATGAAAATCATGATTCCATCCCTCTATATGGGGGAGTGCTTCTGGGTTTTATATGTATTTAATATGCATTACTGTATATGTTTTGAAGTTTATTAGTTTTGGCATATATGTTATATAATACCTTTCTTGTTAGGGGAGGCCTTCATTTTAATGAAGCAAAATACATTGCTTCACCCCTCCATGAAAGGACGTTCTTGCATGAGAATGTGAAAAAAAACCTTGGAAATTATACCCATCACTTGCATGCATATTAGTCTATTTTGCGGAAATTGGTAAAATTCAGTCGTGAATGTTTCGGAACTAAAAGGTCCACAATTGTTCATAAAATATTTGCTTGTTGGTCGCTAGTTAGAATGTTTTTCTTATATTCTGTCCCAAATACTTAGTACTCTCTAACAATTGTCTCAAATAATTACATGAATCTTGGTGACCAATATTTTGTTACTAGGCAGAATCATGGTTATTGTGGCTTCATTATTTGGTATTGTAATATTTAGTGTTTTGGAGCAACAATCCGAATCGGCTGTTTATTGCTGTGTAAAAGCACATTCATGAAGGGCTATGCTTTTTAGACAACAGAATAATAGAGCAGCCATGTCAGAATTTGGATTTGGATGATTTATTTGTTAAAAACTATGATATTTCCACTCGCCAGAAGCTGCGAAATGAAAGCAACTTTAGTTGATCAAGCTGCTATAGGAAAGTAAACTTAGTTGTTTAAATGTGGACTTTCATTCCTTTGCAATGGTCTTACTTGTCAACATCTGATCTCCTTAATTTCAAATTTACAGTGGATGGTTGATGAACAAGAACTCCGAATTATTCATTACACCCTTGGCCCCCTTAAACCATGGGATTGGTGGACATCGTTGGTTGTAAAACCTGTATACTTGTGGCAGGTATTTGCTCTATGCTTCTCGTATTCTCATTCTTGTCTAAATTGGTATCCCTCATAACTGGGGCTATTATGTGCTTTACATAAAGTACATATCTAGGAAACATAGTTGAAGCATGACTCCAAAAAATGCTGTCAAAACATCACTCATTATGTTTGATGTGCCCATGCGTGCAGACTATTATGTGCTTGCTATAAAGGAATTAGCTACTACATCTAGTTAAATTAAGGCCGCTAACATAGTGTCAATTTTAATCTTTACATTTGATGTGTCCATACTGCAGAATATTCGGAACCAGCTTGTGGATTCTGTTCCTGGCACTGGTGGAGGCACAAACCCCAAGGAGCAACTGATGATTAAGATTTTGTTAATATTTCCTCTATGCATTTTGCTTTTCTGCTATTATAAATCTAATCTTCAGGTTAGCAACTCAAGTCAGATCCCAATTAAAATACATGGAATATAATGTCATGTACCATGAAACATTTCTGAATGTATTTTATTTTCTTCCAGATAAGCAAGGCTTTCTTGAGTACATTTGGTAGATGCTCCCTCTGTTTTTATGCTAAACACGTTTATTACACACTCAAATCTGGTGGAGGATTCCCTGCTTACTCTGGCATTTCTGTTGCTACATCTCCAACTGTCAGTTCAAGCCAACAGGTCATTTTCTTCATTAGCAATCTGCAACCTTTTTTGATGCTTGTCAGAAAGAAATAGTGGGAGACATTATATTATGGATTCCGTCACTTTATATAAATTTCAGTCCTATTTTTGACCTACTCAAGCAGCATCAAGGTTAAGGTGGTTTTAGAGAAATTGAGTGTCTCTTAATTTTTCATTGAAAGCACTGAATGAACATTGCCAAAATTAAGCAGCATAGTACTTGAAACAATATACACACTCTTCTGAAACCCAAAGGGTGAAATAAAGCCTTTGTTAAGATATTCATTACTATGTCTAGGAAATATAGGGATGAGAATGGGCATGGGCTGGCCCGATGCCCATTCGGGCCAGCCCGAAAAGCCCTGTTGATACCCGTACCCAATGGGTATCGGGCCAGCCCGAACCCAAAACTAAATACCCTACTAATTTTCGGGCTAAACATGCTTACTGTCCAAAGCCCGATCGGGCTACCCATTCGGGCTTTTTTTCCGCCCGACCTCGCGCTCGCCCACAGCTACAGGTCACGCCTGAAAAGAAAATCGCTGCCATTTACAAGTTTCTATTTCCACCATCGACAACCCTAACTCGCGGCTAGCCATAAAACCCTAAAAGGAGGGTAGTCAAGCTCCAATTCCAAGTCCAAACAAAGTTGATCTTTGATGTAGAGCCATCGACATGTTCATCTTTTTCTTGCCTCTCGCTCTGCGTCTCTCGAGCAGCGCTTCGACGCCTTCCAAGCTCCGTTCCTCGAGCAGCGCTTCGACACCAACGTCAACATGGATACAATCGACACCTTCATCGTCCTTTCCGAGGTCACCAAGTCTGTTGCTTGGATCATCGGCATGCCCGAGAGTGAGTTTTTTCCTTTTCTTAAAGCCCAAATGGTCTTTAGCTTATTTTCTTTTTTCGAAATTAATTCATGGGTTTCTCATTTCTCTATGCTATTGCTCTGATTTGGTGGTCAAAATTGCATCTTGGGCTTGAGATTTTAGCATATATCATGTGGGTTGCTGCATGAGACTGAGATGAGTTCAGATCTATCTAATATCAGTCTTTAATATGTAACTACCGTCAAATTCGTAATGGGTTTTTGAAATAGAACTGGGCTTTGCAATGTATTTTGGGATTGCTCTCAAGCTGTTTGACAAAATGCATGTGTGAAGTATCTTGAGCAGAGTGGAATAAATGTAATGGAAATTATGTAATTCAACACATAATCACGTAGTCACTCGCCTCGCCTGATGAAGAATGCAGTAATGTAGAATCATTCATCAAATAGTAGGTTCTTGACTTTTTTTTCCTGTTCTATTAAGCAATGTTGGCACAAGATGGATGAGTTACAGAAGTCATTGTTCTAACATATTCTATGCATTAACTTAAAGTAATTAACTTACAGATTTAGGTAATTTTTCTATGCATTAACTTCTATACTTCACTTCAAATTCAGCATCTAAATTCAGTATCTCTCCAAAGTAATTGTCTCAATTAATTTGTACATTTCATGAAATATCATCAAACTGAAATTTAATTAACCTTTCTTGTGTTGGCGACTCCCTCATAGACAATGGCATCAAACTGAAATTATATTGGATTCCCATAATAACCTAAATAACTTTTCTTTGTTGATCTGTATTCAGAAGAGAGCATGATTTATACCCCATGAAGACAGCAGCCGAACTAGCAGTATCCGATGATACATTTTCAGAAGTTATACATGCTAAATCCATGAGCATCATTGACCCGTGCCAGTCGATCATAGAAACTCTTCACTATACCATTACACAGAAAGAAAGTTAAAACGTTTTAGAGTGAATCGAGGCGGTCAATTCCAATTCCATTTCCATTTCAGCTTGCAGCGACGATACATTCACAAATACGAATGCCAAAAAGTAATCAACTGGAGATGGCTTATGTTTGCAAAGATCCTTTCAATATCACTGATGCTTACAATATCATGTGAAAGTAATTATAAATGTGCCCCCAGCAGTATTTTTGATATATAGGATGTGAAATATAGGATGTGAAATGTAATTATAAATGTGCCCCAGCCGTATTTGTGATATATAGGAACATTTTAAATCAAATAACAAGCGGTATTTGATGAGAGATATGAACATCTCTATTTGGGTTGGTTCTTATTTATATGGTTTGTTACAATCCAAACTTTATTTTGTGATTATGTAAATGTTGGTGTTTATTGTACTATTATTAAGTATGCCCAATGGGCCGGCCCAAAGCCCAATGGGCCGGCCCAAAGCCCGATGTATACCCATTTGGATATTCGTAAAAAAGCCCATATGGGTTTTGGGCCGGCCCGAAAGCCCGTTCGGTTGAATTGTGCATCTATTTGGCCCGGCCCGGCCCGGCTCATTCTCATCCCTAAGGAAATATGGTTGACTCTTTGTATCTTGTGTAGGTGTCTTTTCGGTTTTAGTGTTGCCTCTTAGGTTCTTGAGTATGGCTCTTGGGCTCTTGTGCCCAATTATGACTTGTGTATTATAAATTTGATGGTTCTCTTGTAACTATTATTAAGCTAATTCAAAACTTTCTTCTCTAGTTAATATGGTATCAGAGCTTAGGATTATCTGATCCAAAAGCTTCTTTCTGCTGCTCACTCTCTCTCTCCCCCCACCTGGGGGAGAGGGGGACGATCATCTCTCTTTTTCTTCCGTGTCTCTCTGTCGAATTTTGACATGTGATCTTTATCGATACACATTTCCTCTTCCTTCCTAACTACAATCTTCTTCTCTGTTCCCTTCAATTATTAAAAAAAATCTGCCTTTTCTCTCAAAAAAATGGAGCCGCCTAAGGCCGTCGTCACTTTTGCTTCCGTCAGTGCATGGCCCCTCCGCTCGTTGCCTCGCTACAATGTCGCCGCGATCTGCTGTATCGCGAGACTACAATGTGCTCCCATGGCTACTCTCGGGCTCACCAAGCCTTCACCCATCGAACTACTCAGATTGGATTCTCTGCCAAGGACTTTGATCTTCTAGATTGAAAAGGAGACATACTTGCCATTGCTGTTTCAGAGAAAGACATGTCTAAGCGCTCAAATTCCAAGTTTGAGAATGCAGTCTTGAAAACGATAGATGATTAACTTGGTGGTTTTCTGGCAGAAGCTTCTGCAGAGGACTTCACTGGAAAAGCTGGGCAACCCACTATTCTAAGGCTTTCGGGCTTGGGTTTTAGAAGGCTGGGTCTAGTTGGGCTTGGCTCATGTACACCATCGACCACCGCAACTGCCTAGCTATCGAGGCATTGGAAAATTGGTAGCAGCTGTTGCAAAGTCTGCCCAAGCTAGCAGTGCAACAATTGTTCTTGCATCTTTGGAGGCGACTTCAGAAGAGTCCAAGCTTAAAGCTGCACTACCTTTTGGCACCAAAATCCCCCAGATGCCCGTCTTCAAGCCCGCCTACCAATTGTTTGATGCTATGCTGAAATGGAGTTGCATCACCTTTGCCATGTAAAGATGGCCGCACACCTCTGACCGATCCTTCTCCTCCGAAGATGGGGGACAACCACTCCAGCCTCGGTGCCCTCACTCATCAGATCGGATCGGCAGTTGCCGTCTTCTTCTTCGACTCTTCATCATCCAAGCTTCGGTCGACCTCCGTCTCTGTTAGTTGTTCTCTCTGCTCGGTCATACTCCATCTCCGGGCTTCTTACATCCACCTACCTCATGTTTGACTTTATGTCCATCTCTTCGGTCCACATCGGCCTCACCCCTAGCTCCACTCATCGGAGCAATAGCCTCGGCCTCCAACAGCCTTGCCCCCAGCGGAACATCGTCGGAGTACATCCTCATCGGCCCCCATGCGGCCTCGCCCTAGCGGCATATCTTCAACCCCCAGCGGCCTCGGTCCCCTGCGGCCTCGCCCCCAACGGCATCTTCGGCCCCTAGCAGCCTCGGTCCACAACGACCTCTGCCTCCTTCGGCAACTCATCGGAGCAGTCTCCTCGGCCCCCAGCGGCCTCGGTCCACTGCGACCCCTCATCACCTCCTTGCGGCATCGGTCCACTGCGATCTCTGCCCTTTGTGTCTCTTCCTCGGTCCCATGTGGCTTCTCCTACTCTGCGGCTATCGCGCCCTACACTCTCCGACCTTAATTCCTCTCCAACCTCAACGTTACACCTTGAGTTTGAGGGTGGGGTGTTAAGATATTAATTACTATGTCTAGGAAATATGGTTGACTCTTTGTATCTTGTGTAGGTGTCTTTTCGGTTTTAGTGTTGCCTCTTAGGTTCTTGAGTATGGCTCTTGGGCTCTTGTGCCCAATTATGACTTGTGTATTATAAATTTGTTGTTTCTCTTGTAACCATTATTAAGCTAATTCAAAACTTTCTTCTCTAGTTAATAGCCTTAAATAATTTTAGGTGTTGTCCATAACCAATTCATTGTTCCCATCATCTTGACAAACTGATGAAGTGACTATATCTCCAATCCAAAAATCATTCATAAGACTCAATGTCCAGAGGCGATCAAAGATGGTTCCATCTTGGCTTTGAAGATCTTCTTGTTTTTTCTCCTAAAAATTTCCAAGAATTGTGTCATCATCAAACCCTGTTGCTAATCAAGTATTTCAAGTAGTTAAGGATAAAAATGGAAAATTGCTACCTCTTCATAATTAAAAGATGCTGCTTCATTTCTAGGTAGCAATAGGCTAAAATATCGAGAAATAGGTATAGTTTATTCTTTGAATGTCGTGATCAACCTTTTTCTTAATTAAGCCATCTTTACCAAGACATTTTGGAGAAGTGCAACTGAAATATTGGTCTTGATGTTGCAACCATCCCATAAAACATCTGGGTATGGTTAACCCATAACTTAGTTTTTCTGTGATGTTGCAAACATCTGGGAGTTGACCCTAACTAATGGTTAACCCATAACCCATCAAGACCAATAAGACCAATATTTCAGTTGTTTTTGATCAATCAAGACCAATAAGTTGCTATGGTTAACCCATAACTTAGTTTTATGGGATGTTTGCAACATCTGGTTAACCCAGATCTTAAACATCTGGGAGGATGTTTGCAACCATAGCACATAGTTTTATGGGATCCAAGTGCAACTTATCATTTATTAGTCAATCAATATTGGGATCTTAGTGTTTTTTGGGGGGTTCAATATAAGTATTGAAAATTAGGGATGCTTTAATTACATGTATCCCATAGAATATAGCATTTGAGTGTAATTTATTATAATTAAAATCTATCTTCTTCAAACCAATAGTTTTTAGCTTGTGCTTTCTTAAAAAGTGCTTTTTAGATAATTACCAAACATCAAATTTTGTTGAAAAGCTTTTTTGTTTTTAAAAACCATAAAAGCAATTATTAACATCAATGCTAAACACATCACAGTGGATGTCTTCCGTTTCTACAAGTATTGGTCCTTTTTTGAATACAAGGAAGATGGATTTGTAGATACACAAAAAGTTGGAACTTTGATTTGGAGAGTTGGTGCTCTCCAGCTCTTATTATCACATGTGTGAAAAGTAAAGGAGATAAAGGGTCAAGCGTTTATAAACATATATCCGAATACACTGTATATATAATTATAAGTTCTTGCATGACAATTACCCCTCGGGTTGGAGCATATGTCTATCATGCTCCGCTGGTCAGGTAAAGAAGAGAAAATCTTTGAAAGACATCTTTGATCAACACATTTGCTAACTATTTTGACGAAGGAATAGATTGGAAATCAACTTCCTCTCAACAGCATATCGGACAAAATGAAAGATCACATCTACATGCTTAGCCCTTTTGGGAACGCTTTCATTATTACAAAATATAGATATTGGTCCCCCACCCCCCGAAATCCTTGTTCCCACAATAAAGTACTTAATCACATGAGTTCACATGATGTATTATCCATTGCTCAATAGTTAGCCTTTGTGATCGAATGTGACATCACAGTTTACTTCTTGCGCCAAGTCGCAAGGCTACCTCTTATGTAGGTATGATTACAAGTAGACTTCATATCTACTTGTCCTTGTATTTCTTCAGTCTAAAAATGCTTTAAATTTTGGTGTTCATGTTTCTTGTACAACGACCTTTATGAGATGATTATTTGACATAATCAAGACACACAATGTTGTGTGCTAATGTATTTTATGTGATTTATACATAAATTGACATACTAGTATGAGAGTAGACAAATATTTAAACATGTTGATATGTATTTGTAGGATGAGAGTAGACAAATATTTAAAGATGTTTCTCGTTATTGTAAATTGGTAGTCAGCCTTATTATATTATGGTTATCAACAAGATATTACATTTGATTGGGTTACTTATGGCCTCACTGCCCCAAGTTGGCCTCGGGCCTTATCGATCCCTGGCTGGGCCGCATGGGGCCTCGCGGCCCCCAGGCGGGCCCCCAGGCCCAGTTGATCCCTGGCTGGGCCGCATGGGGCCTCGCGGCCCACAGGCGGGTCGCAAGGCCTTGGCGAGCTACAACATGGTGCCAGGGGCCACAAGACCCCCGGGCAGCATGTCAAGAGATGTGCAGGTAGCTGAGAGTCCGTTGGGGCACCCACGATGCTCTGGAGGACCTTCGAGAACCCTGCGGTTTTTGGTTTGCAAGAGAGACTCTGATGACGTGTCTCGGACCACGAGCAGCTCGATGATTACCACGACGAAGTCCCGAACTGTAAGGAGGATGGATGAGACGTGGATTATGACGATGATGAGTGGGGGATGACGACAGAACAGATGGAGCCCGATTTGGAGAGTGGGATGCACCACATCACACTTATTAACTGTTCCCAACGGCCTGTATAGAGGAAGATCAGACCATAGAGTTTTCAATATGAAAAACAGAGTCAGAAAATTGAAGATGTCTATATTTGAAGGAGAGTATTCTCATGGATGGATTTACCGGATGGACATGTATTTTGAAGTGACGCGTCTTATGGAAGCAGAAAAGTTAGCGGCGGTTGGGATATGCTTGGAGGGAGAAACCTTATCCTAGTATTGGTGGAGAGAGCAGAGACGGCTTGTGCGTTCATGGAAGGAATTTAAGGATTTCCATTGGACACGATGGAGTTAGCCTAGATGATAGAGGATTAGCTCATAGAGGAGCGATGTGCCAAGGG
Source organism: Scilla litardierei (assembly GCA_030789695.1). Classification (NCBI taxonomy): domain Eukaryota; kingdom Viridiplantae; phylum Streptophyta; class Magnoliopsida; order Asparagales; family Asparagaceae; genus Scilla; species Scilla litardierei. The sequence goes on along the minus strand of CM061138.1, from coordinate 2,719,750 downwards.
AGTGATGATCGGTATAACATTCTGCACTAATACTACAACGGAAATACAGAAATCTAAGACTGCAGTGGTCCAAACAAGTCAGGAGAGGATCAACAAGCCTTAAACTGATAGCATGTTGAAGCATCTTATCGAGACCGCCATCCAGAATAAATGCAAACATGTAATATGTTTTCGATGTGACGAGAAGTTCATGTCAGGACATCATTGTCAGGACCGTGATCTTTCAATCTTGTCGGTCGAAGATGACGAAGGTATAGCAACTGAGAAAGAAGAATCATAAGGGGACGATCGCCTTCATTTGGATTAGCGTGCCTCATGATTTCATGTCACCACCTTGAAGACAATGTAGTTCTTTGGGGTGGAGTAATGATGTGACCGCATGACCAGTTGTATTTTCATGCTATTCTGGCGCAATCACAAACTTATAATTTCAGGCATCGAAGGCAACTTTGCAATTTATGCGATTGTGGGGGAAAACAACCATTATAACTTGATGACGGCTAGGATTATGGGATGTTGATTTTGTGAAGAAGAAACACTAGGAGGTTGATAAAACCAGAGTTGATGGAGATTTATGCTTTTCTTTCGAAGTACAAGCTAGGAGAGTGGCCTCCTCTCGACAGAGATCCACTATCTTGTTATTCCCATTTGATGTCTAATAAAATCACATCTTTTTTCTAAATACACTAATAAAACCTAATTTTATCATTATTTCTCATCCGGCAGATGAAACAAAATGATAAGAATAACATAGTTGGAAAACAAATCCTATAACAGCCTTGATGAACATGTCAAACTATGCCCACAAACTCCTTTTTAGATCTTATATTCCTTAAGCATTCTTTACATCTAGTTGATTCATCCATTATTGCAGGTTCATAGCAAGAAAACTCGAATGAAGTTGAGTGCACCACTGGAAAAGTCTTAAGGTAGTCCAACCATCTGCCTGTGTAAATCTGTCGGCAACTAGTCAAGCTTTGTATCCATCCATAATTCCATCAAGATTATACTTAAGAGTAGTCAAGCTTTGTATCCATCCATAATTCCATCAAGATTATACTTAAGAGTGAAATTCTTGTGATAATCCAGAATATCCTAGACAAGTAGAACTATAGCCCACATCTTACCGAACAACAAAGCATCCATCTTTGTTCAGATGACTAGCTTCTAGGTTTGGATGCATGGTTACTTCTTAATAAGATCTGGGTGTTGAAACCAAAGACAGATAATGCATTCAGAAGATATGAAAGGGTTAGATGATCATATTAAAACAAAGATAAAAAAACGGTAAGCACTGATTTATTGCTTACCAATTCGATAAGCAATAGGAAGATGCAAGCGAGATTAAATAGGATAGTGTGGTTTGATAGGGTTATTAGAATCTGCTGCTAGAGTTGACACAATAGTTGGCTCTAAAATAGTTGGCTCGACTCTTGGACGTGTAGACTGCACCTGCAAGGGTTTTGATGCTATCGGTGCCGATGTAACTCCATGACTAAGCATATGATAAGGGAGTTGAGAATAAAGGCGAAAAGTCATGTGCAATGGAGAAGTATGAAACTAACCCATAAAAGATTGACTTTAGCTAAAAACACGGTATCTACACTAAATAGAAGCAAATCATGTATAACCTTTTGAGTTCTAGAATATCCAACAAATAAATTTTATAGATGGATGAGTCAACTTATCAAGACAGTGTAGATTTTGAACAAAATATGTACATAAAAAACCAAGGAGAAACCGTTGGGAATGGGGATCATCCACTACATGTGGCAATTTTGTGCCCAAGGTGCATTGTTGTAAATATGGATCAATGAATCCTATATATAGGGTGTGAGGTGTTAGGGAGAAGATATATTGAATTTGAAAAGAAGAAGAAGAGAGAATAGAAGAAGCATAAGGATAGATATCGTAGAGTTAGACCTTTATCTTGAATCAAAGGATATGAGCGTGGTTCCCCTTGAATTGGAACCATCTTGTATTGCCTCTTTATTTTATATAAAAATCATCTTTTCCCCAAATCCCCAAAGTTCTTCTACCAAATCCATAACATTTTCTATCAAATTGGTATCAAAGCACTATGATCCATGGCAGCGATGGCGGTGAAAGCAAATAAAAAATAGACGCATGTCTAGCCATGATGAAGGAAGCCTGTGAGATCCTTCTCCACGAGAGGGCTACGAAGCCAGATTTGAAGAAAGATGACGACAATGGTGCAGATTCGGGCCAAAAGTTCTACCTTTTGGTAAGGAGATATGTGATATTGCTCCAGATCTAAAGACAACAAGCACATATTTGAAGATTGCAAGCTCAGATCTACCAGATCGGGAGAAGGTAGCGGCTGGCGACGCAGATCTGAAGCCGACCGACGCCGGTGACCCAGATCAAGGCCGACGAAGACCGTCAAACTCCCATCGGTGCGGGCGGACCCTGGGAGGACCGCCTTGACTCGGGCGGACCCTGGGAGGACCGCCTTGACTCGGGCGAACCCTCGAAGGGCTACCTCGAGTCTGGTGAACCCTAGGAGGACTGTCCTGAGTCGGGCGAACCCTGACAGGGCTCATCGGAACCTGGCGAGCCTCTCTAGTGTCCATTGGGGGCCGACGAGCTCTGGCAGGGATGCCTGGGACATCGCAACCCCCAGCCAACCCTCCGACGGCCCGCTGGAGCTCCGTCAAATCTCAAGTGGCCCTCCAGCCCACATGCAAGCACTTTGACTCTTGGAGGACTGTGTTGCCCCTCTCATGGGGCTGTTTTTGACAATGGAAATGATCTCGTGGGGGCTGTTTTTGCCCCTCTCGTGCAGGCACATTGACTTTTGGACTGTGTTGCCCCTCTTGTGGAGGTAGCGATTCCTTTAAATGTTGGGTACATGGATGTGATGATAAGATACTAAAATATGTATAAGCATGAGAGCGAGTGTGCAGCACACATTTCCATAAATCCAAAAATACAAAGACATTTCTAATTATATAATACATGTAGTGATTACAACCTATCACATATTTTTCATGATTTTAAAAATTGATTAGTCATTGGCGCTTTAACTTCTTATATAGTAGCGTAATGGATCTTGATTTTTATATCATACTTATTACATTCTTTTGCATTAAGATATAGTCTTGTATATGTAAATACAATCAAATAATCATTTTAAACATATGAAAACTTGTTATGTGGAGAAGTGTATGAGCCATGCAAACATGTTAAACGTTTTCGCAGAGTGTTTCAAACTAAAAAATATAGCATATAATTAACAACACATTTGAAAAATCTCGAACATGTATTCCATTGTCCAAGTGTTAGTGTCCAATACATGTGCTGATGTGCGGCGGTACCGATACGACTTCATGATAGAAGTATCACTGCTACATAGAACATTCATCCTAATCATAAATTTTCTCGCTACATTTTCAATTTGACAATGTTTATAGTCAATAACACCATTTTGTTATGAGTACGAGGGCATATAGTTTGATGCAAAATTTCATGAGACACACAATACTTGTAAACTTCCTTCATGTTGCACATACTCCGAAGCATTATCAGTATATAACTATAAATCATGTGCATACATAGATATTAGGTTTTTATTTCAATAATGTTCTCAAGGACATCAAGAACATGTATCCGGTCGTTTAATAAGCGTATACAAGTCATTCTAAAGAAATCATCCGTAAAGACAAGAAAATAATGAAAACTAGAAAATAAGCAACTAGAGATGGATCCCAAGTGTCTGTATGCACTAACTCAGATGGAGACTGATTGTGATGAGAAATCTAGGGATTTGAGGAATAAAAGGGGACAGATTCCTACTAGTGACTCGACTGGGACAGGAAGCATGCTTTAATAACTAACATGTCTCAATGTTTAAAAATGCAACAGAAAACTTAATAGTCATTGGTCGTTTTAATTTTGTTAAGACCGTTGATCAAGCTGGCAATGCCACAACAATGTAGAGTTGAAGGAAGTGGCAACAACAAAACCTGAAGGTTAATCACCATCATCCTACTAGCAACTTCTCCTTTCTCATGACCCAATGTTTTATCCCAATCAGTAGATTCTAAAAACACAATATGAAGAAAAGAAGGTTACTGAACAATTATTATTTCTAGTAGCAGGTTAGTAGATAGTAAACTAGCAAGGAACAGTGAAACATGAAGCACATTGTCTAAGACAGTCAAGAGGCAAGCCTTTACCAACTGCAGCAGATGGTGAGCCATTGATAATATTAATAGGTGACACAGAACTAGAAATGAACAAAAAAAAAGAAATTTGTTTTGGATACCAGTTATATGAAACGAGGCTCTAGAAGCAAATATCCAGAGCTTAGCAGCAGAAACAACAGATATGTTCATAGCTTAAGTTGATGCATGAGAAGCTATATGAACAGGTCAAGAGTATTAAGAAGATTGAAATTGTTTAGATCTCTCACGACTTCAGAATTTGAACTGCGGAAGTGGAAGCAGTTTCAGAACCATATACAAAGTAGTCTCACTTCTTGTTATCGGGGACAAGCTGGTTTTTCAAACTTCATCCAACACTTTTCAAAGACATGATTGTTCCTTCCATTTTGAATACAGTGTCATGGTTCTTTGTCATAAAATAAGGATGCTTGCTACTAGTATGCGGAACATGGCCTCCCAATGTCTCACAACCATGTCCTCAACCATGACTCCACAGCCTTTACTGTCACCTTAAGGAGTCATGGTAGGTTTCTCAACTCTAGGGGAGAAACTAGATGATGGCTCACCACCTATGGATCTCATCGAATACCGGCATGATATGTGGCAAGAGAGTGGATTGCATCACCATTAAGAATTTGTCTTTTCACACCCTGTTGGCTAAAGAGGGATCCAATTTAGAAAAGTGTTGCGAAAAATTGGGACCCCGTTGGAATAACAAACCCTAACAACTAGCTAAGAAGTTAAGGCTTGAAAAATCGGGTCACACACCAAGCAAACAATCAATCCTTTTTCGGATCTTGGAAGAGCAAATTGGCAAACGAAATGCAACAATATCAACAAACAGAAATTAAAGGAGACAGAGAAATTTTACCCTGATTCGGTTCGGTTGAGAATCAACCTACTCCAGCATTCCGAGACAATCCACTAGCTTGATCAGGTTTCATTGATGGGTATTGTAAACTAGATTGGGTTTTGGGGTTGTCATTGTGAGATGAAGATGTCAGCAACGCAAACAATAGTTGGAGGTGGAGAAAAAGAAGAAATAAAAGAAGTGATAATTGGGATTGGTGTTTGATTAAAGATTTGGTTGTCACTCTAATGCCACGTTAGATTCAGAGAAACTTGGAATTTGGGGTTAGAGAATTCTCTCCACATCTTACTATCACATGTATATTGAGTAAAGAAGCAACAACAGGTTATGGGTTTACAAACATATATCGGAATACCCACTATTCATACTTCCAAGTTATTACCGCATTTATCATTCTCTTCCCAACAAGGGGAGAAAATTTCACCGATCACATCTCAAAATTTTGATTGGATTCATGGGAATCACCTAAAGTGCTTAGAATCAAATGGCAATGTATGTGATCTTAAGCACGCTAGTTTCGAAAAAATAAACAGAACATCTTATTTTGATTTATCGTGGCATGATTCTAATTCGTTATAAATTATTTAGAAGCCTGTATATATTTGCTGCTGACATTCCCCTGCTTGCATGCTTTCAGTGCTAGTCCTGTAGGCAGCAATTTCAATTAACTGTCAACTGTAATCAGAATCGATTAACTTTTAACTATACATCTGGTACTTCCCAGCCGTCCGCTGACAACATTGAGAAGCTTGCTTTTTTGGAAGATAACTACACAAAAAATGATCATCCAAATTTCTGAAGCTGATAATTTTGCTTAGAAAAATAGATCCCGCATGCATGCTATACCAGATAACATCTACAATAATATTTAAATCCTAAGCTGACATTCCAGATTTCTTAGTAGGTGTATTTGCTTGTTCGTCTGGTCATGTCAGTATAACCAATTTTTTTATGTTTTCATAAACAGTTCCCGAATGGTATACATTCCAAGATACCACCTTTTCTGGGTGCTATGTCTGTGGTCTTTTGCTTTATGGCTGCTATCTTATCCTTTGCCCTTGCATTTATTCTTGTGCCCTTTCAAGTGAAGCCATGGATGGGTTTGCTGCTGATGTATGAGTGGACATTTACAACATTTTTTATAGTATTTGGAAGCTACCTGCTTGCCATCCAGCAGTGGGGAAATGCATCATTAAATCATAAAGGAACCACAACTGCTTTTGAGGATGAATCTGTAAAAGGTTTTTAAATCTGTTAGGCTCTCAGCTTGTTTGTTCATGTTCTTCAATCATGATTTTGTTTTTATTTTGTATATGTATATATGCAGGTCATCAGCGCAGCACATCTAGCTGTGACATTGTCACATGGTTTTACTGGATGGGGATGGCATTTCTAGCTATTCTTATCCCGTCATTGCCAAGTCTTCTAGGGATAACAGCTCTGTTTGCAAGGTACTTTTGAATGGAAAGTTGAGGTTCCCCTTATTTTGCACTTGACTGGAATGTTATAGGAAATAAACAACACTAAAATGTTCTGTATGAAACGAAACTGGAGCATCTAAACAACACTAAAATATTCTGTATGAAACGAAACTGGAGCATCTAAACAACATTCTGACTGTTTATTTTGACAGCCAAGAGAGTTCTGCAATTTGAAATATTTGATTTATCTAGCCTTGTACCATTAATGGTCTCATTATGGATGCACGTCAATTGCCATGTTACAGCTTAAGCTGCTACTCGTAATACCTAATTATGCACAAGTGGTTTGACAAAGAATAACCAGAAATTTCCACTATCTATTTTTCATACTACTAGAATTTAAACCTAGAAGTCACATAACCAGTATTGATTCGGATAAGGAATATTGTATCAGAGTTTGTGGTACCGGGGATGTTATTTGGCCCATATGATCATATGATGTGAATATCTAGTATCTTATCATGGCACGTTCTTTGGCCAAAACAACTGGAATCACTGTTCCAGATTCCAGAGCATCCTACCCAAATATTGTTTTCAGCTATGTTTTCTATATTTCAAGTTTCGTAAATGAAACGGGGTAGAACTTTATAGATTCCTCCCTACCACGCTGGAACTTGCGAGCTTCAAATTGTTTGTTTGCTAATAAATAGTTAACATATTAATCTGTCTTACATTCACCACAAGATTATGGGTAAATCCCAAGTTTTTCTAGCTCCCAACTGGAAACTGAAATACTCAATCAACATATTGACTACTATTCCACCATCTACCGCGTCATATATACTTCGTTGAAATATGATCAAAATTCCATCAATTATTTCAAAGTCATGTCAAACTTTACTCTTCATAACCTATTCCAACACCATTTATTTATTTTTCTTTAAAAAAATAAGCAGCAGTCGTTTTGACTGGGCAAATAGCTAATATTGCCAACATTATCAAGATCGTACTTTACATTCCTTTGATGCCAATACTGAACCAAGATTTCCAATCACACTTTGAACACACACCATATGCATCAAAAGCCGCAACATCTGCTTAGTATTTATACTTTAGGTTTAGCCACCAGATTAGACTTAGATTCTGATTCATGAAATTCTTATTAAACTGATATTCCAATTCCAAGAATCCTAATTGAAGTGAAATTGTAAGTAGTTATGTGATAGGATCCAAACGAGTTCTGAAATTTATTAGTAAAAATTGAAATAAAATAAGATATGTGATTACAATTATAGGGGTGATCGCCCTCTCAGGACGCCAATTAAAGAGGACGTCCGCACTCTCCCGAATAACGAGGAACTCTCTCCTCGCTAATATCAATTTTATTCTCAAATTCAGCATAACATTCTCCTAGCCGGCCCTAGCCTTAAATGGAGCAAAGTTACAGAAAATTGCAGATTTCCCAAAACGTCCCTAAAATCCGAAAATTACCAAAACACCTCTAATGGGCCCAAAACACATAAAACACATAAAAAGTCCAGATCTAACATTACTCCGCTCCCGAAAATCAACCTTGTCCTCAAGGTGGTGCATGAATTCCGCGGCGGCCCTGCTCCAAGTGCGCGCAAGCCTCCTCCCGTGTCAAAAGGGTACAATTGGTCTCCACCATCTTCAACGACGCTAAGATGAAAGCCACGGTCGTCGCCAGTCAGATCTGAAGGTCATCTGTACCCAAAATTGAAATGTTGGCGCTCGGAAGGATTTCGAACTGAAAACCAATGGCCTTGGGGCCCATGTCGCCCTCTCGGAAGCCCGAATGTTTGCTGTTTTGGGCCCAGAAAGTCGAAAACTCACTGTCTGCCGCATCGGAGGGCCCGTCGTCACTGCTGAAGTTGTGGCTGCCATCATGGGAGACCCTGAAGGGGCTGCAGGGCCCTTGCAGGGGCTCCTGGGCCCCTGTCGGGGCCCTGTCGGGGCCTACAGGGGCGCATGGGCCACTGCAGGGGCCTACAGGGGCGCCTGGGCCCCTGCAGGGCCCTGCAGGGGCATAAAAAGACCAGGTTTGCTTGCTGCTCTGGCGGCCTCCCAAATTTGACGGCTAGGGTTCTCTCGCCTTGGAGGCTCGCCCTTGTCTTCTGCCGCCGCCTTCAGATCTGGATCTTTGCCGTCTTCAGATCCAGATCTGAAAGTTTCAGATCTGAAAATTTTAGCCCCTCAATCTTGACGGCTAGGGGTTTTCTCTTTGGGGTTTTCTCCTTCCACGAGATAGTTGTCGGCGTCAGAAAGGAGCCCTTTGTCGTCTTAATGCAGATCTGCGTCAAAGCCGTCGCCTTTTTCTTCTTCCTCATTCAAAGTTGATGCCTTTAGCCCAAAATTAATGTTTTTGCCGCCGTTTTCCCCTTTCACCAAGAGAAGCTTTATTTGCTCAATCACTTGCTAATCTTTTGACCCCGTTTTCTGGACTCTTGGATGAATTGCATATGAGTCTCTAATTCCTTCATCGTCAATCTATCTCTTCCCTCGAGATCAAACCGCTCTGGTACCAAAATGATAGAATCCAAAGAGATCTGAAATTTATTAGGAAAAACTGAAATAAAATAAGATATGTGATTACAATTATAGGGGTGATCGTCCTCCCAAGACGCCAATTAAAGAGGACGTCCGCACTCTCCCGAATAACGAGGAACTCTGTTAGATCTGGATTTTTTATTTGTTTTATGTGTTTTGGGCCCAGTAGGGGCGTTTTGGAAATTTTCGGATTTTTGGTGTGTTTTGAGAAATCTGTAATTTTCTGTTACTTTTCTCTATTTAAGGCTAGGGCCGGATAGGAGAATGTTATGTTGAATTTGAGAATAAAATTGATACTAGAGAGGGACTTTTATGTGTTTTATGTGTTTTGGGCCCATTAGGGGCGTCTTGGGAATTTTCGGATTTTAGGGGTGTTTTAGGAAATCTGCAATTTTATGTAACTTTTCTCTATCTAAGGCTAGGACCGGCTAGGAGAATGTTATGTTGAATTTGAGAATAAAATTGATATTAGAGAGGAGAGAGTTCCTCGTTATTCGGGAGAGTACAGACGTTCTCTTTAATTGGCGTCTTGGGAGGGCAATTACCCCTATAATTGTAATCACCTATCTTATTTTATTTCAGTTTTTACTAATGAATTTCAGATTTCTTTTGGATCCTATCATTTTGGTATCAGAGCGGTTCGATCTCGAGGGAAGAGATGAGATTGACGACGAAGGAATTAGAGGCTCACATGCAATTCATCCAAGAGTCCAGAAAACAGGGTCAAGAGATCTAGTAAGGGATTGAGCAAATAAAGCTTCTCTTGGCGAAAGGGGGAAACGATGGCAAAACCCTTACTTTTGGGCTAAAAGCGTCGACTTTGGACGAGGAAGATGAAAAAGGCGACGGCTTTGACGCAGATCTGCATTAAGACGACAAAGGGATCCTTTCCGACGCCGACAACTATCTCGTGGAAGGAGAAACTCCAAAGAGGAAAACCCTAGCCGTCAATATTGGGGAGCTGAAATTTTCAGATCTGAAACTTTCAGATCTGGACTTTCAGATATGGATTTAGGCGTCAAAGATCCAGATCTGAAGGCGGGGGCAGAAGACAAGGGCGAGCCTCCAAAACGAGAGAACCCTAGCCGTCAAATTTGGGGGGCCGCCAGAGCAACAGGCAAACCTGGGCTTTTTATGTCGCTGCAGGGCCCAGCAGGGCCCCAGGAGCCCCTGCAGGGGCCCTGCAAGGCCCGACAGCCCCTCCAGGGTCTCACATGGTGGCTGTCATCCTTTCAACAGCGACGACGGGCCCTCCAATGTGGCATACAATGAGTTTTTGACTTTCTTGGTCCAAAACAGCGAACATTCGAGCTTCTGGGAGGGCGACTTGGGACCTAAGGCCATTGGTTTTCAGTTCGAAGTCCTTTTGAGCGCCAACATTTCAGTTTTGGGTATAGAGGACCTTCAGATCTGACTAGGGACGACCGTGGCTTTCATCTGGACGTCGTTGAAGTCGATGGAGACCAATCATACCCTTTTGACCCGGGAGGAGGCTTCCACGCACTTGGAGCAGGGCCGCCACGGACTTCATACACCACCTTGAGGATAATGTGGATTTTCGAGGGCGGAGTAATGTTAGATTTGGACTTTAATGTGTTTTATGTGTTTTATGTGTTTTGGGTCCATTAGGGACGTTTTGGAAATTTTCGGATTTTAGGGGCGTTTTGGGAAATCTGTAATTTTATGTAACTTTTCTCTATTTAAGGTTAGGGCCGGCTAGGAGAATGTTATGTTGAATTTGAGAATAAAATTGATATTAGAGAGGAGAGAGTTCCTCGTTATTCGGTAGAGTACGGACGTCCTCTTTAATTGGCGTCTTAGGAGGGCGATTACCCCTATAATTTTAATCACCTATCTTATTTTATTTCAGTTTTTACTAATAAATTTCAGATCTCTTTTGGATCCTATCATTATGTTTCTTATTTTTGAGACAACTGCGTACCTCTAATTTATTTGGAATTGGATGATGTGAGATATATGCGGGTTATGGTAGGCATTCTAAGTTTGAATAGAATTTAACTTGGATAAATTCCAAAATTTTGGTTATATTGAATAGATAACATAAATTCCAAATATATTAGAAGATTAAAAGTTTTTCTTGGGACCGGGTTGATTCACTAAAATAGGGTTGTTGAAATATGACACATGGGGATGTAAATAAGGTTGAAAAATCTTTAATTTGTGTTTGTTAGGAAGGAAAGGGTTGAAAAGTAAGGATTGGAAATGTATTTGTGGGTCCCATGTCTTTTTATGTTTTTGGTTGGAATGTAGAAATGGTTGAGAAATAGAGTGTGAAATTGACAAGTAGGACTGATAAATTTACAGAGATAGAGAGAAGGATGAGAGAAATAAAAAGAAACTCGTGTGGTTTTCTTACCTCATAGAGCCTGCAGCCCAACTTTTCAATTGAAATTGCTGGATTTTCTGGCGATTTCATTCAGTAGACATTGTTGAGCGAACCACCTCAGCGATTGCTTACCGCTTCCATTCTCACCAAGCAAACAAACCCCCCCAAATAATAATAATAATAATAATAATAATAATAATAATAATAATAATAATAATAATAATAATAATATTGCTACAGTACATTTGGACCCACAAAATAATGGATTTTCATAATTTCTCAGGCCACAACCAAACAAACAGGCCCTTAATACCATTTCTCTGTGTAAAGGAGAAAGCAGGGAGGACAAGTCTTTGTTTTCCTTGAAGAGTACTCAGATTATATACTCGTGATATTGTTCACGAGGAGGTTTTGATGACATTTCCGAAGCCCATGGAATATATTGCCTGCTTATACTAACTACAGTCTAAAATACAGAACCTTCTTACATGGCTTTGGAAAGAAAGAAATTTAAATATTACATTACCAAAATATTATGAATGTGTTTGTTGCCACAAGAATGAACTTATTCATACTTTTTTATTGTTTCCTTTCCTGCTATGCCTCTTTTGATGGATAATATAATTCACCACTGAAATAATGTGCAACCTCAGTAAGTGCCACTAAAATTGTTGAAGTTGTGTCTAAAATTGTTGAAGTTGTGTCTTACATTCAATTGAGCATCCAGGGGACATTGTGTCTGATTGTGGTTAGTTAAAGTGCGGGACTCCATAGTTGAGCTTGGGCTTTTAGGTGGGATCATTTAGTGGCTTGTGACACTACTAGAAGACCGACCGTGTTAGGGGTTTTTAGCACTATAGATACTCTTGTAATATGAATGAAATTAGGGTTTTGGAGATGATATGATATGAAAACAATACGAGTGAAAGCACGAGAGAGAGAGAGAGAGAGAGAGAGAGAGAGAGAGAGAGAGAGAGAGAGAGAGAGAGAGAGAGAGATGGTAAGTTCTCTTGCAGTTTTTCTTCATATGGTGGATTTCTCTAACGGTGCTCCGTCGATTTAGGCCGAACTTAGTTGGCCAAACCACATAACTATCTCTAGTTCTTCTTGTTTGTGATTGTTTATCTTGTGCGCTCAAGAACATGATAAATCGGTCCTCAACAAAGATATCATTGCAGAAAAAGTTTATTTATGCAGAATGGGTCATTTGGAACATATACATCTTTGAGTGCAGTTTCAATTGTATACTACAAATTATATATATGCTTCTTTTGATACATACAATCACAAAACACATGAATATCTCCATCATTTGCTTTGCAAGCATGAGATTAAATAGTTGGCTCTTCTGTTGTTGGTGTAGATGATGTCCGTTTCGATGTTCTATGTATTTTGCAAGTGCTTTAGGCTTTGCGTTATCATATTCTAAAAGGTAAATCTTAACTACATTTTGTTCCACGGTGCATTTACAATCTCATCAATTCCAAAGTCAGTATGTGAGGTGTAACTCAGCTTCCAAGCATAGGAAGATGAGAATGACATATTTGAGCATTGAGCTTTTTAAAACATACTCTTGGCTTTTTCCAGGTAGATTTATAACCAATGATTATGAATGGATGTAAATCCATTTGAAATGATTCTTGGTGTTTAAAATTAAGAACAGCTTCTTGATTGATCTTTAAGCTTATGGGACTTTGAATTTAAAATTCTGAAGCACTTTAGAACGCTTGATGCTCGAATGGTCGAATAAATGACATCATAATGCTTGAATACTCTTGATTAAGGATATAAGTCTCCCCATTTAGCATAAAATGTTCACCATTGAGGATATGCTGGTGTCTGATGAGCATATAATGCTATCCTTATCTAGAATAGTATGCCGCAATATGTTGACCCTAGTACAAATATTGGTATTATTGAGAACATTGAATACGTGTTACTGGGAAGCACAATTACGTCTATTGCAAAGCCATGTCTGTGTAGAAAATTCATAGACAAAATGCTTCTTACACTTGTACTATTCTGAAGTTGTGTATTGGTGTTCATTGGTTGTGCAATTTGCATAGTATGTCAGTGTCCTGCTTGGGTTAGTAGACTTCTATGATATATGGAATTCTGGTTTCTGCTCTTCAAATTACCACACCTTCCTACTTCTGCACCCCTCCCCCCAAAAAACACACAAAACAAAACAAAACAAAACAAACAAAACAAACAAAACAAACAAAAAATGGGGACAAACACCCATCCCACACAAACACAAAAGAAGAAGTTACTGCTTATAATTAATTGCTTATCTTGAATGATCATCTTTATCTAACTTCTTCTTGCAAGGGTGAAGAGAAAACATGTTACACCTCACCCTGTTTTAGAGTATACCCTTTTTCCTGCATTGTCTTGGAAATTGGTATTGTAACTGTATATTTGTCATACAAAAAAAATCTGATTTTTGATATTTTTGGTTTACAGGTATCTGATTTTTGATATTTTTGGTTTACAGGTTAGGATTGATGGTTGCGGGCACTCTTGTATTAGCATCTTTCATGACTTGTGCTTCAGAATATCTTGCTATTAGAGCGTTCGTAAGAGGCCTTGAGATGGCGTGAGCATGCGAGTACTCTAAGCATCTGCTGGCTGTGGTGCTTCATGTACTCCTCTCATCATGGTAAATTTTGCACGTCTTGGTTTAGTTCCTATACCCCCACACTAAATTTTGCAACGGCCAGTTAAATTTTGGAAAATGCTTAGTAAATTGATTGCTTTAACCTGCGGACTTTTTGCACAATTGATTTTGCCACACATGTAAGTATGAACCTTGAAATTGTGTTCTGAAGAACTTATTTCAGAAATACCAATTTAGAAAGAAACTGTCACACATGTTAGTATGCGCATATACATACATACATATCTATTATACATTTGACAAAGTTTTTTGAATTCTAGGGCTGACTAGGACAAGATAAAGAGTGGCTGAGATTTGATCTTAGTAAATCAATGGTTGAGATTGGATTTTGTGAAAATTTTAGTGGGAAAAGTGCCTTGGGAACCTAAACTTTGAAATTAGAAGTGCCTTGGGAAAGATTGTGGAGATTAAATTTGGGGAAAAAGTACACTGGGAACATAAACTTTGAAATTAGAAGTGCCTTGGGAAAGATTGTGGAGAAGATTATCCATTAAATTAAACAAAATAAAAAATTTAACGTAAAACAATTTAGCAGAACAACTTAGCGTAAAAATACTCTGAGGTTTGTTGTTCCGCGCCCGTGCCTAAGGCGCCCGCTAAATTTTTTTACGCTACTTTGTTGTTCCGCGTCGAAGGCACGGACGCCGAATTTGTTGTTCGACGCCGAAGGTGCCCGTGCAGCTAAATATTTTTACGCTAATTTATTGTTTTGTTAAATTTTGGTTGTGGAAATAATTTTTCGGGAAACAAAGATTTCGCGAGGGAAATCTTAAATGAACCGTGCCCGCGGGCACGGGTTATGCCTAGTACATACATATACAGATATACATACATACATACATATTTGAAAGGTAATAATTATACTTCATTAACTCAAGAATAAGATACATAATACACTTCGGAGGAAACATATGAAACATATTGTTCTAGACTATTCTTGGAAATAAGAGGAGAGTGAATATAAGCGTTGTAATTCCCAATTAACCAATCATAGACTAATACAGATTCAAACTTTGAAAACATGATGAATCCACTACACAAATTAGGACTAGTAAACTAAAGCGATGTGATAGATTTGCAGCCTTTCCTTCCATCTGATAGAAATACTTAGCACACGAATCCGGTCATCCCAAACAAGGGTAGACATATTGATGCTGTTGGGTACCCTTTGTTGGATCTGGATCCTAGCCTAGAGGGGGGGTGAATAGGCTAATAAAAAATTCTCGTGCAACCCACGAGAAATCACACGCAGTTAAAAGCACGACCAGAGTAATGAAAAGCAGACACAGAGTACACAGCGGATTTACCCTGGTTCGGTCGTCCCAACGACCTACTCCAGCCCCCAAAGCTAATACTAGATTGAATAGTGCAATAGGTACAAAGTCACAAGTTAGAGCACGCTCAGAGCACCCTCTACGTCCCTACACTCGCCAGACTCTCAGTACCCCACACACAGTGTTTCCTCTCACTATCAATCCTAGTAAAGCTTTCTACCAGCTAGTCCCAAACTAGCTGGGTCCCACTTGTCTAGTCCCAACTAGACAAGTCCCAAAATAGTTCACAAAAATAGGTAAAATTTCCCCTACGAAGATCTATCACAATTGCTACACAAAATAATAAAGTATTGAGTTTAGAAAGCTCAGATTGTGCAGCAGCGATGTCTTCGTCAATAAGCACGGGTCAGATCTGTATCTGACTAGATGTCGTCGTATCGTCGTAGGCACCTCAAGTTGTGGCACTCCTCTCCTTGGATGATGCGGCCTTGGCACTTTCTTCTGAAGTTGCGGCAATTGATGTGAAGGAGTTGATGGCACACTTCAGCAAGGACAAGATTCGGCCTCTTGCTGATGCCCCTGCTTTTTGATTGGTCTAAAAAACAAATGCACATGAGAGTGGTGCTTTCATGCGTGTCTTGGTCTGTGCGTTGCCTCTTTCTTATGCATTTCCTTGGGCTTGTTGCTTGAATTTTACAAGCACAAAACAAGAAGGCCGTAATTTAGTCTCCAAGAATTGCTGCAAATATTTCCAAATTCCAATGCACAAATCCAAGATTTGATCAATTTGCCTCTTTCTTTTTTTTTGATTTGTCCTCACACCAAATTCCAATCACCTGCAAAACAAGTAGCCTTTAATCTTTTTTATAGAAAAGAACACTACTTACCTTTTGTCAAACGTTTGCACATGGAGTTGAAAAGTTAAGCCTGCAGATTAAATTTCTAGGTGTCCATTTGTCCAAGGTTACTCCTGCATGTAAAACAAGTATTAATCACCAAACAAAATTTCGGCCAGAAGAAAGGATCTCCACAAACAAATTTTCGGCAGAGATTTAAACTGAGAGAGAGAGAGAATCTTCCCTTCTTTTTTTGTTGATTGCCTCTTGTGCGTGACCCTCAAAAGTTTCGGCTATCTTCAATATTGTGCATATGGGGTCTTCAAAACTCTCGGCTGCTAGAGGATATAGGATTGCGTGACATCCACCTCATTTCCGTATGTTGACCTGCAAAAACAAACAATCATAAGAGTTAAGGCACACTTGCAAATGATAAAATATCAAACTCCCTTTTGTTGTGTGGCCGGCCCTTGGGAAGATGGCACAGAGGAAAAAAAAATTTGTCTTGGGAATTGCAACAGTAAGGGTTCTTAAAATATTTGTTTTTCAAAGCACACACAAAAAGTGGGTTCAAAATATATATATTTTTAAAACACAAAAAGACCTTCCCCTTGAATCATGCGGCTGTGAAGAAAAAAAATGTTTAAAAATCGAGAACCCTATTTTCATGCGGCAATGTGTTTTTCTTTGGAGAGGGGATATATCAATTGAATGCAGATAAACAATTGGCCGGCCACTAATTTTTTTTGGAGAGTACTCAAACAATTCGGCTGCCCTATTGATCCTTTTTGCCGCGCGCCTTTTCAACCCTAGAAGATGGGTTTTTATAGGGGATGATATGGTGATGCGGTTACGGGGAATCCTATTTTGAATAGGAGTTAGAGATTTGGTTCAATCAATTTTGTACACAAGTAGGAGATATGATTTGATCAATTTGAGATTTGATAGCAATTTAAAATGGATATGAAATTTAAATAAATCTCTAATTGATTTGACCAAATCCCGAGTTGATTCTATCTCCCTCCACGTTGACCAAGTCAAATTGCTTTGTGTATAGCAATTCCTCCACCGGTCGACTAAGTCAAACTTCTTTGTGCACAAGCACTCCTTTTCTCCCAATATGCTATACGAATAGCAATTCCGCCAAATACCGAAAGTATATTGTTTAGCCAAGCCTGAAACACACTAAGCACACACATTAGATATACCGACACGTTTGTCATCATCAAACTAAGATCCTAGATCGTTGCTCCCAACAATCTCCCCCTTTTGGTGATGACAAACCCACAAAAGATTTGATCAATAGTAATGAGTGTGTGAAGTGTGTTGAAGGGTGTAATGCAATATGAATCATGAGATGAATATTCAAGCACTACAACATGGCATGCACAATCTAATAACAAATACAATAGCATGCTCCCCCTTCTCTCAAGCTCCCCCTTCAACATTATTTTTCACGCTCCCCCTTCAACAAATAATACCGACAAATCGTCGACAAATCTTTTCTTTCTCCCCCTTTGTAATCACCAAAAGTGGATTAATGAAGTCACAAAAATACCATGCAAAAATAAATCATTATTAGAAGTAGCGGGCAATTTGCATGAGTATTCCAAATAATGGGCAAGTCAAGTTCATAGAATTTCATTCCAAGACTTCTCCACCTTTGTGTAAGTAAAAAGATATAGACAATAAAGTGCAAGAGGAGATTCAATATCAGAAAATCAACCAAAACAATCCACATTTTCCATTTTTCATGAATATCACTAGGATTGACTTTTCCCACCTCATCAAAGATGAGTTCAAGTTACCGAACCCCGAAACATAGCCTAAAAGGACTTTTAAATGTGGGGTGGCATTGCTTGACGAGTTATATACACCAACGCTAATGATTACCCATGTAGCACAAGTTGGATACTCGTGGGTTGTGTTTTAGCCTTGAAGTGTATCCATTTTTCATACGGAGCAAATTTTTTTTGTTTTTGTCAATGCTTTTGTGCTCAATTTTAATTCATGGCTAAACACATCATATCCCTTAGAAATTTCAGAAATTAATCATTCCTACATTCACTTTCCATTATTCTTCAAAAGAATCTCCAAAAGCACTAAAAAGTCAAATATCGTGAAAGTGCAAATGTAGGTGTAGAAGTCAAGTTTGAAACTTATGAGACATGTCATGGCTACTAAAAAGAATAACATCATGTTCATGTAGCTACGACAATAATGAATTGACTTCTACAAGGGATAGAATTGATCATTCATACAATATCACTCAAGAGATTCAAAAGAGGGTTCAATAAGCACACATTTTTTTTATTTTTGATTTTTTTTTTCAATTTTTTTTTTCAGAAATAAAAACATTAAAAATCATCCATGCAAGCACACAAAAACAAAATAAATCAAGCACACAAAAAAAATCTATGAAGGTATGCAATGCAATGCAAAGAGGGATAGAAAAGTATACCTTCTCGTCGCTTTTTGACGAGGGAGCTAAAAGAATGAAACATTGAGTTTATTGCTCCTCGCCAAAACTCCATCACACCTACATGAAAGATGCTAAGTGTGACCTTGGAATCCAACAAGGTCCACTAGTGTTAGCCAAAATTGTTTTAGGAACCCACACTTGTTTAAACTTGATTTTAGTGTTCCTAAATTTACAATAGTATGAAGTATGGCCTACACTATCACAAGTAAAGCACTTTGCATATAAGTTCTTCGCAATAGACGGTGCATTGTGGAATTTCTTGAATTTTTGCTTTTCAACGTTTTTCAGACCAAAACCAAGTCCTCTTCTATTATTGCCATATAATTGATTCTCTAAAATAGTGTCCAACGATTGTTTTCCCGTAGAGAATTTCTTAATGGCCAATTCAAGATTAGAGACTTTGGTTTTCAACAATTTATTTTCTTCCACAAGCAATGTGCATTTACTTATAAAAGCTCTCTTGTTTTCCTCTTCCTTCTTTTCAAATTCAACCATTTTTCTTTTAAAATCATTATCCAACATGCAGAATTTATCATTAAGCTCTCTAATAACATAGTCTTTTTCAGTTTCGAGCTTAATCAAATCAAGTTTAAGCATGCTAATATTATTCATCAAGGAAGTGCAAGAGAGACAAGGTGCTTCATCATTAAAACTGGATTTTTCCTTTTTCAGAATATCAATAGTAGAGTCACGTGCAACAATATCAATTTTGAGTTTTTCAATCTCTTTAGACATTTCATATTCAGATTGTTGGATTTCAAAGTTCTCATTTTGATAATCATCTATAGTGGATTCAAGCTCTACTATTTTATCTTGCATTTCTTTACAAAGAGTAAGGAGTTCAGTTTTACTACCAGAAATTACCTCATCGTGTATTCCCATCAATGCCATGCATGAATGGGCTTCGTGTTCCTCCTCCTCGCTCTCAGCTTCGCTATCCATGTCCCAAGTAAGCACCTTGGATTTTCCCTTTTCTTTAGCTACCTGAGCTGTCTCATGTGGGCAATCCCTCATTCGATGTCCTCTTTTCTTGCATTTAAAACAAGTCATTCTATTAGTAGTATTCTGATCATAATTTTGCTTAGAAGACTGAAAAAAGTTAGAGCGATTAAACCTGGGTGCCATTTCTGCTCTTCCTTGCTTGGTCTGGACAAACTTTCTGAAATTTCTGACCATTAGCGCTATGTCATCATCATCATCTTCACTTTCGTCAGCTTTCAGAGCAAGTGGCTTGGTAGCTTTTTCTTTTTCCTCAGGTTTCTCCCTTTTATCCACGTTTTGCAATTCAAGCTCGTGGGACATTAAATTACCTATCAAGTCCTCCACCCTCATCTGCGATAGATCCTTTGCTTCTTGGATGGCAGTGACTTTAGGCCTGAAAGAGCTTGGCAGAGCTCTTAATATCTTTCTCACCTGCTCAAGGCTAGAATATGGCTTACCGAGCGAACTAGACTTGTAGACAATGTTGGTGAACCTCGCAAACATTTCTGATATGGTCTCTGATGGTAGCATGCGAAATCCCTCGTATTCCGTGCTCAGAAGTGCAAGTCTAGACTCCTTCACCTGTGACGTTCCCTCGTGCGTCACCTCCAAAGTATGCCATATTTCCTGCGCAGTTAGACAATGTGAGATACGATTGAATTCAGATTTATCTAATGCACAAATAAGAGCATTCATAGCTTTAGCATTAAGAGAATAAAGCTTCCAATCACTATCATCCCACTTATCATCAGGTTTAGGCATTTCAGTATTTTCAATTTTAATAACAGGTGATTTATAGCCTTTTTCAACAATTTGCCAAGCTTTATAATCAATAGAAATCAAGTAGATTCTCATACGATTTTTCCAATAAGCATAGTCTACTCCATTAAATCTAGGTGGACGTGAAATAGACTGACCCTCAGCAAAAGCACTATCAATGTGGTCCATGGTCAAACTAGGCTAGATCCTAAAACCTGCTCTGATACCACTTGTTGGATCTGGATCCTAGCCTAGAGGGGGGGGTGAATAGGCTAATAAAAAATTCTCGTGCAACCCACGAGAAATCACACGCAGTTAAAAGCACGACCAGAGTAATGAAAAGCAGACACAGAGTACACAGCGGATTTACCCTGGTTCGGTCGTCCCAACGACCTACTCCAGCCCCCAAAGCTAATACTAGATTGAATAGTGCAATAGGTACAAAGTCACAAGTTAGAGCACGCTCAGAGCACCCTCTACGTCCCTACACTCGCCAGACTCTCAGTACCCCACACACAGTGTTTCCTCTCACTATCAATCCTAGTAAAGCTTTCTACCAGCTAGTCCCAAACTAGCTGGGTCCCACTTGTCTAGTCCCAACTAGACAAGTCCCAAAATAGTTCACAAAAATAGGTAAAATTTCCCCTACGAAGATCTATCACAATTGCCACACAAAATAATAAAGTATTGAGTTTAGAAAGCTCAGATTGTGCAGCAGCGATGTCTTCGTCAATAAGCACGGGTCAGATCTGTATCTGACTAGATGTCGTCGTATCGTCGTAGGCACCTCAAGTTGTGGCACTCCTCTCCTTGGATGATGCGGCCTTGGCACTTTCTTCTGAAGTTGCGGCAATTGATGTAAAGGAGTTGATGGCACACTTCAGCAAGGACAAGATTCGGCCTCTTGCTGATGTCCCTGCTTTTTGATTGGTCTAAAAAACAAATGCACATGAGAGTGGTGCTTTCATGCGTGTCTTGGTCTGTGCGTTGCCTCTTTCTTATGCATTTCCTTGGGCTTGTTGCTTGAATTTTACAAGCACAAAACAAGAAGGCCGTAATTTAGTCTCCAAGAATTGCTGCAAATATTTCCAAATTCCAATGCACAAATCCAAGATTTGATCAATTTGCCTCTTTCTTTTTTTTTGATTTGTCCTCACACCAAATTCCAATCACCTGCAAAACAAGTAGCCTTTAATCTTTTTTATAGAAAAGAACACTACTTACCTTTTGTCAAACGTTTGCACATGGAGTTGAAAAGTTAAGCCTGCAGATTAAATTTCTAGGTGTCCATTTGTCCAAGGTTACTCCTGCATGTAAAACAAGTATTAATCACCAAACAAAATTTCGGCCAGAAGAAAGGATCTCCACAAACAAATTTTCGGCAGAGATTTAAACTGAGAGAGAGAGAGAATCTTCCCTTCTTTTTTTGTTGATTGCCTCTTGTGCGTGACCCTCAAAAGTTTCGGCTATCTTCAATATTGTGCATATGGGGTCTTCAAAACTCTCGGCTGCTAGAGGATATAGGATTGCGTGACATCCACCTCATTTCCGTATGTTGACCTGCAAAAACAAACAATCATAAGAGTTAAGGCACACTTGCAAATGATAAAATATCAAACTCCCTTTTGTTGTGTGGCCGGCCCTTGGGAAGATGGCACAGAGGAAAAAAAAATTTGTCTTGGGAATTGCAACAGTAAGGGTTCTTAAAATATTTGTTTTTCAAAGCACACACAAAAAGTGGGTTCAAAATATATATATTTTTAAAACACAAAAAGACCTTCCCCTTGAATCATGCGGCTGTGAAGAAAAAAAATGTTTAAAAATCGAGAACCCTATTTTCACGCGGCAATGTGTTTTTCTTTGGAGAGGGGATATATCAATTGAATGCAGATAAACAATTGGCCGGCCACTAATTTTTTTTGGAGAGTACTCAAACAATTCGGCTGCCCTATTGATCCTTTTTGCCGCGCGCCTTTTCAACCCTAGAAGATGGGTTTTTATAGGGGATGATAGGGTGATGCGGTTACGGGGAATCCTATTTTGAATAGGAGTTAGAGATTTGGTTCAATCAATTTTGTACACAAGTAGGAGATATGATTTGATCAATTTGGGATTTGATAGCAATTTAAAATGGATATGAAATTTAAATAAATCTCTAATTGATTTGACCAAATCCCGAGTTGATTCTATCTCCCTCCACGTTGACCAAGTCAAATTGCTTTGTGTATAGCAATTCCTCCACCGGTCGACTAAGTCAAACTTCTTTGTGCACAAGCACTCCTTTTCTCCCAATATGCTATACGAATAGCAATTCCGCCAAATACCGAAAGTATATTGTTTAGCCAAGCCTGAAACACACTAAGCACACACATTAGATATACCGACACGTTTGTCATCATCAAACTAAGATCCTAGATCGTTGCTCCCAACACCCTTTGCCCGGCATGTACTCCTCTGAAGAGAGACAGAGGGGAAGCTCTCTTCATAAGAGTGCCTTGGTTGGATCTGGCATTTGCAGTTCTCTTATTAAAAATGTTAGTGAGTATCACCTGCCACTCTACTTTGTCTTCAGCAATCAGGTATGGGGGTATCAGTATCAGTGGTCGCAGTGGGAACAGGAACACAATCATTCCGTATACTAGGCAAATCATCTGTAGAGCACATATTCTGTAACGATGATGAGTCAACATCACTAACTAATCTGTCACGAGCAGATGTGTCCACTGGTGGAGATGTATAAATCTCAATATCAATGGAGGGTACATCCACAGTCAGAGTCATCAGCAGCATTACAAGTAGTCGACTCGACGATATGGGAAGAGATTCTTGTTTTAGGAAGAGTGTTGACTTGGACATAATTATTTGCATCAACTGTCACAAGAGACTCATTTGGGGAGATATGAGTGTTATCTGGGATCACGACAGTCCGTACAAGCTCCGTAGATGTAGGGAAAATTTGTTTAGCCGTCCCAAATAGGAACCGTAAGGCAGTAAGCATCCACATGTCTAAAGCAGCTGCAATAAGAACATCTAAGAGGTATCCACTCATACCCCACTGGCAAATCCATCTATTCACCACATTTGATGTCTAAGAACACTATGAGGCAATGGATTAGCATCATCGATTTCAACAAAGCATTTATCATAGGCCAAGCACTCATCCATTGTTGTAGCTCAGTCCATATACAATGGCTTACCAATCAAGCTTGCTGCTTTACTAATGATTTCTTTAGACCAAAGCTTTAAGTGTAAAGCCGAAAAACGTACAAAAACAAGGACCGATGATAGTAGATCATCCCAAACCAATATCAGGACTCCATCTTTGCAGAATAATAAGACATCCATCGAATAGCCAAGGGCCATCTTGTAGGATTCTAGTATTGTCGACTGCCATGGAGAACTTAACGAAAGAAAACCATTTTCGCGAGATAAAACTTCAAAGCTCCCAACCGGCTTCCACAAATGAGAGACACATGCTTTAAGGGGAGAAAAGAAAGGCTTATTCCCCAACACATAGCCTACGAAAGTGTTGTCCCATTGTTTGAATATTGGTGTTGATTTCCTCCTTTATGATATGGGCATACATGAGACCTTCAGAGCTTTTCTTAAGCTCAATGTCGTCAAGCCTACAATCTGTACCCTTATTTTTCCCAGCGAACAAATATCTTTCCAGCTTTGGGGATCTGTCCCTGCGGCAAAACTTGTAGTGAAAGGAACCCATTGAATTTGATCAGAAGAAATTGGAAGCTTATTGTTTCCTGCAATTATAGGCTTCGACACAACAGTTCCTTGAAGAATATCCTTGCCAATGCTGGACGCTTGGCCTCGAGAATTATGATTTTGGTCTTTCTAATGTCGCACCACTGTCCATTCATTTTTCAAATTATCAGCTTCCTCCCAGCATCGCCCTCACACTCTGGATATATGAGTAGAACTTGCGACAGGCATAGCCCTCCCGCTAGCAGCGCCGCTACTGAAAACAACCCCGTGGGGCATGCAATGGATGTCTGATCAGTCAACTACGGGAACATCATCATTAACACTCTCCTCACGACTAGCAATGGCTTTTCCCGTGCGATCCACCACCAGCGACTCCCTGCAAGCTTCCTGAAAAGCTCGGTCACCCCTGTTGGCATCATTGACAGCCAGATCGACGCTTCTAGAAACCTCGATAGCCACATCTCCACATTCATATACTTCAATTGCTAGCTCTCACCGACAGAACCTCCAACCGCCAGAACACCCCAACCCACACCCTTGCCTGCCAGATCTCCACCGCAATCAACAAAAATCGACAGGTCTCCAACCTGACCAATATCAGAGGAAACGTCTTGCTCACGAGCAGCCATGGTCCCCCAGCCCAGATCCATCATCCGCAGATCCCCACAATGTGCTTCGATTGAATGCGCCCAACGCCAGGCCCTGTGTGCCCACGGAGATCTCCCTGCCTCCGATGTCACCCTTTGCCGTAGAGCAGCCCCCCCAGAGCATCTGAGGACTTTGGGGGGGTAGAACACTGTCCCATCGCTGGGGTAAGGTGGCTGGCTCAAGGCCACATGATAAGAGCAAGAATCGTCCAAAGAATCGCCAGACCCGTTCAGTTTTCCCATAATTTGTGTGAGAGAGAATTACCTTGAAAGAGGCGAGAGAGATCGAATGGTAGAACCCTAGATCGCCTCCTCATGAATCGAGAGTGGGCAAGTTTCGTAGGAAATTGGCCTTCATCTTTCTGGTGTTAATCTTCTCCACGAGAATATTTTGTAAATTTTTTTGAGCATAAGAGATCGCTGCAAGGGAACCGTCCATCGTCGCATGAAATACATGATTTTGTAGTACAAAGAAAAGTAGATTCCAATACCCAAGAAAAATACCAATTTCATTTACCTTAGTATGCACATATATATGTATGTATGTGTATCATATGACATGATGCTTAGCCTCATATATGGCCTCCATAACTCACATCTCTGTTATTTTTTTGAAACTGTTCATTTTGATCTTCATATTCTAAAACCACAAACACCTAATATATGGTGAACCTAGGGGGTTTTACATATTAATACATCTGTTGCAAAAATTCTATTCATGCAAAACCATTAACTTTGCGACGGGTAGATGCAATGATAAAAACCCCTTAGGTTCGTCCCGTATTCGGTGTTTTGATGTTTTAGAATATGTAGATCAAAATGAACTGTTTTATCCTCCAAAAAGATAACATGGGTGGAGTTGGGGGGCGTATATAAGGCTAAGCATCATACATCATTTGATACCCATTATTATATATATCAATTATACAAAAGAGGAATGTTTTTGAATTTTGTCTTACTAGGACAAATGGTCGTCTCATGTGGCACCCCTTTGTCCTACCAGGACGAAGTGTTTGGGAGAGCGGTGGCCCAATGGGGTGTGTGGTGGTGGTGGGGTATGGAGTTGGGTGTTTTGGTTGAACCCCTTGTAAGGACTCATTTAAAGGCCACATGGGCCTGCCCCCTTTGTCCCCCCCACTCCCATCCATTTATTAAAACCTCACACACACTATCTCTCTTTGACTCTCTTTTCTTTCACATGTAGCCCAACGACAATCTCTCTCTCTCTCTCTCTCTCTCTCTCTCTCATTTTCTCAACCGACAGCCACCCTCCATTTCTCTCTTGCCCTTTCGCTCTCTCGCATGTGGCGATCAATTGAACAACCGACATTGCCCTGAAATTCGTCGATCGCCGTTAATTTCGAGCCCTATATCTTCTGATCTTCTCTCTTCTTCAATTTCGTGCGACAATTCAGTGTTCTTCAGCTTTTGGAGTTGATTCTTGCGGAAATTCCTTGGATCCGTCCTGGTGATTTCGGTTCTTTGATTCTTTGGTTCATCGGCAATTTTACAGTAGATTATCTTCTCATGCTTCAGTTTAATTTCTGGTTTATTATGCATAGATACTAAGATGAAATCGATGGTTAATTTGCACGAAAGTGGGATTTTTGGGGACGATGATGATATTGGGAAATATTTTTGGGTTTTTGATTCCCTTTGATCTGTTGTTGTGGGGTTGGCTCCATTGTCTGCTTGCTGTGGGGTCCCGGGTGGCTGTTTTTGGGGTTCGGCTTGTTCCTTGATGGCTGTTTTTGTTCCCTGATGGCTGTTTTTGAGTTCATGATGGCTGTTTTGGGCTCGACTGGTTGTTTTTGGGCTCGGCTTGCTGTTTCGGGGTCTCAGCTTGTTGTTTTGTGGTCTCGGCTTGCTGTTTCGGGTCTCGGCTTGCTGTTTTGGGGCCTCGACTTCTTCCTTGTTGCTGTTTTGGGGTCCTGCGTGGTCCTTTGTTGCTTTCTTGGGTTCTTGTGTGGGTTATTGGGATTTGGGGATTCCGTATTTCGCTGTCTTTGGTCTATGGCTTTAGTGACTTGATGTTCAGACCAGTCTCCGTGGATTTTGCCGTAAGTTCGAGTCCCCCGCAACGTGATGAGATTCCCAAATCTGATTTCTCTGACCGAAATTGTTAGAAATGCAAAAGATTACAGATCTCAGTTTATTGTCAAAAATAAATGTTATTATATCTCTTGCCCAGTTTGTGTTTCCACAATAGTAATTTTCTGTTGACGAATGTTTAGCTTTAAACTGAAATATTAAAAGAAATATTCCTTTTAAGAAATTGTTTTTAGGCATGTGAAACTAGAAAGTTTAATACTATGTTTAGATTGTGTAGTTCATGGGATGTTACTCTTGATGACACTGATAATGAATAGCTTATGGATGGAAATTAAGAATTGGCTCATGACACGTCTTGTTACTACTACATGTACGTAAACTCGATTTATTGCTAGGGAACCCTCTTGACTACGTGGTTTAAATAATATTAAACTTAGACAACTTCTGATAAGCATCACTAAGCTTGACATGACATTGTTATCATGCAAACTAGAGACAACTGAATAACTAGACAACATGACCCGATATGAACATAGCATATGACACTAGGGTGCTAACTAAACAACTTAGCATGACTAGATGGGGTTGGGAAAAATTATGATTGAGAGAGTGCGGGAACGATTGAGTCCTGCTTTTGGCCCGTATCTGGGAGGATTTCCGTCTATGGATCATGAGTCTCCGTCATAGTTGATTTCTAGACTCGGCCTGGGTTAGCTTCCCGCGGTCTAAGATGGTCTCCGGGTTACACAACGTGTTCTCCATTATAAGTTTACGAATTTGAATTGGACAACATTAACAGTTCAATCTTATCGTAGTCTGAGGACATTGAAATAACCAGATGTTACATTTTGCACCGTACCATTTATACTTGTTCTCCACCGTTATTATTATTGTTGCTTGGTTAGATAAAATCTACTCTATTGAATAGTAATACCACTCCTGTTGTTGCTACTAGGTGACGAACATGAATACACGAAGCACCTGAGTATGAGGAGTCGGAGCTTCTGGTTCAGAACGGTGGGTTTTGAGGGCTAATTGATAGTGAGTGTTCTTGATAGTTTCCTTTCCATGTATTTACGTTTCAGCTTTAGAGTGAGATTGTACTTTTATTTTCCTTGTATCAAACTTTGTAAACCTGATGTGAAGGTAATGAAATAAAATGAGTATTTTAATTCTGTTAATTTCTGATCTGTTCCACATTGTTTTTACCGGTAACTGTAGGGTCTGCATATATAGAAAAATTGTACAAAAGTGACGGCACCCGGAAGCGGGGCGTTACAAGTGGTGGCCCATGCAGGTCCGCGCAATCACCTTGTGAATAGTGTAGGGTGAGTATGAATTACGTATTTATGATATACTCAATTGACTTAATCTTTTCTTATGAATATAGGTGTATGAAAGTTTACGTTCGGAAAAGACAGAACCGCTAAGAAATTGACCATGGACGCGACCACTTCGGGATCTGGATCTGGATCTGGGACGGGCAACAACTCTGGGTTGAATACGGTGCATTAGATCTCGGACCAGGCTTTACGAGAGATGGTCCAGGCAATACAGATGGAACCTAGACAATATGTAGGAGTGCAACAGTTTCGAGCACTACGCTCGTCGACTTTTACTAGACGAGAGGACCCTCTGGCTGCAGAGGAATGGCTGCGTTCTATTACCGATTTACTGAAAGCAGCACAGCCACCTACACCTTCATAAGTTGACATGGCGAAGCTGCAATTGACCAGAGGGCAGGATTGGTGGGATGCTACAGAGGGCCGACTGACGCAACCGATCTCTTGGGACACCTTTAAGGAGACATTTAATGCCCCAATACTTCTCACCAGAGGCGCAAATAAAGTTGGGAGGCGCAATTTGTGGGTTTGAAACAATGCTTTATGACTGTAGAGGAATACGATGCTGAGTTTTCTAAGCTCAGCAGAGCGTATTTTAAACGCATGACAGTTAACTATACCGTACATGTGTACTTGCTAACAAATTGGTGTTCCAGGTTTGCCAAGGACATGGTATCCATCCATCTAGCTCGGGCCAAGAGATTCCAGCAAGGACTGGACATCGATATCCGTGACAAGCTGGTTGGGTTCAAATTGAAAACCCATGCTGACGTACTCTTTACAGCTCGAGAGTACGAGTATGTATAGTGGGAACGAGAGCGACAGGCGACGGCTCCTCCGAGATGACCACCACCTTCTACATCAGCTTCTGCGGGGTCCAGTCGACAGTCGTCTGCTCCAGCCTGACAGTTACATCGACCCATCCAGCAGACTCAGTTTAAGAGGCCGACGCAGCAGCAGCAGCAGCAGCAGCAGCGTCGCCATACCCCAGTCTGCCATTACTGCAACAAGTCCGGACACATTAAACCAGAATGCATGTTGTTCCTAAACTTGTCTCATCTGTGGGGCTAAGAATCATATTGTCAGAGACTGTCCGCGGAGGGGGCAAAGGCCTACAGCCCTAGCTTTGACGTCTACACCAGCTACTATTCCAGCTGGGGCACTCAGCATAGACCCCCACTTTCGCATCAGCGGAAGGTCTTTCAGCAGGCGAGATCGCATGCCACACTTCGTAGACGTCAGACATTCACTATAACCGCTACAGAGGCTGAAGCTACCGGACAAGTTATTACAGGTACGACTTTATTGTTTTCGGTATTTATTTTATTTTGCACACTAGCCGCCGTATGCTTAGACGTAGTGTCTATTATCTTAGGTACCATACTAGTAACTAGCAGACCCGACCTTGCATTGTTCGACTCGGAAGCTTCCCACTGTTTCATGTCAAGACGATTCGTCGAGTAACATAAAGTTTCTTAGTCACCCCTTACCTCCTGTTGGGATGTCAACACGGGCAGTGGAGTCTTGAAGACGTCTAGTGTGATTTTCTCTTGTCCTGTAGTGATATGCGGGCGAGAGCTTCATATGAATTTCCTAATCATTGAGATGCCGAGTTTTGAAGCTGTCTTCGGGATGGACTGGTTAGGGACATTTTACGCCTCCATCGATTGTCAGGGTGGAGTGGTGATGTTCGAAATGCATGTTCATCCAAAAATTGAGTTTGTCAAAGGAATCAAGTCAGAAGGACCGATCAAGTTCAGAGCCATATCGACGGAGATAGTGGTGACTGCCATGGATGCTGAGCCGGAGAAACCAGAGGTTTGTGCGAGAATTCTTGGATGTGTCTCTGGACGAACTTACAGGTTTGCCCCCGGATCGTAATATTGAATTTTCAATTGACTTAGTGTCAGGAGCCCAACCCATATCAAAGAAACCCTATTGTATGACATCATCAGAGTTAGAGGAAGTACGAACCCAATTAGATGATCTTCTACAGAAGGGATGTATACAATCTAGTGTATCGTTTTGGGGTGTCCCAGTATTGCTAGTGAAGAAGGACGCGAAGTGACGCGTGTGCATTGACTACAGAGAGCTCAATAAGTTTACGGTGAAAACCAAGTACCCTCTTCCTCGTATTGACGACCTGTTTGATCAACTTAGTGGGTCAAGTGTCTATTCGAAGCTGGATCTCAGAACTGGTTTCCACCAAGTGAAGATTAGGAAGGAGAATGTGCCTAAGACTGCATTCTAAACCAGGTACGGACACTATGAATTCTTAGTGATGCCGTTTGGTGTGACGAATCAGCCGGCGGTGTTCATGAGTCTTATGAATCTAGTGTTATATGACTACCTGGACAAATTCGTGGTGGTTTACATTGCTAATATTTTGGTGTACTTGAAGGACAGATTGGAGCAGCAGAGATTTAAGGAAGGTTCTTAGGACATCAAGGTGACATCAACTGTACGCCAAGCTCAGTTAATGTGAATTCTAGCTAAGCAAGGTGGCTTTCCTGTGCCACGTGGTCTCCGAAGAAGGGATTTCTATGGATCCGGAGAAGGTATCAGCAGTCCAGAAGTGGCCAATTCCTAAGTCGGTGCCTGAAATTCGAAACTTCTTGGGACTAGCTGGATACTATCGGAGGTTCATTCAAGACTTCTCAAAGATTGCGGAGCCAATGACACGGTTGACGAGGAAGGATGTTTTGTTTGTTTGGTCCAAGGCTTGCAATGATGCATTTGATGAGCTGAAGAGGAGGTTGACTACGACGCCAATATTGATCATTCCAGATCGGATGGGAGGATGAGGTATTCTGCTATGCATCCGGCAAGGGTCTCGGATGTGTACTACACCAGCATGGCCGAGATGTGGCGTATACGTTCAGGTAACTGAAGACCCATGAGAAGAATTACCCCACTCATGACCTTGAGTTGGCGGCAGTCATATTTGCCTTAAAGATCTGGATGCATTTTTGTTGGGAGAGCAGGTGAAGGTGTTTACCGACCATAAGAGTCTGAAATATCTTTTCACATAGAAGGAGTTGAACATGCGGCAGCGTCGATGGGTCAAGCTTATGCTGGACTACAACATTGACCTTCAGTGCCACCATGGGAAGATCAATGTTGTGCCGGATGCGTTGAGTCGTCTTTTAGCAGTAATGATTCTTACGACTCAGCGGAGGCTCCGGCAAGAGATCATGGAGATGTGGATAGAAGTGATAACACCATGGATGACTACTTCTCTAATGAATCTTCAGATAAAGTCCACCTTGGTAGATAGGATCAAGGCTGCGCAGACAGGAGATACAAAGCTACAAAAGATCAGGGGGTTGGTGATGGCTGGACAACGACCAGAGTTCACGATATACACAGACGGATCTTTGAGATTTGACAATATGCTTTTCGTACCTTCTAGAGATGTTAGAGATGAGTTCTTGAAGGAAGCTCATAGTTCGCCATATTACATTTATCCAGACAGTACTAAGATGTATCAGGACCTGAAACAACATTATTGGTGGCACAGAATGAAGAGGAGTGTTGCACGGAGTGTGGCCAAGTGTTTAGTGTGCCAGCAGATGAAGGCTGAGCACCAAGTTGCAGGCTTATTATAGCCACTGCCTATTCCTGAGTGGAAATGGCAGCATATCTTGATGGACTTCGTGACTGACTTACCTCAGAGTAAGAGGCAGAACGACGCTATTTGGGTAATTGTGGATCGATTGACGAAGTCCACACACTTCATCCCTTTCAGAGTTGGTCAATCTACGGAGATTGTTGCCAAGAGGTATATGGAAGAGATTGTGAGACTGTACGGAGTACCAATGAGCATTGTTTCAGACAGAGATACCTGGTTCATATCACATTTCTGGAAAAGCTTACAGAAAAATTTGGGCACTCATCTCAAGTTTAGCATTGTGTATCACCTACAGTCAGATGGACAGTCAGAGCTACCATTCAGATTTTGAAAGACATGCTACATGCATGCATGTTAGATTTCAATGGATCGTGAGAAGATCACCTACACCTCATGGAATTTGCATACAATAATAGTCATCAGGGGAGCATTGGGATGGCGCCATTTGCGGCTTTATATGGAAGGAAGTGTCGTTTGCCCTTGAGTAGGGACGGCGTTGGGGATCGAGAATTGATGGGATCCGAAATGATGGTAGAAGCAGTTGACGTGGTGCGGACGATCAGAGAAAAACTGCAGTTGGCTCAAGACATGTATAAGCATTGGGCAGATTCAAAACGAAGACATATAGAGTTTCAACCAGGAGACCAGGTCTTTTTGAAGATTTCGCCAAATTGGGGATTGATCTGTTTTAGCCGACGAGGAAAGCTTAGTACGCGTTACGTCGGACCTTTCGATGTGCTTGAACGAGTGGGAGAAGTGGCATACAAGATTGCACTGCCTCCATCCTTAGAAGTAGTGCATAATGCGTTTCACATTTCACAGCTACGCAAATATGTGAGAGATCCGGCACATGGTGGACCATTCCGAGATTTCAGTACGTCCAGACTAGACGTACGAGCAGCAGCCAATGGAAATTATTGATCAACAACAAAAGAATTTGAGGAACAAGATTGTCAACTTGGTGAAGGTATTGTGACATTGTAATGCACCAGCCGAGTCTACTTGGGAACGAGAAGAAGAGATGATGAAGCGTTGCCCATATCTTTTTAGTCTTCATTCGTTCAATTCTGAGGACGGAATTTATTATAAGAGGGGGAGGATATAAGGACTCATTTAAAGGCCACATGGGCCTGTCCCCCTACTCCCATCCTTTTATTAAAACCTCGCCCACTCTCTATCTCTCTTTGACTCTCTCTTTTCTTTCACCTGCAGCCCAATGACCATCTCTCTCTCTCTCATTCTCATTTTCTCAACCGACTGCCCCATCCATATTTCGAGTCCTATATCTTCAGATCTCCTATCTTCTTCAATTTCTTGCGAAAAACTGTCAGTTTACTCTAAATTTTCTGAAGAATCAATTTAGTTTTCTTCGACTTTTGGAGTTGATTCTTGCGAAAATTCCTTGGATCTGTGCTGGTGATTTCAGTTCTTTGATTTCTTTGGTTCATCGTCAATTTTACGGTAGATTCTTATCTCCCTATGCTTCAGTTTAATTTCTGGTTTATTATGCATAGATCCTAAGCTGAAATTGATGGTTAATTTGCACGAAAGTGGGATTTTTGGGGATGATGATGATATTGGGAAATATTTTTGGGGTTTTGATTCCCTTTGATCGGTTGTTGTGGGGTTGGCTCCCTTGCCTGCTTGCTGTGGGGTCTCTGGTGGCTGTTTTTGGGATTCGGCTTGTTCCTTTTGGCTGTTTTTGGGTTCCCGTTGGCTCTTTTTGGGCTCTGCTTGCTGTTTTGGCGTCTCGACTTGCTGTTTTTGGGATTTGGCTTGTTCATTGTTGCTGTTTTGGGGTCCTTTGTGGTCCTTTGTTGATGTATCGGGTTCATGTGTAGGTTATTGGGATTTAGGGCTTCCTTACTTCGCTATCTTTGGTCTCTGGCCTTGGTGACTTGACGTTCAGACCATAGTTCCTGTGGACATTACCGTAGGTTCAGGTCCCCCCACAACGTGATGAGATTCCCAAGTCTGATCCCTCTGACCGAAATTGTTAGAAATGCAAAAGATTACAGATTTCAGTTTCTTGTCAAAATAAATGTTATTATATCCCTTGTCCAGTTTGTGTTTCCACAATAGTAATTTCCTGTTAACGAATGTTTACCTTAAAACTGAAATATTAAAAGAAATATTCATTTTGAGAAATTGTTTTTATGCATGCGAAACTAGAAAGTTTAATACTATGTTTAGATTGCGTATTCCAGGTGATGTTACTCTTGATGACACTGATAATGAATAGGTTGTGGATGGAAATTAAGAATTGGCTCATGAGACGTCTTGTTATTACTACATGTACGTTAGCTCGATTTGTTAACCCGATTTATTGCTAGTGAACCCCCTTGACTACATGGTTTAAATCAAGGTTTGAGGTCTCGGTTTCGGTCTCGGTATCGCTCTCTCGAAAATTTAGGTTTCGGTATCGGTATCGGTATCGCCTGTTTCGACAGTTTCAGATGTGAGTTTCGGTTCGTCGGTATCGGTAGTTTTAAATACTTAAAACCCTGTCAATTAGTATCAAATACTCTCAAACACTAAAGCATCAAATATTTAAACTAAAGTATTAAGCAAATACTATCAAATACTATCAAATGATACACAAATACGTATTTACAATTTTGTATAATACTATCGAAATTAAAAATACATTGAATTAATAAGAGTTTTCTATTCACCTTACACATTTTGCTAAATGTATCACAATATGACAAAAGAGAATAGCAAACTTGTAAATAAATGGAAGTGGGCTAGCATTTAAATACAAGTTTGAATAGCAAAAAAATATGTGATTTGAGCCCAATGGTGTTGGAGCTCAATTTACACATTTGTATTAATATTTAACATGTATTTACAAGTTTGCCATTCTTTTTGTTTAAATAAAAGCACCTGCAAATTCTCTTTTTCTCTCTGTGTAGGGGCGCTGGAGCTGGAGGGCGGCGACTAGAGGGAGAGCGCTGGAGGGCGGCCGGAGGGCGGCAGCTGGAGCTCAGGTAAGTCCCCCCACTCTTCGTCCTCTTCATCTTCGTTTTCTTCTTCTTCTTCTTTGATTTTCTGATTCTGTGACTTCTTATTCTTATTTTTGATTTTCTGATGTTATGACTTCTTCTTCTTCTTCTTTTGATTTTTTGATGTTTTTTGATTTTCTGATGTTTGCTTTGGGTGTCTTCTTCTTCTTCTTCTACTTTTTAAAATTTGTTGTTACTCAGAAAAAGTTTCGGTCGGTAACGGCCGAAACCGTCCGGTTTCGGCCGATACCGAGAAACACATGGGTGTTTCGGATCGGTTCCCTCCGGGACCGATCCGAAATGGCCGAAACCTTAATCCATGGTTTAAATAATATTAAACTTGGACAATTTCTGATAGGCATCACTAAACTTGACATGACATTGTTAGCATGCAAACTAGAGACAACTGTATATCTAGACAACATGACCCGATATGACATACCTTATGACACTAGGGTGCTTATCTAAACAACTTAACATGACTAGCTGGGGTTGGGAAAACTTATATCTGAGAGAGTGCGTGAGCGATTGGAGTCCTGCTTTTGGCCAGTATCTGGGAGGATTTCCGTCTATGGATCCTGAGTCCCCGTCCTAATTGACTTCTAGACTCGGCCCGGGGTAGCTTCCTGCTGTCCAAGATGGTCTCTAGGTTGCACAATATGCTCTCCGTTATAATTTACGAATTTGAATTGGACAACGTTAACAATACAACATTATCGTAGTTTGAGGACATTGAAATAACCACATGTTACATTTTGTACTGTATTATTTATACATGTTCTCCACCGTTATCATTATTGTTGCTTGGTTAGATAAAATCTACTCTATTGAACAATGGTACCACTCCTATTGTTACCACTAGGTGACAAACAAGAATACCCGGAGGCACCTGAGTACGAGGAGTCAGAGCTTCCAATTCGGGACGCTGGTTTTATGGGCTGATTGGTAATGAGTGTTCTTGATAGTTTCATTTTCATGTATTTACGTTTCAGCTTTAGAGTGAGATTGTACTTTTGTTTTCCTTGTATCGAACTTTGTAAACCTGATATGAAGGTAATGACATAAAATGAGTCTTTTAATTCTGTTAATTTCTGATCTGCTCTACATTGTTTTTACTGGTAACTGCAGGACATGCATTTATAAAAAAATTTACAAAAATGATGGCACCCTGAAGCGGGGTGTAACACTCCCCAAACAAAAGCTTACCACATTCCTCTTATTTACAAACTTGCCATTGCTTTTTCAAAAAACCCAAACGCCCAACATCTTCCCCTTATTTATGGGTTTGCCATCTCTTTTTTCTACTTTGCACCCTGTGTTTTTTGCGCTTTAGTCCCCGCTTGCTTTCCTTTTATCCTCCAATGCTCCTCACACTTTTTTCGCTTTGGGCCCCGCTTCTCTCCGGTTTTTTTCCCGATCCACGTGCTCCATGTGCATAGGTTTTTTCATTGTCTCCTCATTTGTGTCCAGGCGACGACTACCTTTGTGCCCTTCGGGCTTAGCACATGATTTTCCTCCTTTTTGCCCCCGACCCTCCTCTCACATACACACCCCCATTTTTTTCTGCTTTAGCCCCGGATTCTCTTCGCATTTGTGCCCAGGCGACGACTGTTTCGGGAACGCATAATTTCATATATATGTGTGTATATATATATATCAGAATATTGTATATGTGCTGTCAAATTTCTCATGTTGACACACACAAACACATAATTTTCTTTTAAATTTTTTAGATGTGTTATACACTCCATGGATTACCATCATATTTAAAATCAAGTGAATCTAACGTTATTTGACTCTCGATCCAATTGTTATAAATTCAACGGTTTAGAACAATACAACTTTTTGAAATGAGTAGATTAAGAGTCAAATCCCTTATGGTCCACCCATATTCAGGGGTTTGGGGTTTTTAAATGTCTACACCAATTCTACAATTTTTTAATAAAAATAAGGGAAAGTGAAGATTCTGTGCTGGAAATGCAGAATATTTTTTGCGTTGACAACGCACATCCAGTTTCTTCTATATCTAAGTAAATTTCCATAGAGAAAAAGTCTACGGTGGAGAAAACATAAGAAAAGAATTTTTAAGTGTTTTCACATGCTAATACATATAAATACCAAAAATCAAGGATATCCCACTATTTGTCCTTTGATCGGATTGGTATAAGATATTTTATTGTTTTGAAACTGTTGAATTTGTAAGGACTTGATCGAGGGTAACGTTTCCCTAGGGTTTACTAGGTGTATATGTGTGTATCTATCTATCTATGGATTAAATTTTGGAAAAAAATTGATTTTTTTTGAAAAAATTAATTTTTTTCGCGTCATGTTCATGTGTGAAATTTTTGTATAGGAACATGACCCTATATATAGTGAAAAATGGGAATCGTTTAGTCAAAGATAAATTTTCTTCTTAATTAGCGTCAAACACCTACCGTTACCCACATTTTTTTTCCTTCGATCTGATTTGTTCATTCTGATCGGCATGTTTTAAAATTTCAAACCATCAATTTTCAAATGAATAAAAGGGGTTTTGCTAGTTCATTCACCGGTTGTAAGTTTAACGGTTTCATAATAACAAAATGTTTTATAACAGTTAATAAACAACTAAAATCCTTAGGGTTCACTAAAAATTAATAGTTTGGAATTTTAGAATGTGAGGATTAATATGAACGGAGTCAATCATAAAACGGCGGGGGGGGGGGAGTGTGCGGTTGCGCGAGCTAGCCAAGGAGAAATTCTCCTATCTATTGCTCACACACACACAAAGAGTAAGATGGGTATCGGCTACCCAAAGAGCAAATGTCCTCATTGGGTAGCGCTAAACCATCACACCATTTTTTTCCTTTGACCCGAACCGTTTTGTTTGATCTTCGTGTTTTAAAATACCAACCCCCTAATTTTCAAATGAATCCAAGTGTTTTGGTCGTTCATCCACCCATCACAAGTTTAACATTTTCGTCGTAATAGAACTTTTTGCAAAGATAAACGATCAAAATCCATAGTGTTCAGCTAAAAATTAGTAGTTTGGGATTTTGGAAAAATGAACAAACTTGTTATGACCTGTTACAAAAAGCCCAAAGCCCACAGGCCCACTAACCGGCCCGCTCTCCTCTTATTAAAACTCTCACTCACTTACACAATCTCTCACATTTTTCTTGCCCGCATCCCCTAGCGACCTGTGCCCCGTTCTCTTTCGTTCATTCTTCTCTTGTGCGGCGACCAACAGTCTACAATGCCTGGAAAAAAGTCGTCGATTCCCATTAAATTCGAGCACAGCATACTTGTCGACTTCTCCTTAACTTACCGAGCCTCCAACCGCTCCATACACAATTTTTTCGACGCAAATTACTTCGTTCGACGAATTTGTGTCGGTTCCAACTGTCGTTGTAATGTATGTCCTCTCTTACCATCAGCATCCTCATTAACTCTCATTGACACGGTCTCTCATCCTCTCACATGATTTGATCTTCCTATTTATACTCCATCGCATAGGGTTTTGTTGGAAGCGAAAAAATTGGGTTTCCTCTTCGAAATTTTTCCGATTAATTTCAGATTTAATGTGTATTTCTTTCTTGGTTGTCTTCGACTTGCCTTCTAGGTTCACGGTATACCCTATTTGCCTAAACTTTGATTAACCGTATTTGCCCTAAACTTCGATTAGATTATTTCCTTTCATGCATTTTATTTGCTAAGGAATTAGGGTTTTCGGAATTATTTAGAGTAGGAGATAATGATTCGTTTACTATATGAAGGGATTTTCTTCCCTATTGATAGGTAAGGCATCCCAAGACCAAGGCGGCAACTTACGCCACCGCTTTAACTATTGATTTGGCCTTTTGTGGTCTTGGGTTGTCC
Source organism: Scilla litardierei (assembly GCA_030789695.1). NCBI lineage: Eukaryota > Viridiplantae > Streptophyta > Magnoliopsida > Asparagales > Asparagaceae > Scilla > Scilla litardierei. The sequence continues at coordinate 2,681,088 of CM061138.1, read as the reverse complement.
GCCGAGGATTCCCTCTTCAGTGGGGTGTTCGAATGGGTTTTTCCTGTTGTTCGGTGTTTTTCTTGCGGCTGTTTCGGCCCTGTCGGTTGAGTTTTCCCTGCAGCTTGTGTTCATCTATGTTCATTTGTGTTCGGCTGTGTTCATTTGTGCTCGGTTGTGTTCTTTTTCTATTCGATGGCTGCACTCTTCTCTTGTGGGTTTACAATATGCTATTTGATGATTATTACATGTTGACTTTCTATCAATATATTTGATGTAGTACATGGACTGTTTTTTGTTGGATTTATGGAGATGGATTACTATTCTTATTTTCAGAATTGTTGAGGAAATTCACTCGAGCTGGTAAACCCTAGAAACCAATCATGGATGCCTAATAATATGAATTTGATTCTATGGTGTCTAAATCTTTTTAAAAATGATTTATTTTCAGTTTCAATTATTCAAAGAACTTGATTGTTTTAATTGTTTGAAGACATCGCGAATAGAGTTTTTCTTTACTATTGAAATAAAACGATTGAATTGTTAAAGTTAGAAAATAAAACTTCGTATTTTGAATTGTGCAAATAAAGATATTTTTGTCAAATATTGACACATTGGACCGACCGCTATGGACACTATAGTTTTGTGCACGATTCTTTTTACATAGTTTAGAAAGAATAGAGTTAAAGATAAACGAAATCAAAATAGAAATAGATAAAATTGACAATGGGGTTTGAGAACTCATAATTAAAGTTAGGAAGAGAGGCGTAGACCATGCTCATTGACTGACTTGTTGATTCCATTACCAACTTGACTGGGTTCCCTTACTGACTTGTTTGGACCATGGATCTAAGGCCCATGTGAGGTCGTCCATGGTACCTAGGTGGTTCTTCAGTTTGCTTTCCTCCCTTTCATTGTGAGTAATAATAATAATAAATTGTTTAAGTTAGCCATATATTAGTGACTAGTTGATATTATCTTGCTACTGACAGGATTGCATGCAAATGTTATAATTGTTGTTTATTGTAAATATTTACTTCATTTTACCCTTTAAATGTATTCAACGGGTGACAACCCAGTTTACGAAGAGGCTCTAGTGTTCGAGGTGTCCAAATTCCTAGTAGAGTGCTGATTTCTGACGCCGGCTTAGTAAGGAGAGTTCTATTTTATATTATAGCGTGTTTTCTTTTATTGTTCGAGCGAGAGACTATTAGTTTCCTTTTTTGTGACGCCTTTGTACTCTCTTGACTGACGAATAAAGAAATCTTTCATTTATAAAATTTCATGTTTCGTTTTATATTGCTTTCACTTGTAATTGCATGACATGTATAAATAATGAAAGAAGTAACGGCATTAGAGCATGAGGTGTAACAAAACTGAATGGATTCGATCATCGAAAGGGGGGTGAGTGGGTTGCATGAACTACCCGAAAAAGAAATTTCCTCCTTGGATAGCTTATACCCATAAAAACCCGGAAAGTTTCATTTTATGTATTTTTATAAGGCCATAAAGATTGGATTTGTAATCATAAATAGTAGCTTATGAAATGCTGGAATTTTAGTTCAAAAAAATAATGATAGCAATTAAAAGGGATTATTTTAGTCAAAAAGTTTAACCAACGGATGGCTCTTAACATGCTTGACTTGAAGAAGAAGATCCGTACTAGACCTAGCAAGGAACTGAAGGTATTTTTTCCCCCTTTTTTTTAAAATGTTGTCTGATTTTCTAACATGCCTGGGAACTCCTCGGGATGATTTTCATGCACTCGTTGACTTCATCATTGACGTCATTAATGAGGGACGTGTGATATTTGCTTGCACTTGCAATGGAAAATATGTATATCTTCCATTCAATCTTGGTTCCTTCATAACCTACATATCATTAAAACTATGTGCCTAAGATGATATGGCAATGAAGGTTGTAGCCATAAACGAAAACTATGTTACGTATCTAATTCCACACTATACTATGACATGTGAAAATGCAGTGTCTGGTGTGTTTCCATTTAGGAATAAAGACACAGGGCAAGCACACCTATGCACTCACACCACACATGTTCATGCTCGGGGCACATGCACACTCGCGCACACCAAACATGTTCATGCTCTTGGCACTCGCACACACGCATGCACAGTCGCGCACACACACCTAAGTATGTGTCAACGGTGCCTAATTCCGATGGATAAATACATATGTAATAACAAACATTTTAACATGATCCATGGATTTTAAAATATACTCAAATCGATATTAGACTTGGTTGACAGCATTATATTATTTAATGCCATTGGTAAATTTAAGTATAAAAATATGGTATTAACATGGGAAAGGTAACTTAGGGTTTACCCTTCACCAGTCATAAGTCAGTAATATTCCTCTAGTGTCTATTATGTCATCGTTCTTATGAAGTCTGGGTCTTGAGTTCATGATATCCACGCTTGCGCCAATAACGGTCAAAAGGAAACAAATACAATCAACACCTGTTACCTATGAGCAGGATACATTTCTGTAAGCATGTAAGACGAGGGGATGTTCTTGCTCATTTCTTTTTATCTCCTTATTTGGCAGGTCGTGTCTTGGTAGTTTATTTATTGACAGAGTCATCCCCTGAAGGAGACCGACATGAGCGCCATACCGAGGTGGAGATAGGAACAGAATACCCCGTAATTTTCATCGGGGAATTTCAGATTATGCTCACCCCAAGGGCTTCTTGTTCTTTGGTAGATAAATTTTGGTAGATAAATTTTTTCGCCGGAGAGAGGATGCTTCGTGAGTTCTCTTTTTTTTTCCCGCAGCCTTTTGTTGTAATTTAGATTTTTTTTGTGATGTAATTTAGATATGGATGTTATAATATCGGTGTGTTCTATTATCGTTTCTTTAATGAAACAGCTTGGCATATTCCTACCACCTTCTCAATTTCTGTAGCTTGGCATAAACCACCATGAATTTTCTTTCTTCGTTATTAACCAAAGTTTGATGGAACCATGTTCAGTAAAAGGTAAACTAAGGGATGTGCCAATGAAATTGACTCATTGGAACCATTATATGTGAAGTTTTCAAGTTGAGCGATTTGGTTTTGCAGCTTCTTCGATCAATATTTCTTTTTTTGTCTCCTTTTTCATCGGTTGCGGATTTGTTTCCTTTTTTGTCATTTCAGCATCAAATGATTGTTTGGAACTTGAAAGAAAACAAGAAAGCAGTAAGAAAGATGGATGTAAGATATTTAGCTTTTCGAAGGAAAATGGCGTTGCATTTATATTTGGCAATTCCTATTGTTCCCTCTTTCGAACAAATACCATGATTATTCTATTGCAATGCAATTCTTCTATTTAATTCAATAAAAATCGATGTGAAAAAATGTGATACGAGATCATTGTTAAGTGTGGATCCTGCGTAAAGTAGGTGTGCGGGTGGTTTTTTTGGGTGTCCGTACACTTTGTGTTGCACGAGCTACTGCTAGTTACGGTATAATTAAGTGTATACCTCGAAAGTCGCTAATGGAACATTTAAAGAGAGTATTTTCTTAGCCATTCATGATGACGACGATGATGATAGTGGTGGTTGTTCAGGAATCAAATTAGTTATCTGATGCCAGTTCTGAAACCTACACATGCTTATAGCACACATCTAATTACTTATAACAGTGCATGCATGCCTCTCGACTCCTGGACTCCCTGAAAATTGATAGTCAACATGACATTTAAAGCCCACATGTGTTGTTTTTGGTTTTTTGTCCAGCTGTCCAATCTGGTTACTTTTTTTTTTCTTTTCAAACTCGTGCGCATGCCGCTGCCTTGTTTGACCAAGGCTTGCTGGAAATGTCATGTGTGACGTTTTGGCCAGCTTCATCAGCCAGTATATAGAGGTGCCCAGATGGATCGTATCATCACAAACACAACCAATTCACCAAGAAGAGAAAGAGTGAAGATGTACCATAGAGAGGTAAAAGCGATGGATTTCTCCAGCGAGAGAAAATTAGCCCAGAGAGGGAAGTTACACAGAAAGGTAAAAATTGTAGTGAGTTTTTTTTGGTAGTGGTGTTTACCTTAAAGTGTGTAAAATTATTTCCAGTGAGAAATAGTGAAGTTTTTTTACTCTCAAATTTTTTACTGTTTTACTGTCAGTAAATCTTATAGTGATCGGTGAATCACAACACAAATTTACTGCCCCCACACAGTCAAATACTATGAGGTAATTTCCATGGGAAGTGATTCGTACATCCAAGCATGGAATGTCCATATCATAACCTTTTTTGAAAGTAGGCTTCTAGGAGAGACCGGGGAAGCGGCGTCGCTAGAGCAATTGCTCCTTGACATATGCCTTCATTATCGCCATCTATGGCTAAGTCATATTGATCATGTGCGTTCCTTTCGGTCTTTGTTAAAGAAAGTTACTTTAGAAACAGATACAGAGTTGGCCTAAATCTTGTCCATTTCGAAGTATAACATCTTTAGAGACAGATGTAGAGTTGGCCTAAGCCTAACAAGATTGCTCAGCTTTCTAACATGATGATATCTTCACCTAAAATGCTAGTGCGTTTGGTCTCGGCAACGATATCAGCATCAATCAACAAGTCCTCTTGTTTTTCAAGGCATTAGATGTGGTCTCTCATGTGACATGCCGACCAATATCTCTAAAAGATGTTAGGCAAGTGTTTCTTGTAAAAGATATTGATTCCTTCACGCAATCTTTTGTTTCAGCCTTTCTTTTTTCGTTTATCTGTTATAAAAAGGTCAAAATCTCTTCGTTCTTGATCGACTTCTTTTTATAAAGAAAATGTAATAGACGATGCATTATACTTTATGAGATGTTTTAATGATGGGAATTGATTTGCGAACCCGCCGTTTTACTCGCGCACACATGCAGCTTACTTACAAGTTTGCCATTCAAACTTTCTCAAACATTTTCCTCTTTGACCCCGCACACATACCCACCTTTTTACTCAGCCGCCACCCCCCGGCGACGATGACAAGGACTCACCCTCTTCCTCATCCCCTACTTCGACCGCCACAGCCCGCTCCCCCTCTTCCGACCTCTCCAGCCCATCTCCACCTCTTGGTCCGCCCCCTCCTCTCCACCTCATCCTCTACCGTGTTCCTCACCCTCGCCTCCTCCGATGATCTCCTCGTCCCATTTGCGTCGTGGATCACGATGTTTCGACGAACCGTCGTAGCAGTGTTCCCGACCGCATATTGCGACGGACGTGGGGGTGGGGAATGGATGGGGGAGGGCGTAGGAGGATGCGGTGAGGATGGGGAGGGCGTCGAAGGGGGGTGGGCGAAGATAGAGAGGGGGGCTGAGCAGAGGTAATTGGACGACCCAGTTTTTCTTCGGCGAAACCCCGACGGAGCCATATTGGCTTTTTCAGAAATTTTGTCCTAGAAGTGCGCGGTGAGTAATATTAGTGGCAAACTTGTAAATAAGTGGTATGCGAGCTGGAGTAATGGCAAACATGTGAATAAGTGGAATGTGCGCATGAGTAAAACAGTGGGTGTGCAAAACACCTCCCTTTAATGATGGGTGGGACTATATGCACCTCAAAATGAGGTGCATTAAGGTGATGAGTATCTAAAACAGCAAGAGTTGTGAAGATAGGGAAAGGGATGTGACATAGCTTAAGGTTTTTGTTTCTATTTTTGGTAATATATCACAAACGTGCACCTCACTTTGAGGTGTATGTAACAATTCTCTCAATGAATTGCAAGATGGATGCTTCAATTCTTTCACGTCTTCTGGTGCTTTTGCAGCTATGATTCCAGCCGTTGACTCTGGCTCTGGCTCTCCTTCACTCTGTTGTTGTTGTTCTATTGTGGTTGTTCAAATTGGAGCTATCCATTATTTGCACATTTATTAGTAATTCACATGTCTACAATGGGACATCGTTACTTGTGAACAATGATCTCGTATGCGTATATATAAAGAGAATAATGTAGATTAGTGGTAAAACACAAAAAGATAAAAAAAATACAAGGTCAACATGTGCTTGTATTTGTTATGGAGCCCACCTTTTTGTGTTTTGGTATCTAATCTATGTGCTACTTGATGGGAGAATTTGCAAGCTGTTTTATTTTTTTTAATTTGTGAAATTTTATTGCTTCCAGCGTCTTTTTCTCCTTGATCTCGCACTCCTAAACCTTGGGGTTTCATTTGAGTTCTGACACAGATCTAATTTCAGGTATTTCTTCTGAATGGGAGTTACTGTGCGAACCCACCGTTTTGCTCAGTGCACATACCTCCGCGCACATACCGTTCAGAAGTTTGTCCTTAAAATTGCTCACCGCGCATACCAATTTACGCAAATGAGGATCTGGGTTCGCTCTAATGTTTGTTTATCGGAAACCCATTTGAATTGTGTTCGTAATTTTTATTGGTTCATTCAATTTTTAATGATGTGGCTTTAGGGTTTATAGTTGTGTATGTGGCTGTCAATTTCTATTGAGAAGGATGTGATTTGATCATGGCAGCGGTTGGATTCAGTTTAGAACCTATTTGACTTCAATTTTAGCACTTTATCTTAGTGTCTTGTGATGGGTCTTTGACTTGTAATGCAGACAGAGCTGTGTTGTGCTCTGGGATCATGAGTAGTTGTCCAGCAAAGCCAATGGGTTGGTTTAGGAGAGACCTAAGGGTTGAGGACAACCCTGCCTTGGCGTCGGCAGGAGGAAGGGCAGTTCTACCCTGGACGGCGGTCACGTAGGAGGTTGAAGCAGTCGCTCACCACCATCGGCAGCTCCTTGAGATCTCTGGGAAGCCCTCTGATGTTCATTATGGCCGAGAGCATGCTTGCTGCCCTATTTCAGTGCAGCAAGGCTGTTGGAGCTACTAGAGTGGTTTATAACCTTTTATATGGTATATGTTCTTCTTCTTCATTATCATATTCACCTAGCATGTCACTAAGTATTTGGTTACACATGAATCAGGTCCTCTGTTTGGTGATCTATAATATCTTGATCCTTTATTTGTTACATTAATTTTAACGATGAAGTTGAATTTCTTAGTCAATCTGAATGTGTTTATGAGTATCGTTTTGTCCTGCTTCGATGTGTTAACAGAACAATTACGGGCAAGTGATAAATGATATACACCTTAGATCATGCCTAAAATGTGAATGTGCTGATGGATTCATCTATCCATTATTTTTGGTTGTAGTCCCAAGTGTATGCGCATAGTTGACATCAGGATAAATAATTTATCTATTATTCGTCAACCAGCATCGTTCTCTAATAATTTATACAGTTAATGACATTTTGTTTTCAGTTTTTTGAATCACTTAACACAATCAAATTCATGTGAATGATGTTACTTACATGGTCGGTTCGTTGTTGAAGTTTTGATGTACATATCTGAATAAGAGATACTGGACATATTTTGTGCTCGAGGTTGAAAAGGGTAATATTAACATAAGTTGGTCTAAATACACAGCCATTGGGTTAGATTTGTTCATCTCCTCATACCATTAGTTTGCTTGCAGCTGTAATCTCTTTATTAATCTTCTTATGTTTTTTGATACATACCAATTTAAAAAAGGGAGGATTTCAAAACCTTGCGGTACAGTAGCTTAGATGGACGGTAATGTGCTCCTCTAGTTTGCATGCCTACTAATCTTGCTTACCTGTATTTCTGCAAGTCTTAATTGTTATTTATCTGACAGATGTGTAGAAACCTGAGCTGAATGGAGAAATGGATTCATTTAACCAACCACCAACATTTGGGATAAAAACCTCATTATTGCACTGATATTTTTATTGATTCCAATCAATCTCTCTGGTCTATCCACTTGTTAAAGTGGCTAGTGGCAACCAGTTGCAATTTATAAATAGCAGCAATCCCCCCAAAAAACTTAATGCCATGAAAATTATTGGTGCTATGCGAAAGTCCTGCCATTTTCTATGGTGACTTTGATTAAACTACTTATTTTCAGACCCCATCTCGCTTGCACGCGATCTCAGATCAAAACTCAGCTTGCAGACATTGGAATCAGCATGCATATTTTTAATGGAGATCTCTTGTATGAGTCATGGGACATCTATGATGAGAATGGGATTTCTTTTATGACCTTTGACACATACTGGGACATGTGCATGAGCTTGCCAATTGAACTATCATTACTTCTTCCTCCCTTGAAGCTAGTGCCACTTGCATGTAAGATTGGCCTTAGAGAAATATAAGGATGATGCCTTATTGAATAACTCGTTTTCATTATTGCATGAATCTTAGTTACACCTTTTTTCCCTTTCTAATTATTCCCGCAAGAGAAAGTTAACAGGGCAAATAGTAATCCACCGTCTTGCACTGGGATAAAAGTATGTGCTATGAAAATTAGGTACTAGCTATCAGTATTCTTTTTGTTGTGCTAGGCACACAGAGGTTGAAAGCTGTTCTCTTGAGGAGCTTTGTTTAGAAAAACAATGAAGACAGATAAGTAATGGTTTGCTAAAGAGAGGATGGTCCCCAGGTTGGAGCTATGCAGACAACTTACTAACCGAATTCATCTGTGGTCATCTTATAGACTATTCAAAAAACCAAATGACGGTGGATGGTGCAAGAACATCATTATTGTTGCCATATCTCCACCTTGGCGAACTTAGTGTCAGAAAAATCTACCAAAGCATACGATTGAAACAGATGCAATGGGCAAAAGAAGGAAACTCTGAAGCAGGTCAGAGTGTCTACCTATTTCTCCATGGCATCGGACTTCGTGAATATTCTCGCTATGTATGTTTCCACTTTGCATCCACACATCAAAGGTCATTGTTGAGAAAGTTTTCGGGCTATCCATGGCATGCTGATGAGGGCAATTTTATATCTTGGATGCAGGGTCGGACCCATTGGTCGATGAGAGAACTTTGGGACACAGGCTGGATGCACAATCGAATCAGAGTCAACACTGCAAGATTTTTTCGTAAAGGTTTTACTATTGCAATGGACATGGGGGATGAAAAACTTCTACATCACCTTGCTGGATGCTGACTTGGAATGTGAGTTCCTTGGCTGGCAATATGTCATAGGTAGCTTACCTGATGGTCATGCTCTGAATCGTATTGACAACCCGAAGGTACATAAACCAAAATTGTATTAGCTCTTCTCTGATATCACCTGAAGGTACATTTTTGAAAACCTAAGTTTTTGCCGAGTGCACATACTAGATTTCCGAAAATGCCCATAAGGCAAAAATGCTCTACATCAGTTCTACTGCTTTCTTCATCATCGTCAAAGTTTGCTAAGTGCACATACCTTTGGGGATTTGAGGAGGGAAGGGAAGCTCGTTGAAGGGCCAATGGTGAAGGAATTGATGCTTGCCTCATTGCTTATATTCATATCCATATTTCTACTATTTGGAAATCCAAAATCGGATTTTGGGCAAAACCCAATTGGCAAAATCTTGCTTGTGATCTACAATTGGATGGAAGATTGAACCTCTTGAAAACAAAGTTAGTGTGTGATATTAGAGTTTCAGATTGGGGACATCAAAATTAGCCACAAGATTGGATTTTGGATGTTGCTCAAATGATTAATCCGAAAGGAATCCAAAATTCAAGCAAAGATCATACCTTTTCAAGCTAAAGATCTACGGGGGCTTAAAACAGCATTAAGATTGCTCTCTGAGCAGAACCCAAAATACATAAAACCTTAGCAACAAACAAGGATCAAAATTACTTCTTTTTATAAAAAAATTTCCTGAGCAAGTCGATATAGGATTTAAGGTAGATTGAGAGAAGAGATAAAAGTGCAGTGACTCTGATTGGAATCAGCGATGAGAAAGAGACGAGGTTAAAAATATATATTGACATGGGATCAATATGATATGCATCCAAAGTGTTGTTTTTGATGGGATGATACAAGTTTGGATGTGTGCGGTGAGTAATTTGGTATGTGCGCAGAGTAATTTTTGAGGGGTGTCAAGATGTGCGCTGTGAGTAACTTGACATGTGCGCAGAGTAATTTTAGCGGGTTTTGGGGGTTTTTAAAATGACAGTTTCGTTATTTTTCAAAACTTTAAGCGGTATGTGTACCGAGCAAAATGGTACGTTCACAAAGTAACTCCCAAATACTTTTCTCTCTATAGAATTGTTTTATGCATGGCATGTGAACCTCACCTCATTATGGACTGTCCTCTCATTTGGTACCAACCCATAGACAGAGAAGCAACCGACGGACCTCGTCCCAAAGTTAAATACAAATCATGTGATAAAGGAAAATCCCTTTAACAAAGATCTGTGATACTTGAACAGTGCTATATACCACATCAAAACTATTGATATCCATTATTTAACATAATTTTTATTTTGAATGAAATCTGGGAAGCCAAAATTGTGAGTCTGGTTAGAGAAACCATCTATTTGACACATAAGTCAAAGCTTGCAATTCATTTGCAGTTAATATGTTATCACCTGAGCTGCAGATCTGTCTGATAGTGTTTTATTGTCCATCAATGCAACAATTTCAATTGTGAAGCCTCACAATTGTCCCATTGGATTTTAGCTTTGTACCATTTATGATGTCAAAGCACCGTGTTTCATTACACCATGGGAGCGACATCACTATTTTCTATGTGATTGAATTCTATCAAAAATGTATCCTAGGGGATTGACCAAGAACAAAGGATGACATACAACAGGGATAATTGGCATATAAAAGTTGACAGCAGTATATTTCAAATACGACCTAAAACATTTCAAAGACGGTTTTGTAGTTTCGGAAATTCATCATTCTAGATTATTTTTTTTAAAAAACAATTTTTCTTTTTTTCCTTATTGTAGATTTTAGTTTTTGGTACAATTGAATTATGTGCATAATTATCTCTTAATTAGCTCACTGTTCTGGAAATCAAGTTTCAAGGTTACAGATTTGATTCTGATGGCGACTATGATATGGAAATCAAGTTTCAAGGCTCACTTTTCGGAAATTCATCACTTTTATGGAACTTGGATCCCTGAGCTGGCAAGAATGCCTACATCCCTGAGCTGGCAAGAATGCCTACCATATGGTGTAATGCCTACCATTTGGATACACCATCCATGGAATGCTCCAAACAATTTACTTGAAGCTTCTGGTGTTGAGTTGGGAGTAAACTACCCAAAACCTCTCATTGAAATAGATGCAGCACAGGAACACCTTGATAATGCCATAGCCATAATGTGGGAATTAAATAGAGCTGCATGAGTTGCAAAACTTGAATCAGGTGAAGTAGTTTACCGTAGGTGGTTGTGAAGAAGGATGTAGCTCCCGATACTTCATCTTTTGATCAAAGGGTGCCTTCTGTTTAAAATATGTAGTACAGTTTGATGGAAAAAAGTCGAGAAAAATTATATGGCAATAGACTGGAAGGAACGGAATCGACAATCAGGAAAATATCACTGAGACCTCAAAGATGTATGAAAAGATTTGCTCTTTGCAGCAGAATCCTTGTGCACTAATTAAACAGGTCCAATAAAAAACGAAATGCTGACCCAAATTCATGCTTTTCATCATCATACAGCAAAAGCCAGCATGAAGTTGATGTTTCCATGCCACATGACGTGATTAGATCTGTGTCAGGTGCATCTATGTCAAGAATCAGATAGAGATGGAGTAAACAAGGTACCAAAGTTTATGATTGTATGACGTCATCAGTTCTACCGTCTCCAAAATACTTCTGTATTTTGATGTTAACCTTATCAACCATTTCACTATTTTGTAATTTAAAGGTACAAGTCTTTGTAAAAATTTTACCCATGTGTCTTCCTAGTCATCTTATTATACTTATAATTTTAAAATTTTCCAATTGTAGGAGTTGTTTCTCCAGTGTTACTGGGACAGGACACCCCGTTTTTGCATGTTTTTTCTGTGTTGAATGCTTGGACACGTCAGGACACTTGGACTTCAGTGTCCTATGAGTTGGACATGGCTCATGTCAAGTGTACAAGAAAAATATGTATTTTTGTAAAAGAAAGGAAAGGATTGGAAAGAATATTTGATTAAAAAAGTGCATAAGAAAAGGAAGGAATAGAAACAAAAAAATTGATGAGGATTATGTTTTCTTATACTCCAATATTCATTTAAACCCACATCTGAACATGTGACGTGCTTCTTTTTAACAACTTTAATGTTACGGTAGTTAAACAAAAAGAATTAATGAGCGCATAATCATATTGATTCTCTAAATATGGGATTTAGTATATAAGTGTATTATATTATAGACAGTTCCCCATATGCTATTGTTAATTTGTTACAGATTTGCGGTGTCAGACACTTTAGGATACTTGGACCCTTGACACTCGTGCCCCTTGTCCAGTTGAAGGTTTTCTCATATAACTACTGTGCACCAACTAACCTTAATTTAATGTTTTCTTTACCATTACCGTCCATCATTTCCATCATTTCCATCATGATAATAGTAAACAATATTCTCCCTGACAGTACCTCAAATGGATTTTCTTTTTGACATGGAATTCAGTAATTACTGCACGGAATATATTTTTAGGTTCCTTGTTTAAAAGATGAATCCATATGACATCTTGGCTGTAGGGCCTCAAATACGTGATTGAGCTTTGCCATCTCAATGAATAATGATGATAATAGGTTTCATTCTCTGTGAGAAAGAATGATGTAAGCTTATCCAGGATGCAATCCCAAGGTGCTTGATACCATAGAAGTACAATTAAAATCATGTAGCGCAAAAGTCTCTGATATGGGAATGATGTCTGTTTGGTAAATTATAATTGATTTCTGATTCTTGCAGGCAGAGGAGGCTGAAGCTTGGAGAAGCATCAAGAGCTTGAGACCATGCAACATAGCTGCCGGAATTAAGCAGTAAAAAAAAGGAAGAACTCCATGGTGTGCATCATTTTATTGAACCTTAAATTTTATGCATCATATTATAGTTTGCATTTTAATTGCAATTTTAACATCTTAACTTTACTAAAATCAAGCCTTTCATTGCATTGTAATTGTCTTCTACTCTTATGTATGAGTTTAGCATGCTTTGTATCTGTGCTCAATGCTACTTTCCTGTATGTCATGCACAAAATAAAGGATCTCCAAATTTGTAATAGAACTGACACGAATGGAAGTTTGGGAGTTGAACTACAGTACATTATTGCTCCATTGTATTATGGTTTATGTATCTTTCTTTATTTTAACAAATTTTCATTGATAAAGAAGTTGTATTATTTATTTTCTGATGTAAAAAGCTCTTATACCATTTCTGCCATTAGAAAGAACAGACTATTAATGATATGCTTTTAATCAGACTGTACTTCACTCTATACAATTATTTTTAAAACGAGCAGATTATTCTGAGGGATCAGTGTTAGATTGATCTGTGTGTCAGAAGAATCTTTGGTAACTGATCTGGAAAATGTTTCGCTGGCATATGATGCGATAATGCTGACATGGTATGGGCCTTCTAGAAGTCTACACTCCATTTAGTTGCCCTGTACGTCGAATAGAACTTGGTTCTGAGTGGAATTCCTGGAACTGCCAAACTTTTTTGCCAATGATAGATACCACAAAGAGGCAAAAGGGGCCACTTCTATAGGACAAAAACTTGAACTGTTGTATTGTACTTTGAATTTATTTGTATATGCTATCTATAATCTTCTCATTTTCAGAAATTTATATTTTGAGCATTGCATTGTTTGTGTTTATTTTCGATGAAGCAGTTTATTATCGACACTGCCTTTTGAATGTACTTACAATGTTATTATATTTATATTATAATCATAACCCATGCCCTTAGGCATGCGACATTTAAAATCTTTCAACAACAATTCAACCCTATTCAAAATTGTCCTCCCAAAAAATTTCAGCCATCCCATTCAAAAGCTCCACCTAAAATTTCAACAACATCCAACACTTTCACCCCTAAAAAATTTCAACCACAACTTTCAAAATCCTCAACATCTTAAAATTTTGAATCTATATTCCAAATATCTTCCCTTAAAAATCTCAACCATATTCAAAATCTTTCCATTCAAAATTTTAACCACAACCAATTATCCCTTAAGTTTCCCCTCAAAACTGACACCATCCACTAATGGGTTTACCTTAAAAGTTTCAATATCTTTCATCTGAACCATTGATTCCAAATTAAATCATGAAGTGCTCAAGAATAGTTGACGAGTTGTTTCAGAAAAACTTCATTAGGGAGCTGCGGGAGGACGTGCATATGAGCCATTAACATGATAATGATCAAGTATAATTTGTCACTTAAAACTAGATCTTTTAGAGATGATGGATGTGTTTCATATCTTAAGAGGTGATATTATCATATTGGTATAGGTGAAAATGATTAGTGAAAATTTGCTTTTAATATAAGGATAAGTTTTATGTGTTATTCAGTACGTAGTGATTAATCAATTAAACATAATGATTAATAATAAAATCCAAACGACACACAAAACTTGGTAACGCAGTTCGGTGCGCACACCTATATTTGTGGGGCCACGTCCAGAAAATCAGATTACTCCATAATAATAATAAACGATTACAATCACTAATATCGAATTTCTATTAGGAGGAACAAACTCCCCCTCAATACAAACCGCTGTGGATGGTCTCTACCAAACCCATGGAGTAATCTATACAAGCTCCCCTTGCATGCAAGATCCACTTGCACAACTGACTTGCATCAACTCCCTTGATTCCTACCTCGTAGCTGTCAGCCTCCCTCCCGGAGATTCGCGATCATAATCTTCTGAAAAGTGATCCAAAAAGCCGCAATCTGCACGACCTTTTATGTGATCCGATCCCCTTCAATCTCGGAGCAATTAAGGTAGGTTGCTCAATAGAACCCTATGCAGATTGGCAATCCGCAAATTTGGAAATCACTTAGGGCACGTGATCCCATCCATTTCAGAAAATGTTAGAAATTTGCGAAAAGTTCTCTTCAATCAAATCTTCAGGAGATCTTATACAAAAGGCATATAACAACAACGTTATAGGATAACTGAATACGAGTATAAGATCTGTGACTGTTACAATTCAAAGATCTGATCCCATCACAAGCATTTCAGCAATATGAACTTCTCGACAATAAGTTAGACATCATGTTGCATTATAACTTACAACATGACTATCAACGTGAATATTAAGTGAACTCACTCTTCAAGAAAACCAAGATCCCAGAGAATATAAGCTAGTCCCACTAATAACAAGACAATCACACCACGTGTGACCCAACAATATGAATGGTTAATATTACCCTTTGGATTGCTCAATGTTCTCCGTATTTTCATAAAGGTTATGACTCAAGTGCTACTTCATTGGGCAAGTTTGTGGTCATTTATTGAAGAAGTTAGAGATAAAAGTTTAGAGAAAATGTTAGGGAGAGTTAAGTTCTTTCCCAATGATTTATTATTATAGTGCTATACTAATAGTTTTACATAAAATCCCTTATCCATTTTACATAAAAAATCCTAACATAACATATGTTACATCTCAACATTCCTCACAAGCTCGAACATATATGTCATTGACTCATTGATGCCTCTCTTTTTTGTAAAAAGCTTGGTAAGCATATCAGTTGATTTACCATCTAATATGCTTCGTCTTTATCACTGTGTTACACTGATGTCTTATTATGTAACAATCAATCTTGATGTGTTTAGTCTTCTTGTAAAAGATTTGGTTATTCACGATGTACATAGCAACCTTATTATCGTAAATACAGTAGAGGTGGTGAATAGTGTTGATGCAAGATGGAAGTGAAAATTTATGTTGGAAAATTTTGGAGAGAACAAAATTAGAGATTTAAAATTTTTAGGGAAAATTTAGGGATTTGATAAAATCTCAGGTCTCGCATATTGAAGATTGATGATTATTGATACACGCTTTGCACTCGAATATCTTATATCTCTCAAACATCACGTCTCAACAACCAATCTTACTTTTGACTCCAGTGCAAAAGATTTAATTTGAAAAACATAAAGTTTATACCAATTTTAATCTATTTATATTTAATTCAATTATCAAAATAAAACAAATCCAACCCCTTTAAAGCAAGGCGCATAATATCCTATCACAACCAATGTAGAAAATAAAAAAAAAGACTTAATTTTCTACTAATTCAAATGATAATAACTCAAAACTAATGACCCAAATGCTAATTTGAAAAGCACACTTTGACGTCATCGAGTGTTTTAAAATATGAATTTGGAAATTTAAAGAGTTACTTTCAAATTTCTTCGTAAACAGCAAAAATTAACTTCACTATAATATCAAAAAGTAAAGAATAATCAAATCTGATAATTATAGCAATCACAAATATCAAATAAGTTTCCTACTTCGGTCCTTCGTACATACTACAGTCATCAAATCTGTCCCGTTTGGGATTTTTTACTTCTTTTGTGCAAACATGTAAGAGAATAATCATACAACTTGACAACTCACAATTATCTATTATATAACCGATCACTTAATCACCCGGGTGATAAAAAACCAATCTCTACACAAAAGATATTAACAACACACTATCAATACCAGATAGACTCTTTTAAAAGAATGAAATATCTCAAAACTTCTAATAGTCTTGAGTGATTATGCAAGTGAATCAATTGAAGGTTACAAGAGTGCATTTCTGTTCAAATGGTCAAGAACTTTGAAGCATAGATATAAAGAACTTCTTGAGTTCTTTCACAAAGAGAGAACACATGAAATAGGAAGTATTGTGATCAATCTCTCAAATGTGGCTGTGGATATATAAATAGAGGTGTAATCCAATGTTCAAGAAATTTAAAAATAGCTTTACAACTACCATCAACAAACAAATATTAAATAGCTAACAAATAAAAGTTATCTTGATTAGTCGACTAATAACTTTATTAATCATCTACTCAGCAAATGCAGACAAAGACGAGGAAAAAGTCTATATTAGTCGATTAGTTCTATAGTTAGTCAAGTAATGGTTGACCGTCTAAAAAATAACAATCGGTGTTATTCGATTAGAAACATCGTTAGTAGGCTAACAATTAAAAGTAAAAAAAGATTAGTTCTGTGTTAGTCGATTAATGATATTGTTGGTCGATTAATGGTTCAAAGAACCGAAAATGATGTCTGTATTAGCCGATTAGAACAAAAGATTAGTTGACTAATCAACATGAAAAATAAATAAGTGAAGAATTTGTTATGTGTTAGTCAATTAGCAGCGATTATTAGTCGATTAACAACACATTGATTATAGGTTAATCCAAAAAACTAAGTAGCGATTATTAGTTGATTAACAACACATTGATTATAGGTTAATCCAAAAAAAACTAAGTAATATTAGTTCTAAATGGGTTAAGGGATAAGTCTAAGTTAAATAAATATGATTTGTGATATGTGTGTGATTAGGGTTATATGCAATAATCTATGAACAAAGAAAAAAAATACATAAATACATATAATTCAAAGTTAGAGAAGTCAATTAATGACCACAGAGAACATATTCTATGTTCAAGATCTTGATCTTGTCACCATGACTATATTCTTCATCTAAAGAGCTGCAAAACATGCTAGCACATAGCATATGGTTTAAACATTCTCAAAACTTATATTGAGGATATGCAATATCTAACATTATATAGTAGCCTTGTTATCGCAATACAGTGTCATAGATGTAGGTGCCACAAATCATACCTCAAAGTAAAATTCATAAACATAGTATGTAGTGCATATATTTCATGATTCATATAACGCTCTGCTCTCTGGGTGCCGTCACAATTGAAACAGTCATGTGCAGGTCCCGTAGGTGCTAGTGAAGTCAATGTGGAGCAGTACAGCAAAAATGAAAATACTCACAGTAAAACAGGTCACACAGTACTGAACGGAAAAAAGAGACAATAAAATCTATACTACAGCTGAAACGTAAATAAAACACTCATCAGCCGCTATCTTAAGTCTCAAAAATACCGCACTGGAAGTCTGACTCCTCATGATCAAGCACCTCCGTATGATCATGTGCGTCACCTAGTGGGCAACAGAAGTCGCATCACGCTCAATAGAGTATACAATATCTAAACAAGAAACAAAAAAGTAAAGGTGCACAAAAAGAAGATAGGACAACCACAAATATGATAGTATTGAATAAAGAAGTAATATTGTATGATAATTAAATGTCCACAACTACTGTAAGATGGTACTCACTAAAAGTGAACCAATCTTAGGCCGTGACTTATGAGGGAGAGTACGGTGTGCAACACAAAGACCCTCTTGAGACCGCAAGGATGCTACCCCAGGCCGAATAGAAGAAAGTACCATATTGTAAGAATCGTAACACTATGAGAGTGGCTATAAGACCCATCATGATGATTGTTCATGTCTACCCCAGGACTTTAGGACCCATCTGAATGATGGACGTCCCCCCAACCAGGGGAGCTGAAGACAGGTCCCAGCCGCTCCTGTAAGTTTCTCAAAACCTGATGAGTCATACAGAATTAACCATTTATTAGCTTAGTGTTGTGATGTGAGTCAAGTTGAAGATTAGCCAAACTGTTTAGTCAAGTCATGAGTCAACCTCAAGATAGTCCACTGCCGTATATGAAACAACCCAAGGACTATGCAATTTAATCACAATATTAAACTTCATGGTACTAGTAAGCTCAAAAAACAACATGATATTTAAACTGTCATGTGATAAAGTTAAGGCATGGCTGTTTCTCATGGCATGATATTTCAAACTGAACTGATGATATGTCACCCAACCGTTTCCATGCAATGAACCAAGAAACAAGGAAAACATGCTAACTGCTAGATAAAGAAACACCCAGAAGTCAACTCATAATGGCACTAGAGATTCTAGGCCATATGAATCAAATTCCAAGTAAACCACATCGGAACCCAAAACAAGCGAGGGAACCAGCCGAGCCTAACAATAACTCAGTGACCCGAAATAGCACGCAAGGGAAGCTGCCAAACCTAACAACAAGCAAGAACCCAAAACCCGCAAGCAAGGAAAGTCAACGGACCCAACAACAAGCAAGCAGGTAAGCCACCGATCTCGACAACCAGCAAGGAAAGCTTATACTGCAAGCAAGAGGGGAATAAGAATCCCAACATAGCAAAGAAGGCCAAACCCTCAAGCAACAACAAGACATAGCAAAGAAGGCCAAACCCTCAAGCAACAACAAGCCAAACAGTAAGCAATGACGCCATCCTCAGCAAGGAATCAACCAAGGAAGGGGCCAAACCCAAACAGCAAGAAGAAAAGCCAGCCACAACCAAACGGCAACCGGAGAAGCCAAACAAGCAATGAAGCCATCCGCAACCTACAGTAAGGAAAGAGGGCCAACCAAACACCAACGCAATAAGAATCCAAACCGCGAGAAAAGGGAAGCCAACGAACCCCACAATTCGCGAGGAAACCCAAACCGCGAGCAAAACCAACCGAACCCAAACAACCCAACAAGTCAAGAACCCAACGCAATAAGCAAAGAGACCCCAGACCGCAAGCAAAATCAACCCAACAACAAGCAAGGAATCGAAATCAAAATAGGAGTATGTGGGATAGAGTCTACATGAAATCGGGGCTGAAGAACCAAGATAGTTAAGAACCAAGCCCGACGCAATGAACAAGGATTCGGCGGAGCCCAAATAACAGCAGAAAACCCCCAGCATCAAGCCTCTGTCAGCAAGGAGCCCACAGCCGCAAGCAAGGGAACCACCGTACCTAACTCAAGTAAAGAAAGGGACATACCATAAGCAAGAGGAGCCACGAACTCCAACCAGCGAGTAAGAGGAGCTACGAACCTCAAAACAGCGAGGAAAAGACAGACCACAAGCAAGAAAAGCCGCCGAACTCCAATCAGCAAGGAAGGGAAGCTATCGCACCGGAAGACAGCAAGGAAGAAGTCAGCCGCACCCAACTCAAACAGCAGAAGGGCCAGCCGCTACCACCAGTCGACGAGGGGACCAAAGCCGCAAGTAAGGTAGCCACCGACCCCCAATTCAAGCAAAGAGGGGACAAACCACGAGTCGATGGGAAGCCATGAACCCCAAATCAGCATCAATGGAAGTCTCCGAGCCTAACTCAAGCAAGGAAGACCAAGGCAGCAAGCAAAGGAAAGCCAGCCGCATCCAAATTAGCAAGGAAGGGGAGAGGGTTAAATAGCAGTCGAAGCATCCCAGAGGACGTGTGTGACGTCATAGCGAGGTCACGATGGGCGGGACGCAGAGGTGACGAAGGCGACGGGGCTCACATCGCTTTGATGGAGAGGAGATGGCGATGGACAGGTTGTAGCGAGGTGAGGAGGGTGGCGAAAGTCCCATCGAGGATCCCACATGACGCGAGAGAGGGAGGGTGGCGATCGAAGAGGTCCAGCAGTCTCGAGGGCTGCGGAGTGACACGTCGAAGAAAAAGCCCTAAGGGCTTTTGTTTGCTGTGGAATCAAGAGGGAGAGAGGGGAAATGGGAGGAAAGTCTGTGAGCTGGGCTTGGGCCTGCTCAGTGGGCCGAGTGAAGGAATTGGAAAGAAAATAAAAAGAGAAAAAGAAAAGAGACAGAGATAATAATGGGCCATTACATTTTATACACCTTAGAAAAATTCCGTCCTCAGAATTCTAGAACAAGATAATATTAGCAATACACAAAAGAAATCCAACAACTGTCTACAACAAAATGATGATCAGTTCAAACAACTGATAATATAAGCCAAGAGTCGGGGTGTCCGTCTCCACCGCCTCCATGGTGAAAGTCTGGCGCCTCTGAGGTGGTGGCAGCGGTCGTCGCTCTTACTGACTGGCACTGGCAGGCGTCATCTGGTCAACTCGTCTTGGACAGCTATCCATGGAGTATTTTGATGCACCGTAGATCAGACACAAATGGTTCCAGCAGCGACACTCTCTCTTCATGTGTCCGGATCGGTAACAGTAGTCGCATAACACAGGGCGTCAAGTGCCGGTCTTTGCTCCAGTCCTCTTGGATGGTGTGGTATACTCTGTCTGGATGGTGGACCTCCACCGTTCTCCGATGCGATCGTGTACTGGCGCTGAATGTCGTCGGCTCTGCTCCGCAATAATGGTCGGTGGTGGTCGTCTCGGAGGGATTTCTGTTTGTCGCTCTCGCTCTCGCTCCCTTTGCACGTACTCATACTCTTGGGCAGTTGAGAGCACGTCGACATGGGTCTTCAACTTGAACCCCACCAGCTTGTCACGAATATCGATGTCCAGACCCTGCTGAAATCTCTTGGCCCGAGCCAAAGGGATGGACACCGCGTCCTCGGCGGACCTAAAACACCAATGGTTAGTAAATACAAAGTATGGTTAGTGATCACGCATCAAGTTATGCACCTACTGAGTTTAGAAAACTCAGTGTCGTACTCATCTATAGTCATGGAGCAGTGCTTCAGGCCCATGAACTGTACCTCAAACTCCATTTGCGCCTCTGGAGAGAAGTACTGGGCATTGAACGTTTCCTTGAACGTAGCCCAAGAGATCGGCTGAGGTAGTCGATCCTTTGCAGCATCCCACTAGTTCCTGGCCTCCTTAGTCAACTGTAGCATCCCCATGCTAACCCACAAAGCTGGAGGTGCCTCTGCTGCCTTTCGCTTATTGGTGATCGAGCACAGCCACTCCTCTGCAGCCAAAGCATCACCATTCATTAAAAATCGACGAACCACAGCGATTGGAACTGCTGCACTCCTCCATCATGCGTGGGTTCTTTCCGAATAGCCTGGATCATCTCTTGCACTGCCTGGTCTGAAATCCGATGCATGGTGTTCGATCTGGAGTTGTTGCCCTTTCCTGACCCCGAAGCGTTCACAGTCATAATTGGTCCCTTAGACGGTCTACGTCTCTTGCGTATAAAAACTTTCATACATACATGTATTCATAAAGAAAGATTGAGTCAATCTAGTATCGTACTTCATGCCTACTCTACACTGTTCATGAGGCGATTGTGCGGATCGGCATAGGCCACCACTTGTAACGTCCCGCTCTTCGGGCACCGTCACATTGAAACAGTCATGTACAGGTCCCGCAGGAACAGTCATGTACAGGTCCCGCAAGTGCAAGTGAAGTCAATGTGGAGCAGTGCAGAAAAATGGAAATACTCACAGTAAAACAGGTAACACAGTATTGAACAGAAAAAAGAGACAGTAAAAGCTACACTACCAGCTGAAACATAAATAGAACACTCACCTGCCGCTAGCTCAAGTCTCAAAAGCCATATACTGGAAGTCTGAATCCTCGTGAGCAAGCACCTCCGTATGATTCTGTGCGTCACCTAGTGGGCAATAGAAGTCGCACCATACTCAATAGAGTAGACAATATCTAAACAAGAGATAGAAAAATAAAGGTGCATAAAAAGAGAGGACAGCCACAGATATGATAGTACTGAACAAATAAGTAATATGGTATGATAGTTAAATGTCAACAACTACTGTAAGATGGTACTCACTAAAAGTGAACCAATTCTAGGTCGTGACGTATGAGTGAGAGTACGGTGTGTAACACGAAGACTCTCTTGAGACCGCAAGGGCGCTACCCCAGGCCGAGTCCAATAGAAGAAAGTACCATACTGTAAGAACCGTAACACTGTGACAGGGGCTATAAGACCCATCATGATGGCCGTCCATGTCTGCGCCGAGGACTTTAAGACCCATCTAAATGACGGACGTCCCCCCAACTAGGGGAGCTGAAGACAGGTCCCAGTCGCTCACATACTCTCCAATCATAAGTTTTCCAAAACCCAGTGAGTCAAACAGAATTAACCATTTATTAGCTTAGTATCGTGATGTGAGTCAAGTTTAATATTAGTCAAACTACGTAGTCAAGTCACGAGTTAACCTCAAAATAGTCCACTGCCATACATGTAAAAAACCTAGGGACTGTAATTTAATCATAATATTAAACTTATGGTACTAGCAAGGTTAAGAGACACCATGATAATGAAACTGACATGTGATAAAGTAAATGCATGGATGTTTCTTATGGCATGATATTCCAAACTGAACTGATAATAAGTCAACTAACCGTTTCCATGCAATGAACCAAGAAACAAGGAAAACATGCTAACCGCTTGATACAGAAAAACCCGAAAGTTAACTTAAAATGGCACTAGAGATTCTAGGCCATATGGATCAGATTCCAAGTAAACCATACCGGAATCCAAAACAACAAGCGAGGAAACCAGCCGAGCCTAACAATAACTCAGGGATCCGAAATAGCACACAAGGGAAGCTACCAAACCTAACAACAAGCAAGAACCCAAAACCCGCAAGCAAGGAAAGCCAACAGACCCAACAATAAGCAAGCGGTTAAGCCACCGAACTCGACAACCAGTAAGAAAAGCTTATACCGTAAGTAAGAGAGGAACAAGAATCCCAACACATCAAGGAAGGCCAGACCCTCAAGCAACAAGCCAAACATCGACTAATGACGCCATCCTCAGCAATGAAGCAAGCAAGGAAGGGGCCGAACCCAGACAGCAAGGAGAAAAGTCAGCCACAACCAAACGGCAAGCGGGGAAGCCAAACAGCAAGCAATAAAGCCATCCGCAACATACAGCAAGGAAAGAGGGCCGACTGAACCCCAACACAACAAGAACCCAAATCGGGAGAAATGGGGAAACCAACGAACCTCACAATCAGCAAGGAAACCCAAACCGCGAGCAAAACCAACCGAACCCAAACAACAACCCAATAACAAGCCAAGAACCCAATGCAATAAGCAAAGAGACCCCAGACCGGAAGCAAAATCAACCCAACAACAAGCAAGGAACCCCAAGGCAACAAGCAAGGAATCGGAATCAAAATAGGAGTATGGGGGATAGAGTCTACCTGAAATCGAAGCTGAAGAACCAAGATAGTTAAGAACCGAAGCCCGACGCAACGAATAAGAATCCAGCCGAGCCTAAATAACAACAGAAAACCCCCAGCCGCAAGTCTTAGTCAGCAAGAAGCCCACAGCTGCAAGCAAGGGAACCACCATACCTAACTCAAGCAAAGAAAGGGGCAGACCATAAGCAAGAGGAGCGACGAACCCCAACCAACGAGCAAGAGGAGCTACGAACATCAAAACAGCGAGGAAAAGACAAACCACAAACAAGGACATCCGCCGAACTCCAATCAACGAGGAAGGGGAGCCATCGCACCTGAAGACAGTAAGGAAGAAGTCACCTGCACCCAACTCAAGAAGGGTCGGCCGCTACCACCAGTCAGCGAGGGACCAAAGCCATAAGCAAGATAGCCACCGAACCCAAATTCAAGTAAAGAGGGGACATACCACAAGTAGAGGGGGAAGCCACGAACCCCAAATCAGCATCAAGGGGAGCCATCAAGCCCAACTCTAGCAATGAGGACCAAGGCAGTAAGCAACAGAAAGCCAGCCACATCTAAATCAGTAAGGAGGGGGAGATGGTTAAATAACAGTCGAAGCAACCCAGAGGGCACGTATGACGTCGTAGCGAGTTCACGATGGGCGGGACACAGAGGTGACGAAGGCGACAAGGCTCACATCGCTTCGATGGAGAGGGGAGGGCGATGGACGGGTTGCAGTGAGGTGACGAGGGCGGCAAAAGTCCCATTGAGGGTCCCACATGACGAGAGAGAGGGATGGAGGGTGGCGATTGAAGAGGTCCAACGGGCTTGAGGGCTGCGGGAGTGACGCGTCGAAGAAAAAGCCATAATGGCTTTCGTTTGTTGCGGGATCGAGAGGGAGAGAGGGGAAAAGGGGAGGAGAGCCTGTGAGCTGGGGTTGGGCCTGCCGAGTGGGCCGAGTGAAGGAATTAGAAAGAAAAGATAGATAGAGAGAGGGGCCATTATAGGGGTGGCAAAATATACCCGACCCGACTCGAACCCGACATCTTGGGCCGCGTATGGGTAGGGGTCAATTCGGGTCGGGTGGGATTCGGGTTGACCCGATCGACTCGGATAAAATTCGGGTCGGATACGGGTTTGATCCGTCAACCCGGGTTAACCCGAATTCAACCCGTTTATATATTACAAATATATATAACATATTATACAACTAGTCATTGCTCGTACCCATAGGGCACGGTTTATTTAATGGCTGAGTCCCCCCAACAAATTTCAAGTTACCCAAAATTTCAAGTTTCCCCCAAAATTTCAAGTTCCCCCAAATTTAAGTTTTCCCCCAAAATTTAAGTTTCCCCCAAATAGTTTTGTTTCAAAATTCAAATTTCAAACCTCGTACTCATATCAAATAGTTTTCCTCCCAAAATTTAAAAGCTTCCCACTAAAACTTTGTCCTAGTCATTGTCCTAGTCATCAAGCCATTATCCTAGTTATAAGCCCCTTTGTCCTAGTCACTTGTCCTAGTAGGACACCATTCAATTTTTTTCATCAAATATAGAATAGATATTATTTCACAAGCACCCATTGGAATGTTGCTTGGTTTCTTCGTTTGAGCATTCGGTCCTTGTTTTGATTCCCAGTGGATGTGATTGTTTATTGTTCTTTTTACAAATTTTAAATAAGGGGTTCAATGAAATTATAAATACTTTAAAGAGAAGATTTAGAACACACACAATTTTGGCTTGGTGGTAGTGTCTTAGCTCAACTAGCTGAGAGGTCGCATGCTCGAGGCTTGCTCTCTGCATAATTTGTTAATTAAGATTTTGCCGAATTCCACCCGAGCCCGACCCATACCCGACCCGAACCTGACACGCATGATAAATCGGGTCGGGTACGGATGACCCTGTTTGCACCCGGGTCGGGTACGGGTTCCCAAACCCTGACCCGGATTTAATTCGGGTCGGTTTCGGGTTTACCCTTATTCGGGTCGGATCAAATCTGACCAGACCTGGACCAGACCCGACCCGACCCGTTTGCCACCACTAGGCCATTACAATTCAGCAGGCAAGAGCTTAAAGTAATTTGGTTCTCAGCATATTGTATGACTTGTTCTAAGTGGAGAAACTTTTTGGCTGCTTTCATGCTCAAGAAAACAAGGGTATGATGTCGCAATGAAGTGTGGACTTCTTGTAAATATTACGATACAAGAATTATGTTAACTTTACCATCGTCTAGATGGTGTATGATACAAGAATTATGTTAACTTTACCATGGTCCAGATGGTGTATGCTACTCTGTCAAGGGGTCCCATTTGGAATAGTCAAATTTGTTTCTTCAATAGGTTTATGCAACTTGTAATTTTGACATTAAGTACATGCAGTGAACATTATGTTGTGAAAGGAAGTGTTCCCTTCATTATGTACGCGGTCAAAGAGTTATGAATCTTAGAACACATAGCCAATTGTAAATGAGCAATTTGCCGTGTTTGTGGACATATAATGTTTTATCACTTTATTACTTGCTAAGTTCATACTCTTCTTTACCTAAGAGATCTTGGATGGTAGGCTTTGAAGCTTCATGATGCAAAATTCTTGGATGAGTTAGTTTTTGATTCATTTTTTATTTTCGCTTAGATTTATTCCTAGACAATTCTTGGATGAGAATAATAGGCAATGTATGGCATATGAGAGAATTCATTTGGGTCGTCAACTCCTTGATAATCCACATCGATTCATTTTGATCCTTGTGTTAACCTAGATACACCAAACACCATGTGATTTTATAGTGTTCTCTATGGCATCTGATGGTTTCAAATTTCACATGGTTTTCAGGAATACAACTTTTGACCCCTATGTCTATGGGCATCACAGCATCTTTGGTGTATCTAGGTTTTGGGATGGGAGATCAATGTGACACGTGCCATCTCCATTTAAAATATCGACAGTTGATTTTTTGACTACCATAGAAGGAAATTTCCTTTTATAACACAAGATACTTATTATTCTCTTTTATATTATGATCATTAATTCGAGCTAAATTCTGATTTTGGAGTTATTCTTCGACCAATTTTAGTATATTTTAGATTTTTCCCATGGATTTTTTAAGAGAATGTCTCATTTGTAATTGGCCGCATGTCATCAATATATTGAGAAGCCTTTCTCTCGATTCCAACACCATCTTGCAACAATATATAATAGATTTGAGAAAGTAATTCGAACATCATTTTGCAACAATATAAAATAGATCAGAGCAAGCAATTCAAACACCATTTTGCAACAATAAATAATAGATCAGAGCATATAATTTATGTACATGTTCTTGAGAGTATTCTAATAAATTATGTATTGTTGTATTAGCATTCTGGCTTTAGTATCAGATTCTATTCTTTGTAGACTTCAGATATTAAAATGGGAATGTTCATATTAGTTGAATTATATTATAAATATCGACTATCTGTTTGGGTCGGATACTAAATTTTAGGTGCAAACTGTGGACCTGCTTTGTAGTCAAATGCATCAACTGCTACGGAACTAGCTGATCATAACAAGATCACTTTTATGGAACTGACGACGAAAGCATGTATCGCTATGTAGTGGTTGAGAAGAGTTTGCACTGCCAGAATAGAAAGGAGGTTGCGGATGAGAATACACATGCTCAAGCAAAGAGTTATGATGATTTTGTGGCAGCTTTGCCTGAGAATGGTTGTAAAGTGCCATCTATGATTTTCAATGTTGTTACCGAAGAAAAGTGGCAGAAGAACAACATATTCTTTATTGTCTGGCTAGTTTGTCAAATCATGTACTCTTCCATTTTTTATTTCCTGACTAGAGTTGTACCATTTGTCTCTCATCTTAGCCACACTTGCTGGGATAAAAATCTGTTTTTATGTTTTCCATAGCTGCAATTCAAGCACAATTAATGTACAAACGAAGCTAAATATGTAAGCAATTATCTTGTTCTGGCAGAATACGCCAAATTTTGGCATAAGATAATCTTGTCACACCCTGATTTTGTTGCTTGTCCAACCAGATGAATCTGAAATCACATTGCCTTACTATATTTCTCTGATTTTTAATTATGGTGCTAAGCAATATGATTTTGTGTTGCTTGGATATTGGGATTTTGACAGCAATATTGATTGTTATAATAACATATGGATTTTTTGGTCTTCTAATTATGTAAGGTATAAGGTGACTGGTGACCCCTTGAAAGATTAGTTTAAGGTATGAGGAGGAATAGCATATGATTGTTGAAAGAAGTGTGCGCATTCAAGGTCACACCTTGGTACGTTTGCTAGGAAAGAGAGAGATGAGAGGCTGCCATACCAAATTATTATAAATTAATTTTAGGATATAATTATATTGTCTTGTGTAACTAGGACTCATTAATGCTAATATAAATTCCTTAATTCGAGAGAAAGGGT
The DNA here is from genome assembly GCA_030789695.1 of Scilla litardierei. Classification (NCBI taxonomy): domain Eukaryota; kingdom Viridiplantae; phylum Streptophyta; class Magnoliopsida; order Asparagales; family Asparagaceae; genus Scilla; species Scilla litardierei. The sequence goes on along the minus strand of CM061138.1, from coordinate 2,652,976 downwards.
TTAAAGTTTAATTTGTATCCTTGTTCAGAATCATGAAAATAGAGTGCTTAATAAGGTAATAATAGGATTCGAACAAGAATCCTACTCAAATGTAATGATTCGTAATGGAATAGGATTATTAGGAATATAGAAACCGCAAGAATGATGTAATTTTTCTATCAATAGTTTAGAGGAATAGAAAGAATCTGGTTTGGTTCGAATAGAGGCAATTTTTTCGATAAAGGCTAGTGTCCTCCCTATTTTCATTAAAGTGTAGATTTAGATCATCATCTTATTCTCTAATTCATGGTTTAATAATCAATAAAGGAACGATAAAAGTTTTAGGAAAATTTTGGATTGAAGGAATTGAGAGTTTCTTTAATGTATATTATTCAAAAAAGAAATAAAAAAAAAATTGATTGCTGATGCTTTCAACATCCATTATCCTGTTTCATATTATGAAAGATGACGCATACGGTCAACCAACCTAGTTACTGGAAATTTAGTTCAATCCACAGAAATTCAGAAATTCTTTTCAGTGCCCAAGTATAGCTTTGTTGCATATTTGCAGAAGAGTCCCTATAAGTATGTGAATTACGGAATATACATATTTCGAGTTAAATTAACAGTTTAATTGTACATAGTTTTATCGATAAGACCCTAAAATTTATGTTTTAGTGTTTTCGCCATTCATTAATTGGTTACAGTAAATAAATGTACCATGCAAAATGTGCAGACCAGTCCTTTGATTTTTAGGAACTTGTAGTTTTATAATTTATTGGCCTGAAATACACCTTACAACTCTAAGAAATTATATAAAAATTCCCGAAATAGGAGAACAACATGTGAGCTCTTTTTATAAACTTCAGGTCAGTTTATAATGGGTTTAACAAGGTTAAAAAATGATGTTTAGCTATTTATGATTATAAATTAGTTTGTATAAATAATTTTATATCATTATACCGAAGAGGCGAAGAGCAATTTGATCAATCCATTGGTTCTTTGTGGGAAATCAGACAAAAACAGTGAGGGGAGATTTGTCTTGCTAGAAATTTCAAAACTTAAGAATTTTCAGCAAAATCTTATCGTATGTGTGTGTGTGTGTGTGTGTGTGTGTGTGTGTGTGTGTGTGTGTTCCTAAAGAATCCCATGTTTATTGCATAAAATCGGATTGAACATGGAATTTTAATTATTTACATATAAAGTATGTTTATTATTTATTTGCATGGAACAAGATTTGAAATATTGACATTGTTTATATTGTTTATTGATAAAGTAGAGCCAAGAAGTGTTCGATTGTGATATTGTTTTTGTTTCCCCTCATAGGAGTGTGGTGCACTAATATTGGCTTCAGGCAACTTATTCGTCTTTGGACACAGTGGCATTCAAGTAACTTGTTGTGCACTTATACAATTACTGGCATTCGGAAATTCGTATGAAGGGGTTAATGTACGCAATCTATGGGTGACTCTATAGTTTTATTATGTGCATTCATATTCTCATGTCATGGGGAGTTAATCTGTGGCCATCGTAAGGGCAAAAGTGGAATATGTTATATTGATATAAAAATATCGTCACACTGAAATTGAAAAATAATGTCGTGGAATTTGGTTTTTTGATATCATTATTGTATCTTTGTTTGAAAACTTCGACGCTATGGTGCTATTTGAATTTTGAACCTTTACTTAATGAGCTTTCAACTAACACTAGGGGTGGGCATCCGAATATTCGGATCGGATTATGCCTCAATCCACCATCCGATCCGATTGAATCGGATGATGAAAAATCTGATCCGCATCCACTAATAAAAAAAGTAACTCTGAAAATTCGGATGATTAGAATTTCGGATTGGATACGATTCAGATCGGATTAATATTATTAGCTTTATTGAAAATTTTAAAGTTATTGATGCCACAATTTGTAACTCGTTTCATTAGATTCTGAAAGTTTAACTTTTAAACACTGAAGTCAATTCCAATGTCGAAACGAAATATCCTTACAAAATACAAATTGCTAGAATAACATAAAGAAGCTATCTCTGTTTGCAATATCTTCATACTAGTTTGGCATCAACTTCAAGGAGGATGAGCTTGACAACCAAGAGCTCTCCTTCAAGGAGGATGCAATTGAATCTGTTAGTCTTCTTAACCAATAGCCATAAATGCATTGATTCAGGGGCTTTTAGGTAGTAGTGAAAAACAATCGGATCGGATTGAGAATCGGATATTCGGATGAACTTAGACAATAACACAATCCGCTCGAAACCTAATCGGATCGGATCACATTCTGTCGGATGAAAACTAAAATCCGAATCCGAATCAGTTTCAAACGGATCGGTCGGATCTGCTTATTAATAACAAGTCACTTTCATCGGATCGGATATCCGATCTACTTTTTCGGATCGGATCGGGTGGATCCAATCGTTTAATCGGATCTTTGTCCACCCATAACTAACACAGTGGTTATAAGATTTTTTGCAGGCGGCAAACATGGGTTCAAAGGGGGATAGTTGCTGAAGAATCTTAGTAGTTGTTAAGGCCAAAATTGACCGAGACAGTTGTCAAGCTGACGTAGACTCGATATGTTGAGTCGGAGCCTCGTCAGCAGTTGGAGTGGGACCCTCAGTTGGAAGAAACAAAGTCGAGTGATGATAGTTGAAGATGGTGCGACGTTCGATCGACCTTCGAGCGATAGTTGCGTCGATCGTTCGAGGCTGGGAAGCTCAATGTCGACCTTCGACGTTGAATGATGACCGTCGATCTGCACCACATGGACTTGTTAGAGGGTCGGATCTGGATTTCGACCCAAATCCTCTCCGATGGTTAAGTTAGTATTGAACTTAAGGGAGAGAGGGAGCTCGGTGCAGTTGAGATTGACCCACGGAGGTTAGTCTCAAGACTGGCGGCACAAGCTCGAATGTATAAGAGGTATAAGCTGAGAAAGTAGAGTTCTGTGTCTTAGACCTCGTCCCTTGGAAATGAGACACTTTCCTCTATTTATAGACGTTCATGATCCCTTTGAAGACGTTGGGGTGATACCGGTCATCCATAATGGGGCCACAATCTTCCCTCGTTAATAGGAATAAATATTGTGCACGTCCCCGAGATTCACGAGCCCACCTTTAATCCTACGTTCGAGTGAGACGGACTCAACGGTCGACTGACCGTTGAGCTTTGACCGAGTCGGTATCGGGCTTCTTTGGTGGACCTTGCGGACTATAATCATTCGTCGACCGAGTAATCTCGAACGCCGGCCCAATGACTCAATAATGGCCCCCCGTCGCACGACCTTGAAGGATCCATCCGCTGAAGTCAAGCAACATTACATCGCATTAATGAGGCTCGGCGGTCGTGAAAATAGCACTTGAATTCTAGGGTCCAAAACGCTCGCCTCGTCGATTCAGATGATTTGTCGGTTCGAAATCCAAGACATTCTGAGCTCTTGGATCTCTGACACGTGTTCCATCATGCGGTTGTTGTCTCGTCCATATATGACGGTTGCAGCAATAAAGTGCGGAAGTACCGTCTTCATTCTCTTGATTCAGATTTTCCTTCTCACGAAAACAATGGCTTCGTCCTCCATCTTTGCATCCGAAAGGAACTTGGTCACAGCCATGCAGAAAAATCGGGAAGGAATCATGGAGCCGGACTTGCTGGCAAATGTGAGGTCCAAGGTTAAGGCCGGTCAAATCGCCGAGCTTCAGAGGAGTTACGTCCGTCTCGACTACCAAATTAGGCTGCCTGGGAGGGACGAGAGGGCTTATCGTCCTGGCGATCGGGAAGCGGGAGTTTATGTCAGAGCGTTCGAGCTTGGCCTTCGATTTTCCATGCACCATTTCATGCAGTACTTCCTGCGTACCCTGAACATTTCCCTTTGCCAGCTGATGTTGAATGCCATTGGTATGCTGATGTGCTTCATAGTTCTATGCGTAACGAAGGGGATTGAACCAACTCTGAGTCTGTTCAATCATTTTTTCTCGACCCCTCCCCTCAAGACCCCGTGGTGGTATACGATAATGGCTCATCGAGGTAGGAAGCTGCTAAAAGATTTTACCACCTCCAATCCTAAGTGGAAAGACGAGTTTGTGTTTGTGGTTTTTCAAGGGGATGCTAGCTTTTGCACCTGCTGGGGTGCCCTTGATTTGGGACTTGTCGGGGATAAGCCGTTGACTCTCGAGGAGACGCAAGCCGCCGATATTTTGACGAGCCTGCCAGAGGAGATGCGGTCGATCAAGTGGTTGTGGTTTGACGACGTACTGCGTCGGACCGTGTTGACGAAAGGTTGGTTTGGTCATGCACACCAAACGCTCGACCTTTGTCTTTCGACCTAACTTGTTTGTTACTCTCGCATGCATGGCTAGCATGGATTACCAGGTGGATCCCGCATTAAGGGAAGCAGTCGAGGCTTCCATCAAAGAGGCGGAGACAAGCATGTTGTTGCCCTGGGTGCCGACCGTGGGGAGACCGATAGCCCAGCCGTCTGGTGATCGTCACATGGTTGTCGAGGGGGTGCTCAGGTGGCTCGCCCTCAGCAGAAGAAGAAGGAAGGGTCCCCCTCCGAATTTGAAGTATTTGCACTGGAGGGGACCAAGAGGAGGCGGAAGTTTGTTCTCGGCGACTCGAAGCCGTCTGAGTCGAATGTAGCCGCAGAACAGGTCTCCCAGCCAGGGAGTGATACTTTTCATGAGGAGGATTCGAGAGAGACTCAGGTTCCACCGGAGCTTCTCATGCACCAGGACTCCTGGCCTTGGGGGTATGTTCCCGCCTGTAGGGTTGTCTGAGGACATCCCTGATGAATACATGCCGATTTTGTTGGGGGCCAATCTCCTCAGGCCCCATTCGACTGCTCTGAGAAGGAGCTCGTCCGGACGGGGTTTCCGTTGAGGCGTGGAGATTCCGCTCTTCTTGACTGCGGGACCGCCTCCCGCATCGCTGAGAATGCGACCCTTCCACGGGACGGGGCTGTCGTGCAAAGGGTCAATTATGAGCGGCATGTGTCAATAGCCGTTTTCGCCAACGCCCAGGTAATTGTTGTTCTAGCTCCCTTGTAGGTGATGCCAGCTCGCACGCTTACTGTTGTGTGGTCATTGCAGGCCCTTGTGGCGACCGCGGCATTGCGTCGTCGTGCTCCGGTGGTGGCCAATCATGGTGTCACTCTGGAGGCCGTTAGGTCGAAAGTGGAGAGATCTCAGGCTGAGCTGGATAGAATCAGCCTCCTCTTCGAGACAAGATCAGATTACATTCGAAAACTCGAGCATGAGTTAAGCGAGTCTCGTATAAGGGATGCTGAACAAATCGTTCTATAAGAGAGCGAGCGTAAGATGCTCTGCTGGAGTAGAGAGTCGAAGCCGAGGTCATTGCAGAGAGAGAGCGATTCGGGATTTCACGGATTCATTTTCCGACTTCGATGAGCTATACAAGGTAGGTTATGAGCGATGCCAATCAGAGATAAAGAGCCAATTCCCCGACCTCTCCGTGGAGATCGACAAGATCCCGGTGATATTTTCAGACCTTGGTGACGATGAATCGAGCCAAGGCACGGAGGAAGTCGCTCACCCTAACGACGCTGCCATCGTGTCTGATTGTAACGCACATACTCTGTTTTGTCGTTCGGATGTTTTCAACGCGAGTTCTATTTCTACGCGTCGACGCGTTAACTTATAGAAATGTTGCTATTTCTTTTAAATAGTCTGCCATGTTTTAACTGAGCTGCCATGTTTTCACTTTTACTAGAACTGTCATGCTTTAACTTATAGTTGAACTGCCATGCTAGTGTAAATTCTTGAAGTTACAATTGTCATTATAAATGTTCTAACTGCCATGAAAATGAGAGTTTCACCGCTGCTTATTTGTGGGGTGTGTAATCGTTGTAGGTCGTGCGTAGTATCTCTGTTGCTTCGCTCCAAACTATAATGGGAAGCGGGGCGTGACACTGATGATGACGCAGGAGCAAATGCCGCGAGGGACCCAGAGTCCGCGGCCGTGCTAGATGAAGACCAAGGACCTAGCCAGCCGTCGTAGAGTCTCGGTGTTTTTAGCCCGTTTCAGAATTTTTTTGGATGTATATGGGTTCATGTAAATGTGAACAAACAAGTAATTTTTTGTAATAGGAGCGCCATATTGCGTCTCTTTGCTTACTATCGTGTGGTGGTTGTAACGCCTGATGGCCACTCGATGGGTTAAGGCTGCTACAGGATGATCGATGATAAACCATCGAACCATGTCTTGAAGTTGATCACTACGTTCCAGGATGAGGGAGCAATTTTCTCGAATCATGATTGATGGCATGGGAGTCGTTCAGTAACTAAGGAGTGATCTTTTCGAATGTCGGCTGACGACATTTTAGATGAGTCAGTCAGTAGCGAAGGGGAGGCCCCTTCGACTTTTGGCCGACGACCGTTTAGGAGAGTCGTTCAATAGCGAAGGGTTGGCCCATTCGACTTACGGCTGACGCTCGCTTGAGAGAGTCGTTCGGTAGCGAAGGGGATGCCCCTTCGACGTACGGCCGACGACCGTTTAGGAGGGTCGTTCAGTAGCGAAGGGTTGGCCCCTTCGACTTACGGCTGACGCTCGCTTGAGAGAGTCGTTCGGTAGCGAAGGGGATGCCCCTTCGACTTACGGTTGACGACCATTTAGGAGAGTCATTCAGTAGCGAAGGGTTGGCCCCTTTGACTTACGGCTGACAATCGTTTAGGAGAGTCGTCCAGTAGAGAAGAGGTGGCCCCTTCGACTTATGGCTGACGCTCGCTTGAGAGAGTCGTTCAGTAGCGAAGGGGTAGCCCCTTCGACTTACAGCTGACGCTCGCTTAGGAGAGTCGTTCAGTAGCGGAGGGGTGGTCCCTCCGACTTATGACTGACGCTCGCTTGGGAGAGTGTTCAGTAGCGAAGGGTTGGCCCCTTCGACCTACGGCTAACGACCGTTTGAGAGAGTCGTTTAGTAGCTAAGGGGAAGCCCCTTCGACTTACGGCTGACGCTCGTTTTAGGAGAGTCGTTCAATGGCGAGGAGGTGGCACTTTTGACTTACGGCTGACGCTCGTTTTAGGAGAGTCGTTCAGTGACGAAGAGGTAGCCCTTTCGACTTATGGCTGACGCTCATTTTAGGAGAGTCGTTCAGTGACAAATGGGTAGCCCTTTCAACTTACGGTTGACGCTCGTTTAGGAGATTTGTTCAGTGGCGAAGGTGTGGCCCCTTCGACTTACGGCTGACGCTCGATTTAGAAGAGAGTCGTTTAGTAGTGAAGGAGAGGCTCCTTCGACTTACGGCTGACGACCATTTAGGATAGTCGTTCAGTGGCAAAGTGGTAGCTCTTTCGTCTTACGGCTGACGCTCGTTTTCGGAGTCATTTGCATCAACGTAAGTTCAGTTTTTCCAAAACCTCCTAAAGATCGGATCCTTTTCAAGGGGAGTTTTGATTGGGTAGTTCCTGTAGACTTTACGAAGGCTTAAGAAAGCGAAACTTTATTTGATAAAAGATACATGCTTTACTGACTGAAGTAACGAGAAAAACAATAACAGAAAAAACAAAAAAGGCGTACATGTGTTTTCTGATCGACGTTGGAGCTCTTACTGTTCATTGCCCCTTTATTCCCCTCTAGTCTTAGATGGCTCAATAGTCGATCTCCTTGGTGACAGGCGATCTCGTCATCTTGCCCTTCTGCTTTGAGGATCCCTTCTTGCTTGGTGGATCATTAGCCGGGTTCTTGTGGTGTCCTCGCGTGACCAGGGTGTCGATCTCTTTTTTTGAGAGTCCAACAATTGTTGGTATCGTACCTATAGTCGTGATATTTGCAGAATTTGAGGTCGTCACTCTTCTCATATTTGCCCTTCTTAGCTGTCTATTGGATCAGCTCCTCTCGTGGGGCGTAAACGAGGACTTCCGTCTTAGGAGTAATCGGCTTAGCGTAGGTAGGGCGTTCCTTGCTTCGGGGGCTCCTTTTCCTGGGCCTCTTATCCCGAGGCTCTTGGCGAGGGTTTCCACGGTTGGTTTCTCTCGCCTCGTGTCTCCGCGGCGGGAGGGGTGCTCTTCGCATTAGCTCCGAATGGTTCTTCCACCTCACCGGAGGAAGTGAACCGATTTGTTGTGTTGAGCATTTCTGCGACGGTGTTAAGTGGAACTGGTGAAGGGCCCTCATCAGGTGTTTATTTCGGACCACCTGGGTGAGCACCGCTATGACAGTCACATCTGGTGTCTCTTCTACATCGAGCCTCTCGTCGTTGAATCTCTGGACGAAGGCTCAGACCGAATCATTCTCATTCTGTTTGAGCGAGAAGAGGTGGGATGACCTCTTCTTAGGACGTCGTCCTGCGACGAATTGTTTGCAGAATATTTTTGCTAGTTCGTCGAACGAGCCGATGCAGCCGTGGGGTAGCCCTTCGTACCAGCTTTCTGCCCTCTTGAATATGGTAGCATAGAAGGCTCTATTTTTGTCGGTCCGTGGAGCAGCATGACATTCAGATACTTATGAATGTGCGACCATGTGTCGCCTCTGCTATCATAAGCTGGTAGAACAGTGAGCTTCAACTTGGGAAGAGGAGGAGCCGAGATGATATTCTCTTTCAGGGGGTCTTTCGAATCGCAGATTGGATCAGTAAGGATCCTCCTGCTCCAGGTTGCGCGTAGTTGGCTCTCGAGGATCGGTTCAGGATCTCCTCTCTCCTCACGAATCCACCTGCAGGGTTCAGTGGGTTAAACCTGGGGAGCCCCGTACATTACCTGATCTATGATGTTGCGGGTTGCTGCCCGGTAATTGGAGGTGGTGGGATCCCCTGGAGAACGAAAGCTCGATTATTGACCCCGCTCCGTTGTATTGGTGGGCTGGGGGGTCGAATCGTGGAGGTTAATCTCCAGTTGATCTGCCCTTGGGTCCCCCAGATCTCGGAGGAAAGCCGAGCCCTTGGTTGACGTCAGGTTCGGGTTTGGAGGTGGAACGGCTCATTTACGGGGGATGGACTCCCCATGTTTTGGCATATTAAAGTCGCCAATGCATCTAGGCTCCCATCGACCTGCTCGGTGAACTGGGTGAATTCCTTTCGGGTCACCCAGGCTCCTTCGAGACCTTTGCTGGTCGCGGTGGTGGCGTCATGGAGTCTGCGACGTCCTCCACCAGGACGTTGTTCGTTCTCGGCTTTTCCTTTGGACCTTCGACCGGTCCGACGTTGCTGGGTCCAGCTGTCATAGCTTCGGGATTGCTCTGGGATGTCAAGCTTATTAACGTTTCCTACAGATGGCGCCAAACTATTAAGGCCAAAATTGACCGTGACAGTTGTCAAGCTGACGTAGACTCGAGATGATGAGTCGGATCCTCATCAACAGTTGGAGTGGGACCCTCGGTTGGAAGAACCAGGGTCGAGTGATGGTAGTTGAAGATGGTGTGACGTTCGATCGGCCTTCGAGCGGTAGTTGCGTCGATCGTTCGAGGCTGGAAAGCTCAATGTCGACCTTCGACGTTGAATGACGACCGTCGATCTGCACCACATGGACTTGTTAGGGGGGTCAGATCTGGGTTCCGACCCAAATCTACTTCGATGCTTAAGTTAGTATGGAACTTAAGGGAGAGAAGAAGCTCGGTGCAGCTGAGATCGACCCATGGAGGTTCATCTTAAGACTGGCGGCGGAAGCTCGAATGTATAAGAAGTATAAGCTGAGAAAATAGAGTTCTATGTCTTAGACATCGTTCCTTAGAAATGGAACCCTTTCCTCTATTTATAGACGTTCGGGGTCCCTTTGGAGACGTTGGGGTGACAACGACCATCCATAATGGGGCCACGATTTTCCTCCATTAATAGGAATAAATGTTGTGCACGTCCCCGAGATTCACGAGCCCGCCTTTAAGCCCACGTTCGAGTGAGGCGGACTCAACAGTCGACTGACCATTGGGCTTTGACTGATTCAGTATCGGGCTTCTTTGGTGGGCCTTGCGGGCCATAATCATTTGTCGACCGAGTAATCTTGAACGCCGGCCCAATGACTCAACACTAGTAATAGTTCAATTAAGACTATTGTATTTAGTAGTGAGATAGTATTGATAGTTTCCTTTTGACAAACTTGTTAGATCCAATGAAGAGTAATATGTTTACTTAATGAGCTTTCAACTTACACAGTGGTTATAACATTTTTTGGAGGTGACAGACATGGGTTCAAGGGGGGATAGTTGCTGAAGAATCTTAGTAGTAATAGTTCAATTAAGATTTAAGACTATTTTATTTAGTAGGGAGATGTTACTTTTACAATAAATTACTTTATTAGATTTATGTGAAGGTTTGAGGATTTTATTAAATTATACTATGTGGAGTTTGCTAATACAGAATGAGAAAATTATATATTTTTTATTTGTTATTGCTTAAATTCCATATTATAAGGTTTAACGTGAATATAAGTTTTCAACTTATACCCATGATGCCGATGTTACGTCTTTGTCCTATGCTACCGAGTTTCGGGCATGTCAAAGGTCCCCATTTTCTTCCTAGAGAGGCTTGATTAACCCCCAATTCCACTTCTTTTCCATGCATGTGCTTTTGTGCAATGTACTGGCTGGTATTTGGTACCATGTATTCGTGGATACTTACTCTGAACCAATGTTACCTAGTTCGTGGTATGTTTTCGTACGCGATACAGGTACCGGTGCCCGATACACTACGTTAAGTGGTACATTGTACAAGGGAGTAGGGACAGTCGGTTCCATATTTTGGGTCATGTTACGCTCGTGTCGGGGGTCGTAGTTCACTTAGACTAATATGTGTGTATATATGTTCACATGTTTACATTCATACATATGTATATATACATAGATCCACTTAGTCTTTTTTTCTTCAAAAATCTCGATTGTTTCTTTTTTTATGTTCCATCAATCATTGATTTTTTTGATTTATACACTATGTTAATTCCAGATCTTCAACTTTCTTCTCTCATGCATTTTGATTGAGCTTTTTGCGATCCGGATTGGGAATGCCATGTGAATTGGGTCATGCGATCCGGATCATGGATCCATGAAGGTGTAGGGAATTTGGTAGCCCTGATCTAAATAGATATGAGTAGTTCATGCCTTATGACAAGTGAGAAGGGATTGAATTGATTGATGATGGTTGTTTTGACTTGGATGGTGAAAGGGACTTAGGAATGCAAGCTATGCAGTAGGCCATTCTGCACAGCCTGTTTTGCAAGAAGAGATATTGTATGTTTATATCAAAAATTGAACATTTTATGTACCAAAACTCAAATACTATCTTTAAGATGATAGCATAATGAACCATTGATCCAACTATGGATGGCCTGTGTTACTCGGAAACAAGATATGAGTGTCTAAGTGTCATAAAGTATCTGACACGGCATATCTTTAATATCTAATTCATGAACACAATTGTAGTAATAATATAATTAAACAGTATCTCACATATTTGGAGGAGAAATAGGCATGCCATTGACATATTTAAAAAAAGTATGTAACGGAATGAATGTTGCAGAAAAAAGAAAGAATAAACTTTGGAGTAAAAGAAAGATGCAATTAGATACAAACAATCTGATCCAAATTTAAGCTCATATTGTATTTTGACTATTATGGATATCTGCATACGCTCCATTTAAATTACAAATACAAAATATGAATACCACTTAGTTATCTAACATATCCATACAGAAATTCGAATATCCAAATGCTATCTGAATATATAGGCATCTGTTTGATAGTATATAGATTGATCTCTTTTTTGGTATTACGTAATGCAGAATAAAGAAATTTTACACTCACATGCACATTGCAAATGAATGTTTAACTTTTTTCAAAGCTCCTGTCACAATCAATAATATTTGATTAATATCCGTACACAATCTAAGTCTGAATTCGCCTCCATCAAAATAGAAGTTGATTTTAGTATATGAACAATATCTGGATCAATATCCATATTCAAAAAACAAAAGAAATAAAATACAATTGTGGTATTAGCACTATCTGCTATATCAGATCTATTTGTATCCCTCACCATTATTTTTTGCGTATGTCTTATTTAACCTTCTTATGAATTATTTCAATCATTCTCTCTAATCCTTTTCCTTCTTTTACAATGATATTTTCATGCTACATTTTATATGAGCTATGTTCAAGCTATATATATCGGTGTCCAAGGGTCCCGAAGTATCCTAGTGTTCGATACAACAAAATTTTACAACAGTGAAGCGCCCTGGTAACATTATGGAGCTCCAAAAAATCAACATTATGTGAATTATTTATTGGTGCCATTTTTGTTGGCACCTTCTATAATTTAGTAATTATCAGTCCTAACAAAAATGAATGTTAGGTAATATTTGATTTGGGTTTTAAGACATCAATCCTCTTATCTACGTCTAATTTGAAAAGAGTCCATCAAATCATCTCATATGCGATTTGATCCTTTGATAATATTAAACAGCTTGAAAAGAGTTCCTCTCGACGGTTTACCTCCAAAATTTGACTCGTTTGTGGTTAGTATTAAAACAAACCTGAGTAAAGTGTTTTTATTTTTAAGTTTTAAGTTGCAAATAGTGGCGGTTTCATGTGGGAAAGGTAATAAATTTGGGTTGGAGATCTTGGAAGGAGTTGAAGAAGAGAAATTGAGGATGAAATTTTGTGTTTTGAAAATTGAAGAACCAGAATAGGGAGAATGTTGGCTTTCCAGCTGCCACAAACCAGCAGCCCACATGGGCTGCTGGTTGGTCAACTTTGGGGGGAGAAAGCAACTCAATTTGCTCTTGAGTTGCTCCAACCCCCTCCCCCCTTTTCTTACGGTAGATGCACCGAACCTCTCCCCCGTATTTGCCTATAAAAGGGAGGGGTTTGAGGAGATGTAAGGCATCCCAAAACAAGCCTCTCATCTTCAAGAGAAAGATTGAGAAGGAAACCCAGAGAGGTGTAAGAGTGAGAGATTTCTCGGCGAGAGGAAATTACCCCAGGAGAGAAGTTACCCCAGAGAGGTAAAATTGTAGTGAGTTTTTTTGTTGTTTACTCTAGAGTGTGTAAATTTATTTCCAGTGAGAAATAGTGAAGTCTTTTTTACTCTCCATTTTTACTGTTTTACCGTGATCAGTATTTTTACTGTTTTACTGTAACCAGTAATTCTTCTAGTGATCAGTGAGAATCACAACAAGTGGTATCAGAGCCCAGGTGAGCTGTGTGTGAAAGAGTAAAGAAGGCGGAGTGAAATTTTTGGGAGGGAAAAGTTTTTTTAACCATTATCTTTTTTTCTCCTCTTCAAAATATCAATGGAAGAGTCATCATCGTCAGGAGCTATGGTCAAACTGACGGCCATAAATTACACACTGTGGAGACCTCGAATGGAGGATCTCCTCAGTTGTAAAGATTTATTTGACCCATTGGAGGTCAAAGGAGTAAAGCCGGAATCCACCAAAGAAGCTGACTGGAAGAAGATGAATCGAAAGACGATCGGTCAAATCCGACAATGGATCGATCACAGCGTCTTCCACCATGTTGCGCAGGAGACAGACGCATATGCCCTCTAGCAAAAGCTAGAGGACATGTACCAAGCCAAGACTGCTCGAAACAAAGCCTTGCTAATGAGGCGACTGATAAATTTGAAGCTGCGGAGTGGAACTTCCGTTGCGGAGCACACGAGCGAGTTCCAGAGCCTGGTGAATCAACTATCTGCGGTGGAGTTACAGCTTGGAGATGAAGAGCAAGCTCTTCTTCTTCTCAGTTCTCTTCCGGACAACTGGGAGACGTTGGTGGTCTCTCTCAGCAATTCGGCCCCAAACGGCAAACTTACCATGTCTATGGTTAAGGATGCCCTCTTCAACAAGGAGGCCAGGAGAAAAGAAGCCGGCACCGACCAATCGCATGCCCTCGTGACAGAGACTCGAGGAAGACAACAAGGAGGTGGTCGAAGCTGGGGCAGAGGCAAGAGCAAAAGCCGTGGTAGGTCCACAGACGGGAGGAGGCCTACATACAAGTGTTACCATTGTGGCATGGAGGGCCACATGAAGAAAAACTGCCGGAAGCTGTTGCGAGAACAAGGTCAAAATGGTTCTCAACAGAAGACGAAGGATGGAGAGGCGTTAGTCACTTGCACCGGAGAAGTGGCTATCTGTTCTATCCAAGAAGAGACATGCATTCACGTTTCCAACCAGGACAGCGAGTGGGTGGTTGATACATCAGCATCATTCCACGCCACTCCTTGAAGTGACTTCTTCACCAACTACAAGGCAGGAGACTTTGGCATCGTGAAGATGTGGAATACAAGTTCCTGCAAGATCATGGGAATTGGCGATGTTCGGATTCAGACGAACGTCGACTGCACAATCACGCTGAAGGATGTCCGCCATGTGCCAGATCTCCGGCTGAACTTGCTCTCTGGGACAGCCCTTGACAAACAGGGCTTCGACAACCACTTCAGCAACGGCACATGGAGAATGACGAAAGGTGCCATGATTATCGCAAAGGGGCACATTTGCGGTACGTTATACAAATCTCATGTGAAGATATGTACCGATAGCCTTAACGTGGTGGAACGTGAGGCTACTCCAAGTCTATGGCACCAACGACTTGGTCAGATGAGTGAGAGAGGGTTATCTCTCTTGACAAAGAAGGAGCTGATCTCAATCACTAAGGATGCTGGACAAGATCCTTGTCAGCATTGCTTAGTTGGCAAGCAACATCGAGTCTCCTTCAGTTCTTCTTCAACAAGGAGATCAGAGTTACGCAGTCTGGTACACTCTGATGTTTGCGGTCCCTTGGAGGTTGAATCGCTGGGTGGCAATAGGTATTTTCTGACCTTCATTGATGATGCTTCTCGGAAGGTGTGGGTCTACTTCTTGAGGACGAAAGACCAAGTACTCGACTTCTTCAAGCTGTTCCACGTCATGGTCGAACGTGAGACAGGAAAGAAGTTAAAGTGCCTCCGCTCAGATAATGGAGGCGAATACACTTCCAGAGCATTCGATGTCTACTGCAGAAGTCAAGACATTAGACATGAGAAGACGGTTCCTCGCACTCCACAACACAACGGTGTAGCTGAAAGGATGAACCAGACGATTATGGAGAAGGTCAGAAGCATGCTCAGTATGGCTAAGTTACCAAATCCATTCTATGGAGAAGTTATTCGTGCCGCCTGCTACCTCATCAACAGATCACCATCAGTACCTTTGGATTTTGCAATTCCAGAGAAAGTGTGGTCTGGTAAGAATCCCTCATACTCCCACTTGAGGGTATTCGGTTGCTTAGCCTTTGCACATGTATCCAAGGAGCAAAGGCAGAAGCTTGATGCAAGGACCATTCCTTGTATCTTCATCGGCTATGGAGATGAAGAATTTGGGTATAGGTTGTGGGACCCAAAGACGAAGAAGGTGATTCGGAGCAGGGATGTGCTGTTCCAAGAAAATCAGACATTGGAAGACATTGAAAAGCTTATGGCATCTTCAACTGCAAGCTCAAGTGCTGAAGACATTGTTCTAGACCCAGCACCAATGCAATACGAAGAGGTGCATGAAGAAATACCAGAAGAAGAGGAGGCTGTTGAACAAGACGTGGAACAAGAGGCGGATGCTGAGCAGGAGGAGCCACAACCCTCTCCAGCGGTTACTGCACCACCATCACCGCAGGCAGATGATGGTACGCCTCCTGAAGTCTCACAAGTACGGAGATCTGAACGAGGTCAGATTCCATCAACCAGATATTCAGAAGCCGAATATCTTCTACTTTTTGAAGAGGGGGAGCCAGAGAGTTTCCATGAAGCGATATCTCACAAGAACAAATAAATTTGGTTGCAAGCTATGCACGATGAGATGGAATCTCTGCAGAAGAATTCTACTTATGAGTTGGTCAAGCTTCCACAAGGAAAGAAGGCGCTGAAGAACAAGAGGGTGTTCAAGCTCAAGAAAGATGGCAACGGAAAGATGGTGAAACACAAAGCTCGACTGGTGGTCAAAGGATTCCTTCAGAAGAAAGGTATTGACTTTGACGAGATCTTTTCACCTGTTGTGAAGATGGCTTCAATCCACGTCATTCTCGGGTTGGTAGCCAGGTTAAATTTAGAGCTTGAGCAGATGGATGTCAAGACGGCGTTTCTTCATGGTGATCTACATGAAGAATCTACATGGAGCAACCAGAAGGTTTCGAGATTTCAGGCAAAGAAAACCTCGTATGCAAGCTGAAGAAGAGTCTGTACGGACTCAAGCAAGCACCACGACAGTGGAACATGAAGTTCGACTCATTCATGATGAGTCAAGGCTACAAAAGGACCGCTGCAGACCAGTGTGTTTATACACAGCAGTTTCCAGACGGTAACTTCGTTGCATTGCTTTTATATGTCGACGATATGTTGATCGTTGGACAAGATGCAACTAAAATCGGCCAGTTGAAGAAGGAACTCTCTAAGTCTTTTGATATGAAAGACTTATGTCCGGCTCAACAAATTGTGGGAATGCAGATAGTCCGAGATAGGAAACACAACAAGCTATGGCTATCTCAGGAGAAGTACGTTGAACGCGTGATCAAGAGATTCAAGATGGATCATGCCAAACCAGTTAGCATTCCATTTGCCAACCACTTCAAGTTGAGCAGGAGGTCAAGCCCTTCATCCAAGAAAGAGACGGGGGAGATGTCATCGATACCTTATTCTTCAGTAGTTGGGAGTCTGATGTATGCAATGGTGTGTACACGTCCTGACATTGCCCATGCGGTGGGAATGGTGAGGCGATTCCTTTCTAATCCAGGAAAGGAACATTGGGAGGCGGTCAAGTGGATTCTCTGATACCTGAAGGGTACTTCAAAGGCATGTCTATGCTACGGAGGAGCTGATCTAATCTTGGAGGGCTATACAGATTCAGATATGGCTGGAGATCTTGATAGTAGAAAATCTACATCAGGATTTGTCTACACTTTTACAGGGAGAGCTGTGTCCTGGCAATCAAGATTGCAGGAGTGCGTTGCGCTATCCACAACAGAGGCGGAGTATCTTGCAATTACAGAAGCTGGTAAGGAAATGTTGTGGTTAAAGCGATTTCTCCAAGAATTGGGGATCAAGCAGAAAATGTACATGGTACATTGTGATAGTCAAAGTGCTTTAGATCTGAGCAAGAATTCGATGTATCATGCTCGGACAAAGTACATTGACATTTGGTATCATTGGATACGGGAGGTGATGGATCAACAGCTGTTGAGACTAGTGAAGATCCACACGAAGGAGAATCCAGCAGATATGTTCACGAAGGTGGTGACACGGGAGAAGCTGGAGCTGTGCAGAGACATAGCTGGGATAGTTGATCAATGACAACCACTTCGGATGTAGCTGGAGGGGGAGAATTGTTGGCTTTCCAGCTGCCACAAACCAGCAGCCCTCATGGGCTGCTGGTTGGTCAACTTTGGGGGGAGAGAGCAACTCAATTTGCTCTTGAGTTGCTCCAACCCCCTTCCCCTTTTCTTACGGCAGATGCACCGAACCTCTCCCCCGTATTTGCCTATAAAAGGGAGGGGTTTGAGGAGATGTAAGGCATCCCAAAACAAGCCTCTCATCTTCAAGAGAAAGATTGAGAAGGAAACCCAGAGAGGTGTAAGAGTGAGAGATTTCTCCGGCGAGAGAAAATTACCCCAGAGAGGGAAGTTACCACAGAGAGGTAAAATTGTAGTGAGTTTTTTTGTTGTTTACCCTAGAGTGTGTAAATTTATTTCCAGTAAGAAATAGTGAAGTCTTTTTTACTCTCCATTTTTACTGTTTTACCGTGATCAGTATTTTTACTGTTTTACTGTAACCAGTAATTCTTCTAGTGATCAGTGAGAATCACAACAGAGAAGGGGTATGAGGTTAGGCTTTGAGAGGTGGAAGAGGGTGAAGGATGGGGTTAGGCTTGTGTTTGGATTTGGTTTGGAGAAGGAATTTCTTAAGGATGTGAGGATGGAGGAGAGGAATGGTTAGATTTTTGGGCTGTGAGATATTTTCTTGATGCATGAAAGGAGGGAGGAGGAAGATGGGGCTAAGATTAGGGTTTGGGATGATATCTTGGGTGATTTAAGGGAGGAGGGTGATGGAATTAAGGTTAGGGTTTATGAGACTTCTTGATGGATGAAGTAAAGGATAAGGGAAATGTGGTTTGGTTTCAAGTTTTGTAAAACTTCTTGAAGTATGAGGGGAGAGAAGAGGGTTAGAGACGAGGGGCCGTGATAGAGCTTAACAGAGAGGAAGGAGTCATGGTCCACGAGAGAAGTTGAGGGAAAGATGATAAGAAAGAATGGGATGAAGATGTTGTTTAGAAAGTAAAATATATTTTGTTAATTTTAAGGAGATGATGTAGCTGTGCACGTGCTATGCACGCGCACAAAAAATCAATCTTCCTTTAAAAAATTTTGAAATTTTTTTATAGGATTGATGTACACATTCTAAAACCTTAAAACCCTAAATATGGATGAACCCTAAGGGCATTTTACCCTCAGCCCATCCGTTGCAAAAAGTTAGTTTTCTGAAACTTCTGAGACCATTGAAGATGCAAGGGTTAGATGGAGAATCAAATAGCATTGGATTCACTTGATTTTTTGGTGTGTTGATCATCCTTGAGATGAACAACAATCATATAAATTTTTTTGAAAAACTATATGGAAAGATGTGTTTTGTGTGCGCATGCATAACTAACTTAGCTATGCACGTGCATAGCTACATTTTTCCCTAATGAAATATACTTCAACATTTTTTACTGTAGTTAATTAGAGTGAATTTTTTCAAACGACTTATTGATATTTGGGGGACCAAATTGCAATTCATATGATTTGGGGGATTCTTTTTGAATTAGATGTAAATAGAGGGACCGATATCCTATCTAATTATGACATGATCACATCATAGCACAAGTTGCAAGGTGGGTTTACTTCTCAATAGAGAATTGCTATATACACCCCTATACATAGGGGTGTATATAATGATTGTATGCTTAAAAAGGAAAATATATCCCATCTACATATCACTTCATAACTTCTCTTACTTGTTTTTTTTTGTTTTTTTGGCTAATAATAATTACATGCACCCCTATGCTAGGGGTGCATGTAGTCCTGCTCTCTCAATATCACTCATATCTAGTACAGCTGTTGCCGGTAGTACCTCCCCTTCCATCTCTCTCATCACATGATTTTTGACTCAATATTTTATAACAATAAGCTAGCCTGAAATAAAATTTTCGCTGCCTGCACCCATTCATACACTACTACGCTACTGTAACTGTAACTCACTCTCCACCTGCATAAAGGCATGAATTTCATGTCCATGAATTTGATGATGGTACTCATACGGAAAACCTTATATCCAATTTGTTATGGCTTAATTGCAAAAAGATACCTCAAAGTTCACATACTTCTGCACTTAAATCCCCCTGGTATTAAAGTTGCTCTTTGTATCCTTACATTGTTGGCAGAAGAATTGAAATATCAAAAATACCCTCACCTTCATTTCATCCTCTTATTCTCTTACAAACCCAAATTCTTTCCATGGAAACTTTAATTTTAAAAAATGATTTACTGTTGGATTTAAAATTTTAAACCATTCAATGTCACGAGTCTCTTATGTTATTTGAATTATAATACATATATCGGGGCATTCTTTTGGCAAATATTTGGAAGTAAAGAATGGAGATTGAGATAAAGTGATACGATGGCCTAGGATTTAAATTATGTAGAAGTGGGGTTGGATTAGGCTTTTTGAGTCAAGCAGGGGTTTTAGACGAGGAAAATACTTGGATGACTCTGTTGGTACATTTGGAGATGCCAATTGAAATAATGATATCTCAGTTTATTACTATCTCGACACTTGTGTAATTCCAAATTCTAAGTCATTGTGTTCCATGTTTCTTCCTTGCTGTGAAAGTAGGATGCACACTGAGAGTTTGCAGACGTCTTCTGAAGGATCTGTAGAACATACAATTTGTTTGGACGAGAAGAAACTTTTTGTTGTGGAAATGCATGGACTATACAAGACTCTGCTCTGCATGTTTTGGTCTCTTTTAAATATCATAGGCTACCTTCTAGATTTGTATGTTAGTGTATATTCAGTGTTCTGTAAGAGATCAACTGACGAATGTTTACCTTCAGAGGTTGGGGCAATTGATCCTGCTTCGACACAGATGACCTCGCGGATGCAAAGTTGTCATCTCATGTTCCTGACACTTGTGGAATTTAGCATTGCATGTTTTCGTTCAATACTGTTAAATTCTGGACCTTTGGATCGTTAGTATATTTGATTTTAAAAAAAAATGGGATCTCTCATGTTGTAGTCCAGTAAGTCGATTGTTTTTGTAAATGATTCAGCTTGACTCTCCTATTTTTCTTAAAATAATTGCCCTTGTCATTCACTTTTCTCATAAATTTTAGGGCATTTATTTGAGCATTGTACCTTTTTAAAGACAAGTATCATGGGATGGTTAGCAGGTTGTATTTTGAGCTCCAAAAAATTCAGACCCTTCAATAAAATTAAAATAATGAAATTTTTATCAGCATTCAGCTTGTCTATGGCACCACATTACAAAATGCTCTGTCGTTTGTATGCAGTAAAACTGAAAATTTATTAGAGGTTCCAGCAGGGGACCTTTAGGCTCATATTGGCCTGAATCTCGCATATTTCCATTGCCATCAAAAATGGAAGGGACAGGATTTGTGGGGAGATAACTTGTCCATTTTGAACAGAAACATAAATGTAGGAGACAGATAAGAGTTAGGCTGAAATCTAACTTGATCCTTGAGCATTCTGATATCATATCCTTACCTAAAATCAATCTCTAGCAACCTGCTAGTTTGGTCTGAACAGAGATACATGATATCTAATGTTTTGAATGTGTTCTCATCTCATCAATATCTCTTTTGTCCATTTGTCTTCATCCTGTGTGGTGGTCCCAGTAAGCATTGGCAATGATAGAAGTTAGGTTTTGTTCTCTCTCCATGTGATACCCACTAATGGAGGAGAAGTGCTAATATTAGGAAGATATTAGGTAGTTATACCTTCCCAATTTTTGATTTGAAACACATCATGACATAGTTGTCACCAATAGTCCATCTCTGTTATTTTTTTAAAAAATCTCTTGATATTAATTTCATGAGTAACAAAAGTCTAATTCCAAGGTTTGCAGAGACCATGATGTGACTAATTTTTAGTCTAAGAAAATTATAGGAGAAATTTCTAATCCTAATTTGATAGTGACTATTTTTTTTTTCAGAAAGCAAAATACAGATAGAAATTTGAGGAATTTTTTGATTGTGTTCTTCCTCCTATGTTTTGATCATTAGGAAATTATTGTCTATACGTTGTTTATGGTTATAGAGGGTGCTTTTGCTACCATATCAGCATCCAACTATAAGGACAGTTCTAAAAAAATAAAGCAATGGAGATTTTTTTTACTTTTTAAATCCTTTATGGAAAAGACAATGATGTACAGGATTGGGGACATGGGGGACATTTCTGAATTGGGTAACCTTAATTTGGCACCGACAAGATCTCTCTCTCTCTCTCTCTCTCCCTCCCCCCAAGATCCCCCCCCTCCCCCCCCCCCCCCCCCCCCCCAAACAAAAAAAAACCAAAAAAAAAGGGCCCATGGGGGATTTCGGAACAGCAATCTAGGTTGTGTATATATAAAGTACATGCTGGGATTGGAAATGAGGCGTCCATAGTGATTTGCATCTGTTTTCTAATGACTTGTTATTCTTGTTTCATTGAGTTCATACTGTGAAATCTGGGGGTTTCCTCTAAGCTGACATATAACTTGTTTTGCTTTGAAAGTGGTCAGGGTGACAGAATGATGCAGTTATTGGAAGAGAAGCTTGGGCTTTATAGTTGAATTCATTTCAGTTATATCCCCTGGTATTTCTTCTTATTTCTATATAGTTTCCAATGATAGAGGGGATGGGTTTGTTCTAATGTTTGTTCATTGGAAAGCCATTGATTTATGTGGGTAATCTCTAGTGGTTCTTTTAATTTCTAATGCTGACTGTTGGTTTATAGATGAGTATGTTGCTTTTGATTTCTTACGATGGAGTTTATTTGTATACAGAGCTATTGTTTAGTTTTGAGCTGTTGGGTTCAGTTTAGAGTGAATGCTTGGGTTCAAATTTTGTTTATTGGAAAGTCAATCTGATTTGAGATGGTACTTTTAGTGCTTCTTTCTTCTTCTTCTTCTTCTTCTTCTTCTTCTTCTTCTTCTTCTCCTTCTTTTTATTTTATTATTTTTTATTGCAGGGTTCTGAATTTGTAATGCAGAAGAGTTGGTATGTGTAGCAATCATGACTAGTGGGCCAGCAAAGACAATTGTTTGGTTTAGGAGAGACCTAAGGATTGAGGACAACCCTGCCTTAGCTTCAGCCTGCAGGGATGGATGTGTCCTTCCTGTGTTCATATGGTGCCCTGAGGAGGAAAGGCAGTTCTACCCTGGACGGTGTTCGCGTTGGTGGCTGAAGCAGTCGCTTGCCCACCTGGACAACTCCTTGAGTTCTCTGGGGAGTCCGCTGGTGTTCATTAAGTCGGAGAGCACTCTTGCTGCCTTAATGCAGTGCATCGAGGTGATTGGGGCGACCCGAGTGGTTTACAATCATGTATATGGTATGATGCATTCTTCATCTTTATCATCATTTGATGCACTGTATCTCTTGTCATTTGGGTATACATGCCTACATCCTTTGCTTGGTGATTTATAATTTTTTGGTCCTTCATTGCTTAAAGTTTAAGCAAATTTCTTAATTGATTCAGTTGGTCTATGAGTATTTCTTCCGGTTTGATGTCTTCAAAGAACAATTATGGAAACTGATAATCGGTATTGCACCTGGCATCATGCATAAAATACCTATATAATTTAGGGCACAACTCTATGCACCTCAGTATTCTAAGGTGCATGTTCTTGCTTTTACCAAAAACAGCAATTATATCATGTCAAGTTGTCATATCTCTTCATATTTCTTCCAAAAATAACAAATATATACACTGATTCCTATCTACACCTCAAGAATGAGGTGCAGATAGCAATGCTCATAATTTAACCAACCACTAAAAGTTGGGATAAAGAACTTGTTGCAATGAAATTTTAGTTGATTCCAATCAATCACTGAGGTCTCCGCTTATTAAAGTGGTTGACAGTAACCAGATGTAATTTATACATCACAGCAACTTCACATAACTTGCTGACAAGTTGATTTCTGGTACCATGAGGAAGACATAGCATTTTAGTTTGGCATTGATTAAACCGCTTTCTTTCAGATCATGCATTGCTTGCACGAGATCAGAAAATCAGAACTCAGCTTGCAGACATTGGAATTAGCGTGCAGAGTTTTAATGGAGATCTCTTGAACGAACCATGGGATGTCTATGATGAGGATGGGATTGCATATACGACTTTTGACTCATATTGGGACAAGTGCACGAGCTTGCCACTTGAACCATCATTACTTCTTCCTCCCTGGAAGCTAGTGCCACCCACAGGTGAGCTCCGCCCTAGAAAAGTTTCTGCTTGTTTCAAATATTGAGCCAGAGACATTAGGATCATGCCTGAATAACTAATCTTCATTGCTTACTGGAGATCTGATTCACATTTACTGTATTTTCCAACTTTTCTTTTTCAAAAGATAGTCAAGGGAGAATACAGTTATCTGCTGGATTGCACTGGGATTTAAAATATATCATACAAAAATTAGGTAGTAGATTTTTCATCTGCACTCTATTTGTTATGCTAGGCAAGGAAAAGGTTGAAAGCTGTTCTCTTGAAGGGCTTTGCCTAGAAAATGACGCAGAAATATCAAGTAATGCATTGCTAAAAAGAGGATGGTCCCCAGGTTGGGGCAATGCAGACAAGCTGCTGACCGAATTCATCAGTGGTCGTCTTATGAACTATTCAAAAAATCTTATGAAGGTGGACAGTATGGCAACATCATTATTGTCGCCATATCTTCACTTTGGTGAACTTAGTGTGAGAAAAATCTACCGGAGCGTACGAATGACACAGATACAGTGGACAAAAGAAGGAAACTCTGAAGCAGACAAGAGTGTCAACCTCTTTCTCCGTGCTATTGGTCTTCGTGAATATTCTCACTACATAGGTTTCAATTTCCCATTCACACGTCAGAGGTTCTTGCCGGGAAGCGTGAGCCACTATGCATGGTATGCTAATGAGGGAAATTTCAAGTCGTGGAGGCAGGGTAGGACAGGGTATCCGTTGATCGATGCGGGCATGAGAGAACTTTGGGCCACAGGCTGGGTGCACAACCGAATCAGAGTCATCGCTGCATATTTTTTTGTCAATGTTCTGCTACTACCATGGTCATGGGGGATGAAATACTTCTGGGACACGTTGCTAGATGGTGACTTAGAATGTGACGTCCTTGATTGGCAAAGTATATCAGATAGCTTACATGATGGTCGCGAGCTCAACCGTCTTGACAACCCAAAGGTACATAATCTGCATTCGCTATGTGCAAATACTTTTCACCATGTAATACTGTGGTCTGCACCACATGTGAACTTCAACAAAGATTCGTGATACTTGATTAATGTCATATATTGTATCAAAACCATATGATATCATTATTTAACATGATTTTTATCTTCGATGAAATCTTAGCGGCCAAAAACGTAGTAGTTATATATGATGAATACACTTGGACATAAACAACACCTAATTAAAAAAACTTGCAGGCCATTTGCAGTTGATAAATTATCACCTGCAGTGCATATCTATCCGGTGTTTTCAATAGTAAAGCCTAACAATAGGCGTAGTGTATTATGGGTTTGTACAATTTATGAGGTGCAAAGTACCATATTTCTTTACTCTGTTGGAAGGATTGAATTTAAAAATTCTTTGTTATTGGATTGAACATGAACAAAGGGTAGCAAACAAGAGGGAGAGTGGAAATATAAAATTCAAAGTAATGTGTTCCAAATCGATAAACAGAAGCCTACAATGAGGCAAAGTTGTAATATTGAGTAACTAAACTTCCTAAGACACTTAAATTTGATAGCCCGAGGTAAGCCATTCAGCCTGTAACTCAACTGGCTGGATAAGTACTTGATGCACAGAACTCCTTGGTTTAGGTTCTCTGATTGAGCATCAACTCATTCTTTAGCTTGAGGGTGAACTAGGTTGGTTTCTATAGAAAGAATCCACATCATCACTTTGAATGCACATGATGCTTTCTTTCATTTCGTATTAATTCCACTCATTACAAGTATGATGTTGATTTATCAGCCGCATGCTTTCAGTGTACAACAAACAGCTCGATAATTTGCCAGTAGCATCCTTTCAAGCTCCCCATGAACTTGTTATATTATAATTTATCTCTGAAATATCAAGGTTATTGTTTTTATTATTTAATGTTTGATCAATATTATGGTTTTAATTTTTCTTAGCTTGTCATTCTAGATATATCTTAATATCATCGGTTCTTTTTCCTCATTCTAGATTTTGATTTTTCAGCATCGATTATTTGCATGGTTATTTATTAACTAACCCTTTTATGGAAGTCAAGGTCCAAGGTGACAGTTTCGATCCTAATGGTGATTATGTGAGGACTTGGCTTCCCGAACTTGCAAGAATGCCTACTGAATGGATCCACCAACCATGGAATACTCCGAAATTTGTACTTGAAGCTGCTGGTGTTGAGTTGGGAGTAAACTACCCAAACCCTCTCGTCAAGATGGGTCCAGCACAGGAATGCCTCATCGATGATGTGCCCAAGATGTGTGAACTGGATAGATCAGCACGAATTGGAAAACTTGAAGGATCAGCTGAAGTAGTTGATGACAATTTGCTCAGCATGAAGGTATTGGATATCCCAAAGGCAGTTGTAAAGGAAATATCTGTCGCTTTGCCTTTTGATCAATTAGTGCCTTCTGCTCAAAATCTGAAGACCAGTTTGCATGAAAGAGGATCAAAAAAGTTAAATGGCCAGAGACCAAAGGAATTGGAAACAAACAATTGGGAAAATAACATTATGACCTCAGAGATTGTTGAAGAAGACTTGCTCTCTACTGCAGAATCCTCATCCACTAGAAAACGGACCTTCAGTCAGAGCCATTGTGATATCCTGACTCCATCATTTTCATCATCATCTAGCAAAAGCCAGCACAACATTGAAGCTTTCAAACCTCTTGATATGATCAGACATGCGTCAGTTCGTCTACTGCAAGGATCAGATAGCAATGTAGTAAGCAAGGTATTGAAATTTATGATTATATGAGTTATATCAGTTTCCCTCTGTCACATCTAAATAAGAAAGAAAATAATAACAAATTGCTGCAGCATTTTTCCTGCACTACATCCAATTAGAATTTCTGTCATTTCCGCTAAGCTCATAACACTTATAGCGTTCAATTGTCTACCTCTAAAATGCTGTTAAAATTCGCGTAGAGCTTATCCACCATTTTACATCTTTGTAGTTTGTAGTAACATGAGTAGCCAGACTTCATCCAGTATGCACCCAGGAGTCTTCTCGGTACAATAGTCTTTTTTGACGTTTATTACTAAATTTTCCCCAATAGCAGTTGTTTCCCCATATGATTTCCAACATTTCCCCTCTCCCTTAACATTGCACTCTTATTTTTTAAGACTGCCCCCTACACATTATTTTCTTTTCTTTTTGTGATCAGAACTATGTTGTATATATGAGGCTTATAATTGATGCAGGACAAGTATGCATCAATGGCAATGTTCTTATGGAGCTGATAAAGATTCCGCCTACTTCAAAAGATCCTATGAGGAAGCTTTGCCTTTAGTCTTTTAGGCTTATTTTTACTCATTTTATTAAGTTGCACATGTTGTGCACAACTTACTAGGTTCTTGAGCTTCCAGAGCCTTATTTTATTATTTCTTTTACTTCTTTTGTTTTATTTCAGCACATGTTGTGCATGTAGGCTATGAATAATATTGTAATAAGAAATCGCTAATTGGCGAGTTGATTGAAATTTTTGAGAGACCCTAGATTTGTTTGAATCTCCCTGCGTGTGACATATTCGTGAGTGGGTATGTGAGGCACTTAGGTATGAGACCTAAAAAGTTATACCTAATCTATTAATTTCCTAAATCTATCCAAATCTAGATCTAGGTCTTTTCCAATGCCCTTGCACACAAAAAAAAAATCTAAATCTAGCATCTACAAGCTGTTCTCCATCAATAAGCATATACAAGAATGAAGTATGACAGTTCAATTATAAGAATGAAAATACAAAAAATTTATTAGACTTACAAGAATGATCATTAAAAAAGAATTTAAAAATAAGAATGAAAATACATTAATCTAAACGAGAAGTTGAAAAAACATATCACATGAATCTAAATCATGGGAAAAAAATCACGTTTGCCCATTTTATTTGATCATGAAATGTTATTATGATATTTTTCATTCATACGTGTTACACAAAAAAAATTGCACCAACAACCCGAACTATAAAATTGACCAGCTATGGGCTCTTTTCCAATAAGAATTTTTTTTCCCCTTACTGTTTCACTCTGAACATAAACTTTCTTCTGTGCAAGTTTTTCTGAATAACTTACTGAAACATGATCTTTCCAATAGTGATTAATGTCTACTAACAAAAGGAATAGAATGTGTTTGAACTTACAATATCCGAAATGGAAAACTTATATCATTACTATTATAATGCTACACATTCCCTTTTCTCCCAATTAAAATTTGAACTTCAATTGAAATGTCACAGACTAACTTATTTTTAATTTCAAAAAATGGATTTAAAATTTAAGTCAATCAAATATTGATGGCATTGTCCTTATTAAATATGCATGTGCTCATCTCATTTCCCAAAAGCATGTTGATACCAGTGATACGAGTACACTCTGTTTTTTAAGATTTGGTCACTTCCGGACACTTGGACACGGCCCATACAAAATATACAGGGAAACATGTATCATTGTAGTAGGGAAAGGATTAGAATGAATATTTGAAACGAATCCATAGGAAAATAAAGCGATGAATTGATACAAAAATGATTGATGAGTCTTATGTTTTGTCTACCGCAACATTCATCCAAATCAATAGACATGCATCTTTTAAACCATTGCAATGTCATATTAGTTAAACAATGAATGATTATATTATACTACAGACATGTCCCTGTATCCTATAATATTACAATTTATCGTTTCGGACACTAGACACCAGTGTCCCGTGTCCATGTAACACTGGTTTATACTACATAATTAGTACATGATAAACGCCATATTCCTTTTCTTTAAATCATTTAATAATTAAATTCTGGGCTACAGATTGTGTAAATTAGCTTGTTTTAAACGCATGCATTTGCCTGTGTTCATAAATCTAGTGAAGGTTAATGATAGTAAATTTCATCCCCAGTGACAGAACGATGTAAAGTTACAGCGTTTGCAGTTCCTGATACATCCAAATAAGCTCACATAGCTGTGCAGTCTCAAATATGAGAATGATCTCTGTTTGGTAAATGATACTTGATTTCTATGTCTCTTGTAGACGGAAGAGGATGAAGCTCAGAGCCGCATCGAGGGGTTGGACCATGCAGAAGATCCGCCTAATTCAAGAATGAAGAGGAAGTACTCCCTGCGTGTATCACTCTACCAAGAGAAATGATACTTGATCTACGATGTGTTACCGGTCGAAGACTTTCATCGCATCTTGATCGTCTTCTAAATCTGTGATCTGTATTGCATGAGTTAACCATGCTATGTATGGATGAATATAAGCTTTAGGAGTCGAAGTACACTGTATTGTTGTACGTTTGTGTTACGGTTCATGCATCTGTTGTGTTGGTTTGAAAACAAATTCTTGGTAATAAAGAAGCTGCATTTATATAATTCTCTGATGTTTAAACCTCCATACCCTCAGTGAGAAGTATGAATGTATGCCTGGCTTTTAATCAGACCTTTGCTTCATGCAATGTTTTTGGAACTGAGAGAAATCTATAAATTGTTTGGCTGAAACTTGCACTTGTGGATCAGTATCACTTCTGTCCATTTGTCCTCAGCCGTTGGTGTGGTCGGCAATGAATTAATATCAGGAGGTAAGTTTACCAAGATGGAGGTAAGGTTAGCAATGAATCTAATACATTTTCTATCTTGCTATCATACCTTTCCATTTCTAGAAAAACTAGAAATAACCCGTGCACACAGTGCACGGCGTCAAAAAAACCCCCACGAAAAGGATGAAGATAGATGATGGTTATAAAGAAGAAGTAGGGCAATATAAACAAGAAGTATGGCAACATAACACACCCCCCCACCGCCAAACGGGGAAAACCTTACTACATTCAGAAATAGTTTGTAAAACACATATTTCATATAGATGGCAGAATTGAGATCATCATCTGAACCAGGATATCTAAGTCAAAGCCCATCAGAGATAGTATATGTCTCTTAATGTTTCTTAAAGGTCAAAAAGCAGATGCATAAGGAGGACATTAGGATTAAGAGTTAAAATTTGACAGCAACACTTAAGAAATTTTTAGTAACACTTTAGACAACACGTTGACAACAGAGGGTTTTGATAAAATCCCTAATGGTGCCTAATAATGTAAAGGATTAAAAATTTAAAATAAAATAAAAAAATTGTCTGGAAAATTTTTTACAGAAGAATTTAATATTTAAAAAATTATTTAACAGTGAGGGATTGTGAATTTCACAAGAAGAAATTTTATGCGATATTTTGTTTAAAAACATGTTCTAATACAATTATATTATATGTTTATAAAAATATCCCTAAAAAATAAAGGCATGTGCTATGTATACCCGAGAGAAGGAGGCGTATATACCTTTTTTTCTAAAAGGGGCAAATATGACACATCACAAGTCTCATCTGTCTCAAACTCTTCCATTTTGAATATATTTTGCACTGAAATTAACATACATCTTCTTCTTTGAGTTTGAGGGTGTATATAGCACATGCCAAAATAAAAGTTCAGGAAGGACAAATATTTTTTAAATGTCTTTTTTTATTTAGCGAAAGCAGTAAAATGCATGCGTGCAGGCTTGATCACACGGCTCTCAAAAGGGAGCGGAAAGAGTCGCCGCTAGAGCAATTGCGCCTTAGCTTTTCAAATGCCTTTTTTTATTCATCGGAAATACTCTCGCATTCGAACGTTTAACTTCGAAGTTCCGCTTCAATGGAAAGAAGCCAGAAAAACTTACACAGACCAAAAGTCTTTTCAAAACAGCTCAAACTTCAAATGGCAGCCTGAAACTTTGGGCCTGTTTCGTTATAAGTTTCGTTGTGAGTTGCCAAGAATCCTCCAAAAAACAACCATTCAGTTTCACATTCTTCTCTCTCTCATCTCTTTTCTTACATTGTGTTCTTTTGCTCAAAAATTTCGAGCTGGGCAAACGCCGAGCTGGCGTTCAAAATTGGAACGCATGCCATCCCCGCAAAAAGTGGGGATTACAGCGGAAAGTTGACCCATGGGGCCCACAACCCTCCTCTTAACCAATGAAATCAATATGTTTTGTTTTTTTAATTCTGGTTTTTTAATTAATTATTTTACCAAAAGTGGACCTCATGGTTTCAAAACGGCCCGGCCTGGGCCCGATTGGGCCCATCCAAAACCCGGGCTGGGCCAGACCGGCCCAGGCCGGGAGAACCCCCGGCCCTGCCCTGCCCTGCCCGCCGGCCCAGCTTTTTTGCCATTTTGAAGCCTCAGAGAGGCTTTTTTGCATGCAAAACCCCGGGCCGGGCCGGGCACCTCTCACAAGCCAGGCCAGCGGGCCCCCTCTGCCGTTTTGACACCTTGAAGTGGACCCCACATCTCTCTTTCTATCCCAACTTTCATGCCGAAAAGAACACACATACACAAAAAAGTTGATGTGGGTCCCACTACTTACTTTCAAACCCAAATATCTCTCTCATCATATTCCACACTTCTCAACTTTCCCCATATATACTTTCAACCAAAAGAACATGTCATTAGTCTTTAATTAAACCCAACAAAGCATTCAAAATAAAAACTGAAAAAGGGGTTTTCTCATATTAGTCCCTTAAATTATGTGTAATTTGATATTAGTCCCTTAATTCTTCGTATTTTGAGTTTAATCCCTCAAATCTTAAGCCGTTAACCTAAATAGTCCCCCCATCCTATATTCTGTTAAATAGTTAAATTAATTAACGATTAATTAACAATTAATGTTAATTAACACGTCAGCACTAACAGCCACGTCAGCGTTAACGGAGCTTTTTAACGGAAAATTAGAGTGGGTGACTATTTTGGTTATAGTTAATGATTTGACTTTTGAGGGACTAAAACTCAAAATTTAAAGATTCAAAGGACTAATGTCAAATTATGCAAGATTTAGGAGACTAAAATGAGAAAACGCAAAAAAAAAAGGGTAAGAAGTTTACGTGTAAGTCAACGATGGATACGACGCTCCGCATAAAAGATCACGTGCCGAATCCAAGTCGCGTGTTTGCGTCAAACTAGCGTGATTCTGACGCCGTGCGACCGTCCAAGACGCGACGCGTCGGGCCGCTCCGCTTTATAACAAACAAAAAGGTCCCTCTCTTTCCATATCGGCACTCAGTTTCGCACTTATTCTTTGAGTATCACTGGGACCCACGGTCCCACGCTTAGGGTTTTAATTCACGGTCCGTTAATTGAGTCATCTCGGTTCTTGATTCCTTCTCTTTAACAATCTCTTCTTCTCACCACTCTCTCTCTCTCTCTCTCTCTCTTAAACTTCCATCGTTGGTTCCGTTCTCCGTTAAAAGCTGAGATCGAGGGAGCGATGTCATTTAGAATGGTAAGAATTCTAATTTCTTTATATCCAGATATATTTTGTTGAGGGTTTTTTGCACATAATTTTTAATTGATTTGATGAAAGTTCGTTCCTTTTCTTTTGTGATTCGAGTTGATTAGAATGTGAAATCAGTGTAGATCTTTACGGATTTGGGAACACAAAGATTTTAATTGTATATATGCGTTGCTTGTTTACTTGCTTGCTGGTTTTATAAATGTTTGTTCGATTATTATTTGGTGCTGGATTTTGGTTAAAAAGAACTCTTTTTTGTGTAGTTCTTGAAACTAAAATGTTGGGTTAATTTTGCGATGTTGGCCTTATTGCCGAATCTCTGTAATCATTTGGCTGAACTTGATGCGGCGTGGACGAAACTTCAGTCTTATGTGCAGTTGTGGGTTCTTATATATTTTTGTAGAGATCATTGATCAATTTTCTGAAGAGAATATCTGATTTGCATTGTGCCAGATCATTGAATTATGATGTGATGAGTTTGTATGATGGAATTATTGGTGATCTAGCAACTCTACAGATGAAATCGTATAGCTTCAGTTGGTTCTCCATTGAATCTATCCCTAATTTTTTTAGCTCAAATTGAAAGTACTCTCAATCCGAAGCGGCAATTGAAAGCCCTATTGAAAATACTCATCCAAATGGGCAGAAAGTCCTAAACGGCACAAGGATGCTGCATCCAAACATTATAATTGGTTGGCTATACACAACAGAGATGAGAGATCATGATGGTTTCAGATGGTAGTCGATAGCGCAACAAAGAGACGAGGGGTATACCCAATTTTTATTCTTAATATTTCATGTTTATTGCTCCACGTTCTACATTGTGTCCCTTAGAATGGGTAGATGCGACGAACTTCACGAGAGAAGTCAAATATTAACTACGTGGCATTCTTTCTTCTGTCTGTCCACTCAGATGGGCTCATGCCTTCCAAGCTGAGGCGACCGATTTAGCTTTCCTCCTGAAGTATGCTGCATCTACCGATGATTTTGGCCGCCTCAGGGGGATCAGGGTGACAAATCTCGTAATGGGCAAACAAACCAAACAATAAGGTTAACTTTGCCAGTCAAAACCTTGTATTTATTTTCTTTATTTTGTGTGGTGTTTGAAAAATAACTTAGCAATTAGCCTGCAGTTTACCTATGTGTTATCATGAGTCCAAAGCAATAAACAAGTTGATATTATTTAGATAATGGTGGAACAGTTTAGAGTGATATTTTGTTGAATTAATGATGGAGGTATTGAGCTAGAAGATGATACATTAGTGCATATATTTCACAATTCATCTGGCAAGAGTTCAAATGAGCTAGACTTTTGGTACTTGGCACGTTGGGCCACATGTGCTACGTGGAATCTGTTTGACACTTTGACTGGTCTCATGATCAAGAAAACAAGGGTATAATGGCAAAATGAAAATGTGGGGTGTTTTTGGTAAAGAATACCATAGAGGAATTCCGTTAAATTCACTATGTTGCAGATGGTGTGCATCAATTTGTCAGGGTAACCAGAGTGCAATTATCCCCATTTAGAAAAGAAATTTATTGCTTCGTTAGATGGATGCAACTTGTCTTTGAACCAAACCTTTTGATGTGCAGTACATGAGAACAGTATTGCATGAAAAAGTGGCGTTTTCATCATATGCACTATTAGTTCCATAAGCAGAACTTTCACAGTTTTTATGGATGCATGATGTCTTTTACTTGTATTACTTGTTAAGGTTGAATTTTGACATAAAAGTGTTGTTAAACAGTAGCTTTTATAGCTCTATGATGCAAACTTTTTGGACGGAAGTAGTTTGTGTCTAAAAAAATTTCATATACAATTTGTTCATAGACAATTTTTGGATGCAAATAATAGGTATACAGTGTCACTTGAGGGAGGTTACCCCTAGTGTTCAATAAGCCAGTTATCGGAGACTCTAATACTTGATTGGATGATCGATACCATTTCACATTGATCTCTTTATCCTACACCTTGGATACATCAAACATACTGTGATTTTCATATTTTTTGCTCTTGCTTCTGATTGTACATAAGTTTTTCCACCCCTGGATCCATGGCATTGGATGGTCTTTGGTGCATCTAGGTTTTGGGACATGGATGAGCCTTGTGGAGGGCGCCTATCATTTAATCAAAAGATATTGCAAGTTGACTTTTGACCATTGTAGGAAGCAATTCCCGCATGCACCATATGGATCTCTTTGGATTATGGTCATTATTTTGTGTGCACTTTGGTTCTAGAGATATTCTTTGATCAATTTTCTTCATATTTAAGATTTTTAACATGGCTATTTATGGAAACTTTTGCATAGAGTAGTAGGCAGCATGTTATTACTATATTGAGAATTCTTTGCTTTATTGCTATTTGCTCTGAAGCTATAATAAATTGTTGCAAAATGGTGCTGTAATTTCTTTATCTGATTTTACTTTTCAAACTTCATAATTTTTATAAATGTTCTTGGTTGATTGTTTTACTAGTTGCATTTTGAAAACATTCTTGCTTTAGTATCTCATTCTACACTTGATGGCCTTTATATATTTAAGTGGAAATGCACTTTGTTGAATCATGTTGTAAACATCAACTATCTCTGTGTTGATGCTAACTTTAAAAATTCTGTCTGTGAATTGTGGATTGCTTTGCAGTCAAATGCTTCTTCTGGGATGGGGGTAGCTGATCATAGCAAGAACACCTTTATGGAACTGAAGAGGAAGAAGGTTCATCGCTATGTAATATTCAAGATAGATGAGAAGAAAAAGGAGGTAGTTGTTGAGAAGACAGGGGGTCCAGCGGAGAGTTATGATGATTTTACTGCAGCTTTGCCTGAGAATGATTGCCGATATGCCATCTATGACTTTGATTTTGTGACCGAAGAGAACTGCCAGAAGAGCAAAATATTCTTTATTGCATGGTTAGTTTCTCTAAATGATGTGGTCTTTAGTGCACCCCCCCTCCTCCGCGTGTCCCGTGGAGGTTTCCCCTGTCATGCTAATCTCATTGTGCAGAAGGATTTGCTGGCATTGAATACTGTTTTTAGGTTTCTATAGTTGCAATCAATGTAGCATGGGTGCTTTTATCATGAAGCTGTACCCGTACCTGACACCCAAACATCCGTATTGGATACCAACACTAGGACACTTCTTGGTCATGTGTTGAGCACTTTTCGACACTTGTCGGACACGAATAATTTTATATTTCAATTTATTTGGGGGTGGGGATGTCTTGTATTTTTGCAAGGGTTACATATAATTTCCTGGGTTATATTTGTGAATTTGTGTATGCTTAAGATGACTAGAAAATTAAAACTAGAAGAAGTTATGATTTAAATTATGTGTTTAAAAGTAATATCGTTTGATGTCACCTTTTATGTTTTGTTTGGTGTGTATGTATGTGTGTGTATTATATAACATAACATTTTATATAATATTTTATATAGCTGTGTCCAGGACCCTTACTCGTGTCCATACCCGTGTCTATGCTAGTAGGTTGCAATTCATTCAAGCTTAATAGACATGCTTAAAAGAAGCTAAATATGTAGGCAATTAGGTTGTTTGGGTAGGAATATGCCAATTTTTGGAGAAGTTAATCTTGGTCCAACACGAAGCCATTGTCTTGTTCCAACCAGATGAACACAGGAATCACATTGTCTTCTGTTAAACTTGTCTACAGATGTTAATTACTGCTGCTAAGACACATGATTCTGTGATGTTCTTATAGATTGGATAACGTGAATCTGAAAGCGGGCAACTACTTTGATTGTCATGTTAGCATTCATAATTTTGGATTTTGGATTTATTTTGATGTATAAGATTTCGTGACCTCTTGAAAGTTGAAACAATATGCTCTACTTAGCAATGCATTCATTAGTAAGGGTGAAGGGGAAAGCCTTTTTAAGGTTAGTTCATTCCTAGAAGGGTTTTGGTTATACCTTGTACTCTTTATGGGTAATTCCTATGGTGAATGGAGTTATCACCTATTCCCATGAACATGAACTCTATGTTCTGCCTGGAGAAGTGATAGCGTTAATCATTGATTTGTGCTGGCATATGTAGATTACCATTATTTGCACTCTCTTTGGACGGGTAGGGGGATAATACATTTGGTTGCTATAGGTTTGTTCAGCAGCATAGTTGTCTTTAAAAACTGCATCATAAACAATTTATCGCATATACATTTAAAATGCAGGTAGGGCAAACAGTATTGTAGGTAGGGCATATGGTTGTCTTATATATTGGTTATATAAAGACGAATATAAAGAGTGCACATTGGTTCAGTTTGATCATTTTTTTTGTAGAACTAAACTGTACGAAACTAAATATAACACCCAAACTAAACCAAACCGACTCGGGTATCAAATTGAACAGGAGGAATCGGATATCTTGGTTCAGTTTGGTGGGCTAGGCGTAGTTAGGCCCAAAGCCCACTCATTTAATTTTTTGCAGGGGAAACGAGAAAAGGCTCATCAAATAGCTCAGAAAAGCCCAGAACAAACTACAAGCCCACAGGTCCAATAACATATAACTGAAGCTAAACATCAAGGCTCGACATGCAACATTGGTATGAAAAAATTTAAAATTCATGAGTAACTGTCTTGGGACAACTGTTTATAAATTTGTTCAAATAAAAATGAATTTATCATCTCCCCAAGCCTTAACAACATTTTTTTCCAAATCCTCAAATCCATGCCCGCCTTAGTTTTTCATTGCACAAACTTAGCCCAAGTATGAAAAGAAAAACTAAAATCCAAACAACAAATTAATCAAAAACATAATCTGATTCAACTCAAATTCTAAACAGCAAATTAATCAAAAGCATAAACTCAAATTCTCAAAAGAAGCATCAAAAGATTTCCAAGAAACTTGAAAAATTTCGCCACAATAAAACACAGTTGAATAGCCGTTATGGAGCTTTAGAAGCAAAAACAAAGATAGTCAACCTTTACAAGCAAGACTTAGTGGGATCTCTTCCAAGGTTTTAAATATCAGATACATATCAGATTGGTCATATCAGATATCAAAACCGGATATTGGGAGATAAATCCAGGATACACGTAAATATCGGGTTGGTCATATCGGACATGATAAATATACAATTATAATATCATACATATCCATAATTGTTCATATTACTAAAACATCATCAATAGGATTACATAAAGTTTTGATGAATGCATTAAGTAACAAATAACACTAACATACCAGCATGCAATATACTAATACATATCTACAAATTAACAAAATATTAAAACTTAAAATACTACTTGAATAGAAAATTAATTAAAGATTTTCAAAAAGAGTGACGTACCCCTACATTATGTAACAAGCTCATTCTGCACAGTCTCTGGCACGAATGTTTCAGTATAACAGCTGCTTCCTCATTAGAATCAGAACTATCTGAAGAAGATGACTCTGAGTAGATCCATGAATCAGAACCTAAAGCTTTCGCCTCCTCAAACATTTGCTTCTTTTCCCTCCACCTTCACTGATGATAATGCGATGACTTTTTCTTTATTTGTAGTTTTTAATCTTTTACTGGTCCTTGGCGTTGGATCAACACCCATCGCTTTTTCACTTTGCCTCCCAGTCAGTCTTTCTCGAAGTAAGACTTCTTCATCTACATTTGCTGATTTTTGTTACATCCATTCGGCTACCTTGCCCTCCGCAATAGAATGAGAAAATAGGATATCTGTGTTTCTACTCTCAAATCTTTCTTTCAGCTGGGCATTAAATTCGACATAGATTAAGTCTTTCAATTTTTCGGTACTTAGTCTATTTCTTCTCTTCGTATGAATATATTAGTGAAAAATGCAATAACCAACATCATGAAAAATATGTATAGGATGCATGAATGATATAAAAGAAAATTTATTTAAAGTTCTACCATATTAAAACACTCCAATTTCTTTCATAACTACTCGTGCTAGTGGTCAATCCCTACATTTTTATGGCCATCTTCAAATTAGGCGTCGTGCCACCATGCAGAAGCCACCAATTAATTAAAATAAAAAACCAAATTCAAATTTCTTTTAGAGTAAACTTTAAATTATCAAAATCTGCTATAATAAGAATATGAAATTGATATTAATTTCTTAGCTATACTTGGATCAAGTGCATGACTTTTAGCTTTTCTTTGAGCTACTTTCATACCAAAAGATCCGCTTCGATTTTGATATAGCGGCAGCTGGAAGCTAATTTTTTGCATCTGAGGATCATTGGCATACATCCTGAACATGAAACCATCAGTAAAGCCAAAGCCATCATTTCCATCAATAGCCTCCCATTTTGATAATAAAAATACGGGTTCAACAAATAATCTGGCATGTGTATATTAGTTTTCAGTTTGTCATTCCATCTTTTATCAATTAGAATGGAGACCGACCAGACTTTTTTATCTTGCTTCAAATTAATCGTGATTTCCTTGTACATGTTTATGTTTCCATACAACCACACCATTGATGGAGTGCCACTATCTGCCATTCAAAGAACATTGATGATAGGATCAAATTTTTTCAAAGCTAGTGTCACGTTCTTCCAAAATTAACGACTATTGATGATGGTGTATACCTACAAAGTACAAATTTAATCAAAAATATCAATTAGTTATTTAACTCTTAATTGCGATAATATGAGAACCAAATGACAAAATAAAATTAGATATTAGATATTAGATTTATACCATTCTTGATTGAGCTGTCATGGAGAACTTCTGCTTTCATTCAGTGGAGTTGACAAAAGCCTTCAAATTAGACTTATTCTCCTAAAAACTTTGCAATGACAAAAAAAAACTGTAGCAAAGCAGGTAACAACAGGACTAACAAGATCGCCTCTAATTTTCTCCTTCATCACATCAACACGATACTGTGGGCATACATGTTAGATTGTGATGATCCTCGCATCTAAAATTGTATTGCAGATAGGTTTCAACTTTTCAATATCATGCAATAAGAGGTTTACCGTGTGCAGCACAGGAAGTCCAGAAAATAAAGGGACGTCTCATAGCTAACAACTTTGATGCAGCCATATTGTTCGATGTGTTGTCGGTCACTATTTGAATTGTTCTCCCAAATTCTCAATTTTTGCATTCACCAAATCATAAATATATTGGCCATCATACACATCATTAGACGTGTTCTCAGAATCATAGAACATTATTTCAGTATAAGTATGAATAACAATGTTTATTATGCACATACTCTTCCTGTCAGTCTAACCATGTAGACTATAAGTTTCTAGAAAGCTTCTAACTTTTTTAAGAAGAAACTTCTTTAGAAGATACTTCTCGGCTATCTTATAGGAAGTAGAACATTTTAAATTAGGTCCATGTTTGTTCACAGCCTGCACCATCTGTCCAAAAAATATGTGATCCGCTTACGAGAATGGTAATCTTGCCTCAAAAATACATCGTGTGATTCACTCACATGCATCTTCCTTTACTTTTTTTCAGTGTTCATTAAGGATGTATTGCATCTCTTTTTCTTTCGCCTTTCCCAGCTGCTTCATCTTCGTCATTTCTTGAACCTGCACATGCTTGACCATCGGTTCTCTAAATCTTACAATACATTGATTGGCATTATAGGAGGACTCTATTTCAACATCTTCATCTCCAATAACCACTTTAGCTCTAAGAACTTGAAGCTTTGGTTCCTTCGTCTCTTTCGATGCATGTGTGACTTGTAATGCAGCAATGGCCTTTAGCATCACCTTCTCAGGAATTTTTGTATAAGGATCGATATTTTCTCTCGTTCCTGCAAGATAGGTCTTGGAACGGCTAATACCGCCGTTTATGACATACTCACAAAACTTGCATTTCTCTTTATTAGATGCCAACTTCTCTCCATGATCCTCAAAATTTATTCTCGCGACAGATGTTGCCTTGCTAGATGCTTTAGAAGACATTTTCAAATTCTACTATCAAGAGGATAAACTTTGAAAATTATTAAAATAAAATTTAAGATAAAAAACTTTTTAAAAATTAAAATATATCATAAAAATTAAAACATTTCATGAGTCATGACGGTAAATAATTGTGGGATTTACATATGCATACATATATTCAAAATCAGGAGACAACGTCTCTATTTGTAGTCCAAAGGTAATATCATCGTGTCAATCTCTATTGTCAAGAATCGGACCTATGCGGTAGCCGGTTGCCTAAAAGGGACCATATTCATTATCCAATAATCCAACTATAATCCGCCAAGTTATCCAAGTGAGTATACAATTGAATGAACCCAAACAAATCCAAGTGTTATATTTCCAATAAGGCAATATGCTACCGAGCATGGCTCAATAATTGACTACAAAGATTAATTAGAATCAATTTATTTTTATAATCATCCATGTACATCACACAAATTTTTTTAGAACAATATCATCATAGAACTAAAAATTTTCGACCCAACAATATTTCGCAAACTGACAAATTTTTATCAGATCAACATTGTCATTGAAAAATTATTTCCCAAGGCTCAAGTCTCAAACTAACATTGGAAAAGTTGAAGTTTAAGAAGAAGCGGCAGCATCCGTAGAGAAGAAGAAGAACAAGCGGCAACAGTCGCAGATGAGGAGAATAATAATAATAATATTTAGCGGCCACAACCGCAGAGACTGCAAGAAGAAGTAGCAGTTGCAACCACTGTGAAGAAGAACGAAGAAGAAGAAGAATGAAAAATTTCTCAAAAAGAAAAAATAATGAAAAACCGAATAATCAAGCTCTAAATCATTAAAACCTTAAACTTTTTCTTTGATTTTACCTCAAAATTAGGTCGGATGGCGAAGAATCGACCGATTGAAACCCTAAAACCCTAGAATTAAGTCGTATGAACTCAACCAGTGAAGAGAAAGAGATGCGAGCTTCTGGGTGACGTGTGTATAGAGAAAGATGAGAGCGTCTCGTCGATTAATATCCGTTTAAAAAATTTTGCAAGCCCAAATTGCACAGTAATGGCCTTTATAGGCAGATATCATCCCGATATATTGGGATTATCGACCGATACAGTTCAATATCGGGTTTTTTTGCAAAAAAACGACGTACCGTAGCGGTTGGAAACCGATACCGATTTATCGGTCGATATTTAAATCCATTCTCTTCTAAAAATATCAAAAAAAAAGACTAAAGAAGCTTACAACTTTACGATAAAATTCCAGGAATCCCCCAAAGTTTGCACCTTTACAATCCAAAATTGAAAGAGAAAAAACAATGGATACAAGAGAAACAAGAAAAGAGTAATGCTATTATAATAGACTCAATCAGACAAATAGATCCTAACCCAACTGAAGCATTAAGAAGCGTAGATATTAGGAGCCTCCCATCTACGTGATTGGGCTATTGGAAAATTGGTTTTGCATGTGCACACACATCCATTCATGCATATACACGCATACATACATGCATCGCGCGCGCGCACATAACCATTTATACAATATACACGCATACATACATGCATACATACATGCATATACATACACGCATGAATGCATACCTCCATATAACATACACTCATACACACATACATATACGCATACACATACATGCATGCACGCACGCACACATAAGAAAAATGGTTATGTGCGCACACACATACATATAACATACACTCATACACACATACATATACGCATACACATACATGCATGCACGCACACGCACACACATATGAATGCATGTATATATACGCATACATACATGCATATACATACACGCATGAATGCATACCTCCATATAACATACACTCATACACACATACATATACGCATACACATACATGCAGTTGCAACCACTGTGAAGAAGAACGAAGAAGAAGAAGAATGAAAAATTTCTCAAAAAGAAAAAATAATGAAAAACCGAATAATCAAGCTCTAAATCATTAAAACCTTAAACTTTTTCTTTGATTTTACCTCAAAATTAGGTCGGATGGCGAAGAATCGACCGATTGAAACCCTAAAACCCTAGAATTAAGTCGTATGAACTCAACCAGTGAAGAGAAAGAGATGCGAGCTTCTGGGTGACGTGTGTATAGAGAAAGATGAGAGCGTCTCGTCGATTAATATCCGTTTAAAAAATTTTGCAAGCCCAAATTGCACAGTAATGGCCTTTATAGGCAGATATCATCCCGATATATTGGGATTATCGACCGATACAGTTCAATATCGGGTTTTTTTGCAAAAAAACGACGTACCGTAGCGGTTGGAAACCGATACCGATTTATCGGTCGATATTTAAATCCATTCTCTTCTAAAAATATCAAAAAAAAAAGACTAAAGAAGCTTACAACTTTACGATAAAATTCCAGGAATCCCCCAAAGTTTGCACCTTTACAATCCAAAATTGAAAGAGAAAAAACAATGGATACAAGAGAAACAAGAAAAGAGTAATGCTATTATAATAGACTCAATCAGACAAATAGATCCTAACCCAACTGAAGCATTAAGAAGCGTAGATATTAGGAGCCTCCCATCTACGTGATTGGGCTATTGGAAAATTGGTTTTGCATGTGCACACACATCCATTCATGCATATACACGCATACATACATGCATCGCGCGCGCGCACATAACCATTTATACAATATACACGCATACATACATGCATACATACATGCATATACATACACGCATGAATGCATACCTCCATATAACATACACTCATACACACATACATATACGCATACACATACATGCATGCACGCACGCACACATAAGAAAAATGGTTATGTGCGCACACACATACATATAACATACACTCATACACACATACATATACGCATACACATACATGCATGCACGCACACGCACACACATATGAATGCATGTATATATACGCATACATACATGCATATACATACACGCATGAATGCATACCTCCATATAACATACACTCATACACACATACATATACGCATACACATACATGCATGCACGCACACACCCATAAGAAAAATGGGTATCATTTGCGATTATGTTTAACCGGAATTGTTGAATATCAAAAACTTATTACACAGAATCCTATTTTATTAGAACGAGTTGATGGAGCATATGGATGCGAGATATCACTCATATATGCCAGCATGATATGATGTTCTCCACATAGTACATGTAGTCACATGGGGTTGTACTTTTGCTGCTTGTGGAGGGGAACATGCTACATTGGCATATATGAGCGATATCTCTCATATGTCATGTGATACCCTCCTCTCTGTGTGTGTGGGTGCGCGCGCGTGGAGGGAGGGAGGGGGTGATGGGGACATCAGGGTTTACACGCGCAGGAGGCATCGTATTCAGCCCAGTTCATTGTGGATGGGCCCAAGCCCATTTTGAGATTTGAATGTATTTTTTTCTCTTTTGGTTTAGTCCCACATTGGGTAGGATGTGAGGCTTGAGGGTTTATTTTTCTATTTAAAGC
The DNA here is from genome assembly GCA_030789695.1 of Scilla litardierei. Taxonomy (NCBI): domain Eukaryota; kingdom Viridiplantae; phylum Streptophyta; class Magnoliopsida; order Asparagales; family Asparagaceae; genus Scilla; species Scilla litardierei. The sequence continues at coordinate 2,609,892 of CM061138.1, read as the reverse complement.
CGTGTATCGTGATACTTTGGGATCAATGAAAATTTGAAAGAAATTCTCCCTCAAAACCTGTGAAAGGTCCCAATCCTTGGTGTGAAGCCCTGGATCTCTTGGTGTGAAGCCAATTATTTTCCCCAAAATCCCCAAATCGTTCGTGTTCTACATCAAATTGGTATCAGAGCCGAACGATTCTTCTCTCCCCTTCAAAACCCTAGTTCTCCAAACTCCCACCAACAGCCGCCATTTCCCAAAAACAAAAAAAACCCCAGAATTTCCCAAAGTCACGCCCCTTCACGCCGCCCCTCCGACATTTTTTTTCCTTCTCACAAAAAAAAGAGGGAGCCCTACACTCCAACTCGCTGTGAAGCCCACGTGTGGCCTTCCCTCGCCGCTCTCCGTACGCTCTCCGCTCCCCGCCGCGAGGCCCCTTCCCTACGAGATTATCGCGCGTTGCCTCCTGTCGAAGCCGAACGCATCCTCCATCGTTCGGTTGCCCAGATCAGATCGCTGCCTCCACTCTCAGATCTTCCCCTTAGAAAGAGGTCGCTCTCTGATCGCGTGTCTCGCCGCCGCCTTCGACATCTCTCAGTCGCTGCCGCCTCTCGGACCCCCGCACGTCAGATCTGCGTGTCCCAGATCTCGCCGCCGCAGTCACGCTGATCGATCTCAGATCTTAGATCTCGCCACCCTCAACATCTCGGATCTCTCTCCTCGAGCCCGCATGCCGCCGCTTGTGTCCGCCTCAAGCCCACTCGGATCTGCGCTCCCCGTCGCTGCGGAGGCCTTACAACTAATGTCCTGCCAGGGACATTCTGGCACAGGTAAGGTGTGTAGAGGCTAGTATTCTGCTTTCTATGCTTAGCCATCTGACAAACTCGACATTGCCCCACCAAGGTGGCAACATCTCTCTTAAGGCTCGGCCAATAAAACTGACTCTTTACTGACTCAATCGTCTTATCTCTTCCAAATTGCCCTGATAAACCTCCAGCATGTATCTCCCAGACAATAAAATCTCTCACAGAAGTACGGGGGATACATAACTGTGTGGCTCTAAAAAGATACACATCCTGCAGGAAATAACTATCTTGCTCACGTACTAACTCATTCTGAAGGATAGCAAAAATCTCGCTAAAGTCTGGGCACGACAGGTAATCTTCCTTAATCCTCTCGAATCCTATCACCTGAACACTCATAGCAGATAGTAGAGCCACCCTGCGACTGAGTGCATCAGCGGCCCTATTATCAACCAGGCATGGTGGTTATCAGCGTTACTTGGTGAGTTGGAAAGGTCGGCCAGAATCAGACTGTACTTGGATTATCAGGACAGAACTCCAAAGGTTAGATCCAGATTTGCTTGAGCATCATGACAGCCAGCAGGCCCTACACTCGTCAGGGCCGAGTTCTTCCCACCCGGAGAGAGTTGATGGGGACATCAGGGTTTACACGTGCAGGAGGCATCGTATTCGGCCCAGTTCATTGTGGATGGGCCCAAGCCCATTTTGAGATTTGAATGTATTTTTTTCTATCTTTTGGTTTAGTCCCACATTGGGTAGGATGTGAGGCTTGAGGGTTTATTTTTCTATTTAAAGCAGTGTATCGTGATACTTTGGGATCAATGAAAATTTGAAAGAAATTCTCCCTCAAAACCTGTGAAAGGTCCCAATCCTTGGTGTGAAGCCCTGGATCTCTTGGTGTGAAACCAATTATTTACCCCAAAATTCCTAAATCGTTCGTGTTCTACATGGGGGGGGGGGGGGGGGGGGGGGGGGTTGGTTGAGACAGAGAGAGTAAGGGATAAAATAGGGTTATACACACGCATTATATTATAACAGTTCGATTCGGATACACAAGATGAATCACACATCAAACCCTAGACACAACCAACCATATTTAAAAAAACGAAACTGAACCGATACTCAGTTCCATTCGATTTGACTTTTACCCAAATAGTGCTTACCCATATGTATTATTTTCTGCATGAAGTGCGGGTCTATAGTACTGTGCAAATGTCAACATATCATGTAACTTGAATGTTTAACATGCGCTGATGGATGTAGTTGAGGATTAGTAATAGTGTATGATTGTTAAAAGAACGAATTGATAGATGATGTGAGATGCATGGGATAGTATCAAGTACTTTCAAGGCAACACGTTGGTTACTTGCGGAGAATGATAGAGACTGGATGGGGAGTCCCCTAAGGAGAAAAAGAAAATAAAAGCTATCTTCCTCGGTTCCTTGCAAGGTATCGGCCTGATTTCTTGCTGGTAGCGGTACTTACTGTAAACCCATGAGGAGTTTATGCTGACTAATGTCTCCCGGGGCATTCACTATTCCTATTTTAAGGGTTTAGTTGAGTCTCTCCGGTTATTCCCCTAAATCTGGATCGGCAGCATCAGCTGGAGAAGGAGGATCGGCAGGAGAAGCCTTAAATTATTTAAATAATCTTTGATTCTTACCATGCTTATTAGGTCTGCCACATTGTTAAGAAGAAGGTCAATGATAGTTTTTTTTAGGTTTTAGTGTGTTTTTTTTTTGGGGGGAGGCGTATAATTACGCACCTCCCTTTCCTCTCTTACAAGGGCCATTTGGTTGGAGAGCTACTGGCTTAAGGTTATTTATTTTTGAAGGAGTTGGGAGTGAAATCGGGCAAAGATTGATTGTTAATGTTTTGGAAGAGGGTAAGGGTTTATTTAGTGTTTGGATAAGGAGCGTGGTTTGAAAGAAAATAAATATGAATTGATGAAGATAATAGTTATTTAGTGATTGGTGTTCTTGTTTTATACATATCCGTTACATTTTGTGATTTGAATATGATTAGTGTCAAACAAAGGTGGAGGGATGCTTCTATGCCTTGTTTGTGCAATTTCCAAAGAGCGAAATGAGGCCAATGTTCTCTCCATTTTTCCAGCAGGCTTTTTCTGGTTAAATGCACACATAATTTAATGCCGAGTTGCACATGTAATTCCCTTGCACATGTAATTCCCTACTTTCTCTCTTTGCTGTTTGTGTGCATGTTTATCATACTTATTGCTTTATTTATTACATCACATGCACATTTTCTCTTAAATCGTTGACTTCATTATAATGATGGCGAGCTTGTTATTATTCTTGTAGTTCTGACACAAGACGAAAGATGGGAAATGTGATGGGGAATTTGGAGAAGAAATAAATTTAAGGATCTAGGAAAAATATTTTGGTATTTGATATATTTTAAGTCTCTCATCCCGGAGACCAAACAATCATCGACTCACACCTCGCTTGCGGTGATTTTTGGAATCTCATGTCCATGCAATCAAACACACTCTCATGTCTTTCATGCTCAAGATTTAATTGATACATTGAAATTTACACAAAATTTTATTTATTATTCTGCCATGAAAATTAAACAAATTTAAGGCTTTAAAATAGGTTTACAAGGGCTACAATCCTATATCACAACCGACATTAGGGCTAAAAATTTTCACAATAAGAAAATAACTACAAGATTCAAAGTCATACTAAAGACTAGGGAAAGATGAAAAAAAGACCCAAATAAATTCTAATAAACATCTGTGAGTGCGTGTGTGCAGCGCAAACAGGCCTACAGTCTCTCCCGTTATTTATGCACACATGTAACAACCTGCTTTCTCTCTTTGCTGTTTCTGTGCATGCTCCTCCTTGCTGCTGCTATTTACACATGCTTCATTTTCTGATTAAATGCACTCATGATTTAATGCGGCTTTACACATGTAATGACATGTTTTCCCTCTTTGCTGTTTGTGTACATGATTCTCATGATTGCTGCTATTATTTTCTATATCATGTGCACATGTTTCCCTTTTCTGATTAAATGCACTCATGATTTAATGTGGCCTTGCACATGTAGGTCATTACCTGCTTTCTCTCTTCTACTATATCCTGTGCACTGATTTCTCTTACGTCATAATTGGTTAGAGCTGATTGTGTGTACCCATTTTTCTTAAGTCGTTAGTTAGACTTCATTGTACCAATTTTATAATGACCGCGGATTTGTTATAATACTTGCAGTTTTTAGCTGCACCTCAAGCATCCCCTGAACTTTCATTTTTCTCTTTTATCATTATGTAATACACTACATATTTTCCCAACCTCGCTACACTTTAATTCATATTCTGACCTTAAGTAAAACTCCAAAAATACCGTTCCATTTGACCCGTACGTTGATGTACATGGTGTTGCTCGGATCTGTGTACCCGAGCCAGCAATATGGATGCTCGGGCCTTTAGCTCCAAGCACCAATTCACTTGCTCGGGCTAGTGAACCCTAGCAACAATGTTGTATAAAATATTTTCAAATCATCTTGGTGTTGCTTGGGTTGGTTATCACGAGCAACAATGTTGTATAAAACATTTTCAAATTATAAAACATTGAATATGGTTTTAAGCAACTCTGTTATATAAAATATTTTGAAAATAGCATGTATATGGTGTTGCTGGGGTCTTAGTACCCGAGCTGAGCAACTATTCATATGCTTGGGACTGACTACCCGAGAATGTGAATTCGTTCTTGGGCCTGAGGCGGACGCGGAGGCGGAGGCATGCGTAGCTTGCGGGTGAAGGAGGCCTGGAGGTTGTCATCGGAGTGATGAGAGACGTCGCCTTGGATGGATGAGGGTATCCGCTGTAGTGAAGGGTCATCGGATTGATGGTCAGAATGAAGCAGAAGAAGTATAGTGAGCATATCAATTTTGGATGATAAGAGAGTGGAGAAAGGGTAAAACATGAATTACTTTGATATAGATGTGGCGAGCCTAGCAAATTTTGAAAATTGGTGGTGTGCTTTGAAGTGTAGTGAACTTGGATAAAATGTAGGAGAAATTGAAGCTTACACACACACAATATATGCTGTAGTTCCCTGGCCACCTGCATAAAGGCATGCAACTCCGTGCGCATGAATTGAATTATGGTACCTAAGCTTAAAATGTTATGCTGACCTGTTATCGGTAATCAACTCATCCTTTTTTTTGGTCCCATGCTAACAGGTGTCCATCTGTTTCTCGAATTCGTTCCAAGATGTTGTATGCCACATCCAAGGACAGATTCCAGCATGAACTCGATGGTGTACACTATGTGATTCAGGCAACTGACTCAACGGAGATGGACTTGGACGTTATTAGAGAGCGCGCAAATTAGACCGTTGGGTCTCACAATGCCATCATCAGATTAGCCTTGCCATCATATCCAGACATTCTGACTCGGTGAGAAGCCCACATCAGAGCTTATCATGATGCGCTGATTGTGGTGGGGAGCGTAGCTTTCTCTTAATAGACAATAGATGTAACGTCTAAAGCTTTGCCCTCTGTACTCCAATGATGCATTTTCCTGTTAGAGATGAATTTAATCAGGCTAGCATTGCTAATGTAACAATTGGGAGATGTCTAACAATATGATTATATCTAAATCTATTACTATCTATATGATTGTGTAGTTTCAAGTTTAACAGTCATTGTGCTGTGTTTCTTCCCTGCTGTTGAACTTGCATGCACAAACGATGGTATTTTCAAGGCCATCTTTGAGCTTCGTACGTTTTGAATAGCAACTATTGTGGGGTTTTGTTAGCAGTTTGGATTTTAAGACCCGCATTTTCATACTATTAGTTGTCAGCGTTTTAAATCTCGCATTTTCGGTGGGAAAGCCCTAAAATGTAGATGCTCCAGTTGGGCGCATGTTAGCCACGGTATAACATTTAGGCTCTCCATTGCATGAACAAAAAAAAGAAAGGGACATGATTTAATTGGAGATGATATATCTATCCTTGAATCATAGCAGCCTGTAGATAGACATTGTTATCCTGAAATCTAATGCGATTCTTGAGAAATATGATATCCTCGTCTCAGATGGATCCATGCCAACATGTTTGCTTGGGTTCTTAGCGTGCTACGCTAAAGCATATCATGTCTTTTCATTATTCGCTAAAGGCTAAAGCAAATCGTGTGCCTTTTCATTATGCACACTATGTAAGGTCATGAGTTTGAATCTTTTCCTTGATGACGCCCGTGGAGATTTTTCAAACTAAAGAATGTGATGGTTCAAATTCACTGCGCAACGGCTCGGGTTTTCGATATACACGAGCTACATTGGGGCTGTGTGTTTGTGGAAGCTTGTTATGATTTCGTTGTGGAAGCTGTTTGAATTCATTCTCCCTTTTATTGTTAGCTAGTTACATATTTTGTATGTATGCTTGTCTTTCTTTAAAAAAAAGCATTAACCAAGGTCTTTAATTAGCATTAGTTTGATGTCGGCATTGCGTGTTATCGTCTGAATTAATTGCTCTCCTGTCAATTTGTCCACAACCTTTTGGGGGAGGTCCCCATCAGCATGGGCATTTGGAGGGGGTAAATGTTTTCTCCTGTTCCCATGTGATTCAAATTAATGGGAGGAAAATGCCAATTCTGAGAAGATAGTAAACTATCCCAATGCTTGATTTGATACCGTGCTAATTGGCTTAGTGGTATTTCTTCTTCTTTTCTTACTTTACGAGTTCGAGGGTTCAAATATTGGTAATAGTGGTCCATTTTTGCTGATTGGGCTTTCTTTTTTAGAATTGCTATCTACACCTCAAAATGAGATGCATGGAGATGACACATTGTCTAAAATGGAAACAAAAACCTCAAAATGAGTCACATCACCCTTTATCTCTTCCAAACTTTTGCAATTTCAGACAGCCATTACCTCTCTACGTCTCATTTTGAGGTGTATATAGTCACAACCTTCTTTCTTTCTTTTTTGACTACTGGCATAAATTTTCGAGTACAATTAACATTATAAAAAAATTTCAAAGATTAATAGAGCCTAATTATGAAATAAATTAATCTTTCCTCAAGCTATTGGTGTTTCTCTTACTTCTAAGGAACGAGTAATTGCATGGTATGCTTTATTTAGACTTTGAGATGGTTTCACCAGAGATCAGGATCTAAGTAGTAACAGTAAAAATACAAATAAAATAAAATAAAAATTATATTTTATTGTGAATGAAGCTGTCAATTCCTGAGGGCCATGTGGGACATTTCCAATAGGTAATCTTGATTTTGGCACTGACAAGACTAGTTCCTTACTCTATAATATCCAATTTGTTCTTCTGTTATTTTTGGGCAGAAAGTGGGCATCATTCGGATATGGGAACAGCAATCTAGGATGTGTGTTTAGATAAAGGGCAGATTTGGAACTGGATTCTCTTTTTCAGGCTATCCTCCTAAATCCTTGGGGTTTCCTCTATTGGTTTGGACTGATGAATTATTGGAAGAGGAGAAACTTGGGCTTTATTTAGAGTTTTTAAGTTCTTTTCAGCTCTAATTTCAGGTATCTTCTTCTTCTGCTTCTTTTTTTTTTTGCTTTTTCTGAATTCTGTTTTCTTGATTGTTTACAGGAGAACCAAATTGATTTGTGGTGGCAAATTTTAGTAGTTCTTTCCATTTCTAATTGCTGGTGTTTCGGTTTACAATTGTGCATGTTTCTTTCAATTTTTTAGTTGTTGGGTTCGATTTGTATGCTGTGATTTGACCATGGAGCAGTTGGGTTCAGTTTAGATTGATTACTTGGGTTCAAATTTTGTTTATTGGAAAACCCATTTGATTTCAAGTGGTAATTTTGCTTCCACTACCTTGAATTTTTAAGGTGGGTGCCTGATTTGTGTTATAATGCAGACAGAGCTGTGTTGTGCCATGTGACAATGAGTAGCGGTCCAGCAAAAACAATTGTTTGGGTCAGGAGAGACCTTAGGATTGAGGACAACCCTGCGTTGGCTTCGGCCTGCAGGGATGGATGTGTCCTTCCCGTGTTCATATGGTGCCCGGAGGAGGAAAGGCAGTACTACCCTGGCCGGTGTTCGCGTTGGTGGCTGAAGCAGTCGCTTGCCCACCTCGACAGCTCTTTGAGATCTCTGGGGAGTCCTCTGGTGTTCATTAAGGCTGAGAGCACGCTTGCCGCCCTATTGCAGTGCATCGAGGCCATTGGAGCTACTAGAGTGGTTTGCAACCATTTGTATGGTATGTGATCAATCTCTAGGTATTTTGTTGTATAGACTCTTTTGGTTTAGCATGATTCAATCTTTGTTTGGTGGTTTATAACATTTTGATCCCCTGCTTGTTTCTTTTAAGTTCAACCATGTTGAATTTCTTAATCGATTAGATCGTATCTACCTTTACCCCTTAGCCAACGAAACACCTCTTAGTTCGTCTATTAGTACTGTTTTGTCCTGCATCTATGCCTTAAAATAAGAAGTCGAAAATATGAATGTATAGTTTACTTCCTCAATCTACGATGTCGTGTTGGACTCCTGATTATTTATGTTGTGGTCTGATTTTTCAATCTGCATCTTTCGCTAATAATGTATATATCTGAAATTCTCCGAATTGCTTAGCACAATCAAGTTCCATTGTGCATCTGAATGATGTTATATGATGTTTGCTTGGAGAGTTGGTTCTTCATTTAAGTTCATGACTTACCTTTTTGGATAGGAGATGCTGACCCATATTATGTTCTTGAGGATGCAAGGTGTAATGGTAATATTGGTTGGTTTAAAAAAGGAAAGGAATTAAATTGATTAATCTCATACCATTACTTTGCTTGAATTTATTAACTCGGTGTTGGGATTTTCTTATCTTTGATACATATCAAGGGACATAAGCTGAAAGGTTAGGACTCCAAAGTTTGAAGTACAAATAGGTTAGACTGGTATTTCTGCATGTCCTAACCATTATTTCTCCAAGAGAGGTGTGAAAACCCTTAGCTGAGTGGCGAAAAAGGATTCGTTTACCTGAACGCCAAAAATTGGAATAAAGGATCTATTATTGTACTAAGGTATTAGTTGAATCCATTAATCACTTTGGTCTTTCCACATGTTAGCTGGTTACGAGTAGCCAGATCTAATCTATAGATAGCATCAACTTCAAATAACTTGCATGTTGATTTCTGGTGCTATGCGGAAGATATACCATTTTTACTTTGGCATTGATTGAACAACTTATTTTCAGATCCAGTCTCTCTTGTCCGTGATCACAAAGTCAAAACTCAGCTTTCAAATGTTGGAATTACCTTGCAAAGTTTTAATGGAGATCTCTTGTATGAGCCATGGGACATCTATGATGAGGGTGAGATTGCGTTTACGAACTTTGATTCGTACTGGACCAAGTGCATGAGCATGCCAATTGAACCAGCAGTACTTCTTCCTCCATGGAAACTGGTGCCACCCTCAGGTAAGACCAGGCTCCCAAAATTTAGTACTTTGGGCATTGTGCTGGAGAAATATTTCAATAATACCTTATTGAGCAACTCTATATTTCTGAATGTCTGTTTTTGCCGTTTCTTAATTTCTGACTTTCCCTTCAAGAAAGAGTCGACATAGCAAACATGTATCTACTGGCTTGCAGTCGAAAGAAGTATGACCTATATAAATTCGGTACTAGATTGTTCACTTGTACTCTTTTTGTTATGTTAGGTGTGGAGAAGGTTGCAAGCTGTTCTCTTGAGGAGCTCTGTCTAGAAAATGACACAGAGAGATTAAGTAATGCGTTGCTGAGTAGAGGGTGGTCCCCAGGCTGGAGTAATGCAGACAACATGCTAACAGAATTCATCAGTGACCATCTCATAGACTATTCAAAAAATCGAATGAAAGTGTCCGGTACGACAACATCATTATTGTCACCATATCTTCACTTCGGCGAACTTAGTATAAGAAAAATCTACCAAAATGTTCGAATGAAACAGTTACAATGGGCAAAAGATGGAAACACTGAAGCAGAAGAAAGTGTCAGCCTCTTTCTTCGTTCCATTGGTCTTCGTGAATATTCGCGCTACCTATGTTTCAATTTTCCATTTACACATCAAAGGTCATTGCTGGGAAATTTGAGCCACTACCCATGGCGTGCTGATGAGGGAAATTTTAAGTCTTGGAGGCAAGGTAGGACAGGGTACCCCTTGGTTGATGCGGGCATGAGAGAACTTTGGGCCACGGGTTGGATGCATAACCGAACTAGAGTCATTACTGCTAGTTTTTTTGTCAAGGTTCTGCTACTACCATGGACATGGGGGATGAAATACTTCTGGGACACATTGCTGGATGCTGACATGGAATGTGACATCCTTGGTTGGCAATACATTTCAGGTAGCTTGCCTGATGGCCATGAGCTTAATCGTCTTGACAACCCAGAGGTAAATAATCTAAATACAGCTATGTGCTAATATTTTTCACTGTACAGTTCTGTTTTCTGCATGGCCATGGCATGTGACCTTTGACAAAGGTATGTTATTCTTGGTTAATGGCATATACTACCTCAAAAGCATTGATATCATTATTTAACATGATTTTCACTCTGAATGTAATTTGAGTTGTCAAAAGTGTAGTTGTCATGCTTGATTAATCCACTAGTACGTAGATGATGTGTTTGATGCTATGGATTGAACAATCGGCCTATACTGACGCAATGCTTGAATTGAATCTCATTTCAAGCATACCCATATATCCATCCAGTACTAACTGATACGGTTGATATCAACTAATAGATACTAATACAAGGAGAGATAATATCATTTGTGATGATGACATATTTGTGAAAGTTGGCTCGATTGAGGCGCTGAAGAAGTATTGACTATGTGTAAACGAGCTATCTTGTGCAGAGCTAGCTCGCTTGTGTTCTGGATCCCGCCTATCTGGCTTTGCACAAGTCAGATATGGGGATGCCGAGCTAATGGACTTCTTCAGGCATGGAGTATAAGGTCAGAGGATCGGCGGCTTATAGATCGGCAACTCTATAGTCCGAGCTTCGGATAGCTCGGCTCGGTACTTCGTCAGCTCGGCCTTCAGCAGGAAGCTCGACAGCATGAAGTGGGCCGACCATCGGATACAATATCTTATCTGTAGCAGAGTTGTGATTGGATTAGAACTCCGTTAGAGTCAGTGTTCTAGCCAAATATGAATTCCTTTTCTATTAGAACACATATTGAGACATAGGCTATATAAACGGGTGTTTAGGCCATGGTTTTCTGGGATCGATCGTGTGCATTGTGATATTGAGAGCTGTGAGCCGTCACTGTAGAGAGCCAATTTTGAAAGATTGTATTGTGAGCTTTTGAGAGATCTTGATTGTTTCTTCCTTGTTGTTGGAGCTAGAAAATTTGTACGTGTTCTCTCTTTCGTAATAAAGCTCATTGGTATTTCCCAGGCCGGTCCTCGGCCTAAAGTTGCAATCTTTCTGTGCTTGATTGTGATCCGCTAGTCTTCTTTCCTCACCGCGATCGTCGACGGTCCTAGTATTCCGTTGACGCACAACAAACTAGTATCAGAGCATCTGGTTTCAGCGATCTTCGTAAACGGTGACGATGAGTAGTAGCGGCTACAGTGACACTTCGAACGCGTCAACCTTTAGAAAGCATGCTCCAGCAACTCGGACTATCGTATCTAACAGGAAGTTTGAAATTGAGAAGTTTGATTGGAAGATCAACTTCGGTATGTGGAGTTACGAGGTCTTGGATGTCTTGAACCAACTTGGTCAAGATAACACATTTGACGAGAAGCCGACTAGTATGTTGGACTTGGAGTGGAGAAATTTGAATCGCAATGCATGTGGAACAATCCGACTGTACTTGACGAAGAAGAAGAAATACACGTTTATGGAGAAGACAAATGCAAATAGGTTTTGGGATGAGCTCGGCAACAAATATATGAATAACATCCAAAACCGACCGCATTTGAAGAAGAAGCTTTTCAGTTTAAGCTTGATGAGGGTGTTTCTGTTAAGAACATCTTGACTATTACCACAAGTTTCTAACTGATCTAAGGAACATCGATGTTAAGGTTGACGACGAAGGTAAAGCAATGATCATCTTCAATTCTCTACCCAATAATTTTGAGTACTTGGTGTCAGTTCTTACATATGGTAATGACTCCATCACGTTCGAGAGGTGTCCAATGCTCTTACAAGAAATGAGTTCAGGAAGAACAATGAGGACACGAGAAGCCGAGCTAGCGACGCTTTTACTGTGGTAAGAGGTCGGAGCAATGAGAATGGTGGAGCTCAGAAGGTGTATTTTTGATCCAAGTCCAGATATATGAGCAAAGACCCTCATCGCACAGAATTGGCGAAGGACCAATGTGTTTTTTGTTGGGAGAAAGGGCATTGGGTCAGAGACTGTCCAAAGGCAAAGAAGAAGTACGACGCGACCACCAATGTTGTTAAAGGCGATGAGGTTGAAGAGTGTGTATTAGTCGATGCTTCGGAGGACATACCGTCAGATAGTTGGGTGCTCGACTTAGGATGCTCCTTTCATATGACGCCACACAAAGAATATTTTACGACCTTCTATGAAGGTGGTAAGAGTACAGTCCTACTAGGTGATGACGGAGCTTGCAGCACAGCATGCGTTGGAATAGTTCGGATGAAGATGGACGACTGTTTTACATGAGACATCGACGAGATACGCTATGTTCCCGACCTATTGTTGGGTTCACTTGAAGCCAAGGGCTGCCGAGTAACAATGGAGAATGGAGATCTGCGGGTGACCTGAGAAGCTATGATCGTGATGAAGGGGAAGCGTAAAGGTAGCCTCTATTATTTGGATGGTTTGATCGTGACTGGCACAACAACACTGACTCGCAAGGTCGACAGAGACGACTCGCTGCTTTGGCACATGCGGCTAGGGCATGTTGGAGAGAAAGCTTTGCAAAATCTTATCGAATGATATCGTCCAAGAAGAGTCAAGATCGGGAAGATAGAGTTCTGTGAGCATTGTGTCTTCGGGAAACAGACACACGCTTCTTTTGGAACGGCCATCCATAATAGGAAGAGAGTGCTTGACTATGTTCACACCGATGTATGGGGCGACCATGTCAACCTTATTGGGAGGTAAACACTACTTCGTGTCTTTTATTGATGACTTCTCAGGAATGGTTTGAGTGTTTTTTCTGAAGTCTAAAGACCGAGTTCTGAATAAGTTCATAGAATGTAATAAGTTTGTCGAGACTTAAACAGGTAAAAAAGTCAAGCGACTTCGGAGTGATAACGATGGAGAGTATAGGTCTGACCTCTTTCAGGAGTTCTACAGAAAGGAAATGATACAAAGACATTTCACCGTGAGCAATACGTCACTGCAAAATAGAGTAGCTGAAAGGATGAATCTGACTTTGCTGGAGAAAGTCCGATGCATGCTATCTACTACCGACCTACCGAGGGAACTCTGAGCGGAGGCCCTGGCGTATGCGACCTATTTAGTTAATCGGCTAACTTCTGCTGCATTGGATGGACGACCTCCGTTGGAGGTCTAGTCGGGAAAGCCAGTTCCTGATTATGAATCTCTGCGTAAATAGGGCTATCCGAGCTAATATGCTGTGAAGGATGACAAGCTCGAAGCTATATCCAAGAAAGCTATCTTCTTGGGCTTTAGCGATGGTGTCAAAGGATACAAGTTGCAGTGTCGAGACAAAGGAAAGTGATTGTGAGCAGCGACGTAATCTTTAATGGGTCAGCACTGTTAAAGAAGGAGCATGGACCAACGATGGAGCCCAAAGAAACACATGCGAAGCAAGTCTACATGGGGGTGTTTAAGGTTCCAGATAGCTCTTTTACTCATAGTTTTAGGTTTCGGCCGAAACCTAAAGGTTTCGGCCGTTTCGGATCGGTTTCGGAGGGGACCGGTCCGAAACCACATGTTACTTCTCGGTTTCGGCCGTATCGGCCGGGTTTCGGCCGTATCGGCCGGGGTTTCGGCCGTATCGGCCTGGGTTTCGGTCGTATCGGCCGGGGTTTCGGCCGTATTGACTGATACCGGCCGAAACTTGTCCGATACCGACTGAAACTTAAAAAAATGAAAACAAGGAGGAGGAGGAGGAAACATCACCAAAATCCAGAAAAAGAAGAAGAAACGAAGAGATGGACGTACCTCATGGTCGCCCGCCTTCCGTCGCATCCCCGAAGAAGCCCGCCTCCTGCAATTTGAGATCTTACATGGTAGCATATTCTAGCATTTAATTTAAATTTTGTTTGCACGGTGCAAGTGCAATTGTCCAACACATGCTAGCATTTATTAAGAAGTTTGACCTTTTGAGTGAGCTGGCCACTAAAGGCTTTCCATTTAATTATAAGCTTGACATTCAGCCACTAAAGGTTTTCCATTTATTTACAAAGTTATCATTTTCAGCCACCAAACCCTTCCATTTATTCAGAAGCTTGCCATTCTCATTTATTTTCAATCCTGTTGATCAAAAAAATGTAATATATTTAGCATAATACTTTTAACAAAATGTGTAACTAGTAAAAAGGTATTTGTGCTAATATTTGATAATATTTGATAGTATTTAATAGAGTTTTAAGTATCTGAAACTACCGATACCGATGAAACGAAACTACCGTCCGAAACCACCGAAACGGACGATACCGATACCGAAACCTAAATTTTGGGAAGAGCGATACCGAGACCGAAACCGAGACCTAAAACCTTGCTTTTACTGACTCTAGCCGACATGCACCAGAGACTGCAGACGACGTACTCTAGACATATGCTGGTGATGTTGGTGGTTCAAAATCAGATGGTAGCGATAGCTTGTCTCCACATATTGTACATCAGATGGATTTCATTGCAACTACGAGACCAAGGCATGAGATACTAAGACCTGCACGATACACTGAGATGGTCTCATTTGCTTTCCCCGCTGTAAGTATTAACATACCCACTTCTTTCATAGACGTAGAACATTCTGAAGACATACACAAGTGGATGAATGCGATGGATGAGAAAATGGAATCATTGATGAAAATGAAACATGAGATCTAGTGGAGCTTCCTAAAGGTAAGAAGACGATAAGGTGTAAGTGGGTCTACACCAAGAAGGACGGAGCTGAAGTTGGAGAAGTTCGCTATAAAGCTCGTCTTATGGCGAAGGGTTATGCACAGAGAGAAGGCATCGACTACAATGAAGACTTCTCTCTGGTGGTGAAGCACTGCTCAATTCGGATCTTATTGGCATTAGTTGCACAGCTCGACCTTGAGCTAATGCAACTAGATGTTAAAACGGTGTTCTTGCATAGAGAGCTAAATGAGGAGATCTATATGGCTCAGCCTGATGGCTATGAGAGCGGCGATGAACTTGCATATAGGCTGAGGAAGTCACTCTATGGGCTGAAGCAGTCACCTAGACAATGGTATAAGCATTTTGAGCGCTTTATGACGAATGATCAAGGGTATAGTCACAGTCTATATGATCATTTCATGTTCTTTCGCAGGCTGGGTGATGGGTCCTTCATCTATCTCTTGCTTTATGCTCATTGCTTCATCAAATAAAGTGGAGATACATAGACTGAAGTCAGATCTGAGTTGTGCATTTGAGATGGATCTAGACAAAGCACAGAGGATTCTTAAGATGGAGATCTACCGAGATCGAAGTGGATGTATAGTTCATCTTTCACAAAGTCGCTACTTGAAGTCTGTTGTACATAGATTTAGTTGTGAAAGTATGAAGTACGTAGCTACTCCGCTTGCACCCCACTTACGAAGAGAAGAATCTCATGGAGATCATACCGTATGCCAATGCGGTTTGAGCCTTGATGTATGCTATGGTATATACCCAACCCGACCTATCATATGCAGTTAGCATGGTGAGTCGATATATGCACAATCTGGGAAAAGTAAACTGACGAGCTGTTCAATGGATACTTAGATATATCAATGGCACAATTGACTCGGATTGACATATTGCCGAAGTAATGAAGGTCCGCAAGTTGTAGGCTATGTCGATTCCGATTTTACAGTCGACTTCGATGGAAGGAGATATATGATGGGCTACTTCTTCACCTTGTCACAAGCTCTGATCTGTTGGCGGAGTGTACTTCAGTGTATGGTTGCTCTGTCTACTATGGAGGCAGAATAAATGGCATTGACTAAAGTAGTGAAAAGACGATATGGCTTATGTGCATGATTGATAACCTGGAGTCTACCAGAAGAAGTTTGATATCCATTGTAACAGCCAAAGTGTAATGCACTTAGCTAAGAATCAGGTCTTTCATGCACGTACCAAGCATATCGGTGTGATGTACTACTTTGTCCGAGACTATGTGGGAGAAGAAAACGATGACATCAATTTGCTGAAGATCGAAACAGAGGACAACCATGCGAACATGTTAACTAAGGTTGTATCAAGAGCAAAGTTTAAGCACTGCTTGGACTTGCTCAATGTTGTTTCGAGGTGATATCGATGGCAACCCCGGTTGAGGGCATTAAGGTTCGATGGTGCCATTTGAGCTCTTTGGAGTAAGGTAGAGGGAACACAATGTGACTCTTACCGAGGTGGTGTATTGAAGTTCTACTATGTGACAGAGGACTAAATCTCACCAATGTAGGGATTTGTGAAAGTTGGCTCGATTGAGGTGCTGAAGAAGTATTGAGGATGTGTAAACGAGCTATCTTGTGTATAGCTAGCTCACTTGTGCTCTGGATCCTGCATAAAATATGGGGATGTCGAGCTAATGGACTTCTCCAGGCATGGATTCTCAGGTCGGAGGATTTGCGGCTCATAGATTAGTAATTCTACAGTCCGAGCTTCGGATAGCTCGGCTCGGCTCAGCACTTCGTCAGCTTGGCCTTCAGCAGGAAGCTCGATAGCACGGAGTGTGCCCATAGTAGGGTACAATATCCTATCCGTAGTAGAGTCGTGATTGGTTTAGAACTCCGTTAGAGTCAGTGTTCTAGTCAAATATGAATTCCTCTTTTATTAGAACACCTATTGAGACCTAGGCTATATAAGCGGTGTTTAGGCGAGGGTTTTCTGGGATCGATCGTGTGCATTGCGATGTGAGCCGTCAATGGAGAGAGCCAACTTTGAGGGATTGTATTGTGAGATTTTGAGAGATCTTGATTGCTTTTTCCTCGTTGTTGGAGGTAGAAGATTTGTACTTGTTATCTTTTCGTAATAAAGCTCATTGGTGTTTTCCAGGTCGGTCCTCGACCTAAAGTTACAATCTTTCTATGTGCTTGATTGTGATCCGCTTGTCTTCTTCCCTCAATGCGACCGCCGACGGTCCTAGTATTCTCATGACGCACAACACAATTGATGAAGGCGTTATACAAAGAGATGGCAACATCTCAGATTATAGAGACAATCACGGGATAAATGAAACACTTGTGGAAAGACGAAGCTCTATTGTCAACCGCCACCAAGGCTAAAGATAAGGTGACCCTATAAAGTACAATACCTATATTATACTTCCCCTCGCCTGATGCTTTCAATACAACCAATTGCTATGCTACAAACCACTAGCCGATACCGAGACAAAACTGAGATTTCAAAACATGTGAAGTGAAACCTAAAAGTCAGTTGTAGTTTATTTGTGATTACTTGGAGCAGCTGATATACTTGGTGTTCTTCATTATCCATCAATGTGATACGATCCGCTAGGGATTTGATGATAAAAATGGGATTTTTATTGGAATTTCAGATCTCACAATTAAAAAGGAACACTAATACAATAATCTACTCGCTAACTAATAACTAGAAGACGATTCTTAACCTAGGGGGAAAAGCCGAAATCCTAATACAATTAATCTAAGGGATAAAATAAAATAAAAGAAAATACTCTCTCCATTTTTCGCCCCAGAATTAGGGCCGGCTCAACCCCCTTAAATAGCCAAACACCCTCCAAAAGTCATTTTACCCAAATGCCCCTCTTCCCAAATACCGGCCGCAACACTACTCCGCCCCGGAAAAACCACCTTGTCCTCAAGGTGGTGCGTGAAGGGTATGTTCCGCTACTCCACGTGCAGGTGCTCCTGATCATCGTCCACGCCAGCTTCCAACATTATCACACTCTCTTCTCCCTCTTCTTCGTCATTCACTATCAGGATCTGAAGAGTACGATTCCCGCACCGGTGTCCAGGAGTAAACTTCTCGTCGCATTTGAAACACAGGCCCTTGGTCCGTTTGTCTCGAATCTCTGCCTCGGTCATTCTTCGTGTCTGTCCCCCAGGTCGTAGTTCCATCCCCTTCTCCTTGGTAACCACTGAGCCGTCAGTGGGTGTTGCCCCTCCTGCTGCCCCCTTTTGTCCTCCTCCAGGATCCGGCCCTCGAAAGGTAGAGCCTCCCCACGTCCCGCGGGCTCTCCGCTCTGTCTCCTGGTGATCCTCCACCTTCCTGGCCCGCGTCATCATCACGCGCAGACCAACGGGCTCAAACTGTCTCAGCCCCGACCGCACCGTGGGCTTCAGCCCCTTCATGAAACAGCCCTCCAGAGACTCCTCAGAGACTCCCCGAACTCGGTGGCAGAGCGACTCAAACTTCTTGATGTAATCTCCCACGCTCCCCTCCTGCTTCAGCGAGTACAGTCTCTTGAACACGCCGCCAGCCGGACCTCCTCCAAATCGCTCCGTCAAGAGCGTCGTAAACTCAGCCCAGGTCTGAAAAGGCCGCTGCTGATCGGTCCAACGGAACCGGCCCAAAGCCTCTCCCTCCAGGCAGACCCCTATCGCCCGTAGCCAATCCTCCCCTGGGACAGCGGACACCTCCAAGTACCTCTCCACCCGGTACAGCCAGTCGTCTGGGTCGCATCCCTCAAAAACAGGCACCTCCAGCTTCCTCAGACGCCTCTCGCCAGCGAATCCACCTCTCTCCTGCGGCTGGAAACCTCCCCTGGGCCGGTATCCCTGTCTCCTGTCTGGAAAATAAGCCTCAGCCCGCTCACGGTGGCCTCCCCCTGCTCCATGTCCCTGCCAGTCTCCCAGAGGGTGCCCAAACTCCACCTGGTGGCCTCCTGGGGGGTCCTGGTGCGCTCTCCAGTCTCCCGTAACCCCCCCAAAGGGTGGGGGCTGAGTCGGTGGCCCCCCTGTGATCTGCTGGTGGCCTCCGTTCTGCTGAAATCCTCCGCCAGGTCCTCCATAGGGCTGTAAACCCCCAAACTGAGCTCCACGGACCTCGGGCGGGCCTCCCGGACGTCGAAAAGTCGTCGAGAAAGGCTGTCGGGCCTCCTGGGGGGTCGCTGGGCCCCCCAGAGGTCCGGTGGGCCTCGGGTCCCCCCTGGGGTTCGGTCGAGGCCCCCCAGGTCGCCGCCTGGGCCGGCCGGCCCTGGAATTGGGCCGGCGGGCCCCAGGCGGCGGCGGAATAACCCGCCGAGGCTGCCAGGGGGGGCGGCAGGGTCGCCCGCCCCTCCCAGGCCCTCGGCGGCCCTCCGCCGACCCCGCTGGGGTTCGCCGACCCCGCAGGAACATTTTGGGGGGCCGGCGGCCAAGCCGGGGTGGTCGGGGGGTGCCGCTGAGTCGGAAAACCTCCCCCGGCCACTTGATCTTCACGGCGCGGCGGTGCGTGGTCTTGGTGGGTCCCCCACGCGTTGTCTTCTTGGTCAAAGCCTCCTTCGTCGTCAAAACCCGGATGTTCTTCAAAAAAAATTGCCTTTTTACCTTTGTCCTTCGCCAAAGGTGGCTCCTTTTTGCTTGGATTCGCCTTTGGGATGAGATGAGCGGTCAAGGCCGCTATGGCTTCCGTCAATTCCGCAAATTTCCCCTCCTTCATCTCTTTCATCTTGGCCTCCGTCTTCTCTTGATTTTCCTTCATCTCCTTCCGGATCTCCGCGGCCATCTCCGCATCTTCTTTCCTTAGATCGATGAAACCCTTACTGATTTGGGCTTCAATCCTCTCAACCTTCCCTTCCAAAACTTCAATCCGCTCCGTTGCTCGCGTGTTCGCCATGGATCAACCGCTCTGATACCAATTGGTACGATCCGCTAGGGATTTGATGATAAAAATGGGATTTTTATTGGAATTTCAGATCTCACAATTAAAAAGGAACACTAATACAATAATCTACTCGCTAACTAATAACTAGAAGACGATTCTTAACCTAGGGGGAAAAGCCGAAATCCTAATACAATTAATCTAAGGGATAAAATAAAATAAAAGAAAATACTCTCTCCATTTTTCGCCCCAGAATTAGGGCCGGCTCAACCCCTTAAATAGCCAAACACCCTCCAAAAGTCATTTTACCCAAATGCCCCTCTTCCCAAATACCGGCCGCAACACAATGCATCAATTTCAATCGAAGTTACCAAAAACACGGATCCCTTCTGTAAGTGATACAAAAACAAGTCCATGGAATGGTACTGACTCAAAACAAGGTACATTAGAGCGTAGCCTTCATTGGATGCTTAATCGGAATGAAATTTGTTCATTGGGAAGAAGAATTTTTGCGAGACTGTTGGAAGAATTCTTGTACTATTTTCTATGCACATTTACAGGTATATATATCCAAGAATACTTTGTATTATAAAATTTAGCAAACATGCACCTTATATAGATCACATTGATGATTTTAGATAGTCTAAAAGGCTATTAATATTTGGAACATTGATTTTAGTATTCCAAATTGTTAATGTCCTACAATTCGAAACATGTGATCCATTGTAAGTAATTTAGTATTTGGATATAACAATGATTTCATTAGTAAAGCATGTTACAAGTTATGGAAGTAAATCGTAGTTGTACAAGAAAAAAAGGAATGAAGTAGCAACACAGATGATACAAAAGATTTACATGGTTTGACGCTATGATGGTGATAGATCGATGTTCACTATATTAGAAGAGGAGAATATAAATACGAAGTGATAAATCGCTAGAACCTATTCTCACAAATAAGCTCCAAAAGAAACTCACACTTTCTTGTACAAGAGGAGAAAGTGTTAGTAACTAACTTAGGAAAAGTGGTTAAAATTATGCCACATGATTTGTTGCGGTTGGGGATTTTCCTAAACTGAAAAGAGCAAGTATTACTTTTTAATTTTCAATAGGATCTTCTCCAAAGAGAATAAAGAGAGAGAAAATTCTATCTTCTGTCTTCATGTATTCAAAAATTTCTTTTAAATTTTTATTAGTGATAATTTGTTGATTAATTGAGGATATTGCAGATCATGAGTGGTGTGATACCGTACTAGTAAAAACGCAATACTGCATCTTATCTTGGAAGTCGAACTTCAATCCGCTCCAGTTTTATGTGGGATTTCGGGTTTTAGGGCATATCATCACTTGATTTTAGGCTAGAAAATTTGTTCTATTTTATTTTTTTATTGTTTTTATTATTATCTCTTAGAAGTTCTTATCTTTAATTGGGTTTGCTAACAATCTAAAAGCCAAATATCGAAATTCAGATTACAAATCTGTCATCTCTATTTTTATTTTTGCACACTTCAACTCCAAAGCCCTAGGTCGGATTCTTACCTGCTAGCATCAAGCAACAATGGCGGTCTTCTTTCTACTTTGCTTTGCTTTTGTTTGGTTATGCACGCTTAGCAAAACTATTTGACATGGGTTGAATTATGGTGTTGTTGTGATGGCGATGCTGTTTGATTCTTGCTTTCTCATTTGTGGAAGCATACGTTTATTTTATTGGTTCTGTGGTTTATAATTGAATTTTGTAGAAGTTTGGGGAAAATGTGATTAGCCCAAAGAAGAGGCTATCACTTCTATTTATATTTACTTTCTCCTTTCTTTACACACACACCCAATATAACACACACTACAATACTCCCCCTCAAGATGAGCAAAAGATATTTATCATGCTCATCTTGTTACAAGCATCCTCCACTCCTTTAGAGTTCAACCCCTTTGTAAGGCAATCAGCTAGTTGCTGTCCAGAGGTAATGTAGGAGATCTCCAACTGTTTCTTGTCCAATCTTTCTTTAATGAAGAACCTGTCAATCTCTATGTGCTTCGTTCTATCATGTTGCACTGGGTTGTTGGCAATATTACTTGCAGACTTGTTATCACACAACAACCGCAATGGTCCTTCTCTCAGCAGGTGTAGCTCATGTAGAAGTGATCTCAACCAGATCATCTCACAAGTACCAAGCACCATAGCACGGTACTCTGCCTCTGCAGTGGAACGAGCCACCAAATCCTGCTTCTTGCTGCGCCAAGAGACCAAGTTGCCCCCAACAAACACACAGTAGCCCGAGGTCGATCTCCTATCATCTAGGCAACTGGCCCAATCTGCATCACAGTAGCCTGTCACATTCATGTGACCATGACTATCAAATAATATGCCTTTTCCTGGACTATTCTTCAGATACCTCAGTATCCTGAAGACTGCCTCCATATGTCCAGTCCTAGGGTCATGCATGTATCTACTTACCACACTGATAGCATAGGCAATGTCAGGTCTGGTATGGCATAAGTAGATAAGGCGTCCAACAAGTCTCTGGTACCTTTCTTTGTCTACTGGCTCCCCTGATTGTGAATGCAACCTATGATTCTGATCA
Source organism: Scilla litardierei (assembly GCA_030789695.1). NCBI lineage: Eukaryota > Viridiplantae > Streptophyta > Magnoliopsida > Asparagales > Asparagaceae > Scilla > Scilla litardierei. The sequence continues at coordinate 2,587,666 of CM061138.1, read as the reverse complement.
ATAGGAGTAACTGCTGGACGACACCCCAACATACCAGTCTCAGCCAGTAAATCTAGGGCATATTTCCTCTGTGAGAGAACTATACCATTCCTGGACCTGGCAATCTCCAGTCCAAGGAAATATCCCAACTGTCCAAGGTCCTTGACCTCAAATTCTCTCGCCAACCTTACCTTCAAGTGAGAGATTCCCTCTTCATCATCTCCAGTGATAATAATGTCATCAACATACACAGCCAAAAGAGTGATCCGTTGTCCTGAATGTCTATAGAATACAGTATGATCACCATTACTCTGCTTGTAGCCCATAGTGATGACTGCACGCCTGAACCTGTCGAACCATGCCCTTGGAGATTGCTTCAGCCCATACAAGGACTTGTCCAGTCTACACACCTTTCCCACCGTCTGTTGTGTGCCAAAGCCAGGTGGAACCTCAATGTATACCTCCTCCTGTAAATCTCCATGCAAGAAGGCATTCTTTACATCCAACTGATGCAATTTCCATCCAAAATTCGCTGCACAGAATATCAGTACTCTCACAGTACTCATCTTTGCCACTGGGGCAAATGTCTCATCATAATCAATCCGATAAGTCTGACTGTAGCCCTTGGCATCCAGCCTCGCCTTGTACCTGTCCACCTTCCCTTCTGAAGTTTGCGTTATTGTGAATACTCACTTGCAGCCCACAGCTTTCTTCCCTGCTGGAAGTGAGACAAGTCTCCATGTCTTGTTCTTCTCCAGTGCCTCAAGTTCTTCGAGCATTGCTTTCTTCCACTGGGGATGTTGCTTTGCCACTCGCCAATCACTTGGTATAGGGATAGACTGTAAGGATGCAATGATAACCCTATATGCAGGTGTAAGAGAGGCATAGGAGACATGATTAGCAATATCAGTATCATATCCATACCGTACAGGAGGCCTGCCGGCATTGATACGAGGCTCCCTACGAGATGCAAGTGGAAGATCTAAACTAGAGGAAGGCAAAGAAAGGTTACCATCCGTGGTAGGAGAGGAAGGCAGTAAGGAAGTCGGGACTTGAGCAGGCGTGATAGACTGATCAATCTCGACATGGGGCAGTGGAGCTAGTGGTTCTTCAGTGGGGAAGATGTCTCCTTGCTGTTCCCCATCGCCATGACTATCCTTCTGTCTCCTGCTATATTTCCTGCCATACAACCTGTCTTCCTCCTCTTCCATCAAGGTCCTTTCTTCCTCCCAGCTATCAGGACCAGTACCAGTAGGCCTGACAGGGCACGGTATAAGTCCAACCACTACCCTCCTGTCATCAGTCAAAAGTAATGCTACAGTCGAGATCATCAACAATAGAGCCAACAGATAAGATGTTGACTGGAAATGATGGGACGTGAAGGACTGAAGAGAGGCGTATGGAGGGAGTGCACTGAATAGTACCAATCCCTCTAATGGGTTGTGATGTGCCATCAGCAGTCTGAACGGTTTCATGAATGGTATGTGGTTTATATGTGGAAAATTGTCTATATGCTCCTGACACATGACTAGATGCACCTGAGTCAATAATCCACTCTATATGATCTCTACATGAAAGGGCTAATCGGTTACCTGAGCCTGTGTGAGCGAAGTGGGCAAAGTTACCGAATGGCGAGGCAATATCCCCAGTCTGGTCTGCATGACTCTCCGAGCTCTCAGTAGTAGACCTGGACTGTCTCCGCTGCTCTAGATCTGACGCCTCAGCTGGCGTGGCCTCGATCATCACTGTCTCCTGTCGTCCGTCAGCGGTAGCAAAGTTGGCCCGTGGGCCGCCGCGACCTCGTCCACGGCCTCCACGGCCCCAACGACCTCCTCCTCTGCCTCCTGTGCCACGTCCTCGTCCATTGCCCTTCTGTGGGCAGTTAAAGCTCAGGCGCCCCTTCACCCCACATGTGTAGCACTCTCGATCCTCGCTCACTGCTGCCACTGCCGGTACAGCCAGTGCAGCCCGAGTGACCTGAGTACCCTCATCCTTCATAACCCTCAGTCTGGTCTCCTCCTGTGCCATTGCAGCTATGGCCTCCTCCAGAGATGGGATGGAGGATAGGTGGCACATACTCGCCCTCCTGACCTCAAAGTCTCCATTCAGGTTCCTCAGAAAATGTGTCACACGCCTACGCTCCACCCACTTCCTGTGTATCGCAGCGCTCCTAGGATCATGCAGATCAATAGGGTCATAGTGATCTAACTCTGACCAAAGCCTTTTCAACTCCGCAGAGTAGGCTAGAATAGTCATCTCCCCCTGCTTCAAGGTGTCGACCTTGCCCTGAACCTCCATCATGAGCATCACATTCCCTGCTCCAGAGTACATTTTTTCCACCATACTCCATATCCCCGCAGCACTCTCTATGGCCTCCACCATCCCAGCAATGGGTGGAACCATCGATGTCATCAACCAAGCAGCCACCAGTGAGTTGGTGGTGCTCCAGACTTTCCAATCATCCCCATCATTGTCCAGCGGTTCTTTGCATGAACCCAGAACGACGCCTTCTAACCCCTTCGACCTCAGAATGAGAAGCACCCTCCTGGACCAACTGAGGTAATTCTTCGTCCCTTCCAATTTCACATCATTGGGCATCAATTCCAGCTTCTGCACGGGACGTGAAGGCGTCGATCCACTCGAGGATCCCAACTCCTTCGAAGCAAGCAGATTCGTTATCTCTCCAATGAAGGCCTTCATATCAGCTGTTACGACCTAAAGATCGTAGGAGTCTGACTCCCGCCCGGATCCGCTAACGTACCCCATTAACTCACCTTTTCACAAAAGGGCCGCCACCCGGAAATCCGAATCCACATGGGGACGGGCGCTCCCCGAGCGCACCGCCCCGGACGGGTCGAGCAACTACGGTTGTACGCCTAGGCCAGGGGTGCTGAGGTGCGCCCGGACGGCACCGTTAGGCCAGCTGACTTAGGCGCGGTTATCTATCTGTGCCGGCGAACCATAGCCCGCGACCGAACGGGAGGCGCGGCAGGGCCGGACAACTCCCGATCCGGACGACCCGTCTGATTCTCATGCGCCCCGACGCCAGGGATAGCATAGCCCGACCTTTAGTTCATCACCAACGACAAACGACCTAGGATAAGGGCACGATTGACACATACGTCACCCGACCGCCTGACAAAGCACCCCCTGGCGGCTGACCCATCTGACAGTTAATGCTTTCGGCTTTGACACCCCGACAAAAGCACCCCCTGGCCGTCGCGCCGCCTGACGAAAGCAGGTCAAGCAACCCGGTTCCCAACGTCCTTATCTGGAGTTTCCGCCGACGATCGAGCCAGCTCAGCGCGTCCAGTCAGCATGACAGGTCAGCTCCGCCTAGTCATCACCCGTCAGGTATAAATACACCCTCTCCTCTTACGGTAGGGGGGTTGGAAAATTCTCTCTTAATCTATCATTCACACACGAGAACAAAGGTCTTCCCTATCTTTGTTCTCCCACTTATAGCTCGCCACGTACGGTCGGCACACCGTTGGTCCGGCCGGCGTGTCTAGCCCCCGTTTTAAGTCCTATCACTGACTTAGGCATCGGAGGGGCTAAGGGTTGAACCCCAACCCGGCCCTTCTGACGAGTTGTTCATGCTGCAGGAAAGCTCGCCCCTTGACCATCGTCAACTTCGGCCTCGCACCATCCAATCTTCCTCCGCCGCATCCGGTGAGATTCGTCCACGCGGTCACCACCGGCGACGGATACAACCTCTTCATCCCACCAATCACCTGTAAAACAGCCTACCTAAACCCTCTTTTCCATATAACCACCGTGCCCTTGGTTCCCCATAATACAAATTCATTGTACGCGAGTTCCACCTCGTAACAATTGGCGCCGTCTGTGGGAACGAAGGGTCACACCCATGTTAGACTCCATACCGATCGGCCGGAACCCTGACAACGACAAGGACCCCATGGACAGAGAACCCCACCCCGACCCGAGATCTCGATGGAGGCTTCGATAGGAGGGGGGCGTAAACTTATTAGGTTTCGTCCATCTAGCCATTTTCCCTGGACCTCACGCTGATGAGCGCGAGATCCGGGTGGATCTTCGTCTTCCCCCAATCTTTTAGCCTTTTAATTCTCAAGCTTTAACCCGACATGCCATCTTCTGGAGTCCCGGCGTGGGGAAGTCCGGCGCCGTTGAGGTCAGGCTAGGGTTTCCCAAATTTTTGTCAGCCCTCTCCTGCTTCGTTTGAGGGGGTAGCCGGGGCTCTGGCCGCGGCAGATCTCAAAGCCCACTGCCTTAAAAAAAACGAAATCCAAAACCCTATTTTTTGATTAATTATTTCTTTCTTTCTTCGATCAGGAAGAGATGCCGATCCTCGCCGATCCCGCCGCCGTCGGTCCCCCAGCAGCGCTTTCGTCCCACGCCGGATGTCTACTCCGGTGATATGCTCCGACGCCGACCGTCGGTGGTCCCCGGAACTATCAGCCGCCCTCTACGACGTCCCGGGATGGGGCGCCCCATACTTCACCGTCAATGGCACCGGCAACACCGCGGTCAAACCTTACGGATCCGCTACGCTCTCCCATCAGGAGATCGAACTGATGAGGTCGTGAAGAAATCGTCGGATCCGAAAGCAAGCGACGGCCTCGGCCTCCAGCTGCCGCTCATCGTTCGGCTCCCTGACGTCCTCAAGAAGGGGATTTGCCCCTATTCTCTCGCAAGGCAGATGATCATGTACGCGAATGTGGTGGTATATAGCTATCAGTATCTGCTCGATCCGAAGGTGGCCGGAAATATCTTGAAGGAGATGCAGAGGGAGTGCGTGGTGGTGTTCGACGAGGCGCATAATATCGACAATGCGTGTATTGAGGCGTTGAGTGTGAGTGTGAGGAAGCAGACGCTGGATGGGGCCACACGAAATTGAAATGCGAAGAAGATGAATCAAGAGATTGAGAGGATTTACTTGTAGAATGTGCACGTGGAAAAAGGATTCGTGAATCCCTAAAATTGGAACACTGTCCCTCATGATGTTTGTAAATTTCAGCAATAATCTGTAATTGTTTGCTATGACGCGGTGATCAACACCAACATTAATCTCGGAGTCCGGCCGGTGATCGGACTCAGGGCGAAGCTCCGTGCCAAGCACTCTGGCCATCTTGGATCTACTTCGGGCGAAAAAGGCAAGTTTGGGCTCACCACAATGCAAATCGTTTCGGTGGTGCCAAAGCTTCGGAGGTACGTGATGCTCGATTACCTTCAGCTTATACACTTCCATATCGGCTCTCAGATTCCGTCCACCGCTCTCTTATCCGATGGAGTCGGCGAGGCCGCTCAGATATACTGTGAGCTCGCCCGTTTGGGCGCTTCCATGCGTGTCATCGACATTGGTGGAGGATTGTGAATAGATTATGGTGGATGAAAATCAGGCGGTTCCGACATGTCGGTGGGTTACGGTCACGATGAGTATGCATTTACTGTTGTCCGTGGAATTCAATACGTTTGCGACCAGAAACAGCGATGCCGTCCACGGCTGCAGAGCCGGGACCCGTCAGCCAGAATATTGCCCATCTTATGGGAGGATCGACGGAAGAGGCCGGTGCCGAGTATGCGAATCTGAGTGCATCGGCGGTTCACGGAGATTATAGCTCATGCCTCGTTCATGCCGAGCAGCTGAAGATGGAATGTGTGGAGCATTTCAAAGATGGGGTGAATGGGATGGAGCAGCTTATCGCTGTGGATAGGCTCTGCGATCTGGTTTCCAGGGAGATACATGCAGTCGATCCGATTCGAGCCTACCACGTGAATCTGTCAATCTTTACGTCTGTACCGGACTTTTGGGCAATCGGACAGCTGTTTCCGATCATCCCGATTCATCGTCTGGACAAGAAGCCGGACGTCATGGGAGTCCTTTCCAATTTGACCTGCGACAGCGACGGGAAGACCGACCGTTTCATCGGCGGAGAGGAAAAATGCGGGGGAGGCTTCGGCCAACCTGTACCCGCGATATTGTAGTCCTCCGGGGCAGCGCGTCAGCTCGCCACCCAAACCGGAGAGGAAAAATGCGGGGGAGGCTTAGGCCAACCTGTACCCGCGATCTTGAAGACCTCCGGGGCAGCGCGTCAGCTCGCCACCCAAACCGGAGAGGAAAAATGCGGGGGAGGCTTCGGCCAACCTGTACCCGCTATCTTGAAGACCTCCGGGGCAGCGCGTCAGCTCGCCACCCAAACCGGAGAGGAAAAATGCGGGGAGGCTTCGGCCAACCTGTACCCGCGATCTTGAAGACCTCCGGGGCAGCGCGTCAGCTCGCCACCCAAACCGGAGAGGAAAAATGCGGGGGAGGCTTCGGCAAACCTGTACCCGCGATCTTGAAGACCTCCGGGGCAGCGCGTCAGCTCGCCACCCAAACCGGAGAGGAAAAATGCGGGGGAGGCTTCGGCCAACCTGTACCCGCGATCTTGAAGACCTCCGGGGCAGCGCGTCAGCTCGCCACCCAAACCGGAGAGGAAAAATGCGGGGGAGGCTTCGGCCAACCTGTACCCGTGATCTTGAAGACCTTCGGGGCAGCGCGTCAGCTCGCCACCCAAACCGGAGAGGAAAAATGCGGGGGAGGCTTCGGCCAACCTGTACCCGCGATATTGTAGTCCTCCGGGGCAGCGCGTCAGCTCGCCACCCAAACCGGAGAGGAAAAATGCGGGGGAGGCTTCGACCAACCTGTACCCGCGATCTTGAAGACCTCCGGGGCAGCGCGTCAGCTCGCCACCCAAACCGGAGAGGAAAAATGCGGGGGAGGCTTCGGCCAACCTGTACCCGCGATCTTGAAGTCCTCCGGGGCAGCGCGTCAGCTCGCCACCCAAACCGGAGTGGAAAAATGCGGGGGAGGCTTCGGCCAACCTGTACCCGCGATCTTGAAGACCTCCGGGGCAGCGCGTCAGCTCGCCACCCAAACCGGAGAGGAAAAATGCGGGGGAGGCTTCGGCCAACCTGTACCCGCTATCTTGAAGACCTCCGGGGCAGCGCGTCAGCTCGCCACCCAAACCGGAGAGGAAAAATGCGGGGGAGGCTTCGGCCAACCTGTACCCGCTATCTTGAAGTCCTCCGGGGCAGCGCGTCAGCTCGCCACCCAAACCGGAGTGGAAAAATGCGGGGGAGGCTTCGGCCAACATGTACCCGCGATCTTGAAGTCCTCCGGGGCAGCGCGTCAGCTCGCCACCCAAACCGGAGAGAAAAAATGCGGGGGAGGCTTCGGCCAACCTGTACCCGCGATCTTGAAGTCCCTCCGGGGCAGCGCGTCAGCTCGCCACCCAAACCGGAGAGGAAAAATACGGGGGAGGCTTCGGCCAACATGTACCCGCGATCTTGAAGTCCTCCGGGGCAGCGCGTCAGCTCGCCACCCAAACCGGAGAGAAAAAATGCGGGGGAGGCTTCGGCCAACCTGTACCCGCGATCTTGAAGTCCCTCCGGGGCAGCGCGTCAGCTCGCCACCCAAACCGGAGAGGAAAAATGCGGGGGAGGCTTCGGCCAACATGTACCCGCGATCTTGAAGTCCTCCGGGGCAGCGCGTCAGCTCGCCACCCAAACCGGAGTGGAAAAATGCGGGGGAGGCTTCGGCCAACCTGTACCCGCGATCTTGAAGTCCTCCGGGGCAGCGCGTCAGCTCGCCACCCAAACCGGAGAGGAAAAATGCGGGGGAGGCTTCGGCCAACCTGTACCCGCGATCTTGAAGTCCCTCCGGGGCAGCGCGTCAGCTCGCCACTCAAACCGGAGAGGAAAAATGCGGGGAGGCTTCGGCCAACCTGTACCCGCGATCTTGAAGACCTCCGGGGCAGCGCGTCAGCTCGCCACCCAAACCGGAGAGGAAAAATGCGGGGGAGGCTTCGGCCAACCTGTACCCGCGATCTTGAAGACCTCCGGGGCAGCGCGTCAGCTCGCCACCCAAACCGGAGAGGAAAAATGCGGGGGAGGCTTCGGCCAACCTGTACCCGCGATCTTAATGACCTCCGGGGCAGCGCGTCAGCTCGCCACCCAAACCGGAGAGGAAAAATACGGGGGAGGCTTCGGCCAACCTGTACCCGCGATCTTGAAGACCTCCGGGGCAGCGCGTCAGCTCGCCACCCAAACCGGAGAGGAAAAATGCGGGGGAGGCTTCGGCCAACCTGTACCCGCGATCTTGAAGTCCTCCGGGGCAGCGCGTCAGCTCGCCACCCTAACCGGAGAGGAAAAATGCGGGGGAGGCTTCGGCCAACCTGTACCCGCGATCTTAAAGACCTCCGGGGCAGCGCGTCAGCTCGCCACCCAAACCGGAGAGGAAAAATGCGGGGGAGGCTTCGGCCAACCTGTACCCGCGATCTTGAAGACCTCTGGGGCAGCGCGTCAGCTCGCCACCCAAACCGGAGTGGAAAAATGCGGGGGAGGCTTCGGCCAACCTGTACCCGCGATCTTGAAGTCCTCCGGGGCAGTCCGCCAGCTCGCCACCCCCAAAATTCGTGACATGCCTGCAAGCTGGACACCCGATAGGTCGTCCGGGCTTATGGAGTTCACTACCAGCGAAGAGGTACGAAGAATTGATACGTCTTCCGAGCTAGGCCGGGCTTTCGTTTCAAGCTCGAATGACGGGGGCAATTGTTACGACCTAAAGATCGTAGGAGTCTGACTCCCGCCCGGATCCGCTAACGTACCCCATTAACTCACCTTTTCACAAAAGGGCCGCCACCCGGAAATCCGAATCCACATGGGGACGGGCGCTCCCCGAGCGCACCGCCCCGGACGGGTCGAGCAACTGCGGTTGTACGCCTAGGCCAGGGGTGCTGAGGTGCGCCCGGACGGCACCGTTAGGCCAGCTGACTTAGGCGCGGTTATCTATCTGTGCCGGCGAACCATAGCCCGCGACCGAACGGGAGGCGCGGCAGGGCCGGACAACTCCCGATCCGGACGACCCGTCTGATTCTCATGCGCCCCGACGCCAGGGATAGCATAGCCCGACCTTTAGTTCATCACCAACGACAAACGACCTAGGATAAGGGCACGATTGACACATACGTCACCCGACCGCCTGACAAAGCACCCCCTGGCGGCTGACCCATCTGACAGTTAATGCTTTCGGCTCTGACACCCCGACAAAAGCACCCCCTGGCCGTCGCGCCGCCTGACGAAAGCAGGTCAGGCAACCCGGTTCCCAACGTCCTTATCTGGAGTTTCCGCCGACGATCGAGCCAGCTCAGCGCGTCCAGTCAGCATGACAGGTCAGCTCCGCCTAGTCATCACCCGTCAGGTATAAATACACCCTCTCCTCTTACGGTAGGGGGGTTGGAAAATTCTCTCTTAATCTATCATTCACACACGAGAACAAAGGTCTTCCCTATCTTTGTTCTCCCACTTATAGCTCGCCACGTACGGTCGGCACACCGTTGGTCCGGCCGGCGTGTCTAGCCCCCGTTTTAAGTCCTATCACTGACTTAGGCATCGGAGGGGCTAAGGGTTGAACCCCAACCCGGCCCTTCTGACGAGTTGTTCATGCTGCAAGAAAGCTCGCCCCTTGACCATCGTCAACTTCGGCCTCGCACCATCCAATCTTCCTCCGCCGCATCCGGTGAGATTCGTCCCCGCGGTCACCACCGGCGACGGATACAACCTCTTCATCCCACCAATCACCTGTAAAACAGCCTACCTAAACCCTCTTTTCCATATAACCACCGTGCCCTTGGTTCCCCATAATACAAATTCATTGTACGCGAGTTCCACCTCGTAACATCAGCTGAGGTAAGATTGTCCCCCATCTCTCTAGATCCGCAGATCTCTCCTTTCTCCCTTCTTAGATCCGCAGATCTACTTCTCCTTCTCCTCTTCTAGGTCATACCCTAACCGTAAATCTATGGAGTCATCTTCATGGCTCTACCATAGATCTAGGGTTAGGGTTCTTTTAGGATTCTCCTTTGTAGCGATAGCAAGGCAGAGAATCAGATGCGGCAGCGGCAGCAAGGCAGCAGCGCGCGCTGCAGCAAGCGGCGGCGGCCTGCGCAGCCGGCGACGGCGGCGGCCTGGGCAGCCGGCGGAAGGCCGGGCGGCGGCTCGCGGCAAGGATCCGAGCGGCAGGCGCGTCGAGCAGGCGGGCAGCGGCTCGCGGCAAGGATCCGGCAGGCGGGCGCGTCGAACAGGCGGGCAACGGCTGTGTTAGGGTTTTAGGGCTTTAGGGTTAGGGTTTGTTTGGAGTTTGGCTCTGATACCATGTAGAAGTTTGGGGAAAATGTGATTGGCCCAAAGAAGAGGCTATCACTTCTATTTATATTTACTTTCTCCTTTCTTTACACACACACCCAATATAACACACACTACAATAAATTTCCTATTGCTTGATTTTTCAACTTAATGAAATGTAGAACATCAGTATATAAATCTCACGATTAATAGTGAAAGCATAATCTAGGACATGCGATCAATGTAAATTGTGCAATTTATCCAACAGAGGAGAAGGGTGTGTGCTTTCTGGCCATCATAGGAGATGAGTAATCCATACGGTTGCTGGTATCCATTATTCTTGTAGCATTTTCATTGTCCTTTGAAGGCTGCAGTTCTTGTCTCGCTATCATGAACCTTACCCCACTTCCATGCCCTTTTAGAGGAACAATGATTCATGCATTTACCCCCCTTCTTTTTCTTTATACAAAGAGGGACGTGAGATTGAACAATTAATATCGAGTTCATTATTCTTCACTTGGCATCATACCATCTATATTTCTCTAGGTTCCATATAAAGTTGCCCGGCATAAATTTTCTGTTGGATTATTGTCTAGTAATCTTGAATTTTTTGATAGAAGTTAAACATTGCTATTGCTTGATTTATACTCACTAATAACATTCATATGAGTCTATGATATGATTATCTTTGATGAGCTGGATCCAAATGAAATCGACCATCACATGCTCATGGTGACAAGAGGTATACCTAAATATTATAGGTAATATTTGATTTGTATTTCTAACTATCACACCAAAATGCCATTCGCAAAATTTGAAATATCATTTACACTTGGAACCTTGTTGCACTTAATACTTCAAGTGCATGTTTTCTAGGTTATGGTTTTTTCATATTATATTCTTATGAAAGAAATTACAAGCCATGTACTTGGGCTAATATTAGATTTGGGTGAAAATGGTGATTAGCCCCAAATGACGGCTATCACTTCTTATTTATATCAACCCTCTCTTTTCTTTACACACACACACAATACTCCCCCTCAAGATGAGCAAAAGATATTTATCATGTCCATCTTGTTACAAGCATCCTCTACTCCTTTAGAGTTCAACCCCTTTGTAAGGCAATCAGCTAGTTGCTGTCCAGAAGTAATGTAGGAGATCTCCAACTGTTTCTTGTCCAATCTTTCTTTAATGAAGAACCTGTCAATCTCTATGTGCTTTGTTCTATCATGTTGCACTGGGTTGTTGGCAATGTTAATTGTTGACTTGTTATCACACAACAACCGCAATGGTCCTTCTCTCAGCAGACGTAGCTCTTGTAGAAGTGATCTCAACCAGATCATCTCACAGGTACTAAGCACCATAGCAAGATACTCTGCCTCTGCAGTGGAATGAGCCACCAAATCCTGCTTCTTGCTGCGCCAAGAGACTAAGTTGCCCCCAACAAACACACAGTAGCCCGAGGTCGATCTCCTATCATCCAGGCAACTGGCCCAATCCGCATCACAGTAGCCTGTCACATTCATGTGACCATGACTACCAAATAATATGCCTTTTCCTGGACTATTCTTCAGATACCTCAGTATCCTGAAGACTGCCTCCATATGTCCAGTCCTAGGATCATGCATGTATCTACTTACCACACTGATAGCATAGGCAATGTCAGGTCTGGTATGGCATAAGTAGATAAGGCGTCCAACAAGTCTCTGGTACCTTTCTTTGTCTACTGGCTCCCCTGATTGTGAATGCAACCTATGATTCTGACCAATAGGAGTAACTGCTGGACGACACCCCAACATACCAGTCTCAGCCAGTAAATCCAGGGCATACTTTCTCTGTGAGAGAACTATACCCTTCCTGGACCTAGCAATCTCCAGTCCAAGGAAATACCCCAACTGTCCAAGGTCCTTGACCTCAAATTCTCTCGCCAATCTAGCCTTCAAGTGAGAGATTCCCTCTTCATCATCTCCAGTGATAATAATATCATCAACATACACAGCCAGAAGGGTAATCCGCTGTCCTGAATGCCTATAGAATACAATATGATCACCATTACTCTGCTTGTAGCCCATAGTGATGACTGCACGCCTGAATCTGTCAAACCATGCCCTTGGAGATTGCTTCAGCCCATATAAAGACTTGTCCAGCCTACACACTTTCCCGTCGTCTGTTGTGTGCTAAAGCCAGGTGGAACCTCCATGTATACCTCCTCCTGTAAGTCTCCATGCAAGAAGGCATTTTTTACATCCAACTGATGCAATTTCCATCCAAAATTCGCTGCACATGATACCAGTACTCTCACAGTACTCATCTTTGCCACTGGGGCAAATGTCTCATCATAATCAATCCCATAAGTCTGACTGTAGCCCTTGGCAACCAGCCTCGCTTTGTACCTGTCCACCTTCCCTTCTGGAGTTTGCTTTATCGTGAATACCCACTTGCAGCCCACAGCTTTCTTCCCTGCTGGAAGTGAGACAAGTCTCCATGTCTTATTTTTCTCCAGTGCTTCGAGTTCTTCGAGCATTGCTTTCTTCCACTGGGGATGTTGCTTTGCCACTCGCTAATCACTCGGCATAGAGATAGACTGTAAGGATGCAATGATAGCCCTATATGCAGGTGTAAGAGAAGCATATGAGACATGATTAGCAATATCAGTCTCGTATCCATACCGTACAGGAGGCCTGCCGGCATTGATACGAGGCTCCCTACGAGATGCAAGTGGAAGATCTAAACTAGAGGAAGGCAAAGAAAGGTTACCATCTGTGTTAGGAGAGGAAGGCAGTAAGGAGGTCAGGACTGGAGCAGGCGTGATAGACTGATCAATCTCGACATGTGGCTGTGGAGCTAGTGGTTCTTCAGTGGGGGAGATGTCTTCTTGTTGTTCTCCATCGCCATGACTACCCTTCTGTCTCCTGCTATATTTCTTGTCGTACAACCTGTCTTCCACCAAGGGCCTTTCCTCCTCCCTGCTGACAGGACACGGTATAAGTCCAACCACTACCCTCCTGTCATCAGTCTCCCCCTCTCGACCAACTCCTCCTATGTTTGGAGAGGCACCAGTATCAAATACTGGTATAGAATCTGTCAGTCCTCCATAAAAAGGCTCAGTCTCCCTGAATGTCACATTCATACTCACAAACAGCCTTCTTTCTGAGGGACTCCAACACCTATAGCCGTTCTGATTTGAAGGATACCCAACAAATATGCATTTAATTGCCTGAGCATCCAGCTTCCACACAGAAGGTCTATGATCCCTCACAAAGCATGTGCATCCAAACACTTTTGGTGGAACTACAAAAGTGTTCTTTCCCATAAGAATCTCACATGGGGACTTCATACCAAGCATCCGCGAAGGCATCCTGTTGATGAGATAGGTGGCTGTCATCACTGCTTCACTCCACAATATCTTAGGTACATTCATGGTGAACATGAGTGACCTAGTTACCTCCAACAAGTGTCTATTTTTCCTTTCAGCAACTCCGTTCTGTTGAGGCGTGTTGGGACAAGTGGTTTGGTGAGTTATCCCACTCTCAGATAGATAAGATGCAAACTCCGTGTTTACATACTCTGTCCCATTATCCGTTCTCAAGATGCGGATCTTGGCCTCATACACATTTCTGACACTTCTATGGAAGTCCTGGAAACACTTCAACGCTTCGCTTTTGTTTTTCATCATGTAAAGCCATGTCATCCGAGAATGACAATCTATGAAAGTGATGAACCACATGAACCCACTTACTGAAGTCACTGGGCAGGGCCCCCAAACATCTGAGTGAATAAGATGAAATCTCTCTACACTCCTTATCCCTACACTAGGATATGATGTCCTAGTGTGTTTCCCAAATTCACACGCATCACACTTCAAATTCATTTTATTCACTCTATTCAAAATTTCAGGATACATTTTATTCAACATATCAAAAGGCAAGTGTCCCAACTGACAATGTAATAAGAGTACCTCCCTTTCATTCTCTTCACCAACGACGGCCAATGCAGCATCCCCACTAGCTCTGTCAAGATACCACAGTCCATCACGCCTGACGCCAGTCCCAAGCCTCCTCCCAGTCTTCCTTTCCTGCAACACACAATGAGTAGAGTCAAAAGAAATGCTACAGTCAAGATCATCAACAATGGAGCCAACAGATAACAGGTTGACTGGAAAAGATGGGACGTGAAGGACTGAAGAGAGGCATATGGAGGGAGTGCACTGAATAGTGCCAATCCCTTTAATGGGTTGGGATGTGCCATCAGCTGTCTGAACAGTTTCATGAAAGGTATGTGGTTTATATGTGGAAAATTGTCTATATGCACCTGACACATGACTAGATTCACCTGAGTCAATAATCCACTCTATATGATCTCTACATGAAAGAGCTGATTGGTTACCTGATCATGTGTGAGCGAAGTTGGCAAAATTACCGAATGGCAAAGCAACATCTCTAGTCTGGTCTGCATGACTCTCCGAACTCTCAGTAGTAGACCTGGACTGTCTCCGCTGTTCTAGATCTGACGACTCAGCTGGCGTAGCCTCAATCATCACTGTCTCCTGTCATCCATCAGCAGTAGCAAAGTTGGCCCGTGGGCCGCCACGACCTCGTCCACGGCCTCTACGGCCCCAACGACCTCCTCCTCTGCCTCCTGTGCCACGTCCTCGTCCACTACCCTTCTGTGGGCAGTTAAAGCTCAGGTGCCCCTTCACCCCACAGGTGTAGCACTCTCGATCCTCGTTCACTGCTATCATTGCCGGCACAGCCAGTGCAGCCCGAGTGACCTGAGTACCCTCATCCTTCATAACTCTCAGTCTGGTCTCCTCCCGTGCCATTGCAGCTATGGCATCCTCCAGAGATGGGATAGAGGATAAGTGACACATACTCGCCCTCCTGGCCTCAAAATCTCCATTCAGGTTCCTCAGAAAATGAGTCACACGCCTACGCTCCACCCACTTCCTGTGTATCGCAGCACTCCTAGGATCAGGCAGATCAATAGGGTCATATTGGTCTAACTCTGACCACAGCCTTTTCAACTCCGCAGAGTAGGCTAGAATAGACATCTCCCCCTGCTTCAAGGTGTCGACCTTGCCCTGAACCTCCATCATAAGCATCACATTCCCTGCTCCAGAATACATTTTCTCCACCATACTCCATATCCCTGCAGCACTCTCTATGGCCTCCACCATCCCAACAATGGGTGGAACCATCGATGTCATCAACCAAGCAGCCACCAGTGAGTTGGTGGTGCTCCACACTTTCCAATCATCCCCAGTCTTATCCACCGGTTCATTACATGAACCCAGAACATGGCCTTCTAACACCTTCGACTTCAGGATGAGAAGCACCCTCCTGGACCAACTGAGGTAATTCTTCGCCCCTTCCAATTTCACATCATTGGGCATCAACTCCAGCTTCTGCACTGGTCGTGAAGGCGTCGATCCACTCGAGGATCCCAACTCCTTCGAAGCAAGCAGCTTCGTTATCTCCCCAATGAAGGCCTACATGTCAGCTGAGGTAAGATTGTCCCCCCATCTCTCCAGATCCGCAGATCTCTCCTTTCTCCCTCCTTAGATCCGCAGATCTACTTCTCTTCTTCCTCTTCTAGGTCATACCCTAACCGTAAATCTATGGAGTCCTTTTCATGACTCTACCATAGATCTAGGGTTAGGGTTTTTTGGGGTTCTCTTTTGTAGCTAGTTCGGGCTTTGCGGCGGCTAGAAGAGGACGTGGAAAGGGAGAAGGATCAGCGGCAGCGGCTGCGGAGAAGGATCAGCGGCAGCGGCTGGCGGCGGCGCGCGCAGGCGGCTGCAGCGGCTGGCGGCGGCGCGCGCAGGGGGCGACAGCTGCTGGCGGCGGCGCGCGCAGGCGGCGGCGTGTGGAGGGCGACACGGCGGCACGTGGGAGGGCGGCGCAGCGGGGAGGCTAGGGTTTTGGTGTTTTAGGGTTTTTTTGGGGTAGGGTTTAGGTTTGGCTCCGATACCATATTAGATTTGGGTGAAAATGGTGATTAGCCCCAAATGACGGCTATCACTTCTTATTTATATCAACCCTCTCTTTTCTTTACACACAAAATAGCTAATATCATCTTCAAAAAAATTGACTATTGTTGATGTATACTTGCTAACATTCTATGCTATGATTTTTTGATAAGACAAATCCAAATAAAATAGAAATCAAGAATTCATCATGATTGGAAGCATTTCTAGATTTTGCTAGAAGATATGGTTAGTATATCTTGTTTAATTGCTCTTAAAAATTATATATGTAATAGCTGGAATGCGATTTACAAGTGAGTATTAATTATATTTATCTGAGAATAACATGTTTCTAAAAATATGAAGAGTATGACCTGAATTTAAGATCATAAACATGGCATAAAAATGGCATGACAAGTTTGAACAATCTATTATTAATTTAGCCGACCAACTTGCAACTATTTTTATAAGCAAAACAAGGCAGCATATTTGAGATTACCATTAATATGTATATTCAGTGATTCATTATTAATAAAAATGCTGATACAAATGAATTTTATTGTATGACTTGTTATCAATTTCTACAAGATTATCCCCAATTTATACAAGTTTTGTCACAAGTTTTAATGAAGAGCTTGGTACTCGAAGCGGCAGCTCGGGATTCGAAGCGGCACAAGCTCGGGAGTCCAAGCGCCAATCTTGGGAACACAATGACATTTAACACCCCCCTCAAACTCACGGTGGATCAACTACTGAGAGTTTGGACAAGAAATGTTGTAACTGATTTACGGTCTGGGCTTTGGTGAAAAGATCGAAATTTGATCTTTGGAGGTAATATATGGAAGTGAAATACGTTGAGCCTGGTATTTCTGACGCACAATGTGGCAGTCAACCTTGATATGTTTCGTACGTTCATGAAAGACCGGATTAAGAGCAATGTAAATAGCACTCCGATTATCACAATGTATAGGAATATGTGTAGAAATACGAACTCCCATGTCTCGCAAAAGGTGACATAGCCAACGAATTTCAAGGGTAGTATCGGCCATGGCTCGATACTCAGCCTCAGTACTTGATCGAGAGACGATGGCATGATGTTTGCTCTGCCAAGAGATAAGCGATGAACCAAGAAAAATGTAGTATCCAGTAGTGGATCAACGAGTGTCCGGATCATCAGCCTAACCGGCATTGGAATAAGCTTGAAGAGTCAAGGATGAATCCGATGGGAATAATATAGAGCGAGTGATGGTGCTTTGAAGATATCGAAGAACTCTGAGTAGAGCTGCATAGTGAACTGTCGTCGGAGTAGCATAAACTGGCTAATAGTGTGAACTGCATGAGCAATATCAGGGCGAGTGGCTGAGAGGTAGATAAGGGCACCAACAAGCTCACGACATCTGGTAGGATTAGGTAATGGTGTACCATCGGAGCATTGTAGCTTAAGATGAAGTTCCATAGGAGTAGTCACTGGTGAAGATGATGCTTGTGAGGGATCTATAGTAACTCTTTTTAAAAGGTCAGAGATATATTTTTGTTGAGACAATAGATATCCACGGGAGGAGTAGTCAACTTCAATGCCAAGAAAATACCGAAGATATCTTAGATCCTTCATTTCAAATTGAGCTTGAAGATGTTGTTTGAGAGACTGAATAGTCGAAACATCATCTCTAGTGATGATCATGTCATCAACATATAGTAGTAGAATGGTATGGCCATGAGATGTGCTGCGATAAAACATGGCATAATCAGCAAGACTCTCTGTGAAGCCAATGGATAACATGGAAGTGCGAAAACGATCAAACCAAGCACGTGTGGCTTGTTTGAGACCATAAATAGCGCGGCAAAGACGACAGACATAAGATGAAGGTGCATCAATACTAGGAGGTGGTGTCATATAGACTGTCTCAGCAAGATCACCACTGAGGAATATGCATTTTTCCACATCCAACTGGTATAATGGCCACTTGCTTTATGAGAGTGCGGATAGAAGTAATTTTTGCAATTGGAGCAAAAGTTTCCTCATAATCAAGGCCATATTCTTGAGAAAATCCTCGTACAACAAGACGAGCTTTATATCTTTCAACAGAGCCATCTGATTTCGTTTTAATCTTAAATACCCCCTTACAACTGATTGGTTTTGCTACTGAGGGTAATGGAACGAAATCCCAAGTTTGAGTTCGTTGAAAAGCTTGAAGTTCGTCCTATATAGCCTGCTGCCATTCGGGATACTTAATTGCATCGATATAAGACTTAGGTTCCTGTAAAGTGTGAATAGCAGCAAGAAAGGACACAAATTGTGGAGAATAAAAATTTGTTAGACAACTATAACGAGGATGGGGATGTCGATCTCGTGGAGGATTGTGTCGAGGTGGTGGTGGTAGAGGCGATGTGAGTGGTGATTGTGGTGTCTACGTGAACATTGGAGTGACATCGGATAGTCACATCTGGTGGTGAATCTTTATCAGCATGAACAATATTAGGTGATTGATAAATTGGAATGTGGGTAGTTGGTAAAGGTGGACTGGGTAGTATATGACTATTTAAATATGTATCTGGTGGTGGTGGAGCCTTAAGAAAGGATAAGTCAGAATCGATGGTAGGTGAATAGTACGATACATTCTCAAGGAACATGACATGCCGAGAGATGCGAAGTTGACGACTAGTGGGATCATAGCAACGATAGCCTTTGTGACTGGGACTATATTCTAACATAACACAACGAACTGATCGTGTAGATAATTTATCACGTTTATTGGGTGGAAGTAATACAAAACAAATACAACCAAACACTCTAGGCAGTGAATAATCAAATTTAGTTGAGTGTAATCGAGAGAATGGGCATGTGTCTAGAAATAAAGAAGATGGTGTGATATTAATAAGGAGAATTGCAGTAAGAAGAGCTTTTGCCCTAAAATGTCGTGGAACAAAAGCACTGAACAAAAGAGCACGAGTTGTTTCAAGAATGTGACGATGTTTTCGTTCAGCGACTCTATACTGTTCCGGTGTATAAGGGCATGATTGTTGAGCTAAAGTACCATGAGATTTAAGAAGTACTTACATTGATGAAGACACATCAAGCATTATCTGATATAAGTTTTTTATTCTTTTCTTAGATTGGTTATAAATCATGGCAGTAAAATCTTTGTAGATATCGTAAAGTTCAGCACGTGACCGCATGAGGTAAACCCAAGTATAACAAGAAAAATCATCAACAAAGGATACATAATATCGATAATCAGAAATAGAGGCGATAGGAGCAGGTCCCCAAATATCAGAATGGATTAAATCAAAAGGTTCGGCAGAAATATCATCATGCATCAAAAATGGAAATGTAGTTTGTTTGGAAATATGACACGCAGTACAAGTAAACTCATTTTGGAAAGAAAAAGATCCTAAAATACCAGATTTAGCTAGATTTTTTAGACGAGAATTTGAAATATGACCTAACTGACGATGCCAAAGAAAGGAAGCCAAGTAACCAAACCCGATAGCGGAAGTGGGAGGTAAGTGTAGTTGTTCAAGTTCATAACGTCCATTCACTTTACGACATATCTCAATCCTCCGACCACTATAAGTGTCCTGCACGGTACAAAAAGTAGCATCAAACGAAATGGTACAATCAGAATCAACAAACTGACTAACAGAAATAAGATTCATGGTTAGTTGATGAACATATAAAATAGAAGATAGAGTAAGCGGAATGGAAGTGTCAGAAGTAGAAGTAATGTCACCACGCATAGTGACAGCGAGAGGAGCACCATTAGCGGTGTATATAAAAGAAATAGTCATAGGAATGCAATTTTGTAGTATAGAAGAATGTGAGGTCATGTGATGAGAGGCACCTGAGTCAATTATCCAAGGTGATGAATTACCCGAGGTGGCAGCAAGCGCAACAGTATCGAAGCTAGGCAAAGTTCCAGAAGTTCCAGAGAAATCAAGGTTCTAAGCAACAAGAGTAGCTCATTCAGAGTTATGCTGAGGTGTGAACGTAGACAATCCATGTGATGGTTGTGGAGCAGGAGCCATTGAAGAGGAGGCTAATGCAGCAACTGAATCTCTGGTGCTGTAATCGATTTCGAGAGGGACAATCCCTTGACCAGTGTCCCTTGAGTTTACAGATTGGACATGGTCCTGGTGGTTTTGCAACAAAGGAACCTGGTTTGAATCCTTTATGTCGAAATTGTCCATGAGAATGTGCGTTTTGGTTACTGGTATTAGGTGGAAAATGTGCAGCAAGTACAGAGTCAGGTACAGCTGTGAATGATGAAGTTGCAGGATGAAGTAGACGAAGTCATGTTTCTTCAGAGTTCACAATTGCATTGGAAAGGCAAGGGAGTGGACTTCTATGAAGTATGTGAGCCCTAAGTGACTCAAATTCTGGGTGCAAGTGCATAACAAAATGATATAAACACTGCCGATCACGTTGGAGTTCGAACTCACGCGAGAAATCAGAAAGAGCTGTAGGAATGGCAACCTCCATTGACTGAAGTTCTTCTCAATAGTTGGAAAGAAGATTGTAAAAATCCTGAATAGATCGATCCTCCTGTCGAACATCCTAAAGAGCCTGAGAAAGCTGGTACTCTCGGGCTGCACCTGTCTGAACAAACATACGAGAGAGTGCAAGTCATTGATCACGAGAGGTTGGGAGACGACCAATATTTAGTCGAATTTGTACTGATACAGATCTCATGAAATATGACATGATTTGTTGATCAACATTACTCCACTGTTGGTAATTACTCCACTGCTGGTATGTGAGAGAAACACCACCGATGACAACTGATGAGGTCTCTAAATCAGACGAAGATGTGACGAGAGAAGATGTAGTGGTGGTTGTGGGAGGGTAAAGGATTGAGCCATTTACATAACCCTACAAGCCAAAAGCACGAAGATTATATTGAATGGTTGATACCCAGGTAGTGTAGTGTTCGACACCAGTAAGTTGAACATCAACAACCTGAAAATTGTAATGCTTACTCATTTTTTAAATAAATTTAAACTGACTATAGATGATGGGATAGGACAGGTTATGGCCCCACCACGCTTCTGTTGTGCTTAGATTAACGAGGACCAGACAGTACTTGGTCTCCCCTAATGCATAATGGATGGCCTCTCTTGGAATCACCTTGGTCAAAACTGATTAGATGATGAAACAAAAGAAAAATGGATGAGAAATTTTGGAAGGTGGGTGAGGTTCGATGTCGTTGCAGCCAGCGATGCTATCGGAACTGCGAGGGAGGCGGTCGGATATGATGCAAATAAGGAAGCCTTCGGATCTTGGGAGGATCGGGTCGGATATCTGGGAATCGAGGATCCGCTCGATGAGGTCGGGGCATTTGGCCGGGACGAGCTTCCGGATGGAGAGCTTGTAGAGGGCTGAGGGCAGAAATTTTTTTAGGGCTGAGGACTGAAAGAGGCACGGTCGCCGTGGAATTTGGTGGGGGAGGCGGATGACTGAAAGAGGGCAGCGAGCCGACCTGGATCTGAGAGACGTGGGGCCAGCGAGGCTGCGTTGCAAGCAAGAAGTGGTGTGGTTGCTTGCGCACAGGGGCTAGCGGCTGGTGTTTGTCGACGGCAAGGGCTACGATTGCGCAGCGGTGTGGGAGATCACGAAGGGATGCGCTGATACCATAATAAAAATGCTGATACAAATGAATTTTATTGTATGACTTGTTATCAATTTCTACAAGATTATCCCCAATTTATACAAGTTCTGTCACAAGTTTTAATGATCAGCTCGGGAGTCGAAGCGGCACAAGCTCGGGAGTCGAAGCGCCAGTCTTGGGAACAATTATTATTATTATTATTATTATTATTATTATTATTATTATTATTATTATTATTATTATTATTATGCATTCTTTGATCATAAAGGAAATATTTCTTTAAGCATGGGTAAAATATTCTTTTCGTATTCATTGGTAATTCTAAAATTTGTTATGTATGCAATTGCCCTAAATGTTGTGAGATCAGAAAGAAATCTAGCCAATCAATTGATTAAAGGTCTTTCTAGAATCTTAATATTAGAATAATCAACAGGGATATGTATAAACCCACAATATAGTCACCACCAGTGCATACTGATGAGAAAACTAGGGGTTGACAAGACAAAAGATGATAATTTTATAGATCTTCAAAGAAAATACAAGCAATAGACTACTATTGCTAGGTCTAGGGTTTCTTATCTCTAACTATGAAGAAAATACTCAATGTTTGCATAAGAAAAACAATGAAAAGGCTCTCCTCCAAATAAGAGGGCAGCCAAAGCCAAAATTTGCACAAAACCCCCTCCAAACCCGAATATTGCAAAAATACCCAAAAAGCCCCAAAACTTGTCTTCGGTCTACTCCTTCGGTTCGCGCTCCTTCTTGTGACGTCTTCGTTGATAAGTGATGATCCTATCAATACTCCCCCCAAAAGAACCACCTTGTCCTCAAGGTGGAACTCCGGAAAACGCTGCGTAATCACATCATAGGGTTCCCAAGATGTCTCATGATCCGGAAGGCTCTTCCAACTAATCAACACCTCCCGTGCGTCGGGGCTCCCCTGACGAATCCCCTTCAGCTCCGTCGGCTCAAGCAGTACCTCCATATCATCCGTGAGTGTCGGTGGTAGAGAAGAAGACACGGTGTGGGCCCCAATAGCTCGGCGCAACTGTGACACATGGAAAACTGGGTGAATAACTGACTCTGGTGGCAATCGCAGCCGATAAGCCACCTGGCCGACCCTGGCCTCTATCTCATACGGCCCAAAGTAACGGGGTGACAGCTTCTCGTTCCGCCTCCTAGCCAGGGAACGCTGCCGATAAGGGCGTAGCTTCAAATACACCATGTCTCCCTGCTCAAACTGCACGTCCCGCCTGTGCTCATCTGCTCGGCTCTTCATCAGCTGTTGTGCCCTCGTCAAATGACGTCTCAACTCCTCCAAAGTGCGGTCCCTCTCCTCCAGATACTGGTCTACCTGGGAGACCGGGGTAGAACGGTGCCCATAGTGAACGATATGCGGGGGATCCCGCCCATATAGGATCCGGAAGGGGGTGGTCTGAGCCGAGGTGTGAAAGGATGTGTTGTACCAATACTCCGCCCAAGCCAGCCACCTCACCCACTGCTTCGGTGCCTCAGAAACGAAACACCGTAAATATGTCTCAAGTGTCCGGTTGACCACCTCAGTCTGGCCGTCAGTTTGGGGATGGTAAGCGGTACTCCTCTTCAATACCGTCCCAAGCGCCCGAAACAACTCCTTCCAGAAAGTGATAAGAAAAACCTTGTCCCGATCAGTCACAATAGAACCAGGGATCACATGAAGTCGCACAATCTCCCTGACGAACGTAGTGGCCACCGTCACTACCGTGTATGGATGTCGCAGGGGCACAAAATGTGCATACTTGCTCAACCTATCCACCACCGCCATGATGACCGTGTACCCATCAGATTTTGGCAAGCCGTCAATGAAATCCATGGTTACCTCCTCCCACACCTGGTCCGGCAACGCCAGAGGCTGCAGCAACCCCCCAGGAGCTGTGGATAAATACTTATGTCTCTGGCATATGTCACACTTCTCCACCATGTCAGCTACGTCCTTTCTCATCCCCTCCCAGAAGAGCTCTCTAGCTAACCGCTGATAGGTCTTCAGGACCCCCGAGTGGCCCCCCACAGCGCTCCCATGAAACTCCTGCATCAACCTCGGAATGTGAGCCGACCCCTTAGGTACCACCAGACGTCCCTTGTACAAGAGACGTCCCCCCTCAACTGAATACCATGGGTGAGCTGCGGGATCGTGTAGCAGTGTCGCCCGCATCTTGGCTAGCCCGTCATCCTCCCCAATCTCCTGTAGCAGGGGCTCCCAATCAAGTAAAATAGGCGCTGACATGGCCGACAATTGCGAATCCACCTCCCTCCGTGATAGGGCATCGGCTGCCTTGTTCTCAATTCCGGGCCTGTATTGTATCTCAATGTTGTACCCTAGCAGCTTGGTCAACCACTTCTGATGCTCCTCGGTGACCATCCTCTGCTCCAAGAGGAACTTGAGACTCCTCTGATCCGTCCTCACTATGAATCGTCGACCAAGGAGATAAGGCCGCCACTTCTGCACGGCTAGCACAATAGCCATTAGCTCGCGCTCATACACAGACTTGAGCCGAGCTCTAGCCGACAACACATGGCTAAAGTACGCTATCGGTCTATCCTCCTGCATCAAAACCGCGCCTAGGCCATATCCCGACGCAGCAGTCTCCACCACAAATGGCTGCGAGAAGTCTGGTAAGGCGAGGACCGGCACGCTAGTCATGGCCCCCTTTAGGGCCTCAAAAGCCCGAGTGACCTCCTCATTCCAGTGGAAGTTGTCCTTCAGTTGCTCCGTCAACGGCCAAGCGATGGTGCTGTATCCCCTGACAAACTTCCGGTAGTAGCCCGTCAAGCCCAAGAACCCCTGTAAGGCTCGTAGGGTAGTGGGTAGTGGCCACTCCGTCATGGCTGAAATCTTCGCACTATCCGCCGCCACGCCATCAGCCGATACAATATGGCCCAAGTACTCCACTCCGCTGGCCGAAAGTGCACTTCTTACGGTTGGCAAACAGCTGGTGCTCCTGTAACTCCCTCAGCACTGTCTCCAAATGCTCCATGTGGGACTCCATCGACCGGCTGTATACCAAAATGTCATCGAAAAACACCAAAACAAATCTCCGCAGGTAAGGCCGAAACACCTTGTTCATCAATGCCTGGACGTGGCAGGGGCATTGGTCAACCCAAAGGGCATAACCAGGAACTCATAATGCCCCTCGTGTGTCCTGAAAGCAGTCTTCTCCACGTCCTCAGCTCTCATTCGGATCTGATGATACCCTGACTTCAAATCAATCTTCGAGAAAATCGTCGCCCCATGCAACTCATCTAGCAGCTCATCGATCACCGGAATGGGGAATTTGTCTGGCACCGTATCCTTGTTCAATGCCCGATAATCGACGCAAAAACGCCAGCTGCCATCCTTCTTTACTAACAGCACCGGGCTCGAGAAGGGGCTCACACTCGCCTGAATCACCCCTGCCTGGATCATCTCATCCACCATTCTCTCAATCTCCCCCTTCTGTACCTGTGGGTAACGATAGGGGCGCACACTGATAGGGGAGACTCCCTCCCGTAGAACAATGGCATGCTCGTGGTCACATGGGGGAGGAAGCCCGTGGGGTGTTTAGAAAACTCCTCCAAACTGGGATAGGACCTGCTGAAGCTCCCACGGTATATCCTGCTCCTGCTCAGCCTCGCCAACTGCTAGACCCTGGAGCTCCACTAAAAACCCTCCTCCTACGGACTGGAAAGCTCTGGCCATGGTCTTCAAAGAGACTCTGGATCTGCACAAACTGGGATCCCCCTGAAGGGTCACCACACCCTCTCCGTGCTCAAACTCCATCCTCAACAGTTTCCAGTTGGTCTTTGTTTCCCTCAATGACTGCAACCACTTCATGCCTAGAATCACATCCGTGCTGCCAAGGTCGAGTGGCAGGAAATCCTCCACCACCTGTATCTCCTGGAGGGTCAGGGTCACCCCTTTGCAGATTCCCCTACTACGCTCTACATGCCCGGTACCCATCATCACCCCATAGTTGCCGATGTCAACTAGCTGCAGCCCATGTTGCTCCACCACCCGGTTGGAGATGAAGTTGTGGGTGGCCCCACTATCAATCAACACCACCACATCCTGCCCAGATATCCTCCCGATCAACTTCATAGTGTGATTCGAAGTGAATCCCACTACGGAGTTAAGTGACACCTCCGCCACGTCCAGCTGAGGTGGTTCCTGCTCTACCTCCTCCTCGCTCGGCTCCACAGCTTCCTCCTCTTCTTCCTCCTCTACTAACAACACCTAAAGTGTGCGATCTCGACAACGGTGGCCGGGGGTGAACTTCTCGTCACATCTAAAACACAGCCCCTTAGCCCTCTTGTTCTGTATCTCTGCCTCAGTCATGTGCCGGAACTGCCCACTAGGTGACGGGCCACCGCTCTTCTCTTTTCCCCCTTGGTATGGTACTAAGGCCTGACTGCCTCCTGTAGGAATACGCGGCACTCCTGGGGCCGCCGCCCCTCGAAGTGAAGAGCCGCCCCATGCTCCCCTAGCTCGCCTCTCCGCTGCCAGTTTGTCATCCACTATCTGGGCCAGGTCCAATGTCTCCAAGAGTCCATTTGGCCTTTGCACCCGTAGCTCCCCTCGAATCTCAGTCTTCAGCCCCTTCATGAAACTCCCCACTAAGTCTCCTCGGTCATCATCCCCCCAATACGACCCGAGAGGGCCTCAAACTTCTCTCGGTAATCTCTTACCATGCCCACCTGCCTCAATGTCAAAAGCTGCTCATGTAGGTCTCCATCCTGGGTGTTTCTGAAACGATGCAGCATGGAGTAGGTGAACTCAGCCCACGACTGCACCGGTCTCCATTGCTGCCTCCACAAGTACCACGACAACGCTCTTCCTTCCAAACACACGTCCAGAGCCTGCATCTTCTCCCCCTCACCCATTTGATAAGCCTCAAAGTACCGCTCTGCTCGAGAGACCCAACCGTGAGGGTCCTCCCCTTCGAAAACCGGCATCTTCAACTTTTGCACCTTGTTTTCGTGCCCCCCTATCCCTTGCTCAGTTCTCCCCCTAGGCTGGCCATAATGAAACTGTTGGAAAGCATTTGGTGGAGGTCCCTCAGCCCGCCACGGCCCCCTCCATAGCCTGTCGCGCCCCAATGGCCCCTTCCTGCCCTCCGAAATTCCGAAAAGGGTCATCGCCGGCTCCCGGGGGTTGCCGTCCTTCTAAAATCCCTCCCATCAGCCTCGGAAAACCCCCGCCACCTCCCTGAGGGGGCGGGAACTGGCCGCCCCCCCCCCCCCCCTGCGGCTGCGCTGGGGGCCAACGAGGCCCCTGTGCAGTCGTCGGGGGCCCTCGTGGCCCCTGGTGAAGCCCTGGGGGCTCGCGGCCCCCCCATGGGTAATCGCCGCCTCCGGATGGGGGCTGTCGAAGCCCCCAGGCCTCGCCGCCTCCCGCTGGGGGCTGTCGAAGCCCCCACGGGCTCGTCTGGGGTGGGCGAGCCCTCCAGGGGGGGCACCGCACCCTCGCCGATGTCCGGCGAACTCGTCGGTCCAAGTCGATGCCCCGCGCGGTCAGCCAGCCATCCGCTGTTCCCCCCGATAGTGTTCTGAAGGGGAAAAAAGGTGGCGCGTGCGAGATCCGTCGCTTCCCATACCGGAGGAGGGGGGTAATTTACCCCGGAGCCCCCTCCGACGTCTTCCTCCGGTGAGGATCCTTCCAAAATTTCCATCTGCCCCTTTCCCTTGTCCAAAGGTGGTCCCTTGCTGTTTAGATCTGAGATATTACCCGGCTTCTCGTCGCTTTTGGACTTCTCCTTCATGCTTTGCTGATTAACTTGCGACTCCATGAATGATTTGAACATGTTCTCCAAGGAAGAGATCCTCTCATCATTACTTTGTTTTAGCTCCTTGATGGACTTCTTGAGGGATGCTTCAAGTTCCCCAACTTTCTCATCTAGGGCATCCTTCTTCTCCATAGATCTTGTGTTGGTCATGTTGGATCTTAGCTCTGATACCAATTTGATGAGAAAATTAGGGTTTGACAAGACAAAAGATGATAATTTTATAGATCTTCAAAGAAAATACAAGCAAGAGACTACTTTTGCTAGGTCTAGGGTTTCTACTATCTAACTATGAAGAAAATACTCAATGTTTGCATAAGAAAAACAATGAAAAGGCTCTCCTCCAAATAAGAGGGCAGCCAAAGCCAAAATTTGCACAAAACCCCCTCCAAACCCGAATATTGCAAAAATACCCAAAAGCCCCAAAACTTGTCTTCGGCCTACTCCTTCGGTTCGCGCTCCTTCTTGTGACGTCTTCGTTGATAAGTGATGATCCTATCACATACCTGCATAGTAAACGGAGTCAACCATAAATTAGGTTCAAAGGATAGTAAGAAAGCGGGTGATGTGACAAGGAGCACCCTTATATATACATTGACGGAGTTGTTACTCCAACCTCATACCTATGATGATGTGCTCCATATGATTGTTAGGATGAGTATCACTATTAATGACTCTAACACAAAACTGTTTGAGATGTACTTTGTTGCAGATAACTTTGGAGGACGTACTTAAGTGAGAGTAGTTGTGGGATCATGACTGTGAGATCTGGATAAATTTCTAATAACCGTAATGAAAATCAAGTTCTATGCATAGTGCAATCCATCATATTAGTCATATGTATTCTTCATATTGTACGTGTGGTTGTAAAAGATTGATAAAAGACTTTGGTTCAAGGCCTAGTCCACCATCGTTCCTCGATCTGATACAATTATTACTAAGTATAGGTTCAAACCCAAAAGGTACCTAACACTGATTTAGTGTAAAAGATTGATCATTTATTTTCTATTTATTTATTTATTTATTTCGGTTTTGTCCCGTTGTGAGGGATTGTTAGTAATTAATACAGGAAAAAGGGCTAAAATTATGCCTCATGATTTGTTTTGGTTGAGGATTTTCCTTAACTGAAAATACTAAGCCTTTTTAATTTTAAATAGGACATCCGCAGAGAGAATAGAGAAAAAATTTCTCAGCATTCTTTTCTTGTTGTTTCTAAAATATCTTTCAAATTTTTCTTAGTGACGATTTCTTGATCAATCGAGGATAGTACAGATCGTGGGCATTATGATACTATGTTAGTAACAATGCAATAATAGGTTCTACCTTAGAAACCATACTTTGATCCATCCCAGAACGTGTGGGGGAATTCAGCTTTTAAGACATAGAATCGCTCAATTCTCATGTTAGAAAATTTGGTCAATTTTATTTATTTATTAGTTTCATTATTATCTTTTAGAAGTTTGTATCTGCAGAAACACCCTTTGGAACTTGATCTAAAAAAGAATACGATGTCTTTGTATGGAAGATTTCTATAGCCTATAATCATCAATCAAGTATGATTAAACAACTAATCATATACCAATTTATATTTGCGTCTTTTGCATCACTCATTACTTGTATGCAATATAATTTGAGTTAAACTTAAATTATTATCTTCTAGATAATAAGCTTATTGAATCATATTCAAATTCTCTTATGTGAACTAAATATAAAAGAATCCAATCTTAACTCAAATTATTATTCTTTTTTAACCAAATAGGATTTTTCAATTCAGCTCATGCATGGAGATTGCTAATTGTAATCCTTTTGCTCATGCATGGAGATTGCTAATTGTAATCATTTTCCCATATAACTTGGAATTCAAAAACGGATATGGTTAGAACTATATTGGCATCAAAAGATTCAAAACTCAACACATCCTAACAACAAACACATTGTATAATGTTGTGTACTACTTATGATGTGCAAAGTATGTTTCATTACACTATATGAGTGATATTGTTATTTTTATATGATTTGATTATCTCAAACATATTTATTATGAGATTGAACTAGAACAAAGAGTGCCAGCGATATACATAATGGAGACTTGAAATATGAAAATAAAAAATATGCAGTTTTCATACCCATAATAAGGAGCTTAATGTGATGTTAATGTCGCGGTAAGAAGTGAGTAACATTCCAAGGACATGTTAATTTGATAGTTTAGGGAAAGTCATTGGATATGTCCTGGTAGATAACTTTGCTAGTTGATGAGAGAGAGAGAGAGAGAGATATATATATATATATATATATATATATATGGCAATCTTCGGGTGCGAAAAAACCCGTGCGAAAACTTTTTTTTTTATTTTTTTGAAATTTTTTTTTCAAAAATTCTTTTTTTGATGTTTAATCCATACAATTATATACCCCAGGGAAAATAATAGGTGAACCCGTTGGGGATTAGAGCACACATCCACTCGTTACAAATTTAACGGTCTCAAAACGTGCGAATTTGATGAAATGCCTTGATCGAAGGCCAAATGACATTATTTCTCAACGATTATTTTTTGAGGGGGTATAACAACATATAATGATGGTGGAAAAAAGAATTTTTGAAAAAAAAATTTCAAAAAAAAGATAAAAACATTTTCGCACCGTGCGAAATGTTCTCACATGAAGATATATATATATATATATATATGCCAGCTTCCTAATGTAGAATCCCCTTATATGCACCCGTTAAGAAGTCCACTATCTGGTCAATGCCTATATTTCTCTCTCTAATAATATCAGCCGGTTAGCGAATGGTTGTTATAAAGTCAGTCATCTACAAAGTTCAAGTTGTTTATCATATTTTAAAACCCAAATAGATAGCATATCGAGTGAACTCTAAGATTTTTTGTTATCAATCTCTAAATGACAAAAATTCTACTATTGTAAAACTAATGGATCAATGACCAAAACTCTCAGGGCAGACTTGATACACTATCCATTCGAGTTTTGAATATGTAGACAACTTGAACGCACCGGTAAAAAATAAAGGAGAGTATACTTTCTGGTGGCATTGCTAGGATTTTCTCTGCTTAATAGTTGTTATCCATTATTCTTATATATATGGGTATTAGGTACCTTTTGAGGAAACTCCTCATATATGCATGTTAAAAACTCCACTATCCATTATTTTTTATGTGAATGATGCCGTTCATTTTAATCATTATATTTTAAAACCATAACACACCAAAAAATTAATGAACCTAAGGTGCTTTGCTTGTTGATTTAGTTGCAAAAAGTTCTATTAATATGAAATAGTTGAGTTTGCACCAACTAGATCAACACGTAATATACATAAGGTTCACTGTGTATTTGGTGTGTTAGGTATTAGAATACGAAGATAAAAATGAACGGCGTCATCCAAAAAATATAGTCCGCATAAGAGGCTTTTTCTTATAAGAGAGCTAATGCCCATATTTCTATATATATAGTAATATTCTGGTGCAAAAAGAATGATGCTAGGGTAGTGTAAGTAGCGAAATCAATATTAACATAATGTTCTGTACTATGGTAGTGTCGTTTCCTACTGGGTCACGCTGTGACGTGTCCCACTTTGTGGTTTCAGGTTTGGTTTGGTAGCAGGAGCTGCGACATAGAGGATGTAGCAGTAGAACTTGTGTGAGAGTAGTTTAAGGTGAGATTTGGGTTGGTGGGTGAGATGAGTTGAGAGTGTGTTGTACCCTTTTGGGTTTTGTTTGGTGAGAGTTGTGAGGTGATGTATAGGAGGTTTTGTACATGAGGATATTGTAAAGAAAGAGATGATGTGATAATGATGATGTATAAATAAAATCAGTCAGTTTCCTTGTTGTCTTTTGATTATTTCTTTGTTATTTCTGTGTTGTCTGTGTTATCTGTTTGGTTGGAGCATTGTCTGTACTTCCCAGTACGTGTGTAGTGGCTTGCTGAGTTTTCTCCGAGCAGTGCTTCTCTTCTCTCTCCTCGTCTTTCCTCTTCACATCCGTAGTTTCGGGAATATCTGTTACAGATTCGTATTTATCGGGTATCATGGAAAACGTGGCGTGACACATGGTGGCACATGCAGGTCACCGCACTGCGGCATGCGTAAGATAGTGTGGGTAATGCTCTACAGGGGTAGTTGTGTCCTAAGATGGGTAGAAAACCGTAGAGTTTAGAAGTAGCCACCATTAGCCTAGACTCTTTGCTTTAGAAATTCGAAGACGGACTTTGTTTTTAAGGTGTGTAGAATGTAATACCATGTTACCCTGTGTGCGAAATACTATAAGTACATGCTTTTATACTTGTATACCTATATGTATGTCTACCTTGTATGTATTTTTTTCTTTGTGTAGGGAAGTATATATGGATATAAGGTGTGTTATATGTGAATGTATGTGTGTGTATGTGTGCATCATTAGATATATAGTAATACATGTATGTAGTATGTTTACATATTTAGGCATGTATATATAAATTGGACTATGTTTGGGTATAAATGGTTGTAAGTTATGTTAAAGATATTAGTGTATGCAAATATGTAAATTGGTAGTGTATACTTAGACTAGTGTATGTATGTGTATATGTATGTCTTGTCTAGTGTATATGTGGATATATGGGTGTATAGTAGATGTACATGAATATAGATATATGTGTATGTACATATAGTTGCATGTATGAAAAGTGGCATGATTGTAATTATCTATCTAAGTTGAGGGGTTGTCTCATAGAATGGTATTCTTGTTAATAACTAGGAGTGAGGGTAGAATGGTTATTAGGCTTCTTGAGTTGGTAAGGGGTATAAGGACCATTTCCTATATGTCATGATAATTTGTTATTTTCCTAAAATCCTAAAATGCTAAGGAAGACACCTAGTCCATTTAAGTGTCATCGTGCATGTTAACCATGGCCGAAGCATGCCACCTCATGCTACACATGGCACATGGAGAGGAAATGCCAGGCGATGACGATTAAAAGGAAAAAAAGAAAAAGGAGAAGAAAAAGAAAAGAAAAGAAGAAAGTTTTCGTCTGTATTCCTCTCCTCTCCCGTCATGGCCAAATTCATCACCTTGCACCATCCTTCACACAACCACATTCTTTCTTTGATTTGTAGGAGGAGGAAGTTTGGAAGAGGAGTAGACGGAGGGATATTTGGAGATGAAGAAATAGTTCTTCGAGGAGAAGAAGGGCTAACGATTAAGGAACATATTAAGGTAGGAATTGCCTACTTGTAGTAAGAATATTAGGCTAATATTGATATAGGGATTAGCATGTTTAGGTTAATAGAATCTTCTTGCGAATAAGTACTAGATTGGATTCGTGTTGATTTTCTTGTTTTCATTAGAATTGTGAAGTAATAACGCTTGTATTTAATTTTGGTAATAGTTCTTATAGTATGTAAATTTGATATGAAAGTTAAATCTTGAAATGCCATGACTAGCAGAACTTATTTATGGAAATGCTCATGTTAAAAATTGTGATTACGTCATACTTGTAAATCATGTAATCATAGTTAAGAAATTTTTGATGCATGTTGAATGCTGAGAAAAATGGTGAGAATAATAATTACCATGTTAACTTAATTTGGTTATTTTTGTCAATATAGTTAACAAGTCCATGTAGGATTAAAGTTAACAACCATGTATATTATATGTTGTGTTGGGTGCTAATTGATAATCCAATTTCATGTTAAAGTTTAGTTATGATGGATGTAGTTTAAGTTGATTCATTATCTCATTTTCTTTTCATATGCTGAATTTTTCCAACACAGTGCAATAACTTTGAAAAATCGTAATAAATTACAGAAAAATTCAAATATAGTGATTTAGGATATTTCTGAATACGGCATGAAATTTCCTACATGAAAGAACTGAAAACCAATTGTGACTGTAATTAGTTTAAAATGTTAGTCTTTCTGTTGTATCAATTTTAGACAGATTCATGTATTGTGCTACAAATATTGTCATGGTGTGTTATTGTCTTAAGCTATGTTCAATCCTTTTTATCAAGCCTTTATTATGATATATTCCATGAAATTGTGATGATGTAATTGATGTTAAGGTGCCATCAGTGTCATGTTCAATTCTATGTGAAAAGTTCATAATTAAAGTTTAGTTGTTATGATTGTCATCAAACAATTCCCATCATGACTAATGATGTTTTGGGGATTAATGGAAATGTTGTTTTCGTGGTGAATGAGACCACATGAGAATGTTGAGAATGATGGACATCTGCGAAAGGATGAAAGTAATGGAAATGTAAAAGCGGTAATTGAGACCGCTAAATAATTTAATGATGTAACTATGAAACTAAGAGTGATGAAGCGAGGTAATTATCTGGAATTCTCGATCCATCCTAAGATGGGTGAGGCTCCAGATACGGGTTTGGGGGAAACACATGTAAATTATAGGAGTTAAGGAGGGAACGAATGATGATATGATTTCTCACTCGCTTGTCACTCCCTTAAGGGTGAGTTGACTAGAGTTGGAGAGGCCAGTGGTGTACTCGTGATGCACCATTAGGTAATTGTTGGTTTTCTCTGTTTGTCCCGATAAAAATTGAGAATTGTCTCGCTCCTGTAAGGGGGAGTTACGAGAGGCCTCTATAGTGCTTGTGTTGCTAGTTGAGGTACCACTTTTCACCCACCCTGAGTGAAATCTAGCTCGTTAGTGTCCTAGATTTACTCTGGTTTCCAAATCATAACTAAATGTCTAATTCTGAGATTAACTTAATCTGTAATTGTGATTCTGTGCTTTCAATTCTTCAGTTTTACTTTTAGCAATTGTGTGATTGTTACTATTACTCGGGGTTCCAAAATGATGATAAACATTAATGGCATAACAACTGTTGATGAATGAACCTCTCTTGTTGCTGTTTCTTGTGTTTACGTGAATGAAATATTCTTCATAATGATTGTTCTGTGGTGAATTTAACAACTGTTTCATGTAACTAGCGAAATCAATAATAACATAATATTCTGTACTAGGGTAGTGTAGTTTCCTACTGGGTTATGTTGTGACGTGTCCCACCTTGTGGTTTTAGGTTTGGTTTGGTAGCAGGAGTTGTGACAGGAGGCTGGAGCAGTAGAACTTGTGTGAGAGTTGTGTAAGTTGAGATTTGGGTTGGTGGGTGAGATGAGTTGAGAGTACGTTGTACCCTTTTGGGTTTTGTTTGGTGAAAGTTGTGAGGTGGTGTATATGAGGTTTTGTACATGAGGATATTGTAAAGAACGAGATGATGTGATATTGATGATGTATAAATAAAATCGGTCAGTTTCATTGTTATCTTTTGATTATTTCTCTGTTGTTTTTGGGTTGTCTATTTGGTTGGAGCATTGTCTATACTTCCTAGCACGTATGTAGTGGCCTGCGGAGTTTTCTGTTCCGAGCAGTACTTCTCTTCTCTCTCCTCGTCTGTCCTCTTCACACCCGTAGTTTCGAGAATACCCGATACAGATTCGTACTTATCGGGTATCCTGGGAAACGGGACATGACACAGGTTCTACCAACCAATGGCCCCACATCAACAGCTGACTAGGCTCCACCTCACCAAAAGAGTCCACGTCAGCCCCAATCACTGTTGACCGGAACCCAATTGTCAACAGTTGGTGCCGTCTGTGGGATACATCAGTCTACATCCAAAGGAAACCATTAAGCCATGTCGACTAGACCCGACAACACTGGACCAATCCTTGGTCTGAACGAGAACGCTCAAAACAAAGAAGCCGAAGATTCTGGATCTACGTCAAAGGTGCCAAGCGTACACTTAGTTACACAGGAGCAATTCGACAAGTTCGCGCAATCTGTCAATGACAGCCTCGCAGTATTAGCCGCTGCTGTTCAGCGAAACATTGGACATTCACAATATGTGGCCGAAGAGCATTCGCCCCCAATCCAACACAAGAGCCATGTTAGAGGCACATCCCATACTAAGTCCTTACATGGCCCATTTATTAGAGACATATCACATACTAGGCAACTAACATAGCCTTGCTAAGAAACACATCTCATACTAGGCTCTTAACATATGGCTCACATCCCAATTGTTAAGTATTATTGAGCATCCAACACAAAACCAATTGTTATAGGTGGAGAGGCTCTCTAATACTTAAACTATTTCTTTTTCTTTTGCACTTCCGATGTGGGACTATATGATCCTAACATACCACCACACTTCCAACAATGCCGTACACGGCGGCACACTCTAAGTGGCCCACTCTGGCCTAACCCAGGTTGCCCCCTCTTAGGTCGCCCCTTTCGCTTTCGACAACCACTGCCACGACGGCCCACTCTGGGGTGCCCACTCTAAGTGGCCCACTTTGGCCTTACCCATGTCGCCCCCTCTTAGGTCGCTCCTTCCCTATGTCGCCGCTTACTCTAGGTGGGTCGTAATTTGGGACCTGCTCTGATGCCATTTGTTAGAGGCACATCCCATACTAAGTCCCTAACATAGCCCATTTATTAGAGACCTATCTCATATTAGGCTACTAACATAGCTTTGCTAAGAAACCCATCCCATACTAGGCTCTTAACACTGGGCTCACACCCCAATTGTTAAGTATTATTAAGCATCCAACCCAAAACCAATTGGTATTAGGTGGAGAGGCTCTCTAATACTTAAACTATTTCTTTTTCTTTTACACTTTCGATGTGGGACTATAGGATCCTAACATACCATCACGCTTCCGACAACGCCGTCCACGACGGCCCACTCTAAGTGACTCACTCTGGCCTAACCCTACCAAAATGATGGATCCGAAACAAATCTGAAATTTATTGATGAATAATCAACTAAAAATGATAACTTGGCTACAATTGTACGGGGCAACCACCCTCCCAAGAAGATGTTAAGAGAATATCCGCACTCTTCCCTAGAATTATCACTCAATAATCAAATTTCACATAAACTAGGGCCGACCGGCCGCAACCCCCTTATTCCCAATTCCCTTATTGTCTAATTACAAGTTTGCCCCTCAAGCTAATAAAATAATAGAAAATAAGACATAAGGGTGCAGAAACATCCCTGAATCACGTGGTTGAGCCGTTTCATCCTCCGGTGCACCGCATGGAGTAAGTGATGACCAGAGGGCTGGTGAGCAAGGGCCTGAGCGACAGGTCAACCTACAGCTCAATACAACTCCTACATCTCAACGGAAAAGAGAGCTGGGTAACAACAACCGCTCATTCAGACATCCTATGGGTCCGGGGCCCTCCAACAACAGATGAATCACCCACAGCGTCATCGATCAAGTGAGAGATCGCCTCACCCAAGACCGCAGCTTCAGTCCAACCAGGCCCACGACGGGCCAGAAAAGAAAGGAGCGGGAAGGAAGCCCGATTCAGTCTTCCAATGCCTCTCCTAAACATCACGAGGAGGTGCAAGTTCCGCTTGTTCTCCCTCTTAGTAGGCATACTCCTTTGAAGGAGAACATCACATCCGCCCCGCGGCTCTACACGTTCAAAATTCCACCTTTGCAGCTGTATGATGGCACAGGTGACCCATGAGAGTACATCCGCATATACCAACGTGTGATGGAGCAACACAGAGTTGATGAGTCATACCTCTGTCGAGCTTTCCATACCACGTTGACAAATGCAGCAGACGAGTGGTATAATAGATTGCCCGATGATAACATCAGGTCATTTGACGGCTTGTCTCAAATTTTTTGCAGGTAATTCATAGCAGGACGACGCCCAAAGCGAAAATCATTGCACCTCTTTACTCTGGAGCAAGGGGAAAAAGAGTCGCTTCGGGATTTTATTAAGCTTCAACGAAGAAAGGTTGCAAGTTGAAGACGCACTAGATGCTACCATCATCGCAGCACTCACCCAAGGAGTTCGCAGCGAAGATTTGTTGAAATCTCTGCATCAGTTTTTGCGAAGTAACCTCGATCAGCTTTTCAATACGACGGATCGGTTCATGACTTCGGAAGAGGCACTCGCTGCTAAAAAGAAGGCATCCCTAAGCGTCATGAAGAAACAAGGCGAGAAACACGGCCCCGAGGAAGCCCCCGTCAAGAACCACGAGACCGGCGGCAAAGAGATAAGAGTCCCTGAAGTAAGGAGCGCCCAGCAAACGAGGCTTATATCAGGTCGAATGCCCCCAAAGCAGAAGGCGTGGCATACACTCAACGAGGACTCATCAATGAACTCGTTCCCAAACAAAAGAACATCTATGAAAAAGGAGATGACTTAAAATTCTACATGTACTACAACGTCCATGGCCATGACACTGATAATTGCTGGACCATGAAGAAAGAGATTGAGACCCTGGTTAAGCGTGGTCATCTGAAGAAGTTTGGCGACGACCGTCAAACAAAAGGAGCCTCAAAGCAAAAGAACAAGGAGCCATGACGGGATCACCAGTCACCAAGGCCATCGATTAAAGCTTCTAGAGGAATAAAAAGAGAAGATCAAATAACGTCAGGCATGACCAATTCCTTGAGAAATAAAAACGCATGTACGATTTTTCTTTTATTAATTGTTTAAACTTTTCGAATGAATAAAGTTTATTTTTCCTCAAAAAGACACCCACTTTCATTTCGCATGTATACCTAGTGTGCCTTGAGAGGATTATTCCATCTACGCTCGAATTCGACTTCGAAATCATTTTGAATCTACGAGAATCCCTAGAAAAGTGCAAATGGACAAGGTTCTCTACATCCATGCTAATTTGATTGGCAGTGGCATGAACGGCCCTTGTCGTCGGGCGTAAGCCGAGGGGCCACCCCTTCGCGACCGGACGACATCCTTGTCGTCGGCCGTAAGCCGGGGGACCACCCCCTCATGACCGAATGACCTATGTCGTCGGTCGTAAAACAGATGGGCCACTCCCTTGTAACCGAACGACACTCTTGTCGTTGGACGTAAGTCAAGGGGCCACCCATCGCTACCGAATGACCCATGATCGTAAGACGAAGGGGCAACCCCCTCGCTGCCAAACGACCATTGTCTTCGATCGTAAGTCGAGGGGACACTCCCTCGCAACCAAACGACACCCATATTGTCGGACGTAGGACAAAGGGGCCACCACCTCGCAACCAAACGACCCTTGTCGTCGGACGTAAGCCGAGGGGCCACTCTCTCGCAATCTAACGACGCTCTTATCGTCGGACGTAAGCCGAGGGGCCACTCTCTCGCAATCTAACGACGCTCTTATCCTCGGACGTAAGCCGAGGGGCCATTCAGTTGCAACCAAACGACCTTTGTCGCCAGCCGTAGGCCAAGGGGCCACTCCCTCACAACTGAATGACACACATGTCGTCGGGCGTAAGACAATGGGACCACTCTCCTCGCTATCGAACGACCCTTGTCGTCGGCTGTAAGCTGAAGGGCCACTCCCTCACAACCGAACAACACTCTTATCGTCGACCGTAATCCAAGGGACCACCTGATGCGGACCATGCCGCATCACGTGCGGCGGACGTGGATGGACCACCCACGATCACTTACGTGCGCAGGAGGAGACGGGGAGGCGTCAATTAGTTATTATTAGCTTTAGGGGTATTTTGGTCACTCTAGGCCAAATTAGTAAATCCCCTCTTTCTCTTTATTAGGGCTAGCCCCCATTGTATTTTCTTATGCTTAGATTGTTGAGAAACTCTTGGGCATCCTTAGTGAAGGATCTTTAGGCTTTTGTTCCGTTCAATCAAAAGCTCGGAGAGCAAGTCTCCTCTCGAAAGAGGCTTTTATCTCTTGATTCCTCTTGTTTCTCTAATCTCAAAACCCTAAAAATATTTCCCTCTTTTTCATTTTTTCCACTTTAAATCGATTTGTGTGATCGATCCAAGCGGATCGTATCAATTGGTATCAGAGCTCATAAGATCCAATGGCGCAAGGCACGAGAGCCACCATCGAGGAAAAGCTTCAAGCCCTACATGAAGAAATCACCAAGGAGATCGGATCCACGATGGAGACGATGAGCGATCGACTTGAGAAGAGGATAGAGGAAAGCAACCGCGCCCAAGAAGAGAAGCATGCAAAAAGTGAATCAAATCAAATCAAAATCATGGAGATTTTGCAAACCCTAGTTAAGGGAAAGGGGAAGAAATCTTGGACGGAGGAGGAAGATGACTCAGATCTGGATGTTCAAGAGTTAAGGGCGCGAGATGCAAGGGTGGCGGCACAGTTTCAAACAGCCGGGACCTCAGAGGTCACGAAACCGGGCGACGGCGACGAAAGGGGCAGCCGCGACAGCACGCGCGGGGGGGCGACGGGGCCTGGGGACCCTCCCGGAGGGCCGCCCAGACCCGGCGAACCCCCCAGGGGGTCGGCCAGGGCCGGCGAACCCCTCGGGGGGGTCGCGAGCCCACTCCGGGGGCGGTGCGGCCCCGCCGCACTGGATGAGGCCCCGCGCGGCCCCCGAATGGGCGCTGGGGGGCCGCGCGCAGGCGGGTGGGGGCGGCCGAGACCCCAGGGGCTCCGATTGGCCCCTGGGGGTTCCGGCGGTAGCGGAAGAAGCCCTAGGGGCTGTCGACAGGAGGCGGCCAGCAGGAGGAGGTCTTCGGGAGGGCACTGGGGTGTTTCCGAGGCGAGGTCGAGGGCCGGGGGGTCAATTCGGGGGTCGAGGAGGGCAGCGACCAGCTACTGCAGCTTTTGGGGGACCCCATGGGCTGGG
Organism: Scilla litardierei; assembly: GCA_030789695.1. NCBI lineage: Eukaryota > Viridiplantae > Streptophyta > Magnoliopsida > Asparagales > Asparagaceae > Scilla > Scilla litardierei. Next base: position 2,547,569 of record CM061138.1, on the reverse strand, counting down.
ACCAGACGGTAGACCCTTGTGGCCGGAGGACGAGTATGCAGATGAGGACTACGATCCCCTCAGGGACCACAGAGATAGGCGTTGGGACCAGGAGAGACGGGGAGAAGCGGAGTTCCACGCCAATAGGCGGCTGAAGAAGCTGAAGATGCCCGTGTTTGAGGGGAGCGACCCCGATGGGTGGATCTACAGAGCGGAGAGATACTTCCAGACGATGGGATTTACTGAGGAGGAGGTCCTGAAGGTGGTGTGCATCTATTTTGAGGGAGAGGCCTTAGCGTGGTACCGGTGGAAGGTCGCACGCAGCCATTTTTCCTCCTGGGCGGATTTGACAGCCTACTTGATGGACCGATTCCAGGAGACCCCAGGAGGAGATTTTTACGAGCAGCTCCGGGTGCTCAGGCAGGAGGGAACGGTGCGGGACTTTGTCAGGAGGTTCGAGCTACTGTCGGGCCGAGTGTCTGGGGTCACGGAGGAGGCGCTCATGGGAAACTTCATGGGGGGGCTCAAGCCCTCCATTCGAGCTGAGCTGAGGATGCAGAGCCCGGGGGGCTTGGAGGACCTGATTCGCCTCGCGCAGAAGGCGGAGGAGAAACATACGGAGGAGAGGAGGATACGTGGGACTTGGGGGACCCAAAATTCCCGACCCACGCCAACAGCGGCAACACCGAGGGCACCTGCCGGTGTACCCGAGGCGAGGGGAGAGACTCGTCCCGCTACTCTTGGACGACGAATGACGGAGGCGGAGGTGAGGGAGAGGCGTGCCAAGGGGTTGTGTTTTCGTTGCGATGAGAAGTTCACCCCTGGCCACAGATGTGCGAGCCGCCTGCTACAGATTACCATGGTGCCGGATGAGGAGTGTAGGGTTGACGAGGAGTCCGGGGTGGAGCCACTCGAGGAGGAGGAGAAGTCTCACCTAGACTTCGCGGAGGTCTCCCTGAACTCCGTGGTGGGGTTCACACCGAACCACACCATGAAGTTGTCAGGACGGTTGGGCGATATGGCGGTGACTGTGCTGATAGACAGTGGGGCCACCCACAATTTCATCTCTAGCCGAGTAGTGGAGCGGCATGGGCTGCAGTTGAGCACCCTGGAGAAGTTCACTGTGTTGTTGGGAACTGGGAAGATGGAGGAGAGCAAGGGGCTCTGCAAGGGGTTATGTCTGACCTTGCAAGGGGTGCAGATTATAGAGGATTTCTTACCCCTGGAGCTGGGGAATGTCGATATCATTTTGGGCGTGCAGTGGCTGAAGAAGTTAGGGGATGTGCGGGTGAACTGGAAATGTCTCGGGATGGAGTTCGAGGAGGGTGACCGCACGGTGGTACTCACAGGGGACCCGACCCTATGCTTTTCGTTGGTGGCCTTCAAGGCCATTACTCGGGCTTTACAGAGGGAAGGAGAGGGGTACTTGGTAGAGTGCCGTGCAGTTGGAGTGGAGCAGGAGCAGCCGACAGGGGTTCCCGAGGTGGTTGAGCAAGTGCTGGAGTGATTTCAGGAGGTCTTTCAGGACCCGCAGGGACTACCACCGGAGAGGGGACATGAGCATGCGATAGTTTTGAGAGAGGGAGCAGCTCCAGTGAACGTGCGGCCGTACCGATATCCTCATGTGCAGAAGGACGAGATTGAGAGGATGGTCGGGGAGATGCTGCAGGCAGGAGTGATCCAGCCCAGTGTGAGTCCTTTCTCTTCACCAGTACTGTTGGTGAAGAAGAAAGACGGGAGCTGGAGGTTCTGCGTCGACTATAGGGCGCTGAACAAGGAGACTGTGGCTGACAGATTTCCCATTCCCGTGATCGACGAGCTGCTCGATGAGCTGCATGGCGCAATTGTGTTCTCGAAGATCGACTTGAAGGCGGGTTATCACCAGATCTTGATGAGGCCCGAGGATGTGCCGAAAACGGCGTTCCGCACACATAAGGGGCACTACGAGTTTCTCGTCATGCCTTTCGGCTTGACGAATGCTCCCTCCACCTTCCAGGCCTTGATGAACGAGGTATTTCGGCCGTACTTGAGGAAGTTCGTCTTGGTTTTCTTCGACGATATCTTGGTTTACAACAGGACTATGGAGGATCACGTAGGGCATTTGGAGACAGTCTTCCAGGAGCTGGGGGCGCAACAGTTGTATGCGAACCGGAAGAAGTGTAGCTTCGGCCAGCGGCATATAGAGTACCTTGGGCACGTGGTGTCGGCGGGGGGAGTAGCGGCGGACAGGGCGAAGATAGAGGCCATATTGGACTGGCCAGTGCCTACTTCTTTGAGGGCGTTGCGTGGTTTTCTTGGGCTGACGGGCTACTACCGGATGTTCGTAAGGGGGTACAGCACGATTGCACGGCCGCTTACTGACCTTTTGAAGAAGGATGGGTTCGCTTCGGGGGGGAAGCAACCAAGGCCTTTGAGGCCTTGAAGGTGGCCATGACCACGGCCCCGGTGCTGGCGTTGCCTGATTTCAGCATGGCGTTTGTGGTGGAGACGGATGCATCAGGTGTAGGTCTGGAGGCGGTGTTGATGCAGTTGGGGCGGCCCGTAGCCTACTACAGCCACGTGCTTTCCGCTAGAGCCCGGCTGAAGTCGGTGTACGGGAGAGAGTTGATGGCGATCGTGTTAGCGGTGCAGAAGTGGCGGCCGTACCTACTTGGGAGAGAGTTCGTAGTCAGGACAGACCAGAGGAGCCTCAAGTACCTACTTGAGCAGAGGTTGGTGACTGAGGAGCACCAGCGATGGCTTTCGAAGCGGGTGGGGTACCGGTTTGTCATTGAGTATAGGCCCGGGTTGGAGAACAAGGCGGCTGACGCCTTGTCTCGACGAGAGGAGGGAGTGCACCTGAGGGCACTCTCGTTACCAATGTGGCTGGACGGGGAGCCCATGTTACAGGAGGCAGAGACCGACCCAGAGCTGAGTCAGATCAGGGAGCGATTACAAGGCGGCGGGGAGGCACCGAAGGGGTACGCTTTGGAGGGACGCAGGCTGTTGTACCAGGGGCGGTTGGTCTTACCGCTAAGGTCGACCTTCATACCAGTGCTGTTTCAGGAATTCCACAGTTCAGGGATCGGGGGACACTCCGGGGTGCAGCAGACTTACATGCGGATGGCCCGAGAGGTTTACTGGCAGGGGATGAAGAAGGCGATCGCCCTCTTGGTGGCGGCTTGTGATGTCTGCCAGCGTCACAAGTACATGGCCATGGCACCTGCAGGGTTGTTGCAGCCGTTGGCTCTGCCTGAGCGAGTGTGGGAAGAGGTGACCATGGACTTCATCGAGGGATTACCCAGGTCGGAGGGGTACTCGGTGATTTTCGTAGTGGTGGACAGACTAAGTAAGTACGCACATTTCATACCGCTGAAACACCCGTGCACGGCAATTTCAGTGGCCCAAGCATTTACTCGGGAGGTGATACGGTTGCATGGGATCCCTGGGTCTATAGTGTCTGACCGGGACCAGGTGTTCTTAAGCGGGGTTTGGCGGGAGTTGTTCCGGGTACAGGGAACGGTGTTGAAGAGGAGTACCGCCTATCACCCCCAGACAGACGGACAGACAGAGGTGGTTAACCGCAGTATAGAGACGTATCTGCGATGTTTTGCATCGGAGACACCGCGACAGTGGTACCGCTGGTTGGCCTGGGCGGAGTATTGGTACAATACTTCGTACCATTCAGCAGCAGGGACGACCCCCTTCCGAGTGTTATATGGAAGAGACCCACAAGAGCTTATTCGATTCGGGAGTAGACAGACACCAGTCTCGTTGGTGGAGGGTTACATGGAGGAGAGGGATAGGATGGTAGACGAGCTGAAGAAGCACTTGCTACGGGCTCAGCAGGTGATGAAGGCGAAGGCAGATGGACATCGACGAGATGTGAGCTTTCAGGAAGGAGATATGGTATATCTCAAGCTGCGGCCATACAGACAGAGATCAGTGGCGAGGAGGAGGAATGAGAAGCTAGCTGCCAGGTTCTTTGGGCCCTTTGAGGTTGAGGCCAAGATTGGCCAAGTGGCCTACAGACTGAGGTTACCCACGACGGCGACGATCCATCCAGTTTTTCATGTTTCGCAGCTTCGCCGTGCCATTGGAGACCAAACGGTGGCATCCACACTTCCACCGACACTGACAGAGGACATGGAGGTGATGATGGAGCCGCTGGACGTCAGGGCGGTGCGCCAGGGTCCGGGACGTCGGCAGGAGGTACTGATACATTGGGCTGGATTGCCGGATTGCGATGCCACGTGGGAGGCGTTCGACGTTGTTCGAGAGCAGTTTCCGGACTTCCACCTTTAGGACAAGGTGGCTCTTCTACGGGGGGTATTGATGCGGACCATGCCGCATCACGTGCGGCGGACGTGGATGTACCACCCACGATCACTTACGTGCGCAGGAGGAGACGGGGAGACGTCAATTAGTTATTATTAGCTTTAGGGGTATTTTGGTCACTCTAGGCCAAATTAGTAAATCCCCTCTTTCTCTTTATTAGGGCTAGCCCCCATTGTATTTTCTTATGCTTAGATTGTTGAGAAACTCTTGGGCATCCTTAGTGAAGGATCTTTAGGCTTTTGTTCCGTTCAATCAAAACCTCGGAGAGCAAGTCTCCTCTCGAAAGAGGCTTTTATCTCTTGATTCCTCTTATTTCTCTAATCTCAAAACCCTAAAAATATTTCCCTCTTTTTAATTTTTTCCACTTTAAATCGATTTGTGTGATCGATCCAAACGGATCGTATCACCACCCCCTGCAACCGAACAACACTCTTGTCGTCAGCCGTAAGTCGAGGGGCTACCCTCTCGCGATCGAACGACATTCTTGTCGTCGGATGTAAGCCGAGGGGCCACCCCCCTCGTTACCGAACGACCCATATCGTCGACCGTAAGACGAATGGGCCACCCTCTCATAATCGAACAACTTGTCGTCAGACGTAAGTCGAGGGGTCACCCCCTCACAATCGAACGACATTCTTGTCGTCAAACGTAAGTCAAGTGACCACCCCCTCGCTACCAAACGACCCATGTCGTTGGCCGTAAGCCGAGGGGCCAACCCTCGCTCGCAACTAAATGACACTATTGTCGTCGACCGTAAGACAAAGGGGTCACCCACTTGCTACCGAACGACCCTTGTCGTCGGACGTAAGTCGAAGAGCCACCCCCTCGCAATCGAACGACACTCTTTTCGTCGGATATAAGTCGAAGTGACATCCCATCGCTTCCGAACAATCCATGTCGTCGGCTGTAAGACGAAGGGGTCACCCCCTCGCTACCGAACGACCCTTATCGTCGGTTTTCTTCCTCACAACCGAACGACACTCTTGTCGTTGGCCGTAAGTCGAGGGGCCACCATGTCGCAACCGAACGAAACTCTTGCCTGCGGACGTAAGTCGAGGGACCACCTCTCGCTATCGAACGACCCATGTCGTCGACCGTAAGACGAAGGGGCCGCCCACTCGCTACCGAACAACACATGTCGTCGGCCGTTAGACGAAGGGGCCACCCCTTGCAACCGAACGACACCCTTGTCGTCGGCCGTAAGTTAAGGGGTCACACCCAATCGAACGACACACTCGCAATTGAATGACCCTTATCGTTTTGTCGAACGACACTCTTGTCGTCGGCAATAAGCCGAGCCAAATGTCTAAGACCTCTAGCAATGAATTGCTTATTCTTAGAAGAAAATCAAATGACCATTCACTCTAAGGAGAAAAGTCGTTCAACAGCCAATCCATCGCTCTGGTATGTGCAAGGATCTAACCAGTTGAAAGGGCCCAACCCTCAACACAAGGCTTGAACGACAAAGTAAAGCACATATACAAAAAGATGCAAGTTGCAACTCTTCATCAAAAAGGCGCCAGTTATAGGCGCAAATGATCATAAAAATTTTCAACCTTGGTTTTTACAAAACAAAAAATGGCATATTTATACAAGCAAGGGGCTAAAGATGTCGCAACATCTTGGGGAGGATGATCGGGAAGCAGATTCTCTTCTGCTGAGGCAGCATCCCACTGATCCCCTAATGGCGTAACTTCAAAAGCCTCATATGTCGGGCTCTCTGGTTCGTTATCATCAAACAACATAGGTATCTGAACGATGTCTGCTGCTAAAGCAGGAAACTTCAGATTTACCTCATGTCAGCATTGTTCAAAGCCAAGCCTGTAAAGCTTGTCCAGATCGCAGAGACTGTCCTTATATTCTTGAACAGCTTTCTCAGCAACCTCTTTAGGTCGAACCCCTATTGAATAACATGTAACTGAGCCTGATTCTCAGTTCCATTTGTCTTCCTTTTTTGCTCTTCAAGCAGCTCTGCCTCAACTTGCTCCATCCGGGTAACTTCTTTATGCAACCGGTCTTCGGCTTCCACCTTGTCGTTGAGATCTATGAACTTTTTTATGAATTTTTTATATTTGTTTCACAATAGAAAATTTTATTTATGACTCAGGAAAATTAAAAATGTGGTATTGAGTCACCCTTTTTGAGCGAAATATTCCATTCTTCATGTGTATCAAAGAATTGTGATATGCTTTGATGTTTTGAAAATTCTTTGCACATAAAATTCTTTATGTATGATAAATTGTTATGCTTGATATGATTATCCACCACCATTTTTTTGATAATGCCAAAAGGGGAAAATTGAGAATGATAAACATAAAATATATTAGTTAGTGTTTGACACGCGACACATGCTTGAATATATGACACGTAGTACACGCTTGAACTCATACACATTCAGTATGGTACTATGGCACATCATTATGATACATATATGAAATGTGCTTTGAAAATGCTTATTTTAACATGCATAGATGCTGGAGGAGTTTAAAAGATATTTTTAACACTATGCATCAATACAGGAGGAGTAAGTATCTTTATTTTTTAGATTTCATATGTTCTGAATTATTTTTTGTCGTCATCAAAAAAGATGAGAATGTTGGAATTGAGGCACCCCTAGTGTATTTTGATGATGAGCAAACCAGAAAGTATGCTAATCAAGTTTGTGAGTGTGCTTGTATTAAAGATTAATTACTATTGTTGATGATTTTTGCTAGGATGATGATTTGTACCAAAGACTTGTGGAGCTCAGTAATAAAGATAAAACGTACAAGCAAGGGCCCAAAGTCAAGTGTTGAAGATCACTTTAAGCCTATGGTGTACAAGGAGTCAAGACATGGACCAATATAAAGTGGACATCATCAAAGATTCAAGACCATGTTATTTTTTAGTCTTTTGATGTATTTTTTAGTCATGTCTTAGATTTCTTTGTATAGCCATTTATTGAAGCTTCACACATTTAGGGAAAACTCTTTCTTGTTTGAAATATTTTAAAATCATTTTGAAAAGTTTTCCTAGAGTGTTAGGCCAATACTTAAATTTAACAGGCAAACTAGTCAAGACTAACACCCAGTCAACTAGCTATTATGCCTAAAAAACTGGCTAGCCTAGCAGCATGTCAAAAAATAGTCGACTATAGTCATGGAACTAGTCCATTAATTATTGAATACTGGTCGACTAGTACATGAACTATGGTTGACTAACTTTTATAGAGATCAATCTGCTCTGCTTCTGAAGACATGCTTGACTATTCAACCAATGTACATTGATTAGTCGACTAGCTGACAACTAGTCAACTAGTAAATGTACAGTAGTCGACTAGTATCTAACCGTTGGCATATAACGGCAACATTTGACTAGCTATTTTTTCAATCTTTGGAGGGCATTTTGGGGAGTGTTTTGGACAAATTCACCCCTATATATAGACGATTGTTAGATTGTTGGAGGGACTCATTAAGACTTTCTTGATATATTTTCAAGTGAAAACAAGTTTACAAAAGCAATCTCAAGCTCTCTTTCTAAAAGTCTTCTCTGCCAAAAGTTCTAAAAGCTTTTAAGCAATTCTTTGTTGGCTTTTAGGGTTTGATTTTCTCAAGCTTTAATCCTGATTATACACTTTAATCTTGATTGTACTTGAGATCAAAACAAGTTTTCATTTAGCCACTTATATACACAAGCTTCAATTCTTGGCTATAACAAGGGTGTACAACTTCATCATTAACAAAAAGAGTAAGTTGTAAAACCTCAAGTGTGTGATGACAAGTGTATTGCAAAAATTCTCTGTTGTTGGGACCCTCTTGTTGAAAAGGTGATTTGATTGGAATATTCTCACTTGGTGAGATGGTGAAAGTCCTATTATATGGAGGCAAGGCAAATACCTCGGGTTGTGAGGTAAGTGTAAAGTCTATTCCTTGGGAGTTTGATTGGTGGAACTCCAAGCACGACTTGGAAAGTGGATGTAGCCTAGGGGTTTGGATGAACCATGATAATTTCTTGTGTCTTTGCATTGCTCACATTGTCTTTTTGTCTCTATCTCTATATTTACATATTAGTTTATATTTCCGCTGATTGTCTTTTATTTACAAATATTTGAGATTGTTAATTGAGAATCAAGTTAGATTGTTAAAATTTAATGTCTATTTGCCCCTTAGTGCCATCTACATGAGATTCCAACAGTTATTTGCTCAAATAGATTGTTAAAAATTTAATGGTTTTACGATAATAAATTTTTTTCACTGATCTGATTGATGACCAAGTAGCCTGGCATTTAGTAGTTTTTTTTACATGCTTGGCTTTTAGCATATGTGCAGATCATTATGAAAATCTGTAGAGTTTTGGGAAATTGGTGATTAGCTTCTAAATGAGCTAACCCCTCATATATATAATATCCCCTGATTTGCTTTACACACACACCCTACTACAAATAACACTCAATACTCCCCCTCAAGATGAGCAAAAGATATTTATCATGCCCATCTTGTTACAAGCATCCTCTACTCCTTTAGAGTTTAACCCCTTTGTGAGGCAATTTGCTAATTGCTGTCCAGAGGTAATATAGGAGATCTCCAACTGCTTTTTGTCCAGTCTCTCTTTTAATGAAGAACCTGTCAATCTCTATGTGCTTTGTTCTATCATGTTGCACTGGGTTGTTGGCAATATTAATTGCTGACTTGTTATCACACAACAACCGCAATGGTCCCTCTCTCAGCAGGTGTAGCTCATGTAGGAGTGATCTCAACCAGATCATCTCACAGGTACTAAGCACCATAGCACGGTACTCTGCCTCTGCAGTGGAACGAGCCACCAAATCCTGCTTCTTGCTGCGCCAAGAGACCAAATTGCCCCCAACAAACACACAGTAGCCCGAGGTCGATCTCCTATCATCTAGGCAACTTGCCCAATCTGCATCACAGTAGCCTGTCACATTCATGTGACCATGACTACCAAATAATATGCCTTTTCCTGGACTATTCTTCAGATACCTCAGTATCCTGAAGACTGCCTCCATATGTCCAGTCCTAGGATCATGCATGTACCTACTTACCACACTGATAGCATAGGCAATGTCAGGTCTAGTATGGCATAAGTAGATGAGGCGTCCAACAAGTCTCTGGTACCTCTATTTGTCCACTGGCTCCCCTGATTGTGAATGCAACCTATGATTCTGATCAATAGGAGTAACTGCTGGACGACACCCCAACATACCAGTCTCTGTCAGAAGATCCAGTGCATACTTTCTCTGTGAGAGAACTATACCCTTCCTGGACCTGGCAATCTCCAGTCCAAGGAAGTATCCCAACTGTCCAAGGTCCTTGACCTCAAATTCTCTCGCCAACCTCACCTTCAAGTGAGAGATTCCCTCTTCATCATCTCCAGTGATAATGATATCATCAACATACACAGCCAAAAGAGTGATCCGTTGCCCTGAATGTCTATAGAATACAGTATGATCACCATTACTCTGCTTGTAGCCCATGGTGATGACTGCACGCCTGAACCTGTCAAACCATGCCCTTGGAGATTGCTTCAGCCCATACAAGGACTTGTCCAGTCTACACACCTTTCCCACCGTCTGTTGTGTGCCAAAACCAGGTGGAACCTCCATGTATACCTCCTCCTGTAAGTCTCCATGCAAGAAGGCATTCTTTACATCCAACTGATGCAATTTCCATCCAAAATTCGCTGCACAGGATATCAGTACTCTCACAGTACTCATCTTTGCCACTGGGGCAAATGTCTCATCATAATCAATCCCATAAGTCTGACTGTAGCCCTTGGCAACCAGCCTCGCCTTGTACCTGTCCACCTTCCCTTCTGCAGTTTGCTTTACTGTGAATACCCACTTGCAGCCCACAGCCTTCTTCCCTGCTGGAAGTGAGACAAGTCTCCATGTCTTGTTCTTCTCCAATGCCTCAAGTTCTTCGAGCATTGCTTTCTTCCACTGGGGATGTTGCTTTGCCACTCGCCAATCACTTGGTATAGGGATAGACTGTAAGGATGAAATGATAGCCCTATATGCAGGTGTAAGAGAGGCGTAGGAGACATGATTAGCAATATCAGTCTCATATCCATACCGTACAGGAGGCCTGCCGGCATTGATACGAGGCTCCCTACGAGATGCAAGTGGAAGATCTAAACTAGAGGAAGGCAAAGAAAGGTTACCATCCGTGGTAGGAGAGGAAGGCAGTAAGGAGGTCGGGACTCGAGCAGGCGTGATAGACTGATCAATCTCGACATGGGGCAGTGGAGCTAGTGGTTCTTCAGTGGGGAAGATGTCTCCTTGCTGTTCCCCATCGCCATGACTATCCTTCTGTCTCCTGCTATATTTCCTGCCATACAACCTGTCTTCCTCCTCTTCCATCAAGGTCCTTTCTTCCTCCCAGCTATCAGGACCAGTACCAGTAGGCCTGACAGGGCACGGTATAAGTCCAACCACTACCCTCCTGTCATCAGTCTCCCCCTCTCGACCAACTCCTCCTGTGCTTGGAGAGGCCCCAGCATCAAATACTGATGTAGAATCTGTCAGTCCTCCATAAAACGGTTCAGTCTCCCTGAACGTCACATCCATGCTCACAAACAGTCTCCTTTCTGAGGGACTCCAACACCTGTAGCCTTTCTGATTTGAACGATACCTAACAAATATGCATTTAATTGCCTGAGCATCCAGCTTCCCCACAGAGGGTCTATGATCCCTCACAAAGCACGTGCATCCGAACACTTTTGGTGGAACTACAAAAGCGTTCTTTCCCATAAGAATCTCACATGGAGACTTCATACCAAGGATCCGTGAAGGCATCCTGTTGATAAGATATGTGGCTGTCATCACTGCTTCACTCCACAGTATCTTAGGTACATTCATGGTGAGCATGAGTGACCTAGTTACCTCCAACAAGTGTCTATTCTTCCTTTCGGCAACTCCGTTCTGTTGGGGGGTGTTGGGGCAAGTGGTTTGATGAGTTATCCCACTCTCAGATAGGGAGGATGCAAACTCCCTGTTTACATACTCTGTCCCATTATCCGTTCTCAAGACACGGATCTTGGCCTCATACATATTCCTGACACTTCTATGGAAGTCCTGGAAACACTTCAGCGCTTCACCTTTATTTTTCATCATATAAAGCCATGTCATCCGAGAATGACAATCTATGAAGGTGATAAACCACCTGAACCCACTCACTGAAGTCACTGGGCATGGCCCCCAAACATCTGAGTGAATAAGATGAAATTTCTCTACACTCCTCATCCCTACACTAGGATATGACGTCCTAGTGTGTTTCCCAAATTCACATGCATCACATTTTAAATTCACTTCATTCACTCTATTCAAAATATCGGGATACATTTTACTCAAAGTATCAAAAGGTAAGTGTCCCAACTGACAATGCAACAAAAGTACATCCCTTTCCTTCTCTCCACAAACGACAGCCAGTGCAGCATCCCCACTAGCTCTGTCAAGATACCACAGTCCATCACACCTGACGCCAGTCCCAAGCCTCCTCCCAGTCTTCCTTTCCTGCAACACACAATGAGTGGAGTCAAAAGTGATGCTACAATCGAGATCATCAACAATGGAGCCAACAGATAAGAGGTTGACTGGAAATGATGGGACGTGAAGGACTGAAGAGAGGCGTATAGAGGGAGTGCACTGAATAGTACCAATCCCTCTAATGGGTTGGGACGTGTCATCAGCTGTCTGAACGGTTTCATGAATGGTATGTGGTTTATATGTGGAAAATTGTCTATATGCTCCTGACACATGACTAGATGCACCTGAGTCAATAATCCACTCTATATGATCTCTACATGAAAGGGCTAATCGGTTACCTGAGCCTGTGTGAGCGAAGTGGGCAAAGTTACCGAATGGCGAGGCAATATCCCCAGTCTGGTCTGCATGACTCTCCGAGCTCTCAGTAGTAGACCTGGACTGTCTCCTCTGCTCTAGGTCTGAAGCCTCAGCTGGCGTGGCCTCGATCATCACTGTCTCCTGTCGTCCGTCAGCTGTGGCAAAGTTGGCCCGTGGGCCACCGCGACCTCGTCCACGGCCTCCACGGCCCCAACGACCTCCTCCTCTACCTCCTGTGCCACGTCCTCGCCCACTGCCCTTCTGTGGGCAGTTGAAGCTCAGGTGCCCCTTCACCCCACATGTGTAGCACTCTCGATCCTCGCTCACTACTGCCACTGCCGGTACAGCCAGTGCAGCCCGAGTGACCTGAGTACCCTCATCCTTCATAACCCTCAGTCTGGTCTCCTCCTGTGCCATTGCAGCTATGGCCTCCTCCAGGGATGGGATGGATGATAGGTGACACATACTCGCCCTCCTGACCTCAAAGTCTCCATTCAGGTTCCTCAGAAAGTGTGTCACACGCCTACGCTCCACCCACTTCCTGTGTATCGCAGCGCTCCTAGGATCAGGCAGATCAATAGGGTCATAGTGATCTAACTCTGACCAAAGCCTCTTTAACTCCGCAGAGTAGGCTAGAATCGTCATCTCCCCCTGTTTCAAGGTGTCGACCTTGCCCTGAACCTCCATCATGAGCATCACATTCCCTGCTCCAGAGTACATTTTTTCCACCATACTCCATATCCCCGCAGCACTCTCTATGGCCTCCACCATACCAGCAATGGGTGGAACCATCGATGTCATCAACCAAGCAGCCACCAGTGAGTTGGTGGTGCTCCAGACTTTCCAATCATCCCCATCCTTGTCCAGCGGTTCCTTGCACGAACCCAGAACGACGCCTTCTAACCCCTTCGATCTCAGAATGAGAAGCACCCTCCTGGACCAACTGAGGTAATTCTTCGTCCCTTCCAATTTCACATCATTGGGCATCAATTCCAGCTTCTGCACGGGACGAGAAGGCGTCGATCCACTCGAGGATCCCAACTCCTTCGAAGCAAGCAGCTTCGTTATCTCTCCGATGAAGGCCTTCATGTCCGCTGAAGTAAGATTGTCCCACATCTCTCCTCAGATCCGCAGATCTCTCCTCTCTTCCTCCTTAGATCCGCAGATCTACTTCTCTTCTTCTTCTTCTAGGGCATACCCTAACCGTAAATCTATGGAGTCATCTTCATGGCTCGACCATAGATCTAGGGTTAGGGTTTTTGTGGATCCTCCTTAGTAGCAGAGGATCAGCAGCAAACCAGAATCAGCAGCGGCAGCGGACAGCAAGGCAGGTGGCGGAGCTAGTGGGCGGAGGCGGCTGCGCAGATGGCGGAAGCGGCTGCGGCGACCTGCGGGTGCGGCGGCTGCAGCGGCCTGCACCGCAGGTGACGGCGGCGGAGGCCTACGAGAGCAGCGGCGCGCGCAGCCTGTGCAGCAAGTGGCGGAAGCAGCTGCAGCGGCCTGCGCCTGCGGCGGCTGCGGTGGCCTGCACCGCAGGCGGCGGGTGCGGGGGGGCTTCGGTTGGTGGAGACGAGGTCGCGGGGGCCTTCTGGGAGTGTGGGCGACCGCGGATGGGAGGCGGGTGGCCGCTGGTCGAGATTGGGTGGAGGCGCAGAGAGGAGGAGGAGGCGGCGGCGGGAGGGTTAGGGTTAGGGTTTTGTTTCTTTTTCCCCCTAGGGCTCTGATACCATGTAGAGTTTTGGGAAATTGGTGATTAGCTTCTAAATGAGCTAACCCCTCATATATATAATATCCCCTGATTTGCTTTACACACACACCCTACTACAAATAACACTCAATAAAATCTCCTATTATGATCAAATAGCTCAGAAAAGTTCAAAACATTAACATCACTCTAGCCAATTAGCTAAAGAAACACAATGCCCTACTTTACTGATATATATTAGGTTAATGGATATATGTTGTCAATGTAAGTGTAGGATGTTTCCAGCTCTGACAGTACACAATTCATTGTTTTAATTTTTTTGAAATTTTTTGAGATTCTTGAAAACATTTTAAAACCTCAAAATCTCAAAAAGATGGGATGAACCTTAGGAGATTTGACACTCTATTTACTCTTTACAAAAAGACCTATTGTTCGAAATCGTCGAATTTGTAATGGTTGGATTGAGGGTAAATAGAGGGGGGGGGGGGGGGGGGGGGGGGTAAACTTGAATTTTAGTACATGGATCATTTATGATGTGTACATCGCTGTCAGAAAAAAATAAAAATATTATGTATATGTGCTGTGACGCATGAATTTTCATGTGTTGTCATCGTGTGCATGCACACTCACACACTTTCATAAAAGCACACACATGAATGAAGGGTACGTTAGTTATCTATAGTTTATGATCAATAGAGCATCTGCTCCCTTTTTCAGTTGGGATAAACTAATGTGTTTTTTTTCTCTAGCAAAAACCCATATTTTAAGTTTTATTGCATGCGACTCCTTTTATTATTGCATTGATTCCACTCATTAAGCATATGCGACTGGTTTTTCGACAGAATGCTTTCAGCATATGACAAATGGCTTTAAGATTTGTGTGAATGCACTCGAGGGGGTGAATAGGTAAAACGATAACATGTTTCTTAATTTAATTGAGACAATGTAATTTGTCTCTTCAAACAACATATATTCATGTGGTATACTGATAGGATCCGCTAGGGTTTTGATGGATAAAGTTAGGATTTTGCTGGAAAGGTGGGATTTTTAAGGTTTAATAGGGATGATTTGGGAGAAATGTGGGATTTTTATTGATATAAACTGAAATATTAAAGATGATACAATATATATTGAGTTCATTCGAGAGAAATGTGCTCTCCCTTGGCCATGTTCGAGAGTTGGACCACTTTCCCAAGCTTTATTCGAGACGAAGCCGCAATATCAAACAAAGAGTTTTTTCTCTCAAGATTCAACACATGCCTTCCATAATCCCCATAACTCTATATAAATGCTAAACTGAAAAAACAATATTACAAAATAATCCTAAAACTAAAAATTACGAAAAAGCTCCTAAAAATAGAAATTTACGAAAATACCCCTAATAGGCCAAAATTGCAAAACGCTTCATTAGTTCATCCCTAAAAATTCACATTAGCCTCAAGGTGGTGTATGAAATTCATGGACGGCGTTGCTCCAAATGTGTTGTCAGTGTCTTGGATCAAAAGGATAGGATTGGTCTCAACCGCCCTCATTGACACCCGGATAGACGTCACGGTGATCACGTAGCCCGGCTAAAGGTCCTTCACACACAAAACAGAAACGCATGTTATCTGGCAGTCGTCTATGTGCAAACCATGTGCCATGGGGTTCCGTAAAAGCGTCTGATGCGGCTCATAGGGGTGCGGCGGCTAGGCAAGAAGGGTGGCCGGCTCAAGGGATGCGGGTCTACCATCGGAGGCGACGACTTGGGTCCAACACGGACCCGGTCCCAAACTTGTGATTACTCACAAGTGTGGAGGGCAAGAGGGTAATTAGACCATTATTAACACCTCCCCCAATAAAGGGGCCGGCCGGCCCTAGGATGGCTTTTATCGAAGAATTGATCAAGGTAATTTTATTCCTAGTTGCTCTAGATTATTTCCTAATTGCTAGATAATTGTTTTAGCCCTAGATCTATTTTTCCAGCAATTAAATATTAATTTCAGATCTGTTCTTCGTTATTAAACCCTAGATTAGTAGTCCACAAGCCATAAAACCCCTACCTTTGATCCCCACAAAAAGCCCTAGTCGTATCAAATTGGTATCAGAGCGGTCGATCCATGGCGAGCACACGATCCAAGGAGCGGGTCGACATTTTGGAAGAGAAAGTTGAACGGATGGAGGCCCAAATTAGCAAGGGTTTCATCGACGTAAGGCAAGAAGACGTCGAAATAGCCGCGCAAATCCGGGGAGAGATACAAGAGGTGAAGGAGAATCACGGGAAGAAATTGGTAGCCGTGGAGGCGAAACTATCGGAATTGACGGAGGCTTTAGCGGCGTTGACCGCTCATCTTGTGCCAAAGGCAGATCCAAGCAAAAAGGAGCCACCTTTGGCAAAGGACAAAGGGAAAAAGACAATTTTTTTTTTGAAGATGAACCGGATCTAGACGAAGACGGGGGCTTCGAACAAGGAGACCACGCGTGGAGGACTCACCAAGATCACGCACCGTCGCGCCACGACGACAAGGGGGCCGGAGGAAGCACCCCAGCAGGCCGGCAGCCTGTGGGGTTGCCGCTGACCCCCAGGGGCCTCTGGGGGGCCCGGCAAACCCCCAGAGGGGCGGCGGGGGGCCGTCAGGCCCCTGGGAGGGGCGGCCGCACCCGCCGGCCCCTCCTGCGGCCTCGGCGGGCCCAGGCGCTGCCGCCTGGGGCCCGCCGGCCCATTTTCAGGGCCGGCTGCCCCGTCGGTAGCCTGGGGGGCCTCGGCCGACCCCCGGGGTGGGTTCCGAGGCCCGCCAGACCCCTGGGGGGCAGCCGACCCCCAGGAGGCCCGACAGCCTGTTTCGACGACTTTTCGACCCCCGGGGGCCCCGCCCGAGGTCCGTGGAGCTCAGTTTGGGGGTTTCAGCCCTTTGGAGGACCGGTCGGAGATTTTCAGCAGAACGGAGGGCACCACCAGATCACAGGGGGACCATCGACTCAGCCCCCACCTTTTGGGGGAGTTACGGGAGACTGGAGAGCGTACCAGGACCCCCCAGGAGGCCACCAGGCGGAGTTTGGGCACCCTCCGGGAGACTGGCAGGGGCATGGAGCAGGGGGAGGCTACCGTGAGCGGGCTGAGGCTTTTGTGCCAGACAGGCGACAGGGATACCAGCACAGGGGAGGTTTCCAGCCGCAGTAGAGGGGTGGATTCGCTGCCGAGAGGCGTCTGAGGAAGCTGGAGGTGCATGTTTTTGAGGGAGGAGACCCAGATGACTGGCTTTACCGGGTGGAGATGTACTTGGAGGTGTCCGCTGTCCCAGGGGAGGAGTGGCTTCGGGCGATAGGGGTCTGCGTGGAGGGAGAGGCTTTGGGCTGGTTCCGTTGGACAGATCAGCAGCAGCCTTTTCAGACCTGGGCTGAGTTTACGACGCTCTTGACAGAGCGATTTGGAGGAGGACAGGCTGGCGACGTGTTCGAGAGACTGTACTCGCTGAAGCAGGAGGGGAGCATGGGTGATTACATCAGGAAGTTCGAGTCGCTCTGCCACCGAGTTCGGGGAGTCTCTGAGGAGTCTCTGGAGGGCTGTTTCATGAAGGGGCTGAAGCCCACGGTGCGGTCAGGGCTGAGACAGTTTGAGCCCGTTGGTTTGCGTGGGATGATGACACTGGCCAGGAAGGTAGAGGATCACCAGGAGATAGAGCGGAGGGCCCGCGGGGCATGGGGAGGTGCCACATTCAGGAGTCAGGCGGCTACTGCAGGACAGAGGACGGCACCTACTACAGGGACCACCCCGGGCCAGGGGGTGACCGCTGCAGCTGGGAGCGGTACTGACAGGAGGCAGGAGCCCTGCGGTGGGGGGCAGGTGCGGAGGATGACAGATGCGGAGATACGGGAGAAGCGGTTGAAGGGGATGTGCTTCAGATGTGATGAGAAGTTCATCCCCGGACACCGATGCGCCGCTCGGACTCTCCAGATACTGATAGCTGGCGATGAGGAGGGAGAGGACGAGGTTATCACCCTAGAGGCAGGAGAGGATGAGGAGGAGATGGAGCACCAGCACTTAGACCTTGCAGAGGTGTCCCTCAATTCCGTGGTGGGGTTCACGCCGAACCACACCATGAAATTGGTGGGACATGTGGGTAGCCAGGAGGTGATAGTTTTGATCGACAGTGGGGCCACTCACAACTTCATCTCCAGCAGACTGGCGGAGGCACATGGTTTGCAGATGAGTGGCACTGGGCGGTATGGAGTGATGCTCGGCACGGGACAGGTGACACATAGCACCGGTGTCTGCCGCGGAGTGGTTGTGGCGGTTCAGGGGGAGCAGATCGTCGTCGATTTCCTGTCCTTGGAGCTAGGGAGTACAGATGTCATCCTGGGGATGAAGTGGTTACAGACCCTCGGGGAGACCAGGACGAATTGGAAGCTGTTGAGGATGGAGTATCAGCACGAGGGTAGGACAGTGGTGTTACAGGGGAACCCCAGTCTCTGTCGCTCCCTGGTGTCTTACAAGGCCATGTCCATGGCTATTCACACAGCAGGGGGATACTTGGTGGAGCTACAGGCAGTGACAGCGTCGGTATAGAGTGAGGACCCCCCACAGGCAGTAGCACCGGAGGTCGAGCAGTTGTTGGCACAGTTTGAGGAGGTCTTCCAGACACCGCAGGGGCTGCCACCACACAGAGACCATGAGCACGCCATTGTTTTGAGGGATGGCGTGTCTCCCATCAGTGTGCGGCCTTACAGGTACCCCCAGGTACAGAAGGATGAGATAGAGCGGTTGGTGGAGGAGATGCTGCAGGCAGAGGTGATCCAACCGAGCACTAGCCCTTTTTCTAGCCCAGTACTGTTGGTGAAGAAGAAGGATAGCAGCTGGAGATTCTGCGTGGATTACATGGCCCTAAATAAGGAAACAGTGGCAGATAAATTCCATATTCCTGTGATTGATGAGCTATTGGATGAACTCCACGGGGCAGCATATTTTTCCAAAATTGATCTGAAGTCGGGTTACCACCAGATACGGATGAGGGCTGCCGACGTGCCAAAGACTGTGTTTAGGACTCACGAGGGGCATTATGAGTTCCTAGTCATGCCGTTCGGCTTGACGAATGCACCGGCGACATTCCAGGCTTTGATGAACAAGGTCTTCCGACCTTTTCTGAGGAGGTTTGTGTTGGTCTTCTTTGATGACATACTGGTGTACAGCCGCAGTATGGAGGAGCACGTGGGGCATCTGCGAGCAGTGTTGCATGAGCTACAGGAGCAGCAGCTCTGTGCGAATAAGAAGTGTCTGTTCGGCCAGCCACAGGTGGAGTACTTAGGCCACGTGGTGTCAGCAGAGGGAGTTGCAGCCGACAGGACCAAGATTGCAGCCATGCTAGATTGGCCGGTACCCTCCACCTTACGGGGTCTGCGCGGCTTCTTGGGCTTGACGGGGTATTACAGGAAGTTTGTCCAGGGATATAGCACGGTTGCTTGGCCTCTCACCGAGCAACTGAAGAAGGACAACTTCCACTGGAGCGAGGAGGCTACCAGGGCATTTGAGGCCCTGAAGCAGGCGATGACGTCGGTGCCAGTTTTGGGGCTCCCAGATTTCAGCAGACCTTTTTGTGATAGACACCGACGCATCAGGGTATGGCCTGGGGGCAGTGTTGATGCAGGACCAGAGGCCGATTGCCTTCTTTAGCCAGACCCTGTCAGCACGGGCGAGGCTGAAGTCAGTTTATGAGAGGGAGCTGATGGCGATTGTATTAGCTATTCAGAAGTGGCGGCCCAACCTGTTGGATAGGAAGTTCATAGTGCGGACCGACCAGCGGAGTTTGAAGTACTTATTGGAGCAGCGTATGGTCACCGAGGAGCATCAGAGGTGGCTCTCCAAGCTGGTGCATTTTACATTCGAGATACAGTACCGCCAAGGCCGGAGAACAAGGCGGCTGACGCCTTGTCGCGCCGCGAGGAGATTGCAGAGGTCGCGGCCATCTCAGCACACGTCCTCTTGGATTGGAAGACCTTGAGTAGAGAGATAGAGGCTGATGCAGATTTGACGAGGATCCGTGAGGCACTGCAGCAGGGGTCCTCGGACTTTCAGGGATACAGCATGGAGGGACAGAGGTTGCTATACCACAGCCGGCTGGTGGTTCCCAGGGGGTCCGTCCACATTCCCATGATCTTTCAGGAGTTCCACGGCAGCGCCATCGGGGGGCACTCCGGGGTACAGCAGACTTACAGGCGGATGGCGAGGGAGTTATACTGGCCTGGGATGAAGAAAGACATTGCCCAGCGGATAGCAGAATGTGACGTGTGCCAGCGTCACAAATATTTGACAATGACACCAGCAGGACTTTTACAGCCATTAGCTTTGCCAGAGCGAGTATGGGAGGATATCAGTATGGATTTCATTGAGGGGTTGCCGCGATCAGAGGGGTACAGTTCCATATTAGTGGTGGTCGATCGGCTCAGCAAGTACGCCCACTTTATACCCCTCAGACACCCATACACTTCAGTTACGGTGGCAGCAGCTTTTATGAGGGAGGTGGTTCGCCTGCACGGGTTTCCGGGATCCATAGTATCAGATCGGGATAAAGTATTCATCAGCAGCTTTTGGAAATAGTTATTTAAGGTGCAGGGGACCAAGTTACGGAGGAGCACGGCCTATCACCCGCAGACAGATGGACAGACGGAGGTGGTGAATAGGAGTGTGGAGACATATCTGAGGTGCTTCGCGTCCGAGTCACCGAGACAGTGGGCCATGTGGTTGGCATGGGCAGAATATTGGTACAACACCTCGTACCATTCGACAGCACAGAGCACCACATTCCGGATCCTCTATGGCCGTGACCCGCCACAGTTGATACATTACAGCAGAGGAGCCACGCCGGTGTCCCAGGTAGAGGAGCACTTGACTGAGAGGGATAAATACCTGGAGGAGTTGAAGAAACACTTGTTGAGGGCCCAGCAGATCATGAAGACCAAGGCAGATGCACACCGGCGAGATGAGCACTTTGAGGTTGGAGACCGCGTGTACCTGAAGCTTCGGCCTTACAGGCAAAGGACCTTGGCTCGTCGGAGCAATGAGAAGCTAGCGGCCCGCTACTATGGACCTTTCGAGGTGACCGCTCAGATCGGAAAGGTGGCCTATAGACTGCAGTTGCCCACCACTTCGACCATTCACCCGGTGTTCCACATTTCACAGTTGCGACGAGCCATCGGGATCACCCACTCTCCCACCCACTCTGACAGATGACATGGAGGTGCTCCTGGAGCCTCAGGAGTTGACAGGGATCCGGCAGACCGCAGGCGGGGTTCAGGAGGTGAGGATTCGTTGGCGGGGCCTTCCCGACTACGATGCTACTTGGGAGGCTGCTTCAGTGATCCGCGACCAGTTTCCAGATTTCCACCTTGAGGACAAGGTGGCACTTTTAGGGGGAGTAATGATGCGGCTCATAGGGGTGCGGCGGCTAGGCAAGAAGGGGGGCCGGCTCAAGGGATGCGGGTCTACCATCGGAGACGACGACTTGGGTCCAACACGGACCCGGTCCCAAACTTGTGATTACTCACAAGTGGGGAGGGCAAGAGGGTAATTAGACAATTATTAACCCCTCCCCCAATAAAGGGGCCGGCCGGCCCTAGGATGGCTTTTATCGAAGAATTGATCAAGGTAATTTTATTCCTAGTTGCTCTAGATTATTCCCTAATTGCTAGATAATTGTTTTAGCCCTAGATTTATTTTTCCAGTAATTAAATATTAATTTCAGATCTGTTCTTCGTTATTAAACCCTAGATTAGTAGTCCACAAGCCATAAAACCCCTACCTTTGATCCCCACAAAAAGCCCTAGTCGTATCAGCGTCGTCAGGCTATGAGGGGCCCAGTAGAATGTTGTCGAGCCATGGCAAACCCAGCTGAACTGTGCATGGACCCTCGTAGGCTACATGGGTCTGTGCATGCCGACAGGGCCCTGCCGGCCTTACAGGCAGACTGCAGGACCATGGCGGCCCTGCAGTTGGCCAACTGCAGGATGTCTGGGTACCCTAGGGTGTCTGGGTATCCTCATTGACACTCAAATAGACGTCACGGTGATCACGTAGCCCGGCTAAAGGTCCTTCACACACAAAACAGAAATGCCAATTATTTGGCAGTCGTCTATATGCAAACCATGTGCCATGTGGTTCAGTGAAAGCGTCGTCAGGCGATGACGGGCCCAGTAGAATATTGTCGAGCCATGGCAAACCCAGCTGAACTGTGCATGGGCCCTCGCAGGCTACGCGGGCCTGCGCACAGGTCCTGGCAGCATATAAGGCAACAGCAGGGTCCTGCCGGCCTTACAGACAGACTGCAGGACCATGGCGGTCCTACAGTTGGCCTGCAGGGTGTTGGGAGGGCTGCATGGTATGGGGAGGGCTGTAGTTGGCCTACAGGGTGCCCAGGGGCTTGCAGGTTACCGGAGCACCTGTAGGCAGCATGCACATAACTTGCAAGTTGCCGGGGGTACCTGCAGGCAGTATGTAGGATGCCCGGGGATGTAGGCAGCGTGCAGGTTGCATGGGCACCTGCAGGTTACCAGAGGCTCTGCAGGTGTCCTTCAGGGTGTCGGGGGACTTGCATGCCGGTGGGCCTAGGTTCATCATTCCCATCGTTTTCTTTTGTCGCTTCCTCAGAGTCTCGATCTACGTCAGACAGCAATCTTTCAACGAATTTTTCATTCTTCTCCTTCTCTTTCACCAAAGATTGCGCCTTTTGCATTAGATCTAGATTGTTGTCCAAATCTGAATTCTTCATCGATTTTAGATCTGGAAATAGTTGAGGTAATTGTTGAATTAGGGTTTGCATGAGGGCATCTTGTTGCGTTAGGATATGCATGATCGTTTCTAACTTTGCCTCCATCCTCGCCTCATGCACATGTATATACCCTCGAGCCTGAGAAGATGCCATTGATGTTAAGATCGTTGCTCTGATACCAAATTGATTGGATCAACTAGGGATTTTATGAATAAAATTAGGATTTTTGGTGGAAAGATTGGATTTTTGGTGTTTAACAGGGATAATTTAGGAGAAAGATATGATTTTTATTGATATAAATTACGATACAAGATATGTTAAGTTCTTTGAGAGAAACTCGCACTTCATTGGCCATGTTCGAGAGGTGGACCGCTCTCTCATGCTTCTATTTGAGACGAAGCCGCAATCTCCAACAAAGAGTTTCTTTTTTTCAAGATTCAACACACTTCTTCTATAATCCCCTTAGCCCCATATAAATACTAAACTGAAAATAACAAGATTACAAAAATGACCCTAAAATTGAAAATTACGGAAAAGCCATTAGAAACCCAAAATTTACGAAAACACCTCCGCTGGGCCAAAATTGCAAAATGCATCATATACCCAAGTGTTACTGATCTTCATGGGTTTATCTCAGTCACAGTAAAGTGCATAGCTGAAATGTATGATAAATATATGCAATAAAATTGATCAGAAATATAAAGATATTGTTGATAAGTAGTAAACAGACTTGCATGTGAGACAGTCAGTCCACAAACAAAAGGATGTTTGGGTGGTTTGAGAGCAATCCTTACCTACATCCACCATGCATGGGCCTCTTTCCCAAAATTTTCTATAATCCAGTTATCACCCGATTCTCATCAAAGCCAGTACAACAGCATGTCCTTAACCCAAGAATATGACTATTCTCTCTTACCCACTCTTATCGCAAAGAATAACATTAACAAGCGAGGACTTGATCTCTCAGTTTACAAAACACACTTTCAGCATGTTTTCTGATAGGATCCGCTAGGATTTTGATGTAGAAAATTAGGGGTTTTGGTGGAAAGATGTGATTTTTAATGAAAATGTGGGATTTTTTTAGAGGTTTGTGAAGAAGATTTGGGGAAAATATGAGATTTTTATTGAGAATAAATTGAAAATAAAAGAGATACAAAAGATGTGTGAGTTCTTTCGAGAGGAACTTGCTCTTTCTTACCCACGTTCGAGAGGAGGACCGCTCTCCTATGCTTCAATTCGAGGTGAAGCCGCAACCTCCTACAAAATAGACTCTTCTCTCAAGATTTAACACGATGATCTTCCTAATCCTCATCGCCCCCAATAAATAATAAACTGAAAATAAAAGGTTGCAAAAATAACCCTAAAACTGAAAATTATGAAAACCCCCTAAGAAAACTGAAAATTACTAAAATATCCTTAAAACTCTAAAATTTTCAGATCTGCCCTTATCATCATAGAATGGGGTATCATCATTACTCCGCTCTCGAAAATCCACCATGTCTTCAAGGTGATGCGTGAAATCCATGTGTGAGCTACTCCAAGTGGAGATGCTCGTCTACTGCTAATTCTTCTACATCCACCACCTCGTCTACTATCAACAGATAGAAAGTGCGGCTGTGACAATGATGCCATGTGGTGAACTTCTCATCGCAGTCGAAGCACAATCTCTTCGCATGCCTTTCTCTCATCTCAGCATCTGTTATGAGCATGTACTGTCTTTCCTACCGTGGCTCATTGTTCTTTTTCTTACTGGGCTGGTCTCACCCTGATGGTGCCTTTTGTTCCCTCACCAATTCCTGGCTACGAGGATTGGATCCACTCCAGGCCCCCTTGGACCTCCACTCCTCTGCAAGACGATTCTCTATCAACTGGGCCAAGTCCATCGTTTCCATCAGTCTCATAGGCCTCTGCATGCGGAGTTTTGCGCGGATTGTCACCTTGAGACCCTTCATGAAGCTTCCCTCTAGCATCTCCTCTGGTATTCCTCTCACACGACCCGAGTGGGCCTCGAACTTTTCCATGTACTCCCTGACGGTTTCATCTTGTCTAAGTGCTAACAGTTGCTCCTGCAAGTTTCCGCCAAGGGTGTCTCTGAACCTGCCCACCAAAGAATACTTAAGCTCTTTCCAGGAACGTAAACGGCGTCGTTTCCTCCACTGGAACCAAGAGTGCCTTTCATTCGAAACAGATGCAATCCCCCTCCAATTTTTGCCCCTCCGTCAGACGTGTTACTGCAAAGAACCTCTTTTCTCGGTAGATCCAATCGTAAGTATCACCCCTTTCAAACAATGCATCTTCATCTTTCTCACACTGTCATCGATCCCAAGCCTCTCTTGACCCGCTCATCCTCCTGCATGTCCAAAGTAAGGAAGACGATAATTGTCGCACCGTACCGCCCTAGGTCGTCTGTATCTGCTACACAGTCGTTGCATCTGCCTCCATTGACGGCCCAGTCATCCACATCACAAGCATACTCGTCAATATCATCCTTAAAGCCCAGGTCCTCGTAATAATCGTCCTGAAACTCACCGTAGGATGGAAGGGCTCGTCATCTCTCCGTGGCAAACCGAGTCCTACGAATCCCCTGGAACTTCTCGAAGTCATCCTCGGGTCCTGGAAGCAGCTGAAAGTCTTCATCGGGCCCTCAACAGACCGTTCAGAAGCCACAAGGCCCCTGAGGGCCTGTTGAAGCTCAGTTGGCCTCTTACGGACCTGCCAGAGCTCATCAGGGCCCTGGTAGGTCTGTAGAGGCCCTTTAGGGGCTTGCAGGCCCTGCATGGACCTTGCGGGCTCTGCACGTGCCTTGCGGGGGACATGCGGCCTTGCAAGGGACCTACAGTGGCATGTGGGCCCTGTCGGCCCTGCAGTTACCCTCGTCGGGGTTCGTTGCCCTCCTCGCCTTCCTTGTCCTCTTTGAAGTAGAGATCCGCATCCTCGCGGAGCCCTTCGACATAATCTTCCGTCTTTTCCTTCCCTTTCTCCATGGATTTTGCCTTGGGATCTCGAGATTGTTGGATTAGGGTTTGCATAAGATCATCAAACTTCGCACCAAGCCCTTCCATCAATGCCTTCAATGAAACGTTATAGATTCCACCATCGCGAAGAGATCCTCCATGAATTTCTTCAATTCTTTAAGTTCGTCGTCTTATTTTCCCTCGAAAGCTTCGAACTTTTCCTTTGATCTCATTGCCGCCATAAGAACCACATTGCCTGATATCAAATTGATAGGATCTGTTAGGGTTTTGATGTATAAAGTTAGGGTTTGGGTGGAAAGATGAGATTTTTAATTAGAAAGGTGTGATTTTTAGGGTTTTGTAGAGAAAATTTGGAAAGAAGATGATATATTTATTGAGAATAAATTGAAAATAAAAAAGATACAAAAGATGTGTGAGCGAGTTCCTTCGAGAAAGATGTATGAGCGAGTTCCTCTCGAAGGAACTCGCTCTCTTTTGGTCACGTTCGAGAGGTGGACTGCTCTCCCAAGCCGCAACCTCCCACAAAAGAGACTATTCTCCCAAGATTCAACATGATGATCTCTCTAATCCCCCTCACTCATATATAAATAATTAACTGAAAATACAAAATTGCAAAAATAACCCTAAAACTGAAAATTACCAAAATACCCTTAAAACTCCAAAATTTTCGGAACTGCCCTTTTCTTCATAGAATGTGGTCTCGTCATTTTCTCGAGCAATATGACACAATATCAATACAGCTGAGGCCTTAGATTGCAACTTAGATGCACAAAAACTATGACAAGCTGCACTTTGTTTTTCTCTTACAACAAATCAAAGGTTTTAGCTCAAGATAATTTCCTACGAGAGAGGTTTAACACAGATTGCAATATCAGCTTGAGTCTTAGTTTAGTGCTACCTGTATTGATCAATTGTATATGTAAAGAGCATGATAAAAATGATTTTGAATTCAGTTCAGACTGTCATAATAAAGTAGCCAGTCACAGGAACAGTTAGTAAACAATTCAGTGCCACCTAACACAGCTGAGTCTGTGAATACATTGCAGAAGTTTACTAGTTATACTCAAAGAGGAACCTTACTAGGTAAGCGTTCTCTGACGTATCCTAGTATGTTTCAGAACGGTCACCAAGGTACTTGGCCTCTACTAGAGTCAAACAAGTTTGTGTTGTTTGTTTGTTTGTTTGTTTGTTTTTTTGGTTTGGGTGGGTGGGGGGTGCAGCTGTCATATCAACATGGTTGAGATCATCATTTTGACAGTTTCAATGAAATTGTGCACAACTGTTAAACTATGGCTAAACCCAGTGTATCCCTTCACATGTTTGACCCGCAATGAATCCTAAACATATTCTAAGCTAATCCATCACACCCACAAGAGATTATAGGTTGGGTTAACCAAAGTGTTTACCACAAAACTGATATTCTGATGAGACATGATATGTATGCAGTTAGCGCAAGAAAAATTTCTAGAGTGATTTCAAGGATATATAAGGTGAGAAGATGATCTCAGTACACTACTGACCGTAGCCGAATCCTAATTTCTGTGTCCAAGGCAATTTACAATAAGATTTTTAAGATTTCAAAGTTTGAGATCTCCCTTGATGTACATCATCTTCATATGTTGTGCTCGACTCCTTCGTGGCATCTTTGATCTTTTTTTGTGCATATATGGACGTTCAGCGAAACTAGGCTGGCATAGTATGTTTGATGAGCATATCTTGTCCCCAATCCTTCATTGGATGTGTCAGGGGTGGCTTTAATCCAACCCAGTACATGTGTCTGTACATATGACAGTGCAGACAGGATTGATCCACTTCACTAAACTGAAATTTTAACCTATCATCATTACACCCAGTACACGTGTCTATATCTTTTTTACTCCGTCCTATAATAGGATGCCACGTCAGCTGCACTGCACATGAGGAAACTCCTCTGGTGCCATCTGATATCCATTATTCTCGTTTAGTTATCTTTATCAATAATTGTCTAAGATGATTTCTTCTTTTTCCTTTTTCTAGATGTGTGCTATCGGTGCATCAAAATATTTTGCACGATCGTTCATTAACTAGCTTACTTTTCTGGAAATCAAGGTTCAAGGTTACAGATATGATCCTGATGGCGACTATGTAAGAACTTGGCTTCCTGAACTTGCAAGAATGCCCACCGAATGGGTACACCATCCATGGAATGCTCCAAAATCTGTACTCGAGGCTGCTGGCGTTGAGTTGGGAGTTAACTACCCAAAACCTCTTGTTGACATTGATGCAGCACAGGAACGCCTCGACAATGCCGTGGCCATGATGTGGGAAGTGGATAGAGCTGCAAGAGTTGCAAAAATTGAAGGATCAGGTGAAGTAGTTGCAGACAATTTGCTCAGCATGAAGGTACTGGATATCCCAAAGGTGGTTGTAAAGAAGGATGTGCTAGTAGATACTTCATCTCTTGATCAAAGGGTGCCTTCGGTCCAAAATCCGAAGTCGACTTTGAACGGAAAAGGATCAGAGAAGTTAAATGGCAAGAGACCGAAAGAATCGGACATAAACAATCATGAAAATAACATTAAGACCTCAAAGAAGGATGAAGAAGACTTGCTCTCTACCGCAGAATCTTCGTGCACTGGAAAACGGAGCTTCAGTGAGAGCCAGTGTGCTGTCCCGGTTTCATGCTTTTCATCGTCATATAGCAAAAGCCAGTATGTCGATGAATCGTTCAAACCTCACAATGGTATCAGGCCTGCGTCAGTACATCCACAGAAAGAATCAGATATAAGCAGGCTAAACATGGTATTGAAGTTCATCATTATACGACTTCATCTGCTTCCATGTATTACATTTAAATGAGAAAAAAAAATACAAGCAAATTGATGCATCAGTTTTACTGCATTGCATTTAATTAGAATCTCTCTCATTTTCCCTAAGCTCGTAACATTTACCGCCCTTTGTTGTCTATCTATGAAATGCATTTGTAATTTTACATAGACCTCATTAACCGCTTAACTACTATGTATGCTTAAACGTCCCAAACTTGTGAATGATCTCAGTATGGTAAATGATAATTGATTGCTATTTCTTGTAGGTAGAGGAGGTTGAATCGGAGAGCAGCATCAAGAACTTGAGACCCTGCAAGAAAGCCTCCCGAAATCAAGAATAAAAAAGGAAGGACTCCTTGGTGTGCATCACATCACTATAACTTGAAATTTCCATAATACACCGTGTTACTGGTGAGCCTTCTTATCGCATCCCCGGGGAGAAAAAAATTCGTTGCATAATGAGTTCAGCAGGCGTTGTATCCGTGCAAAATTACTGGATTGTCTTCATAAACGAATGAAGGGTACCTGAATTTACAAAGGAACTCGTGTAACCTAACACTGACAGGAATGTAAGCTTTGGAGTCGAAAAGTGACTGTTTTCTATATGACAAATGATGTTCCCTAACTTATTATGTGTGCTTGTGATCTGCTCGATATTCATCGTTTTGACAGGTTATATATGTTTGCATTGTGTTGCTGCAGATGAAGCAGTTTGTTCAGACATTTCTTTTCTTAATTTGTTTTCTTCAGGCATTTTATTCAAATTAGAGGTGTTTGGATCTGGAGCAGGTTTGCAGATTGTATGTGATCATGATCACTAATCTAGAGCTAGCTGTTATATAAGTTGCTGCTGGTGATGCTGCTGTTATTTCTTGTTCCTTGTTTTGATATTGCTGTTTTGAAGGCAATTTTAAAGAATAATTCAGGCTAATGAGAATCTTATAAATGAGCTTGTAAATGTTAATAATAATATCCAAACAGCTTTAACAGCTTTGAATTAGTCTTCCACTAACTTAGTCATGTATCCCTATTCTTTCGTTTTCTGTTAAGTGTAGAGATATTGTAGGATCTGTTAAGATCATCTCTACTCACTCTCACTGCTATGTATAAATAGGCATCATCATTCATAATAAAAGTATTCAACCTTTTATCATTCTCTATAGTAAATGGAGAAAATGAGTGAGGCTTACGGAACAAGTTAAATAAAAAAGAACCAGAATTCGGCCAACATTGTAGGAAGGTAATGAGCATCTAGCATACAATTTAAAACACATTTGAAAATTCTATACCCTACTTTACGTTGATTTGATGGAAAATGGAAGGATGGGCGTCTTGAAAGCAGAAATGGCATAAATATTCAAGCATAAACCAGGAATATGCCATCCAGATTAGTCTACACGGAACTTGAAGCGAAAGAAGAAGATCATTCATAAAGTCTTCAGTCATGTGTCTGCAGGATCTGCTCCAGGGTTTTGGGGACTTTGATGGTATATGCTCACATCACATTGATGAGAGCCTAGAAAGAATCTAAGGTAGCATTATGCTGTCGATTAAATTGGCTTTAAAAGTCATGATACCTTATCTCGAGGAACGAAAAAGGAATAGAGTGATATTCATATCAAAATCAGAGGAACATGTTCGCATGAGATGATAAGAAGGCAGTCCCACCCACCACCAATTTTGTATAAATATAACCCCCCGCTATTCTTCAAGATAATTATACTACAAGATTAGAATCTTTTAATTCTAGGGCTTTCCCTCTCCCTTTTTTATAAAGGGTGGGCCCAGTAAACCCATGTGCAGCCTGACTGAAGCAAGGGTGTTGAGCTTAAAAAATTCAAGAAGTAGGGATAAACCAAGAATATACCGACCAGTGAGCCTGGACCCAGACTAACAGATACATAACCAGCATTACACACGCTAGCGATAGACGACGAGACAGCGCATGTCCCAAGTTGTGGAAGAAAGAGAGAGAGAAATTGAAGTAGCTTGAGATGGTGTGGATAATGGTGGAGGATGATACAGTCGCAGCTACAGAATGGTTGGTTAGGTGATGTTGGAGGTTAGGCCGGGTTTGGGCCTACCATGTGCCCAAGCTATCCACCCTCACTCCTCAAAATCTATTTGGAGGCTGAATAAATATCCCAAAACTACGTGATTTTGAGCAACTTGGAGAAACAAAACCGATATTAATGATATTTTTACTGCATACGCCGGCGTGGAGTGCAGTGCCGATGTATATATTCAACTTGACCCCCCCAAAACAGTCTTTCCTCCGCTTTCATTGTCTGCAGGCTGCAGGTTCCTTGGAGTGCAAGCAAGCAAGCAAGCAAATAGCAGCCGCAGCAGCGGAGTGTGACCAAACGGTCCAACCAAAAGAGCATAAAACCAAAGCATATGCCCTTGCTGGCTGAGTTGTGAGTATCTGGGCCCCGCCTCAAAGCCCATTGCAGCCTTGCAGGCAAATTCCACACCACTGTTGACACATGGGTATAATTAGTGGAGCAAATTAAATATCAAAAATTAGAAAACAAATGCATTTAAAAAAGGACAACGCCGTATGCACACCTCATGGTGTCAAAATGGCCCGGCCGGGTCGGGGAGAACCCCGGCCCAGCCCGGCCCGGTGGCCCGGGCCCATCCGGGCCGGGCCGGGCCGGGCCGGCTCCCCCACCCCCTAAAATAAGCCTCTCTGATGCATATTTAAAAAAAACTCGGGCCGGGCCCGGGCCAGAGCCCGGCCCGGGTACGGGCCACAGGGCCCGGGCCGGGCCGGCATGCCCCCGGGCCGGCTTGCACAGAGATCGATACCCAGGAGGAGGAATGGAAGAGAAAGGCTGTTTATTGCTGAATGATTTTTCGTCGTGCCTAAGAAAAACTCTAGACAAAAGAGTTTATAAAAAGGGAAAAAATGGCTGTTGGAATTCTGTCATGAATACCATTAACAACGCAGCCATTAATAGGAAAATAGCTGTGACACTTTAAACAGCAATTTAATGAAAAATGGCCATTGGGAAAACTAAAAACGTACATGGCTTTATGAATTCTAAAAAATAAAACGGGCTAAAAAACACGAGTCAAAACTCGGACACTCCGCGCACGCACCCGTGAACCCCCCCCCCCCCCCCCCGGCGAGCAGG